>JAAALK010000080.1:24192969-25634015 GCA_019279435.1 Zizania palustris
TAAAAAACGTGAGATACAGGTCACGGTGAAGGCCAATAATCCACTAAAATGAAAAATAGTAGACTCCTCTGAGACACCTGGAAGACCTTGAAATGCCAAAAAACGTGTGCTATTGGTCTCGGTCGAGGCCACGAGTCCACTGAATAAAAAAATTGCAGACCCCTCCAAAAACCACGGGACAACTCAGAAGGGTAAAAAACATGTGCTATAGGTCACGACCAAGCTGAGGAGTCCACTAAAATGAAAAAAATAGCAGACTCCTCTTGGACTCCCGAAACACCACCATAATGGCCGAAAACCGTGTGTTATAAGTCACGATCGAGGCCATGAGTCTACTGAATCAAAAAAATAGCAGACTCCTCCGAAACCCACGGGACACCTCAGAAGCGTAAAAACTATGAGCTATATGTCACGGTCGAGGCCAGGAGTCCATTGAAACGAACAAATAGCGGACTCCTCCAGGACCACCTGAACACCCTAAAAGGTGGACAACCGTGTGCTATATGTCACAATAGATGCCAAGGGTCCACTGAATTGAAAAAAATAGGAGACTCCTCCAGGGCCACGTGATATGTCCGAATAGTAAAAAATGTGAGCTATAGTTCACGGTGAAGGCTAGGAGACCACTAAAATAAAAAATATCAGATTCTTCTAGGACCCCGGAACATCCTAAAATGCCAAAAACAGTGTACTATTGGTCACGATCGATGCCAGGAGTCCACTGAAACGAAAAAATAGCAGATTCCTCCGAGACCCCTGGAACACCTCGGAAGGGAAAAATGTGAGCTATAGGTCAAGGTCATCGCCAGGAGTCAACTAAAATGAAAAATAGCAGACTCCTCCAATACCCCTGGAAAACCTTGAAAAGCGAAAAATTGTGTGCTATATAGGTCATGGTTGAGGCCAGTACTCAACTAAAATGAAAAAAGTAGAAGACTCATCCGGAACACCTAAAAGGCGAAAAACCGTATGCTATTGGTCATGGTCGAGGCCAGGAGTCCACTGAAATAAAAAGAGCGTAGACTCCTTCACGATCTCAAAGCACCCTAAAAGGGCAAAAATCGTGTGCTATAGGTCATAGTTGAGGTCATAGTTGTGTTCTATATAGGTCACGGTCGAGGCCAGGAGTCCACTGAAATAAAAATAGCAAACTCCTCCAGGATACATGGAAAATCCTGAAAGGCCAAAAAACGTGTGCTATAGGTCACGGTTGAGGCCACCAGTCAACCTAACCGAAAAAACTAGCAGACTCCCCCGCGACGCACGGGACAACTCGGAAGGGTAAAAAACATAGATATAGGTCACGGTCAAGGCCAAGAGTCCACTGAAATGAGAAAAATAACAGACTGCCTAGGACTCCAGAACAGCCTGAAATAACAAAAATTGTGTTATTTGTCACAATCGACACTAGGAGTCCACTGAAATGAAAAAAATAGTAGTCTCCTCCAGGACACCGGAACACCATAAATGGTTGAAAACTGTGTGCTATATGTCACGGTAAAGCTGAGGAGTCCGCTGAAACAAAAAATTGCAGACTCCTCCAGGACCGCCGTAACACCCTAAAAGGCTGAAAACCATGTGTTATAGGTCACAGTTGAGGCCAGGAGTCCACTGAAACGAAATAAATAGGAGACTCCACTGAAACAACCGGAACAACCTAAAAGACCAAAAACAGTGTGCTATAGGTCAAGGTCGAGGCCACGAGTCCACCGAATCGAAAAAATAGCAGAATCCTCTTAGACCCCCGGAACACACAAAATGACTGAAAACCATGTGATATAGGTACGGTCGAGGCCAATACTCCATTGAATAGAACAAAATAGCCGACTCCTCTAGGACCCATGGGACAACTATGAAGGGTAAAAATGTGAGCTAAAGGTCACAGTTGAGTCTAGGAGTCCACTAAAACGAAAAAATAGCTGACTCGTCCGGGACCCCCGAAACAACCTGAAAGGCCAAAACCGTGTACAATAGGTCACAGTAGAGACCAAGAGTCCACAGTATCGAACAAAAATGGCAGACTCCTCCAGGACAACGGGACACCTCGGAAGGGTATAAAACGTGAGCTACAGGTCACGGTAAATGGCAGGAGTCCACTAAAATAAAAAATAACAGACTCCTCCGAGACCCTAGGAAGACCCTGAAATGCCAAAAACCATGTGATATTGGTCATGGTCGAGGCCATGAGTCTACTGAATCGAAAAATAGCATACTCCTCCAAAACCCACAGAACACCTCAGAAGGGTAAAAAACATGAGCTATAGGTCACGGTCGAGCCGAGGAGTCCACTAAAACGAAAAAAGACTCCTCCGAAACCCACGGGACACCTCAGAAGGGTAAAACCGTGAGCTATAGGTCACAGTCGAGGCCAAGAGTCCATTGAAATGAAAAAATAGCAGACTCATCTAGGACATATGGAAAATACTGAAAGGCTGAAAAACGTGTGCTATAGGTCACAGTTGAGGCTTGGAGTCCACTGAAATGATAAAAAGTTAAAGACTCCTCCGGTACACGTGGAACACCCTAAAAGGCCGAAAATTGTGTGCTATTGGTCATGGTTGAGGCTAGGAGTCCACTGAAATAAAAAATAGTAGACTCCTCTGGGACCCCTAGATCACCCTAAAGGCTGAAAATCGTGTGATATAGGTCATGGTTGAGGCCACCAGTCCACCCAACCAAATAAACTAGTTGACTCCCCCACGACGCACGGGACACATCGGAAGGGTAAAAAACATAGATATAGGTCACGGTCAAGGCCAAGAGTCCACTGAAACGAGAAAAATAATAGACTGCTCGGGACTCCAGAACAACATGAAACACCAAAAACTGTGTTATTTGTCATAATCGACGCTAGGAGTCCTCTGAAACAAAAATAGTAATCTCCTCCAGGACACCATAAAAGGTTGAAAATCGTGTGCTATAGGTCACGGTCGAACCCAGGAGTCCCCTGAAATGAAAAAATTGCAAACTCCTCCGGGACTACCATAACACCCTAAAAGGTCGAAAACCATGTGCTACAGGTCATGGCCGAGGCCAGGAGTCCACTGAAATGAAATAAATAGGAGACTCATCTGAAACCACCAGAACACCCTAAAAGACCGAAAACGGTGTGTTATAGGTCAAGGTCGAGGTCACGATTCCACTGAATCGAAACAATAGAAGACTCCTCTTGGACCCCCATAACTCCCTAAATGACTGAAAACCGTGTGATATAGGTCAGGGTCGAGTCCAAGAGTCCATTGAATAGAACAAAATAGCTGACTCCTTTGGGATCCACGGAACAACTCCATAGGGTAAAATGTGAGCTATAGTTCATGGTTGAGTCCAAGAGTCCACTGATACAAAAAATAGCTAACTCCTTCGGGACCCCTGGAACAACCTGAAAGGTCGAAACCGTGTGCAATAGGTCACAGTACAAACCAAGAGTCCACGGTATCGAAAAATAGTAGATTCCTTTAGGACAACAGGACGCCTTGGAAGGGTAAAAAACATGAGCTACAGGACACAGTAAAGGATAGGAGTGCAATGAAATGAAAAAACTGCGGAGTCCATCGAGACCCTCGGCAGACCCTAAAATGCCAAAAACCTTGTGATATTGGTCATGGTCGAGGCCATGAGTCTATTGAATCAAAAAATAGCAGATGCCTCCAAAATCCATGGGACACCTCAGAAGGGTAAAAAACATGAGCTATAGGTCACAGCTGACCGAGGAGTCCACTGAAACAAAAAGCAGACTCCTCCGAAACCCACGGGACACCTCAAAAGGGTAAAATCGTGAGCTATACACCAGTCCACCTAATTGAAAAAACTAGCAGACTCCCCCGCGATGCATGGGACACCTCCGAAGGGTAAAAACATTGCTATAGATCACGGTCAAGGACAAGAGTCCACTGAAAGGAGAAAAATAGCAGACTATCGGGGAGTCCGGAACAGCCTCAAACAGCAAAAACTATGGGTCACAATCGATGCTAGGAGTCGATTGAAACGAAAAAGTAGACTCCTCCAGGACACCGAAACACCATAAAAGGTTGAAAACCATGTGCTGTAGGTCACGGTCGATCCCAGGAGTGCACTGAAACAAAAAAATTGCAGACTCCTCCAGGACCGCCGTAACACCCTGAAAGGTTGAAAACCATGTGCTATAGGTCACGGTCGAGGCCACAAGTCCACTGAATAAAAAAATAGCAGGCTCCTCTTAGACCCCTAGAACATCCTAAACGACCGAAAAACATGTGATATAGGTCACGGTCGAGGCCAAGAGTCTATTGAATAGAAAAAATAACCAACTCCCCCGAGACCCACATAACAACTATGAAGGGTAAAAATGTGAGCTATAGGTCAGGGTTGAGTCCAGGAGTCCACTAAAACGAAAAAATAGTTGACTCCTCTAGGACCCTCGGAACAACCTGAAAGGCTGAAACCGTGTGCTTTAGGTCACAGTAGAGACCAAGAGTCCATGGTATCGAAAAAATAATAGACTCCTCTGGGACAACGGGACCCCTCGGAGAGGCCATGAGTCTACTTAATCAAAAAATAGAAGACTCCTCCAAAACCCAGGGGACACCTCGGAAGGGTAAAAAACATGAGCTATAGGTCACGGTCAAGCCAAGGAGTCCACTGAAACGAAAAAAAATAGAAAACTCCTTCGAAACCCACGTGACACCTCAGAAGGGTAAAATCGTGATCTATAGGTCACAGTCGAGGCCAGGAGTCCACTGAAATAAAAAAATAGCAGAGTCCTCCGGGACACATGGAAAATACTGAAAGGCTAAAAAACGTGTGCTATAGGTCACAGTCGAGGCTTGGAGTCGACTGAAACGAAAAAAGTTGAAGACTCATTCGGTACACGTCGAACGCCCTAACAGGCCAAAAATTATGTGCTATTGGTCATGGTTGAGGACGGGAGTCCCTAAAATAAAAATAGTAGACTCCTCTGGGACCCCTAGAACACCCTAAAGGCTGAAAATCGTGTGCTATATAGGTCACGGTCGAGGCCACTAGTCCACCTAACAAAAAACTAGCAGACTCCCTCACGATGCATGGGACACCTCGGAAGGGTAAAAACATAGCTATAGGTCACAGTCAAGGACAAGAGTCCACTGAAACAAGAAAAATAGCAGACTGTCGGGGACTCTGGAACAGCCTGAAACGACAAAAACTATATGTCACAATCGATGCTAGGAGTCGACTGAAACAAAAAATAGTAGACTCCTCGAGGACACCAGAACACCATAAAAGGTTGAAAACTGTGTGTTGTAGGTCACGATCGAGCCCAGGAGTCCACTGAAACAAAAAAATTGCAGACTCCTCTAGGACCGTTGTAACACCCTGAAAGGTCGAAAAAAATGTGCTATAGGTCACGGTCAAGGCCAGGAGTCCACTAAAACGAAATAAATAGAAGACTCATCCGAAACCACCAGAACACCCTAAAAGGCCAAAAACGGTGTGTTATAGGTCAAGGTTGAGGCCACGAGTCCACTGAATCAAAAAAAAAATAGCATACTCTTCTTGGACCCCCAGAACATCCTAAACGTACGAAAAACATGTGATATAGGTCACGGTCGAGGCCAAGAGTCCAATGAATAAAAAAATTCCCAGCTCCCCCGGGACCCATAGAACAACTCTGAAGGGTAAAAATGTCAGCTATAGGTCACGTTTGAGTCCAAGAGTCCACTAAAACGAAAAAATAGCTGACTCCTCCGGGACCCCCGGAAAAACCTAAAAGGACGAAACCGTGTGCAATATGTCACAGTAGGGACCAAGAGTCCACAGTATCAAAAAAATAGCAGACTCCTCCGGGACAACGAGACACCTCGGATGGGTAAAATACATGATATATAGGTCACGGTAAAGGACAAGAGTCCATTGAAATTAAAAAAATAGCAGACTCCTCTGAGACCCTCGAAAGACCGTGATATGCCAAAAACCTTGTGATATTGGTCATATGGTAAAGGCCATGAGTCTACTTAATCAAAAAAATAGCACACTCATCCCAAACCCATGGGACACCTCAGAAGGGTAAAAACATGAGCTATATATCACGGTCGAGCCAAGGAGTCCACTGAAATGAAAAAATAGCAGACTCCTCTGAAACCCACGATACACCTCGGAAGGGTAAAACCGTGAGCTATAGGTCATGGTCGAGGCCAGAAGTCCACTGAAATGAAAAAATTGCAAACTCCCTGAGGACACATGGAAAATACTGAAAGACCAAAAACATGTGCTATAGGTCACAGTCGAGGCTCAGAGTCCACTAGAACAAAAAAAAGTTGAACACTCATCCGATACACGCAGAACACCCTAAAAGGCCGAAAATTGTGTGCCATTGGTCATGGTTGAGGCGAGGAGTCCACTGAAATGAAAAAATAGTAGACTTCTCTGGGACTCCTAGAACACTCTTAAGGCTAAAAATTGTATGCTATAGGTCACGGTCGAGGCCACCAGTCCACCTAACCAAAAAAACTATCAGACTCCCCGCGATGCACGGGACACCTCGGAAGGGTAAAAAAGATAGTTATAGGTTATAGTCAATGCCAAGAGTCCACTAAAACGAAAAAAATAGCAGACTGCCAGTACTTCAGAATAGCCTGAAACGCCAAAAACTGTGTTATTTGTCATAATCGGCGCTAGGAATCCACTGAAACGAAAAAATAGTAGTCTCCTCCAGGACACAAGAACACCATAAAAAGGTTGAAAACCGTGTGCTATAAGGCACGGTCAAGCCCAAGAGTCCACTGAAACAAAAAAAATTGAAGACTCCTCCAGAACCGCCGTAACAACCTGAAAGTTCGAAAACCATGTGCTATAGTTAACGGTTGAGGCCAGGAGTCCACTAAAATGAAATAAATAGAAGACTCCTCTGACCACTGGAACACCCTAAAAGACCAAAAACAATGTGCTATAGGTCAAGGTCGAGGCCACGAGTCCACTGAATAAAAAAAGCAGACTCCTCTTGGACCCCTAGAACATCCTAAACGACCGAAAAACATGTGATATAGGTCACGATCGAGGCCAAGAGTCCATTGAATAGAAAAAAACAGCCAACTCCCTAGGGACCCACAGAACAACTATGAAGGGTAAAAATGTGAGCTATAGGTCATGGTTGAGTCCAAGAATCCACTAAAACGAAAAAAATAGTTGACTCCTCCGGGACCGTCGGAACAACCTGAAAGGCAGAAACCGTGCTTTAAGTCACAATAGAGACCAAGAGTCCACGGTATCAAAAAAAATAACAAACTCCTCCGAGACAACGGGACACTTCGGAAGGATAAAAAACGAGAGCTACAGGTCACGGTAAAGGCCAGAAGTCCACTGAAATGAAAAATAGAAGACTCGTCTGAGACCCTAAAATGCCAAAACCATGTTATATTGGTCATGATCGAGGCCATGAGTCTACTGAATCAAAAAAATAACAGACTCCTCCAAAACCCACGGGACACCTCATAAGGGTAAAAAACATGAGCTATAGGTCACGGTCGAGCCGAGGAGTCCACTGAAACGAAAAAATACCAGACTCCTTTGAAACCCACGGGACACCTCGGAAGGGTAAAATCTTGAGCTATAGGTCATGGTCGAGGCCAGGAGTCCACTGAAATGAAAAAATAGCAGAGTCCTCCGGGACACATGGAAAATACTAAAAGGCTGAAAAACGTGTGCTATATGTCACGGTCGAGGCTCGGAGTCCACTGAAACAAAAAAGTTGAAGACTCATCCGGTACACGCGGAACGCCCTAAAAGGCCAAACATTATGTGTATTGGTCATGGTTGACGCCAAGAGTCCACTAAAATGAAAAAATAGTAGACTCCTCCGGGACCCCTAGAAACCCTAAAGGCTGGAAATTGTGTGCTATAGGTCACGATCGAGGCCACCAGTCCACCTAACCAAAAAAACTAGCAGACTCCCCCGCGATGCATGGGACACCTCGGAAGGGTAAAAACTTAGCCATAGGTCACGGTCAAGGACAAGAGTCCACTGAAACGAGAAAAATAGCAGGCTGTCGGGGACTCTGGAACAGCCTGAAACGAAAAAACTATGTGTCACAATCGGCGCTAGGAATCGACTGAAACGAAAAAATAGTAGACTCCTCCAGGACACAAGAACACCATAAAAAGTTGAAAACTATGTGCTATAGGTCACGATTGAGACTAAGAGTCCACTGAAACGAAAAAATTGCAGACTCCTCTAGGACAACTGTAACACCTTGAAAGGTCGAAAACCATGTGTTATAGGTCATGGTCGAGGCTAGGAGTCCACTAAAACGAAATAAATAGAAGACTCCTCCAAAACTACCAGAGCACCCTAAAAGGCCAAAAATGGTGTGCTATAGGTCAAGATCGAGGCCATTAGTCCACTAAATCAAAAAATAGCAGATTCCTCTTGGACCCCTGGAACATCATAAACGACCGAAAAACATGTGATATAGGTCACGGTCGAGGCCAAGAGTCCATTGAATAGAAAAAATAGCCAACTCGCCCGGGACCCACAGAACAACTCTGAAGGGTAAAAATGTGAGCTATAGGTCACGGTTGAGTCCAGGAGTCCAGTAAAACGAAAAAATAGTTGCCTCCTTCAGTACCCTCGGAACAGCCTGAAAGGCTGAAATCGTGTGCTTTAGGTCACAGTAGAGACAAAGAGTCCACAGTGTCGAAAAAATAACAGACTCCTCCAGAACAACAGGACTCCTCGGAAGGGTAAAAAAGTGAGATACAGATCATGGTAAAGGCTAGGATTCCACTGAAATGAAAAAAAGAATACACCTCCGAGACCATCGGAAGACCCTAAAATGCCCAAAACTATGTGATATTGGTCATGGTCGAGGCCATGAGTCTACTGAATCGAAAAAATAGAAGACTTCTCCAAAACCCGTGGGACACCTCAGAAGGGTAAAAAACATGAGCTATTGGTCACGGTCGAGCCATGGAGTCCACTGAAACGAAAAATAGCAGACTCCTTCTAAACCCACGAGACACCTCAAAAGGGTAAAACCGTGAGCTATAGGTCACGGTCTTTGCTAGGAGTCCACTGAAATAAAAAATAGCAGACTCCTCCAGGACACATGGAAAATATTGAAAGGCCGAAAAGCGTGTGCTATAGGTCACGGTCGAGGATCAGAGTACATTGAAATGAAAAAAGTTGAAGACTCATCTGGTACACGTGAAACGCCCTAAAAGGCCGAAAATTGTGTGTTATTTGTCATGGTTGAGGCCACGAGTCCACTGAAATGAAAAAATAGTAGACTCCTCCAAGGCCATCATAACACCAAGAAAGGTCAAAACCATGAGCTATTGGTCACGGTCGAGGCCAGGAGTCCACTGAAATGTAATAAATAGGAGACTCTTCCGGGACCACCGGAACATCCTAAAAGGCCGAAAACAGTGTGCTATATATATGTCACGGTCGATGCCACGAGTCCACTGAATTGAAAAAATAGAAGACTCCTCCTATACTCCCGGAACACCCTAAATGACCGAAAACCGTGTGTTATAGGTCACGGTCGAAGCCAACAGTCTATTCCATAGAACAAAATAGCTGACTACACTAGGACCCACGGGACAACTCTGAAGTGTAAAAATGTGAGTTAGAGGTCACGGTTGAGCCCAAGAGTCCACTAAAATGAAAAAATAGCTGACTCCTCTAGGCCCCCTGGAACAACTTGAAAGGTTGGAACCTTGTGCTATAGATCACATTAGAGGCCAAGAGTACACGGTATCGAAAAATAGCAGACTACGCTAGGACCGCGGACACCTCGGAAGGATAAAAAACTTGAGCTACAGGTCATGGTGAAGGCCAGGAGTCTACTGAAATAAAAATATAGCAGACTCCTCCAAGACCCCCGGAAGACCTTGAAATGCCAAAAAATGTGTGCTATTGGTCATGGTCGAGGCCATGAGTCTACTGAATCGAAAAAATACCTGACTCCTCCAAAACCCATAGGACACCTCAGAAGGGTAAAAAACATGAGCTATAGGTTACGGTCGAGCCGAGGAGTCCACTGAAACAAAAAAATAGTTGACTCCTCATGGACCCCCGGAACACCCTAAAAGCTGAAAACCTTGCGCTATAGGTCACGATCGAAGCCACTAGTCTATTGAATCGAAAAAATAGCAGACTCCTCTGAAAACCATGGGACACCTCGAAGGGTAAAAAATGTGAGCTATAGGTCATGGTCGAGGCCAGAAGTCCACTAAAACGAAAAAATAGCAGGCTCCTCTGGGACCCCCAGAACACCCTGAAAGGCGGAAAATCGTGTGTCGTAGGTCATGATAGAGGCCAAGGGACCCCAGACCTATAGTTCAAGTTTTTTACCCTTCTGAGGTGTCCCATCAATTTCGGAGGTGTGTACTATTTTTTAGATTTAGGGGACTCGTGCCTTTGACTGTGACCTATAACAAACAGTTTTTAGTATTTTAGGGTGTTTCGGGGTCTTGGAGGAGTCTAATTTTTTCATTTCAGTGGACTCGTGGCCTCGACCGTGACCAATAGCACACAATTAGTATTTCAGGGTGTTCCAGGGGTCTCGAAGGAGTCTGCTATTTTTTTCATTTAAGTGGACTCCTGGCCTTGACCATGACCTATAGCTCACATTTTTTTACCCTTCCGAGGTGTCTCGTCGGTCCTAGAGGAGTCTGCTATTTGTTTCGATTCAGTGGTCCCTTGGCCTCTACCGTGACCTATAACACACGGTTTTCAATCTTTCATGGTGTTCTGGGGTCCTAGAGGAGCTTGCTGTTTTTATTTAGTGGACTCTTGGCCTCTACAATGACCTATAGCACATGGTTTTCAGCCTTTCAAGGTTTTATGTGGCTCTATTTTTTTGTTTCAATGGACTTATAGCCTTCATCGTGACCTATAGCTCACGTTTCTTACTCATCTGAGGTGTCCCGTAGGTTTCAGAAGAGTATTCTATTTTTTCAATTCAATGGATTGTTTTCCTTGACCGTGACCTATTATAGCACACATTTTTTGTCATTTCATGGTGTTCCGGGGGTCTCGAGAAGTCTGCTATTTTTCATTTCAATGGACTCCTGGTCTCGATCATGACCTATAGCTCACATTTTTACTCTTCTGAGTTGTCGCTTGGGTCCCGAAAGAGTTTGCTATTTTTTGATTCAATGGACTCTTGGCATCGACCGTGAACTATATAGCACGATTTTTAACCTTTTAGGGTGTTCTGGGCATCACGGAGGAGTCTATTTTTGTTCATTTCAATGGACTCTTAGTCTCGACCGTGACCTATATCACACTGTTTTTGGCCTTTTAGGGCATTCCGGGGTTCTCGAAGGAGTCTTCTACTTTTTGCGTTTCAATGGATTCTTGGCCTCAATTGTGACCTATAGCACACGGTTTTTTGCCTTTCAGGGTTTTCCGGGGGTCCTAGAGGAGTCTACTATTTTTTCGTTTCAATGGACTCTTGACCTTAACCGTGACATATAGCTCATGTTTTTACCTTTCTGAGGTGTCCCATGGGTTTCGGAGGAGTCTATAATTTTTTTTCGTTTCAGTGGACTCTTGGGCTCGACTGTGGCATGTAGCACATGTTTTTGGCCTTTCAGAATTTTCTATACATCCTAGAGGAGTCTACTGTTTTTTTGTTTCAGTAGACTCGTGGCCTCGACCGAGACCTATAGCTCACGTTTTTTACCCTTCAAAGGTGTCCCGTGGATTTTGAACGAGTCTGCCATGGATTTCGAGCAAGTCTGCTATTTTTTAGATTCAGTGGACTCGTGGCCTCAACCGTGACCTATAACACACAGTTTTTAGCTTTTTAGGGTGTTCCGGGGTCCTAGACGAGTGTGCTATATATTTTTTCGTTTTAGTGGACTCCTAGCCTCTATCGTTACTAATAACACACGAGTTTTGGCATTTCAGGGTGTTCTGAGGGTCCCGAAGGAGCCTGCTACTTTTTTTTTGTTTCAGTAGACTCTTGGCCTTGACTGTGACGTGTGAGAAACCAAGTTGATATGTACCTTGGTTTTGTCTTAGTGATGAGTGATTGACAAGCTTTTTAGGTTCAATGTTTGGGTTTGTGATTGCTTGATGAGTTTGTTGGACCGGAAACGGCGACCAGAGGGGGGGTGAATGGGAGCTTTTTTTAAAAAATATCGGGCTAAAAACTAGCCTTCGGTTTCAGTTCTGTCTTCTGCGGAACAGGCTTCGAACACTACCTTCGAAGGTCTGGTTCGGAGGTACTTCGACACCTTCGAACACAGGCTTCGGAGGAGCAAAAGTTCGAAACCAAGAAGACTTCGCTCCACTTACAACCCTCGAAAATCTACTCTGCTTAGTCAGTGCAGGCTCCGCACACAGGGTGCTTCGAGCAGGCTTCGCACTTCACCCTTCGCAAGAGTGGACAGCCCTCTGAGGACTTCGACCAAGTACTTGGCAACAGCAACAGGTGCTGAGCTTCGTACACGAAAGTCTACACGCACACAAACAGACTACACTAGGGGCTTCGACACAAGAAGCAAAACGGGCAACAATCAGGGCTTCGCTAGTAAGCAGCGAGGTCACGCCTCCTGTTACACAGAGCGAATGCACACTGACAAAACACACTTCGCACGAAAAACAACCTTCGCGTCAACAGGCTTCGGTGCACTACTACACGCGAGGTATGCAATGCGAGCTCAAGCAAAAGCACAAGAAACAGGGCTTCGCCGCTTGAACACGGAACACAGAAAATGAACTCTCTGGATGTATTATAATCGAAGTGTGTGGCTACAGGAGCTCAACAGTAAATGCTCAAAGTGTTAAATGTTACCTACCGAGCCCCCATATTTATAGCCCACAGTTCACCCAAAGGAAATGACTACTTTACCCCTAGGGTTTACAAAAGATTTGACTCTACAGAACTAAGGGGTACAAACGGTAGTCCACCTTTATTCTGGAGGCTTCTCTGTCAGCTTTGCAGAGGGGACAGTGTCAGCCTTTTACAGAACAGACAGTGTTAGCCTTTGCAGTCTTTGACCTTTTGGAATCCTCCCTTCGCACGCGAGGGTGCGGTAGCTTCGGTGAGAAGCCTGAAGCCAGATGGCCTTCGCTCCACCGAAGTCAGTCTCCGATACAGTGACGGTTTTGAGCCGAAGCCGTCAAAGCTCTTGAGCCTTCGCACCAACACCTCCGGAGTGGACCACCACGGCTTCGCAGCTTCACCCAGCTCGAACTCCGTCAGTCCGTGTACCGAAGCCATGCAGGCCGAAGTACCTCAAGTCAACCTTGCTCCGGAGCAAGCCTCGCTCCGAAGCCTTCCTCCCTCCGAAGCCCCACCTTCGGAGTACCACCCTTCGAAGTCCTTCCCTCGTCCAAGGCCTCCGCATGAGGCATTCCATGAGCACTTCGTCGCAGTGTCTCTCCCCGAGCACACTCCTCGACGAGCCTCACCCGGACCATGCCTTCGATGCGCCTCGGCTTCTGAGACCTTCGTCGGGCACCTTCGAGTGTCTCCTTCCGGAGCACACTTCGAACTCCTTGCCTCCGCAGAGGACTTGATCCAACCAACTCCGAAGTCACTCCATTCGGAGTACCTTCGAAGTGCCTCACCTCCGAGGACTTTGTCTCGGAGTACCTTCAGTCGGAGCCACGCTCCGCACTCTCTGCCTTCACCTGGCACGCCTCGACCCGAGGACCGACCCGGACCACCTTCGTAGCCACCGTGACGGAGCTCCCCGCTCCCCTGGCATCAAGCCTCCCGCTTGACCCAGGTTCACCTGCTGCGAACCTTGTCCGTCGCCTCCGAAGTCCCTGCGCACCACCGACAAGCAGACAAGTGTATCCAGTACTCCGGAGACCTCTCCGGGTTAGCATCCTCCGGCACACACTCCGGTGTACCGCCCAAAATACCGAACCCAATCATTGCGTACTGTCGGACCCCTCCGACGGGCACACTCTGCTGCACAGCTGCAGCAAGCAAACACCGAACACCCTTCGGTGAAACCACCTCTGAAACCCCTTCGGAGAACCAATCCTCCGAACACCCTTCGGAGGTACAACCTCCGAAGCCCCTCCGGAGGTACCCTTCGAACAGAGGGTAAAAATCCTGTCAATCACTCATCACAAAACACCGAAACCAACCCTTGGTTTCTCAGAGTTCACCGAAGGGTTTGGTGTATGTGAAAAAGACATGTTTGCTTGTCTCATGGTATGCAGGATTGGAATGCTACTCAACTGTCAACGACGGGTGATCAGGGTCAAGCGGGGAGCTTGGTACCAGACGATCAAGGAGACCGGGTGAAATTGAAGATGATCTCAATCATACACGTGGAGATGAAGCAAGACATAGGCTAAAGATTGATCAATACATCGTGTTAGCCAAATAAAGCAAAAGGAATGTCAATGCAAGTGACAAGACGGCTTGAAGGATCAAGAGCGGAAGAGACTTACCAGTGGTCAAGTTCGTGGGATAATGAGTCGTGTCAAAATCTAGAGAGGCTGTCAATTTTGGCTCAAAACCATCAGATCAATATCTGAAGGTCGTGATGAGAAATCATAGCTGCTACAAAAGCATTGTATCACGACAAATAAAATATCTAAAAATAGGATTTTACTTTTTTAGCCATGCGTGCATTGAGTACGTAAAATAACCCTAAAGGTATTTAAGTCATTTCCTAATTTTACAGAGGCTATAAATTAGCCTTAGACAGCCCTAGGGTTTCCTTACCCATTTCAGAAATCCATTTCTTATTTCCAAAAAGTATGGGTCACTTTTCTTTTAGGTTCTCCCTTCTTCCATTGTGAGCCGCCGGGTGTTCACCCCCCAACTATGGAAAACAACTGTTTTGATTTTTCTTTTATTCTCTGAGCTGCTGCTTATTTCACATTTCGACCCAAAAGTATTAAAACGAAACAGTAATTTGAGCATTACTGATTTGTAACCTACTGTGCTAGCTCCGCAACAAGTAAAATCACCAGCCTGATGAGCTGAAATCTGTGCTAGTGTACTTGGGCTACTACATCAATGAAAAACAGTAGCAAAGATGATTTCATTTTTGTGCCAGAATATAAGAGATGCCAACAAATTCTATGCTCAAGAGCTTTCATCTGATAGGAGCTGTTTTTCATTCACATAGCCGAGCTTGGTGTATACAAGATGGCAAAAATACAGCTGCACCTCTTCGTTCATCAGGACAGCAGAGTCAGAACCCCATCCTGCTGCTTGACTCATGCATGGGAACAGACTTTCTCTGGAGATTGCAGTGGAATCAAGGCATTAGCAAAGACATATCGGCGTAATTTGTCGAGGGTAACACGGCGAATCCAAGAGGAGAGTTGATACCTTGTCCAGATCCGCTGCAGCACAAACGGTCGTCGTCGACATAAGTCGCATTCAGCCCCATCATCCATGACCCTACTGATATGTCATCATGGGCATAGCTCTGAAGCGACGCGCTGCATATTGAAGAGCAGTTGCGCTCAACCCATAACTTGAAATATAAGGCAGGAAAATGATACATTTTGGTCCAAATGTTGACATCATACATTTTTACTGGATATATCAATAGACTATTACTATACTTTTGTCCAGGGAACACCTGGACAGTACTCCTACATCTTCAAGATTGACTGATAGGCTATTTATTGTTATATGCATATAAGATAAGCAGTAATAGCATTTCAATGAATGGTTAATGCGCAAATGGTAAACATCCAGTGATGGATGCAGCACATGACCACATAGAAATGAATATGGACTTCGTCTAAAAAGAGCATGGGCTGATCCTCGCTAAACTAATTTATCTTTTGATTCACCATGAAAAGAATCAGGCCAATTGCAATATGAACTAATACTGTAATACATATCATTAAGTGGTTCAAAAGCACAGGGGAATACAGTGCAATTACTCTGAGGAACTCGGTTGGTGACCAAACTGGTTTAGCTTAGCATGACTCAAAGATAAAACGGTGGATACACACCACTTACCTGTTTATATTAATGTAGCGTGCCAAATTGTTAGAGAGGATAAACAAAGACCCAGAAGCATGGCGAAAATACCTGACAATTAAAAATCAGTCAATGAAGAAAAGCAGTAAACTAAAGAAAGAAAGGAGCTAACAAATTAAACATTGAAGAAACGGCACATAATTCTTCTCCTCATATATAAGAGTATCATAGAGAAAACTCACTTATAAGCTAGGCATGTCCCTTTACGGCTTTACCAAAAAATCATCTCAGGAAATTACAGGCGAATGGAGTAGTCATTTTAAATATGAACCGGAATGGACTTCACAAGATTTACAAGACTCATAAACCATAACACAGTGTAACTTGTGAGTCAAGGAAACCCTGCTATTGGCGCAAAACAGAGTTATGCTAACATATCTGCTGCAAGCCATGCAAGGTTATAACTCAGGAAAATGAGTGGTGTACGAGTAGTTAAGTACTACAAAAATCCCATTCTTAGTTATGCTAACATCATCTGCTGCAAGTCATGCAAGGTTATAACTCAGGAAAGCTCAGTGGTGTATGAGTAGTTAAGTACTACGAAAATCTCATTCTTAGGTTTTCATAAACGTTGAAACTGACTGTCAGCAGATTAAAATGCCTTTAGTCTCTAATCTCTATGAAGCATTAGACTCAGAAATCGAAATATTCAGAAAGAAAATGAGGTCAGGTGCTTCATTAATAATTCCCATACCATCTTTGTAATCACTTACTCCAGGTACAGAACTATTGTCAATCACCCAACATAGTGATGATAAGACGCATATTAGTACAATTGACAATTGGCAAGAACATGTAACTCTAGCAGATTCAAGATAGAGCTAACTTGGCAGATTATGAATATGTTAGTTTACTCACGTTTTTGAATCTCCAAACTTCCACCATTCAGGTTCATACCATTGTTGGTCCCTGAAATAGAAGTTGATAGCAAAGTTGCTTCAATGGCTGGTTAACAAAGGGGCAAAGCAATCTAATGTAATAAATGCAACATTATCCCTGACAAAAACAATGATACAAGTATACAACACAAATAAGAGTGTGCTGAGCACATGTTTTCTCAAGACCATGCAATGGTAGCACCTAAAGTAAATAATGAAACTAACAATTCAAAAGCTTGTCAGTGTAATATGATTCCTTGACTGGAGTAAATGCTTCAGATGCTCAATGCACTTCCACCAGATGTACACAGCTTGGAAAGGATGTCAGCAAAGAAGCATCACTATTCATCACTACTAAATGAATCCAAAAAGAAAACAAATGCTACTTCCTCTTATGGATGGATGGTCTAGTTGGTGTTTAAGAGATGGCACACATGCTGCCTAAAATATAAAGAAATACACAACTTTTGGTGATGCGAAGGAAAGCACGTACTCTTCACTTACGACAGCTCCTGATTTCATACAACCCATGTACAGTCCTTGGTTACCTCGACGCCCTTCAAGCATCTCAATTAATCCAGCTAATGAACAGGTTGCAATTTGTTAAAAGTTAAGCAAAAATAAACAGAAGGTATAATTGTCTCTGCAGAAAAATTACCCAAGTCAAGATTAATGTGGTCATCAACTTTGACATAGAACTCTGCATCCCAAGTTTCAATTGCTGCACTGAAGAAAAACTTAACTTTGCTAGGTAACTCCTCCGCAGCTTCCTCGTGACTTTCCTGTGTGATTATTCATTGACTATATACGTCACGTTCTGTTTGTAAGTGTAAGGGGATTATTTACAAGGCTTTGTTAATTCAAGATTTGACAACATCACAGAAATGATTTTATAACCTCTCGAGCTCTACATTCAAATGTCAAATTCAGAACTGCATTTAGACGGATCAGGAAAATACGATAACTTAAAATAGTTTCTTTTATTGAAGGCCCGCTGCAGGCAAGAATGTATAAAATTTTCAAGAAAGTAACATAGTCTGCAAGCAAGAAAAGCCCAAGTCTTGTGCAGGTAGAACATTACTAAATTTTAGTGAAAAATAAATTGGAAACATGATATTAGATATTAATAAAGCCTTACAAGAATCAAGAAATCTTTAGTCCGGCGATTTTCATCATCGATATTGCGGTCCAAGCTATCACCTCGATTTGCACTGCAGGGTCCAAACAGAACATTTCAGCAGGAACCAAATGCACAAAAAAAGCAAGAGGTCGATACAGACAAAAGATTATCTTAGATACTAGAGATGCTAGAGATAAGAGCTCTGAATCCAGAATAAAACCTCCGACCAATAACAAAGCGAATAATCACACCCTTCTCCTCCAGCTTCTTCAGAGCATCACCTGCAATTTACAGTGAGGTAAAAGACACAGTTACTCCTATAGTTGAAACCTAGTTTGTATTCAGCAATAGCTATTTGAAAACATATGGCAAGTTGCAATCCTTGTTTCTATTGGGCAGTTTTGCCCTTGAACCAAAAGTTTTTGAACTTGCAATCCCAAATTAGTGTGGTATTAATCATGATTAGTAACTAAGTGTCATCAGAGGACACACATAGTCTGTCACTGAGAATTGGAAACTAGAAGAACGAGAGCTGCAAACCTCTCGGCATCCATGAGCCGCGGAAGATATTCCTCTTGAGCCGGGAACCGAAACCAGTATAAACTCCAACAACAGCAAGGAGCTTCTTCTTGTCGGAGCTAACAGTAGCAGTCCCATTCCCCCACAAGTACCCCTCACTCTTCGCCTTGGTAAGGTCCATCTCTGCCTCAGCGATCTTCCTCCCAATCCCACTGCCACCAAACAACCCATTTCGAATCAGCAACTAAAATTGGCAGACTAGGGCAAGGATTCCTCTACAGAGGAAGAGGAAATTACGTGCATCCTAGATTCCTCAGCTTGTCCTCCACCGAGAGCACCTTCGGAAGCTGCAATTAGGCGCTGCCGTCACGCCAACTCACAAACCAAGAGGAAAATGGGGGATGTGGATGGAGAGGGGAGGGGAGGGGAGGGGGAGAGATCCGCACATTGCCGGAGTTGTTCTCGAGGAGGCTTGACAGGATCATCCGAGTCTGCGCGTCCTGCCATAGCCTGCGAGACCCAATCAGAGCGATTCGGGGAACCCGTGGATCTGAGCGGGGGCGGGGCGCGCGTACGTACCGGCCGGCGACGTAGAGCCACGCGAGGCAGGAGAGGAAGGCCATGACGAGCGGGAACCTGCCCGAGGTAGCGGCGGCGGCGGAGGAGGAGGAGGAGGCGGAGGAGGAGGAGGAGGACTTGAAGCGGCGGTTCTCCCGCCGCATGGCGCTCGCCAGCGTCTCCATGGCGATCTGCTTCCTCCCTCCGCCTACCTGCCGGCGGCTGCTTGCTAGTGGAGAAAGGAAACACTTTTGGGACTTTGAGGAATTTTTTTTAAAAATAATCATTTTTAATCTGAATTAAAACTTTTTTCTCGTTCGTCTTAATCAAAAAACTTTTTGAAATATTATTTATTTTGTTATAATTTATTTTATTATTAAAAGTACGATTTTTTATTTTTACAAATGATATGTTAATTTGATATCGTTAAGAGCATCTCCAATAGTAAGTTAATCACTAGCTAGATTCATTCTCTTTTCTACGTGGATAGAAAATATGGGGAAAAAGAGAATAACTAGCGACGAGCTAATAGATAGGAGATTTCACGTATTCCAAGAAACTGGGTGTATTACGTGTGGGACCAAGTACTAGTAGTGAGATAAATTATTATTATTCTCTCAGCTCTACATCAGCTAGCTATTTAAGATAACAATTATAGATGCTACTAACAGTCGATACTATTGTCGGCGTTCCATCCGTCGATAGAAATATTTATTGAAATAATTCGTACGTTATAGTGAGTAGTCACAGGCTTAGGCTTGTAAGTAACAACTAACAAGGTAGCAAGAATGTATAATAAGGCAATAAAACTTGTTTTATTATAAGCTACCCGCGATAAATTTGCTCGAGGATTGCATGTGACTTTGAGGTGATCATATCGCATGTGACTTGTTTTATTGACTTTGAGGATTTCTAAATAAAAAAAAATCCTCAAATACCTGAGCACAACAGACGGGGATTCCCTGACGTACAAGGCTCCTGATTACCCGAGCAAGAGCAAATCCAAAGAGAGGAAGAGCAAGAGAAAAATGAAACATGTAAGATTTAAAAGATTTCCCTCAAACTGCTCCGAGTTTCATGACCAGAGATTGATGGTACTTTATCAATCCAGAGATCACAAGTCAATAAGTTTTATTCCTTCAATACCCCCAACTATCTTTTAGAAGGCCAGAACAGGTGTAGATTGGTAGCACTGTTGTGATTTTTTACCATTTGACGAGAGCAGTTTCCTTCTCCTGGTCACTGGGTGTAGCTGCCTTTGTTTATTTTCCTTGTGTTGATTGACAGTAATCTTTTTTATTCTGGAGATGAGCATCATAAATCATAACCAGTTGTTTTTCTTTATTAAACAATTGATTCGGTGACAGAAACGCCACCATATGTAGCAAGCAGCAAAATAAGTTTTCAAGTCATACATTATGTGTATGCATAGAAAGACGGAAAATTGTACATGGAAAACTAGAACTGAACCAAAAATGTCATATCATTCTTGGAGGATTATGGATCATAGAAATTCCAATTGTTGTGGCAATCACCCCTGCAAGGCCACACATTTAGTATCTGTGGGATAGCTTCTCCTGCTCCTTGTAGTACATTGCATACCTGCATAGTCATCAAAATGAATCAGATTATATTGTTTGTAATGCTGTTAACAAAACATAATTTGTTTGAAAGTTGTTACTACACACACAAAGAAACTTGCAGTCATGCAGAAGTTCATAAAGAGAAGGGCTCGGGACATGAACTAGCACAATCTGTCGATCTTACTCTCCCATGGTCCTCCATCATGGGTTGAAAAGGAGCCTTACTTACCTTACCAGCTTATCCTTCATCCCAGATAGTACTATAGTAGAGATGTCCACAAAATGATCGCCTTACACATTCAGATTTTGAATTTCAGTTCTCAAAAAGATTTTGGTGGTGAGACTAGGTGTTTTCACTAATTCAACATCCAAGGTGATGGTAACCCTGGTATTAGGAAAACAAGCATGCTGATGATTGTAAGGCTAAGAAAATTCGACTTCTGTGAGGAGAACATCAAAAGTCACAGAAGAACCATAAGACATGTTGTGTCAATGTCTAAACATCACATTTCATATGTACTGAACTACTGATGACATCTTCCAAGAAATCAGCATAAAAAGGTGAACAAACACTCCTCAAATGGTATCTCAGGCTTCTCTTGCTTAGTGAACTTTTAATGCCAGCCAGTTGTAAGTTGTAACATATGAAAATTAACAAGAACACGTAAAGGTCATCGCCAGAAATCCAGTTTTGAAAAAAAATAGTATACTACGCTAATTGAATTGATCCTTCATACATGGTCATATATTCTCCAGGAGCCATGCGAAAGATTCATCTGAGAATACTACCATTTGGCAGAAGGTCCCTAAACATTGAGCTTGGCACCAGAAACAAAATTAAATTTGGTTCCATCCCATCAAGATCACAAGTGAGACAAGTAAACAATCCAGTGGAAGGCAGTAATTCACACTTTCACAGTTGACACAGCAGAATCGGTGTGAAACCTATACTATAAATTAAATATAATCTCACATAGTGGGTAATTTACAATGAATCAACTGCTTCCAGTTCCCTGCGAGATTTTAGTCGATATGAACACACTATCTGAATCGTCAAATGGCAACCAGATAATCCAATACAGCGTCAATTCGCGCAAAATCTTCATAATAATTCGAACTAAATGTGGGCGAAACAGAGAAACAATCCCACATCGTGGTCAAACCTAATGACTCCACCGCCACACAACCGTACCCATGACGTGAATCCAGTGGAAGACAGCAATTCGAAGTTGAAACAGCAGAATCAGTGTAAAAATCTATACTATAAATTAAATATAATTTCACATAGTGGGTAATTTACAACGAATCAACTGCTTCCAGTTCCCTGCGAGATTTTAGTCGATATGCAGCAAGGGGACACGCTATCTGAATCGTCAAATGGCAACCGGATAATCCGATACAACGTCAATATACGTCAATTCACGCGAAATCTGCATAATAATTCGAACGAAATGTGGGCGAAACAGAGAAACAATCCCACATCGTGGTCCAACCTAACGACTCCGCCGCCACACAACCGTACCCATGACGCGAATCGATCCAACCCTAGACATATTCCGCAGGGGACCGAATCAACCAAGCAAAGCAACCCTAGATCCGGCCAGATCCACCTATCGCGCGCGAGCGGGGGGAGGCAAAAGGGGGAAGTTGAGGTCGTACTGGTAGGTTCCGACGACGGGGGCGACGAGCAGAATGGCGGAGATCCAGTTCTCCGACACCTTGTGGTGGATCTTGGTGGTGACGTCCTTCCACAGCCCAGGCATCACCTTCTGCTGGAACGGCGACAGCGCGTACACCACCGCCTTCATCCGAATCGGCGTCTTCCCCATCGTCGCCGCGTCTCCTCCCTCGCCGGTCGCCGCCTCGGTGTGCTCCGGTTGGACTCCGACCACCTCGCGCTCGGCTCGATCGATGGCTCTCTCTCTCAGCTAGGGTTCCTTATATACGATAGGAGAGTTAGTAGTATTGGGCTCTTTGGACTAGGCCCAAGCCCAATGGGCCCAAGCTTTATTTTATAAAAAAATTATTCACATATTATTATAATTTTCAAGAATTACGTTATAATTTTCAAGAATTGCGTAAGGTGACTGTGATGACCCTATTTATTATGAACAGACTGATGACATATTTGTAAGCCATGAAAATTATAATGACATAGAAAAAATTAACCTTATTTTATAATATCAAATAAATATACATTAGATATATTTTGTAATTAATTCAATGAAACTAATTTAATATTTTAATTGTTATTGTATTTTTATAAAATTAATTAAAATTAGAAAAGTTTGGATTTAGATGCTGAAAAAACTAATACGGACTATGAGATGTGAAAAAAACCGTTATGTGCTGTAGAAAAATTAAGAAACTGTAAAATTGGCTTGGAAGCTGAAATCAGAACCAAATAATTTTTGAAGACATGAATAATTTTTGTGAAATTTGAACTAAGAAATTGTAAAAGTTAGGGTGAAAACAACCTTCACAGCTTTTTCAGTTCATGCAGAAAAAATTGTAACTTTTAGAAGAGCTGGATATAACTTTTTTTTGGGAGATATGGATATAACTTTTAGAAAAGATAGTTTGTCATGAACCTGTTTGGACAGCTTTTAACTCTCCAATCAAGAAGCTGATCAGAAAAGTTGAATCAAACACAACCAAAGTTGCACTGTCAAGTCCTGGATGCAAAGCGAAATCAAAGAAAGCATCCATAAGGATCAAGTGATCAAGGCCAGAACTGTGTTCAAAATTTTGGGATGACAATCTTTATTCCTTCCAGACATAGCAGTACAGTAGCTTATTGAATTGAGCAATGAATTACCCTGTTGCCCAGAAAAAAAAAAGCATCCAGATGATCTCCATCTACATCCAGCTGAACAAGAAGGGCACAGAATAGAATGCACGGGCTCTATCTATGCTGGACCGGACCTGAGAGCGTGATCAAGATCCGCTATGAGGTCGTCGGCGTCCTCGATTCCAATCGATACTCTGACAAGATCATCTGTCAGACCGCGCTCCTCGCGAACTGCGGAAGGGATGCTCGCGTGTGACATGAAGCACGGCAGGCTGATGAGTGACTTCACACTTCCTGCATTTGATTGTAAATCGGATTAGCGAGCATGGACAGAACAAAGAATCATCAAGCGGCAGTAACTGAGGAACTCAATGAGAAATGGTCTGGTCGAATCAGTTTTATTGGACCCATTTCGTGGTGGTATTCATGAAACTGATTATTCCTGAATGATGGATCAGATGTACGATAGCAGCACATCAAGAGGAGCTGAAATATGAGAGTTGTCTGAATGCTCACCAAAGCTAACTGTTACATTGAAGTACTTTGTGGTCTCAACAACATGTTTTGAGAGAGCCAATGAACCAGTTAGGAAACTGAGAACAGAACCTGCTCCCTTAGCCTTCAAAAAAATAAGGGAAATGTTACGACCACAACTTTATTAGGACTGTCCTGAATCCAATTTGAAGACGTCAATCTGAAGAAATATATAAATAGATAACAACCTAAAGCAACTTGAACACTAAAAACTACCTGGGAATAGTGTAAAGATCGTCCAGGATGACCAGGAAGTCCTGCATAGTTCACTTGCTTTACCCTTGGATGAGAAGCTAGGAATTCAGCAATCTTCTGAGCATTAGCCTAACAATAATAAAGTGGTCTTCAATCTCTTCAATCGAAAATATCAAATCAATACAAACGTAAACATAAGGGTGTTTTTTTTGTGTGTGTGTGTGTGTGGAGGGGGGGTTATTGAACAGAAGTCCCAGTACAAAGCAAAGTCCCATAAATTTTGTTGATACTCGATATGTAGTTATTGCATATGGAAAAAGTTTCACCTGCTGCTTCTCCACCCGCAAAGCCATGGTTTTTATTCCTCTCAAACAGAGCCAGCAATCAAATGGTGCCAAACCTGATCCTTCGGCATTTTGTAGAAATGCAATCTCTTTAGACAAACTGTTGCCAATTGAAAAAGTATTACACGACAGTTTCAATTAAAAAATTTATATATGAACTTTAAGGAATATTTAATAGATGTATTCGACCAAAAAAAGGAACAGTCCATTAATGTCTCCATTCAATGTTCACATCTATTCATGTCACTCAGCAATAGGCAGGAAAAAGGTAAAATGAGGTTCATTTCAAGAAAGTAGAAAAGAAGGGTGGTTAGAAGTACTGTTTACCACAAGACATTGACAAGTAACCAAATGTGAGAAGTCATTAGTATTGAGCAGGATTGTCACCGGTAGGGGTTTCCACAGAATTAGAAGGAACTAATCTTCGTAAATTATATGGAAAAGAGGTAGTTGGTCGAGGGCCTGGAACTCTTCATCGCGGCGGCACCGTTGCGTCGAAGAGGCAGGGATACGAGAAGGCAATAGCCAAACTGAATACTCGACGACCTAAACACCTATTGGGGCCCTGTTTATATAGACACAGCCCTCTAATTGATCTAATCTAATAAATCTGAAACAGAATAATCTAAACAGAATTTAATCTAAAACGAACTCTTTAACCTAACTGCTACAGTACCAGTGGTACTGTTCACAGGCGGGCCAGGCTCTCCGGCCCACGATCTGAGGCCATGACAAGGATATAGGCATGAAATGAGATTGACAATGAAAAGACGAAACTACAAAAGAGTCAATATGATCAATGAACAAAGAATTAAGAACACACCTTTTACCCTTCACTGCAAGAATTCCAGCCATAAGATCGCTATGTCCAGCTATAAATTTGGTAGCTGAGTGCATAACAATATCTGCAGAAGGAACAGGAGAATGATAGATTGTTGTGAATAGGAATGCAATGATGATTGAGATGTGATGCTATTTTTTCTAGATAAGTAAATGTACGATTCTATACCTGCTCCGAGTTCTAGAGGATGGGAAAGCACAGGAGACATGATGCTGTTGTCTACCAAAACAAGAGCACCGTGGTAATGAGCTATCTCTGCTATTTTCTGTGAAGCAACAAAAGTAATGGATGGAATAAGAATACTACCTGACACTAGGAGAGGAAACATCTGGATGAAACAAAATCTAGATATCTTCATGACCACCACATACATAGATCGAGTGTTACCTTTATATCAGTAATTTGCTGGCGGGGGTTGGTGGGACTTTCAAGCCATACTAGTTTAGTCAAGGGCCCAATTGCAGAAGTTACCTCGCTAATCTTGGTTGTATCAATTCGTCTGTCAGGAAAAAATACATATAATGCTTGTAAGTGCAAACTGAGAGGCAAAATAACAAAAAAGTCACTGAAATATGAAGATCACACTAACTTTACTACAATCCCATTTCTTGGGGCAACTTGGGAGAGCAGACGGTCTGAGCCACCATATATGTCCTCTCCAGCAACTATTTCTTGTCCTGAGAATCATATATTTGACCAATATTATATTCACAAATACATATAAGGTTCATTGACAAGGAGCATGAAAAATGTGGAACAATGGAAAACATAACAATTACCAGACTTTAGGAGGTGTGTTACTGCTGCTAGTGCTGCCATCCCACTGGTGAAGCAGAATGCCTGATCTGCCTTCTCAAGCTTAGCCATAAGGCTGAATATGTCCTCAAAATTGTCAATACTACTAAGCAATGCATACTTTTGCATTACAGATTTCGAAAAGAATGAGCAATTAAAATAACCTTTGGAGAACATCACGCGTAGGGTTGCCACTTCTAGTGTAATCATAAGGTCCATTTTCTGTTGCCGAAGGCTAAAAATAACTTGCAGGAATAAGTGTACTAGGAGACATGCAAGACAAAGTACAAATTATGAAACACCGTACACTTAAATGTTAAATAGTATAATATCGTTCTTCACAAGAAAATTGATATATTCCCACACAATTTTTTAATTATCCATATCTGCATACTATGACTCTTGTATAATTAGATATCATTAGATAGATTAAGACTTCAAGTGATTCTCTCAGTAGAAAAACAGAGTAAAAATCCATAGGGCCGTTCAATAGTTGCATTACAATGCTATTCTAAGGATAGCAAAGACAAAAGGCACTATAAGCAATTCAAGATAAGATATTTTAATTAAGAATTACAACGACAAACTACCTAACCCAAATCAAAGGTTGCAAAACTGAAACTTCAACAAAACAGTTTTGGATGCAACAACATTCACACGCAGCAACTCATAGGCTTATTGAGTTCTTCACTTCATCACATTTTCACAAAATTGGGTTTGTCTTCTAATATCGATAAGGTCGAAACAATTTCCCGCTGCTAGTTTTCCCATAAGCAACTGATTGACTATCCATTTCATTCTCCAGGCATTTCAAAAATCAAAATGAAGACTACAATCCTAAAATGTTGAATCTTTATGCTCCACCTAATACAAAACATCAGCAATTCCTATGAACTGAATTGACCATTTACCACGGCAATTATCTCAGCCTCACCGCGAGCATTAATACGCATATCAAACAATCGGGAAATCGAGCTATGCAATTACAAAATAGCAATCGGAGGTACAATCCTCACTGGCTGCCACCATTTATAGCCCTAATTACCTGCTTAAACGTGGCCGTCTGGTACAGCGGCGTACTCATAGACCCGAAAGCATCGAACGAATTCTCGAAGCTCGTCAATATGGTAGCCACGCTAGGCTCCTTCGTCTCCACATCTACACCTGCACACCCCAAAAAAAAAATTCATCCATCAAACTCCACCAAACCCCCCAAATCCCCACAAACCCACCGAAATCCGGAGCGACGGAGGCGCCGAGGGCCTCCGAGGCGACCGCGGACGCGCTCAGGTCCCGCTCGGGCTCACTGTGGGAGTCGGCGATCGCCGCGGGAGCGACAGCCTCCATGCGGCGGCCGAGCGTGAGGCGGGGGCAGCGGAGGCACGGGGATTGGGCGGAGGCCGCGGAGCTAGGGGTCGGGGTGGAGCGGAGGAGGAAGGGGCGGCCGAGAGCGGCGGGGTTTGCGGCGGCGCTCATGGCCGGCGACCGACGGAAGCGGCGGTGGATTTGTTGGGTATCACTGTCGCTGCTCCTTTTTAAACGAGCTAGTGATCTTTTTTTTCATTATTTTTTGAAATTTGAAATCAAATTTTTTGTATCTTTCGAAAATTTTAATCAAATTTATAACGGATACAACAAATTATCGATGCCTAATTTGTTAGGATTTTTTTAATGAAGGGGGTCATTGTATTTGTATGTTCATAGCTAGTTGGTTAAGGGGGTGTTTGTTTCGTCGAAAATTTAGTTCGGTCGCATCGAATGTCAGGATACTATTTTAGAGTATTAAATGTAGACTATTTACAAAATACATTCATAATTGTTGGGTTATTCGCGAGATGAATTTAATGAGTCTAATTACGCCATGATTTGACAACGTGACGCTACGGTAAATATTTGATGATCATAAATTAATTAAGCTTAATAAATTTGTCTCGCGAATAATTCTCAGATTCTGCAATTATTTTTATAATCGGTTCAAAATTAGTCGTTCAAATTGATGTCTAACCATACGATGTGACACGGACTAAACTTTAGTCCATGAAACCAAACACAGACTAATTCGGTGTAAGTTGTCCATTTAATTTTTGAAGTAATGATTTGATTGGATGAATAAATTATCTAACTATTTGCCATAGTTTGAGAGTTCAAACAAACAAAACTAATGCTAAAAAAATTGATGAACAGATCTAAAATATTTTAAATAATATTTCTAAAAGAACTTTTTAAGAAATTACACTATTAAAGAGTTTTAAAATATGTAATGCATCACAATCCAATCCTGTAATATGCTCATAAGCTGCAAGTGCAAGCATGACTAGGATCACATCTCGTCCAGATTCAATGAATGCATGGAGGAAAGTTTAGTTTCCCTTTGTGGTACTCCCAAGTGCCAAGTGATAACAAGGTCCAAATTTGAAATATTTGGACTGAACGAATTTGTAGTGATTTTTAGAATGTTTTATATTTGTTACCGAAAGTTCACCTGGTTCCATATTTGTCACCGGACACCGGTTTTCTCTCCGATATATAGCTAAGAAGAAGTGAGTAAAACTTTGTGAAAAGAAACTGCAAGTTTGCAGTAAAAACTCTATTGAATTAGCTAAGGTGGTGTTTGGTTTCCTGGACTAAAGTTTAGTCCATGTCACATCGGATATTTGGACATCAATTTGAAGGATTAAACTTGAACTGATTATAAAAATAATTATAGAATTGGAGGATTATTCACGAGACAATTTTTTTAAGCCTAATTAATCCATGATCAGCAAATGTTTATTATAGCATCACATTGTCAAATCATGGCGTAATTAGGCTCATTAGATTCGTCTCGCGAATAATCCACCGATTATGAAATGAGTTTTATAAATAGTCTACATTTAATACTCCAAAATAACATCCAAACATCCGATGTGACGGGACTAAAATTTGGAACTAAAGAACCAAACACCTCCTAAGAAGAAGTGAGTAAAACTCTGTGAAAAGACACTGCAAGTTTGCAGTAAAACTCCATCACACAGACAAGTGTTGATTCAGAGCTGAACCTCTTCTTTTTTCTCAAGGAAAGAAAGTTCAGAACTGAAGAACATGCAGCACAAGTTTATTCAGAATTCTGGACCTTGCTTTTGAAATTCTGCAGTGGATGCCCTCTGAATTTCAGTCATAATCAGGGTGCTAAGCTGTTCTACACTGAAATTGACCAGAGAATTCATGGTAAGTTGCATATATATATACACACACACATCTGGATATAGAATGTGGAATTCTAGCTAACAAAATGGTCTGAATTATTTTGACTGGGAATATGCATTCAAGTTCAACTTCTTCAGATCACTGCACCACAGCAACCCACCCTGTTGCTATTGTAACCTGATCATTATTTCGGGGACTCTAAGTAGAATTTTTATATCAAATACTAAATATAGTAGGATTTGCTCGGCTCGGAAAATTTCTTGCCTACGCCACTTGCTTCAAGTTTTATTCCATGGTTTTTTTGTAATAATAAAATTGATCCCATGGTCTGATCATCTAAACAAGTTTTACAATTAGTTCTTAAATTTTAATTGTATGGAATGCTCAAACAGAAATATTGGATTTCAATTGAATTCCACCCAATTCAATGTTTTATAGAATCTGAAATGAACCCCAATTCTTCCGATACCTAGGATTACATACTAAATGTAGTAAGATTTTCTCGGCTCGAAAAATTTCTTAGCTAATTCATCACACACTTTTACCTCCACCAACCAACCAAAGATCAAAACATGTATGCTACTGATAACACATGCATCCAGATCACCTTTTCTTAAGGATGATTACATTAACAGGGAAAGTGAAAGCATGACATGATATGATCAGTGTAAATAGTCCAGAGGTTGCAACAGCAAGCAGGGACAAGCCTACCAGAGAATGTCTGCAAGCTGCTGCTTACTTGTCTATGTTTGCTTGCTCAATGGCTTAAATTAATGGTGCACAAGATGCTTTGCCCAATTCTCACTTTTGTGTCTCCTTTAGATCTGAAATGGATATAAAATAGATAGGTATATTCTTCATGTCTACCCTTTCTGTCTATTAAACACTTGGTTTTAATTTGTAGATATATTTGATGAACTGTTTGTAAGAGTAAAAGACAAAAATGTTTCTCGTTAATAGTAAAGTAATATCGTAAAGAGATATTAAATGAATAGAACTTCTTGTTTGCGAACTAAAGTAGGTGTGTAAGAGATAAAAACGAAGTCTTTTGCGATAAAATTGAAGAGGTGGAAACGATGATAAAGTAAAAGACAAATTTTTTCCTCGTTAATAATAAAGTAATATCTTGAAGTGATATGTAAGGGATATATTGAAGGAATAAAATTCCTTGATGTAGAGTGTAGTAGATAAGAGATAAAAAAGGAAGTCTTTTGTGATAAAATTGAAGAGGTGAAAGTATAGAATATTTTCCATGTGATCTTCTTAAAAAAACTAAAGAATATTTGATTTGACTCCAGCTTAACAAAATAAGTATTTAAAATCTAAAATTCTATCAAGACTCACATGCATCAGCTAATCAGCTGGATGGCCAACTCACATGCAAATTATAGGCATGAGAGGCAAGTGGAGTTAGGTAAAAGACAACATGGAGTTCTTCTTTCGCATTTTAGACCCTGGAATTGAATTTCTCTCGCAAACAATTCTATTCTACTTCGCTCTCGAACCAAACAAAGAAAATAATGTTGACGGTGGTGGTCTAGTGTGAGAATGAAACTGATGTCGAATGGAACGATTGGAGTAGTGTAAATTAATGATAGGAAGAGATCGATGCCGTCACCATGGAGCTCGAAAACGTTGAATGTATTATTAAGTTTAAAAGAGAGTTACAAAAATGTATTCCTTCCTTTCTAATCAAGTTAAATATATCTCTCTTGACTAGGAACCATCAATCACTCTCTATGTATTAATGTAAAAGTGGACCATTTACTTTTCATGAGAAATTCAATGGTTTTGAAAGTGTTATATGACATTCAAATGCTCAAAAAATGGTCCATCACTACATGAATCTAGCAAACTTCCATCGGCCAAAACCAACGGAAGTTAGGCTAATATCGAAGAAAGAAGCTAACTTCTGTCGGTAAAACTCTAACTTCCGTCAGTTTCTGACACAAAACACAAAGCTTCACATGGTTTCTAGTGGTGCCAAATGCAAATACACGTCTACAAAAACCACATGTTCAAGATATTTCATAATATGAATATCACTTGTATCCAAGAAAAAATATAACTCTTACAAAAATACAACATATCCCATGATTCATGAATTGTCTTTATATATCCCAATGTTTGAAGGGCTTATCTGCAACTTTGACAAGGAAAGAAGTCACACCCTTGCAAAGTTGCATGCCCCCAAAATTGTGAAATGTTGAGCACTTGTGTGCAAAAAAGAAAAAAAGAAAAAAAAGTAGAGACAAGCAAATCCTACTCAGCATCCACAATTATAACTCCACCCTCTCAACTGACAACAAAAAGTAGTATAAACTACTTTATTTCTCCAAAAAAATATTTGCACCTCTTCAAATTTAGTAAAAAAATTTCATTTCTTTTTTATTCATGATTTACCTCCATTCATTTTTTAATGCCGTCGTTGATTTTTATCACAATATTTGACCATTTGACTTATTCAAAAAACTTATGCAAATATAAAAAACAAATAATGTTTGAAGTATCTTCAATAATATAACAAAATAAATTATATTTAAAAAATATTTTTGAATAAGACGGATGATCAAAAGCTCAAATAAAAATCAATGACGTCATTTAAAAATGAATAGACGCAAGATACTGTTTTCTTATTAATGAAAAACCATTTTGGTTTTTACTCGTAACACTAATTTATCAATTTTATCTAAAAGTCAAATCTTTTGGCAAAGTGAGATCTAACTAATCTATTAATTTGGTTTAAAAGTAAATTCTTGGGGACACTTGGACAGATTTACTTAAGCAATCCATGGTTGGATTAAATTAGCAGCTAAGCTCCGGGTAACAAAACTAAACTAAACTAAACTAAAACTAAACTAAAACCCACTGCTAATCTAATCCCTCACGTATTTAGTCTTAAAATCAATCAAATAACTTAACTAAGTCTCTTTAATTATGCTTAGATCTGAAAAAAATTAGGGCTATGACCGAGCGGCGCCCAGAGCAGCGGAGTGGCGGCGGAGCGGTGGCCCGAGCTACGGTGGAGCAGCGGCGGAGCGGCGGCGAAGCAGCGACCCGAGCGGCGGCGGCCCGAGCGTGGAGAAGGTAGCAGATGGGAAAGTAGCACTAGAGATGGGAAAAGTTCCTGCCAGCGTGGGGCCCACCAAAAATAGCCATTCAACTTGGCTGGCTACATTTGGCCAGCGGGGAGACAAATTTAGCCATCCAGATAGCTTGGCCATTGGGATAGCCAATCTGTTGGAGTGCAATTTTTGAAATGAATGACCAAAATTTGGCTTAGAGAGCTGAATAGCAAGCCTTTTGGAGATGCTCTAATAATTTTAGTTGACTTTGAGTATTTTTTTTTTTGCAGTAGATTCCTATCATAAAAAATAATTTGTGAAAATATTTCTGGCCACGATTTCTCCAGAGTTTATGTCTGACGGAATCACCTCTGAAGTCTGAATCATCGAGAAGGAGAATTCAATCGATTTGAAGAAATATTTATCTCCACCGACGGTGCGAGGAGGTGGAAATTAATTAGGCAATTGGACGGAGGAAAGGGGAAGCTGCTAATGGCTAATGGCCGCTAATGATTGAGCTGGACGCTGCTAATTGATTAGTTAATCGGCTAAAGCTTGCACGCTAATCCGCCCGTGGATGCGGCTGCAGCTGCAGCTGCAGCTGCTGCAGCGGCGGCGGCGGCTTTGTTTAATTGGTATCGCGTCGCTGTCCGGCCAGGCCACCGGGTGGTGGTTCGCTAGCTTCCGGGTTGGCCGAGCTGCGAGAGCGACCGCTCCTCCTCCTCCAGCTTCCTCCTCCTCGTCTTCGTCGTCTCCACGTCGCCTCCGACCCGGAAAGGCTCTCCCTTTCGGCGAGCTCGTGCTGGTTCTTGGAGATTTCTTTTTCTTTTTGCTGCTCGGAGGTGGGTGTACTGCTGCGCTCTCTCTCTCCTCCTCCTTCTTCTTCTTGTTCTCCGCAGCTCAGTCCGAGATCGTTTCGCTTTTCCGTTTCGTTCTAGGGATTGTTCTTTTTTCTTTTGCTAGATTAGGTAGTGGCAAGAACGTTGCTCTTGGCGATTTCGGCGGCTCGAGCTCTGCTCAAAGTCCCCTTTTTTGACATGGGGTGTCGTGAAAGTGAATGATAATCTATTGTTTGTTTGTTTGTTTGATTGATTGGTTGATTTCCCGAGTTAAATTTAAATCTTGTTCGTGGTGTTTTTGTCATCCGGACGATTGCTGCTGGCCTAGTCGTTGATTGATTTGTGGCGGGTCGACTGGATCCAACCAATCTCTTGGGGGAAATTGGTGAGCTGTGGGTTCAAATTAGGATTAGGACCTTGCGTGTGACCAAGCGGGCGAACTCCTCTTGCCTGCTTTACTCCCAAGAACCCTTGCTTGCTGCTGCTCCTGACCTGGTATTGCTGATGAATTCCTGTGTTGACGTTGAATTGTCCATGGCTTGGATTGAAAGTTTGGGTTTTTCTTCTTTTTTCTCGAACAGTTTTCAACTTTCGGAGAATCCGGACGTTGAATCTGTTTATGTTGTTGTGACTTCTGATCCGTTTCTTTTCATTGTTACGGCTGTTTCGTCCCAAGAGCCCCTTTTTTTGCAATCACAACAGCTCTACTTTTTCCTGTGGATGTCCTTGTGATTTTGCTCTGTAGCTGTAGATGAGTATTGTCTTGTTGGACTTTGATGTGATTGATGGTCTTGAGCATTTGTTGCCCAATCATTTTTAGTTCATGTTGATCTATGATTGTGTTCAGTACATCTGAAAGTTTATCCTGCTGCCGTTTCTCTCTGCAAGATTTATCTGCCTTGTTCATTGTCTGTTCCATCCACATCTGTGTGCAGTTCATTTGGATCCATTCCTTCTGTATTTCTCTCTAATCAACATAGTGATTGTTTATCAAAACTTTTGTTTAGCTAAATTTGAACTGATAGAGATTTAAGAGATGTTTGCCAATTTCTCATTGTTTGGTTCTTTGCTGCATAATCATCAGGCCAACTAGTGCATTATCACCTGTGAGTTAAGGAGAATGGCAGGTGTTGGCACTCAGCCCAGCCTCAGGAAGTACCTTGGAGCCCTCAAGGACACAACAACTGTGAGCTTGGCAAAAGTAAACAGTGATTATAAGGTTGGAATTTTCATGACTCCTCTGAATAATGTTTGGAAGTCCTCATGATCAATTGCTTACTGTTATATACTTATATGCTTTACACTGCATGGGCTTAGCATTGTCCCTTTTGAAAACAGGATTTGGATATTGCCATTGTGAAGGCTACAAACCATGTTGAGCGTCCATCAAAGGAGAAGTACATAAGAGGTGGCATATTATTGTTTTTTTTCTCTCGAACACGTAGGAGAGCTGTGTATCATTGCATTAAGAAGGTTTGGGGTTGAAGAACCCCGGTACGCCACATGCCTCAACTCGTGTGTGCGCGCACACCCTTGTGTCTCTTAGCTGAAAGCTTAAACACTTGTGTGAATTCATAGTTGCATCCTTTGAGTTGTCTTAATCTTTCTCTAATTGAATAATTGTAACAAACAGGTTAAACAGTCCTACTTAGAATTCGTTCCTTGTCAGTTATGTTCTTTTTGTTGGAATAAACCGATCATCAGTATATTGATTGTGCACCAATTTTCCATCAAAACTGGCAACACTTGCCTAATCATCTTCATTACTGGCATATTCACATGTTTATCGGTTTGCAGAAATTTTTCATTCCATTTCTGCTTCAAGGCCACGAGCAGATGTAGCTTACTGTATTCATGCCCTCGCAAGACGTCTTTCGAAGACACACAATTGGGCGGTATGAGCGAACCTTTTCTGTTCCCTACATTATCAAGTCAAATACAATGCTGTCACTTATGTAATGCTCATTTGCTTGTGCTGTCCAAGGAACCATTTTATACCCAGAATAGGAACCTTTTCACACCAAGTATTTCGGTGTAACCTTTTTAAATTTTGTAGTTCTTTCTAGTTCATGGAGCTATGTTATAAACTTCACTTTGTACATCAAGTTAGTTGCTTTGCTAGTAGCGTCCAATGACAGCACATATCCTTTGCCTGTGATCTTTATTGAACTTTTCTATGTGAATTTGTCGAAATATTTTCTACAAGATGCATCCAGCATTCCATCCGATGTTAAGTGATTAGAGCCATATTTATTCTCTATGCAATTTGCTAAGTTATAAAAATCTCACTGTGTGTGTGTGTGGGGGGGGGGGGGGAGCTTAGCTTCCTTTTTTACTGTTTGCATTTCTTTATAAACCTCAGGAAACTACAAGTTTATTCATTTTTTCTTTAGAGTCATTACTAAAAGACTTTCTGTTTAAATACACACCGGAATGGATGTGTTTCAAACTTTAATTGATAATTCTTTCCATGGGTGGGGCACAATGAAAAAGGGTTGTGGAAGAACTTATGAATATTCTTTGCTTGAATATTTACACCTCAGGTTGCATTGAAGACGTTAATTGTCATACATCGTGCGCTTCGTGAGGTCGATCCCACTTTCCGCGAAGAGCTTATCAACTATGGCAGATCTAGGTCCCATATGCTAAACTTGGCCTACTTTAAGGATGATTCTAGTGCAGGAGGTACTAATTGCCAGTTTATCCCAAGTGCTTTCACTTTTTTAATTGTATTAGACATTCTAATGTTGAACTTATGATGAATATTTACTCTCCTCTCGTTCAGCTTGGGATTTTTCTGCATGGATACGCATTTATGCTTTATATTTAGAAGAGAGACTTGAATGCTTCCGGGTGCTGAAGTATGATGTGGAGACAGATCCTCCAGTATGTAATCCAATTGCTTTACTCCTCTTGCATATGTGAGGCTTTATCAAATTTTCATCTGTCCTTTTTTAAAAGGCGTAACTATCTATGCCGAGCATGTTCAATGCTTTTTTATCATGACTGAATGAAAATGCAAAGGATTAAGTTCAATACGAGAGACAAGATTGTAAGTGCCAACTGTAATCTCTCGCTTTTGAAAAATTCTTGTCACTGCAGAGATCTCGGGACCTTGAAACTGGCGATTTGCTTGACCATCTGCCACCATTGCAGCAACTTCTTTTTCGGCTCCTTGCTTGCCAGGTAATTAGCTTTTGCCTACCATCATCTGCAATTTCACCAGTTTCCGTCTTCATGTTCCACTGACAAGTTAAATGTGAATTACTGAATTTTTTGTAGCCACAAGGGGCGTCATCTTACAATATCATAATCCAGCATGCGCTTTCAATGGTAAGTACCATGATTTTTGCATGCTTGTTTTATTTTTAGTGCATAACATGATGGTCTTGGCATGCGTTGACTTTGCTTTGTGTTTTACTTGAAGGTTGCTCTGGAGAGTGTTAAGATCTACACTGCCATTAATGATGGGACAATTAATCTTGTTGACAAGGTGTTCTTTCTTATTCCTACCACTATAGAAAATTTCATAAAATCTGCTGTTTTCACTAGCTAGAGTTGTTTATTTTTTCTCACCCGGCTCAAACTATTCTCTATTACAGTTTTTTGAGATGCAAAGAAGTGATGCTGTTAGGGCACTTGATATATACAAAAGAGCTACTACCCAGGTAAAGTTCTGTCCTTTTCTCCTGCTGATGTTGATCCATTTAAAATGGAAATTCTGGACATTGGTTTAATCATTGTGAATTATATCGAAATAAGAACATGTAGGGCTGACTGATACTGTTGGGGTTTCACCTGTTCAATCCCTAAATTTGTTGCACAGGCTGAAAGACTATCAGAGTTTTACGAAGTGTGTAAAACTATACACATTGGGCGTGGTGAGAAGTTCTTAAAAATTGAACAGGTCTGATAAATATTCGATTTCGATTTGCATGTATTTGTCGTTTGTTTGACATGTTAGCAAGATACTGACTGTATTGAAACTTCTGCAGCCGCCAGCTTCATTCTTACAAACTATGGACGAATATGTGAGAGATGCTCCTGCAGAAGCTCAAAAAGATAAGGTTTGAAAACTGTCAAAACTTTCTGATGTTTAGCTCTCAAATATGTTCATTGTATCAGTATGCTAACAATCAAGAAGACCATTAATCTAGTTAGACGTAACCAGATCTATTTAAATTCTAAATCTTTTCCTGTGAGAGTTGATGCACCGTATGCATGCGACATGCCGAATGAAATCTTGATCTAAATAAATGGTTAGTGTGAGCAATCTGAGTAAGATTCCAGAAAGCTGAAACTTCTCACTCCATTCAAATCGCCAATAGTCACACTTTCAGGCCTTCAACCATCGTATTCATCTTGTTGTTCATGTTTTTCATCTTTCTATGTATCTTATTGAGTTTGCTGATGTACACGGTTTATTTGTGTTTAGGTGTTGGCAATAGAATACAAAAAAGAGGCAGAGGAGGAAGTGAAGCCAACCTCGCCTCCTCCTGTTCCGGAGCCCGAATCCGAACATGAACCGGAACCAGAGCCTGAACCTGTAAAAGAGAGAGCACCTGTAGAGGAGCCAACAGATCTGCTGGTAACATTCTGCACTACTCACAAGAGCTCACTTGTCCTGAATTCTCCTTCTAATACTCTCTTTGCTTGCTAGGGTCTGAACGAACCGAACCCTGCCGCAGCCGAGATAGAGGAGAAGAATGCTTTAGCCCTAGCAATTGTTCCGATAGGTAAATTCGGACGAAAAAACAAAAACCGTTCAATTCTTGATTTCAACATTTCAAGCTGGTCAGATTATAGTCACACCACTTGCTCTTCTTGCTTTGCTTTCCTGTGGCAGATGATGCACCTAAAGCTGCTGCTGTTAGTGCTCAAAATGGAGTCACTGGCTGGGAGCTGGCACTTGTCACTACACCCAGCTCAAATGAAACTGCCATTACTTCAAACAAGAAACTGGTACTGCTCCCAAACACTTAACATGCAGCAAAGTTTCAGATAGATGCAGCAACAGTAGGATCACTGGTCTTGCTAACCATTCTGAAACTCTGAATTTTTTTAAGGCTGGAGGGCTGGACTTGCTCACCCTTGATAGCTTGTACAACGACGCGAACCGACGGGCGAGCCAGCCGACAAGCTACAACCCATGGGAGACCCCCGCCGTCGCCGGAGCTCCGATGATGCATCAGCCACCGGCTATGCACGACCCGTTCTACGCCTCCCATGGCTTCGCGGCGCCGCACCACGTCCAGATGGCCGCCATGGCGCAGCAGCAGCAGGCCTTCATGCTCCAGCAGCAGATGATGATGGCCGCCGCCGCCGCCGCCGTCCCCGCCCCTCAGGTCCACGTCCACCCCCAGCTCCAGAGCCCGGCGAACCCGTTCGCCGGCAACCCGTTCGCCCCCGCCGCCGCCGCCGCCCACCACCACCCGTACGGCGCCGCCGGCATGCCCCTCCACGCCGGCCCCGGCAACGCGTACACCGGGCTGATCTGATCCGATCCGATCCGATCCAATCCATCGATACATCTAGGACCAGCTTTCTCCATGTTCATCGAATTCTTTGGTCTCAATTAGCTTAATTTCTCCATTCTTGTCGCCATTGTGGATGGTTTGTAGAACACAGGTAGAAGAAAGGTGGTATTTTTCGTCCAATACACGGGCACGCTACACGTTACGTATGTATGTATGTATGCATGCATGTATATGTTTTTTTTTTCATTTGCAGTGAGTGATTCGGGATAAGATTGGATTATTCATATACAAAACACAATTACTTAATAATTAGTGTGTCAATTCTTTGTAGTGATTAGCTGATTGTTGTGCACTGCAATATGAAAAAAACTATCATACAGAAAATATCATGCAAATAGAAATAAGCGAGTTTTGAATGTAGTAAGAACAAGTGGTGATGATGATAAACTCACCGTCATTGTTTTCTTTTAAAGTAGTATAAAAATAATACTTTTTTATCTGGAAGTGTTTCCGTTATCAACATCTTATTGATGTTAATATTTGGTAAAATTCAGGTCCACTAAAAATGTTACATAGTCAACCAAAATCAAAAAACTCCGTCAAGAAAAGTCAAGGAAGCTCGTCCAAGATGATCGGACACAGATGAACCAATAGTGATAAAGATTAGAAGAAGATAAAAATTATCTAAAATCAGTTAAGATAGAATGTTTGTACGATAAATCTCTGAACTATAAATATGTATCCAAATTATTTAATCTAATTACATCTAATTTAATCTATAAATAAGATCTCATATGATTATATTTTTGTTAAAAATATGTTTGACAAGTTGATTTCACTAAATTTAACTAAATTTAAACTTATCTCATATACATCTAACCAAACAAAATATTATATCATCTCATCCATTTAATCAAACATCTCAAATATATCATCTCATCCCTAAATTTATGGATGTATCATCCTACCCCAAATCAAACGGACCATTATAGAAACAAAATGTTTTGCAAGATTATAAAAACAACTACATAAAGCTTAACAAAATGAACTTGGACGTTAAACGGGGGAAATTCGCCGCGTTCGTCCGCTAATGTGGCCGGCCCGGCGGCACGACGAGCTCCGCGGCGTCGAGGTGAGGATAGCGCCGGAGCGCGGCGGTCCTCAGGTCCTCCATGCCGCGCTCGTACCCCTCCAGCGCGTGCGCGGCGAGCTGACGCTTGTGCTCGTCGGACCGCAGGTACTCCTGCAGCACCGCCGCCTTCGCCTCCTCGGCGGCTGACTTCCTGGCCGTTGCGAGCTCGGCTCTCGTCTTCTCCAGCGCCTCCCGCAGTAAGCTGGCCTCCGCGGCGGCGTCCTGCTCCCGCGCACGCAGCTTCTCCTCCAGCTCCAGCGCGTAGCCGAACGAGAACGTCGCGTAGTTCGCGGCCTGGAGAAGTGTTAGGTAGCTCGACTTGACGACGTCGGCGGAGGGACTCACCGCCGGGAGAGTACGCTCCCGCGACGGCGTGATGATGCCCTGCAGCAGCTCCCGCGCGGCCTCCCAGTCGGCACTGTCTCTGTCGTGCATGTCGGGCACGTGCCCCGGCTTCCGATCTTGGTTGCTCTCAGGTGACCTCTGCAGCGGAAAGCCCGGCGGAGCACGCAGGGCGGACCATGAGCAGCCACCGCGCGGCGCAGGCAGCGGCGTTTTATCCAGCTCAGAACGAGATAACCCATCCTTCGCATTGGCCTCTGCTTCGAACTTCCTCTTCTTCCCGGAGCACGGCGACCACCCCGGCTCGGTCTTCACCTCCTCCTTCACCGACGCCTGCGCATCGGCGGCGGCCTTCTCCGCCCGCATGCTCATCATTATTTCAAAGATCGATGGATCCATCCCTGGTACACACCGAGTAAGTTAAAGTCGCCGGTGTCAAGGAGTGTTCGACAGTTACCTTTGGCTCTAGTAGAGGGAGAAGGCGTTATCTCCGGTGACGCGGCGGCGAGTTTAGAGGAGAACGCGGCGGTGAGGTTGCTCTTACAGAGATAAGAGCCGAGATCAACAGCGGCGCCGTGTGCGTTCAGTAGCTTTGCAACCAATTTCTTCTCCTCGCCGGTGAGCACCGGCTCAGCGGTGGAGTTCTTCGGCAGCTCGCCCCACCGCACTGGGCACGGCCATGGCGCCGGCGACGCCAGGAAAAAGAAACTTTCTTTCCACCCTTTGATGGACTTGGGCAGGCCCGTGAAGAGCACCCCGGCGGTGTCCTTCCCGCGGAAGCAGTACCAGCCCTTCAACTTGAACAAGCAAAGCGAGAAGAAATGCCGGAACACGGCCAGCGACGGCGGCACGCCGGCGTGGTGGGAGAGCACGATGAAGCCGATCATGATACGCCACCCGTTGGGCGCAATCTGGCTCGGCGCGAGGCCGAAGTGGCCGAGCACCTCGCAGACGAAGTCGTGCAGCGGGACGCGCATCCCGGCCTCCAGCGCGTGCGCGTACACGCAGACGGCCCCCGGCGGCGGCGGCGAGCAAGCGCGCAGCTGGTCGCCGGCGGGGCGCGCGACGAACTCCCTCGGAACGTCGTACTTCTCGCAGAGGGCGTCCACCGCCTGCTGCGTCCGCAGCGACGAGGCCAAACGCTCTGCGACGGACCTCGACAGCACGCCGTCATCGCCGCCGCCGCCGCCGCCGGTGGCGTCCGGTCGCTCGCTGCGGCGGCTGACGGGGTCCGCGGAGCGAGAGCAGAATGCATCGGCGTCGATGATCTCGACGGAAGAGGAGGAGTCGGAGGACGAGGAATGCATCGTGTCGCGTGTGCGCGAGAAGGACAAGCAAGAGTGACGTTTAATATTTAGAGGGCATTTTTCTTCTAATCCAAAATTTAGGGGTGTTCGAGAGGCTAAATTTTAGTCCGTGTTAATCGAATGTTTGGACATCAGTTTGAATGACTAAATATAAATTAATTATAAAAATAATTATAGAATCAGAGGATAATTCGCGAGACAAATTTATTAAGGTCAATTAATCCATGATTATCAAATGTTTACTGTAGCATTACATTGTCAAATCATGACGTAATTAGGCTAATTAGATTCGTCTCGTGAATAATCTATCGATTATAAATGGGTTTTGTAAACAGTATATATTTAATATTTTAAAATATTATTTAAATATTTGATATGATAGGGACTAAAATTTTACCTTATTAAACTTTAGGGACTAAACTTTATTTTACCCTACTAAACTTTAGGGACTAAACTTTAGTCCCTAAACTTTAGCCCTTTAGTCACCATAATGTTGCTAAAAAAGACTAAAGAGTACTAATGACAGAGAATACCTCTCATTAATGTCTCTTGAGATGGGACAAAAGATGTTTGCAGTTATTTATTAGGGGCAATTTGATCTTTATTCAATTTATTTAATAAGTTTTAGTCACTGAAACCAAATAGCTAGTGACTAAAGTTCTCTTAAGTAAGAGGGTGAGGAGCCATGTTGAATAGCGTGGGCCTCATGGCTCCAGATGTGATGAGTCATTGTCAACGATAGTCAAAGAGGACAGAAGAAGAGGGAAGATCTGCTGCGAAGTCGGGCTGGCCCAATCCGGGTACATGGGCTAGGAGCAGCAGAAGATCCACTGGGCTGTTGACCAGGATTGACTCAGGTACACGGGCGGTGAGTGATTGCCGGGCTGAGAGAGCCGCGGAGTCGGGCCGGCCCAATCCGGGTACCTGGTGCAAAGTCGGTGGAGGCTTTGTCAGTTACGGCGCAAAACTGATGACCGCTGATCTCGCATCGGACTGTCCAGAAGAGAAGCCGTAGTCGCTACGAAGGCTTAGCTTCTGGATAAGTCATCTGTAAATAGGAGTTTACTATTTTGTCCCTAGACCCACAGTCAGTCAGTCGAGTCTGTAAAAATAATCCTAAGGATAGTTTTGGTCTTTTCCATTTATTTCAGCGTCTGTAAAAAACCCTAAGGGTATTTCTGCATTTTCCTCATTTATTGGGCTGCCTATAAATATGCCCCAATCTCTACGGCTAGGTTAACTCACCTAATGACAAGCTTGAGTTCACTTTCCCATGTTGAGTTCCTGTTCCTGAGAACACCGCCGCCGCGATTTTTCTGTCTCGCGATCAACCAAAAAGTTTTTTTTGTTCATACCTTACCTTGTTCAGCCAAATCGAGGTTATCATGGTGGTTTCCGTGTTGATCTGGTTCCGTGGCTGTTGGTGATCTCGGTTCAAATCAATTTTGCTTTTCATATCGTGTGAACTGAAAATTGATTTTTGGTACTGATTTTCTTGGCTATTGCTTTCTCGCCATAGATATCCTTTCGGCTAGCCTTGCTGACTTCTTCAATCTTCAGAGCATAGCATAGCTTGTGTTTGTTTTTTCAAGCTACTGCCATCGCAGGGTGTTGGGGGAATATATTTCCCTTAAACAGGGGCCAAATGACGTCAGCCTCCGACAGCCTTCGGCCCAGAACCAGGTACTGTCGGAGCCTGTTTTTCTCTAAGTGTTGTTTCCAGGTCCCAAGGTGCCTGTCGGGGCCCGTAGCTTCGGAGCCCCTAGACCAGGAGGTCCGGCTCGGAGCCCCCAATTCAGGCACGGGCGCAGGCCGCCGAAGGCCACCCTCCGGAGTCCAGTTCGGAGGCCACCCTCCGGAAGCCAAGTCCGGAGGCCACCCTCCAGAAGCCAAGTCCGGAGGCCACCCTCCGGAGTCCAGTTCGGAGGCCACCCTCCGGAAGCCAAGTCCGGAGGCCACCCTCCGGAAGCCAAGTCCGGAGGCCACCCTCCGGAGTCCAGTTCGGAGGCCACCCTCCGGAAGCCAAGTCCGGAGGCCACCCTCCGGAAGCCAAGTCCGGAGGCCACCCTCCGGAGTCCAGTTCGGAGGCCACCCTCCGGAAGCCAAGTCCGGAGGCCACCCTCCGGAGTCCAGTTCGGAGGCCACCCTCCGGAAGCCAAGTCCGGAGGCCACCCTCCGGAGTCCAGTTCGGAGGCCATCCTCCAGGAGCCAAGCCCGGGGGCCACCCTCCGAAGCCAGGTCCGGAGGCCGCCCTCCGGAGCCAATTCCATACCGGGGGCCACCCTCCGAAGCCAGGTCCGGAGGCCGCCCTCCGGAGCCAATTCCATACCGGGGGCCCCCCGCCCCTGGAGTGTCGTTTAGCTGGTCAAAGCCTGGCGCAGCCTGACACGCCAGTAAAGCTGTAAAGTTGTCTGGCACCTTTTGTACCGTAGCTAAGCTCCTTTTCCCCTCTCTGCCCCTATGAACCAAGGGTTCATAGGGGGGCATTCCAGTCTTTTCCCCTGGCCTGCGTGCCTATAAAAGCAGGGCCAAGCCCTTGTAATGGACAGGCTGGAGGGGGCCATGAGACCCTGGAGTTATCCTCTCCACCTCAAGGCACACCATGCCAAATCTACCACAAACTGGACGTAGGGTTATTATCCCCTAGGGGAGGCCCGAACCAGTATAAACCCTATCTCTCCCTGTGAGAACCCATCGAGGTTCATTCTCCATATCATACTCCACCACAGAAAAACCTGCTGGAACTAACGCAATTGTTCCAACAGTTGGCGCCGTCCGTGGGGACCTTAGTCCTAGAAGCTAAGTTCTCTACCACTGCCTGCAACCCGAAGTGCGCCCGAGGGGGGAGCATCGAGGCTTTCTCGCTTCGCGCACCCTCCGGCAAGGGGCTTCGAGGGCAGATCGAAGGCCACCTTCGCCTTCCTCCATCCTCCGCAGACCGGAGCCCACTCTCCGGCAAGGGGCTCCGCTCCACGTTTCAAAGGTCATCGGAGCCCGAGGGCTACAAGGTAAGTACCGCCCGAAGCCTTACTTCGATGCACCAACCTGCAGTTACATTAACATAAGCTCGAAGCCATGCTTCGCTTTATTCAAAAACCGAAGCCACGCTTCGCCTTATTTAAAACCGAAGCCACGCTTCGCCTTGTTCAAAACCGAAGCCATGCTTCGTCTTATTTAAACCCGAAGCCACGCTTCGCCTTATTTAAAACCGAAGTCTTGCTTCGCCTTATAAAACCCGGAGTACCCCTCCGAAGGCTACACAGTGCCCCCGGGCCCGTAGCAGTGGGCTAAAAGGACTCCGGGCCACTGGCCCGACGCGTCCAGGGATTCCGGGCTCCGCGCCCGAAGCATCCCAGGGATTCCGGGCTCCGCACCCGAAGCATCCCAGGGTCGAAGGTGACCCAGAGTCGAAGGTGGCTCAGAGTCGAAGGTGGCTCACATTATCACAGGTTCGGTGAATCCACACCAATTATCCTTCTCATTACAGGACCAAGCTCCGAAGCCCAGCTTCGTTACCCAAGCACGCTCCGAAGCCCTGCTTCGCGTGTTAATATAATATACGCCCGAGCGTCTCGAAGTCTTATTTCGCTAAAATCTAAGTGCGTTCCAGAGCCTCGCTCATGCACAACATCCAAATCCTAGCGTGCCGAAGCATGCCTCGCTAAACTTGGTTATGCCAGAGCCCTGCTCCGCACCAAGTTAGCGCGTACGGAGCCCAAAAGAGGGCTCCGCTCAGTGAATTTCAGCAGCCGAAGCATTGCTTCGCACCCAATTAAGGCATTCGAAGCCCAAAGGGGCCTTCGCTTGAATAAAATTTCATGCATCAAGCCGCCAAAAGGCGCACCCTTCGCATCTTTTATTTTTTGCCCGTACCAGTAACGACTAAAGTCCCTAACTGCCACGGGCAAAGGGGGGAAGCATATATGCGAGGTGTGCGAATGTAATGTACAGTACGAGCGTGACAAGCTAAGCGTTCGAAGCCAAACAATGCGAAGCATACAAACGAAGTATGCGAGTATAATAAACTCCGTTCATTAAGAGAGTTGAGAAGTATGTTACAAATATACTTCGAAGACAAACTACGAGTAATCTGTATCTAAGCCTAAGAAGAACCGAGTGCGAGGCCCCAACCCTCGCTTGCCTCTCCTTCGGCGAGGGCCCCCTCGGCTGGATGTTGCCTCGTCGGAGCCCGCTCTCCCTCGACCGGCTCGTCCAGGCTCCGAAGCCTGCAGGCTTCGGCTTCCGCTTTGCAGGTCGCTCCAAGTTCGCGAAGCAGGCGGTGCCGTGTCGAAGGCAGAAAAATCTAGGGCTTCGTCGCTCGCTAAGGCCGCTCGCGGAGGCAAGAGTAAAGAATCTTGAAGGGACTCCGTCTTCACAGCGGCTAGCAAATCCTGAGCTATTTCGGAGATGGCTTCGCCTCGAGGCCCCCTCGGCAGCTTAAACCGAGGGGGGCCTTCGGACCTAGCTACTTCGAGGATCGCCCACAGATGTTGAAGCTCTTCGGAGTCCTCGAGGACTTCGAGGTCTACGCTCGAAGGCTGAGCCTGGGCAGGTATAAAAAACCCCCGCATTCGTATTAATAAACTGATAAGTCTTTACAAGCCTACAGCTAGGTATTACAAGGAAGCCTAAGGAGATCTACACCTTCGGAGGTGGAGGCGTCGAGGTCGAAGGCTTGTCCGGGTCAGTGGGCCCCTTGAACCGGCGTCGTCGGAGGGCCTTCATAAGGTCAAGGACTGCCTCGCAGCCTTGCTCCTTCCAGGGATCCTGCAGCCGCCGCCAGGCCCCACGGACTTCGCCCGGAGGCGTCACCAGGTGCGGACCCCCGAAGGCCACGGGGGCCACGGAGGTTGCCGCCCGAAGGTGGTCGCACCCCGCGGCGTGGAGCATGTGCAACACTCCTTGACCGGCGACGCGACCGGCCATGAGAGCGAAGCCTATCAGCGCTTCGTCCGCAATCGAAGCCGCCGTCTTCAAATAATCGGCGTGGTCCCCAATCGGGTCTTGGTCGCCAAACTCCGGAGCCCGGCACTCGGTCCCTATTTTCTCAAGGACCTCGGTCAGGCTCTGGGTGGCCTCGTCAAGATTGGCCACAACGAAGTTCTCGAGGTCCTGGGCCCGTTGATGGAGCTCTTCGATCTCCTTCGCCTGTCGGGCCTCGACATCCTTCGAAGTCTGGAGCTCCGCGCGAAGCCGAGCCGTCTCCGAGGCCAAGGCCTCTTTCGCCTCCGCAGCCGAAGCCTCGGCCCGTTTCCGCCCCTCGGCTTCCTCTGAAACCTCGCGGCGAAGGGCCTCCTTCTCCGCTACGAGGCGCTCCAACCGCCTGTCGGCAGCAGTCGAAGCGGCTGCGTTCAGTGCGAAGGCCTGCAGAAGTTGAAGAAGTCATAAGTACCAAGGAAAAGCTAACATATAGTTCGAAGTTGCAAGGGGCTTCGCTCACCCGCAGGAGGACTTCGTTCGAGCTGACGAAGAGATCCGCGGGGTCCTGGTGGCTAAGCTGGGCCACCAAGTCCCCCTCCTCCGCAGAAGCACAAGCCTCGCGGAAACCACGGATCGCCGCCACCGTCACACCTCCCCTCGGCTTGAAAGGGTGAATCACGGCAACGGTCCCCTCCGCGGGCTTCGGCGAAGCGGGGCTCAAGCCCACCACGTCGACATCTTCTTCGCCTCGAGGGTCCACGCGGCCCCCGCCGCCTTCGCCGTCAGACGAAGCGCTCCCGGACTCCGACTCGCTGCTGCTGCTGCTGCTGCTGCTGCTGCTGCTGCTCGAAGCCTCCGCGGGCTCCGCCTCGGCGGACTTCGACCCGCCTTCGCCGGCCGGCTTCGCCGCAGCGGGCCTCGCATCATCTTCGTCCTCTGCGAAAAGCCAAGTCAAACCTGCATATTGAAGAGAGGCATGCAAAAAGAAAATGGGTTTACCATCATCAGAGATCTCCTGGAACGAACCAGGGGCTAAGTGTGTCCTCCAGCTCCCTCGCTGCGAAGCTGGCGCATCCACCTTCGCGCCCGAAGTTGGTTCCGCCGAAGCACCCGTGGCCTCCTTGGCAGCAGGAGTGCGCGCGTCAACCTCCGCCTCAGAAGCCCTCGCCGCCAGGGGCTTCGCGGCCTTCTTGGGAGTCGGAGTAGCTGCGGGCTTCGCCGCAGCCTCCCCCGAGGCGTCCGCTTCGTCCTCCTCCCCCCTCTTCCTCTTGGCTCCGGCCGACGAGGTAGCCAGGTGGGCGAAGTCCGGCAGAGCGGAGAGTCCTCCGAGGCCAAGAGCGGTCCACACTCTGTTCCAGCGTTCCCAGGACCCCACCAGGGCGAGGCGCTGGTTCTGCTCCTCGGGAGTCGGAGTCCCGACGACTCGGTCCGCCGCCGCGATGGCCTCCTCCGGGGTCCTCATGTCGAGGTCGGCTACGCGAAAAGGTTGAAGTTAGGAGCAAAGTATTCTAAGTATTAAAAGCAAGAAGAACGTGAAGACTTACAGAAGCGGTCGAAGGCCAGCTCGCTGAGTTCACCTCGATCCGAAGCCTGGAAGAGACCCTCCGGCCAAGAGCGCGCGAGGGGGCTTAGCCGAAGGGTGAGGAACTCCTCTGCGAGGTCCCTCATGCTCATCTTCGCTGCCACCCTTCGGAGCAGCGAGATCCTCGATTGAAGGAGGCCTTCGCTGGTCTTCACCACCCCTTCGCGCCGATACAAAATATGGGCGTTGGTGCTCCGAAGGGGGGAGTTGGCTCCGACGGAGGCATAGAACCACTCTTGGTCCCACCTCGAGTGCCACTTGTTGTTGACGGCCCTCGCCGGGAAGGCGTCCTGATACTCCTTCCGAAGTTGAAAATTGGCGCTGCCGAAGGCCAGCGCCCTCTTGACACGGTCCGGCCCCTCCCGCGGCTTCGGTTGGCAGTTGGCATCATGAAGGGCAACGAAGACGTCCGCGCGGCCCTCGCAGCCCTCGGCCCTCATGGCCCACTCAAAAACGGCTAACCTCGCCACGGCGTTGGGCGAGAGCTGTGGAAGCTCGAGGTTGTAAGCCTTGAGGACTTCGCTCAGCATCCCCACTGCTGGCAGACCGAGGTCGGCCTCGAAGAAGGCCTCGAACACCACCACCTCATCAGCGCGAGGCCTCGGCTCAGCCTCCGACTTCTCCGGGACCCGAAGCTGGATCTTCGCCGCAATTTTCCCTTCGCAGGCCTTCCGGACCGACTCCTCCGTGGAGATCGAGGCCCTCATCTCCAGGGTCTGCTCGAACTTGTCGGAGGGGGTCCGAAGGTCCCTCGGCCCCATCCGCCTGGGCGCAGTCTTCGCCGCCGCAGCCGCCGCCGCCTGCACCTGGGCGGAGCCCGAGCTCGAGCCCAAAGCAAGAGGCTTCGCCCCCGCCTTCTTCGGCATGTCGCTGGGACTTCGGCGCGAAGAGCTAAAGCTAAGCGAAGGGGGGCTCGGAGCGAAGCTAGAAGAGGAGCAGAGCGAGGTTTGCAAGGCAACAAGAAGAGAGCAAATGAAGGTGTGCCGAAGCCGCACGCGGTAAGTCTCTATTTATAGGCGCGGTAAGAATTCCAACCGTCGTGGGCCGAACCCACCGCCAGATGGGCCCTCAGCAAAGGCGAACCGGCCCAGAGCAAGGTAACGGTAACATTTTCGACCGTTGCGGAGCCGTGCGGGCTCCCCGAGCCCCGAGGCCGTTCTGACGGTAAGCGCGGGCATTTATTGCTCCCGGATGTCGAGGCCGCCCTCGGTCCAGGCGCCGAAGGTATGTTTCCTCTGTAGTTATGTTTCCAGGTCATTTGTCCTAAGGACGCGCGCACCCCTTCGTTCCGAAGGCCTACGCACGAGGGGCTACTGTTGGGGGAATATATTTCCCTTAAACAGGGGCCAAATGACGTCAGCCTCCGACAGCCTTCGGCCCAGAACCAGGTACTGTCGGAGCCTGTTTTTCTCTAAGTGTTGTTTCCAGGTCCCAAGGTGCCTGTCGGGGCCCGTAGCTTCGGAGCCCCTAGACCAGGAGGTCCGGCTCGGAGCCCCCAATTCAGGCACGGGCGCAGGCCGCCGAAGGCCACCCTCCGGAGTCCAGTTCGGAGGCCACCCTCCGGAAGCCAAGTCCGGAGGCCACCCTCCAGAAGCCAAGTCCGGAGGCCACCCTCCGGAGTCCAGTTCGGAGGCCACCCTCCGGAAGCCAAGTCCGGAGGCCACCCTCCGGAAGCCAAGTCCGGAGGCCACCCTCCGGAGTCCAGTTCGGAGGCCACCCTCCGGAAGCCAAGTCCGGAGGCCACCCTCCGGAAGCCAAGTCCGGAGGCCACCCTCCGGAGTCCAGTTCGGAGGCCACCCTCCGGAAGCCAAGTCCGGAGGCCACCCTCCGGAGTCCAGTTCGGAGGCCACCCTCCGGAAGCCAAGTCCGGAGGCCACCCTCCGGAAGCCAAGTCCGGAGGCCACCCTCCGGAGTCCAGTTCGGAGGCCATCCTCCAGGAGCCAAGCCCGGGGGCCACCCTCCGAAGCCAGGTCCGGAGGCCGCCCTCCGGAGCCAATTCCATACCGGGGGCCCCCCGCCCCTGGAGTGTCGTTTAGCTGGTCAAAGCCTGGCGCAGCCTGACACGCCAGTAAAGCTGTAAAGTTGTCTGGCACCTTTTGTACCGTAGCTAAGCTCCTTTTCCCCTCTCTGCCCCTATGAACCAAGGGTTCATAGGGGGGCATTCCAGTCTTTTCCCCTGGCCTGCGTGCCTATAAAAGCAGGGCCAAGCCCTTGTAATGGACAGGCTGGAGGGGGCCATGAGACCCTGGAGTTATCCTCTCCACCTCAAGGCACACCATGCCAAATCTACCACAAACTGGACGTAGGGTTATTATCCCCTAGGGGAGGCCCGAACCAGTATAAACCCTATCTCTCCCTGTGAGAACCCATCGAGGTTCATTCTCCATATCATACTCCACCACAGAAAAACCTGCTGGAACTAACGCAATTGTTCCAACACAGGGTTTCAGTTTCTGCAGTGATCCACTAAGTGTCTAGGGACTAGTTGGTTTTGGCTGTTTTTTGCTTTCACAAAGTGTTCTCTGACTCTACGCCGGAGGCTTCATTACAAATAGGGATGGATATGGATGTCAGAATATTAGAATTAGCCTTATTCGTATTCGAATTATGTAAATATGGATATCCGTATTCATATCCGAATTAAATATGGATGACATTCGGAAATATCCGAATTCGTTTTACAAATGTGAATATGGAAACGGATATCCGAACTCTGCTGAATGTGGATATGAAAATGGATACATCCGTATTCGTTTTAGGATTTCACACAGATTAAACTTAGACTCAAGATAATATATTATCACTATATTAGTGGTTTATTTATTATTTATATAATTATGGAATACTTAAGTTAGTGAATATTAATAAGTTATGGTTTAAAGTAAATTGATGGTTAAATATTTGTTTGAACTTGAATTTTTTTATATAATCAAAATACAACATATCTCATGTCATATAATTTTTTGTATTTTTCTAGATACATTTTATATTTTTAACTCATTAATTGTGTTTCTAGTATTAAAATAGGAATATGTGAAATTTGAAATGCAAATACCTAAAATAATGCACTAAAATTTATAGAAAAATTGCATTCACTATTTTGTGTCCATTTTTAGTTCTTATCCATGAAATTTAAATAAATATTAAAAAATTTATCTTCATTGGTAATATGGAGCTAAAGGGCTTTTAAATTATAAAAAAAATCAAATAAAATCTAAAAAATACGAGACTTGTCACAGTGTTATAATATTATACGTAGATATCATGATAAAAGTTTGAAAATGTTTTGAGAAATTTATCATATAGAAAGTTAAAAAATCTGAGATTCTCTTGAGAGCAAATAGAGTTTTGAGAAGAAATAAACTATGATTTAAAGTAAATTGATGGTTAAATGTTTTTTAACTTGAATTTTTTTATATAATTAAAAAACAAAATATCTCATACCATTTATTTTTTATTTTTCTAGATCTATTTGCTATTTTTAACTCATTAATTGTGTTTCTAGTATTTAAATTGGAATATGTGAAAGTTGAACTGCAAGTACCTAAAATAATGCACTAAAATTTATATAAAAATCACATTCACTATTTTGTGTCTATTTTTAGTTCTTATCCACTAAATTTAAAGAAATTTTAAAAAAATTATGTTACGACACTTCATAGGTAACGTGGAGGTGAAGGGTTTTTTAATTATAAAAAATCAAATAAAATATATAAAATACGAGACTTGTCACGGTGTTATAATATTATACGTAGATACCATGATAAAAGTTTGAAAATGTTTTGAAAAATTTATCATATAGAATGTTAAGAAATATGAGATTCTCTTGAGAGCAAATAGAGTTTTGAGAAGAAATAAACTATGATTTAAAGTAAATTGATGGTTAAATATTTGTTTGAACTTGAATTTTTTATATAGTCAAAATACAACATATCTCATACCATATAAATATTTTGTATTTTTCTAAATCTATTTGCTATTTTTAATTCATTAATTGTATTTCTAGTATTTAAATTGGAATATGTGAAATTTGAACTGAAAGTACCTAAAATAATGCACTAAAATTTATAGAAAAATCGCATTCACTATTTTGTGTACATTTTTAGTTCTTATACACTAAATTTAAAGAAATGTTAAAAAAATTATGTTACGACACTTCATTAGTAATGTGGAGCTGAAGGGTTTTTAAATTATAAAAAAATCAAATAAAATCTACAAAATACGAGACTTGTCACAGTGTTATAATATTATACGTAGATATCATGATAAACGTTTTAAAATGTTTCGAATTTTTTATCATTTAAGATGTTAAGAAATCTGAGATTTTCTTTAGAGAAAATAGAGTTTTGAGAAGGAATAGGCTATGGTTTAAAGTAAATTGATGATTAAATGTTTTTTTAACTTGAATTTTTTTATATAATTAAAAAACAAAATATCTCATACCATTTTTTTATTTTTCTAGATCCATTTGCTATTTTTAATTCATTAATTGTGTTTCTAGTATTTAAATTGGAATATGTGAAATTTGAAGTGCAAGTACCTAAAATAATGCACTAAAATTTATAGAAAATTCACATTCACTATTTTGTGTCTATTTTTAGTTCTTATCCACTAAATTTAAAGAAATATTAAAAAATTTATGTTACGACATTTCATTAGTAACGTGGAGCTGAAGGGTTTTTTAATTATAAAAAAAAATCAAATAAAGTCTGAAAAATATGAGACTTGTCACAGTGTTATAATATTATACGTAGATACCATGATAAAATTTTGAAAATGTTTTGAGAAATTTATCATATAGAATGTTAAGAAATCTAAGATTCTCTTGAGAGCAAATAGAGTTTTGAGAAGAAATAAGCTATGATTTAAAGTAAATTGATAGTTAAATATTTGTTTGAACTTAATTTTTTATATAATCAAAATACAACATATCTCATACCATATAAATGTTTTGTATTTTTCTAGATCCATTTGCTATTTTTAGCTCATTAATTGTTTTTCTAGTATTTAAATTGGAATATGTGAAATTTGAACTGCAAGTACCTAAAATAATGCACTAAAATTTATATAAAAATCACATTAACTATTTTGTGTCCATTTTTAGTTCTTATACACTAAATTTAAAGAAATTTTAAAAAAATTATGTTACGACACTTCATGAGTAGCGCAGAGCTTAAGGGTTTTTTAATTATAAAAAAAATCAAATAAAGTCTGAAAAATACGAGACTTATCACGGTGTTATAATATTATACGTAGATACCATGATAAAAATTTTAAAATGTTTTGAGAAATTTATAATATAGCTAGTGTTCTTTCCAAATTGCTACCTATTTTTTCTGCATTGGCGCGCCTGGACTCAATTTGTGTGTTCTTGTTGGTTGAAATGTACGATGAATTTTAGTTCAAGAATGTAGTTTTGTTGGTTGTTGTGTATGATGAACTTTAGCTAGGGTTGTTTAAAAAATTAGTTTGTGAATGGTTTATTTTGTATAATTGTTTCTTATTAATTATTATTCTAATTTGGTATATTGGACCCTTTGGACTTTTGGAAAATTGTGAAACAACGGACATTTAGAGTTAAACCGAGTAAACATCCGAATACATATTCGTATTCGAAACATCCATTTTGTATTCGTATTCGAGAATATCCGAATCCGTATTCGTATTCGAATTAAAATGTGGTAAATAGTGCTATCCGGATTCGTTTCCATCCGTATCTGTTCCGAATCCATCCCTAATTACGAAGCTAGCTTCGCTACTTTGTTTCGAAGCCCTGCAGCGAAGTCTGGGTTCTGGTTCTTAGCGTCAACCGATTCGAAGTGTGAGTAGGCTCCGATTGTTTTTACGTACGAAGTCCTCTGGCGAAGGTACTTCGAATACAGTGTGTTCGAAGTATGAGCTTCGGAGCATGCAGGTGTAACTTCGGACTAGTTTCCGAAGTCTGATTTAAAAAGGCACATGTTTGTTCGAAGGTCTCTAAATCACAGACTTCACTCGTACATTGTTTTTGATCATTTGTCACTCTGTTCTAAGCTCTTCGAAGCATCATTTCTAGCACGGGTGTTCAGTTCAAACGAAGTCTTGCATAATATCTAAACCTCGATTTCGAAGCTAGGCTTCGGCACTGCAGACTTCGACACTGCAGGCTTCGACAATGCAGCCTTACACAGCAGGCTTCGTCAATTACCTTACTAGAGACAACTTTGAACAGTAACTTCTCAATCGATTGCTGTAATTTATTTCTGTGAAGTCTTGGTCTACCATGATTTGAATGCTTTAATTATTCTGCCTATTAGCACTGTGTTGGTGTTTCTTTGTTTAGAACACCACTCGTTTCTAGGCTAGATACTTTTAGCTTCGGTGATCTGTTTACGTTTTGCTGCTTAGTCTTTTGAGGTGCGTTGGGAGTTGGGAGCAGACCATAGATTCGAAAGAATTTTTAGGCGTCCATTCACCCCCCTCTAGTCGCTACTTTCGGTCCTACAGAGGGTTTTTTGGATTATGGGCTAAATTTTAGCATGTGTCATATCAGATGTTTCAACATCAATTTTAAGGACTAAACGTAAACTAATTATAAAAATAATTACTGAATCGGAGACTAATTCGCGAGACGAATTTATTAAGACTAATTAATCCATGATTAGCAAATATTTATTGTAGCACCACATTATCAAATCATGGTGTAATTAGGCTCATTAGATTCCTGTCGCGAATAATCCTCCGATTATGAATATATTTTGTGAATAGTCTACATTTAATACTCCAAAATAGTATTTAAACATTTGATGTAACAGGGGCTAAAATTTTAGCGCCTGATCCAAACAACCCCTAAATAAACGGAAACTAAAGTTTAGTTAAGTAAACAAACAAGGGGAAATATCCTGTGCAATCATTTATATTGGTGCAATCGTGCAATCAAGCGATCTGGTGCATCCAATCAAACGGTCTAGTGCATCCACCTGAAACCTAGTAGTTTTTACTTTTAACCATTTTCATATGTAACAGTTAGATCTAGATTGAATGTTCTAGATGGTTTGATTGGACGTTTGCACCAAATGAGCAATTGCACGGGTTTCTCACGTCGGCTTAAAATAAAATTTGCACCGCTGTCAGTTGGGGCCCAGCACAGCTAAAAAACCGGCCAGGTGGGCCCCACCCTTGCCAACTCGTCTCCTCCAAATAATAACAATACCCCATTCCCCTTTGCCTCCGCCTCCGCCTCCGCCGTCGTCGTCCTCCTCCTCGGCTCGGCTCGGCTCGGCTCCTCCTCCCCGCGTCCGCACGAGGCGGCAGGCGGCAGGCGGAAGGCGGAGATGGCGATCCTGTACTCTCTGGTGGCGAGGGGCACGGTGGCGCTGGCGGAGCACAGCGCTGCGGCGACCAACGCGGGCGCCGTCGCGCGCCAGGTCCTCGAGCGTCTCCCCGACGGCGGCGCCGACAGCCACGTCTCCTACACGCAGGACCGCTACGTCTTCCACGCCAAGCGCACCGACGGCATCACCGCGCTCTGCATGGCCGACGAGGCCGCCGGACGTAACCGCCCCCCTCTTCCCTCAACCTTCTTATTCATTCTCTCTCTCGCCCTTCTCTCGTAGCGATCCCGTGTCCCCTTCTCGGAATCGCGGAGATCTGGAGGAGTTAATTGGTTTGGGGATTTGTCGCTATGTGCGTCTCCGTCTCTCCGATGGATGCCTTCTGCAGGGTGGGAAACTCTTGGGATTGGTAGATTAGATCGGGACAAACATGGTTGGGATTGAGCAATTCAGAGCCAGCCAATTGTCATCTGACAATAGATGGACTTGACGAGCTGAGCTTTTCAGCCGGCCACAACTGAGTTACGCAATTGTCGACCATGGGATCAAAAGATCAAACGCAATTCGACGCTGCAAATGTTTCAACCGGCCACAACTTTGTGATATGATCACGTGATTGCGTAATAGTATGGCTCTATTAACTTTGATTCTGTTGTAGGTCGAATCCCCTTTGCGTTCCTTGAGGATATCCATGGAAGATTCGTGAAGACATATGGTCGTTCTGCATTGACAGCTCTTGCTTACTCCATGAATGATGAGTTCTCAAGGGTCTTGAGTCAGCAAATGGACTACTATTCAAACGATCCAAACGCAGACAGAATAAATCGCATGAGGGGTGAGATCAGTCAGGTATTGCCCTTTCCTTTTCAGTTGACATAACTTCATTTCGTAATTTGATCTTGCCCAATTCGCACGTATATTCTGAACATAGTTGTTATGGCGTCGCCATATCGTATCTATGTCATTGTGGTGGAAATTTGATTTAAATCATTTTTAATATATGGGAAAAAAAGGAAATGTACTTTAAATGGTTTTTAATAAATGAGGAATTCAAAGCTTTTAGAGATAAGATAGTTTTATGTCTTTTATGCTATGCTATTGCATTGCTATTTTAATGTAATAAATCTTAGACTATGACTATTGTGCTACATTAAGTATTTTTCGTACTACATTTATATTGTTATCAACTTTTTATTTACATCCCCTAGTGGTCCTAATGTATTTGATTGTTCGCCACGCCGATATGTCTATGGCGACGCCACGCCACACACCATAAGCGTTGTAATGTTGTGAAGGTGGTAGGTCACTGCACTTCGTCACGTCGCTGTAACAACTTTGATTCTGAACTACAATCTGATAAGAAATTTATCTGAAAATTTACAATAAGTGCATTAATACCTTTCTAACATTGTAAGCTACAAGTGCAATCAATTATCACGGGTTCACTCACAGAGTACTTGAAGTGTCATCTCATTTACATTGCTCGTTTCCAAATACTGCGATTTTAGGAAAACTACAAAAGTATAGTTGCATTACTTCTATATCAGAACCATATGGCCAAGGACCTCTAGCATTCCAAATGATGTTTACTCTTCATTATTCCCCTGCAGGTCCGTAATGTTATGATCGATAATATTGATAAAGTCCTTGAAAGAGGTGATCGTTTGGTAGTGTTGGTCGACAAGACTGCAAATATGCAAGGAAATACAGTTCGTTTTAAACGACAAGCTCGCCGTTTCAGAAACACCGTATGGTGGAGAAATGTTAAACTCACGTATGTAGTCCTCCACTCTTCCTACTAAGAACATTTTGATAACATATTTTAGCTTACATCTTGAGTTTTCCTGTTGTGTTTGTGACCATCTTAGGTACTATTGTTTGGTATGTGAATTTCTTTACACTGCATTTTACATCTGACATGGACTTGGCTTAGTCATGCTCCTGGATAGCCATCTCAATCTATACTAATTTACTGCTGGAATAACTGTGCCAAACAATGCAGTAAAACAGGCACTTTGAACATTGTTTTATGCAGTAGAAATAGCTTTAACTGTATGGATATGGTAATGTGATGTGTTCAATAAATAATCAGCCAGTACAACAACTGTTCTGTTTTTTTAATTCTGCATAATTTTTCAAGAAGTGCATCCATGTATTTATCTCAGTATTTGAGTTATTAGTAGTCGAGCAACAAAGATTCAGGTATAAATTATCTTCTGGCTAAAGCAAGGTTTGGAAATTGAATCAGCTGTGATAAGATGCAGAATGGTAAAAAGGTTATCATCTGTAAATAAGGAGCCAACAAAGCAACTGTGGTCGCTGAAATCTGGTTTTACTTTGGGGTTCCGAACTAACTTTTCCTCATAGTGGGGATGCAGCTATCATCTTTGAATTCATGCACTTGTTTAATCTATTTCTACTTTTATTTTTGTTGTACCAAGCAGTGATATGACATATCTTACCCTTTCTAAACAATGATTCTATGCTTGCACCGAAGCCATTAGTATGTAGAAGGTCTCTCTTTATTTTGACGAATTCTCAGTATTTTGTTTTCTTGACTGCTGGTTGTAGCCTTTTTCATGTGCATTCTGCTATAAACATGGCTCACAATATACTCTTTGTGCAGGGCTGCATTGATATTCCTCCTCGTGGTAATAATATACGTTGTGCTCGTCTTTGTGTGTCATGGCTTCACCTTGCCTACATGTATTCGGTGAGGTACCATCCATGTCTTGTGTAATGCCTGCTGAGTGCTCAACTATTGCAACACCACTGCAATATTCTGGGGTTGGCTTTTGTGTAGAGATTACTATTTATTGTGTAACCATGCTGTGTTGATTGTGCAAACTCAATTAAAGATGTAATCTTTGGCCTCATAAATCCATCCTGTTGACCATACAAATATACTAAGATTTTATCGAATTTTTTTTGATGATTTGTCACTCTCAAATATACATCAGTCAATAACACGTGGGATATGATGACAGAAAATTGAAGCTGCTACTTGGTTGCTATTAGGTACTCTCTCTGTCTGAGACAAAGCTGATAAATGATTGGTGAGATTAAAAGATCAAATTGTTCACCATACCGGTCTCATGATGATCATCGGTATTCACATTTTCAGAAGTTTCATCCAATTAGCTTTTCTTGTTTGCACAACCTCCATAGCATTTAGAGAAGATAAGAGGTGCGAGTTTTCAGATGTAGAAGATACCATCTAATGCCTACACAATATTAAATAAAAACCTCAGTATAGAACTTGTACTTGGATATCCTTACAGAATGAAAACATCAATCATGCTGTCCTTTTGTTGAATTGTAAGATGAACACTGTGATAACTGTAAGGCCATCTTTACAGTACAGCAGCTAAAGGCCTAAAGCAGAGTGAGGAAAAGCATATTGTTGCCATCCTAGGATTTACTACCTAAGAAGCTCCCTCCAAAAAATTCCTCTTAAGGAGAAAACACTGGTGAAACAAACTATAATTTAGCTAGTGAAATAGTCATGTCTTACTACCTGTTAACCATTGGAAAGCTGTTCTTACTTTCATTCCTTGTCATCAGTGGGAAGTGAGCAGGTCAACTTGATACCTGTTTCAGTCACAACTGATTGACTATCACTGGAGCAGCTATGGACACGATTAGCAAGACCTTCAGGCAAGGATAAGCTCGTCAGCTTGATCTTTGCTGAAACACCTTCACTCTTGCTCTGAATGTTTTGAACCAAGCAGTCAACTTCTTGTTTTCGTTCTTCAATAAATGTTTCTTTCTTCTGTTCTAGTTCAGTAAATGCAGGCTTGTGCAATGCTATCTCAGAAGTATCAAATATTTCTTCACTAGAACAGCTCAGTGAAACCCTTTTTGTCATAGTGCAACCTTTCCTTGGGGACGAGTACTCATCAAACTGGAGTGCCTTGCGTTTGCGCCCCTTGGCTTGCAAGCTTGATCGCCTCTCTTTCATAATGTGAGAAAACAAACTGTTTCGGCCCGTTTCACATTCAGAATCATGTCCTGGAATCAGCACAAGTGAATGGTACCCATCATCCCCATTGAATTTTCCATTGAAAGGTTTGAGATCTTGATCCTCATATGTGATGCCACCCTCTAATGCTGAATAGAAGCTTGCAGTTTCCGATGTATCTGAAAGATCCGCATCACTGTCAGAGTTACAATCATCTAGCTCAAGTGGTATATAATCAGCATTTGGCTCTAAGCTTTCTCGCTTGACATCTGGTGCTCTCGAGATCACAGACTTAGGCGGACGGTGCAAAGGAGATTCATATTTATAAGCATCATGCTTAGCATTCTGTCCGGTCTGCATGAAAGAACTGTTTGGCAATAATATTCCGCTATTGCGAAACATGGAAGATGGACAGCTAGGAAAGGTCTTGTTATGGGTGTGTAGATTGAACCCTCGGCCAGGGTGAGCCAGAGAGATTTTGTAATCCCAGATAACTCTAGATTTTGGTTTCTGGTAAGGTTGCAGTCTGATCATCTTTGAAGAAAACAAATGCACAAGATTTAAAACCTGTACTAACAAAAACCTTGAATCAGCAGCAACCAAGTTCTAGAGCCACTAAAGGTAATCACATAAGCTTGACATAGCAAACCTGTTGGTATGATATACCAAGGAAGGACATTTGGGGTTGGAGACAGTTGCTGTTAATGGCACCAGAAAATGCAGCTTCAGTCAGGGGCTTACAAAACCAAACTCTTCTGAAAAGAACCTGAATTTGAGCCACAAGGTAAGTAATAAAAAGAACATTTATCAATATTTCTCCGCATTATAAACCATAGAAGAAGCAACAAACAAGACTGAAACATCGCTAGAAATATCGACAGGCAGCAATAATTAAACCTCAGAAAGAACATGACCCAGGCCACGGAGGCGGATACAACTAGATGAAAGAAGCCAGTAACAAAAGTGTTCATACCTGGGCTGGCCGGGACTTCCTCGACGCAGTAAACGCGTTTGGAAGAATGTTCAGTGCTCCATCCGAGGTAGCTTCAAACACTCCATAAAGTTTTCTTTCCTCATGCTCAAACACAAAGAGAAGCATGCCAGCTCTAATCTTCTTTATGAATGTTGTAGCATAGCCTGGAAGACCGAAAAGTTTCTGCTGGAAGAACTCCCGCTTAGTTGTGGGATTGCAGATGATAATAGCACCACCATACACTCCAGGTTTGTTAAACACATTCAGTTTGTAGTGCTGAAAGTTCCTTTAAAATGAAAGAGAACATATTGAGACAATGCAAAGCATCACACCCAACGTATTCGAAGAACACCTACAGTTGCTAATGTCCAGAATATTATGCAGTCAGCCAGCCACTTGGATTTAGTCTTGGAATTTTAGATCAAATCAACAATGATTAGGACACATGCCAAACGATGACAAAATTGACATAATACAAGAACATCAATTAATTACAAGTACTACCGTAATATCGCGTCGACGCTTCCCAATCTCCAAAATGTTGCAAGAAAGCAAGCAATCCAAGTATGGCAACTGAAGACAAAACTATCAAAATTATGAACAATGTGCTACAGTTCTCCAGTAAAGACAGAAACTATCCACCCCTAACAATCCCAAATAACCTTCAACAAAGGAACCAAAATCTCCATAGATCCTCTAGTGGCCAGTCTCTACTATAGACTACAATCTTGCTGTAACCAAAAGACTAATGGTTCCTTGGGAAGGCAGGAATTTTACGAGAATTAGTTTAGTTCTCGCGAAAATCCTCCTGAGATCGCTCCATTTCCAAAGGTGGCCTAAACTAGGCCCCAATTCTCCAAAACTTGCACATGGTTCAAGTTCAACTAAACACATTAGCACAACCTATACAAATAATAGAATTTGAGCTTCCATAAACTGTAATATCTCTAGAATCCTATAAACCAAACCACCATATATTTGCATGGATGAAGAAATTGTAAAGCACATCCAACTAACAATGGTGCAAATCCAATCAGCTCCGATCTCCCTATATTTGGACGGATGCAGCATGGAACAATGAATTGCAAAACACAGTGAGAGTGAGATGCTAGCCACTTTTGTACAACAAGAAGCCCAGAAAAAAAGGCAAGAAATGCTTGGGCAAAGCATCAAAGAGAGCTCAGATCACCTAGAGAGTATAAACCACACTGGTCACGTCCAAAGAACGCGGCAAATCGAAGAAGGAACCGAGGCGGAGGCGGCGGCGGCGGCGAGGCCATCGCTGGGTACCATACCAAGGGCGGCGGTGAAATCCTCTTCCTTTCCCCTTCCACGAGGCGCGGCTCTCCGCCGCGACCGGCGTGCGCGTCTGCTGCTGCTGCTTACTCTTCTTCTTCCACACGGCCGCCGCCGCCGCCGCCGCCGCCGCCGCTGCTTCTGCTGCTGCGTCTCCATTCCCCTCCGCCTCCTGACCAACTTCTCCCTCCATCTCCCCCGCTTCCATCGCTTCCATCTCCCCTTCTTCCGTCGCTTCCTCCACCGGCACCACCTCCTCCTCCTGACCAAATTCTCCCTCGATCTCCCCCTCTTCCATCGCTTCCTCCACCTCCTCAGCTACCCCCATCTCCGCCTCCCACCTCCCCGCCTCCTCCGCCGTCTCCGCCTGCGCGCGTCCGAACGCCGCTGCCTTGTGGAGGGCTCTGCCTTCGAGAATAAGAACGATGAGTTGATGGACCAAATAAAAATTCAATTTTTTTCGGGCCCAAATAAACCCACTAGGAAAGTGCCCGACTATTCCTCTTCTGGCTCAATTAACTGTGAACTACTTTTTCAATTTCCAAAATTCAGATCATTTTTATTTGTTTTGAGAATTCGATTCCAAATTTGCTCTATTTTAAGACACGCCTAAGGAAACGGATGTTAGTAGAAGGGATACCAACATTTCCCAAACCAATTCCAACCAGCATCAAACCTTCAATAGGAGGGATGAGCTCGAAGGAGAACGGTAAAGGCGAGTAGCAAGACTTTTAAGATGATGTCTCAAGGAAGGTTACGACGCAAAAACGCTGCTATCGCGTCCAGGTATTTTAGGGAGAGGTTTTCATTGAAAAGTCTAGCTAAGGGGGAGGGGGTGGCTACTCGACAAAATCCCAATCCAAGTAAGAAATATATTGTCCGAAAGCATCATTGATGTTAGCCCAACAATGTTGGGCAAGACTTTTGCATGTAGCTTTCTCTCCCAACCTAGAAGATGCCCCAACTGCCCCAACAACCAAACCAACCATTAATAGCGAGTGCCCTGCTATCGGAAGGCCTAGGAAAATAAGATCTTGCAATCCTACTACCGGACCAAACCAACACCCCTCCGCTAGTATTACTCTCACATGATGACAACAATAGTAGGCTTAGAAAGATTATAATAGACCAAAACTCCGTCTAAACTGAGGAGCGCCCCATGACCGAGAAGGAAAATAACCATAGAAGAGAAGGAGATCCAAGGCGAGGAAGGAGATGAAACTATAAGGGAGCGATCGCAACATTGCTAAGAAATTATCGGTCATGCCAACCATCCCTACATGCATGTGCATCATCTCGCCCATCGAGCATCGCCGCTTGTGTCACCAAATTATGCCTCCCTACACACACAAGCTAGCTGAAAACCAGCCTTCCTTGCACCAGATCTAGCCTTGATGCACTGCCGCCTTCCTCACAAAAAAACTACCTAAGAAGGAAAAAGGGCCTACCACCACCTTCCTCACGATCGCACAACGAGGGAAGGGAGGAGGGTGGGCGATGATGGTTGATGGATTGAAGTTCTGCCCAAGTCATCGCTTGGATGACACCGGTGGTTGGGTCTGAATTGGAGATAAGGAAACGACTAACAATCCTAATGTTTTAGGCTATGTTTGGTTTATCTTTTCTAACCAGCATCTTTACCCGGAAGCTAAAAGCAGAACAAATAGGTTCATAACCATAACCATCATGACCAATAAGAGATCCATTAGGACCATAACCATAAGAATATGGATCACACCAATGGTAGCAATCTAATTAGGCCCATCATAATCTATATATGGGCCAACACCATAGATCGAGTTAGTAGTGACTCAATTGTGCCCATAAAGATTTTGATCACTTTCTTATTTCACCATGTGATCTAGCATAAGCAAGTGCGATTAAGAGCACCTAAACATTGGAGGTACGTTTTCACTAAAACCTTTTGAATATCCTGTCTTACCCTTTCTCAACAAATATATCGTTTCAGATCAGAAATCAAGTAGGATGACACGTTGGTCTCACGTACATATTGTGCTCCTCTATATTTGTATACATAAATTTTGGGTATATACACATGTGTATGACCATGAATGTTCATGGGCGAAAAATGAATAACATACTAGTAGTTCATATGTACCAATTGCCCATAGTACATTAGAAGGCTCAGGACTTAAGGGATTAGAGTTACAAACTTGAGTAAAATAAAAACTTTTGTGTATATATACCCATGTTGCCATACATATAGATGAGTAAAAGGGTGATGTCAATATGAGTAAGTATTTGTTAGAGATATGACCCTCGGGTACCTATGATGAGCTTATCAGCCTGGACTGAGAGCATGCTAAGCCTAGCATTGGAGTCCGGTATGGCTCATGAAGGAGGTTCAGTCCTGGTAAGGAATATTAGGTTCTTATCATGGAACTAAGCTATATATATATATATATATATATATATCCGATATAGAAAGATATATGTCTATACCAGAATCCTTGTATTTAGGGAATATGGACCCGCCACATTCATTCAGTATGTAATCTCATACACAAGGGAGAATGACTCGGGTTAGAGTCCTTGGTTGTTGTGCTTGCCCCATGACTACATAAAAGGGGTGAGGCACCCTAGAGGCATCTTACTTTCGATACCTTAAGCATTTTAATTTATCACTTAAGCGCATTGCTTTATAAGACTAGACACTATATAATACACCAAAATATTAGACATATGACTATTATTTCTTGGGAGGCCTAAACTAGTATAAATTTTGGCTTTTATTTCCTAGAGTCGACTATCGGGTTCGAGAGTGCCACGCATCTCTAATCCTATATTTACCACCTCGTGTACCTCTTGGATGGACCACTTGGTAATAAACATTTCAGAAAATTGGGCCTATTGGACCTAGAACGTGTCCGTCTACCCATTTTCCACTGTGGGCGAATATTTTTTAACTGGAGCCAAACACCTACATAAAGATTGCAATTTTTTGGGGTATAGCTAACTAAAAATATTTTGACTCTGGTAGTATTACAATTAGTTTTTGAGTAATTTTATACTTATTGAAAAGTTATTATGGTAGTCATATTCCGTCACCAGCTGAGTTTTTATATTTATTCCAATAAAAGATATAGTTGAAAAACATTTATTATAGTTTCTTGGTATTGTTGCATTATATTGAATTTTCAGATCTCCATTCAAAATCAGCACTGCATTTATGTGTCTATCTTTGTGAATCTCCTAGATATGGTGGGGATAGACTTTTGAAGTCTTGTAGAAATTGCATCAAAACGACATCTACAAAACATATGCATATCATGCATGTCAACTAGTATTACTACAAAAAGAGTTTATTTGGATCCTTAGGAAAATGCAGTATTAGAAGTATTGATTGATGTAACACAGTGAATTGGTAAAAGTTTTGCATATACTAACATTTGTTAAATCACTCTATTGTATCATCAATCCTTAATGTTATGATCCTTTGAATGAAGAATATAAATGTCAATGTGGATTTGAATGGGAATGTATATGAACCTGTCATTTGAATATGAATGTGAATGCCATTTATTTGGATTTTAATGTGAATGTTATTTGGATATTAATTTTTCGTTTGAATAGGATGTCAATGTACATAAAACCACTGTCATTAGTATATATATATGTGTGTGAATATATATATATATGAATATATCATTTGGATTTGAATGTTTTGAATATAAATATATTTCGATCTACACGCGGTTAGTTATGTCAATAATCACTTGTAGAAATTTTACGGATCATCGATCTTAGCTGACCGCCTTTTGCATTTCCATATGGCTTAGATCGCATGTGGCTAGTCAAATGGCTGTATATATAAAACCTGATTTTACCGCGTCTATAAAAATAATTTTTGTATTAGTGCATTATTCACATATGAATTTACACATGAAATGCCCGAACTAATTCAAAGATGGATGTCTCCATGCATGTGTACATTTTATTTTGATAATTTATGGAAAAACATTACATATTTTTCGATTCTCTAGTTCATGATATGCAAAAAATATGTGACATTCGCTCATGACGAAATGATATACACATGGTACGGATCAGTGGCGGAGCTAGAGAAAAGCTGAAGGGGGTGCACTATTTTAAGCGGTACACCATATTGTGTTCAAGGGGGTGCACAAAAGGTAAAAAATTGCTACTGATAACTAAAATTTTTTCCCCACCCGGGTTCCCACCCGGGTTCCTGGGAACCCGCAGCCAATAGCTTGGCTCCGCCCCTGGTACGGATGTCGTACGTCTGCCATCTATCTCGATCTGCTGTTGATAGTTAACATGAGTCCATTTATGAATGCATCATCTAGCTAGGCATAAAACATTCGTTTTGTCAACTGCACAATCATCTAGGTAATTAAGTATATATATATGCGACTTTAATTTCCCTCGCATGACACACATTATTACTGCATTAATTAAGGCCTGGCCTCTTCGAAACAAATAAATTATTCAGAACTTATGATCAAATTAGATGACTTTAGTATAATTAATAATCAGAATTAATAACTATCCCTCTGGTTACCAAATAATTAGGATTATATATTAAAATCTTGATTAGTTCAATCTGTGTATACGTACGTCCCAAATGGACCTAAATAATGTGCATAAACCCAAAGAAAAAAATCTTGAGAAAGAATTTATTTCTGTATATATATATATATGCATATATGCAAGTATTAATGCTAAAACTTCTTTTTATATGGAACGGTCCCATATATATACCGTATTTGCTTTTTTACAAACATATTTTACTAATATTTAAGCAGATTTTCCACTTAAAAATGGAAATTCAAATACTAGCATGCAAGATTTTAAATTAACAATATTAATTGGTAATATATATATATATATGACTGTAAATATACTAAAAACTTTAAGTATAAATTTATTGCGTATATATACATAAAGAAAAATATTGGTATGGTAGGCGACATATTTGCCGCTGATACTAAATAAATAACTTCCTGATATATCTAATGGATGGACACACGCATCGATCATGCATGGTCAACAAAATATACAATAATAAGGATACATATAACGACGCACACTAGCTAGTAATATTCTCAACTCTTTGAAACTAAAGATGGAGTACACATCTCACATATGATGAACGTACATTTCTAGCTATAGCTCTTGCATGGACGCATGCATATATGCGTCCATGGACAGATAGCTAGAGTTATCTGCAGTGACATTGCATGCAACACAACAAAAGATATATGTGCAGGACGATCGAGGTCAAACCAACATACGATGTAGTACTTCTCTTCTGCAAATCTAGAGCAAACCATATATATATACATGAAAACTCTGGGAATATAATGATCGTAAACTGTTAGGAAATTATTTTCACACGAATCCAAATCGAGTGTTGAACCAATGTTTTTTCACAGTCACATGCAATGTAAGACTCCTCCAATGATATGAATATGATCTAAGACATGCATGTGCAAATGAAAGGTTTCATAGTGGATGGTTGCGGACGATTTACACAAGCGGGTTGTGACCGCCAAACACGAGGAACAAGACGTACAATTTTCCTTCTATACGGCTTCTTAAAAAATATTTTTTTTGATGGTAGTGAGATATGAGATATCTATCTATCTATAATGATCAAGATCTGCTAGATATACCTATACGTGTACACGCTAGCAAGTGAAGACCATAGTTAGCATCCACGCGTACCACACAACGTACGTACCCAGCCTATAAATACAGTGCCCTGCTCGATCGATCCTCCCAAAACCACAGGTCTCATACATCTTCATTCTGCCCACTGTTTCGCAGTAGCATTGACAAACGTACGTACTCTCACTGCTCTCCGCCATGAACCCAAGGATCAGCAGGGAGTGGACGGCCTTTGACCTGGCGCAGGCGAGGTCAGTCATCCTCGCTAGGATGAACGACTACGACGCTGCTACGGCCGGCGGCAGCGACGACGACAACAACTCGAAGCATGATGCCATCGTGAGGGAGCTCCGCGTGTTGTTCCCGTGGAAGACCACCGAGCAGGTAATCGACTTGTACGTTGAACTCGCCACAGAGATGAAGCAGCAGATTGTAGCACAGCCTAATGGGGCCGCCGTGAACAACTACTACGGCGACGACGGTGCCGGCGTCGTCATCCACGACAAATTCGGCCCGGTTCCGGAGCAATCCATCGAGGTTGAGAGCGCCATGAACGTCTACGGTCATGCCAGTGGCGGCGTGGTGTTCGGTTCGCCGCCAATGTTGGAGGAGATGTCGGAGGTCACGAATGTGACGAAAGCTCCGCCACCGGTGGTGAGCCAGCGCTCCGCCGGCCGCCAGCAAGCTGCACCAAATAATGCTGCAGGGAGGTTTTGGACCACGGATGAACACAGGTTATTTCTTGATCTGCTCTGATCTTCTACTTTAATTTTTCTCAAATCAACAATTTTTATTAGTTTCTCTGCATCTTAAATGTCCAGTCTTTTTTTGCGACTCAATTTCAAATCTTTTGGAATTAATTATTTACACGTACTTAATATACTTCTTTCCTTTTTTTATAATGTTCAAAAAAACATTGGTTGAGCATTCATGCTTGTTCTTATCAAGTACAATTTTTTTTTCTAAAATATGTGATTTGGAAATCTGGATGATTACACATTTAAAAATACATGACTACTTTATATTCAAAATTGTATTTTTATACATAGTATTGCACACTGGTTAATGTTTATATCTATTTGACCTTAAAAATTTACATATTGAAAAACGTGCAGTGTATTTATTATTAATTTGATTTGTAGAAAATAAATGCTACTGCTGTAAAAATTGTATTTTTGTTTGGTGAATTTGCACGTACGGCCGGCGTGCAGGCAGTTTCTCCGTGGGCTGCGTGTGTACGGGCGCGGCGACTGGAAGAACATCTCCAAGTACTTCGTCACCACCAAGACGCCGGTGCAGGTGTCCAGCCACGCGCAGAAGTACTTCCGGCGGCTGGCGACCAGCGCCGCCGGCGGCAAGCAGCGCTACAGCATCAACGACGTCGGCCTCGACGACGCCGACCCGTGGGGCGGCGCGAACAACAACAACAACTACGGCGGCTGGAAGACGCTCTCCTTCGCCGGCGGACACCTCGAGCCGGCTGCCGGCTACGGCGGGCAGCCACATACTCTGCAGGCCAGCTCCTCCGTCGCCGCCATGAACAACGTTGCTCATCAGTTCTGGGCACATCCGCTCTTCAACCCCCAACCTCAAGCTAACCTGCAGCAGCACCACCACCAGACGCAGCAGGAGCAGGGCTGGATTGATCAGCAGATGATTGCTCCAGCTCCAATGGACGGAACAGGCAACATTGTGCCTGCAGCTTCTGATCTGCCTGAGCAGCGGATGATGAACTACATGTTCTGAACTTCTGAATAAAAATATATGATGGCGACCTATTATTATATTAGTTTGTATCAATAAAAAAACTCTAGTATAAGTTAATTATATTAGTTTGTATTATTATATATAATATGCCGCCAGCACAATAGTATTTCATCATAGAAGGCTTAATTATAATAACATAGAAGTTCCATTTGATCTATGATGAAAGTTGGTGTCCATGTATTTCAATAAACTTTTCCTCACAATGAGATCCACAAAAAAACGAGCAAAAAATAACTTAATAGTGTATTTACAGCAGTGTATATGTTAGCTAGGTCCACCGAAGAATATTTCCTTAAAAATGTTCAGCCAAGAGTGTGAAGGTATATATATATATATGTTGATAATTAAATGAAGGTACATGTATGCTTGTATATATTGGGATGATATATAAATGAATTAATGCTCAATGCACAAAAGGTACCATTTCTACAAAGAACGGGGTAGAATTTTTTGAATTTACTACTAGCGTAGTCTCTTCATATCCCAACAGAATGGGCTATAGTTCGATCACTACTAGAAAGGCAAGGTTTGCTGAGTACCCGAGACTTTGCCGAGTACCCGAGACTTTGCCGAGTGGTTTTTTGAATTTTTTGAAAACACATTTGGTATAGTTTCTGGGTATGTATTGTTGCATTTAATTTTCAAATCTCCATTTGAAATCAGAACTGCATTTATGTGTGTATCTTTGTGAATCTCCTAGATATGGAGGGGATAGACTTTTGAAGTCTTGTAGAAATTACATCAAACCAACATCTACAACATATATGCATTGCATCTTGTACGTGTCAATTGGTATAACTACAAAAAAGTATGGTATAGTAGATTTAGCGGGTAAATATTCGATCAGTGCAAGGTATGGTATGTAGTGGAAGTGTGTACATGAGATTTTGATGTGTATATGAATGTCAATGTGAGATGCCCATGATGGATATTTCATGTTTGTAAATGTTACTTTGTAAATATGTATAAGTTACTTTGATAATTTATTGAAAAACAGTACATATTTTCTCTAGTTCAAATATGGAAAATATATGGTACGTACTAATATATATATATGATCTTGGCTCTTGATGAAATGATGCATTGTACATATGTCGTCGTACGTCTGCTATCTATGTATGGTTGATCGTTAACATGAGTCCATTTATGAATGTTTCATCTAAGCAAACTACCATTCATTTTGTCAACTGCAAAAATATCTAGCTATGAATATACTCCCTCTAGTTTCACTGAGGAAATCATTTTGGACATGATTTCAAATACGAATAAGTGATTAATTAGTGTGTACAATTGTTTTTATATTAAATATATTGAGGGAGTAAATACAATACGACATACGAGGAGGAAGTATGACTACTTCAGGGATATATACGTCCAAAATACAAAATAACCTGTTTTAGACAACTAGCTCTTAATATATGTCTAAAACAACATTCTTTATGAAACCGAGAGGAGTATGCTAGTATTGTTGTGCATATACCCAAAGAAAACATCTTGAGAAAGAATTTATTGCTGTCCATATATGCAACCATGAATTAATGGTAAAACTTCATTTATATCTGGGCATGCACTAATACGCACAAACACACACGCGCGCACACACGCCCCCCCCCCCCCCCACACACACACACACATATATATATAATGGTGGTTTCGTTGCTCTACCTAGGCACACATGTTTTCAAAACCTCCTGGGATTGAAAACCTGGTTGCCTAGCTAGGTAGAGCGGCGAAATGACTAGTATTTGTTTTTCAGAAATGTATTTTAATACTCCTAGCTACTTATGCTCATTTTCCTTCTAAAAATTGGAATGCAAATACTAATATGCAAGTTTTAAAATTAATACTATTGTTATTATATATATGACAGTAAATATATTAAAAAATTGTTGATGGACATATTTATTACCGCTAGCTTATAAAAAACAAATGCATTCGGTGGTCAACAACATCAAAAAATATGGAATCACGCACACATATGTACATCTCCAAGCTACTACATATGTGTCTGCAGTGACAACACAACGAAAGATATATATATATATATATGTGCAAGTCAAACTAAAAATTACTAAATTAAGGGGAGAAATATAAAAAACAAAGTGAAGTTTCCCTTTGAGATGTGAAAAAGCCAAAATCTGTAATGATATGTAACGTAGGCGTTGTACTACCACCGTCGATAGAAATATTCCAAACCATACAGATCATATATATCACTGACGTATAATATATGTATGTGCATATGAAACAATAATGAACAATGTGCACTGGCTGGTGTCATACTTTTCGCACGTGTTCCTATATCATATGAAACAATGAACAATGTGCACTGGCCAATGCAAAAATGCCAAAACCTCTAAAGATGCCAAAATTGAAATCCGTAACGTACGAGTCGTACCACCATTGACAAAATGATTCTGAACCATACAGATCATATAACTGGCGTAATGTATCCGTACGTGCATATGAAACCATGAATGTGCACTGGTGTCATACATATCCGCACGTGTTCTTATATCGCACGTGTGTTTATATATAATAACTCATCTATGTACACGTGCGCCTTATCCTATTTTTTCATCGATATGACGTCACATTCTTCTATCTAGAGGCAAATATAGAGCAAACTATACATCAAAACAACTGGAACTAATGATAAACTACTATGAAAATTATTTTTACACAAGTCAAGACAATGGGCATGTTTGGTTGGCAGCCACAACTTGCCACGAGAAAAAAGCGTGGCAAAGTGTGGCGATAATTTTCCTCGCCACACTTTTTTCTCTGGAAAAAGTGTGGCGACAATTTTCCTCGCCACAAGTGTGGCTGCCACACTTTTTTCTCTGGAAAAAGTGTGGCAACAATTTTCCTCGCCACAAGTGTGGCTGCCACACTTTTTTCTCTGGAAAAAGTGTGGCTGCCACACTTTTTTCTCTAGAAAAAGTGTGGCAAAGTGTGGTGACAATTTTCCTCGCCACAAGTGTGGCTGCCACACTTTTTTCTCTGGAAAAAGTGTGGCAAAGTGTGGTGACAATTTTCCTCGCCACAAGTGTGGCTGCCACACTTTTTTCTCTGGAAAAAGTGTGGCAAAATGTGGTGACAATTTTCCTCGCCACAAGTGTGACTGCCACACTTTTTTCTCTGGAAAAAGTGTGGCAAAGTGTGGCGATAATTTTCCTCGCCACAAGTGTGGCTGCCACACTTGTGGCGTGGTAAATTATGGCTACCAACCAAACAGGCCCAATGTTTCTTCTATACCAATACTTGTGTGTAGCAAATTGAAATTGGACATTTTCAAAAACATTTTTGTGTAGTAGTGACATGTGATCTATCTATATGTGATTTTGAACAAATGGATAGATGATTATTAGACATATAAAAAATGTGAGTAACACTTATATTCAAAAAGGTATTTTCATATATAGTACGATCCATTTTGTCAACTGCACAATTATCTAGGTATGCATATATATGCTAGTATATCCCTTAGGCTATTCACATTGGGGGTTTCATGGTATTAATTACCATGACACATCAGATTTTTTGCTGACATGACATTCAATTAATGAGGGAAGAGAAGGAAGTAGTGTCATCACCATGACATGGTGCTAACCCGTTTCCAAGATGGATGAAACGAAATAAAACATCCACTGTGAGCCAAATCGTTTCATCAGAGAGAGGGTATTTCATGAGAGCTAGTTGCATTTAATTACATTGGTTAGCCTAGAAAATAGTAAAATGAAACTCTCCACTGAGAGAGTGTATTTCATTCAGTTGCAAAGCTGATGTGGCCTTCTAGAAAATAGTGTTATGCTTATAAAAAAAATATTCGGTATTCGGTGGTCAACAACATCTACAAATACGGAGCCACACGTATGTATATAGCTATAGCTATATATATATATATATATATATATATATATATATATATAGCTCTTGGAGGAATAATGCTTCCATGAATAGAGTTGTCTGCAGTGACAACACAATGAAACATGTGTCTAAAATTACAATTGGATCCTTGGAATTCATAAACACAAAGTATCATTAATTGCCATAAAAGGCCAAATGTCCTCTCCACATTATAAGCCGAAAAAGAAGGTTCTTCACACAGCATAAGCTGGAATAGAAGTTTTTTCACAGCATAAGCATATGCATGGCACATAAGGCTAACTGTCAGGGCTAATTAACTGATGAAGCATCTACTAACATATGACAAAACATGGCTAACCATGCCTTAAACATTGTGCATATACCAAAATAAAACAGCATCTTGAGAAAGAATTCATTGCAGTCCATATATGTAATCATGCTCATGCATGCAATAATGCTAAAACTTAATTTATATATATACGGGGAGGAAATACTGTTGCTAAAACATCATCACGTATTATTTTCTAAAATATGTGATTTAGAAAACTGAATGATTATTATACATATAAAAATGTGAGTCACACTTATATTCAAAAATGTATTTTCATAGTACTATTGCACTGTTTATAACTCTATTTCTCCGATCCGTAGTACATACATATATTGTATATTGTGCTTTGACCTTAAAATTTTATATATTAAAAAACGTGTAATTTGGACATATATAGTAGTAGCAGTAGTATTTATTATTACATTTGTTGTTGGAGCCAATATGTGTCTCAGCAGTGTATGTAGTGACCTGTTTTTATTATATTAATTTTTATTAATCAAGAACTGTATAAGTTAATTAAACATCTGTATTTTCGCACACAATATGTCTAATATATATGTGACATCACAATATATTGTCTGTGTTTGTTTGTTTTATTATAAAATTAACAATATTTGTTTTTCAGAAATGTATTTTAATACTCCTAGCTATTTATGCTCATTTTCCACCTAAAAGTTGAAATGCATTCAATGGTCAACATCATCTACAAGTATGGAATCACACACACATACGTACGTACATCTCCATGGAAGCATCATGCATGCTTAACTTCCATGGACAGATCAAGTTCGTTCGTAGTGTGTGTGCAAGTCAAACTAAAATTCGAATTAGTGTTTCTTTTGTGCATTATTTTATATTTATGCATACATATGTGTGTCTATAGCTTGATTATATATAAGCTTTCAATCTGTTACATTTATGCATCAACAAGCGCAAAATTTAAGGTCAAACAAGGGATCTATTAGTTTTGAATTTGAAATGGCATTGTACATGGTAATAAGAGCAATGGCACATTATGGCGAAAATGTTGCATCCACTATAGGAATACACTTGTTTGCCGAGTGTCTGCGACACTCGGCAAAACCTGTTTTCCACTCGACGAAGGATTCACCGAGTGCCATACTCGGCGAACACCACTCGGCGAAGCGTCTCTCGGCAGAGAGGTGCTTCGCTGAGTGTTTTTTATCGGGTACTAGGCGAAGCCTTTGCCGAGTGTTCCGTCAGCTTCACCGAGTGCACTACGGGGCACTCAACAAAATAAGTCGTCTAACGGTCGGGGGGGGGGTGATGACGGCGCTTTGTCGAGTGTCCCACGTGGCACTCGGCGAAGTGTCTTTCCCGAGTGGCCCACGTGGCACTCGGCGAAACCACGTGGGGGGGGGTGACACGTGGCGTAATGGCTTTGCCAAGTGCCACAAAGACCCAGCTCTTCACCGAGTGTCGCATAAAATAGCACCCGGGAAAGAGCCCCGGAACGCACAAAAATGCGCCATGTGGCACGTTTCTGTGCGTTTGGGGCTCTTTGCCGAGTGTTACACTCGGCAAAGATTTTTTTATTTTTTTCATTTATTCAACGCATTCCCAAAACATTAATACATTACCCAATTCTCATTTCATCACAAAATTAACATCTCATCACAAATTTCATCACAAATTCACATTTCATCACAAAATTCACATTCCATCACAACTTTCATCACAAATTCACATTTCATCACAAGTTCACAATTCACAAGTTCACAAGTGCACAATTCACAAGTTTACAAGTGCACAACTTCACAAGTGCATGGCTTCAACGTTGAGGATTCACATTATCGCTCTGTGTAGTGTGCGGAGGATGACTGTTTGTTCGATCCTGATGCTGATGATTGAAATTGTACAAAAGAAAATAGTTAGCACAATTGTATATAACAATAACGACAAAAACAGTATTAGAAACTCACATTGACACTCTATGGAGTGTGCGGAGATGGTTGAGGTTGAGGAAGTGCAGGTAAAAAAGGTGCCTGTGGTGACTGAGGCATGCCCATCTAACCTGAAAAAGACCCACCCATCTACGCAAAAAATTGCTGCATCTAGGTCTGCACTTGAGCCTGCATCTGGGCCTGCATCCGAGCCTCCATCCGGGCCTGCCACTCGGCCCTTTGTGAGTCTTGTTCATCCAGTCGGGCCTACAAACCATTAATGCAAAGTCATTAGCATTCCAAAACAAAAAGTTTGATGACTGATGAAATTGAACTAACTTGGAGCTCGCTAATTAGACCCAATGATGTGTCTCAACGAGGGCGTATACCTGGACCAGAGCTCGAGCTTTGAGCTCTCACCTAAGACAAAGTGGGGGTACTATGGGTATCAATGGCGCCGTCGCCCATCAAATATTGGCCATGTCTCTTGCCACCTCCAACCCTCATGACCACCTCTCCATCGATGTTATGTTGGACGGGGTCATAATTAGCACCATGCGCTTCTCTCGCCATCTTCGAGTAATCTTGGAGGCGTTGATACGCGTTTTGGTTGGTATATGACTCAGTGGGGTCTTCTGGATTATAGGGGTTGCCTTCAACCGCCTTCCCTTTGTGAGCCAGAGCAAATGCCATGACTTGGGAGAATTCTTGACCCGCGTTGGCCGTTGACTGCAACAAGAAAACATTTAGAGCATGAGATTGGAAGCCATGTATAAGAATTACTAAATTGGGTCGAGAAATATACAAAAACATAGTGAAAATGGAAGTTTCCCTTTGAGCTAATGCGAAAATGCCAAAATTGAAATATGTAACGTACGAGTTGTACCACCGTCGACAGAAAGATTCCAAACCATACGGATCATATCACTGACGTATAGTACACATACGTGCATATGAAACTATATGGATCATATCACTGACATATAGTATACATATATGCATATGAATTACTAACTTTATTTGTCAAAAAGTGAGAATATATATACATACTGTATACTGTGCTTTGACCATAAAATTATTTTATATATTAAAAACGTACATGTAATTTGGACATAGCAGCAGCAGTAGTATATATATATATATAATGGTGATTTCGCCGCTATACATAGGCACACATGTTTTCAAAACCTCCGGGGATTGAAAACTATAGGAAGCCATGTATAAAAATTACTAAAGTAAGGGGAGAAATATAAAAAACAAAGTGAAGTTTCCCTTTGAGCTGATGCGAAAATGCCAAAATCTGTAATGATATGTAACGTACGCGTTGTACCACTGCCGATAGAAAGATTCCAAACCATATACGAATCATATCACTGACGTATAGTATCCGTATGTGCATATGAAATTAACAATGTGCACTAGCGTCATATGTATCCACATGTGTTCCTATATCGCACATGTTCTTATAATAAAATAACTCATCTATATATGTACACGTGTGCCTTAACTTATTTTTGTCGATATGACATTACATTCTTCAACCTATAGGCAAATCTAGAGCAAACTATACATCAAAAACAATGTTAGTCGCTAATTATTTTTACACAGGAGGGTTGTGACCACGGTCAACCCATTGTTTCCTCCACTGTCAAGACAATGTTCTTTCTATACCAGTACTTGTGTGTAGCTAATTGAAATTGGACATTTGCAAAAAAAAAATTGAAAACCTCCTGGGATTGAAAATAAAAGTTGTGTGCCTAGGTACATTGGCGATACCACCAGTATTTGTTTTTCAGAAATGTATTTTAATAGTCCTAGCTAGCTATTTATGCTCGTTTTCCACCTAAAAATTGAAATGCAAATTAATACTAATATGAAAATTTTAAAATTAATAATATTGTTATTATATATATGACCATTCGGTGGTCAACAACATCGAGTATGCATGGAATCACACACATACGTAGTACATCTCCAAGCTATATAGATATAATTCTTGGAAGCAAATGTGCTTCCATGCATGGACAGATCAAGTTTTGTCCGCAGTGACAACGTACAAATATATATATATATATATATATATATATATATATGCAAGCAAGTCAAACTAAAATTCGAATTAGTTTTCTTTTGTGCATTATTTTATATTTGTACATACATATGTCTACGTACACATATGTGTGTCTATAGCTTGATTACATATATATGCTTTCAATCTGTTACATTTATTCACTGACGAGCACAAAATTTATGGTCAAACAAGGGACTCTATTAGTTTTGGATTTGAAATGGCATTGTACATGGTAATAAGAGCAATGCCACATTACGGCGAAAATGTTTGATCCATGCATCAGGTAGGAAGCCATGTATAAGAACTACTAAATTAGGGGGAGAAATATAAAAAAACAAAGTGAAAATGGAAGATTCCCTTTTAGCCGATGCGAAAATGCCAAAACATCTAAAGATGCCAAAATTGAAATATGTAACGTACGAGTCGTACCACCGTCGACAAAAAGATTCCAAACCATACAGATCATATCACTGACGTATAGTAATAATATCGTCCGTACATGCATATGAAACCATGAATGTGCATTGGCATCGTCATACGTATCTGTATGTGTTCTAATATCACACATGCACTTATAATAACCCATCTATGTACACGTGCACCTTATCTCATTTTTGTCATCGATATGACGTTACATTCTTAGATCTATAGCCAAATATAGAGCAAACTATACATCAAAACAACAGGAATGATAGACTACTACGAAAATTATTTTTACACGATCGAGTCCAAATCTCTAGTTTTGTACAAATGCTTGGTTAGTCATCGACTATAATCTCTAATTATTTTCACACGGGAGGGTTGTGACCGCAGTCAACCCTTTATTTTTATACCAGTACTTGTGTGTAGCAAATTGAAATCCGTAACGTACCACCGTCGACAAAAAGATTCCGAACCATACAGATCATATCACTAACGTAAAGTATCCGTACGTGCACATGAAACCATGCATGAATGTGCACTGGTGGCGTCATGAGTATCCGCACATGTGCTTATAATAACTCATCTATGTACACGTGCGCCGGCCTTATCCTATTTTTGTCGTCGATATGACATTACATTATTCAATCTATAGGCAAATATAGAGCAAAGTATACATCAAAACAACGGAAACTAATGATAGACTACTACGAAAAGTATACAAAGAAAGTATAAAATTAATCTAAAAGTGGAATTCTAAAATATTTCATTACTGCTTGTTGCGTGATCCATACAAAGTTTGTTTTTTTAGTAATCCTTGTATGGATGGATGATCCTGCAGGCTGTTCCTGCAAGGGATGAGCATCTTCAGCCGCGGTGACTGGAAGAACATCTCGAAGCACTTCGTCACCACAAGGATGCTGGTGCAAATCTGCAGCCACACGCAGAAGCACTTCCTCAGGATGGAGAGACACTACGGGAACAACCACATTTGCCGAGTGCCTGGGGCACTCGGCGAAGCCTCTTTTGCACTCGGCAAAGGCTTCGCCGAGTGCCACACTCGGCGAACCCCACTCAGTACACGTCTTATTGGTGACGAGGGTGTTCACCGAGTGCTTTTTATCGGGCACTCGGCGAAGTCTTTGCCGAGTGCAATGTGGCACTTCGCCGAGTGTCACGGTGGCACTCGGCAAACACACTCGTCTGACGGCCGGGGTGGCCGTTAACGGACGTTCGCCGAGTGCCCATGTGGCACTCGGCGAAGGGGGTTTGCCGAGTGCCACGTGGGCACTCGGCGGAGGACGTCGGCACAAATCTGCAGCCATGCGCAGAAGCACTTCCTCAGGATAGAGAGAGAAGGCAGCGGCGGTGGCGGCGCTGCCACCAGCACGTCAGCCACGGCAGTCCCTGTCGTCAAGAAGCAGCGCCGTTATCCGCTGATGTAAAGTATCCGTACGTGCATATGAAATCCTGAATGTGCACTGGTGGCGTCATGAGTATCAGAACGTGTTCTTATATCGCATGTGTGCTTATATATAAAAACTCATCTATGTACACGCGCACCTTATCCTATTTTTGTTGTCGACGCTACATTCTTGGATCTATAGGCAAATATAGAACAAACTATATATACATCAAAACAACGGGAACTAATGATAGACTACTACGAAAATTATTTTTACACGATCGAGTCAAGACAATGTTTAATTTCTTCTGTACCAATTATTTTTTTGTAGTCGTAGTGACATATGAATATATGATCTATCTACAGCATCATATCTTCAAGATGTGCTTGACGTACGTACGTACGCGCTATCGCAAGTGAAGACCATAGTCCACGACCAGCCCAGCTATAAATACAGTTATGCCCTACTCCGATCCTCCCAAAACCACTGCGGTGCCCACTGTTTCGCTTGATAGCTTTCACTGCTCTCCGCCATGGCCGACCCAAGCTTCAGCGGGGAGTGGACGGCCTACGAGCTGGCGCAGGCAAGGTCAATCGTCCTCGCTAGGACGAACAACGCTGCCGCCGGCGACGACACCAACTCCAACGGCGCCATCCTGAGGGAGCTTGAGGTGTCGTTCCCGGGGAAGACTACCAAGCAGGTAATCGATCTGTACGTTCAACTCGCTGTGGAGATGGCGCAACAGGTGGCAGAAGAGCAACACCCTAATGTCGTTGATGCCGCGAACCTCGTCGTCATACCGTCTTCTTTTGAACTCGCGAACGACAACTTCGGCATTGTTCCGGAGCCTTCCATGGGGGTGGAGACGAGCAGCGCCATGAACATCTACGGTGGTGGTCCGCCGGCACCGGCGCCAGTAGTGGTGATTGAGAACCAAGATGATGAGGTTGAGGTGAATGATCAGCTCTCCAGCGGCCAGCAAGCTGCACCAAACAACGCTAAGAGGTTCTGGACCACCGAGGAACACAGGTTGTTAATTTCTTCATCTCCTCCCTTTCCCTTCTTGCTACTTCTTCAATTTATTTTTTTTGCAAATGTTTTTGGAATTATTTACACGTACATCGTCCTTCTTTTTTTTATAATGATGCAATATTCTTTATACATATTACAAGTATATATATATATATATATATGACTAACTTATATTAAAAATGTATCTTCAAGGTGTTGCACCGTTTATATAACTTTATAAATTTCTACTACTATACGTACGTGAGATGTCAAACTTTGACCTTAAAATCATTTTATATATTAAAAAACGTAAGTCTAATTTGGACATATATGGCAGCATGCAGTAGTATATATATATATATATATATATTATTCGGAATTCCTATTATTCCAGGTGTAAAAATTGTATTTTTGTTTGGAATTTTGCATATATAGAGTGCTGTAAAAATTGTTCTTTTGTTTGGTGAATTTGCACACGGCCGGCGTGCAGGCAGTTTCTCCGTGGGCTGCGTGTGTACGGGCGCGGCGACTGGAAGAACATCTCCAAGTACTTCGTCACCACCAAGACGCCGGTGCAGGTGTCCAGCCACGCGCAGAAGTACTTCCGGCGGATGGAGAGGAGCGCCGCCACCAAGCAGCGCTACAGCATCAACGACGTCGGCCTCGACAACCCCGTCCCGAGGGGCGCCGCGAACAGCAATAACAACACCAACTACGGCGGCTGGCCGGCGCTCGCCTTCGCCGGCGGACACCTCGATCGGCCGGCGGCCGGCTACGGCGGGCAGCCACAGGCTCAGCAGGCCAACTCCTCCGTCGCCACCATGAATAATGTTGCTCATTTATGGGCGCATGCGCTCTTCAACCCCCAACAAGCTCATGCTCATGCCAACCTGATGCAGCAGCAGCAGCAGCAGCAGCATGCGCTCTTCAACCCCCAACAAGCTCATGCTCATGCTCATGCCAACCTGATGCAGCAGCACCACCACCAGCAGCATGCGCATCAGCAGCAGGAGGCGTGGATTGATCAGCAGATGATTGCTCCAGCTCCATCTCCATCACCAATGGAGGGAACAGGCAACATTTTTGTACCTGCAGCTTCTGATCTGCTCTTCAACCCGCAACCTCAAGCCAACCTGCAGCAGCAGCAGGGCTGGATTGATCAGCAGATGATTGCTCCAGCTCCAGCTCCAGCTCCATCACCAATGGAGGGAACAGGCAACATTTTTGTGCCTGCAGCTTCTGATCTGCTCTTCAACCCGCAATCTCAAGCCAACCTGCTGCAGCAGCAGCAGGGTTGGATTGATCAGCAGATGATTGCTCCAGCTCCAATGGATGGAACCGGCAACAATATTGTCCCTGCAGCTTCTCCTGATCTGTCTGTGCAGTGGATGATGAACAACAACAACATGTTCTGAACTTAATTCTCATTAGAAATATATGATGTATGTTGTTGGAGGCAGTATATGCATGTCGTGTCTTAGTTAATGAAGAACTGTCTCATCAGTTAATTAACTGTATTTCCCCCCAATATATATATATAATAATATGGCAGCACAATAGCATATATATATGTATGCCTGCGCATGTGTGTGTTTGTGTCTTTAATTTGTTTTATTGCAACAATTTTGTGACTTCACAATCTCTTCCATTAAAATATGCAGCAATGGAGGGAACAACAACATGTTCTGAACTTAATTCTCATTAGAAATATATGAGCTTTAATTTGTTTGTGTCTTCACAATCTTTTCCTAGTATATGTTTGTGTATTTAATTTGTTTTATTGCAACAATTTCTTCCATTATTATATTTGACATATCATGAAAGTCGTTGTCCATGTATTTGAGGAAGAAACAATCTCTTCCTCACATTGCATGATGAGCTTATGATACCAAAAAAAATGAGCCAAAATTATTTTGATAGAGTATTTTGATACTGTATTTCCCCCAATATATATATATATATATATATATATATATATAATATGGCAGCACAATAGCATATGTGTGTCAGTGTGTGTTTGTGTCTTTAATTTGTTTTATTGCAACAATTTTGTGACTTTACTATATATGCCAGTTCACAATCTCTTCCATGTATTTGACATATCATGAAAGTCGTTGTCCATGTATTTGAGGAAACAAACTCTTCCACACATTGCATGAGCTTATGTCCATGTATTTGTGTGTGTTAGATGAACAAGTCATGATTAGTCCAACAAACTCCCCCAATCATGACTTGGCGTGTTCTGCCATTGCTGCAGCCCTGTCTTCGACACCTCCATGCTACTGAGCCCCGCAACACCGCTGCGCGTGCACTCCCCCACAGGCGACGAACGTCGATGCCGGCATGCTTCCTCCTTCTTCGGCGACACACTCCGCAATATATGCCTTCCGCTGTTGCCGGCTCCCATGCGTGGACCGACACACGATCCATTGCCGCAAGCCGCAATGCCTCTCGATTCGTCGGGGTTGAAGCCACTGCTCTCTATTGTCGTCGACACCACAGCGTGCACATGAAGTGAACCCAGAAGCATGCCTCATCTCCGTGTGAGCGCAACCACCGTCCTCTTCCTTGCCTCCGGCGACACAAGCCGTTGCGCCCACCACTACGGCCATCTTCTTCAGCGCACAAACACCTCCTCCGAGCGATACACGCTCGTCGCTGATGAACGCCATCTTCTTCTCCGAGTGACATACGCCTACGGCGACATACACTGTTCTTCAATGCTGCGATCTGCACTGCTCGGCCATGGACAGATCGCTCGCCCCGCTTCCATCACCATGGCCGACAAGATCATCAAGCTCTGATACCAATTGTTGGAGCTGAACGGATCAGCTCCTTCTACCTCACGCACACACATACACCAAGAAAGAAAAGCACTCTTGCTTTGTAGAGACACCTCCTTGGTGGCTACAGAAACTACATTTCGTTATGCCCTCACGGCCACCCTTTTCATTAGCAATGCAAAGCTTATATACATTACTTGACAACCGCAGCCACTACTGCCGCCAACGCCAACCACACGTCCTCCACCTCCTGAAATTTCATGTGGCAGCTCCTCCACATCCATCAAATGCAAATGCAAATGCAACACAGCAAATACATCAATAACCCGCTTAATCTTCTCCACATGCAACAACTAACCTACTTGACGCACGCACGTCCAATCCACACACACGTATGCGACACACACACACATGTTAGATGAACAAGTCATGATTAGTCCAACATATATGTAACACATCACCTATAATTTCGCAGATTCGAGGTGCATGAATATTTAAATCTAGTATTTTTTAATAATAAGCCGAGAAAATTACATATATCCTATAAATACCAGGCCCTTGCCGCATCCTGCATTGCAAACTATTGTGCTCTACTGATATTCCATATATATACTTACCATGGAGGGGTGGACAGATTCTGAGATAGAGGAGGCTATCTCACTTGTCAGTAGCATCAACAACAGCGGCAACCAGAAGAATCACAGCAGCATTGTGAAGGAACTTCAAGATCTGTTTCCTTGGAAGACCATACATAAGGTACTGAACCTGTATATCAAGCTTGTCAGGGAGATGCGCCTGCTGGCGCAAAGCTCCATTAATACCAGCATACTGATGCACAATAATGTCAGTCATGAGACTCATGAGAACACCCTCGTAAAAAATGTAAGCTTTGAAGGACATAAGGAGGAAGAAGATGCCATGTTCAACAGTGAGGGCTTGCTGTTAATTGATTATCCATTGGAGGAGATGACGATGGAGATTGGAGATCACCAAATAAAAGAGGCGCAGGCACTAATGGTCGTCCAAACCGATCGCCATCGGGCGCCATCGAAGAGGGTTCTTTGGACTGCAGAAGAACACATGTTGTTTGTTTTTTTCATAATTTTTCTGTCATTCATTCGCTAGGTTTTAATTTGTTGATTTTTCTTTCGTAGAAAATACAAATATGGAATGAACAATGGAAGTCACTGCCTTTCCGCACATAGCGTGATTATTAGATATATAAAAAGTGTGAGTAACACCTATATCCAAAAAGGTATTTTCATAGTACTATTGCACGGTTTATAACTCTATTTATACGTAGTACATGTATGATACTTTACTGAAAAATACTACAGATTTTTCTCTAGTTCAGATAAGGAAAAAATCTGGTACTAATATATATATATATATAATATGTGATTTGGAAAACTGGAAGATTATTAGACATATAAAAATGTGAGTAACACTTATATTCAAAAATGTATTTTTCATATAGTACTATTGCACTGTTACGTTTATAACTCTATTTCTACATAGTACATGTATGATGACAAAATTTATTAGTCATATTTTCCACTTATAAAAAATAAATATATTCGGTATATATTCGGCGTGGTCAACAACATATGTCTACAAATTAATACAGAGTCACGCATATGTATGTACATCTCTTAGCTATAGCTATATATATACGTGCATATGAAACCATGAATGTGCACTGGCATCATAGTATCCATGACTTGACAACCGCAGCCACTACTGCCGTCAACACCAACCACACGTCCTCCACCTCCTGAAATTTCATGCGGCAGCTCCTCCACGTCCAACAAATGCAAATGCAGCACACCAAATACATCAATAACCTACTTAATCTTCTCCACATGCAACAACTAACCTCCTTGACGCAAGAACGTCCAATCCACACACACGTATGCGACACACACACACACACACATGTTAGATGAACAAGTCATGATTAGTCCAACAAACTCCCCCTAATCATGATTGGCGTGTTCCACCATTGCTACAGCTCCGTCTTCGATGCCTTCATGCTGTTGAGCCACGGACCGCCGCTGCGCATGCACTCCCCCACAGGCGATGAACATCGATGCTGACATGCTTCCTAATTCTTCGACGACACACTCCGCTATGCCTTCCGTTGTTTCCGGCTCCCATGCGCGGACCAACACACGATCCATTGCCGCAAGCCACAACGCCTCTCGATTCGTCGGGGTTGAAGCCACTGGTCTCTATTGTTGTCGACGCCGCAACCTCCACATGAAGTGAACCAGCAGCATGCCTCATCTCCGTGTGAGCGCAACCACCGTCCTCTTCCTTTCCTCCGTCGACACACGTCGTTGCGCCCACCTCTATGGCCATCTTCTTCGGCGCACAAATACCTCCTCCGAGCGATACACGCCCATCGCCGATGAACGCCATCTTCTTCTCCGAGCGACATACACCTACGGCGACATACACCGTTCTTCTATGCTGCGATCTGCACTGCTCGGCCATGGCGCGCTCATACACGCTTGACCCTGACAACCTCGGACAGATCGCTCGCCCCGCTTCCATCACCACGGCTGACAAGATCATCAAGCTATGATACCAATTGTTGGAGCTGAATGGATCAGCTCCTTATACCTCACGCACACACATACACCAAGAAAGAAAAGCACTCTTGCTTTGTAGAGACACCTCCTTGGTGGTTACAGAAACTACATTTCGTTATGCCCTCACGGCCACCCTTTTCATTAGCAATGCAAAGCTTATATACATTACTTGACAACCGCAGCCACTACGGCCGCCAACGCCAACCACATGTCCTCCACTTCCTGAAATTTCATGTGGCAGCTCCTCCACATCCATCAAATGCAAATGCAACACACCAAATACATCAATAACCTGCTTAATCTTCTCCACATGCAACAACTAACCTACTTGACGCACACGCGTCCAATCCACACATGTTAGATGAACAAGTCATGATTAGTCCAACATATATGTAAAACATCGCCTATAATTTCGCAGATTCGAGGTGCATGAATATTTAAATCTAGTATTTTTTAATAATAAGCTGAGAAAGTTACATATAGCCTATAAATACCGGGCCCTAGCTTGCCCCATCCTGCATTGCGAACTATTGTGCTCTACTGATATTCCATATATATACTTACCATGGAGGGGTGGACAGCTTCTGAGATAGAGGAGGCTATCTCACTTGTCAGTAGCATCAACAACAGCGGCAACGAGAAGAATCACAGCAGCATCGTGAAGGAACTCCAAGATCTGTTTCCTTGGAAGACCATACATGAGGTACTGAACCTGTATATCAAGCTCGTCAGGGAGATGCGCCTGCTGGTGCAAAGCTCCATTAATACCAGCGTAGTGATGCACAATAATGTCGGTCATGAGACTCATGAGAACACCCTCGTAAAAAATGGAAGCTTTGAAGGACTTAAGGAGGAAGAAGACGCATGTTCAACAGTGAGGGCTTGCTGTTAATTGATTATCCATTGGAGGAGATGACGATGGAGATTGGAAATCACCAAACAAAAGAGACGCAAGCACTAATATGGTCGTCCAGACCGATCGCCATGCATCGGGCGCCATCGAAGAGGGTTCTTTGGACTGCGGAAGAACACAGGTTGTTTGTTTTTTTCATAATTTTTCTGTCATTTATTCGCTAGTTTTTAATTTGTTGATTTGGCTTTCATAGAAAATACAAATATGGAAGTATATGAACAATGGATGATTATTAGACATAGTTTTTTTAGACAATGGAACGTCACTGCATTTCCGCACATAGCGTGATTATTAGATATATAAAAATGTGAGTAACACTTATATCCAAAAAGGTATTTTCATAGTACATGTATGATACTCTACTGAAAAATACTACAGATTTTTCTCTTGTTCAGATATGGAAAAAATCTGGTACTAATATATATATAATATGTGATTTGTAAAACTGGAAGATTATTGGTCATATAAAAAATGTGAGTAACACTTATATTCAAAAATGTATTTTTCATATAGTACTATTATATTGCACTGTTACGTTTATAACTCTATTTCTACATAGTACATGTATGATGACAAAATTTATTAGTCATATTTACCACTTATAAAAATAAATATATTTCTACATAGTACATATGTATGATGACAAAATTTATTAGTCATATTTTCCACTTATCCAAATTAAATATATTCGGTATATATTCAGCGTGGTTAACAACGTCTACAAATTAATACGGAGTCACGCATATGTATGTACATCTCTTAGCTATAGCTATATATATACGTGCATATGAAACCATGAATGTGCACTGGCATCATAGTATCCATGACTTGACAACCGCAGCCACTACTGCCGCCAACACCAACCACACGTCCTCCACCTCGAAATTTCATGCGGCAGCTCCTCCACGTCCATCAAATGCAAATGCATCACAACAAATACATCAATAACCTGCTTAATCTTCTCCACATGCAACAACTAACCTCCTTGACGCACAAACGTCCAATCTACACACACGTATGCGACACACACACATGTTAGATGAACAAGTCATGATTAGTCCAACAAACTCCCCCTAATCATGACTTGGCATGTTCCGCCATTGCTACAGCTCCGTCTTCGATGCCTCCATGCTGCTGAGCCACGCACCGCCACTGCGCGTGCACTCCCCCAGAGGCGACGAACATCGATGCCGACATGCTTCCTCCTTCTTCGGTGACACACTCCGCTATGCCTTCCGCTGTTGCCGGCTCCCATGCGCGGACCGACACACGATCCATTGCCGCAAGCCACAACGCCTCTCAATTCATCGGCGTTGAAGCCATTGCTCTCTATTGTCGTCGACGCCGCAACCTCCACACGAAGAGAACCCAGCAGCATGCCTCATCTCCGTGTGAGCGCAACCACCATCCTCTTCCTTGTCTCCGGCGACACACGCCGTTGCGCCTGCCTGTACAGCCATCTTCTTCACCGCACAAACGCCTCCTCCGAGCGATACACGCCCATCGCCGACGAACGCCATCTTCTTCTCCGAGCGATATACGCCTACGATGACATACACCGTTCTTCTATGCTGTGATCTGCACTGCTCGATCATGGCGCGCTTGTACACGCTTGACCCTGACAGCCTCGGATAGATCGCTCGCCCCGCTTCCATCACTATGGCCGACAAGATCATCAAGCTCTGATACCAATTGTTGGAGCTGAATGGATCAGATCCTTCTACCTCTCACACACACATACACCAAGAAAGAAAAACACTCTTGCTTTGTAGAGACACTCCTCCTTGGTGGCTACAGAAACTACATTTCGTTATGCCCTCACGGCCACCCTTTTCATTAGCAATGCAAAGCTTATATACATGACTTGACAACCGTAGCCACTACGGCCGCCAACGCCAACCACACGTCCTCCACCTCCTGAAATTTCATGCGGCAACTCCTCCACGTCCATCAAATGCAAATGCAGCACATCAAATACATCAATAACCCGCTTAATCTTCTCCACATGCAACAACTAACCTCCTTGACGCACGCACGTCCAATCCACACACACGTATGTGACACACACACACATGTTAGATGAACATGTCAAGATTAGTCCAACATATATGTAACACATCGCCTATAATTTCTACATCAAATCAATATATATCAATCTCGCAGATTCGAGGTGCATGAATATTTAAATCAAGTATTTTTTTAATAATAAGCCGAGAAAGTTACATATATCCTATAAATACCGGGCCCTTGCCGCATCCTGCATTGCAAACTATTGTGCTCTACTGATATTCCATATATATACTTACCATGGAGGGGTGGACAGATTCTGAGATAGAGGAGGCTATCTCACTTGTTAGTAGCATCAACAACAGCGGCAACGAGAAGAATCACAGCAGCATCGTGAAGGAACTCCAAGATCTGTTCCCTTGGAAGACCATACATGAGGTACTGAACCTGTATATCAAGCACGTCAGGGAGATGTGCATGCTGGTGCAAAGCTCCATTAATACCAGCGTAGTGATGCACAATAATGTCAGTCATGCGACTCATGAGAACACCCTCGTAAAAAATGGAAGCTTTGAAGGACTTAAGGAGGAAGAAGACACCATGTTCAACAGTGAGGGCTTGCTGTTAATTGATTATCCATTGGAGGAGATGACGATGGAGATTGGAAATCACCAAACAAAAGAGGCGCAAGCACTAATCGTCGTCCAGACCGATCGCCATCGGGCGCCATCGAAGAGGGTTCTTTGGACTGCGGAAGAACACAGGTTGTTTGTTTTTTTCATAATTTTTCTGTCATTTATTCGCTAGGTTTTAATTTGTTGATTTTGCTTGCATAGAAAATACAAATATGGAAGTATATATATATATGAACAATGGATGATTATTAGGCATAGTTTTTTAGACAATGGAACGTCTCTGCAAACCCTCCTGTTCCCGTTAGTGCGTGATTATTAGATATATAAAAAATGTGAGTAACACTTATATTCAAAAAGGTATTTTCATAGTACTATTGCACGGTTTATAACTCTATTTCTACGTAGTACATGTATGATACTTTACTGAATAATACTACAGATTTTTCTCTAGTTCAGATATGGAAAAAATCTGGTACTAATATATATATATATATATATATATATAATATGTGATTTGGAAAACTGGAAGATTATTAGACATATAGAAAATGTGAGTAACACTTATATATATTCAAAAATGTATTTTTCATATAGTACTATTGCACTGTTCCATTTATAACTCTATTTCTACATAGTACATGTATGATGACAAAATTTATTAGTCATATTTTCCACTTATAAAAATAAATATATTTCTACATAGTACATATGTATGATGACAAAATTTATTAGGCATATTTGCCACTTATAAAAATTAAATATATTCAGTATATATTCGGCGTGGTCAACAACGTCTACAAATTAATACGGAGTCACGCATATGTACATCTCTAAACTATAGCTATATATACACACACGTGCGTATGAAACCATGAACGTGCACTGGCATCATAGTATCCACATGTGTTCTTATATCACACGTGTGCTTATAATAGCTCATTTATGTACACGTGTGCCTTATCCTATTTTTTTCGTCGATATTACGTTACATTCTTTGATCTACTGGCAAATATAGAGCAAACTATACATCAAAACAACATGAACTAATGATAGACTACTACGAAAACTATTTTTACACCATCGAGTCAAGACAATGTTTAATTTCTTCTGTACCAATACTGGACTTGTGTGTAGCAAATTGAAATTGGACATTTGCAAAAACATTTTTTTGTAGTAGTGACATATGATCTATCTATATATGATTTTGAACAATGGATAGATAATTATTAGACATATAAAAAATGTGAGTAACACTTATATTCAAAAAGGTATTTTCATAGTACTATTGCACGGTTTATAACTCTATTTATACGTAGTACATGTATGATACTTTACTGAAAAAAGGTATTTATTCATTTTGTCAACTGCACAATTTTCTAGGTATGCATATATACAAACCATGCATTAATGCTAAAACTTCATTTTTATATGGCCATGCAGCAGGGCCACCAATACATACATACATACATATATATACGGGAACGCTATTCTACATTACGGGTGTAGAATGCTATTCTATACCGATCAACCGAACCGTGCCCACCTCATCCAGCGTGTCCCCACGCCTCACCCAAATCCGACCCCCCATTCCACGTCGGTGTAGAATAGCATTTGTATATATATTATAAAACATGTAATTTGGAATACCGGGTGATTATTAGACATATAAAAAATGTGAGTAACACTTACATTCAAAAATGTATTTTCATATAGTAATATTCTAAATAACTCTATTTTTACGCGTAGTACATATATGATGACAAAATTTATTAGTCATATTTGCCACTTATAAAAATGAATATATTCGGTATTCGGTGTGGTCAACAACATCTACAAATTAATACGGAGTCGTCACACACACACACACACACACACACATATATATATATATATATATATATATACGAGAACGCTATTCTACACTATGGGTGTAGAATGCTATTCTACACCGATCATCCCAATCGTGCCCACCCTCCACCCAATCCCAACCCCTCCATTCCACGTCGGTGTAGAATAGCATTCTACACCCGTGGTGTAGAATAGCATTTGTATATATATATATATATATATATATATATATATATATATATATATATATATATATATAGCTCTAGGAAGAATGCTTCCATAGTTCCGTATATGGATGGAGTTTCCTGCAGTGACAACTAACACAATGAAACATGCATGTGTCTAAAGTTACAATTAAATCCTTGGAATTCATAAACACAAAGTATCATTTATTGTCATAAAATAAAGGCCAAATGTCATCTCCACATTATAAGCTGAAAAAGAAGGTTCTTCACACAGCATAAGCTGGAATAGAAGTTTTTTCACAGCAGCATAAGCATATGCATGGCACATAAGGCTAACTGTCAGGGCTAATTAACTGATGAAGCATATATCTACTAACATATGACAAAACATGGCTAACCATGCATTAAACATTGTGCATATACCAAAAGATGAAAACAGCATCTTGAGAAAGAATTCATTGCTGTCCATATATGTAATCATGCTCATGCATGCAATAATGCTAAAACTTAATTTATATATATATGGGCAGGAAATACTGGTGCTAAAACATCATCACGTTTTTTTTCTAAAATATGTGATTTGGAAAACTGAATGATTATTACACATATAAAAATGTGAGTCACACTTATATTCAAAAATGTATTTTCATAGTACTATTGCACTGTTTATAACTCTATTTCTCCGATCCGTAGTACATACATATATTGTATATTGCTTTGACCTTAAAATTGTATATATTAAAAAACGTGTAATTTTGACATTTTCAAGATGTGCTTGACGTACGTACGTACGCGCTATCGCAAGTGAAGACCATAGTCCACGACCAGCCCAGCTATAAATACAGTTATGCCCTACTCCGATCCTCCCAAAACCACTGCGGTGCCCACTGTTTCGCTTGATAGCTTTCACTGCTCTCCGCCATGGCCGACCCAAGCTTCAAAGGGAGTGGACGGCCTACGAGCTGGCGCAGGCAAGGTCAATCGTCCTCGCTAGGACGAACAACGCTGCCGCCGGCGACGACACCAACTCCAACGGCGCCATCCTGAGGGAGCTTGAGGTGTCGTTCCCGGGGAAGACTACCAAGCAGGTAATCGATCTGTACGTTCAACTCGCTGTGGAGATGGCGCAACAGGTGGCAGAAGAGCAACACCCTAATGTCGTTGATGCCGCGAACCTCGTCGTCATACCGTCTTCTTTTGAACTCGCGAACGACAACTTCGGCATTGTTCCGGAGCCTTCCATGGGGGTGGAGACGAGCAGCGCCATGAACATCTACGGTGGTGGTCCGCCGGCACCGGCGCCAGTAGTGGTGATTGAGAACCAAGATGATGAGGTTGAGGTGAATGATCAGCTCTCCAGCGGCCAGCAAGCTGCACCAAACAACGCTAAGAGGTTCTGGATCACCGAGGAACACAGGTTGTTAATTTCTTCATCTCCTCCCTTTCCCTTCTTGCTACTTCTTCAATTTTAATTTTAATATATAATTTCTCACATAACCAAGCATAAATGTCAACTCTTTTTTTGCAAATGTTTTGGAATTATTTATATTAAATTGTATTTTTGTTTGGTGAATTTGCACACGGCCGGCGTGCAGGCAGTTTCTCCGTGGGCTGCGTGTGTACGGGCGCGGCGACTGGAAGAACATCTCCAAGTACTTCCGGCGGCTGGAGAGGAGCGCCGCCGGCGGGAAGCAGCGCTACAGCATCAACGACGTCGGCCTCGACAACCCCGTCCCGAGGGGCGCCGCGCGAACAACAACAACAAGACTAACTACGGCGGCTGGCCGGCGCTCGCCTTCGCCGGCGGACACCTCGATCCGGCGGCCGGCTACGGCGGACAGCCACAGGCTCAGCAGGCCAACTCCTCCGTCGCAACCATGAATAATGTTGCTCAGTTATGGGCACATGCGCTCTTCAACCCCCAACAAGCTCATGCTCATGCTCATGCCAACCTGATGCAGCAGGAGCAGCACCAGCATGCGCATCAGCAGCATAAGGCGTGGATTGATCAGCAGATCAGGCTTGCCCTGACATTTTTGTGGTCCGGTGCGGAACAAAAAATGGAGACCCCATTTTACCATAAAGATACAAAATGTGAGTAACACTTATATTCAAAAAGGTATTTTCATAGTACTATTGCACGGTTTATAACTTTATTTCTACGTATTACATGTATAATACTTTACTGAAAAACACTACAGATTTTTCTCTAGTTCAGATATGGAAAAAAATCTGGTATTAATAAAAACACTTATAATATGTGATTTGAAAAACTGGAAGATTATTAGACATATAAAAAATGTGAGTCACACTTATATTCAAAAATGTATTTTCATATATAGTACTATTGCACTGTTACGTTTATAACTCTAGTTGAGATATGGAAAAAAATATGGTGCTAATATATATATATATATATTTATATATATAATGTGATTTGAAAAACTGGAAGATTATATTATTAGACATATAAAAATGTGAGTCACACTTATATTCAAAAATGTATTTTCATAGTACATGCATGTGTCTAAAGTTACAATTGGATCTTTGGAATTCATAAACACAAAGTATCATTAATTTTCATAAAAGTCCAAATGTCATCTCCACAATATAAGCTTAAAAAGAACGTTCTTCATTCACAGCATAAGCATATGCATGATGGCACATAAGGCTAACTGTCAGGGCTAATTAACTGATGAAGCATCTACTAACATATGACAAAACATGGCTAACCATGCCTTAAACATTGTGCATATACCATACCAAAATAAAACAGCATCTTGAGAAAGAATTCATTGCTGTCCATATATGTAATCATGCTCATGCATGCAATAATGCTAAAACTTAATTTATATATGGGCAGGAAATACTGGTGCTAAAACATCATCACGTTTTTTTCTAAAATATGTGATTTCGAAAACTGAATGATTATCATACATATAAAAATGTGAATCACACTTTTATTCAAAAATGTATTTTCATATGATCTATCTAACAGCATCATATCTTCAAGATGTGCTTGACGTACTCCACAATCTATCTATCTATATATATATAGATTGTGGTTTAGCCGCCCGACCTTGATAGGAACGCATGTTTTGAAAACCTCCTGGGATTGAAAAAGTTGAGTGCGAAACCACCGGTATTTAATTTTCAGAAATGTATTTTAATACCCCTAGCTATTTATGCTAGCTAGTTTTCCACCTAAAAATTGAAATGCAAATACTAATAGGAAAATTTTAAAATTAATAATATTGTTATTATATATATGACCATAAATATATTATAAAATTGTTGATAGACATATATATTAACAGCTTATAAAAAATAAATGCATTCAATTGTCAACAACATCTACAAATATATATGGAATCACGCACACACATATTTACATCTCCAAGCTATAGATATAATTATTCTTGGACAACACAACGAAAGATATATATATATATATATATGTGCAAGTCAAACTAAAATTCGAATTAGTGTTTCTTTTGTGCATTATTTTATATTTATACATACATATGTCTACGTACACATATGTTGTGTGTATATCTTGATTACATATAAATATATGCTTTCAATCTGCTACATTATTTATGCATTGACGAGCACAAAATTTTTGGTCAAACAAGGGACTCTATTAGTTTTGAATTTGAAATGGCATTTGTTTTATTGCAACAATGTTTGTGACTCTACTATGAAAGTCGTTGTCCATGTATTTGAGGAAACAAACTCTTGCTCACATTGCATGAGCTTATGATCCAAAAACAAACTGAGCCAAAATTATTTTAATAGAGTAATATGTAAAACAGTATATATATTAGCTATTTCCGCCAAAATAATCCTTTAAAAATTCTATTCTCGACAAGGAATTTGTATTGGTCCATTTAGATTATCATGCATGGACTGCTATAATATCTCAACTCATATATCTCTTGAGCTATATATGAAATAATTATATATATATATGCATTGTTCAAATTAAATAATTATAATCTACAATATAATTAAGCTATATATGAAACTACTTACACTGAAGTACTCTTAAAAAACATAAAATGTTACTTTATCTTCTAAAAAAGATTAGAATCCAAGATCTTAAGAATAATCGACCCGGCGCTTTGAAAATATCTCTCAATCTCTTTGTTGACCACCAAATGGCAAATGTCTACTGGTCTAAACAATAAGATTTATAAATCTTTAGCAATTAATAATTTCTACATCAATATATATATATATATATATATATATATAAATCTCGCAGATTCGATACATATCTTCGCGTATGTATGTAATCCATCACCTATAAATTATACATCAATAAATATATAAATATAAATATATATATATATATCTCACAGATTCGATATGCATAAATATTTAAATCTAGTATTTTTTTAATAATAACCCGAGAAATAGCCTATAAATACCAGGCCCTAGCTTGTCCCCCTCATTATTCTATACACTCGAAGCCCCATCCTGATGCATTGCAAACTATTGTGCTCTATTGATATTCCATATATATATATATATATACTTACCATGGAGGGGTGGACAGCTTCTGAGATAGAGGAGGCTATCTCACTTGTCAGTAGCATCAACAACAGCGGCAACGAGAAGAATCACAGCAGCATTGTGGAGGAACTCCAAGATCTGTTCCCCTGGAAGACCATACATGAGGTATTGAACCTGTATATCAAGCTCGTTAGGGAGATGCGCCTGCTGGCGCAAAACTCCATTAATACCAGCGTACTGCACAGTAATGTCGTTCATGAGAACACCCGCCTCGTAAAAAATGGAAGCTTTAAAGGACTTAAGGAGGAAGAAGCTGATGCCATGTTCAACAGCGAGGGCTTGATGTTAATTGATTATCCATTGGAGGAGATGAAGGAGATTGGAGATCACCAAACAAAAGAGGCGCAAGCACTAATGGTCGTCCAGACCGATCTCCATCGGGCGCCATCGAAGAGGGTTCTTTGGACTTCGGAAGAACACAGGTTGTTAATTTGTTGATTTTGCTTTCATAGAAAATAGATATATATTTGTTGTTCAATGAATTATATCATATTTTTTTAATGCACATTCATCGAAAAATTGGGCCTCCTTAACTCAAAAAAAGATTTGGACAAAGAAAGTATAAAATTAATCTAAAAGTGGAATTCTAAAATATTTGATTACTGCTTGTTGCGTGATCCATACAAAGTTTGATTTTTTTAGTAATCCTTGTATGGATGGATGATCACTACAGGCTGTTCCTACAAGGGATGAGTATCTTCGGTCGTGGCGACTGGAAGAACATCTCAAAGCACTTCGTCACCACAAGGACGCCGGCGCAAATCTCCAGCCACGCGCAGAAGCACTTCCTCAGGATGGAGAGAGAAGGCGGCGGCGGCACTGCCACCACCGCGGAAGCCACAGTCGTCCCTGTCATCAAGAAGCAGCGCTGTTATAGGCTCTGGGGCGGCGGCGCCAGTGAGGACGGCCGCCATCAGGCTGCGGCTAGCGGCAACTGGCCGACCACCAACATCGATGTCGCCGCGCCGGCGCTCGCCTTCTCCGGGTTCAACTACAACACTACAAGCCTCGCGCTGCCTCCAAACCCCAGCATGCAGAGCCTTGCCAAGGTCGGGTCTCCGGTGATGTACCGCCACCCTACGGTGATCCAGGCGGCGGTGCCCCTCACCGCGGCGGCGTCGAGCTCCATGGCGGCCCCCGGGCAGCAGCTGGGAGCTTCCCTATCTCAGCCATGGACGATGAACCGCATGCACTAGACGCCGGTGCTAGTGTTGTCTTGCTTTAAATAAACATTCAAATGAATATTCTCGTTTTATATATGTTCGTGTTTCGTTTAAGTTTTAATCTATTATCGTTCATTATGTGTTTGAGTTTGCTTGTATTGAACATTTCACACTCTAAAATCAAAAAATAATAATCATTTGATACTTCAAAATCTATAAGTAGATCATTTGTCAAAAAAAACTTATTCTCTTATTTGCCACCCAAATGTCAACTAGAAAATCTCCGTCCTCAATCGGGGGAAATTAAATTTCCTATTTCAGCATCAAAAGAAAAAAAACAAAACTGAAAATACTAGGATGGATTCTAAGTTAAAGTTGGTTTGTTGACTGAAATATTATATATTTAGGGCACCGTGGAAAAACGGGGATGAAAGATGGGGAATCACCTTCCATTCATCGCCACCATATCTAACATGGGAGTATGGGACTATTCTCCATTAAACCTTCCATTGGAAAATAATTAATCCATCTTTGTTTCTTAATAACAAAGGAATTTTGCATTAGAAAATGGAGATCAAGGCTTTTGACATCGTTATGGTTGTGTCTCATCTCTAGTATCCACTATATTGTGACATCGTTTTAGCGTCAAACACATGTAGAGAAAGATTCACATTTAACGTCACTAAATATATTGGTAATAACTAGTGACAGACCATATATCGGTAATAGTCATAAATAGTGACCCAATATCTATCAATAATATTATTAACCTATAGGGTCAGATCGTCTATCGGTAATTCTATCAACAATTCTCGGTTTGTCTACTGTGAAATATATATTTGTGTCACATGCGTGTGAAAATTTAGCCAAACATGTGCATAAGGAAAATTTTTGTGCGTTGGCGGTTAGCCCGTGTATATATGTTACTATAGAGGCAAAACCCTAGACATTCTCCATCCCTCCATTATTTTCCCCTTAACCTTCGCACTGCCACCCCTCATCCCGCAGCCTTCCCCTAGTGCCAACGACCCGCTCGCATCACTACCAGCATTGGTGGCCTCCCCCCATGCCTCTTTTGCCTGTAACCTGATTATATATGCATTGTTCAAATTAAATAATTACAATCTACAATATAATTAAGCTATATATGAAACTACTTACACTGAAGTACTCTTAAAAAACATAAAATGCTACTTTAATATTATAAAAAAACATTACGATCCAACATCTTAAGAATAATCGACCCAACCATCCATACAGCCCAAACCTATATATGTATCTGAAGAAACCCGACGCTTTGAAAATATCTCTCAATCTCTTTGACCACCAAATGGCAAATGTCTACTGGTCTAAACAATAATATTTATAAATCTTTAGCAATTAATAATTTCTACATCAATATATATATATATATATATCGCAGATTCGATACATGTCTTCGCGTATATGCATGAACATTTAAATCTAGTATTTTTCAATAATAAGCCGAGAAAATTACACATATATACACACACGTATGTACATACGTATGTATGTAATACATCTCCTATAATTTCTACATCAATATATATATATATATATATATATCAATCTCGCAGATTCGATATGCATGAATATTTAGGGAAAATTACTCACATGCCATTATAATTTTTAAAAATTTCTTACATGCCACTGTCAGTGACTAATATTTAGGGAAAATTACTCACATGCCATTATAATTTTTAAAAATTTCTTCCATGCCACTGTCAGTGACTGTGACAGCCCTCATATATCAGTGACACACCGATGGCATATTGGCAAACCGTGAAAATTATAATGGCACAGGAAAAATTAACCCAAATATTTATATCTAGTATTTTTCAATAATAAGCCGAGAAAATTACACACCGCCTATAATTTTTAAATCAATATATATATATCGCAGATTTGATATGCGTGAATATTTAAATCTAGTATTTTTCAATAATAAGCCGAGAAAATTATACATATAGCCTAGAAATAACATGCCCTTGTCCATCCTGCATTGCAAACTATTGTGCTCTATAGATATATTCCATATATATATATATATATATATATAGAGAGAGAGAGAGAGGAGGCTATCTCACTTGTCAGTAGCATCAACAACAGCAGCAACGAGAAGAACCACAGCAGCATTGTGAAGGAACTCCAAGATCTGTTCCCTTGGAAGACCATACATGAGGTACTGAACCTGTATATAAAGATCGTCAGGGAGATGCGCCTGCTGGCGCAAAGCTCCATTAATACCAGCGTACTGATGCACAATAATGTCGGTCATGAGAACACGCGCCTCGTAAAAAATGGAAGCTTTGAAGGACATAAGGAGGAAGAAGACGCCATATTCAACAGCGAGGGCTTGCTGTTAATTGATTATCCATTGGAGGAGATGACGACGGAGATTGGAGATCACCAAACAAAAGAGGCGCAGCAGGCACAATGGTCGTCCAGACCGATATCCATCGGGCGCCATCGAAGAGGGTTCTTTGGACTACGGGAGAACACAGGTTGTTTGTTTTTTCATATTTTTTCTGTCATTTATTCGCTAGGTTTAAATTTGTTGATTTTGCTTTCATAGAAAATACATATATATATATATTTGTTGTTCAATGAATTATATGATTTTTTAATGCACCTTCATCCAAAAACTAGGCCTCCTTAACTAAAAAAAAGATTTGGACAAAGAAAGTATAAAATTAATCTAAAAGTGGAATTCTAAAATATTTCATTACTGCTTGTTGTGTGATTCATACAAAGTTTTTTTTAGTAATCCTTGTATGGATGGATGATCCTGCAGGCTGTTCCTGCAAGGGATGAGCATCTAAGCACTTCCTCAGGATGGAGAGAGAAGGCAGCGGCGGCGGTGACGGCGCTGCCACCATCGCGGTAGCCACGGCCGTCCCTGTCATCAAGAAGCTACGCCGTTACAGGTGTCGTGGTAGCGGCGCCAGTGGGGATGGCCATCACGCTACGGCTAGCAGCAACTGGCCGACCACCAACATCGATGTCGCCATGGCTGCGCCGGCGCTCGCCTTCTTCGGGTTGAACTACGACACTACAAGCATCGCGCTGCCTCCAAACCCCAGCTTGCAGAGCCTTGCCAAGGTTTGGTCACCGGTGATGTACCGCCAACCTGCGGCAAGCCAAGCGGCGGTGCCCCTCGCCGCGGCGGTGTCGAGCTCCATGGCGGCCCCATTCCAGGAGCTGGGAGCTTCCCTATCTCATCCATGGACAATGAACCGCATGCACTAGACGTCGGTGCTAGTGTTGTCTTGCTTTAAATAAACATTCAAATAAATATTCTCGTTTTATATATGTTTTGTTTTGTTTAAGTTTTAATATATTATCGTTCATTATGTGTTAGAGTTGTATTTGGTATTTGCTTGAATTGAACATTTCACACTCTAAAATCAAAAAATAATAATCATTTGATACATCAAAATCTATAAGTTGATCATTTGTCAACAAAAACTTATTCTCTTATTTGCCACCCAAATGTCAACGAGAAAATCTCCGTACTCAATTGGGAGAAATTAAATTTCCTATTTCAGCATCAAAAGAAAAAACAAAACTGAAAACACTAGGATGGATTCTAAGTTAAAGTTGGTTCATTGACTAAAATATTATATATTTAGGGCACCGTGGAAAAACGGGGATGAAAGATGGGGAATCACCTTCGTCGCCACCATATCTAACATGGGACTATTCTAAATTAAACCTTGCATTGGAAAATAATTAATCCATCTTTGTTTCTTAATAATAAAGGAATTTTGCATTAGAAAATGGAGATCAAGGCTTTTGACATCGCTATGCTTGTGTCTCATCTCTAGTATCCACTATATTGTGACATCGTTTTAGCGTCAGACACATGTGGAGAGAGATTCACATTTAACGTCACTAAATATATCGGTAATAACTAGTGACAGACCATCTATCGGTAATAGTCATAAATAGTGACCCAATATCTATCGATAATATTATTAACCTATAGGGTCAGATTGTCTGTTGGTAATTCTATCAATAACTCTCAGTTTGTCTATCGTGAAATATATATTTGTCACATGCATGTGAAAATTTAGCCAAACATGTGCATAAGGAAAATTCTGGTGCGTCGGCGACTGGCCTGTGTATATATGTTACTATAGAGGCAAAACCCTAGACATTCTCCATCCCTCCATTATTTTCCCATGACCCTTCACACTGCCTCCCCTCATCCCGCAGCCATCCCCTAGTGCCAGCGACCCCCCCCCCCCCATGCCGCTTTTTCCTATAGCGTAGGAACTCTCCCAGCGCCGCCATTGGTGTCCCTCTCCCCTAGTTCCGTCGGTACGGTGCCCTCTCTCGTGCCACCGGTGCTCCCCCAACCCCGTGCCACCTCTAGATCTAACACCCTTCCCTCATGTTGCCTCCCTCTCGGTAAACTCTCACGGTACACATTTTGATTCATGTTTATTTTGACATCAGGTAGAGAACCCAAACAAATCAACTGAGTCCCCAAATACTGTTTGGCTATCTATTATATTATTGCATCTACTAGGTATGGTAATTTTTTATTGGCGGTGTGCCAGTTTATGTGTTCGTCGTGCTGCATATTATGATCCTGAAACTGGTAAGGACACCCCTCAAATAAAGGTATTTGTGGTAATTTCTTGTGGTGCAATGTTGTTACAACTTACAACACCTAATGAACCTGGGCATAGTCTTGACTAAAAGGACAGCTCTAATGTAGAACTAAAGTTGATCTTTTGGACATTTCTAATGTAGGACTAAAGGTAGTGTTGTGGTGTGATATTTTGGACATTGTGACCATAATATATGATTTGCATGAATATATTATGTTTTTGGACTCTATATGTTCAATGGATATATATCTTGAATGGAGTATATGATTTGATGTTGAATGCAATGTTTCATGATTTGCATATGTATATATTCGATTTTAAATAGGTTATTCATCATGATGTCAGTCTGTCTGTCATTGTATGTCATTTTCGCAAGTAGTATGTTGTCTGTCAGTAAAGATTGTATGTCGCTAAAACTAAACTATATATTTGTAGATGGGTCATCTATTTGCAAAGGTACTATAGTCAGTCGGTATAAGGCTTTAGTCGTAGACTTTGTCCCCACACACTTTCTGTAGTTAAAAGCTTAGTTCTACCAATAGTTTTTTATGTTAAATGGTGTTTTCAACAATAGACTTTCTATCAATGTATTGATGTCATGGTGTAGTGATCTTAAGGGAAAGTGACAAGATCATGGACTCATGTGCATCGTGACCTTGATTTGTCTATCTTAATGGATTTTTATATACAATTTTATAACTATAAATTTGTATCTCATGATTTTCTACATTTCCATGAAGTTTAGTTTTTTATCATATCGAGTGTAGTGGCTATATAAAATTGTGAATTGTCATTGTCTGAATTTTAGACAGTTTTTGAAGCCTATTTTCAAGTGTGAAAGACGTCATTTAAATGTGAGAATTAAAATGTGGTTAAATATGAAAGTTGTAGCTAGGTTATTTTATGTAGATGCTCAAGACTTATTTATTTATTATGTTGGGATTAGCAATTTAAAAGTTACATGAAAAAGTTGGACCTAAATTTTTAGTTATATCAGGATATCCAATGTTTTAGGTTTTAGAGTTTTTATACCATATGATAGGGGAGCTTCTATGCCACATAGTCTTCTTAGTGTTGTTTTGTCATTTAGGTGTGAAGTCTTCTAGCAAAGCAAGTGAGATTTCAGGTTATCCCTACAGTTAAGGCAAGTATATAACAAACTATTTGGGTCATGAGAACACCCGCCTCGTAAAAAATGGAAGCTTTGAAGTACTTAAGGAGGAAGAAGACGCCATGTTCAACACCGAGGACTTGCTGTTAATTGATTATCCATTGGAGGAGATGACGACGGAGATTGGAAATCACCAAACAAAAGAGGCGCAAGCACTAATGGTCGTCCAGACCGATCTCCATCGGGCGCCATCGAAGAGGGTTCTTTGGACTTCGGAAGAACACAAGTTGTTTTTTTCTTATTTTTTCTGTCCTTTAATCGCTAGAGGTTTTAATTTGTTGATTTTTCTTTCATAGAAAATACATATATATATATATATTTGTTGTTCAATGAATTATATGATACTTTTTAAAATGCATATTCATCCAAAAATTGGGCCTCCTTAACTCAAAAAAAATATTTGGACAAAGAAAGTATAAAATTAATATAAAAGTGGGATTCTAAAATATTTCATTACTGCTTGTTGCGTGATCCATACAAAGTTTGATTTTTTTTAGTAATCCTTGTATGGATGGATGATCACTGCAGGTTGTTCCTGCGAGCGATGAGCATCTTCGGCCGTGGCGAATGGAAGAACGTCTCAAGGACTTCGTCACCACAAGGACACCGGCACAAATCTGCAGCCAGGCGCAGAAGCACTTCCTCAGGATGGAGAGAGAAGGCAGCGGCGGTGGCAGCGCTGCCACCACCGCGGCAGCCATAGTCGTCCTTGTCGTCAAGAAGCAGCGTCGTTTATATGTTTGTCGTGCTGCATATTATGATCCTGAAACTGGTAAGGAAGACCCCTCAAATAAAGGTATTTGTGGTAATTTCCTGTGGTGCAATGTTGTTACAACTTACAACACCTAATGAATCTGGGTATAGTCTTGACTAAAAGGACAGCTCTAATGTAGCACTAAAGTTGATCTTTTGGACAATTCTAATGTAAGACTAAAGGTAGTGTTGTGGTATGATATTTTGGACATTGTGACCATAGTATATGATTTGCATGAATATATTATGGTTTTGGACTCTATATGTTCAATGGATATATATCTTGAATGGAGTATATGATTTGATGTTGAATGCAATATTTCATGATTTGCATATGTATATGTTCGATTTAAAATAGGTTATTCATCATGATGTCATACAGTCTGTCATTGTATGTCATTTTCGCAAGTAGTATGTTGTCTATCGGTAAATATTGTTTGTCGCTAAAACTCAACTATTTGCAGATGGGTCATCTATTCGCAAAGGTACTATAGTCTGTCCGTATAGGGCTTTAGCCATAGGCTTTGTCCCCACACACACTTTATTTAGTTAAAAGCTTCTACCGATAGTTTTTTATGTTAAATGGTGTTTTCACCAACAGACTTTCTATCAATGTATTGATGTCATGGTGTAGTGATCTTAAGGGAAAGTGACAAGATCACAGACATGGAGAATTTGAACAAGTTTTGGTATGTGACTATGTATTTGTGATAATCATGAAAAATGTGAAAATAATTTTCATCCCTAAAAGGAATATCCTCATTTTCTGAAAATACATATTGTAAATAGTTCACTACTGCATTGTACTATTTTCTTGCTTTGTTGCGGTAAGTTCGGACTAGAATTTTTTGTAATGTTCATAGTGTCAAACGATTTTAGAATTTTTTTATGACTCTTTGGAGGAGATTCTCACTAGTACATCTACCCACAAAATGTGTACCTCCCTAAATAATACATATTATTCTTACTTTAAATTATGAAACTTAATATACGCAGAATATAAAAATATAGTATAAAAACATAATTCTAGCTTCTTCGTATTCTTATAGGTTATTTTTCCGAATCTTAAGCTTCCAAAACACCAAACAGGCCTTTGTATTGTAATTGAGAGGCAAAGATCCAAGAGGGCATGGTGAGGATGCAAATCCATCTCCAAAAATTGCATGTTCCATGGAGAAAGTGTGGAAACAGCATAAAGTTCGGATCAAAATATCATATGTCTTTGTTAAGGAAGCCCACAAAGACTATTGTGAATCTCTTTATTTAATTTTTTATTTATTATGTTTGGATTAGCGACTTAAAAGTTACATCAAAAATGGCGAAGGACATAAATTTTTAGTTATATCAGGATATCCAAGTGTTTTAGGTTTTAGAGTTTTTATACCATATGATAGGGGAGCTTCTATGCCATATAGTCTTCTTAGTGTTGTTTTGTCATTTAGGTGTGAAGTCTTCTAGCAAAGCGAGTGAGGATTCAGGTTATCCCTACAGTTAAGGCAAGTATATAAAAAACTATTTGTTTCTGATGAATGATCGAGTCAGTTTGTTCTACTTCCCATAATTATGCATGCATGTAATTGTGTATGTTCTCGATGTTTGATTTATGATTTCATACTTCAAGTTAGTTTGAAATTCTCGATTCCATTTGTATTTCAATGTTTTTTATTCTTATTCTATTCAAGTAATTCAAGCGTCATGTGTAACCATGTATTATTATTTGCTTTTTCATTCAGGATCCTATGATGTGCATGCTTGCTCGGCTTACCGATAATGCTTCAGATGTGCCTTAGATGGGAACTACTACAATTCAAGTCTATCCAATTCAGATGGATCAGAAACAATGGTTTTTGATTCATGCCTGTCCGAGATGGGAATTAAAACACTTGGACTTTTGATTTTCCGAAATATGAAGATTCTTTTACTGGATTCTTAATCCAATTGCATTGTGTCTTTTTTTAGTTCCATATTGTACTTCTTGGTTTGGAGTGTAGCACCTTCATCACATGTCACTTTATATGACAAGAACATATTAGTTTGGGGTGTAGCACCTTCATCACATGTCACTTTATATGACATATATATTTTAACTTAGTTTTCATGAGTAATTTAGTAGCTTAATTTGTACTTTTAGACCCTTGAGTCATTATTCGTGTTATGGTATGTCTTCGGTATATATAGTTTGTGGTACTTGATTTTAGTTTTGAAGTTGTGGTTGGTTGGATATGGTAAAATCTTATAAACTTCCAGTTGTGGATGTCCACATTATAAGGAAAACTCTGTCAAAATTTTGAATAAACTTTGGATTTAGATAATTTTTAGTGTTTGGTGGGCAGCTTGGGTATGTGGATACCTAGGGTGTTACATATGGTTTGTCCTAGGTAAATTGGAAAATTAGGCTATGTAGTAAGATTATTTTCATATTTTGAGTTGTATTCCTATGTTTATTTGAGCTACCAATTAAGTCCAAAATTAATGAATTTTTTGGAGAAGAATATTAGTTAGGTATTATATTTTGTAAAATTTATGAATGGCGTCGAGAACTTTATACAAACTTGAAGTATAAAATTAGAAACCAAACATCGAGAGCATACACAATTACATGTATATATAATTATGGAAAGTGGAGCAAACTCATTCATTCATCACAAACAAATAGTTCATCATGTACCCCTTAACCATAGCGATAACCTAGATTCTCACTCATTTTGCCAGAAGACTCCACACCTAAATCATAGAACAACACTCAGAAGACTATCCCACACATAAGCTCCCTATTGTTCGGTATAAAACTCTAAATCCTGAAACATCAGATGTCTCGATAAAATGCTAAAAAAACATGGATCGTTTGTTGTTTTAGATGTAACTTTTAAACTGTTAATCCAAACTTAATAAATAAGTACATCTTGAGCATATGAAGAAAATAACCTACAACTTTCGTGTTATGCTCCAAGACCAACGGCACGCCCATCATCCCTAAATTAAAAGAAAACATGTTGTCCCAGTTTTAGACCTGGATAGCAGCATTGTTTTTGCAATAACTTTTAAACCGCTGCTCCGATGGACGATCGGATTCTGTGGTTACATAGTGCGTGTCGAGTAGGTCCCATTTCTATATTTATAGTTAGAGGCATGTGCTTTGCAACAGAATCTTATTTTATAATAGGTTTTTTATTTCCGCGCAAAATACATAAATTAAAAGACTGAAATATAAATACAATTTTCTTTTTCTGGTTTTTTATTTTCTTTTTTATTCTTTTTCCTTTTTATTTTTTTTATTTTCCTCTTTTCTTCTTTCTTTCTCACGCAATGAATACTGCGCTGCGCGCATGCATGTGTTGCATGCTGAACGGTTGCACAGGGGGCGGGGCACGGTTGCGCATGGGGCGGGGCACGATTGAGCGCACGTCGCGCTCAAGGGCGGGGGGGCGGGCGGTTGCACTGGTTTTTTTAGGTATAAGTTTTGGTTGGTTTTTTATGGGAAGTGAGAGACGCGCTGCACGGGGAGGGAGGCTGCGGACGGACGAGCAAGTCACCACTTTATAATAGTAGAGATTTGTTGCAATCAAACTTTGGACGAGAATGTGGCAGATAGTTTAACATGGATCATTGGATGAAAAGGGGTATATATCACCTCCACAACATATCGCTCTCCTCTCTTTCTCACGCCGCTCATACACACCCCATGCCACCACCGCTCACCTACCACATAGGTAACTGTCATGTCATTATCTTATTAACTAACTATCGTGGATGTCCATATTTTAGGGAAAATCTATCGAAATTTTGATTAAACTTTGGACTTACATAATTTTAGGATTAGGTGATACCTAGCTAGGGTTACACAAGTTGAAGAGTCTTTAGTCCCTTTCTCTACTATAGCCCATGCAACTGGATATATCTGGTTGTTTGCATCTCCTAAGTATTTCAGTCTGCTACTTAAATATTTTTACATAATCACCCCTGCTTGACTCAAGTAGCCTCTTCATGACTAGACACTTTGCTCTCTTCCCCTTGGACATATATATATATATATATGCACATTTGCACCCATCTCAAGCAGAACAGCCTCCTTTATATTTTGTAGCTTCCAAATAGATTTTGCCTGATCACATGGTCATATCTACCAGCAATTCCTGATATGACTAACTTGTCCATCTTTGAGGGCAAATATGTTGATTAATGGTCTGCACCTTAAAACCTTCATTGTGTTTGGAACCAAGGATTACCTAGAGACAGCCCTTCCATGAACATCATATCTGGCCCTAATCCTTCTTGCCTCATTCTTTGCAAATGACAAGAACCTCATGAAGCTAGACCATACTTGATCAATGCCTCCTTGAATTGCACTCAAGTGAAAAGCATGCCAACAAAGAACCTTGGGGTATCTGTTAGTGTGGTCATATATACCTTTCACTCCTACTCTTTCTCCTAACTGCTTCACCCATAGCTGCTTCACCCATAGCATCATCATCATAGATAAATTCTTGTATCTGTAGGTTACCCCTGTCATTCTCCACAGCAGTTCTAGCTGGATTTTTCTTCTAGGTCATTGCATTTGCTCTGAACTCATTTGCTTCTTTATCCTCATCAGAACTAATTACATGCACCTCATTGTTAGACATGTAATCCCTAGACATATAGTTCAATAGTTCAGGGTTATTTAAACTATCACGATAGTTAGGATAAAGTTGGCCCAAATGGTTCATTCATTTATCGCAAAATAGACACTTTTCATTACATTACATTACATATAGGAAGCTCAACTTATGACCTGATAGTGTTACAAAGTTGCAAATCAAATAAAACCTTAGATTCTCCAAACTGGTAATTTTAAGCATAATAGTTTAGGCTAGACTTCTTCTTGGCCTGCACCTGTATTATGCCTTCGTTGAAGTCCTCGTGAGTCACCTGCCAATGAAACATCATATCCGAACAAGCAGCGATCAACAAAAAGATGTTCAAATCTCATCGAACAAACCTAAGCAACACCCGTGATGAAATGCCAAAAGAAATCAAATATGTTGAGCAAAGATTGCCCAGTAGGTAAGAACATATACAAGCATCTAGAAAGAATAGAAACAAGCGAGATTGGAAACCAAATTCTCGGCATTTTTCCCTCGCTAAAGAGCTGGTCAGGGTCTCATGGACATATGATCGGATTATAAGAACAAAACTGGAAGTCATACCTCCGTAGCATCTCGCCGCAGTGCAAGCATACCAGCTTCTACGCAAACCGCTTTTAGCTGCGCTCCATTGAAATCATCTGTTGAGCGAGCCAGCTCTTCAAAATTCACATCTGGGTTGACATTCATCTTTCTTGAGTGGATCTACAGAGCACCATACATTAGTTAAAACATGACTTGCCGATTAAAGAAAACAGATGAACAAACTTCAGCAAATTAGACATCACAAGTTACGGAATCCTACTTGCAAGATTCTAGCTCTTGCTTCTTCAGACGGATGAGGAAACTCAATTTTTCGGTCCAAACGGCCAGATCGCAACAAAGCAGGGTCAAGGATGTCAGCACGGTTTGTTGCCGCTATGACCTGCAAGTTAACCAATAGTACAACATCAAGTAGATGAAATGATTAAAAAGAATTGATAATCCAACTTCTAAAAAGAAACTATAAATGAAAATTCAAAAGCTCGATGAAATCATAGCAAAACAAGGAATGCTAAGTATACTTAGGATATTTCCCTATCATTGATTATTCAAGCCTAATTTAAATTTCAGATGATGGAGAATCATGACAGCATTTTCAAATTGGATCAAGAAATTGAAAATATCAAGTGCTCAACTAACCCATCAGGGCAGAGATAATCAATAGATGCATAGCAAAATGCAACCAAGAAAGAAATATTTACATATCCTAACCTTTATTCGCTCATCACTGCTAAATCCATCCAGTTGGTTCAGTAATTCCAACATAGTCCTCTGAACTTCTCTATCACCACTAACTTCACTGGCATAGAATAAAGAAATTTGATTGTTAGCGATAAGAATAAATATTTTAAATAAAATATGTTTATCACTATATTTAAAGGACAATGAGAACTCAAGATACCAGGTGTAGAATCATCCTATGAAACATACCTGTCAAACCTCTTAGTCCCAATGGCATCAATCTCATCTATGAAAATGATGCATGGAGCTTTCTCCTTAGCAAGCTGAAAAGCATCCCGAACCAGCTTTGCTCCATCACCAATAAACATCTGAGCAGGTCCAAAAAAATATCATTATTTATTATTCCTCCACTAGAAACTATATCCAGGTAAAGAAAAAATAAAATAGACTTCTACAGACAAGGCAATATTCCATATATGATTGAATGATGACAGTCAATGACCACACAATCAAATTGACATTTGTACAATACCACCAAACTATGATAAACCACATAAGTTTCCACAAATCCACCACACAGATATCAAGATAGTCATAAATAAAGTAGACGGTGATACTCAATGGAGCTTGTTTGGTTGAGACAAATAATTACCTGGACTAATTGTGGGCCAGCTAATTTCAGGAACGTCGCATTTGTCTGAGCAGCACACGCACGAGCCATCAGTGTCTTCCCAGTTCCAGGTGGTCCATATAAAAGAACCCCTTTGGGGGGACGAATGCCCAACCTTTGGAACCGATCTTTGTGTGTCATTGGCAAAACAATTGCCTCCACGAGCTCTTGGATCTATATTCAATAACACAAGATGAAAAGGATTAGAGAGAGTGAAAAGGCAAACGGGCATGGAAATGTAACATGCTCGATGCATGAAGTGATGCAAATAGTAACTCTATTATTCCCTAAAGAGCTCGTTGATAAGAGAGAATGAAAAGGAAAATGAGAATGGAAATGTACCATGCTTGATGCATGAAGAGATGCAAATAATAAGTCTATTATTCCATAAAGAGCTGGTGGTCATCATTTTCATTTATCAGACAAGAAACTTGAACTTCCAACTTATGTTGAGCAATGTACCTGCTTTTCAAGACCTCCAATATCATTGTAATCCTCAGTGGGTTTTTCATCCACCTCCATTGCCTTTACTCGTGAATCATACTCTGATGGCAGTGTGTCTAGTATAAGGTAGCTGTCTTTGTTTACTCCAACCAAATCACCAGGCTTGAGTTTATCAGGGTCAACTAGCCCAACCACAGGAAGGAATATAGTCTGCAACCAAGATAGGAACAAAGGAGAGTTTGCAAAAATGAGCTTGGTTTCTTATTTTCTTGAACTAAAAGTCATGCTCAAGACTAAAAGGTATCGTATTATGGAATATTTCATTGCTTCTAGGTATGAACCTAAAACAGAGACACATTTCAGGCAGATATTTGGAAGTAAACTTGAGTCAATGAAAGACTCACAATTGCACAAATGCAAAGTCAGACAGTATTGCACCACAGCAAAGACGTTAATAGAGAGCACTTGCTTGCTGGAATGCTGGATGACAGGCATAAATTGTTCTATAAAACATTTTATTTTACAAAACTTCCAACCAATTACAGTTGCTTCAACATATTCTCTGCAATTGTGTTCATTTTATGGTAACTTCTTTCATCCAATCTATTACATTCCTATATAACACTTATTTCAATTGCTTCTACAGTAATAATCAATACATGAGGCATGCTTTTTTCTTTAATCAAATTTAACTATTTGGTGAATAAAGGAAGAAATTCATTTATTTAATGTAAAATTTAGGGCCTAAGAGAGTAGGAAAAAGATATCATTATTCTTACTTGTCTTGTTGAAGTCTTCAGAACAACACATTTTCCTTTCCTTTGTGAGTCTAAATCAATATTAGCACCATCCTCCTCAGCTTCATCCTCAGGGTTCATTTCCAGAATCTAAAACAATTGAGAAAAGAAAAAATTGTATGGTTACAATACTACTCAAGATGATCTTATTCAGACCTTGAAACTCTTGAACATTAAGAGTACAGAAACAAACCAGTAATCAAGTATTCAAGTTCTAAAGCTATTGAATGTTAGTATTCTCAAGTCTTAACCAAATAAGCTGTTACAGTCTTATTGATCAAAGTCACATAAATTAGAGTGTTATTGCTGATGCAAATTCGAGCAATCGAGCTAACACCTAGTTTATGTGAAGGAGATAATACCAGAAATAGCAGAACCAAAATCATCAGATGCAGTATGACAAGTCTTTTCTTACAAGGAATTGTGAACATTCTGAGCACAACGAGCTAGGACAGAATACTGAATTACCAAACAATGTGGGACAAAAAGTAATTCATACCTAATTGTCCCCACTGAAGCAGCAGTAACACAAACAAAAGAAGAATCTTTTTTGCTTATGCATTTCCTATGATCTCAAATCAACCTACGAAATGGCTAAAAAACTAGAAGACTTCATCTGACAAATTAGGATGAAATGTCTGTTTCTTTTACCTCGACGATGTTGCCGACCAGGTAGGGAAGCTGCTTGTTGAGCTTGATCTTCTCCTGGTTCTCCTTAATCTTCTCCTTGAATGACTCCAGCTCCAAGTTCGTCCGCTGCAGCTCGTCCTGCGCGCCAACACACAACCCCCCCACCGATCAGACGACCCAGACACAACACCCAAAACCCTAACGCCCCAAACCCGTGGACGAGGCAAGGCGAAGAAGGGGATCTAGGGTTCGAGGGCGGCGCGGTCGGCTTGCCTTGAGGACGCGGATCTCGTTGTCGAGGAGGCGCGACGCCCTGACGATGTCGTCCGTGGACATGGAGGCGAGCTGGTCGTCCTCCGCGTCGTCCACGGCCATCGCCGCCGCCGCCGCCGCCGGAGCCCCGAATGACGACATCGGCGTAGGGTTTCGCTTGCGTCCGGAGGAAAAGTGGGAAGCGGAGGCGAGCTACTGTTTTAACCGGGCCAGTTTTGATTTCGAAAAAATCATGTAAATATTTGGTGATTTATGATGATTTTTGTTAAATTTGTCTTTTTAAAAATACTTAAATTTGACATAATTTTGTCTGATACGTCGGTTTAACCGAGTCTACAATAGTGGGTTAGAGGAATCGAGCAGTCGGCTTCAGTACCCTTCGTACCGTCAGATTTTGATCTAACGGGTGTCGGAGAGGTTCCTAGGTAGGTTCCACACGTGGTAGGGCTCACCTCCGTAACGTCGGGTGTCTCCGCACCATTCGATTTACGTCGGACAGCGCAAATCACGACTTCCCTCTGTAGTTGACTGATTGCAGAGAAGTTGTTTCCAAGCCAGAGTGGCAACTGGCAAATAATTAAATATACTTCCTGATGTGGTAAATTGATAAATTTCTCACTGCAGAATATCTAAACTAATTCACAAGACGAAATTATTAATCTCAATTAATCCATCATTAACATATTTTTAATGCATCACATTGTCAAATTATGATCTAATTAGACTTAATAGATTTGTCTCGTGAATTGACCTATAAATTCTACAATTAGTTTTACTAATTATCATCGGAACATCTAGCGTGAGTTTAGCCTCCAAACATGCCCTAAAATACGGGGATGTGTAATCGCTCATTTGGTGCAAGTGTGTAATCAAACCATTCAGAACATTTAATCTAGATTCAACGGTTACATATGAAAGGAGTTAAAATTAAAAAAGTATTAGATTTCGGGTGGATGCACCAGATCATTTGACTGCACGATTACACGAATATAAACGATTACAGAGTATATTTCCCCTAAAATATGTTCACTATGTTGCAGCAAGTGAGCGGAGCGGTTAAAAAACAAATCTTTTTACACGGCTCCTCTCCTGTGTGTGTGCCTCGTCCGACCGGCCAAGGGAAGGGAGGGGCTCCACCTGCCAGGGCACAGCCGGAGATTGGGACGACGAGGCCGGCCGCCAGCCGCCGGCCACGGGCCACATGCGTGCATGAGCTCGCGGCGGAGGAGGGCAGCTGCTCGTGCTCCTGCTTGTGCTCTGCCACTGCCGGAGTGACAGGTAGACAGGCTCTGGATGCTGCTTGCTGTGCTCGTTCTCCAGAATCCAGATCTCGTGGCGGCTGGGAACTGGATCTGATCGGAGCTAGCTGCTCATCGGTTGCTTCGTTCTCGCGTGCGGTCTGCCTCGCTGCGGCCGAGCTCTGGCATCCTGGCAATGGCGAAGCACGAGGAAGCTGGCAACTATCATCCTACTCACACTCTTGCAGCTTTGCAGTTTTTGCCTAGACAACCAAGTGAAGTTCTGCACAAATTTCTTTTCTTTACTCACATTCTTGGTGTGCATCGTTCAAGATCAGAAGTTGCATATCTTCTTTGATTTAAATTCTTTGATTCGTTATCAGGATTGTTAATTAGTGCCTATGAACTCATATTGCCTCAGACCACCATGTTTGGAGTATATAAATGTTCTTTCTGACAGAGTGTTCTTTATTCTGTATGTTTTGTTCAGTTTTCTGAAAATCTAGCTAGCCAAAATTCCCTTGTAGGCCTGAACAGTAAAGAACTAAAGATGGAGATCATTGTTGCCATTGAAAATTTCATACAATTGTGGTTCTCACTTTTACTTCCGTTCACCGTTAATCCAATTAATAGAATCGCTGCAATGCATTAAGAGGAAGCGGGACTTCCGGAGTTAAGTCTGACAGAGCCAAGAAGCAGGAAAAGAACCGAAGTCGGCAGCAATCGCGTCGACTACGGAAGAAATGGAGTCGAAGGAAGCCTCGAAGATTCGCCTGTTTCGTTCTTTCTAAATATTTTAATGAATCTTACCCTTTCAATATATGTGATTTGCCGATTAGGCGATTAGCTCAATAGTCGATTTGGTGGTAAACGATAATGATATCCAACGAGCTGATCCAATCTAGCTTATTTATAGCTTATTTATATAAGCTAGATTATTATAATCCCAAGCTAAAACAAATAGAACCTTAATATAGGCTCCACACAATAGCCTGCTTAGGATGTTTGTCATGTGGCCATTTCTGATCAAATGGTTCTCTACTTCTCTACATGGGTCCTAACCTCCTATATATGAACAGTATAAAGCATGCAAAACATGTCCAGAGTTTTCTTTCTTGAACAATAAAGTTCAGGCTAAATTCAGTCAGTAATCAGCAGGAGAAACCAAGTGTTAACCTGTACAAGCATGGGAGCTGGGGCCCTCATGTAAGCACAATACTCTGGCCTGTCTATATCAAACTGACTGTGCATCAACCTATATATATATATATATATATATATATATATATATATATGTTCCTTTACATTACTGCAATAATTGAACCAAATGATCATAGCAATATGCAGTCTTGAATTCCCAAATGGCTACACTCTGAACTGACACACTCTTGCCAGTTTGTGCAGCACCTCTCTTTCTGTGGATGGATACAGTGGTCAGTTTCAGGGGTGACAAGATGCATCCACACTGATGAACCAGATGACAGGCACACATGCATCATCTCCATTCCCCCACATCATCAGATCTTATGGTGCAGAAATTAATATCAGAATGCAGACTGTTCAGGGGTAAGAGGGTGTGTCAGTGGTGCTGCCCCAAGACAACACACAAAGCACAGCATGCATCCAGAGGGCAGTGAAAAGAACAATCAATGGCAATACTGGCTTGCAGTGCATGACTGTTTAAGGAAGCCTCCTTGACCTCACCAGTTGCTAGGAGGGCATGGCAATGGCATCTCTCCAGGAATAATGCTGGTCTCATCAGTGTGGCCTTGCTTGCCCACTAGGCATCACTATAATTGGACTCTCTCCTGTGTCTTGCACCAAACAAAGGGGGAAGCAAAGGACAAGGACTGGTATGATTTGAGCTTTCATGCTGTTTGGCAGGACCTTTTCTTTTTCTTTCACCACCAAAAGATCTGCTGCTCATTGCACCCCCTGAGGAACATCTTTCACCAGGGCCAACATGTCCATGATCAGTTTTGTTTTCAGAAAGCAGCCTTTTGTTTTCCTTTTCATAAAAAGAATGTACTGAAGTAAATTAGTGGACAGCAGTGTATCTACAAGAATATCATTGATGTTTATAAGTAAATACAGTGGCCTTTAGGTGAATGTCAGTCATATAAACCTTGAGGAAATTAGCTAGTTCATGCATAAAAATTAACATGATAAAAAAAATTGAAGCAACTAGGTGTTTTGTGCATTACACTTTGATACTTTGACAAGAGATGGAAAGATGAAGCAGAAACTCACCTATAAACACATATCAGTGTGCTGAAACTAATTCAAAATTTCCTGGAGACATAACAGTTGAAAGCACAGGTGAAGAAGATATTGAGAGACTACTAGACTCAGTACTTAACTGTCAAATAATGAATCCAGCTGAGGAAACACAGTAAGGAAACAGATGGAACTTCTTGTTCAGAAAAAAAAACTTCATGAAACCAAATTAATCTTGTCACACAATACACTTATCTAGTTCTTACCTTCTCTGATGTCTACAGGAACCATGCATCTACAATCTGGAACTGGTGATGAAATCTCCACCCTAATTGCTGTCACTTGGCCTCTCTCAGTAGTTTCCCACAGCTTTATTGAACTGCACTGGGTGCAAGTAAAAGGCAGAGGGGCACTGTGTCTCACAGATGCAGTTCAAGAAAGCTGTGGAAGACCACAGAGAGGGCCATCTTCTCTTTGCAGATGAACTGCTAGAAGCAGCAGGCAACCAATTAGCTACCAATTAAGTACCATGCTACTGACCATTCATGGCAAGGGGCAGGCAGGAAACTATGCATCTTCACTTCTTTGTGTAGCTCACATAGAGTATATTGGAAGCTCAAGACTTGCAAGAAGCAGCTGGTGGTTGTTGTAGGCTTCAGCTAGCACAAGGAGGTGGAGGAAGAAAGAGGGGGGGAGTGAGGCCTACTTATACCAAGGTGATGAGAGGTCAAGGACCCAATCCCAAGAAGAATATGGAGGCAGCATGAACACTACTACTCAAGTGAATAAATTTCTTTGGGTTAGCTGGCTTCAAAGTCTTCCATGGATGTATATACTAGTATACCCCCATCTGAAATGGGAGACAGAGACCAAATACTTTAATTTCCACTTGGAGGCTAATGTGTGTGCCACTGCTGGCTGCTTTAGAAGAACTTGGCTGTCACTTTGTTTTCTTCCGGTTGGTGGTTGTTCTGATGTTGGATGCACAAAACATGCGTGAGACGATGCTGAAAACACTGAAAAGATGGAGCTTTTACCGCCTTTCCGGTTCCTCCTCCGAGACGTAGCAAGTTTTAGATTTAGAGTGTGTTTGGTTGAGTTGTAGATTATTAAAAAATCGCTGGGAATTGTGAGCTGTGAAAAAACTGTTATGAGCGGTAGAAAAGCTGAGAAGCTGTTTGGTTGGAATAGTTGCAGGTTTATATTTTAATAGTTCATGGTGTTTAGTTACATTATTAATGTGTAATTTTACCGGGTAAATCATTCTAATCATGAAATTTTGTAATGTTTATATTAAAGTTATATATTTTTAAATTAAACTAAAATGATATATTTTACTAAAATTCACTTTTTTCAAATTTTATATGAACCGATATGTTTTAATAGCATGGTAGATAATATTCATTCAAAGTCGAATTGAGAAGCTGTGAAATCTGGGCAGCTTTCAAATTTATACTACGAGAATTTGCAGATTCTGAAAAGACTGGGTGGATAGAAGAGATGTTTGGTTCAGAGAAAACGTAAAAAAGATTATAGCACTCAGGTCTAAAAGTAGTTTAGCGTACGGGTTGTGTAAATAATTTAGAGATAAAAATTACATTTTTATTGTTACGTTTGAAACAAATTTTGGGAGTAGTAGTAAACTACTACTACACAGCCCATAGATGATCATTGATTTGAGAGGAGTAAAGATCACCGGTGTTATAAAGTGTCAAAATTTTCAAGAACAATTCTAAACCAAGATTTGCATGGGTCTGTAGTGATTCTTCTACTAGATTTGATCCCATAATAAACGAAAGTAATGATCTTGTCAGTTTATCATGGGGAAATATCACGTGCAATCACTCATTTGGTGCAAGCGTGCAATCAAGCGATCGGGTGCATTCAATCAAGCGATCCAACAGTTACATATGAAAGAGGTTAAAAGTAAAAAAGTACTAGGTTTCAGCCCCGTTCATATGTAACCGTTGGATCGCTTGATTGCACACTTGCACCAAATGAGTGATTGCACATGTTATTTCTCGGTTTATCACGGTTTAAAACGGTGTTTTTAGAAGAAAAAAACATATATAAAGGGGTTGTTGTCAATAAATTCGAGTCGGAAATTTTACGGTACACTCGAAAAAAATAACCGTCCATCTTAATTTATCGAATGATTAAGGGTGCGTTTGGTTTTCTTAGGCTAAAATTTAGACCTTCACATCAAATATTCGAATGCTAATAAAAATGACTAAATGTAAACTAATTAGAAAACTAATTGCAGAACCCCTAAGCTAATTCACGAGACGGATCTATTAAACCTAATCAATTTATGATTTGACAATGTGGTGCTATAGTAAAAATATGGTAACGATGGATTAATTAGGCTTAATACATTCGTCTTTTAAATTAGCCTAGGATTATATAATTAGTTTTATAATTAACTCATGTTTAGTCCCTCTAATTAGTATCCGAACATTCGATGTAACAATGACTAAACTTTAGCCTGAACAGTCAAAGTAAAAAAATTATTTCGGTGCCCGGCAATGAATGAAAAAGGGAGGAAATTAAGGCTCTGTTTGTTTCAGCTTCCGACAGATGCAACTACTTCTAGAATCTGGTGTGGAAACAAACGGTCCGAATTCTGGATTTAGATTGTGAGATTAAGTAGCCGCAGAATCTAAAAATAAACTAAAATCTAAAATTTGTAAAACACCAGCGTCTATTTAAAATAACAGGCCCGAATGATCTCGAATTTGTAGCGGAGTGGAGTGGTGGATCGAAACTCGAAAGCACGCGCGCGTCTGCAGACGGAGGTCAAACCGATCTGACAGTGAACAGCGGTCTGCTTGCCTTGTTGAGTTCGTTCGTTCGTTCGTTCTTGGGGTCATACATCGAGCAACGCAACCCAATTAACCCAGCATGCACGCACGATCCAGCTGATTAATAATTTAACCAGTTATCTCAAAAGGAGATGAGGATCGGAGAGATCTCGGTGGCGACCACGCCGATCGATGCTTCTCCTTCTCCCCTAGCTATACGATATATACTGGACCGGCCAAGAACCTGAATTTCCTCCTGTATTACACTCTGAATATGCATGTGTGCAGATCGACAGCAGGATGCAGACATGAAGATCTGGCTGTGAAATCTGAAATCTACCAGCTCTCGAATCTCGATGGAACATGCATACTGCGTATGCTGTAAATTACTGTAAATTAGTAAGAGAATTGAGTGCGTAAGTACGCAGATCGAAGCTGCGGTATTATCGATCAGATTATTCAGATGCAGGGTTGAGAGTTCGATGCTTGATCTTGGGGCGATCGAGCTAGCTCTGACATGCGTCGACCGGCCGGTGTCAGGCCGGCGTCGGAGAGGGTGCGAGGGAGCTAGCTAGCTGCTAGACTCGCTCTCTCCTCGTCGACAGGGACGGCCGCGATTCTCTCCCCGACGCCGACGACGACGCCGGCCGGCCGGCCCGGATCAGGCGGCGGCCTGCGCGCTGCACGGGAGACACACGTACGTACCGGCTCGCACGCGCGCGCGTAGACGTAGACGTACGTAGCTCGCTCTCGCTCTCGATCTACACCATCACTACGGGAACACTAGGGTTTGCCGAGTGTCTAGGGCACTCGGCGAAGCCCACAATGCACTCGGCAAAGGCTTCGCCGAGTGCCACACTCGGCGAACCCCACTCGGCACTGAACGTGTCGGCGACGTGAGGGTTCGCCGAGTGCAATTTATCGGGCACTCGGCGAAGTCTTTGCCGAGTGCAATATAGACTTCGCCGAGTGCCACGTATAGCACTCGGCGAAGTCCACGGTTGACGGCCGGGGTGGCCGTTAACGGGGCTTCGCCGAGTGCCCCACGTGGCACTCGGCGAAGGGGGTGTGCCGAGTGCCACGGGGGGCACTCGGCGAAGGTGGCTCGGGGGGGGCACGTGGCGCGAGGGGGGTTCGCCGAGTGCCCCACGTGGCACTCGGCGAAGGGGGTGTGCCGAGTGCCAAGGGGGGCACTCGGCGAAGGGGCTCGGGGGAGGGGGGGCACGTGGCGCGTGGGGCTTCGCCGAGTGCCCCCGTGGGGCTCGGAGAACAACGGGGACGTGCTGTCGAAACCCTGGGTCGAATCAGAACGGAGCATGAAAACGAGCTCAATCTACGCATCCTCCAGCTGTCCAAACGTGGACAGTTCGAAACAGTTACGGCGACAGATATGCAAACACATGCATATTCCAAATCGTAACTCTTCCGAACGGGAGACGCCTAGGTTACGCGACAATAACCAAAAAAATTTTTTTGACAACATCTTGTCTCTAATACATAGCAAATCTAGCATGCATAAATAGGACGGCACGATGGCCGTCACCCACATACACACATCACGACGTGATGGCTGACATCCACATACACATATATATATCACGGCACGATGGCCGGCATCCACATACACAAGATATTAATCAAAATAACCATTAAATCATAACAAGAATTACAACGATTATATTAAAATTTCTAAAACATGTATAAGCATTTATTTATATGTACAAAGCATGTGACGTTGTATTAGACAATAAAAAACATGTACAAAGCATATTAATCATTCATGTTCAAGCAAAATATTAATCCTATGTTCTAAGGTTACCGGTAGGGTTTGATGCGAGATGAGGACGATGAAGCCGAGAAGAGGACGGTGACACCGGTAAGAGATCGCTAAGCAAACTAGATCTATCTAAAAAACAATAAAAATATTAGTTATAAGATAAAGTAATTAAAAATGTGCAATATATATATGCAATATAATGCATGTCTCAAATGTTATACACATCATTTGATGAGAGTAAGTATATATGCAAATGGCCACACAAATATATATGCATATATATAACAAATGGCCACACAAATATATATGCCACCAATTAGTAGCCCTTTCTTGCTAGCCTCCACATTATGCATGTCCATGTTATACATGCATTTACTATTTGAGATGCAATTTTTACATATTTTTAGGTATTTATATTTGAAAAAATGGCATTATACATGTATATATACCTAGGAAAGAGGGGGCTCGGGCGGCGAAGCCGGTGGCTGGGGCCGGCGGCCGGGGGCGGCGGAGCCGGCGGCCGGGGTCGACGCCGGCGGCGCGGGGGGCGGACGGGCGCGGGCGCCCTGGAGGGAGCAGGGGGCGCAGCCGGGCGGGGGGGGGCGCAGCCGGGCGGGGGGGGGGGGGCGCAGCCGGGCGGCTGGCGGGGGGCAGGGCGCGCGCGCGGCGGGGCTGGAGGGAGCAGGGGGCACGGCGGGGCTGGAGGGAGCAGGAGGGGGCGCGGCGGCGGCGGAGGGAGCAGGAGGGGGCGCGGCGGCGGCGGAGGGAGCAGATCTGGCTTAAATGCGCCAGATCTGCTCGGGGCCCCTTTTAACCCGACAGGTTTTCGCCGAGTGCCATATTTGGCTGCACTCGGCGAAAGTTTTTATTTTTTTTTGAAAAATCATATCTTTGCCGAGTGCATCTAGACCTGGCACTCGGCAAAGATGAATTTTTGATTCTTTGCCGAGTGCCAGGTCCAAATGCACTCGGCAAACAATTTTTTATACTATTTTCAAAAAAAACAAAAATAGAATAAAGACTGTAAAAAATCTCATAATTTGGCATTATATAATATACACTAATATTTAATCATAGAAAATTTCTAACTTCAAATAAACAAATATAAGGCACTTGTAGTTCAAATTTGGGATCTTTTACTTAAAATCTTATAAACAACTTTTTTAACCAAAAATAGCAAACTAACTCTAAAAAATGCCAATTTTTGACATGGTATAAGATAAATTGAGTTTTAGTAGTACAAAAAGTTTTAACTTCAAACAAATATTTGAATATCGATTTGCTTCTAAACCTAACTCATTTCATCCCTAAACTCATAAACCTTCTCGAAGGTTGTCCAATTTCTAAAGGTCATACTTGAAAACTTTGTCGAAACATTATGAATTTTTTACCATATCATATATGTATGATATAATGACACCATGTAAAGTGTCATATTTTTTAGGCATCAATTACATTTTCTATAATTAAAAAACCATTAACCTGCATATTGCCGGTCGAGTGTCGTAAATTAGATTTTAAATATTTAGTTATATTTAGTTGTAAAAGAGTACAAATGTAATCATGAACACAAATATGATTTTTACATAATTTTTGAGTCATTATTTTATGTACATTTAGTTGAAATTTGACCCACTTGGAAGTAAATCCTAGAAATACAAATATTTTATTAAAAATAGCAATCCCACTAATAAAAGTATGAAAATTTACCATGGATTAAAAGATGTTGAATTATGACTGTAAAAAAAATTGAAGTTCAAAACATGTTTTAAATGTGATATAGAGTCAAAATATGTTTTCACATGAAATAATGGGATCAGCACACTTTGCCGAGTGCATTTAGCTATAGCACTCGGCAAAAATGATTTTTTTTCTTTGCCGAGTGCCATTCCCATTTGCACTCGGCAAATAATTTTTATACTGTTTTTTTAAAAAAAAACTAAAATAGAATAAAGACAGTAAAAAATCCCATAATTTGTAATAATATAATATACACTAATATTTCATCCTAGAAAATTTCTAGGTTCAAATAATCAAATATACGGCACATAGAGTTTAAATTTGGGATCTTTTACTTAAAATCTTATAAACAACTTTTTTAACCAAAAATAGCAAACTAACTCTAAAAAATGCCAATTTTTGACATGGTATAAGATAAATTGAGTTTTAGTAGTACAAAAGTTTTAACTTCAAACAAATATTTGAATATCGATTTGCTTCTAAACCTAACTCATTTCATCCCTAAACTCCTAAACCTTCTCGAAGGTTGTCCAATTTCTAAAGGTCATACTTGAAAACTTTGTCGAAACATTATGAATTTTTTACCATATCATATATGTATGATATAATGACACCATGTCAAGTGTCATATTTTTTAGGCATCAATTACATTTTCTATAATTAAAAAACCATTAACCTGCATATTGCCGGTCGAGTGTCGTAAATTAGATTTTAAATATTTAGTTATATTTAGTTGTAAAAGATTACAAATGTAATCATGAACACAAATATGATTTTTCCATAATTTTTGAGTCATTATTTCATGTACATTTAGTTGAAATTTGACCCACTTGGAAGTAAATGCTAGAAATACAAATATTTTATTAAAAATACCAAACCCACTCATAAAAGTATGAAAATTTACCAATGATTAAAAGATGTTGAATTAGGACTGTAAAAAAAATTCAAATTCAAAAAATGTTTTAAATGTGATGTAGGCTTAAATTGTGATCTCACATGAAATAATGGCAACTACATATTATTTGCCGAGTGTTTTTATTTGTGGCACTCGGCAAAGGATAGCATTTGCCGAGTGTCCGTTAGTGGCACTCGGCAAAATTGATTTTTAACCCTGCCGCCATAACGTCGTCAGCAAAAAATTGGGCGGGTGATTTTTCAGGTGCTTTGCCGAGTGCCTATGGTGTGGCACTCGGCAAACCCTAGTCTTTGCCGAGTGCCACGGTGTTTGCCGAGTGTATTTCACAGGGCACTCGGCAAACACCTTTGTGCCGAGTGCCCGATGAAATGCACTCGGCAAACACCGTGGCACTCGGCAAATATCTGTTTTCCGGTAGTGCATGATGCATGCGTGCATGCATGCATGCATGGCTGATGGTTAATGGCTTCCAAATTAACGTGAGCTCGATCTGTTTAATTTGGCGCTTATTACTAATCACTAGTAATTAATATAATCAGTCAATCATTTGATCATCAGTTCGCGCGTGTGACGTTGCTCGCAAGCAAACGGAGCTACACTAGCTGCTGTCAGAGTGTCAGACCTCAGACAGGCCGCGCACGCGCGGGGAGTGGAAATAAATAAAATCTTAGTGCTTGGGGACCCAAATCCTCTCCCGTAAATCAATCGAAACTTCAAGTACCAATCAATCGATACATATTTGTATAATTTTTCAAAATCACCGTACAAATTCAAAATTTTGTTTTTAAAAATATTATTTCGGAAAAAAATTCCACTTATAACAGACTATCTCAGCTCACCGCCACCGCCGATAAAGATAGGGAGCTTTAAGATTGGTGGTGGACAGATGTCAAGATTTTAAGATTTGTAATGGTGGACAAATGTCAAGATTCTAAGACGTGGCCTCAAAAGGAAGGATGTGAGACCCTCCCTTTTAGAATTTATGTGGGAGTGAAAGGTATAGCTATCACTAGCTATTTAACTGGGAGTGAAAGGTACAGATATCACTAGCTATTTAGCTGCTTCTGCTAGCTCAGTAGCTTAGGTTCCCTTTGATTTGGCTTTTGGGAGCAGTTTTTGCTTCCTAGAAGCCAAAAGCCAAACCAAAATGTATATTCCAAGCCAAGCAGTTTTTAGTAAAAGCAATTTTTTGTGCAGTGAAAATGTAAAAGCTCCTCCAGACCTGCTTTCTATGACTTTTAGCTTCACAACCATACAAAATTTCATAAATTGACGTTTCAAATTTCATACAACCTCACAAAATTCTATAAATTGACATTTCAAATTTCATACAACTATACAAAATTTCATAAATTGACATTTTAAATTTCATACAACCAAAATTTCATGATTTGACATTTCAAATTTCATACAACTATACAAAATTTCATAAATTAACATTTCGAATTTCATACCATAGAAAATTTCATAAATTGACATTTCAAATTTCATACAACCATATGTTCATAAATTGACATTTCAAATTTCACACAACCATACAAAATTTCATAAATTCACATTTCAAATTTCATACAACCGTACAAAATTTCATAAATTGAATTTTTTACACAGCTCACAGCTAAAAACAGCTTATTCACAGCTGTTTCAGCCAAACGACTTTCAACTTTCTCACAGCTAACTTCCCACAACAACATTTTCACAGTAGCATTTTCTCACAGTCATAGCTCAACCAGTAGTTGTAGCATGTTTGGTTTACTGTGTTTGTTGATCTAGCCCATATCAGTGTGAGCCAGCTTGGTTTAGACATGCTATATTTAATGTATATTTATTTCATTGTTTATATATGTTTAATTTGGTTAAAGTGATTGCTCGTACGAGAAAAAAATAGATAAACAATAAATTGAGATAATATTTGTTGTAACTATTTTGTCATAGATCAAAATTTTTCCTTATTTCTGTCCGAAAAGAAGTGGACAGTTTTCTCAGCTCCTAAAATGGATACGTATTTGTTTCATCTCTCTGGCTTTTTAAATACAAGTTGTTTAAAAACTTGTGTATTTTTCATATTTTGTAAGTTTTTGTCAATGCCAAATAAACAATAGCAAAACAATCATGTTTTTAAAAGCAGAATAAATAAGGGACAACAAATATATTTGAGTTGATTTTTTAATTATTAGTCAAGGAATGAAATAACCTATATATAAGAAATCAAGATAGTAAGTATTTAATTATAACATAACAACAATGTTTAAATCTTAAATTTTAAATCTACTCCCATAACCATAACATCTGAACTCTGAAGTAGTCATATAGTAGGACTCAAATTGAAGAGATGAAGCTAAGACAACAGATTTAGAGATAAATTCTATCTGCTGTTGTGATTGGTAAAGACCCAAAAACTTCAAAGAAACTTCCCAGGTCAGTTAAGCTTAAGCTCCATGATAGCTTAACATAAGGGGCTTCGACGAGAGTTTTTATTCGTTTCATAAAGGGCTAGAAGATCATATTACAAAGCTTAATTGCTGGTGTCAACAAAATATAAGACAGGTAATAATAAAAAGGTTGCTCACCTATCTTAGGCAACACTCTCAATTGAGCATGGATCAAACACAGTAATGTCAGATAGTGATGAACTAATGAACAAAACAGAGTCAAGTGGCACAAATAGTCAAATATACACATTCTCCACATCATCCTATCTCAAATTCTAGACGAAACGAAGCAGGCAACGTTCAAAGCTTCAACAATTCAGCTCAATCCAAATATCCAATGACATCAACATTCATATTTAACAGGTAAGACTTAACAAAACAAACCCACCTTCATCAAAACAGGCCATACTCATTCGTGCCAATGAACAAGAACAACCCCCACATTACAAAGAAAGATCATATTTCCGAGAATTGCACAAAGCAAAACTCAAAGAAAAATGCATGGAGTTCACCCATCCGAAAGAACAAAAACAAATCCGCCACTAAGCTTGCAAATACTAAACCTGTATGTTGATCCCGAACTAGAGCGCCATCTCATGCTAATTACCTAATGATCCCTTCTATTGAAACGGGAGCCTCCAAAGGAACATTTTTGCTCTTCCCAAACAAGAATTATTACTCCAAACTCCAAAGGAATAGCTGGCCTAAAGCCCTAAACTATAACCACTACAAGACTACAACCAATTGTACCATTGCAGACAATATGCAAAGGGGCATGAGTCCATGACAAGAATGATCAAAGTAATTGAAATTACTAAACATCATGCATAATACAAATCTCCAACTTCAAGTGAGGCAAATTATGGCCGTCTATAAATTAATCAAGTAATGAACACTATAACTTGCAACCTAGAGTGTGCAATGCAGAGTGCAGACTACCAAAGAAGTTTAACAATGTAGAATTGACTCGACGATGCACATAACAAAACAGGAACACATTTGCATACACGAGCATCACAGATAGTATAAAGGGAGCAAATTTAAGTAAAATTAAGTCATGAGTTCATATAATCATATCTGAAATTTTTAACAAACAGTAAGCAGGCATAAAACTAACACTCAAAATAGTTCGATCCCATCACACGAACGTCAAGCTCATACTACAAAAGATTCTCGCCGAAGAACAACGGGACGGGACGGGACGCCCGCCGGCGCGGGGCACCGCCGGCTTACTTCTCGGAGGAGTTGGGACCGCGCTTCTTGCCGAAGCCGACGACGGCGGTGACGAAGCGGCGGTTGTGCTGCATCCTCTTGTGGGCGCGGCCTCGGGGCTTCTTCTTCTTGTCCTGCTTCGCCACCTTGGGCGTCTGCCCGCGCACCTTCCCGGCCCGAGCGAGCGATCCGTGCACCTTACCTGCGGCAACCTCAATCCGATCGAATCAGCACGGGCACAGACAGTACCTACGACGGAGAGATGCGGATTCGAGAGCACGAGCGGGTTACCCATGTCTGCGGCGGCTGCCGGCTGCGGCGACCTCGGCGGAGCGGCGATGCGGGAGACGAAAACCTAGGCGAGGGTTGAGGAATTTTATAGAGGAGAGTTGGATTGTGGGCCGTGGGCCTGCAGTTGGGCTCGTTTCCGGCCCACGATTTGTACTGCAATTGGGCCGTGGGCTCCAATCGGTTTTAAATGGGCTTTTCTATTCATGGACTTGGACTTACAGCCCATTTAAAAACAAACAAAATTTAGTTTTTTTCAAAAAAGCAAATTAAATTAGCTGTACATTTATAAGTAACGTTTGGATTTGGGAATTATGATAAGGAATTTTTTTGAAATGATATATTTTTAAATAAATTTTAAATTTGTATACGCTTTTAAAAATTTTCAAAATTAATCTTCTTGTTGATTGATGAAGTGTCGATCTAGGTTTTTAGACCCTAGATCACTTCATCGATCAATCTTGCCTCACCGGACACCGACAAAGCGCTAGATCTAGGTTGATCGACCGATCTAGCGTGCGTTACGTAGGCCGATGAAATGTCAATTTAGCCCTCAATCGGCATTTCATCTGCTGACATAGTGTTAGAGTCGTCCAATCAACCCGATCGGCCGATGAAGTGTTTTGTAATTTTCAAAAGCACGTATCAGATTTGAAATTTATTTTTGAAAATGTATCTTTCAAAAAAAACTCTTCTGATAAGTATCTTGGCCGTTGGTTCCAACATATGTTCGATATTTTTTTTAAAAAAAAGATGATAAGCTAATTTTTAAAAACTAAATAAATAATTTTTGAATTCTAATTTATTTCAGATTACATCGTTTCGAAATCTTCCATGCAAAATTAGCGGCCATCCAGCGTGGCCGACGGCGGCCGGCCGGCCGGCTCCACGACGACGGCGGCGGCGATGATCCGTCGACGTCGACTCGTTCGCGTCGACGTGGTTGGTGGTGGTGCCATCGGTGCGCGCGGGCGGCGAGCGAGATGCGATGGATCGAGACCGGAACCACATGCATGTTCCACCTGTCGTCGACAGAATCCGCATCTCGCCGGCGGTTTCATCGCTTGGCCGGGGCGGCCGCCGCGCCATTGATGCCCGTATGTCCCCGTGGAGCACATGCTTCGCTCCCCGCGGATACGAGCGAATCTTGCTTGCTTGCTGCTGCTCACGCTGTAATTTCACATTGTTGCACTGATTGCTAATTTTATAAGTTATTTTACACTCCAATGTTCCATCTATGAGGATACTTTCAACTCTTCACGTATACGTATACGTATACACGATGGTGTCTTAGGTATTTATTGTACGGTTACATGTGAAAAATACGACGTGACAAGTAAATTAATAAATAAGATACTAGAACATGATGAAATCATGTCTAAATTAAGATACTGTGTTGTCAAAATATCCGAGACGGAGATGAAATGTAATTAGATGGAAGGGAGAGAGAAATGAGATAAATGTATATAAAAATTAATTTCAGGCCCACGCTAAAAAATTAAGGTTGAAAGTATAGTTTTTTTATAGATGACGTCTCATTGACATAGCAAAATAAGACTCTGCATAAGAAACCATAGGTTGGAACTGCCGTAAGAACAGGTGGAATCCGGTTTTTAAAAAAACGGATCTTGAGTTATAGGTGGATTGATAATATTTAATTTTTAAATAAAAATATGTACAATATGTATATGTTAGTTATGTGTGTGAAAATAGTTGCTACTCTTTAAAAATATGAATCTAGTTTACTAGAAACTCATCTCACCGTCTCTATGAATAAAGATTTTATTGCTACTTTAATTTTACTCTAATCAACTTTCTTATCAGCCTTGCTTTTTTTCTATAACAAAGATTTTTCTAGAGTGGAACAGTTGAAGTTGAGTTCAATCTCGCCACAGTGCATTTTTCAAATCGCTCTAGTTCAGATCCCCATGCTAAGCACACATGTTTGGTTCGGCTCTGATTCTGCGAGGCAAAGTTGGAGCTAAAGCCTTACCAAACAGACTATAAAGGTATGTTTGTTTCAGCTTCTTACAGTTATAGCTATTTTTAAAAAGTCTAGATTCTATATTCAGATTGTGAGAATCAGTAGTTGCAGAATCTATAAATAGGCTAGAATCCAAAAACTGAAAACATTACTTTTTTTAGATTTTTACCGGCCAAATACTCAAACTATCTAATTACTCATACTAGCTAGCTACTGAAAAATCTTTTAACATTCAGAAACTAAAACAAACCAAGCTCTGAGTTTGTGCTTCCGGGGAGAACAACATGCTTCCACTAGCACGGTATTTTAGGGGAGTTTTTGACAGTTGCAACTATTTTTAGAATCTGAATATGAAACAGACGATCCAAATTCTAGTTCAAATTGCGAGAATCAGTAGCTGCAGAATCTAAAAATAAACTAAAATCCAGAAATTAGAAAACATAGGCTTCTTCAGATTTTCATCAACTAGATACTCAGAATATCCGCCTACTCTACTGACTCTAAGATTATGCTTCCGGGGAGGAGGACAACACGCTTCCAGTAGCACGGTTGCACTAGCTGTGTTCAGCTCCCACATGGACAGCAAAGTAAACGAATTCTTTAGCTGCTGTCTCACTCACTCCACACTTTCTTGCCTGTCCCAGTTGAAAACTATTTTCTTCTTTTTCTTCTTTTGCCAAAATACCAGTTGAAAATTACGATCTAAGCTTGGAATTATTCTAATCAGTTAGTGCAGATCTGAATTGTAAGATGTGTCATGTGTTGTCTTGACATGTCATTTCATTGACTTGGTGACAATTGGCCTAAAAAAACCAATGAGACTATCTAAACTAACCAACTAATGACATGTGAGCTAGAATAATACCAAATCTGACAAGTGATGAGAAGAGTACAAGAACTTGTATAAAAGAACTTGGAAAGAACAATTGGAAGGGAGCTAGATGATAGACTTGTACCAATTTGTTTTACAAGTTCAGGAGGACAGGAAAGACAAGTTTTTTTTCATGGATGGGAGATTTTTCAGAGGAAGACAAAGGAGGAGTCTTGAGTCTCTGACCAGGTAAATGAAGCACTTGAATGACCATCTCAGTATTTTGACCATTCAAATTTTCAGGGTAAAACGTCAGAAATTTGAATACATACGAACCTATGCGCGATACAAGTCTCATAGGACTCAATTCAGTCTTAGGATCTTGAGAAAAATCAAGAAGAATACTTATCTTGTCCAAAAAGACAAGAACTTTGTGAAGAAGAATAATTCTCTTGTCCCAAGAGACAAGAACTCTGAACTAGAAAATTTTCAGTTAAGAAGTGAAATTTACTGACAACTGCTAAAAATTCATCACAATTTGCTTCAAGAAACCATGGCACATGGATCATACACCAGTGACGCCGAATTAACAGCTAATATCAAGTGCGAATATCCATTCATCCGATGTTCTCTGTGACAAATCAACATGACAGGTAGCAAGAGCTAATATTTACATGAACACTTGAAACTTTGTCAGTCAAAACAGGCACCAAATTATGAAGTTGATTAGAACTTGAAGGAAAAAGAAAGAAGAAGAGGAAGAAAGTGACAAGAACAGGGGAGAAACAAAGGGGCAAGAAGCTGATTACTTGATTAGCTTTCAACTCCCCTAAAACAAGCACGAGTTCTTGGTGGCAATTGGTTGCTCTCCTTTGTCCTGCCGATCTGAGCGCCTCGTGGAATCCGAGATCAACAAATTTGAGGTTACTTGCTTTTGCGAATCCGCTCCAAGTTTTGATTTTGATGCGTGTGGTTGGTATGGGCTAGACCTTGACGACGGTCATCATGCGCTTGAACTCCTCGAAGCTGACCATGCCGTCGCCGTCGCTGTCGACGAGGCGTATCATGTCGCGGCACTCGGCGACGGCGGGCCGGCCGCCGTGCCGGCGCAGGCCGAGCGAGCCCAGCACGGTGCCGAGCTCCTCGGCGGAGATGAGGCCGTCCTTGTTGCCGTCGAACACGTCGAACGCGTCCCTCAGGTCCCTCTCGTCGTCCTCCTCCTCCTCGTCGTCGTCTTCTTCCGCGGCGGCGGCGGTGGTGGAAGGGAGATGCTTCCTCCGCTTGGGGATGGAGTCGTAGAGCTCGCGGAACTCGTGGATGTCGATGAGCCCGTCGTTGTTGGCGTCGACGCGCGACACCATGGCGGCGGCCTCGGCGTTCGACACGGCGATGCCGAGCCGCTTCAGTGACTCCTCCAGCTCCACCGCCGTGATGAATCCGTCGCCGTCGTGGTCGAACGTCGAGAACACGATCCCCAGGTCGGCCTCCGGGTCGGGCCCGGGGCGCCCCTTCCTCTCCTCCTCCTCCTCCTCTTGCTTCTCCCCCCGGATCTTGGCTTCCCCTCCGTCGCCGCACTTCTTGTTGGCCCGCGAGGAGGCGGCGGACGAGAGAGAGAAGAGGGCGCAGAGGCCGCCGAGGAGGAACAGCAGGAGGAGAGGCGCCATGGAAGGAACGAACGAACGGTGGCGGCTTGCTTGTGAGCGACTGAGTGTGAACGGGAGATCTGGAGAAGACGGAGCGGCAGTTAATATATGCGGCCGAGAAATCAACGGCGACGGCGACGGCGACGGCGACGGCGGCGGAAGAAGAGGAGGAGGTGGCCGTTGCCAATCGTACGAGTACGACCTGGTAGAGTGATTAGCGGGAGGTACATTTACGTTTGCCCCCTTACATAATGCAAATATTACAATCCAATGCGTTTTCTCATATCTCGACATCTCGTTGCGATATGTTCGAGGGTCTATTTGTTTCAGCTTTGAATTATAACAATTCAGCTTAAAAAAAGTTAGATTTCACTGATTTACTAGATTGTTATAATCTACACTTCAAATTATAATAAGCTGACAGAACTGGATTATTATAATCCAAAGCTGAAACAACAGGACTTAAATTTTGGTACGACTGCTCTTGGATGTGGGCCATAAACAAAAAAATTGTTAATTTGTTACTCTTAAAGATGTGTAGTTTGATTATGATATTACTTTTTAGGCTGATATATAGGACTAATTGAATCAATGAAAGTGGGTTCAAAAGTGGGTTAAGTTGTTAAAAATACGAAGTCACTTCTTAAAAGTAGCAATTTCTCAAATCTATCATTATAAACCAAAGTTAGGTTCATAATTTTGTAAAATTTAGACGCTAGCCAAAGAAGCTCCGAAATTTAGACGAGGAAACTCGGACGAAATTTTGAGCCCTAGCTAAGTCCAAAGCAATTCAAAATAATTTTAAATGTAACATTTTATTTTCGTAGTGTTTCTTCGAAATGAAATATTTTTAAAGTGTCAAAAAGGATTTAGTTTAATTCCTATCAAAATTCTATAAATTTTCCGGGTTACAAAGAAACACTTAGCAATCCAAAACCAAACTTGAAAAATAGAGAAAAAAACATAAACTTAGTTCAAAGAAACAAAACTTAGTTTAGGCTTACTTGTTTGAGCTTCTAAGCTTCTAGTCGAAGCAATTATTTCTATAATCTGATACTGAAACAACGGTCTAGATTCTAAACTTTGGTAGCAAAAATTAGTAGCTATGGAATCTATAAATAAACTAGGATCTAAAAGTCGGAAAACACTAGCTTTCTCTAGATTCTTATCGGAAATACTCAAACTATGTAGCTACATACTAAGTGTATGTTTTTCAACTTTCTGGCAGTTGTATCTACTTCTAGAATCAAAAGCCGAAAGAAACTATCCAAATTCCGGCTCAGATTGTGAGAATCAGTAGCTGCAGAATCTAGAAAACATTAGCTTCTCCAAATTCTCATCAGCTAAATACTCAAACTATTCAGCTACTCAAACTAGACAACTACTGAGAAACTCTAGCTGCCAAAAGCTTCCGCAAACGGACCCTCAGACTAATTAACCGCCGAGAATTTATAGCCACCGGAAGCTAAAATAAACATACCATTAAAATTGAAATTGGGCTAGGAATGTATATTTGCAAAGAAGCCCTCTTGCAGCAAGGGCATGGACAGAATTCGAACAACCGAAGGGGGTTTTCTGCAAGAGGGAAACATTTTAAAAGCGAAAGCGCGTCGGGTGCCAACCCAACTCCGCGTGAAGATTTTGCAGTTGCAATTTTGAATACATTTGTTTAAATTTAAGTTAAATGCTCATCGTTCCATTGGAGGTTTTTTAATTAATTTTATGTTTGTCTGTATCTATTGTTTTAAAAATTTCGACGATCCAATCAAAAAACCAAACCGATTGGTTTGTTTAATTGTAAGGACGATCCGGTAAATCCTAACAGAGATGTGTTTGATACAAATTTAATTCCGAGATCGATACCGACTCTAAGGTTAGGGTAGAATAATAAAATAATTTAAATTCAAATTTTTAGTTTGAAATTAAAACCGGATTACTCAACTTAGGTACCCTAAATCCATCCGTTCACAATTCTAGATCTAGATCTTTTGTCATTAAGTAAGACTACTTTTAGAAAATTCTAGATCTGTTCGGATTATGTCAAATTGGACTAAGGTCGGTTTGTTTCAGCTTTGAATTATAATAACCTAGTTTATAAAAAAGTTAGATTCCACCAGTTTAATGGATTGTTATAATCTGCACTTCACTTCGGATTATAATAAACTGGCAGAATAAATTATCCCGTTTGTTTCGGTTTATAGAAAAAGCTAAATTATTATAATTCAAAACCGAAAAACCGTTATTTGTTAAAATAAATTGATCCTAAAATAAATTGCTAAAATTCAGATTCTTAGTTAATTTTCACCATTATTTGTCGATTCACCGAATATACCAGTGCTATTTCGTTATTTGTCAACATACCAAATGACGTGAAAACAATTATCACAGAATAGTAATAGCATATTGACAAATAGAGAAATAATAATGATATATTTAGCGAATCGGTAAATAATAGTGACAAAATTAATTAACATTGTAGTGGTTCATATTCTTTGGTGGATTGCAACATAGCTTGCCTTATCACTAGCTCGTTTTCAGCTCGCTTTAGCATTAAATGGATTCATTCAAGCCCTTTGATGATTGATATAAACATCAGTTTTATCCATCCTTCAATCTACTGTTTCAAACAGCTAGCTAGAGTAGCTTAGATAGCGTTTAGTTAGAAAACAAGGGGACAACTAGGGTAGTTTAGGCAGCATTTAATTGAAAGGCGAAAGTGGATGAAATGATTTATTTGATTGGATGTATGATATGATGATCTAGTTTTTGGTTTGGTTAAAGGTATATGGACATGAATAAGATGTGAGGTGATCGCGAGAGAGGATGGTCAGATGGACTAGTTCATCCGAACAAAAAAATTCGGACAAGACTGTCTAACATCTAGAAGAAATATTCTCTAAAGCTCAATCTAGATGAAAGTTAACTAATGGAAGCTCAATCCTGGTAACTTGCGTCGAAACGTCTCCATTGACCAGAAATCGATAGAAATTAGTTTTTTTCATCAAATCTGACCTAACTTCCGTCGACTTTGACCGACGAAAGTTTGCTGAATTCTTATAGTGCCATAAACCAAATAACATTACTAACTAGATAAAATGATTCCATTCAACACATCCAAACAACTAATAGGAGTCTTTGTAACTTGTGTGAAGGGTAAACAACAGTTTGGTGGCAGCAACACAGAAGCACATCTGATGCTCCATCTCCCTTGTCGTGACCAATGGAACGCATACATACAACCAGCAAAGCCAGCAGACGTCTGGTGTGGGACAGCGACGTACGGTTTATTACCACGTATTGCTCGGACCTCTAGCTTTATGGAATGCAGTGTGTTCATAAGGACAGGTGGTGACTTTGTAACCTAAAGTCATGTTTGGATTATTGTAACCCAGATTATAATAAGTTACCAAGTTATTTAACAACCTAGATTGTTACTATTATTATAAATTATGTTATTTGGATGATAAAAGACTGCAATGCCTTCAAAATAAAGTGTGGAGAGCTAATATTTCACTATAAGATGATAATATATATTTTACAAAAGTGTAATATTTATCTTGGTCTTTTAGAGTAATAAACTGAAAAGGTTAGATTTCACTAGCTTATTCGATTACTATAATTTAGATCATAAATTATAATAAGCTAGTTAAATAAGCTTATTATTTGCTTGCGAATTTAACAAATAAACTAGATTATTATAATTTCAACCTAAAACAAACATAAAACAAACGGGACCTAAGTGAAGCAATCACTAGCTTATGCCCAAACTGTTTAGGAGCTTAAAGTTCTAAAAAAACATACGGTGAATATTTAGCCGATGAAAATCTAGAAACCCTAGAGTTCTTTAACGTTTTGATACAAGTAATACTAGTTTATTTATAGATTATGCATCTATTGAATTTTACAATCTAAAACATAAATCAAAGTCATATAGGAAAGCAGTTGTAGCTGTCAGAATCACTTACAGGATTTGGTCCTCCAAGCAGCTGAGATGAATGACAATAGAATCAGATGCAAACACATGTCAGATAAGTAGATGTGTGCCAATTGGCTTTGAAACATTCTTGTGCAGGTTTTTTCTGGTAGCTGTATGGTTACCTGTGTAACAGGGCAGAGAATTGTTATGACCATAGAGTAGTATATAAAATCTATAAGTCTCGCAATGCATAATTTCTACTGTAGTTTCTATGAGTATATAAAAAGAGAAATAACGGGTTTATATACGACCTATATGTGACCCATGTCTTTTACCCCCGTTAACTCAACTGATACATCATCTTTTTTTTTTCCATTTGTTGTGTCAATTAAAGCTATAAAGGGTAGCAAAATTGATTTCCTTCAATTTAGTTGATGCAAAATTATTACTTTCCTTCTATTCATCTGAGGGTTCATGGCAATTTCAAACAAAAAGCAAGCAACCATTTTGATTTTATTGTAAGAAGGAAAAAGTCTAATTCACCCTATTAAGTATTGGAGTTGATCTACCCTAAACCCTAAACTATGAAACCGGGTCTTTACCCTGTTGAAGTATGCAAACCGGTTCAAATAACCCCGTAGAGCGCTTTTAGCCACATGAGCTATGACCTGGAAAAATGACATGAAGACTTTTTTAACAAGTATAACGACTTGAAAAAGATGCACATTAATACTAATATGTAATTAATGAGCTTGCCAATAATTGAGATAAAAGAATTGATTGGATTAACCTGGGTCAAATGGATTGATATATATATATATAGAGAGAGAGAGACGATCACATGCATATATACCCACCGAACCACATTATCTGATTTGCCATTTGTTTGCAAATGTTAGCTGTACTTTTCCAGGATTGTCGAACATTTTTCAGACCAAAGGAAACTTATACATTTAAATAACCTCTAGTGCTGCTCGCCTCATCTGTACGAACCTCGACAGCTTTTCTTGCTTGTTATAACCATGAAATGGACCTACCACATGTACAGTACAGTTTATAGCTGAGATATTTGCCCTTCAAATTGTTATAACTTATAAGCATAAACTAGTGGAAATAAAGCTAATTGAATGGACCAGTTTGCTTACAGAGTGCTACTATAAAGGGTAAATTAGTAATTTAATTTACCATATTTTAGTTATAACCGTTATTACGGAATTTGCATATATCTTTTTTATCGGTTGGTCATCATCTCTGCATCACTTATTTGTTTAGCTATTTTACATTTTCTAAGTTGTACTAATAATTGTTGGACTATGGATAAAAGCCCTCACCTCTCCCACTATAACGCCTAGGTTTTATGGTTGGGTTGGCTAGGTGGAGTGAGCCTAACATGGTATCAGAGCCACCTAACAATAATGAACAAGAAACCATTTTTAACCCATGCATTAAATGAGATAAAGAGTTGAAATTTGTTCTACTTCCAGTCATATGAAAAGAACCCTTATGGTTAGTAAACTGTACACATTGATTAGAGAATCCAGGTTGGTGTTCCCTCCACAAAAAAAAAAGAATCCACCTTTTGCAATCTCCCAAATCCCAGCAAAGAATCACAAGAAACGAAGGGCAAAATAGAACAAAAAAAACTTGCATGGCAACTCTGAGTCCAACACCAGATGCTTGATTAGAGAATATATATATATATATATATATATATATATATAGAGAGAGAGAGAGAGAGAGAGAGATTGGATGGTTACCTTTGCGTTTGCTTTCAGCAACAGCCCCGCAGCTGCTCTCCGTGAACAGATCTTCTCCCTGAAGTCACAGAAAAAAAGGAAGCGACGAACCGAGTGGACTGGCAGACTGACCGGTAAACGCCGGAGGGAAAGAAAAAGCACCCATGCTTTGCGTTGTTCACTTGCATCCAGCACAGTACTCCAGTCCAAGTGATGGTATTCTAATATTCTATTCTCCGAGTCTTTAGTTTGGCAGGTCCCATGGTTGAAACTTTCAGTGGCAGCGACGAATTTCAAGTCTTAACTGAGCTTCTCTAAGCTTCAGTTACTCGCAGAGTATAAATAATATAAAGTTCATCCAAATGATGTGAATTCTAGCTTTAATTGTAAAGCTCAATAGTTGTGGAATATAGAAATGAACTAAAATCTAGAAACTAAAAATAACAGCTCCTTTAGATTTTCGCCGGCTATTTTTCAGAATCTAAAATTCACCTAAACAGGCCTATGAACTCCTAGCAAAATACTAAGCCCCTCTCAAAGAGAGAGAGAGAGAGAGAGAGAGAGAGAGAGAGAGAGAGAGAGAGAGAGAGAATATGGTGCCACCCATTCTGTCAACATCAGCATCACTCTAATAACAGCCTCTATGATATTATTATCTTCTTTAAGAAAAAATGAGTGGCTTTCTTGATGGAATTTTCAGTTCCTTCTGGTAGGAATATATTTAGTCAGCAATTTAATCAACTCCAACAGCAGACCACTATACTATTATAGTACCTTCAACCAACTTCAGTTTCCTGGATTTTTCTGCCATTCATGTGATCCGTGCACGGGTTGGTGGCATAGTGGCATTAAATGTTTTCGCATTATACCATAAACCACGATATTTATGGGTGATCAGATCAGTTCTTGTCCATTATAGCTAGCACTTACCTGTGTTTGGCCTGGCACGGTTGGAGTTGCTCCGGCTGCATCACCAGCCACCGACTAGCCGGAGCTTGGCATGCATACCTGCAACTGCATACAGTATTTCTTCATAGTAGCATTGATTAATGGAAGGTTGGAAGATTTTGATGTTCATACCGCAGTAGGGTCCAGGCAGACAGAAGCAGCAACAAATGATGTTGAAAATGCTCCTGGAAGGAAGCTCTCTGAAAATAGGAAAGGTAAGACTAATTGAAAGAATGTAAGAAATCAGAAGGTTTTTATTGGTATGTTCATTCTTACAGATACTGCTGATTTGGATTAAAATCTAGATAAAACAATAGATATCTAGATAAATATCACAGAGTATTAGCATAGACAGACACATTGATCAGGTTCAGTGCCACTACCCTTGCTTTGGGTGGCTCAATTGCAGGGAAAACAGACCAGAACATGCTAGCAAATGACAGCAAAAATATTATTTCAGAACAATTCCTGGGTCCATATGTTAGGTGCCCATTCTCTTCTTTTTGCAGGGCAATGACAGCAAAAATGTTGATGAAACACCAATGAATCATCTGCCATATCTAGAATGATATATAAAAAAAGAATGCTAAATGTCTACAACTACTACTTAAGTTTCTCTCCATCTTTGAATTAAGTCAATAGTGCATGTCCCGTACAGCTGTATGATCCATTCATCAAGTCACAACAGCACAGAACAATCTGACTGATGTCACAAACACTTCAAGATTCACTGTTCGTCAAGACCTTTATTCCACTATCTTGTCCAGTTTACTTCTGTTGCAAAAACTTGCTCAGATCCTCTAGACATAATTCATTGTGGGATGTGTTAAGAATTTCTGTAACGTTCATGTTAGTTGAGAGAAGGAAGATCGGGCCTTGCATGGTGACCGGTTCTCCTGGGCAGTTGGCGTTATGATCGCCATGTTCGTCATGACTCCGTTCATGTAGGATCAGGAGATCATGTAGTGACTGCATGATGGTTGGTTCTATATAAATGAAATTGATCCCATAGAGGATCTTGCACTTGCTAAAACATTTCTTCCTCTAGCTTTTATGGTATCAGAGCCAACGACCAAAACTCACCATGGAGAACACTCCACACTCTGCAGTGTCCAATGCCTCCACCTCCACGCCTCCACAGCTAACCACACCGTCGCTTACCCACACCATCACCATTAAACTTACGCAGGAGAACTACCTGCTTTGGAAGACTCAGCTGTGCCCGTATCTAAGAAGCCAAGGCCTTCTTGGATACGTTGATGGCTCGGTGGTTCGACCTCCGCAGACCGTCATCGTGCCCCTAGAAGAATCCGGCACCGGGAGACGCACTGTCGTTAATCCCGCATTCACCACCTGGTATCACCAGGATCAGTTGGTCTTGAGTGCGATCCTCTCCTCCGTCTCTGAGGACGTACTTGGGAACCTTGTCGGCGTCACGACGGCGTTCGATGCATGGCGCACACTGGAGTGCATTTTCGCGGCAAGCTCAAGGGCACGAGTCATGCAGATCCGAATGCAGCTCAGCACCACGAGGAAGAATGACCTGAGTGTCACTGCCTACTACCGCAAGATGAAGAGCTTCGCCGACACCCTTGCTGCGATCGGCAAGCCACTTGATGACGAAGAGTTGATTGCGTACCTGCTACGTGGTCTTGGGAGCGACTATGACTCCCTGGTGACTAGCATCACCACCCGCACTGACTCCTACACCCTCAGTGACGTCTATGCCCACATGATGAGCTACGAGATGCGCCTCGACAACAACAACACAGAAATTCAAGCCTCAGCCAATGTTGTTCACAGGGGTCAAGGGCGTGGAGGAGGTCGCGGTAACAATCGAGGCCGTGGTCGCACTGGTGGCCGAGCACCTGGTGGCGGTCGTGGTGGTCGCAACAACCAAACCGCTCAAGCTGGTGGCTCCAACCAGAAGAATGGATCGCTCTGTCAAATCTGTCACAAGCCAAATCATGAAGCCGCTTGGTGTTGGCACAGGTTTGATCAGAGTTATCAACCCGAAGAAGTGACCAAGGTAGCTGCTGCAACGACCAGTAGCTATGCTGTTGATCCTGATTGGTATGTTGACACGGGAGCAACTGACCATATCACCCATGATCTGGAACGTCTCACAACTAAGGAGCGCTATACTGCTGGTGATCAAGTTCAGGTGGCAAGTGGTTCAGGTTTGTCCATTACACATGTTGGAAATTCTACTGTCACTGGTTTTGATCGCCCTCTTTACTTGAATAATATTTTGCATGTTCCTCATATAAACAAGCATCTTATATCAGCTCGTAAACTTGCCATAGATAATGATGCATTTATTGAATTTCACCCAAATTCATTCTTTGTCAAGGATCGTGCCACGAAGACTACTCTGCTAAAAGGAGGGTGTAGGCATGGCTTATACACTCTTCCAAATAAAAGATCAAGTCAAGCTCTCCTTTCCGCCAAAATTTCTCAAGAGCAGTGGCATCGACGTCTTGGACATCCAGCCATTCCTATCATCCGTCGTGTTCTTCAGCAAAATAACCTTTCTGTAGTTTCAAATCCTAGGTTTCCTTTAGTTTGTGATGCCTGCCAGCAGGGCAAGGCTCATCAGTTGCCTTTTGAGTCTTCAGTCAATGTATCATCTTCTCCATTAGAAATAATTCACACTGATGTGTGGGGACCTGCTCTTCCATCAGTAAACAATTTCAAATATTATGTTTCCTTTGTTGATGACTACAGCAAGTTTGTTTGGATTTATTTCATTAAATACAAGTCTGAAGTTGAATCTGTTTTTCTGCTCTTTCAAAAACATGTTGAAACCTTGCTGAATTCCAAAATTCGTTGTGTGCAATCTGATTGGGGGGGTGAGTACCACAGGCTGCATCACTACTTCAATAGATCAGGGATAACACACAGAATTTCTTGTCCTCACACACACCAACAAAATGGGGTGGTGGAGCGAAAACACCGTCACATTGTTGAAACTGGACTCACACTTTTAGCTCAATCACATATGCCTCTTCGCCTTTGGGATGAAGCATTTCAGACGGCATGTTATTTAATTAACAGAATGCCTAGTCGCACAATTGGCCTTGACACTCCCATTCATAGGTTGTTAGGAGCTCAACCCAATTATTCTTTACTTCGTGTTTTTGGTTGTGCTTGTTGGCCTAACCTTCGGGCATATAATTCAAAGAAATTAAACTTTAGAACAAAACAATGTGTTTTCTTGGGTTATAGCTCATCACATAAAGGGTATAAATGTTTTGACCGCTCATCAGGGAGAGTCTATATTTCTCGTGATGTTGTTTTTGATGAGAATGTGTTTCCCTTTGCTGTTCAGTCCTACTTCAGCACTCCTACTAATTCACATCATCCTACACTTCTTCCTGCTATTCCTAAATCCATTGTTTATCAAGAACATGCCCTAATAGAGACAACATCAATTCAAAATCCCACTTCCACTGAACCAGTGACAAATGAATTTCCCATGAGTAATGACTTAACTAATCAAACTGATCACGCTGATATCACTGCAATTAGTCATTATCATGCAGGTTCCTCAAATCACAATCATGCTGATTCAGTGGCAAGTATAGAGGCTGAAACAGAACCAATCGGTGCAAGCACTGAAATTAGTGAAAGAGCAGAACCAACGGCTGAAGGAGTTAGTAATCATCCAATGAGAACGAGACTTCGTGATAATATTGTGAAGCCCAAAGAATATACTGATGGGACAGTGAGATACCCAGCAACTCGAGGTTTTGCTGTTTTTGCTGAAACTGTTGGAAATCTGAAAACAGATAGTTTGACTCTTTTTGAACCTGCTACTCTGACAGAAGCATTGCAATCTTCAGAGTGGAGGGAAGCAATGGACAATGAGTATAATGCACTGTTGAAGAATGAAACTTGGGATCTTGTACCACCTAGAAGTGATATGAATCTGATTGATAGCCGTTGGGTGTATAAAATCAAAAGAAAGTCTGATGGATCTGTTGATAGGTTTAAAGCTCGATTAGTGGCCAAAGGGTTCAAGCAGCAGTATGGAGTAGATTACTTGGATACATACTCTCCAGTTGTTAAACCAACTACAGTGCGCATTATACTCTCTCTAGCAATTGCCAAAGGGTGGAGCCTACATCAGATTGACATCCAAAACGCATTTCTTCATGGAGTCTTGGATGAGGAGGTTTATATGAGGCAGCCTCCAGGATATGAGGATTCTACTCAGCCACACAATTTTGTTTGTCGACTGAAGAAGGCATTGTATGGTTTGAAGCAGGCTCCAAGGGCCTGGCACTCAAGACTCACAAGCAAGTTACATGAACTAGGTTTCAAGGCTTCAAAGGCTGACACATCACTGTACATTTTCAGTCATGGTGGAGTGACAATTTATATGCTTATTTATGTTGATGACATAATTATTGTCAGCTCATCTTCTTCGGCTACTCACAAGCTGATCAAACAACTGAAAGATGACTTTGCTGTTAAAGATCTTGGCATGCTGCACTATTTCTTAGGAATAGAAGTTAAGCCTCAAAACAATGGAGTTGTTCTGTCACAAAGGCGCTATGCTCTTGATCTTATCAAAAGAGCAAACATGGGGAAGTGTAAATCAATCTCTACACCAATGTCTTCAGAGGAAAAACTGACCAAGCATCAAGGAAAACTATTGAATGATCAAGATCAATTTCAGTACAGGAGTTTGGTTGGTGGACTTCAGTATCTAACTATAACTCGTCCTGATATATCCTTTGCTGTTAATCGAGTATGTCAATACATTCACTCACCAACTGATGTACATTGGTCAGCAGTTAAAAGAGTACTTCGTTACATTAGAGGAACATTGGATACAGGACTGAAAATTCAGAAGTCATCATCGACAATGTTGAGTGCATTTTCAGATGCAGACTGGGCAGGATGCCCTGATGATCGAAGATCAACTAATGGTTTTGCTGTGTTTCTAGGACCTAACTTAGTTTCTTGGAGTTCTAGGAAACAAGCAACGGTGTCTCGATCAAGCACAGAAGCAGAATATAAGGCAATAGCAAATGTTACTGCAGAGGTAATTTGGATCCAATCCTTGCTAAAGGAGCTACATGTTTTTCAACATAAACCTCCTCTACTATGGTGTGATAACCTTGGGGCAACCTATCTTACTGCAAATCCAGTATTTCATGCTCGGACAAAACATATTGAGGTTGATTTTCATTTCGTTCGGGAGCTGGTAGCAAGAAAAGCTTTGCAAGTCAGGTTCATCTCCTCCAAGGATCAGGTTGCAGATATTTTTACCAAAGCACTGTCCAGAGGTCCATTCAATTTCATTTGCAGCAATCTCAACTTGACCTCAGTGTGTTGTGATTGAAGGGGAGTGTTAAGAATTTCTGTAACGTTCATGTTAGTTGAGAGAAGGAAGATCGGGCCTTGCATGGTGACCGGTTCTCCTGGGCAGTTGGCGTTATGATCGCCATGTTCGTCATGACTCCGTTCATGTAGGATCAGGAGATCATGTAGTGACTGCATGATGGTTGGTTCTATATAAATGAAATTGATCCCATAGAGGATCTTGCACTTGCTAAAACATTTCTTCCTCTAGCTTTTAGGATGCTGTCCAATGTTTCGTTGCAAAACAAACTTTGTTAGTGTCTCTTGCAAACTATCATTGTGGGTACATCACATGTTGGCATAAGTAACAACAGAGTTACCCCCTAAAATATATTAAAGGGCAGGCTAAGGTTGATGTGTCTCTGCAAACTGAGGTTCTGGCAGAGGTTGTTCCATCTTTCTTGGAAAGTTACAGAAAGATAAACTCCATCAGTTCATTAGCTGGGTAGCGTTAATTCCTACATATTATAGTTAGATCTCCCATCTTTTAAGTTTCGGAGATACTGAACACGATCATCATCAATTCCTTTGATGAGAAACCATTTAATTATGGTAGTGCAGGTTACCTTGTCTGGTTTGTATCGTTGAAACTAAATCACATCGAGAACATCTCACATCTCTGCCAAGCGCCCCCACCCTCCCAAATGCATCCACCAAACAGTTGAAGAGCACCATATCCAGTGTTATGTCAGAATTCTTGATAGTTGACAATTCTCAACACTGTGTTTGTTTTCTTAACTTCGTCAGCTCTTCCATATGCTCTAATCAGTAATCAACGAACAGAGTGTAATACAGTTGGGCTTTATGCACTCAGATTTCATCAATCTAAAAATACATTCCATCTGTTCAAGGTCCCCATCCCTTCCAAATGCATCAATAACTGCATTGTATGTGACTATTGTCCAAGAACAGTAATACTTCTGCTTGTGCTCCATCACTGCTCCCATCTTCTCATACATTTCAGCTTTATCATAGGAATCAAGTAAAATATTGCAAGTCTTAATGTTTGGGGAGATACCAGAGGCCTGAAACTTCTCATAGCAGCTTTCCATAGTCTCAATCTGAACACTGCCACCAAAAGCACTGAGAGTAGAATTCACTGTTCATACATCAGGCTTGCAATTTTCAGACAGCATCTCCAGAAGAGTTATTCCATCTCAGCGAACCTTAAACATAAAGCATCACTCATTTAATAAAATAACATCAACAATAACTAGATGTTAAAAAAAATCTGAAATGCAATTGAATTGTGAAAATATCAAAACTTTTTGTTTAATAAAATAACATCAACAATAACTACATGTTAAAAAAAATTCAGAAATGCATTTAGGTAATTTTCCTAAATATGTAAGGCTTTTCCAACTAGTTTAGTAAATCTACCATCATTTCACAAATAATTTTATTCAGAAAAAAAACAGAATCCCTACCTTTCACTCAGGCCGAAACCCTCCTCTCCTAGCCTGTCGAGCAGCTGCCACTGACATGTGGGACCTGCTCGACAGCCCTCTCTTTCCCTTTCTTCTTCTACATGGCACCCAAGTCCTCTGCTCAATCTCTGCAGCATCAATTCCGCGCCGGCATCGCACATGCTTAACTGCCTGCCTCTATCGACAATCGCTGCCGCGGCGCGCCGGCGCCCCCACTCTTGGCTAAGGCAAGGGGACGCCCTAGCACCGCCTTACCACCATGGTGAAGCGTCGAGAGATCCGATGATTGGCTTCGATTTGTTGATATCTTGACCCACAATCATAAACTCGGATAGTTAGTTTCATATGTCATTTTCCCAAGTATCAATGGAATCAAACAATCACTTGTTCTAAGTATCAAACCATCAAATATCTCTATTGTCTTACTAATCATGTAATGTAGAACCAGATGGCATTATATTTCAGTGTTTTTATCCCCTGAGTTCTAATTTTGTCATGATACAAATTTGCTTACAGACAGACCAATCTAATATACAATAACACATAAACACAATTGAATAACTAAAACTGTGGACAGCACTACCTATTTCCCCAAAATCTACCAACATGAACACAAGAAAATTGCCGTGCCAAACCATAAAATATAACTGCTGCTACATAGGTTTCATCTGGCACGCTCTGCTTACCACAAACATGCTGCGGCCTCCTCGAAGGATGCAGGGTACTGGGTGCAAGCGACGAGCGTGGAGAAGACGACGGCTCGTGGAGGAGGAGGCCGAGCGCCGATGGCGGACCGGCCTCCCACAGGTACCGTCGCCACCAACGGAGTCAGCCTCGGCGTCGGGGTCGCGATTGAAGGAGGTGGGCACGGACGTCGGGGTCAACCCTGTCTGGCCGCTCCGCTCTCCTGCGAAGGAACCGCGCCTTGAGCTTCCTTCCCGATGGGATGGTCTGCGGCGAGAGGAAGGGCTGGGTTGTGGTGGCCAGAATGCGGTCGACGCGGCGTTTCTTGCGGGTTCTCTCTTGCCGGGGCCGAGAGGCGAGGGAGACGGCGGCAGCGTCGACCGCGCCATGGGCGTGTGGCGGCGGCGGCGCACCACCGGCGCAGCTTGGTAGATCAACTACAATTCGGAAAAATACAGGGGGCTTAGTAGATAAAGCACTTTATATTGAATCTGAGCCGTCCATTCCAGATCGAACGGTATAGAGAGCAGTTGGCACGTGCTTAGACCTTCCTGCGACGTCTCCCTCGCATCCACGACCCCACATGGCGCTTCTGCTTCGCCTCCTCGGCCGCCTCGGCGGCGGCGGCGGCGGCGGCGGCGGTCGTCGCCTCCTCCCGCCGCCGCTGGCCGTGTTACACCACCTCGCCGCCTCGGATCCGGACCCTGTCAAGAGCTCTCTCTCGCGGACTCCTCTACTCCCATCACCCCCTCGCGGCGTGCCGCTCCCTTTCGCCGTCCCCGCGCGAAGCTTCTCCTGGTACTCCCGCTCATCACCCTCCGGCCCCGGCGCCGCGGAGAAGGCTCCCGAAGAGGACGTGCACACCCAGGGGGGAGGCGTGTACTCGGGCGATGCGAGTGGTGCTGATTACGGGGAAGTGGTCGGCAGCGTTGCAGGTGCTTCGGCGGATGCCGTCGGACTTGCTGCCGCCGCCGGCGATGGAGGCACCGCGTCGGGATTGGCTGTAGCCTCTCTGGTTGACCTCCTCGACGGATTTCACAACCTCACCGGGATCCCATGGTATGCCTCCTGCGGTGGACAGCTTCCATTACTGCTCTTGTTGCAATCGGGTGAAACTTTAGACCCCATCTGAAATGCTGGAATTCTCCTGATTAATACGGAAACTAAGCTGTATCCTAAGAAATCCGTGCATTTTCAATGAAGTATTCATTGATTTAGTTGGTTTGGCACTTGAATACCTATCATGAGTGTGTTGTGTTGCCAGGGGATCATCTTGAGATCTCTGAGCTCCATTTCTACGCCAGACGTCAGTGTCTCCAAATGACTTAGGCATACACAACTGTATTCCATGAAGTCTTGATCACAAATGTTATATGATTATATCAAAGCGTTAGATGGTTCTTGTGTTCTGAAACATTCTACTACTTTGGTTGGTAATCTGCAAGCGCTGTGATTTCGTACATCTTGAATTGATAGAGTGTTCTGGATCCTTAAATGTAGGTGGATAACAATTTCTCTGTCAACTGTGGCCATGAGACTGTTGATACTTCCAGTACTTATAATACAAATCAAGAAGGCTGCTAGAATTGGGGAACTATTTCCAGAATGTAAGTTCTAAAATTTGTTTTGCAAACTTCTAACTTTGCTTTGTCACGCTGTAGTAAGTGTTTAATCTAGTCTAGCTTGTTCCTGTAAAATATCCGATTAATATTTCTGTTTATCTTGAAAATTATTTCTAAATATCCAATGTGTTTATATATGTTTATGATCAGGAAAAAAAACTATATGGATACTAACATCTTCCAGCTGTTATAGTGCCTATTATATTCTTTAAGTCACAATGCTTATTTTTGGTGAGCTTTGATTTCAGCCATACAATTGTGTTGATGAATTCATATTGTTTTATTTTCTTGCTTATGTTTGTGTCTCTGATTCCATTCTCATATATCTCCTTTTAAAGTGCCTCCTCCATTTCCCCCTCCTCTATCAGGAAGGAGCTTTCGTGACCAGTTCTCTCTCTTCCGGAAGAGAAGGCGAGAACTTGGTTGCCCCTCCTTTCTTTGGAATTGGGCCTATGTTTTGGTCCAGGTAATGATAAAAACTTGTGATAAGATATCCATCATTGATGTAACCTAATAATATCTATGAATCTTATGATTGGCGTCGGTATTTATTTTCTGAAGCATGTCTCTATTGTTTGTTGCATATGCAGTTTCCGTGCTTTATACTGTGGATGTCAACAATACGGATGATGTGCTTGAGCAATCACCCTGGATTAGATAATGTATGTACAACACAAGGCATCTCTGTACCCAATTCTTTCTTATTACATTACTCATTTTACTAGCCTCAAGTTTCCTCTAAAGAGTATCATGTGTGGAGTGTGGACTGAATGCCATTGTGTTAGTAATCATGCTCTATTACATGTAGGGTTTTCCCTGTTTTAAAGGCATTCATGAGCTATGCTCATTTTTAGTATTGTTTTGACTTTTGATGCTCTAAATTCCATTGCAGGGATGCTTTATACTTTTATATGCTAAAAGGCATTTTTATTAATTACCATTACGATATAGATTATTTGATTTTTAAGAGAATAAAATCCAAATTAACAGATTTTTTTCCTTAGCATGATTGCCAGATCAAACAGAATACAGTTAACAATTGTTCTTACACATGCTTTGAGTCATTTATCACTGAAAATTAGAAGGTGATGTTGAATTGTAAAGAAAACGATTGGAACTGTATTGTCCAAGTCAAGCTACAAGAGTCCACACATCATATGTATTTAAGTTGTGAAAGTCAGAAAGTACATTTCAGTAATATCTATGAAAACAGCGAATGAGTTGTTTTCATGTTTAAATAGACACTTTGTGATCAGAGCAAAGAAGGCTAAACGTTTTGCATCTCTATGAATCCAGATACACAAGTGCAAATGCTAAAAGTTTCTGGTACTTAATACAATATCATATTCTTACACTGCTTAGTAGTTTATTTTATTTTAACCTACTTTTGATTTAACCTTTTATTTCGATGTCTTGACAATCATACAGGGTGGTATTCTGTGGTTTCATAACTTGACGGAGTTTCCACATGGATCGTTAGGCCCTGTTTTTCCTATCGTAGTTGCAGGTCTCCATTACGTGAATGTTCAGGTATTCTCTGTGCAGTGTTTGGTTTCGTATATTGTGTTTGCCAGATTTTCCTTTTCTTCTGCATGAATGTTTATCATGCAAGTCTAGTACCCATCCAACACACAGAAGTTGTAAAACGGATGATGAAGTAAATAATATGCTTGCTTGCTTCAATTTCCTTCTCGTAGGCTTTGTGATCATTGATTGGATGTTGCATATATCGTGTGGTTAACTGGTTAGTGGTTACTGAATCTTGCAAACACCTAAAGTTGATGGTATCCTTCTGCATAGTTGGTATCAACCATCAAGAATAAAAAAGGTTGCTCTGTATAGTTCCAACTGCTCTAAGTATCTGGGAGTTGCATTTCGAGTTATTCTGATATTGTGTTAAGGGCTTTAATTTATGCTGTTGCTGATTTTGATTTCCAATTGTTGCTGACTTTGACTGTCTTATGGTGGAGGACTGGAGGGAGCACATTGTAGTTTGAGAAATAAGTTAACTGTGAATTGACCTACAATCTGGTTGAAAATTAGCTACTTAGTTTTGACCATGTTGATGAAGCTACATATCTTGAGTCAATTCTAAAATCTCTTCCAATAAAATCTGGAAGGTCTGCCCTTTATATTGTTTATTTGGCCAGCAACACTAGTTTGTATTTATTTTGTGAAGCTAGGACTAAGAGCTCCTTTGGATTTTAGTGTCTTCTGACCATTTGGTTTGTTGTCTCAGATTTCTTTTCATGGAACCCAGACCAAGCATTATCCAGGAATTTTTGGCTCATTGGCGAAGGTATGTTCCTAAAACCATTGACATGATGTACATAAGTTGTAGTTGTCACAAATTCCCCAGTAAATTTACTGCTGGCATATGTAAAACTGGCTCATTAGCAAGATCATGTTGACTTGTTGTGAATCATCAATGATTGGCAACTCAATCAGTGGTGGTAGATAAATGTTTACAGTTGTGGGATTTAGTTAGTAAATATACCCAAGAATGTATATGTCAGTGTTTTAACTGGCGGTTCTTAGATTCGGGTGTAGCCTTTGAGGGCTACTTGCCTACTTATGTAGATGTGGAGGGTAGCCGGTGAGATCAAAGAGCAAGCATGAGTGCATGACACATATAGTGGGATAATGATTTATACATGTTCAAGCCTTCAATGCGAGGTGCCCTACATCCTGTTTGGGAATCTCTATACTATATTGATGAGTACATGGATGTATGTAGTCCTATTACAATGGTGTGTATGGGTCTAGACTAGTCAATCAAAGGTAGCTGAGTAATTCGGTGCTGCAGCGCTGCCTCTCTAGTCTCTATTGGATTATCCCCTTGTGTGGGTTGTTAGATGTCCACCTAAGGAAGCCTATGCCCTCCTTATATACTCTAGATGTAGGGACTCATATAGCAGTAGTAGGCCCAATCGGATTGTGAGTAGGAAAGCTTTCATAGTATGCTAAATGTTGAGTCTTGTGATCTTGTCCTCCTTGTACATCATACCCATTGAAAAAGGTATATGGCAGTCGTGATGTACCCGGTTCTATTTTGCTGACAGTATCCCATAGGTTTTCTTTCTGTAGTTTGATCACACAGTGTCAAAATGCTTGATGCACTCGTCCACCACTGCCAAACAGCACCATTGTTATAACTGTCTAATGTATGTTATACTGGCATGTGGATGTTGGCTTTGCCTTAGTTCTGGTTTTCACTGGTGGGTGCTGGTAGCCTTTGTTGATTGGTTTGTGTAGTATTTGTTATTAAATATTATTTGTAGTCAGAAATTTTAGAAACTTAAATCAGATACAAAGAAAAATAATTTTGATTTAAACTCGCCAGTTACCTTCAAGTACAGAGAAAAGCATTTTTATTTATAACAACCAGTTACCCACTCAGCAATTGGCTGGTTACTGAAACTGATGGGTACTGGAAAAAACTGCAAAACAGTTATTGCAACCCTGTATTGGCTAAAATGCTTGTGCTGCATTGCATTACTGGAAACCTATTGGTACTGGGAAAACCACAGCATTTTTTGCAACCTGTGTTGGCACATGCTAGTTTTGTGGTTGCTGGGCTGCTATACCGCCCAGAATAAATATTAGTGAGAACAAGCTATGCTGCTATTTGTAAAGATTGTTAAGAGGCATCCAGCATGAATTATGTTTGGTGGCTCAGTGGTCTTGACCTTGGTATCTACGGTAGGGCATTATTTTATTTTGCTCCAATAATGTTCATCAAAATGGCTGTGATTTTTATTCCACTGCAATTGTTAAATTGCAGCCGCTTTTTCCCTCCTGAATATATTGTTATTTTTATTTGCAGTACTACAGGTTATACCTTGAAATCCTAACTATCCCTTTGTTTCTAATTGGATATGTGATTCCTCAGGTCAGTTCCTTGCAATTTGTTTTATTTAGTAAGTCTTATAGATGAATATTTTGCACATCAGAATATCATATTGATAAATATTTACAAAGTCCAACTTTCTTTCATGCTCTATTTTGGTATAGACAGTCAGAATTAGAACAAATTTGCTTGACTGAATTATGGAAAAATTTGATCATATACCATTCATTTAGATGAAAATTGAGTATTTACTCTCCTGCTCCTGTCATGTACGGCCGCACCTATTATAGAAGGCGCCGGGCCAGAGATGTGAGGAGAGCAAAGTAGTTACCATGCAGCAGGTGGTTGGAAAATCAGTTAGCTGGCATGGGCTATATATAGGGCTGTTGTAATTCATTGGAGGACAAGAAATAGATCAAGAATTCCCTCTCCTTCTCCTACCTCTGTCTACCCGGGCGCTGAGGGGGAAAACCTCGCCCCAACAACGGATCGCGACTACGAACTACGTAGCCGGGGTCCCCCTTCCCTAACCTCTGCTGCGCTTGACAACCTGGTATCAGGTTCCAGGCGTTCTGGTCTGCCTCCTTCGCCGTCAACCTCCCAGCAAGATTCTGGGGGTTCCAGCTGCCCCTACCCCTCTGCAACGCAGCATCCAGAAATGGGCGACAACATGGCGGCGCTCCAGGCCACCTTGGACTCCCTGGTTTCCTCCATCCAGACCCTCCAAAAGTCGGTAGAGGAGAATGCCCAGGCAATCCAGCGGCTGGAGTCAGCGCGACCACCGCCGGCGAACTCGGCGTCGTCTTCGGCATTCCACCATGGGCAGAGCGACCACCACCAGGACCGACCACCACGGTTCCAGAAACTAGATTTCCCACGCTATGACGGCAAAGCAGACCCCCTGATCTTTATAAACCGCTGCGAATCCTATTTTCAACAGCAAAGAATCATGGAGGAAGAAAAGGTTTGGATGGCGTCATATAATCTTGAGGGGGGAGCTCAATTGTGGTACTACCAAATACAGCAAGATGAAGGTACCCCGGGTTGGCGCCGCTTCAAAGAACTCCTGCATCTGCGCTACGGTCCGCCCCTCAGATCAAACCCCTTGGGCGAGTTGGCGGCCTGCCATCGAACAGGCTCGGTGGAAGAGTACCAGGACAGGTTCCAGGCTTTGCTGCCACGGGTTGGACGCCTCGACGAAGCACAACGCGTCCAACTCTTCACGGCAGGCCTCCTTCCTCCGCTCAGCCATGATGTGGAAATTCACAACCCACAATCGCTGGCAGCGGCCATGAGTTTGGCCCGCAAGATCGAGCTGCGAAACAGCTATGTTGCTCAGCCAACACGCATGCCCCAGCGCGATCGGCCACTCTTGCCATTACCAGCGCAAAAGACTAACCAACAGACCCCCCAAATGGAAAAAACAGAGAAGACAGCACCGGCTACCATCACGGTAGACGGTCGGCCAGTTCACCGGCTGACACAGGCACAAATGGAGGAGCGTCGCCGCCTCGGCCTATGCTACAACTGCGATGAAAAATTTGGCAGAGGACATAACCGAGTGTGCAAGCGGCTTTTCCTCATTGATGGGGCCATTGAAGAAGAAGCCGACACAATAGCAGAAAAAGATGAGGGCGCCACTGAGGACACACCTCATTTTTCCCTCAATGCAATTGTCGGGGTATCATCCAGTAACACAATGCAGATCCGGGTGGCAGTAGGATCTGAAATTTTCATCGCGCTCTTGGACTCAGGGTCCTCGCACAATTTTATTGCAGAAGAAGCGGCGCGCTGTTCTGAACTCCCTGTGACACACCGACCTCGGCTCACTGCAACAGTGGCAAATGGGGAACGAGTTACCTGCCCGGGGGTCATCCGACAAGCTCCAATTTCCATTGACGGCAATACATTCCGAGTCGATCTTTTTGTCATGCCCCTTGCCGGCTATGATTTGGTTTTAGGGACACAGTGGCTAGCAACGTTGGGGCCAGTACTCTGGGATTTTGGCTCGCAGAAAATGTCTTTCCAGCACAATGGCCGGACGGTGTGTTGGTCTGGGTTGGCCACACCCAGTACCTACTGTGTCCAGTCAATTACAGCAAATGGCTCGCTACTGGAGGAACTACTGGAGTGCTTTAAAGATGTGTTCGCCGATCCAATAGGGCTGCCGCCCCAGCGGGGCCACGACCATGCTATAACACTCAAACCAGGAGCACAACCTGTGGCAGTGAGACCTTACCGGTATCCAGCATCACACAAAGATGAACTAGAACGACAATGTGCCAATATGTTGGAGCAGGGAATTATACGCAGCAGCACGTCCGCTTTCTCCTCACCAGTGCTCCTTGTCAAGAAAGCGGATGGCTCATGGCGCTTCTGCGTCGATTACCGAGCCTTGAATTCTCTCACGGTAAAGGATGCATTTCCCATTCCAGTGGTCGACGAATTACTCGATGAACTTCACGGAGCAAGGTTCTTTTCCAAATTGGACCTTCGCTCGGGCTACCATCAAGTCCGTATGCGGCCCGGGGACGTCCACAAAACGGCATTTCGCACACATGAGGCCCTGTATGAATTTTTGGTGATGCCGTTTGGGTTATGCAATGCCCCGGCAACATTTCAAGCTCTTATGAACGACGTCTTGCGACCGTTCCTTCGCCGTTTTGTTCTGGTGTTTTTTGATGACATCCTTCTCTACAGCAAGACGTGGGCCGACCACCTTCGCCATCTACGCGCTGTACTCACCGTGCTACGACAGCATAAGCTCTCCGTCAAGCGATCGAAATGCGCTTTTGGAGTCACCTCAGTAGCTTATCTGGGGCATGTGATATCTGAGGCAGGTGTCGCCATGGATCCGGCCAAAGTTCAGGCGGTTCACGATTGGCCGGTGCCGAGGTCAGCACGGGCGGTGCGCGGGTTCCTCGGCCTTGCGGGATACTACCGCAAATTTGTTCACAAGTTTGGCACAATTGCTGCCCCACTCACTACCCTCCTCAAAAAGGAGGGATTCTCCTGGACAGAAGAAGTGGCCGCAGCCTTTGTCGCCCTAAAGAAAGCGGTTACTTCGGCTCCGGTGTTGGCTATGCCAGATTTCACAAAGAATTTTTTGGTGGAATGTGACGCATCGTCACATGGGTTTGGAGCGGTTCTTATTCAGGACGCACATCCAATTGCGTTTTTCAGTCGGCCCATCGCTCCACGACACCGCTCCCTCGCTGCCTATGAGCGGGAGCTCATCGGCCTTGTCCACGCCATACGACACTGGAGACCGTACCTTTGGGGTCGTTGTTTCACTGTCAAAACAGACCATTACAGTCTCAAGTATCTTTTGGACCAACGTCTCGCCACTATTCCCCAGCACCACTGGGTGGGAAAATTGCTTGGGTTTGATTTTTCTGTCGAATACAAGCCGGGGGCAACAAACGTGGTAGCTGACGCCCTATCGCGTCGTGATACCGAGGAGGCAACTGTTTTCGCCATCTCCAGCCCACGATTTGACTTCATTGAACGCCTTCGCCAAGCACAACAGACTGATCCGGCCCTTGTTGCCATACGAGACGAACTCAAATCAGGGTCTCGGGGCGGTCCCTGGACGATGGTTGATGACATGATCCAGTTCGGAGGGCGTTTGTACATCCCGCCGGCATCCTCACTAATCCAGGAGATTATGCTGGCCATACATGAGGATGGCCATGAGGGAGTCCAACGCACATTGCACCGCCTTCGTCGTGATTTTCATTTTCCTAATATGCGGTCTCATATGCCAGAGATATAAATCAGAACACCTACATCCAGCAGGTCTCCTGCTGCCCTTGCCGGTGCCTCAAGGAGTCTGGACGGACATCGCAATGGACTTCATCGAAGCATTACCATGCGTTCGCGGGAAGACCGTCCTTTTGACAGTGGTGGACAGATTCAGCAAGTACAGCCACTTCATTCCATTGGCGCACCCATACTCCGCCGAGACGGTTGCACAGGCTTTCTTTTCCGACATTGTCCGACTCCACGGAGTACCACAGTCTATTGTCTCCGATCGTGACCCGGTGTTCACTTCGTTATTCTGGCAAGAACTCATGCGCTTGATGGGAGCCAAGCTACACATGACGTCAGCTTTTCACCCTCAGTCGGATGGTCAATCCGAGGCAGCCAACCGGGTCATCACTATGTATCTACGCTGCCTCACGGGAGATCGGCCACGACAATGGCTACGGTGGCTACCATGGGCAGAATATGTGTACAATACAGCTTTCCAGTCGTCAATACGAGACACTCCGTTCCGCATTGTCTACGGCCGTGACCCTCCGTCTATCAAGTCATATGAGCCGGGGGACACTCGCGTAGTGGCAGTTGCTAGAAGCATGGCAGAGCGTGATGAATTCCTTGCTGACATCCGCTACCGATTGGAGCAAGCACAGCAGGTTCAAAAGAAACAATATGACAAGCTTCATCGACAAGTTACATATCAGGTGGGCGATTGGGCCCTTCTTCGTCTCCGACAGAGGACAGCCTCGTCTATTCCACAGCCAACTACTGGCAAGCTGAAACCAAGATACTATGGACCCTACCGTGTTGTCGAAATCATCAATGAGGTTGCAGTCCGACTGGCCTTACCACCACACGCCAAATTACATGATGTCTTTCATATAGGGTTGCTCAAGAAGTTTCGGGGTCAACCGCCAGATGTGTCCCCGGCTCTTCCTACTACCCACCACGGTGCGACTGTTCTGGAACCAGAACGAGTCGTACGATCACGCTTGGCGCGAGGTGTGCGACAATTGCTTGTCCAATGGAGGGGCGAGTCCGCAGCTTCGTCTACATGGGAAGACAGGGATTCCTTCGTCGACAAGTACCCCAATTTCCAGCTCGAGGACGAGCTGCTTCTTGAGGGGGGGAGAGATGTCATGTACGGCCGCACCTATTATAGAAGGCGCCGGGCCAGAGATGTGAGGAGAGCAAAGTAGTTACCATGCAGCAGGTGGTTGGAAAATCAGTTAGCTGGCATGGGCTATATATAGGGCTGTTGTAATTCATTGGAGGACAAGAAATAGATCAAGAATTCCCTCTCCTTCTCCTACCTCTGTCTACCCGGGCGCTGAGGGGGAAAACCTCGCCCCAACAACGGATCGCGGCTACGAACTACGTAGCCGGGGTCCCCCTTCCCTAACCTCTGCTGCGCTTGACAGCTCCATATGTCAGTTACTTGAGATAACTCCACATGTTAGTGATATGTGTCATGTAAATCCTCAATTTCTCATCTAGAGGAGGGTATATGATCTAATCTCCCAACTATTATCCAGGAGGTTCGTAACTGTCAAATTTTCAGCATCAGAATAGTGACTACTGACTAGCTGATTAAGGGCGACTGTGTCATGGGTTGAACCATGACGGGGTAAACACCGCCGGGAGGATAGCCGGACGGCATCAGCTACTCGGGATGAGAAATAAACTTTAGGTGAGAGAGACGAATATTGGATGAGAGATTGGACTTCTTCTTTCTTGCTTATCAATTGAGTACAAGAGGTCCCTTTATATAGGGAGAATTGACATGACATCTAAGGAAGTACCCCTATTATAGAAGCCAGCTAAATCTTTATATTTAATTCCTAACTAAACCAATATTTTATCTAATTTTACCTTCCAAGAACCCAATCTAATATTACCTTTAAAGACTCAATTTAACCTTACCTTTCAAAGACTCAATCTAATCTTACCTTTTAAAACACAAAATCCCTAAATTTGCTACAGTACCGCGCAGTACTGTTCATGTGGGCTGGGCCTAATTGCTCTGGTCCACTACCTATAACAGACTGCCCTACTATCAGTCCCCATACCTTGTATCCAACTCCATCCATTACAATTAAGACATGATGTGATCTAATTTGCATAAATTATTCAGCTGAAGGTGTTTTACTGTCTTAAAGAAAGCATGGTTATCATCATAAAAAAATTCAAACAGGCTGAAAAAACATAATTTCTTGCAATTTCTGTTTCATTCAGACCGCAATTCAGATGACAGTGCTGCATTCCATTTACTACTATCTTTGGTTGGCAGGGTAATCTGGTCTACTGGACTACAAATGGTTTATGTACTGTAGCTCAGGTCAGTGCTATATTTTATTTTTCCTTCTTATAATGAAGGCCACTGGTTGGTAAAGTAGTGACCCCATGCTTATGTAAGATCCACTGAGCTGTTCTGTTATATCTTTTCTAGAATCTAGAGAAGTATATACAATTAAATATAGAGTCTCATATGGTCACACCAGATTTTTCTTCCATTTCTGGCAATTTTCTATTAGTCCAATATATGAATATGTTAGGCATGCCGCATGCGTCAGTTCATCTTTTACAATTCCAATAATCCACAAATGTTTATATTAGGTTCTCATATACTTAATTTAAGTGAACAATGGTGATGCAGTTAGCATCGTGTATTTTGCATTGCATCTAATTTTGCAATGCTAAAAATGCAGCAATTGTCCCTCAGAAATGATGCTGTCAGAAAGATGTTGGGATTGCCACCTGATAGTAGAGCTCACCGAAAGCAGGTAGAACTAACTGCAGTATGTAGCCATTGTTAACTCCTCTAATATGTGCATCTGTCATCATGATAATCTTCTTCAGTTCTTCACGAACACGTTTGCTAATCTGCTTGCTGCTATGCTTCTGAAATTTGTGTTTTCTTCCTTGTGATAAAATTGTAGCAATGGCCTCTTGAAGATGCTCACATGCAAACAAAATTGAGATTATCTGATAATGGAGCTGCTATTAACATTATGGAAGGAAATGTATCTGAGTCCAGTTCACCTGAGGAGCTTCTTGAAGTATGAACAGCTGAATACCTTTTCCGTTCCCTTTTTAATACAAGTATGAAAATATACAATCTGCAGAATCTTTCCCATGGAATACATTTCAATATGTAGTCTGGTGCGTATATTTTTTTTATAGCAAGCATTACAACACTTGGAAGCTGGCCACCAGGATCAAGCTATTCCACTGATCAGGTAATTAGTGACTTGGTGTTATTAATCTTTCAGTTGGGTAACATCCCATGTGCATACAATGGAAGTTAATAGACAGTTGTGCCACCACAGAACTGCAATAGAGAAAGACCCAAATCTATCTACAGCATTGATTGCTATGGCACAGACATTGTTCTCAAACAAGTTGTTTCCTGAAGCCACAGTTTGCATTGAACATGCTATACCAAAGGTTTGTTGTGCTCCTTAGTACTCTAGATTATGGTTTGAAGCAGTATGCCAGTCATGTGGGCAGTGATTTAGGACTTGTTTCTGTCTGTTATGTAGATTGAAGAACAAGATCCACTTCTTGTGCTTGCATGCTTTTTGGCAGGCCTATCACGTACACAGCAGGTACATTAATACTACAAACTGACCTGGCTTATATAACATTAGGAATGATAGTGGAAAATATAAGCACTGTGCCATTTTTTTCTATTTTAGGGTGACAATGAAGTGGCCATCAAATACCTCCAAAGATTAGCGCAGCTGAAGGAACCAGAAAAAACCGTAAACAAAGTATGCTATTTCCGCGGATTGACTCTTCTAGCAAGGTAAAAGTGTAAAACAATCCTTTTCATGGTGTTTCATCAAAATTGACTTCTGTAGGACGGCAGCTGATAACAGTCTGCATATTTTCAATTATCAGCTGCTGCAAAACGAAGTAGGAATGTTTGACAATTGTTTTCAATGTTTGTATTGCATCTATTGTGCCTCTTGTAAGGATCGTAAGTCTGGCCGTGCATATATGTTTACATATTTATGTGCAGTGTTGCCATACTGTTAACTGCATCTAGTTAACTTAATCTTTCGTTATTTCGCTTTGGTTACTGAAGTTGCATGCTGATATTGCATTGCAGTACACTATTTAATGAGGGGCAGAAATCTGAGGCTGCCAAAATCATGCGACGAGTGGTTGTTTATGATCCTTCTGCTGAGAGTTATCTGAAGCAATGTGAGGACACAATAGAAGATCAATCGAAATCAGCAGAACATTGAATCGCCAGACCTGAAAAGATCAGAGTCAGGTATTTTATACCTATGACAATATGACATGTTTCACCCTTTTTTCGACAGACAGCGTTTGTCTCTGCGGTTTATTTCATGAATTCCTACTTTCCCAGACTTGAAGATTACAAAATTTAGCCATAGATAAAATTTTGCACTTGCTCACTCAGCTCACAGTTGTGCAATTATTTCGGTAGCAATGGCATCATGCACTCTGTATACTGTAAAATTCCGCACGTTGTGCGATTATCTTCAAATTTTGGCATGATGTGTATATGGGTTTGTGTATCGATTAGAAACATGCCAAGCACAGGTTTGGATTAAAACCTGTGTTCACTAGTGGGTTTACCCAATTAATAAATTTGCCTTTATCTCTTCTTAAACATGTTATCATCTTGATAATGTTGTGATAATATATTTTCATTAGTAATTTGCTATGCATAAAACAATGAACTTGAGCATTTTACTTATGTTGTGCTTTGTGTGGTTCACATTGTCTGAGTTATATATCACACATCTGACATCTACCATGTATTCATTGCAATAAGAATTTTTAGATGTGTAGTTATATTATTTTGTTAGAACCCGTGGGTTTTCTATCGTGTTTTGGGTACCCAGATACATGTTCGTCAGAAATTTAACAATTTGTCACCCTTAAATAACATGTTTAATTAGTTACCATCCTAGCCCACTGTAGGTGTGAACCTACATGTGATCACACAGATGGTAAATAATTAAATGACAAATAGTGACGCGTTGGCAACATGTTAGGGTCACATTTTCTCAACGCAAATCTCGACGAAACTGACATGAAAAAAAAAAGATGTAGATTCTGCCAGAAATCAGGAGAAATTCTTGCGTCTCAGAAAACATCCACCTGATGATCCGCTCCTGTCAGAAAGTAGCTTGCCATTACACCGTTTAGATCACAGGTGTCTTTTTTGGCTTTAGGGACCCGCCAAACAGAGTGATCCGACCCATCCATGTGAAATGGGTCGAGATTTTTGACTACCAAGCAAACCCTAAGAGAGACGTCAGATTATCAAGGGGGGTTATCAAACCTAGCAGTGACAAGAATCATAAAATTTCTGCTTTGTTGCTGTGGAACCCAGCCATCACCGGCGTGCCTTTCCTGTCATGGTTAAACAAAAAAAGGCTTACAGTTAGCATCTTTAGCTGATGCTACCTCACTTTTTGATAAGTTAAATTTCTCTGATTTTGATCAGTTGTGTAGAAGAATATATCGGCAACTACAACATTAAATTATTTTCAACGAATACGCCACGAAATATGTCTTAATAGTTTGTTTATTTGATATTGTAGATGCTAATATATTTTTTCTTTAAGGTTGGTTAAAATTAGAGAAGTTTGACCTGGAAAAATGTCAAATGACCTATGATATAAAATGGAGGGGGTATAGAATTTGACACTTAATCAATCATCACTTTGCATGCTCAGGTCCTCACTGCATTATTATTGCAGGTCAAAGCCAAACTAAGACTCTTTCTAGATGATTTTGGTTTATTCATAAACTAACTTTAGCTTTAACTGTTCAAATAAGCTGATGTATATAAAAGCTATGAGAAGCTCACTATCCTATTGTAGTTTTTGAAATATGAGCTTATTGTCTATGTACAGTAGTATGGATAAAATACTATATTACACATGGACTTGCTTTGTTTGGTGTCTACACTCTACATCAATTTTTGTGATTAGATGGTATGTGGATAAAAATAAGCTCAGAAATCCTCATTTCTCAAGTTTTTTCATCAACAGAAACATGAATGAGCTTATTGCTTATCTTGACAATAAATTATGCCTTTGAACAGCTTATAGCTTTTTTAAGCCATAAACTAGCTATAAGTTGTGTTGTTTAGAAGAGGACCCAAAGGTTTTAGTTCAGTGACTATGAGTTATTTGTTCTTAAATCATAAACCCTAAACCATAAACTCACCGCGTTGGGGTGGTCGAGGTCTATACGATGCAGAGGCCATGTCGTTGAGGTCCTGCAATGGCGTCAGATGCTTGACAACTTCGTCCATTGTCGGACGAGACTTGGTGTCACGGCAGAGGCAGTGGTAGCAGAGCTGAGCAACCTTGTGCACCCCTCTAACTGAATAGTTGAGCCCCAGGCGAGGATCCACCAGCTGATGCAGCCTGCGCCGATCGCTTAGATATGGCCTTGCCCATGCTGCCAGGTTCTGCTCTCCCGCCGCGCGCTTCTTGTCCACTGATCTTCTGCCAGTCAACATCTCCAACAGCACAACTCCGAAGCTGTACACGTCGCTCTTGGATGTCAGGTGTCCTGGAAAGTGTGCTTTGATGAGTTATGGAGCATGTATGTCTGTTGCTCAAAGAGAAGATCCATAACCTCATCTTTGGCATTGCAGTTTTGCAGTGTACTAAGCATGAATGAAACACATATATTACAGAGATTAGTAAGAAGACTATACCATCCTCCTCAGGGTAGGAGAGTGTAGACACAATAGTGATTAGGTACAGTAATGAGTAATCAAGTGTGGAAGTACTATGAAGTAACCTTTTACAAGTACTATGTTACTTTATTTGGAACAAATTTAGAACTCTAAAATTTGTTACATTCTAAGACAGGGAGACATTGGGATAAACTTAAGAATGAACTTTAGGTCTGATAATTTTGTCACTAGAGGAAATCCTGAGTCATCTTAGTATCCAATTTAGTAGGAACATCAGTATGATAAGCTAGAAACAGAGTTGTTATTGTCAGTTATTGCACCCTATAAACTCAGAGAAACATAAACATAATAGAACACCAACCAATAACTTTTTATCAGCAGAATTTTGATCCAAGTTTCAACACAATACCTGTCATTACATACTCAGGAGCAGCATAACCATAGGTACCAACAACCCGAGTAGAGACGTGAGTTTTATCGCCTTGAGGACCGGCTTTCGCTAACCCAAAATCAGAAAGTTTTGCATTGTAATCCTATACAAACACAATTTACACTGTTGTTGACATAGCATGCAGGAATAAAGCTTGTGAATAATTGCAACATATGAGAGTGGAGCTAAACAAATTGACAAGGAACAGTACCGAATCAAGAAGAATATTTGATGTCTTGAAATCCCTGTAAATAACTGGATTGGGACCTCCATGGAGGAAGGCTAGTCCTTTAGCGGCGCCAAGAGCAATCTTCATTCTGCAGGGCCAAGGTAGGGGAAGAGCCCCTTGAAGATTAAACAAAGTAAGTTAACATGAAGTCATGAACTTTGGGGGGGTGGGGGTGGGGGGGGGGGATAAAATTCAAAGACATTACCAATCAAGAAACTTCAGAAGAAAGTACAAACAGTAAAACTAAGAATACTTCTGGTCTCACCAGGATACACACAGCCAAAACACAAAAAAAAAAAAGGAAAAGAAAAATAGGGAGTATCTAAGGATTTGTATATACAGGTCCTGGTTTTCAATAAACAGCTAACAATTCGGTGGATAATACCTAGAAAGGATGTAGCAAGTGGAGGTCAAGTCTTAGTGTTCAACAACACAAGCCAACAACAGCTTTGCTAAACTTGTATTGCTAATTATTCTGAAACAGACCTGCATGCATTAACCTTGCAAGAACAAAGATAAGAAAACAAAGGGTCACCTTCAACCATTGTTGCTCCTTTTGGGAGAAGTTACTGCTTTTTACAAAGAAATCTAATTCCTTTATTACTTCATCAAGAAACATTTCTCAAGACATGATACCAAATAAATTTTGAGATGACATAATTCATTTTATTTTTTAAAAAGGATATGCTAACACATTGGCATATCAAAGTAACCATACATAATTGGCATGAATTCATATACAGGAAACATTAAAATGAAACCCTCCAATTTTCAGGAAACATTAAAAATCAAAATACCAATGCCTGTATCTGTTTGCTTACTTCTGAAAAGATGGTTTTCAAGACTTCCCCTGGCCATGAATTCATATACAAGCAACCTTTGATCATCCTCAATACAGTATCCAATCAGCTTAACAAGGTGTTTGTGATGTAATTGTCCCAGAAAGTCAACTTCTGCCTGCAAATATGATTTGTTTGGAAGTTATAACTCTGCTTTTCACAAACACATGTATCATGAGACAGACATGCACAAATCACAATGCTTACCACCCATTCTCTATGACCTTGAAGTGCATCCTGCTTCAAACTTTTGACAGCAACTGTAAGACCAGTACCAGGTTTTGCAGGAGATGTGCTGTTCAGCTCAATCCACCCCTTGAACACATACCCAAACCCACCCTCTCCAAGGATACTATCTGGTCTAAAGTTAACAGTGGCAGATTTCAACTCTTGGAAAGTAAACTGAAGAAGCTTGGGTGGTGTTTTCTTTTCCGTCGATGCATTAACACCGTTTTCACCATCATGGTTTGTATGAAAATGGTCACCAAGCTCTCTATTGCTAGCATTCAGATATCTAGTCTCTGCTGTTATAGAAAAAACCAAAATTCTTGAGCATCTCACCCAAAAACTGGAAAATTGAAAATTCAACAGAATGTACTTATAGTAGATGTCATGGATTATGGATATAGGGCTTGTTTGTTTTAGCTTTGACATCTGTAGCTGCTTTTAGAATCTGGTGCGGAAACAAACGGTCAAGATTCTGGGCTCAGATTGTGAGAATCAACAGCTGTAGAATCTAAAAATGAATTAGAATCCAAAAGCTAGAAAACACCGGCTACTCAGACTAGCTAGCTATTGAGAATCACTAGCTGCTAGAAGCTGAAACAAACAGGCCCATACACACCCCAAACTGTACTTTGAGAGCACTACACTCAAATTACCCTCAAATGTATAAACCAATATATTCACAAGGGAAATGCTTAGGGGGTGCTTGATAGGGCTCCAACTCCTGCATCTTAGTCCGAACGAGTTGGAGTCATACCAAACATGACAGATCCAAGTAAAGATAGAGCAGATGCAGATCTAAGTAAGCGGATTTCCCGCATCTAACCAAACGCTCTTTGGTAGGGCTCCAGATCCTGTAAGACCTAGATCCAGGAAGTAAGGTCTGGAACTCTACAAAACATGCACTTACTAGCTCTTGGGATCCCCACATATTTAAAATGGTTAAACAAGTTGATTGGCATTGACTCAAGAGTTATTACATATAATAGGCATACCCATACTCAGTTTCGATACAGGAACAAAACCATCAAGTTGGCTTGAAATACCATCAGTGTGTTTCTTATATTATCCAGTTTATTGTTTTGAAAGAACTATTTTCCAGTTTAATCATTCACCTTATGCTAAAGTCAGCAAAAATGATCAGCTCAACAGCAGGAAGCCACACAGCTAGATATATTTTGTTCCTGTTGCTAGATGTATTTTGTTCCTGTTGCTAGATATATTTTATTGGGGAATTTGATCATATACCCACCCTTTAGATGGAATTTGAGGATTTACCCACCACATCTCAATGACATGTGGGCCAGGAGGGTAAATCCTCAATTTCCATCTAAACGGAGGGTATATGATCAATTTTTCCTATTTTGTTCCTGAACAGAGGATCAATGGCTCATTTCATGCCTGTTGTATGGTCACCACAACCCTTCTTAAGGTATCATGAGGATCAGAAAAGTCTCATATAACAGTTGATAATGAATTGCATAGCACAGCATGCACTGCAAATCAGCAAAATCCACTCATCTGAAGGGAATTTACCAAACACATAAGACCTACCTTTTCTTTACCAGCACATAACAGCATACTAACCCTCTGATTGGAATCTTACTGTGAGCTATCTAAGCACTGTGTGTTCTTTAAATTCCAATTAGAGGGTTAGTAAGTTGCTTAGATGACTCACAGTAATTAAGCTCATATAGATGCCAATGCTCCCTGACACAATATTAGGATAATCAGCACACTTTTACAGCACTATGGGCATGATCCTTGTCTTGAACACAAGAACATCCAATTACTGTTTATTTACTCTGAATTTGGATTGCAGGTTTGAAACTGACCTTCCAAAACTCTCGTGTATACTATTACTACATCTAAGGTCCTGTTTGGGAATACAGTTTTTGGAAACTACGATATTTTAAAAACTACCGTATGCTATATCCATGACAATATCACAGTTTATAATACCACAGTTTTGGAAAAAAGTGTTTCGTACCAAAGTTTTTAATACTGTAGATTGAGTACAATATTTTTAATACTGCAGTTTATTTTACAGAGATTTCAGATTGAGTTGTCAAACACCTTTCAGTATATAATATTATAGTATTGCTCAATACTACGGTATTACTTCTAAAACTACAAAAAATTGTGTTCCCAAACAGGGCCTAAGCATTAAGCAATAGCCTAGCTAATAGCTATCCAATCCCTAGAGAACAAAGAAGCAAATCACACGAGAGATTTGATAATTTGCCGCTATCGGTTTCGGGTTTTTTATAATGCTAACTCGCATATCATAGATCTATATGATTCTTAGCTATAAGATGATAACATGATTAGAATCATCCTTGAGACAAATCATCAAATTTTTCCAAATAGTACCAAGAACAAATATCAAAAGATCCTACAATTCTACAAACCAAACCAGAGCAAGAAAACGGAGCAAGAAACCACCTGCGTCGTGGACGTGGCCGGCCTTGGCGGAGCCACCGGCTGCCCCCCGCTCGTCGGCCGGCGGCGGCGGGGGCGGCGGCCGGAAGCAGGCACCTCGTAGCCCCCTCGCGACGGCCGCCCAGCATCCGCACCCGGGATCCGCCCTGCGCCGGGAAGGCATCTTCTCGCCGCCGGCCCCCCCAAAAAAAAACTGCTCCTTTCAGCTAGCTAGCTAGCTAGCTAGTAGCTACCCTTCTTCTACCTCCATCCAGACGACGACCGGTTCTTGGCTCGCCTTCCCCGTCGCCGTCCAAATCCCAATAGATAAGCGCGCCGTAAAAGCGAAAGCGAAAGCGAAAGCGAGAGAGGAATGGACGAAGCGAGCGAGTGCGTGCGTGCGTGCGTGCGTGAGTGGGGGACAGGGGGAGTAGACAAGTGGAGGAAGCAAGCAAGCGATGCGATGGCGGGAGATCGGAAAGCGGCCGGGTGGATCCGTGACTGTGACACGGCCGCGAGTGGCCGTAGTGGGGCGTCACCTGCACCAGCACCAGCAGCAGCAGCGGTGGATCGTCGCCGCCGTCATCATGACGGCGGCGGCCGGCGCGGAGGCCGAGGCGGAATGCGGAAAGGGGGTTGCTTTTTGCGCGCCATCTTTTGGATGCCCCGGCCTGGCCTCGGCTCGGGTCGGGTACCGCGCCCCCAGCCGGCCAGGCGTCGTCGTCGCCGTCAGCCGGGCCGGCTGCTGTGCTGCTGGTGGTGGTGACGATGACGATGATGCGAGGAGAGAATATGTGCGGCTCCGCACTAGCTTTTCTCCGGTGGATTATTCTCTTCTTTACGGGTGCAGCGAAAAGAGAAAATTCTGTACGCGTCACTCTTGTTATAAACTTGTGTAGAATAGCTATTCTACACCGACTACTTTTAGTTGTTGATTTTTTCGGTAGAATAGCAATTGAGTATTATTTTTTCTCAGTAGTAGATTTTTCTGTAGAATAGTTATTCTACACCTTTGGTGTAGGATAGCATTTGTATATATATATATATATATATATATATATATATATATATTCTACGCCATAGAATAGTTATTCTACTGAGAAATCTACTACTGAGAAAAAAATAGTACTCAATTGTTATTCTACTAAGAAAATCTACTACTGAAAGTGATCGGTGTAGAATAGTTATTTTACACACGTGGTGCAGAATAACGCTCTCGTATATCTATATATCATTGTTTTATTTTTATGGTTTGTATATATGTCATTGTTATTAGTTTCGACCATTAATCAATATTATTTTTTAAAAATATCAAAATTGTCTATCTTACAAAACTAGATAGTTTTGCTTTCGACCAATGGCCTGTTTGGTAGAGTTTTGGATTCTGGAATTTATACTAAAGCTAGAGTAGAGCACTTGAAGCTGGTTAGACTCTGTTCTACCACTCTAGTTCATTTTTTTGGAGTGTTCTTAGTGGGATCTACTTCTCCGAAAAAGTGTTTGGCTTGGCTCCAACTTAGGACAAAGAAGCTATAACTAGAGCCCTGCAAAACGCACCCTTAGTTGCGCTAGATTGAATGAGTGATTGGTATGTATTTACCTGCTAGAGCAAGTGATGGTTAATCACAAAGCTTAAATTAACCTTGATTTTTAGTGAGCTGAGGGTAATTTTGACATTAAAAAACGTTAAAGTTGAAACTAATGGTAATAACATATATGGACATAAAAAATTGAAGTTGCAATGTATATAGAAATAACAAGTTTTCATATGTATATATGGACGTATACGGAATTTCCACTTAATAAAAGTGTGGTTATTGATTCTAAGTGTCCACTAAAAGTAGGCATTAAGCGGTAATCAGTCTATTTACTGTTAATCTAGACTTATTAGCGAAAGAATTAATAACTTGCAACTCTTAATAGCGTTTGGTATGTACGACCAAGAATACGCGATATCACGCGGTTCAACATGTACATGTAATATTTTATTTCCGGGATCATTAGATTCTACTCGATTCCGCTGTGTTCCTCCTCATATATAGAATCAAACACTACCTTAAATACTCTTGACAGTGACAAAGCGATAAAAATACGTTGACAAAAATCTGAAGTCATTCGTCGACTTTTGTCGGTTAGTATTGACCGTCGATAACTAATTAATTATAGGTTTACCTTAAACTAATCATCGAATAGAAATTATTGCGGTAATCGGACTAATTACTACTACCTTCCTTTCCATCCTAAATTATATTTATTTTTAAACTTTGGCGCGGTTATCAAGGTTTTGTTTGGGACATTGTTTGGGACAGCTTTAATTTCAGAATTTTTTGGAGCAGATTCAATCTAGCTTTAAGAAATACTGAAGCTAGATGTGGATGGATTAAAGATATTTAGTTGAGTAAAATAAAGATTTAAACTATTTTATTGTATTATAAAAACTGCAGATTCAATCTAAATATTAGAGTTGAGCCATATACCAAACAAACCCTAGGATGTAAAGAAAAGAATCCAAACTATTTCTCAATCACTGCTTTAAGATGTAACTAACCCTTACATCAAGCAAGGGTAGAATCGGAAGATAATAGAAGAAATGGTTATAAAAATTATAATATTTAGGAAAAAATTTGAAGGATAAAAATAATTGTATTTTAGGTAAGCTGTGACATGCACTTTTTTTGCTTTCTTTTAAAACAACCCACGTGCTCGAAAAAAAACAATGTATTTTTCCATTGATGACATCATAAACTTAATATTTGTGTCATCTAATCTAGAAATTAGCATAAAAAACTTGGGATATATCTTCCTGGGAATAAAACACACATGTGAAATATAGAGAAAATAAGGGGGCTGTAACAAATACAAGTAGAGAGAGAACACTTCGGCCGGTTTCAGCGCTCGTCTCGAAGAAATTTGCTAAAAAATCGTATAGAATTTCTAATTTGCAAAGACATCCTTATCTATTTCAATGTAAGAACACATAGAAAAACAGCTATTGCAGAGTGGTAAACAAATTTTGCTGCCTTAACAACTTCTCCAATGCAACTTACGACCACAGCATGTTTCAAAGTGAGGGTTATTTGCACCTATCTCAATGATAAAAAAGGGAAGAGATCTTGAGAGCAAGTTGTAATTTAAAGATAACTTGGCCGGATAAAATCCAGTACAGTTCTCAGTTTTGGATTGAGATGAGCAATTTTAGAATAGGTTGTACTGCTAGACACAGATCAGAACATACAAAAAGCTGGAAACCAACAAGGGTTTTACAATCACTCACAGAACAGACTCCTGGAGTACAACAGTAGCAATATGAGATCAAGGTGTTCAGTTCTGGGTTGGCTGCTGCTGAGGAGGAACTTGAGGTTGCTGCTGCTGTGTTGATGGCAGTGCTGGTTGCTGGGATGATGAGCTAGCTTGGGACTGAGCTGGGGGTGCCAGCATTGGCTGATAAGGAGGATACTGTGGTGGCTGAGGGTATGGCATGCGAGGCGGAGGCATGTAACCGCCATACGGTGGATAGTATGGGGAGTACTGCCCATGGTAATATGGTGGTGGCACAGGATAATTCTGTCCTGAGCTGCTTGATGCTTGAACTTGCCCAGCTTGCTGTGATCCTGGTTTGCCATCGCCCTCCTGTGACTTCACCAAGGCTCCCATCCTCTGGGGATCCATTGAAGGGTACAGGGTCCTTTCTGCTGCTGGTGGCGCTGGAATGTTGAAGTAGTATGATGCTGAGGCTGCTTGTGGTTGGCCTTCCACCATTCCAGGAGGTTGAGGCTGGTCGCCACTCTGCTGTTGAGATATAACAGCCCTAGGGAGCATTCCTCCATGTGAAACATGCCCTTGCCTCGCAGCTTCATCCTCATCTGGCTTTGGTGCTTGAGGCTTGCCCCACATAAGCTTCAGCCGCACACCCTTGATGACTAACTTGTTAGCAAGCTCCTCTGCGGCTTTCTCGGCACCTTCTCTTGTAGTGTACGTCACAAATGCACAGGCACGTTGCAGAACCATCCTTATGGACTCAATTTCACCATGTGCGTAAAACTGATCCCTCAAATCCTGCTCAGTGACTCGACTATCAAGGCCACCAATGTAAAGTGTCCTTATACTCTCATCATCTGGGGGTGTCAGGGACGGCATCTCACCAGCCTTACTCAAAAGCTTCATAGCAACTGGATCATTAACTCTGCAAAGAGGAAAAAAATTGTCAGAAGACAATGCAGGATAATAAATATAAAAATGGAATGTGAACCAAATGAGTAAAGTGAATTGGTAAAATCCCTAGAGTTCATAATAGGGAATAATTCAGTGCATGTTATAAACATGATTTATAAATCATCAGTGCTTGATGTGCATCTAACAAGACGACAATTAGGCTAAGGTACCTTATTCTGCAAAACAGCTCAGTTTTCATCCATGTTTAGATAGAATAGTGAGAAAATTCGGTTGGCATATACCAAGATTTCTTTTACTTCATCCATCATACACATTGGCTATGACTCATATGCAGAGTTACAATTATTATGCTTACAGATGCTGATTTGCATCCTAAGACGCTAGACAGGGATTTAATTTTGATGATATATCTTACAATAAAAAAGAACTGGAAATAGCATGTCTACCATATATAGATAAAAAAACTATGTATACCGATCGTTAGTTGTTGACTCTGAATGAGATATTAATATACAGTAATATCTGTAGATAGCTACAAGAAACATGCAGTTCAAAACTTTGTGTGCACAATCGCTACAAACATACCCATAGTAACGATCTTTGATGTTCTGCTGAGATAGCTCCCCAGTTTCAGGCATCTCATGTCGATACGGGCATTCAGCACCTCTAGTACATTCACCACGCACATAGAAACTGCACACATGAGCTCTGTTCCTCTTGTAATATGGTGATGTCCTTTGAAGCTTCAAAATGGTGTCGTTTGGACGGGCCTTCCCATGGGAAGAGTCATAATCTATACCAGCTCTGGCCTACATTTTGATAAAGAACAGGCTACCATTAGTAACAACAATACATACAATAGAGGCATGAAAAAGAATTAGTTGATCATGAATGATATAAGCAGAAACCAAGTGCAGGTACTCCATCACATAAGAGAGTAGTTAAAAAAGATTTTTTGTTGTTTTGATCGATATACTTTAAAGTGCATTAATTATATTTCTTTAGAACATTATGGTAGTCATAAAGGAAATTGATTTCTGATTAAAAAAAGGCCATTAATTTCTTTCAAGTGTCAATCTAACCCCACAGTAGAACCAGAGAGTAAAATTGGAAAAAAAAACATGAACCATAGTTATTAAGGCAGTGGACTACCGCCTAAGCAGTAAGGCGTAAGGCGAGGTGGTGGACTACACACCCATATAAAATACTGGATTTAGGAAAAATATCAATAGATAAATAGTAAATTCCAAATAGAAATAGAAATATAGTGATAAAAATAGCAATACAATATCAAGTTGCAATATTGTCACTTTAGATACCTTACAAAACTTAAAAAAAATATATAGTAAAAATTGTAATGACACATTTAAAATTATGTCTAGTACTATATTTAAAGTTCAGTTCAATAGCCTATTCATGTAAATCTAGTCCAACAGCCCATTTAAGGCCCATTAGGTTATTTTTTTATATCTAAACCCTAACCTCTCCCAGTCCACTCCTCTCAGATGCCGCATCTTCCCCTCTTCCCTCTTCTCTTTCCTCTCTTCTGTGCCACACCCTTACTTGCTGCGTCGTGCCGCGCTGGGCCTCACAGCGCGCCACTCGCGCCTGACCTCTCCGTGCCCGATCTGCGCCGCATCTGGCCCCTCTACGCCTGATATGTGCCACAGATGCCAACTGTAGTTGGGCTGCACGGGGGGCAACATTAGAGGGTAAGGCATCCCAACGCCTTACCCTCACCAAACACTCTAGCGCTAAAGTGTCGCTTTAGCGACACCTTAATAACTATGCTGTGGACACACCTAGTTACAGAAAAAAATGAAAAGAACTGTGATGTGGACATAAACAATATACTTAGTTGAGTATTTGAAAGTTAGTTAACAATAATAGTATAATACCAACAGTCAGAGTCTCAGAGATGGAAAGGGATGCATACCCTGCGATCATGCTCTTCTGCAAAGTACTCACGGTTCACATCACTCCTTGGGATTGCATCGTTTGAATTGATAGCAAGGGCTGTATCTCTGACCTGTACGGGCAGACCATATTCAAGATCTAGCAGGCAGACCTGGCAGACATTTTTCAGTTTGCAACATGTCTGGCAGATCTCTGTCTTCTTGTACCTTGCATCCCGTCCAGGTCGCCAGCGGAAGACAGTGAAAGGGCGTGCACATATTTTGCACTCTTTATCATATTCTGCTCTTAACTGCCAATACAAACAAGAAAGCCAGTAAACAATGTATACAAATCAAGAATTGAAGGAAACTAGATGTAAAAACCAACATAATAATTTGATTGAGGCAGTTACGACATCCCAGCCACTCTGCTTGGACCCCTAATGTTTTGTCTTCAGCCAGATAATTCCTTATTCTGTTATCTAGGCTGAATAACTTGAACCAAATTCTCTAATCACACTAACTTCGCAAACAGAAATAACAATTGACATGAAAATGACGCAGTTAAATTCCCCCCAGAGCTCTGGTAGAAATACTAACAAACACGTCAAATTTTTATTGGCCTAATTCGTAATAAAATTGCTAAAGCGAAACAGCTACAGTAACACACGCCATCGCAACAGATACCTAGCTCTGCGCCACCCGCCCCCGATCTACACGTACCGCAACACACAAACAGCAACCGTACCGACCAGATCGGCGCGAAGAACGTCAAACGCCCCCGCCGCCGGCCGCCGCAGCAACCACCGGAACCACGAAACCAATCGGATGAGGTTAGGGTTTGGGGGCAAGGGCACGGGCGGTTACCATGCGGACGTAGGGGTTGTCGCCGAGGCAGGACTCGCAGATGATGGGGAAGTCCGACCGCTCCCACCCGTCCGCCTGCGCGTCCCGAAGCAGCCGGTGCGCCATCTCCGGCTCTCCGCCTCCGCCGCCGCCGCCGCCGAGAGGGAGGAGAGAAGACACCTTCGTCGGGCTCGGTCTCGACCCTTCTGTTTGCCACAGGTCCGGCCCACAATACAAGTGTGTAACTTAAAAAATTACCCACATGTCATTATAATTTTTAGAAATTGTTTATATGTCATTGTCAGTTACTGTGGCGGTCCCCATCTGTCAGTGACATCGATGATATATTGGCAAAGCGCAAAAATTGTAATGGCACGAAAAAAATTAACCCTAACTTTTATACTGTTTAGATTTTTCTGTTATACACACGACTGACCGAAAGAGCCGACTTTTGTATGACCAAACGGAACACTGGGCTAGAATACGCGGAGTAGTATCGTTTGTTGCATTGGATTGTTCGGGAATCGGCTTGTTTAGTTCTGTGTAGAGCATTTTCGTTGGATTTGTTTGGTTCATGGTAATATGAGTATCTGTTTGATTTGGTCTTCACGCGTCACATGGAATGGACGTTTGGGTGCTATTTTGGAGTATTAAATGTAGATTATTTATAAAATTAATTCATAATCGATGCATTATTCACGAGACGAATCTAATAGGTCTAATTACATCATGATTTGACGATGTGATGCTACAGTAAACATTTGTTAATTATGAATTAATTAGGATTAATAAATTCGTCTCGCGAATAATCCCCTGATTCTACAATTATTTTTATAATCAGTTCATGTTTTATTTTTCTAATTGATGTCAAAATATCCGATACGATACGAACTAAACTTTAGTGAACCAAATACCCCCTAAGTCTATTTCCTATGTGTCCATAGATTCATTTATCCATAAATGATCTATAGTAAATATTAGAATAACTTACATTTGGAAACGGGGGAGTATTTAGACTTCGTTTGGTAAGGATTGTCCTACATGACTGATTTAGTTGAGAATTAGTAGAATATGTACCAAACGATTTTTTCCCCTCAAATTCGGAGCCGAATCAGATAGAATCAATTCTTGTTTTTTTATGTAGGAGAGTTGAATATGTGATTCCGATAGTAATCGGTACTACTTCCATTAACTTTTAAATAGCGTTGTTGGCTTTTATCTTAACATTTGACCATTCATTTTATTAAAAATAAAATAAAATATCGTTTTTGTTATAATTTGTTTTATCGTTGAAGGTACTTCGAGCATAACTTATATTATCACGTATTTGCATAAATGTTTTGAATAAGACGAATGGTCAAATGTTGTGAAAAAGTCAATGACGTCATTAAAAGTTAATGGAGGGAGCGTAACTTTAACTATAAGATTTATGTTAGATATGAAGTTTGTATAATATAATAAAACAGTTTAAATTTTTATTTTTAGCCCAAAATAAAAACTAAATTAGTATTTTAATTTGCGAAACTAATTTATAAATAAAATACTATTGAAAGAGTCGTAATTGGGCTTTGTTAGGCCGGTCCTAGTGGGCCCAGCCCACGCATGACAGAAGGGTCGAGACCGAGCCCGACGAAGGTGTCTTCTCTCCTCCCTCTCGGCGGCGGCGGCGGCGGAGGCCTACTAAAATTCCAAACAAGATTGTTTATTGGGACTAAACTTTAGGGAAGTCCATTAGTCCCTTGGATGTTGCTTATTGGGACTAAAAGTGACATGCACACTCTATCTCTCCTCATTAAATGATGTTTAGTCCCTATATCCAAACAAGATAACTAAACTTTAGTCCCTACTAAAATAAGCAAGTTTTAGTCCCTAAAAAAAGCAAGGTCGTCCAAACATGGCCTTACAGTGCAGGGGTAATATAGTTATTTATGAAAAATAGTTATTTGCGGGTGGGCTTAAATGACAGGAAGAAGTGAATTTGAAATTGTAATATCATCTAGGTTATTAGACGAATAGTAATGTTATTTTTGGCATATGGAAAAATAACGATGACACAGAAGCTATTAACCTACGTTATATTATTATACTTGTTAATAAATAAGAGATGAGAATGAGAAATATCTTTCAGGGGGCTTTATGCAATATCAATTTGTTAAATTATTTTATTCCGGCGGACGGCGGAGAAGTTCCCCACCGCGCGGACGAGATGGGCGGCGCCGGCGAGAGGAGAGAGACGCTGGTCGTGGAGCTGGAGAGGCTGCGGGCAGAGAGGGAGGAGCTCGATAGCCGCATACGGACGCTAGAGTCGCAGCTCGAGGCCAGTTCCGCGGCAGGGGGCGACGCGGCGGGGGCAGGAGCCGCCGCCGCCGCGTGCCCGAGACGCCCTGGCAATGGGTTCACGCCGTACGATGGCCTCTCGGCTGATATGATCCATCGCTACAGCCGCCACCTCCTCCTCCCCGACTTCGGAGTGGAAGGTTAGCTCATTGTTGCGCCATCGTATGCCCACCCCACCCCAATGGAGAGTCTGATGATTTTGTTAACCATGAGGCAGGTCAGAGGAAGCTTTCTAGGTCATCGATTTTGGTGATCGGAGCTGGAGGACTAGGTTCGCCCGTGGCATTGTATCTAGCAGCTTGTGGTGTTGGTAATGTTCTTCCCCTCCTGTTGCTGAACCTGAAGCTGTGCTTGGTTAATTGGTTCTAGTTTCATCAGGAATCGATAAAATTACTCTGAATTTGCTCCTTAGGCATTGTGTTTCACTTATTCTCCTTGTCGAGAAGAGCTAATCCTGTGTATGCATATCTGAAATTGGATGTATTACTGGTTTTTGGTTCCTTCACTTTATCGGAGTTTCGGTAACTTGTTGCTTTCTCGCAACCTTATGTATTCTTAGGTTGCTTGGGCATTGTTGATGGAGATGATGTGGAACTTAATAATCTTCATCGGCAGGTACAAATAATGTGGTATTTAATTTGCATGTATATTCTGTTATATTATTTCTGAAAAATATATTATGATGCCTATTTTTTATTCTTCTCCCTTGTGAACTATCTGGTTGATGTTTAGTTGCTGATTGATAGTGGTAGGGTAATAATTCAAATCACTTTCTACTAGAAGATTCACAGTCACTTGGAGAATTCTGATTAAGTGAAATCATTTTGACATTCAACAATTGTTCATTCTCTAAAAATCATGTGGCATATCGTGCTGATATTTATATTTTTATCGAATGTTCTCTTAGATAATCCACAAAGAAGCATATGTTGGGCTATCAAAGGTGAAGTCAGCGGCTGACACTTGCCGTGAGTAAGCAACTATCCTTTCATTGTATTCTCATTATGATAGGCCGTCCTTTGAAATATTTATCCTTCAAAGATCTTTCAGATCGAGGCTACTGCTTTTTTAATATCACATATGCTGTTTCTTTTTCAGGATTAATTCCTCTATCATGGTGGTGGAGTATCATCATACTTTGAAGCCTTGCAATGCTTTGGATATTGTGAGAAAGTATGCTATCAAAACTTTGTGTCTTAAGAGAATATATTGTGCCTTTTTAGAATTTACTGATTATTTTCTGCACTGCTGGAACACTCTCAGATATGATATAGTTGTTGATGCCACGGACAATCTTCCTACTCGGTACATGATCAGTGACTGTTGTGTGTTGCTGAATAAGGTAATTCTTTTTTATGGTAAATGATGCAGCTAATATTTCAAATCTTCAATGGGGTAGTGCCAATTTTCTGCCATCTTGGCATATCAGTCATTACGTTTTCATTTAAGTTACCAGGCTGTTATGTACCACCAACTAAAACAGCTTTATGTTGATTTCATTTACATTGGTTTCGTCAATAAAATGCTGTTTTTTATCTGTGCAGCCTCTTATATCTGGTGCAGCGTTAGGTTTTGAAGGACAGGTAAAGGCCACACTCCTGATGATATTGTATTCTTGTAGTTCCCCTTCATTTTTTGTTCATGCACTGACTTCTCTAACAGTTGACTGTTTATCATCATAATGGAAGTCCATGCTATCGGTGTCTTTTCCCAAATCCACCACCAGTGGCAGCCTGCCAGAGATGCTCAGACAGTGGAGTTCTTGGGGTTGGTAAGTACAATAGTAAGAAATGCTTCTTGGCTATAACAATAACTTCACAGAAGGTGAAACACGAGTTTTAATATTTTTCTCATATTTCAAGTGCATACTGCATACACAAGCTTCTCTTTTTTTTTCACAGCAGCTTCTTGGCCATAACAATCACTTTATATGTTCTCATATCCTTTGAATAAATTGCAAAAAACAGGAGTAACTTACTCAAATGCTATACATACAATTTGAAGTTTTGACCATTCCCACATAGGCACCTGAACCTACTACATATTAGGTTGGCTGGTTACAACATTGTTTCTTTTCTAGATAGAATATGCAGATCATACTTAGAGTGTGAAAGCATGGTACTGAATAGGATGGCATAAACTTCATCCCTTGATTACATCTTTTGCTTAGATAGTTTTGCATTGGTAGACTAACCACTCTTTGTTGACTTATAGTTCCTGGAGTGATTGGCTGCCTGCAAGCTCTAGAGGCTATAAAGGTTGTTACTGATGTTGGCGAACCCCTAAGTGGAAGAATGCTACTCTTTGACGCACTGTCTGCACGTATTAGAATTGTATGTCACTCCATTCTAGATATGTTGTGTGCTGTTTATGTTATGCATGATGAAAGTAGTGATGCTTACTGTACTTGATGGGTAATTTTCTGCTATTTGAACTACTTATTCACACACGAGGCAGTTTAATGAGAAACTACACGTCTTCATCTTAGCTTATTTGATGAATTTCTACATTGTATTTTGTGCAATGACTTGCTTGTCCGTTCCTCATGCTATATATGATCATAATATCCAGTGTCGTCTCGATGAATTTGAGGCTTTGGTGCGAAATACAAGATACAACCATAGAATCGAATAATTTATATAACCAAGTCATACTTTCACTTAAATATATAACTTTAATACATATTGTTTCTTATGATACTTAGAAATATATCAAATATTAGTGTGGTTGGGGGACAAGCTTGCATTAGAATAGTATGAAGGACAAATCCTCTATATGATTGTAATCACTATTTATTTTTCACTATTCACTAACCAATAATCATATTCACATATTGGTATTTAGACTTTGCTAGACTTTTCTTTTTTCCTGATTAAGTACATACTTTAATTAATTAGTATTTAGGGCCCTAATTTTTTCGGGGGCCCTATGCGGGTGCCCATCTTGCCCCTGTGCTATACTGCTATTGAACAACCATGATAATTTCACACGGCATGGCATGTGCTAGCACTTTAGCAGCTATGCATGAGTGCGTCACACTCAATGGGCACAGGTGCCATATTATGTCTACCTCAAAGTTCCAACTTGCATAGCAAGGTTAGAAAAAGCGTTATGCGCTATGCGTGCGGTGGCCTACTGCATAGCGCTTAGGCGTTTTATGCGTGATTAAGCGGCGCTTAAGCGTTATTGACTTAGTCAACGAAAAGACCAAAAATAGGTAGAATTTTTGAGTTTCAGGTAGCTTACATTGATTATTTATTTCTTTAAAACAAGCTACAATGGGCGTGCCTAATTACCAGCGCAATAAAATCCTGGTTCGTAAAACAAGCTACTGATAAATTCGCACCCGATCGATTGAACATTGAAGGCTAAACTAGGCGGCATTCGCAGGGACGGAGTGGGTAAAGGCAGCATTTTGTCCACAGGAACCAGATTGGAGAGGGAAGAAACAGATGAGGAGTGCCAAGACATACCGAGGTGGTGCTTGGTGCGCTCATAGTTGTTACGGCGGCGCGGCGAGGCGAGGCGCCGGACCACCTTCACACCTTTTAGGCGAGTATGGCGTGCGGCCAGGCGACGCCATACTCACTTCACAGATTTTGTGGCAACATTATTACCAATATATGATGTTCATCACAATATTGGTAATAATTTCAGTAATATAACTATTCCATAATCTATATATCCATAATTAGCAAAGCAACAACAACTATTCCATTTATCTTTAACAACAAATAACAAGCATGGCAACCAGATCAAGCATAATCACATAGAAAACATTTTCTCACAAAGAAAACATTAGTGCTAACACTTAACAGTAGAACACTTAACAAAGAAAACATTTTCGCTTAGGAGTGAGCCTTACCCCTGGAGAGCGCAGCGCGCACTCGTGCAGAGCCGCAGACCCAAGATGCGCGCAGCCGCGCAGGAGGGCTCCGGCGGAGGGAGCAGCGGGCCAGCGGGCTCCGGTGGAGGGAGTGGAGGGCTCTGGCGGAGGGAGCCGAGGCCCGAGGGTGCGGCGAGCTCCGGCGGAGGGAGCGGAGGGCTCTGGCAGAGGGAGCCGAGGCCCGAGGGTGCGACGAGCTCCGACGGAGGGAGCGGAGGGTGCGGACTGAGGCGAGCTCCGGCGGAGGGTGCGGACTGCGGCGAGCTCTGGTGGAGGGAACGGCGAAAGGCCGAGGCGGAGGCGGCGCACAACAAAAGAGGAGAAAAAGGTGTGAGCACTGAGCTAGGGTTTTCTTTCACAGAATCATAGCTAGGGTTTTCTTTCACTGCGGCTCGGGCCAGCAGAACACATGCCGTGCGTGCACTGCCACTGAGCCCACCAGACCGCCGCCGCACATGGCGTCGCCGCGAAGCCATATGGCGTCCATACGGCGCCATATCCGCTTAGGCGGACGCCATATTGGATGTGGCGGACGCCACACTCCCCTGTGGCGAGGCGATCGCCGTGGCGTCCGCGGAATCCCGCCCCGACGCCTAATCGTCGCTTAGGCGACGCCTAAGCGACGCCATGACAACTATGGGTGCGCTCGACGAGGGAGCGACGGTAGAGTGCAAGGACGCTGGCCATGGCGGCCTCCCTCTCGCCGGTCTCATCGTCATCCACCTCCGGCTCCTTCACCGCGAAGGACGCCGTGTGCACGTTCCTCCCCAGAACGACCTCCCTCCTCGCCGGCGGCTGCTCCTCCATTGGCCGCGCTTGGGTGACGGCTGCAGCGGGGGCCGGCGAGGGAGGCAGCTGCAGCAGGGGCCGGCTTGGGCGATGGCTGCAGCGGGGGCCGGTGATGGAGGCGACTGCAGCGGGGCCGGTGAGGGCGACGGCTGCAGCAGGGGCCGACGAGGGAGGCGGCTGCAGCAGGGGCCAGCGAGGAGGACGGCTGCAGCGAGGGCCGGCGGCTAGGGCTAGGTACTCTGTTCTTCTGTGTGACTCTGTCCACGTTGCATATATTTCTCACACACAGCAAGACGCCAAAAATTCCCGCGGGCAACAGCTCTTCTCACGCGCGGGCACGCGCGCGTCAAACTTTCCTGCGCGCTTCTGCCCCGCTTTCGCGCCGCTTCCGCGCCACAGCGCGCTAAAGCGGTCCGCCTATGCGCGCTACCGCTAAACATGGCGCTTAGGGGCTAAGCGCAGCGGAAGTCCACCGCATGGCGCCTAATCGCGCTGCAGCGGCCGCTTTTCCACGCATTTGCGAACCCTGTTGCATAGTTTCTTTAGTATCTTTTATCATAGAAGTACTCTACTTGAGGGAATTACGATACGAAACTAATGTCAGGAGCTCTGCCATTCATTTAAATAAGAGGAGCATTTAAGCATTACATCGGGCCTTAACAGGGGTAACACCAAGACAACACTGCAACCCCAAACAACCATCCAGATACATCACTACACCAAACACCTAGCTGGAAGTAATATGCTAAGTGGGGTAACCTCATATGTCAAATCATGTTCTCTTGACTCCAATGTTGAAAATGGCCCTCAAAATAATATATAGTATCTGTGGTATATGTTGTAACAGGATCATTCTCAGCATCAATCGGATCCGCACATACCTGCTAGTAATATATTATATCATTGACATTCCATGCTAGGAGCTAGTTGTGTATTTGATGTGTTCATCAAGTCAGATTTCAGATTTGTGCTCTCAACCCAATTTATAACATAGGAAAATAGGATTTTTAGGTGCATACTAGTTAGTAGTTACTGGATCATTCATTTGGGAGTGGTTTGTTAGGGAAGTGGGTTATGAACATTATAATAGTTCTACTTATCCTGATAAGTGCTATCTGCTGATGTCTTCATTTCACAGTTTAAAGTAGTAATGATGTTGCACCTTTGCTTTAGGACCAATATATTGGGAAAGGAGTTGGAACCTGTTTATAATTTGTTTATGCTTTTTAACATGCTCTATTTCTGACATCCGTATGTACAAAATACTTAATCAATGCTCTTTCCTTCAGCCTCTTCGTGATGTTCATACTCAAAATCTACATATTTCTGCAGGTTAAGATTCGAGCAAGCTCGGCTGTTTGCACAATTTGTGGAGAAAATTCAGTTTTTACTCAAGAAGATTTTCAGAAGTTTGATTATGAAAACTTCACACAATCCCCGATGTCTGATAAGGTATGGTTTCGGACCATTGACTTCATGATTTGTCTTGTGGTAACATTTAACATTCTTTGCAAATCAAGGTAGTTCTGAATTGCAAATGGAATTTTGTTTGTCTAATCTGAATATCTGATCAAACGTGTGAGTTTGAATACTAAAAACTGAACTTAAATACTAATTGAGCAGTTAACAATTCTTTTGGATATTGTAATGTAAATTGATTGGTTTTTCCTACTGGGAAAATTTTAGCTAATCCTGAGTTTTCTCTAGCACCTCTATACTCTATAACCTGAGTTGGAATATAGCCATGTGAGCTGCAATAGCGCAATCCAGGGGTGATTGGGGCTTGAATGCTTGATCCCCCAGGCCTAGCTCCTTCCTTTTATTGAATTTTCATCAAATTGCTATGAAAATATTTGAAAATTTTGAATGATTAGTTAAGAATGGATAGGACAGTCATAAACATCAAATATTTTTGGCTCCGCCCCTACTGCCATCCAAGGTTTCTGTGTCTTAAAGGGTATAGTCACCATCAGTGACTAGCCTAACTAGCAAAAAAATGTTTAACAATGGGTGTGCTGATAATCGCGTTTGAGTTCAGAATGGAGTAAAAAGTAAATGGATTTATACATAATGTCATAAATGCATGTATTTGCATGGAATGCATAATTCTTTGGTGTTCTTTTTAAGTTATCTGAATGAAAAGGGCAGCACCGACAAGTTCTTTTCCTCACAACAATCATGTTATCCCAGTTTCATCAATAATGCATCAATTGTTACTTGTTCCTGGCTGGCGTTTTATGTTGTTTCACTCGCTGTTATGTTCAATGCAGTCTGTGCCAAGTCTTGACCTACTTCCAGAAAGTGCCCGTGTCACTTGTAAAGATTACAAAAAATTAGTCAATAATGGTGAACCTCATCTATTGTTGGATGTGCGACCTGCACATCACTTCCAAATAGCTTCAGTTTCTCAATCTATGAACATTCCGCTGTCTGCGCTGGAGGAGAAGCTTCATATGCTAGAGACCTCGCTGAAGGAAACAATGGACGCCTCCTCCTCAAATAAACCGCCTTCCGTATATGTTGTTTGCCGAAGAGGCAATGACTCGCAGAGAGCTGTTCAGATTCTCCACGAGAAGGGGTTCCTTTCTGCCAAGGATATAATCGGTGGCTTGCAGTCTTGGGCACAAGAAGTTGATCCTGATTTCCCCATTTACTAGCTAAATCAATGCAATATATAGCTGTTGCTGTGCCAGATTTGAGAATTCAACTTTCAATCTTGCTATGAGCTCGTCCGACTGACCATTTGCCACTAAAAAAATTATACACTTTGATTATTTGCCACTTGTGTGAATGACACGTGGGACCATCCGACTGTATGACAGTGGGCCAAAGTAGCAAATAATCGAAACCCATTTTCAAGAGTGTCAAATTATCAAATATTCAGGTATTTATTGTGCTCTACTCAAGATATGTTTTTTCAGGGTATATCTGTTGGTCACACTCAAGCTGCTATTTTTGCAAGAACTGCGTTATGTTTGATCTGGGGTTGTGATGATACATGAGCTATGCTATAGTTGTTTACTGTACTTTTTTTTGGTCAGGAATTGATTGATTTGATTATGATAATTACTTCCTCCATTGCATGTAGGCATGAAAAACCTTTAAAATATTTACCTGATAGTTAGTTATTTAACAGTTTAAAAGAATTAATAAAATCATTTAAAATATATTTTCGAACTTATTAATCCCTATGTCAGAAGTATAAAAGATGTATAATTTGTTGGCGGGTCTTCAAAAAACTTTGATCATTTTTTTCCACAATATTTTATTAATAGTAGTAAAATCAATATCAAATAAAGTATTTTATGTGAATTGAACTATATCACAAATATAAAATTAGTCAAAAGTTTAAAAGTTGATATTATAATTTTTGTCAGATGGAGTATGTAATTTCTCTGTCTCGCAAATATTTTTTAAATATAAAATTAATGTATTAGCGGTAAGACTAAAAAAACCAAGTCAACTCTATCTTTTTACCAAAAGAAAAAAGTAGTAGTGTAAAGTAATATTTAAAAGATATCAAACAACTCTTAATTTAAAAATTTATGGGAAAAATTATAAATATCACGTAAATGATATAAATAACTTAAAACATGATAAAATAATATTAATCATTCATCACAATTCAATTTTAAAAATAATATTGATTTTATTAAAAATAAGAATCTATTAGGGCGTGTACAATCTTATTTAATAGATGGTCTCTTGAGAGATTTTTAGGAATTAACTAAAAAAATTTAAGAGATGGACTCTTCGCGAAGAGCCCGTCTCTACAAGATTTTACATACGCATTGTCTCTTAGTTATATTTATGATTTAGGGACTTAGGTTATACCGTATAATTTCTTTGTTATCTTTTATACTTTATACTTTGAAAACCACTCCACCTCACTTCGCCCGCCGGCGGCATCTTCCGGTGGAAGAAACGGCGGTACGCTCACCGTCCAATCATTAGGGTCACCGAAAACCCACGCCGACGTCTCCGAATCCGCGCCCGCGGCAAAAGCTTGCACCGCACGCTTCCCGGCCCCACACGCTGACAGGTGGTCCACCCGTCGCCGACGTACGTGGGACACCGTTCCGGGCCCACCTGTCAGTGGTGTAGGGCGGTGGTGGTGACATGACGCGACGTCCCAAAAATCCGCGCGGGAAACGGCTCCGCTCCCGCGCGCGGCGCGCCAAAAGCTGGTCCAAATCGAAGCATTTAAATCTGTCCCCCGGGCGCCAAACCCTAGCCGCATCCATCCATCCATCCATTCCGCGTCTCCCTCCTCATCTCGCGCAACCCAGCGGCGGCGGCGGGGGCGGAGGCGGAGTACCGGGTGTTCGACGGAAGGTTTTGCCCGGCGGAGGCGGAGTACCGGGTGTTCGACGGAAGGTTTTGCCCGGCGGAGGCGGAGGCGGCGCGGGCGCACCGGGTGTTCGACGGAAGGTCTCGCCCGGCGGAGGCGGCGGCGAGGATGTACGTGGTGAAGCGGGACGGGCGGCAGGAGACGGTGCACTTCGACAAGATCACGGCGCGGCTCAAGAAGCTCAGCTACGGGCTCAGCCAGGAGCACTGCGACCCGGTGCTCGTCGCGCAGAAGGTCTGCGCGGGGGTCTACAAGGGCGTCACCACCAGCCAGCTCGACGAGCTCGCCGCCGAGACCGCCGCCGCCATGACCGCGTCCCACCCCGACTACGCCTCGGTAACAACCGCAGAATGACACCGACGGTTCTGTTCCCCCTTTTCGTACTTGTCTTCCTCTCACCTGTGGATTGCTGTTGTGAAGCTCGCGGCGAGGATCGCGGTGTCCAACCTGCATAAGAACACCAAGAAATCCTTCTCAGAGACGTAAGTGATGCATCACTTTGTTTCATTCGTACAGTGGAGCGAGATTTAATTTTAGGGTTGCCTTTGAATTGTTGCAGGATTAAGGACATGTATAGTCATGTCAACGAGAGATCTGGGTTGATGGCTCCTTTGGTTGCCGATGATGTATATGAAATCATCATGAAGGTGAGTCATCGACTAACTGTGAGAATTTCTTCAGAGACTTGCAGAGATAGCTGCTGTTCTTGTTCTGCTTGCTGAATGTACTGTTCCATTGAATTGGTTACTTAATAAGATTTGATAATTTGTCACTACCAAGAAGTATCTTCAATTTTGATTTTTTTTGTTATCCTCATCCACATGTCATTTCATTGTCACGTAGTGACAACATAATCGAGGGATCATCTTGAGAGCGACAAATCATCATTTTTTTTATTATTGATGTATGTTACGCCTTCGTTCTAATGTTCTGACGATTGATTGTAGAATGCTGCTCGCTTGGACAGCGAGATAATTTACGATAGGGACTTCGATTATGACTACTTTGGTTTCAAGACTCTGGAGAGATCTTACCTCTTGAAGGTTGGAGGGAAGGTCGTTGAGAGGCCGCAGCACATGCTGATGAGAGTTTCAGTGGGGATACACAAGGATGACATCGACTCTGCTATCAAAACCTACCATTTGATGTCTCAACGTTGGTTTACTCATGCTTCTCCGACCCTTTTCAATGCAGGCACTCCAAGGCCCCAAGTACTGTGCATTCCCTATCAGATTTTTTTTGTGAAATCATAGCCTTTGAGTGTGGAATTGTTTGCTTACTGTTTTATTCTCTGCAATGCAGCTAAGCAGCTGTTTCCTTATCTGCATGAAAGATGACAGCATCGAGGGAATATATGATACTCTGAAGGAATGTGCTGTTATAAGCAAATCTGCTGGAGGGATTGGTGTATCAGTTCACAATATTCGCGCAACTGGGAGCTATATACGAGGAACAAATGGAACCTCCAATGGAATTGTTCCTATGCTACGTGTTTTCAATGATACTGCTCGATATGTCGATCAAGGTGGAGGCAAGAGAAAAGGTAGGTTGCGTGATCAATTTTATTTGGGAAAATATTGTGATATCATAGTCTTCAGAAATGCTCATGATGTCCTAAAAACTAGGTGCATTTGCTGTGTACTTGGAGCCTTGGCATGCTGATATTTGTGAGTTCCTTGATCTGAGAAAGAATCACGGGAAGGTGAAATCTCAACCAGATCACTTTTTTCTTTACCTCCTTTGCATAGGAAAACTGCAACCATTCAAATCTTCTGGACCGTCTGACATTGAACTAATTTCAATGTATCCTTGCATATCTTGATTTCTGCACCAGAAATTGATTCCATACCTGCAATGGATGTCATGAGTCATGACATACAAATTGATTTTCAGGTCTTACTTTGATGCAAATTACTTATACCATTTGAGAAAATAGTGTGGCAGGCTCTAGTATATATCTGCATATATAAGTATGTAACATATAAGTGTTTACTATTTGTTCTGTGTGCTGTCATCACAGAATCACATGATGTGCCTTCGCTGTGTTATTGTGTTTAAATTAAGGTTCATCCTGAGGAGAACTCTGAAATGCATGCTATTTTGTGAATGAAAATTGAACAGGAGGAACATCGTGCTAGGGATCTTTTCTATGCACTCTGGGTTCCTGATCTATTCATGCAAAGAGTCCAAAATAACGAAGAGTGGTCATTGTTTTGTCCCAATGAAGCTCCAGGATTAGCTGATTGCTGGGGTGACGAGTTTGAGAATCTGTACAAGAAATATGAGAGAGAAGTAAGTTGGAATTGACATTTAGTTACACAACTTATTGAAATGGGAACAGTTTACAGTAACCTAGGTTTGTTCTTCAGGGCAAGGCAAAGAAAGTTGTTCCAGCACAGACTGTCTGGTTTGACATTTTGAAGGCGCAGATAGAAACCGGTACACCGTATATGCTTTACAAGGTAAATTTGGTAGCAAAACTAGTAAGGAGTAATTGCTTCTGGTTTTGAGATTCCTCTAAATTTGCTTCTGGTAATAATAAGGTTCCAATTATTTGTTTCAAATGTGCTTGTTTTGACACAGGACACATGCAATAGGAAAAGTAATCAGCAGAATCTAGGCACAATCAAATCTTCAAACTTGTGCACTGAGATAATTGAGTTCACCAGTCCTACTGAAACTGCTGTCTGCAATCTTGCATCTATTGCTTTACCACGGTTTGTAAGGGAAAAGGTATAACTTGTTAGGGCTTTGGCTGAATTCAATCACGAATGCTGTCTATTTGTGTGTTTAACTGTAAGAATTCTGTTCCAGGATGTTCCCATAGAGTCCCATCCATCCAAGCTTGTTGGCAGCACTGGTTCAAAAAATAGATATTTTGACTTTGACAAGCTTGCTGAGGTCAGCTGTTTGCTCAGAATCTGTTTGTTCTAACTACTCAATTTTGACCTGTCAGTGAATGTTCTGATACACTGTTGATTTTACCAGGTTACTTCAACTATCACATACAATCTCAACAAAATAATTGATGTTAATTATTACCCTGTTGAAACGGCAAAGAGATCAAATATGCGGCACAGGCCAATTGGTATCGGTGTTCAAGGCTTGGCAGATACTTTTATATTACTTGGCATGCCATTTGATTCACCAGAGGTACTTTTCCCAGTTCAGTGCTGGCACTAGTTCCTTCCTGCACTTAACTGATGTGTGAAAACGTGATCCTTTTCAGGCTCAGCAATTGAATAAGGGTATTTTTGAAACTATTTACTATCATGCTCTGAAAGCTTCTGCTGATCTTGCTGCTAAAGAAGGTCCCTATGAAACATATGAAGGGAGCCCTGTCAGCAAGGTTTTTCCCCACTACAAATATTATGATACTTTTAATTCTTTCTTCCCAAACTTATTTGTTGGTATAGTTTGACTAAATGTTTGGTTGGAAATCAATATTAATATTATTTCTAAGATTGTTCTTTTTCCACTTTGCAGGGTATTCTCCAACATGACATGTGGAACGTAGTGCCATCTGACAGATGGAACTGGCCAGCTCTACGGAGTAATATTGCTAAAGTTGGATTAAGAAACTCACTTCTTGTTGCTCCAATGCCCACTGCTTCCACTAGTCAGATTCTTGGCAACAACGAGTGCTTTGAACCTTATACATCTAACATATACAGTCGACGGGTTCTAAGGTTTGTAAATACAACACTTTTCTTAGTCCTCATGTTCTGAACTACAGGTGCATAATAATTGATTTTGTTAAATATTTTTCTAGTGGGGAGTTTGTTGTGGTCAACAAGCATCTTCTCCATGATTTGACTGAAATGGGTGTTTGGACTCCTGCTTTGAAAAACAAGATAATTTATGAAGATGGTTCTGTTCAAAAGATGACAGAAATCCCAGACGATCTTAAAGCAATTTACAAGTATGTTGCCCATTCTCCTAATGCTATATTTTTCCAGATGCAATTATTATTCATGTAACTAAACATTTAACCTTGACTGTTTCGCCAGAACGGTTTGGGAGATAAAGCAGAAAACTCTAGTTGACATGGCTGTTGATCGTGGCTGCTACATTGACCAGAGTCAGAGTCTTAATGTTCACATGGAACAACCAAACTTTGGGAAGCTAACTTCTCTGCATTTCCATGCTTGGTCCAAGGTAATTATGTCTATGTTGGTCCAGATTCCTTAACTTTAAGCACTTGCATTTATTCTGCAATTGCCGCTGTGCCACAAATTTCTTGTCTTTACAATCTTTCATACTAAAAAAAGGTCTAGATGTAATTGCGATCGCTTCTTGGTCAATTTTAGGGCCTGAAAACTGGGATGTATTATCTAAGAACACGAGCAGCCGCTGATGCAATCAAGTTTACAGTTGACACTTCCTTTCTGAAGGTCAACGGAGTAAGTTTTCCAGCCCTTTCCATAACTGCTTTGCACTCTCCTTCAAATCCAACTCACCATTAAAAACTCGTAATCTTCAGGAAAACAACACCAATGCTGCAGAGGAAGAGGACCTGGAAGCTAAAATGGCCCAGGTCGTGTGTTCCTTGAACAACCGGGAAGAGTGCTTGGCATGTGGAAGCTAGATGTGTGTCCACCACTACACAATCTGTTTTTTAACCAAGACGACGGCATTATTCAACCGGCAGATCATTGGGTTTCAAATAACTGAAAAAGGGGGAGTTCTTGCCTTCTTGTTCTTGGTGTAGCATGTTAGAGTTGAGATTTCCATACTGAGCACGCATTGTCTGTTGAATTTCTTCTTTGGCTTGTACTGTACCATTAAAGTTGTTGGGTTACTGCAAATGTATATATTGTTGGGATAATCTTGGATTAAGCCTCTAATGACCGAGTACGAGTAGCGAAGGAGGCTTACCATGTACTATTTGAACTCAAGACTTGTGGCTTTGATACTATATTGAGTTACATGTCGTTTAGTTCAAGATAGACAATTTATTTTATATTTCAATGATTAGAAATGTACCTATGTTTGTTTCAAGTTGAGATTATAATAATCTAGCTTATCGAAATAAGTTGAGTTGGACTAGTTTATTAAATTAAGCTACCATAATAAGTTGATTTGTTTGTTTCTTGATCTGAAACAAACAAGTCCTAAATTCTGATCATATTCCCTGCACAGCTTGAAATGAATTGACGCAATGGCCTCATCATCCAACTTCAGTGACGGTTAGAGATCCAATTCTCAATTTTTCTCTCCATCACCTTGTGTTGTTCATGTATTAGCTTTGAATATCTAAGTTGATGCTATCAGATATGATGTGTGTGCTATGTTTAACGTTGTTGGCTGCTGACAATAGCGTGTTCAAGAAAAGTCTCAGATTTGCATTTGCATATCAATTTATCATGGTTTGCAGCTGATGTCATTTTTGTTCAACTTGTCAGTAAAGTTTATCAAGAGATGTATGCCAGTGCCAGTGCATGCCACATGATTACTTCTATGGAAACAAACCATAAGGACATGAAAAGGTCAGCAGAGCATACAAGAAATTTTTATCTCTAATTTTTAGGAATTTTGAGTCTAAAATATATTTTTAATAATTTTCTATTTGATTTATCATTTCTATAGATTCCCCAAACCCTCATTCATCTTTCCTAGAGAATATAGATGGTCAAATGGGCCACCTGGCTCGACCTGATCAGATTTGTGCCTGGGCACGGCCAGCCTATGGGCTGAATTTCTATAGATTCCCCAAATCCTAGTTCATCTTTCCTAGAGAATATAGATGGTCAAATGGGCCACCTGGCTCGACCTAATCAGATTTGTGCCTGGCCACGGCCAGCCCATTGGCTGAGTCCTCGGTGTAGGCAAAACGTTGTTTCCGTACAAAAATAAGTAAATATTTGCACCTTATGAGACTTGTAGGTTATGGTTGAATGAGAATAATTATTATATTACAACTCATTTTTTATTTTCTTTTGTTAGCCCACGTACTTGCCTCTTGGCCTAAGCACGACGCCCGATGCTTTGTGTCGGCCCGGCCCAACCCAATGAAAGATGGATCGTGCCGGGTTTGGGCCGAGCCAAAATCTTCGTCGTGCTAACCCATATGACCATCTATATTGGGGAATGACTCTTTACTCACCGTCTATGCAAGAGTAAAATATATAGAATATAATATTTATAGTTTGTTTTTAAGTAAACCAGCGGAAAAGACTCGTTTGAAAGCTGAACAAAGTTTTATGCATCTTAGAGACTCTTATTCATGTGAAGTAAATTTTATTCCAAGGTAGGAAAGTAATGTGCACTGAATAGAACTGTTTCCTATACAATTTAGTGGACATAATTAAGAATAATTTCAACATTGACTGATGCAGACAGTATATTAAGAAAAAGAAAAGCAAGGATAGGAATGAATACTAACAAGACAGATTCAAAGCTTTGACAGGTTATCTCTTGGACCAATTCTAGGCTTAGATGGCCTAACTCTTTAACTAAAATTGTTTAAGGATTTAAATATATAAATTTAATCCAGTTCTCACATTAAAAAAACAATCCAGTTATATCAGAATCCCATTAAAACCCTGAAGTTGGACATCTTAATGAGAATTTTACAACAATTAATTCATTTTTGATATCAATGATCTATTACCTCCTAGAGTTGACATATCTAGATACATATATATACAACAATTAATTCATTTTTTGCATGTTAGCATATTAATTATTGCATGTACTATAAAAAGGAAATAATTAATAAACTTTTCGTGCGGACTACATGCATACATACCTAGGAAATTTTTCTTTTTTAATTATTTATTTTAAATATACAATTTAGATTAGTTTTATGTATTAAATGGATCCTTTAAATTGCAAGACTAGCTTGTGAACAAGTCTAGAACGATTTATATAAGAAATTAGAGGAATTAAGTGTTTAATAGTAAGAGCATCTCCAAGAGTCACTTTAAAAATTGATTCTCTATATAATTTTTGGGATCCAATTTTGAGGATACAAATAGTTTAAATATGTTTCTCTCCAATAGAGTCCCTAAAGTAAAGTATGTGAGTATGTTCCCTACAAGTAGGGAATATAATAGTTAATTTTGAGGATCCTTTATTTTTGGGAATCATTTAGAGTATCTATTGGAGGAGATTTTTTAACTCTAGTCCCAAAAATTTAGAGAAGAGAGCTCTTTAGAGCTTCTCTTGGAGATGCTCTAAGACGCAAAAGAAAAGCAAGCAGCATGAAGCTTCCATTAATTGGCCGAATTCTCCTTCCTATTGCGGTCAATAAACCCTCTCGACTCGAATCGAGTCTTTACTCGCCCAAATTTCCCGTCAAAACCGCGGTTTCCAATCCGTCCCAGCCGCCGTGAACCCTTGGAGCTTTGAGCCTCCCTGCGGCGGCGTGGCTTCTTCATCTTGGGGTTCCTGCCGCCGGCGAGGATGCGCAACCTTCTATCGGTATGGTTGATCGTTCGTTCGTTCGGCGTGTGATCTCTCCGTGTTAATTTGCTGTTTTGAGGCGGTTTGCGGTTCGTGAGGATCGTTTGGTTTGCTCGAACTTGTTCAAGATTGTGTTTTTAGTGAGCTTTTAAGTCATGGGCTTGTGGTTCATGTTTGGATCGGCCATTCGGCCTTGATAAATCTCATCCCGACTGGATGATCTTTTGTTCTTGATGGTATCCGTGGAAATTCTTGAGGTGTCAAGAAATGTTTTTTCGAGACTCCGAGAAGATTTGGTTATTGGTTAATATGAGACTATGATTTTGGAATGATCACTTGCTTGGCAATATTAATTGTTTTATTGTGATCAAAATTCATACAACCTTCTTGACCAGACAAGCCTTGAAGCCTTTGATTACAAAAACACATGTTTTGCTATAGTGGTTTCTGTCTCTATATGATCTTGTGTTCTTCGATTTTTTTATAGGATTCGTTTGAGCTCGGCAAACGGGAGCAAGCAGCTCCTGGAAATGTTGATGTCGAGCTAGGGTTGCAGGGTGACATGTCCAGTTCTGCGCAGCCTGGTTTTGAAGGCTTCTTTGAACAGGTGCCTTTTATCTTTGGAACATTTGAATTCTCTGTCCAAAAAGATGTCAACATGACCACTCAGAATCTCCTCAAGTGGTTAACATTTATGGTTGCAATCTACCTCATTGAGATTTATGTCATCACAACATTCAGGTCAGGGAGATCAAGAAGCTACTTGACACATTGACAGAGTTACTCAAGGACCTTCAGGTGAGCAGCAGTATCAAACTGGAGTGGTTACTGGTTACTGAATTATATGCAGGTGCAGATATTAGCTGATCTTGATCAGGAGCTGGGACATATATGCATCAAATCTCAGTAGCATTTACATAATCTGTATGTACTCAGTTGGGCTTTCATCTCTCTAAAAGTCTTGGAATTTTGTGTAGAACTCAAAAGAGGAGTCAAAAGTTATTACCAAGGCATCAGCTATGAAAGGTACATACAATATGTGACTGTGGTTCTTTCCTACAAATTGGATCGCGTAGGCGTCTTTGCCTCGCTTCAATTTCGCGCCACTAATTCGATTCATCTTTCTGATTCATAGAGATTAAAAAGAAAACGGAGAAGGATGTCAATGAGGTGACGAAAACCGCGCGGCTGGCAAAATCAAAACTAGAGAAATTGAATAAAGATGTGAGTTCATTTGCACTCCTGAGAACTTTTTCCCAGTGGTAGACCACAAGTACCTAAAGCTAATCAATTGCTACTTTCCTGTTATCTAAAAGATCAATTATTACTTATTGTAGATTTTATACATGCTTTGATGCTTGTTCAGTTCAGCATGTGTCACTCTTGTTTTTCTTTTTCTTTTCAGAATGCTGCAAACAGAGAAAAGCCAGGTTTTGGCAAGGGTTCAGGAGTGGACAGATCCAGGACTACAACCACTGTGTATGCTATCCTATGTTCATTCTCTTGCTTGTGTCTCTGTACCTTTTGTTCTATTTTTCAGATGATTGATTTCTAGTTTATAATCTTATTGCAGTTCATTGACAAAGAAGTTGAGAGAACGGATATCTGACTTTCAGGTACCTCCTCCTTACATAGAAATTTATCAATTCCTGTGGGAAATCTACTTGATAGTTTTTTTTTGGCACACAAGAATACAAGATTGTGATGTTACCCACTCAAATACAAGTCTTATTTCTACCTTAAATTTTTGTAAGCGGAATGAGCCTCATCCTGTCACATCTAAAACTAAAACACATTTGTTTGTCAAATAAACAACAGGCTCATGCCTTTAGGCAATCAGGCGCGATTTTTTTTAAAATAGTATTTCTTTTTTAAAAAATCAAATTTGTATAGCAGTTTAAAAAAAATCAAAAATAGGTAGTAATCGGCTGACCAACTGCCGACTGGCACCACATGGCGGCCGGTCGGCACTTGGTCGGCCGACTGCAGCCATGTCAGCGCTAGTCGGCCGACCAAGGGTCGACTAGCGCCCGCGTGCCCCGCACCGCCGCGCACCTGCTTCCACTCGTGTGCCCGCACGCCCCCTCGCCTCCCGCGCCAGCCACCCCCCGCACTAGTCCCCGTCGCCTCGGCTTCCGCACGTTCACGTGGTGCACGAGGCGGGAGTCGAGACGATGGGGCAGCTGGCATGGGATACGAGGGGGCGCGCAGGCACGGGACATGACGCCAATCGGCCCTTGGTCGGCTGACTAGCGCTGACGTGGCTGTAATCGGTCGACCTGTCAGGAACACGCCGGAGAGGAGGATCTCGCCGGCGAGTACCCGGCCAAACAGGAACCGAACAGAAGCAGGAACAGGTAACAGAGTGTTTTGGGCTAACTTTGGCACTTAGCCATGATTCCCTTCATTAGATTATATAGAGCAATACATGGCAATGTTTGATACATAGCAAGAGATTATTTATGCCCTTAATTATCTCAGGATAGACTACCAAATATAGACTAAGCCGTTATGGAAAAACATAAACTAGGAAACCATAAATTCAGCACCCAAGGATTACTTTCCACAATCTCCTCCTAAACCTTGTGGTGCAAAACTCCAGTATCAATTAGCCCGATCTTCCTCCTCAGCTCACAAAACCTGATCTTGCCGAGTGGTTTAGTCAATATATCCCCCAATTGATCTTCACTTTTTGTAGTCCACTTTGATCAAACCTGCTTCAGCAGACTCCCTCACCAGGTGGTATTTTACCTCAATGTGTTTGCTTTGACCATGAAGAATGGGGTTTTTAATCAATGAAATGGCTGACTTATTGTCAACCCTCAACATTGGAGCTTTAGGTTTTGATCCTTGGACCTCCGCAAGCACCGTCGCGCACCTGCACCCACCCATGTGCCCGCACGCCCCCTCGCCTCCCACGCCAGCCACCCCCTGCCCCAGTCCCCATCGCCTCGGCTCCGCACGTTCACGTGGTGCATAGGGCGGGAGCCAAGACGACGGGGGCAGCTGGCACGGGATACGAGGGGACGCGGCGCCAATCGGCCCTTGGTCGGCTGACTGGCGTTGACGTGGCTATAATCGGTCGACCAAGTGTCGACTGGCCGTCACGTGGCAACAATTAGTAATTAGTCGACCGACTGCTACCTGTTTTTGAAATTTTCTCAAACTGCTATACAAATTTGATTTTTTTAAAAATATTATTTCAAAAAAATCATTAGGCGCTTAGAACTGATCAAACCTAGCTCACAAAAAAAACCTAGATCCGTAGCTGTGGATGGATTGAGGGTATTTAGTTGAGCAATCTAGTTTTAATTTTAGACTAAAAATAAAAATCCAAACCACTTTTTACATGTATCTCGAAGCTAGAGTTGTATAAAACATGCCCTTAGTATCGCGGAGTTTGTAAAATGGGCATGGTTGTTATCCTTACTGTGAAATATTTGTTCCAGACACTAAGAGAGGAAATCCACAAGGAATACCGGGAAGTGGTGGAGCGGCGAGTTTTCACTGGTGAGTTTGTGTCAGATTCTTAATATGGTACCAGGTCCTTTCTACCTCAGTTCTCAGCTGGTGCTGATAGCCTTGCTTGTTTTGATCCATGGTGCAAAAATATCCAAAACAGTAACTGGAGAGCATCCTGATGAAGTGGTAAGAAGATTCATGTATCATTTACTTGTAGTGATCTGCTAACAAAACTGCATATGGTATATTGCTTAATGCTCACACCTGGTCAAAATTTTCAGACAATTGACAGACTAATAGAAACTGGTGACAGTGAGCAAATATTTCAGAGAGCTATTCAGGAACAAGGCCGTGGAAGGGTACCTGCTCTTTTTTGGGCTCCTCTTATCATTTTAACACCTGAAAGCTTGCTTGCTGCTTTAGTTTAATCTGAACTTGTTGTTGCTGCACTGGCAGGTACTTGACACTCTCCAAGAAATCCAGGAGCGGCATGGCGCGGTGAAAGAGATCGAGCAGAAGCTTCTTGAGCTGCAACAGGTAATGGATAGGCAATCTTCCAGAACTGAAGCATGTAAATGCTGCTGTGCTTTAGTTAGGCTATGTTTGGTTTCACCTTGCCTAAACTAACAAACATGTGGACTAAAAGAGACTAAAGTTTATTCACTAAAGTTTAACCATTTAGTCACCAAGAAATTACTAAAAGGGACTAAAATATAGTAATGATAGAATTTTCCCCTCATTAATGCTTTTTGGGTGGGAAAAATGATGTCTGCATGCATTTATTAGGGGTAGTTTGATCTTTATTCAACTATATTAATGACTTTTAGTCACTAGAATCAAATAAGAATGAACTAAAATTTAGTCAGCTAAATAGAGATGAACTAAAATTTAGTTTAGTCACTAAAGGATCCAAACAAGGCCTTAGTTTAATGGGCAGCTCATGAATGCAGATTTTCCTTGACATGTCTGTGCTGGTTGAGGCTCAAGGTGAGATCCTGGACAATATTGAGTCACAGGTAACAACCATAAGTATCATCCTCACCATGCTACTTGCTACTCTGTGAGCTCCAGTTTGTTCTGGTTGTGATCCATTCCTTATCTCTGTTCAGGTTTCTGGTGCAGCTGAACATATTCAGACTGGAACAAACCTGCTCCAGAAAGCAAGATTTCTGCAGAAAAACACACGGAAATGGACCTGCATAGGGATAGTCATTCTCCTGATAATCATCCTCATCGTCGTGCTCTCCCTAAAGCCATGGTCTAAGTAGAAAAGATGCATCTCACAAGAGCATCATGCCCATGTTGATTCTGGCTGGTAATGCTGTTTTTGTTAAGTTGTAGTTGTGTACACGCCACGGTGGTGGTGCTCGTGTCATGTTTTGTGTTTACTTATTCAGTTTTGTGGACTCCAAATAATGAATGTGCAGCTTGATGATGCAATAGTTTTGCTCAGGCCCCCTTCTACACAGCTTATGGCTCTAAAAAATGTCATAATATGAACTATAAAAAATGCTTGGGACTAAAGTCATGTTGTTTACAAGGACTAGCTAGATACAAGGAACAAGAATGAAGGTCTATTTGTTTCAACTACTCCTTCCATCTAAAAATATTTTAACTATTACTTTTTGCATCAAGATCAAGGATACATTAAATATAAACAAAACTCATTTAATACTTGAGTCTACATAAACTACAAATAGGTAGAAGATTTTTGGAAAAAACTAAAAGTGTAATAGGTAGTAAATTTTTGGACAGAGAGATTAGTTACCTGATCTAAATATCTGGTAGATTCGTTTGAGTATCCAGATAAAAATCTAAAGAAGCTAGAGTTTTCTAGTTTCTATATTTTCCAATCTATTTATTTTCAGAATCTGAGTTTAGAATACAGATCTTTTTGTTTCGTCTTAAGATTCTAGAATTAAGATTCTAGAAATAGTTGTAAGCTTGTAACTGCTAGAAGCTAGATTTAGTCTGATTTTCTTTCTTGTTTACAAGGACTAGCTCATTTATTAACTTTAATAACTTTAATGGAAGGGGGGGAGTAGTTCATTTATTGAGAAAATCACCAAGGACAAGGGGTATTGTCACAGACAGCACTAGTGCTTTGACGAAGCCATACAAAAATCGACCAAAACTAGGGAACTGCCGGGTGCTGGCCACATCTCATCTCAGTGTATTCCTAACTAGAATATCAAGTATCTGACGAGTGACGAAGCAAGGGAATAATAACCTGTTCTGTTGAAGCACCACAAGCAGTGCTTGGGCAAATCAGCACTTGGGAAAGAATGATGGGGTACAACAAAGGAAGGGTTTAATATTGATAATCTACACCATCGTCATCATCCAGCTCAGAGCTGTCCACTCCACCCATGAGTGACAGGAATACAAGAACGGCAACAAGCTGTGTCGCAAGGAAATACTTTGATCTTTGCCGGAACATCTTTTGCTCCTCTGTCCGTTCCTTCTTAGCTCTGGGTTTCGGCTTATAACCTAGAAAGCAGCATTAGGGCAAGAAGAACTCAAATGGCAAATTAATGTTTGAAACAATCAAGAACCTAAGTGAAGTGAAGATGTACTGTGGAAAGAACCAGGCAGCATTAAACTTATACTATTGATTGACACTTTTTTCATCTTCGTATCCAGTTGAAATGGACACAATTCCTGCTAACTACACAACAAATTTCCCCTTGAACATGGAAATGAATTGCTGCATATATATTAGTGCTAAATGCTAACCAAGTTTACTGTAGTAGGCCTTAAGTATTACATGAAACTTGTCTCATTATTCATATGGAAAGGAAAAGTATGCCTTACTCCCATCATCAAACCCATGAAAATTCTGGACAGAACCCACCACAACGCCCACATCAAATCGACAAATTCAACAGATTGACAAGTAACAAAGACATCTTCAGAGCATATGGAAATTAGATATTAAAGGCTTAATGCCACATAACTAACAGCCTCTAAATTTTGATGAGAATCACTGAACATAAAACACGAAACTGAGGGGTATCTCATGAAAAAAAGGTGTACCTAATACAAAGCATCTGGCAAATATGTTCACTAATGCTCTATACTGCATTACAATCTAAACTATAACAAGCCAATATGATAACTTACCCCGACCAGAAGACGCCCTTTTCCTGGGTGTGGAGGAAGAAGATGGATCAGTTGATGATCCTAATCCTGCTGTTGATGTATCAACTTCCAGCAGCTGGACTTTGAGGTGCTCAGCAAACTTCACCAAATTGTCATGCTTCTGCAAACAGCTCCGCAGCAAAGATGTATCCTATGAGGCAGAAGGAAGATCAAAACATGTAATAAAGTTTGTTGAAATATAATAGATAGAATATTTTGGGTATGCACTTGATAGCTTATGCTTTGTTAGAAAAAATATATGACATAAATAACCCTATTGTAACTATCGGAAGCACTTGAGCTGTGCACTTGTGCTTCTAGGAATATGTGTGGGAAACTGGGAATGTGCATCTGCATTTTTTATCCATGTATGCATGCAATTAGATGCTCATTTATCAATATCACCATTATGGCTAGGCAAAGTTGAGTACTGACTATCGCGGAAAGAAACTCACAGGCAAGGCATTAAGTACAAAAAGTGCATGCCCAAGGAAAAGAGCATCAACATCTGTAGGGCTGCAACATCAATAAAGGAGGTTAGTGCTCTTAAATGTTATACAATATGAAGAAAAAATATCAGGAGCACATACAGAAACTTAAATTCAAATATACATTTTTTCATGTAAATCAAACAAAATGGCATGACACACCTATCATCAAAAAGAAAGATTTGATCCCCCAATTTCATAGATAAGGCATCATAAGCAGCATTTGCTTTCTGGTATATCTGTTCAAACAAGATTTAAATCACATCATATGATCTTTCCCAAGTGAAAAAATAAGCCCTAAATAAAAATGAGTAGGGAAGTGGCAACCTCATCTTCTTTTTCTGCAGCATTAAGCTTAGTTATGCCCAGCAGTTGCTTCACAGCTCTAGTTTTCTTCCAGTAGAGTATCTTTCCAATCGGCCAGGGGAGATCAGAAAAGTAGATTTCATGTGGAATGCTTCCATCAGTAACCACCCATAGTTCATATTGCAAAGCATCTGAAAGCCAGGTCAAAACCATGGCCCTTGTGGATAATACATCAGAAGAAGAAACACTCGGATTCTTTGAGTTCAGGTCAACAATTTTCTCCTCCTTAAGATATTCAATCACACCTCCCTTTTCATTGTTGAATGCAACACACTCACCAAATTCAACATATGGTATGTGGTCTGAGGAACAAAACTTAAGGTTATTATGGAACAAAACACAGTTTGGAGACATGCACTTAAACACTTGATTGGCATTAACAAAGTTATGGAACAAAAAACAAATAAAACGTCTGACCCTCAATACAGATAGTTACTCATGGTGAGTTGTTTCCATAATTTACATAAGGTTGCTTGGAATTTGAGTTTGCTGCTAATGAGGACTACATTTTTTGTTTATGGTTTTTTGTGTGTTTTTATTGCTTTTTCGTGCAGCATACATTTTTGTATTCCTTGTTTTATCCCCAGAAGATAAACACAACAAATTTTACCAGTATAAGTGTATTACTAATAATATCAAGGATGTGGCCTTTTGAATTTCTGAAGTCTTGAGAATTTTTTGTTTTGAGTGGCACTGTGGCAGCCTTAAGGAGGTTAGATAAGCACTTACAAGGTGGTTGCCAGCCATAATCACCCTGCATGGTTGTGATCTATAATGCTGATTTATCGATTTATTGATGAAACTGTTGTGTGAGGGGGATCAGAAGTTCACTTATGCTTTGTCTCATATTATGTTGCGCTTGGTCTTATAATTTCTTGAACTGTTGCGCATGGCCATTTGTTCTCTTGTTTCAATTATAGATTTTTTCAAAGCTGCCCTTACTGATGGATGGAATATTCCCAAAGATTTGGCCTTGAATATAGCTATTCATGTGCCTAAACCATGATTAATGGCTCATGTAGGGTTTCATCTGTAGCCTATCCCAACTTGCTTGGAATTGAAAGGCTTTGTTGATTTTGCTGCTGCTGCTGGTATTATTGAGGACTACAATGCCAAACCAATCTTAGAAGCAGTTCGTGTAAGAGAACTGAACCGACTGTGACATTCAGTTATGTGCTCCCACATTGGCGACGCCGGGCAAGTCAAGCCACACAGAGACTAGAACCTGATATTACTATTCGAGCACGCGCGAGACGGCAGCGGGGGGGAGTGAGCTCACCGGCGTCGGGGAAGGAGGAGTCGACGTGGATGTCGAAGGGGACCTGGGACATGCGGAGGTAGAGGAGGACGGGGAGGCAGGTCGGGCAGGCGGTGGGGAGCCCGAAGGCGGCCTTCCTGGCCACCAGCACCTTCCGCTCGGCCTCCTCCCACTCCGCCGCCGCCGCCGCCGCCGCCGCCGCCATCGCCGGGAGGGTTTCTGGCTTCCTTGGGAGAGAATCTCCCGAAGGTTTATGATACAACCCAACTCATTCCCGGTAATGACTAATCCCTTTCCAGCCGAGTCCGTTCCTGGGAATCCCATTCCGGGCCAGCCATTTTTTTGTGGCCCAGTTAGGAATCCCTTTCCCAGCCCAATTCACGTAGGGCTGGCACGCGTTTGCGGAATCGTTTACGGTACCAATAATATATTAACAAACCGTAAAAATTATAACGATGCAGAAAAAATAAAGCTATTTTTTACTACTAGTAGTCGTGTTTTTAGGTTAACTGGAGCTAAGAATTTTAGCTGTTTGTTTCTTATCTAAGAATTATAATAATTCCATTTATAAAAAAATATATAGAATCGGTGTTGCACCGTCTTATTGAATTATTATAATCTACACTCTAAATCATGCCGACTGATTCCTTCGTCGGTCCATATAAGCTTATTATATTCGCTATTAACCGAGGTATAAAATCGATATTTTCTGTTGTTAAGCTTTGTATAATCGTTCCACTGCTAAATTAGGAGGACAAGATTCCTGTAATCAAAGTCACCAGATCAACCAAATAATATTTTGCATAGAAGCAGGAAATTAGCATGAGATGACGAAATTATAACATCCACAATGCAATTGCAGTGAGCATGAAACCATGAATATCAGTCAAAATCAATCAAATAAACTTGGTGTTGCTACATATCTTCAAAGTACAACCAGAACATATTGACTCTGACTGTTTGTATTGCTGAAATTGATTATACAAGTATTGCCACCACAAAATATGAAGCTCCATCCAACCAATCATGTTAGGGTTAAACCACCAGTATATATCTACAGCTAGCTGAAATAATAATGTTTCAGATGCCATACATACTTCACAAAATAATAACTCTAGATGTTAGGACCGACATCGACTATGGGAGGCGCCGGCCCTAAAGAGGCCAAGAAGATTAGATTTAATTCCATTATTTCTGTTTATAAGACTAGATTAAATTCTGTTTATATCAGATTGTGTTAGGAGTATAAATACCCCTTAGGGCCAGTGTTAGGAGTATAAGGCCAGTGTTAAGAGTATAAATATCCCTTAGGGCCAGTTTGAGAACCCAAATTCCTGACCCATTCCTCAAGCCGAGATTTTAAACTAAAATCCCATGGCCGAGATTTTGAGCTGTCAAACATGTCCTTAAAGGCTATGGAATAAAGCAAACTTGAGCACCATAATAGTTACTAATCGGCAGTGCCGCACCAATCAGCGCCCTAGCTGCTGATCAGCCCTCCATCCACACCTACAATCTACGCCCTAGAAGGTCAAGCTCTACCACTAGCCAACTCAAATAATGACGTTTTCTCAGCTCTGAAAAATCACCTAGCACAATCAAAAAGAGAATCCTGGACATCCCCATAATACTAGTTATGATCATAAACACAGTTAAAATGCCAAATTTCTTCGATGAATGCAAGCCTGAGAGCATTGGATAAAGGATACTGAAGATAGGTTTTTCCAAAACTGAGCTAGAATTATAGTTCTTTGTTATCAGAAAACCGACTGAATGCTGAACACCAGATCAAGATTCATCTTTTAGTTGAAGTCCAACAGGAATAATCATAAGCAAATAACATAATTCGTTAGAACTAACAGAAATGTATCATAGTTAAGGATGCAGAGTACTATAGTAGCATAAACTGCTCCCAAATTATATAAAAAACACACAACCAAATACTCAATCGCATTAGTAAAATCAAGGAAACTCCAGCCACGGAAAATAAACCAGCAATACAGTGACAAATTACCCATATTTCCCCTCAAAGTTCATAATTCACCCAAGGATTCCTTTCTCATGGCTTGAGGCAACTCTGTCTTATACTCTTATTCCTGTCTAATATAGCACCCCTTATATTGCCGCTATCTTTTGTTCATAACTGAACACTGTTAAGTTGAATCAAGTATCAATTATGAGCAAAGATAACCTATAGTGTGCACCGACCAAGATTGAACCTAAAGTATTAAACCATGACAATTACTGACCTTCAGATGGGCAAGGTAATGGCAAATTGAAATATTGAAGACATCTAAGAAGTTGAATTTTATAGCCATAGGTATTCTAGGTCATCCAAACAACAAAATCACCTTGCAGTTCGGATTGATTTACTAAGCAAATTTGACAGCAACATGGTCATATACTGATATACATCATACCTTCAATCTCAACTATTTGTTCCCTTTACCCAGTGCCCTTATTTTTCATAGTCCGTCTCCCTGATCACAATAACAATCAAGCGAGGGAGACAAAAATCGCAAAATTGGATGAAATCAAGGGAAATCACTGCCATAGATAAAGCATTGACGATCAAGCATGTTCAACGTAAAATTAAAACACATGATATTGGATAGTTTAGTTTAGGCAACAGAAGCATAAATGATTAAGCCATCTAAGAGCAGTAGGCATCACAAGGCACAGCAAACCGGCACATCAAGCCTCAGGAGTAGGCTGTGTGAGGCCGGATTTGGCGAGCAGCTTCCCCATGGCCTCAGGGGAGCACACCTGGTACTGCACCTCCCCTGTGGCAGGATGCAGGAACACCTCAGCGAGCTCCAGCTTCTCAGCGGTCAAACTGGTCGAATCCATGGTCTTGCTCAGGACCTTGAGGGCGAGGGCGACGGCCTCCTCGCGGGTCATCCCGTCGCGGTAGTCCTGCTTGAGCATGGACTGGGCTGCCTGGCTGTTGGCCCCGACTGCGGCGGCCTTCCAGCCGCTGTAGTTGCCGGAGGGATCGCTCATGTAGAGCTGGAAACCGTGGTTCTTGTCCCAGCCGGCGAAGAGGAAGGAGACGCCGAAGGGGCGGAGGCCACCGAACTGGGTGTACCCCTGCTTGGTGTCGCAGAGGGATTGGACCAACTGCTCGACGGGGATGGGCTCCTGGTAGGCGAGGGTGTAGCGCTGGGCGTGGAGGCGGGCGGTGTTGAGGAGGATGTTGGCGTCGGACATGATCCCGGCGACGGCGCAGGCGAGGTGGGAGTCGATCTTGTACATCTTCTCGGCAGATCGGGAGGTCTGGAGGAGCTTGGATGTCACCTTCTTCTCGCCGACGAGGACCACGCCATCGGCCGCCAGGACGCCGAGGGCCGACCCTGCGTTTCCGATCGCCTCCATAGCGTACTCCACCTGGTACAGCCTTCCCTCCGGCGAGAAGATCGTGGTGCGGCTATCATACCGGCGAGACATCGCGGCGGCGGCGGCGGCGGCGGCGGCGAGAGATTTGGGGATTTAGAGAAGTGAGGAGAGAGATGCGACTCGGGTGAGGTTAATGAGAGACCTACTTGTGAGGCAAGAAAACCCTCGTGTGTTGCATTTGATTTAAAATTCAAAATCCAAAATTCAAAATTCTAATGGTCAAAATTTATGTTTGGGGTGAGTTCATCTCAAATTAAAAAATCTAAAGGAAAAAATATTACGGCAATAGTGCTTGTACACTCAAAGTTTCACAAATTTTGAGTGATAGGGCATTTGACCCCACAACTTTTCCTTTTTTTCAAAAGCACCCAATACTAATGAGAATTTTTGTATATTTAAGTTTAGATTTTCTAATTAGTTTTTTGGTTATAAAATTGAAACTAAGTCAAATAAGCATTAGATGAAACTAGATTTGTTTATCCCTCAAATTTTATAACTTTATGATTTAAGTTATCCGATCTCTTTGACCATTTCCACGAGCTTATTATATTTTTTGTTAATTTCGTTAAGCTTCATTTGAATCGATTCATTAGAGCATCTCTATTGTACTTGTTTGTAAAAATGACCACACAGTACAGGCAGCGTGGCCGCGCGCGGAGACGGCCACGCCGCGCGAAAAGCTTCGCGCGCTCCAATCGGGGGGAGGTTTTAATCAATCTAATTACAACATCATCAAATTAGTAGACCTACTTCATACACAACATTCAAAGAGTGTACTAGTGTGTGCATATCAGACTAGTTTTAAAATGACATAAAAGATACAATATATAATAACAGTGAGAATGTCCTCATAATATATGGCAGCCTGAGCTGATAGTAATAGCATTTGATATCAAATAAAATGTTAGGTACATAGTGTGCCAAGATGAAGCATACACATGCATGTTTGGCCTGTCCACAATTGTATAGCTATCCTTTTAGTAATTCACACTCCAGAAAAGATGGAGCAACTTTGGACAGGTTATTGTATAGCTACAGATCTTGTTGTATGGTGATGGTATCTAATATCTATCTCCTTGCAGAGGAGATGATATCACAGCAGCTTCTTAGACAGTCTTTTGTTTTGCTCAATGTAAGGGTAAACTCTTTGATACTGTAGAATGGCCCAGACAAGGTGCCTGAAAGAGAATTCTGGCCACAGGGGGTCTGGATTCTGCAGATGACTGAACGTCGTCTGCCACAGAAGGAAATTGCTTAGGCGAGTCTCGCCTGAGGTCCGGATCACAATGTCAGGATCTGGGCAACCAGTGCTGTACATATGGCGGTCCAGATCTTCCACGGAAACGTCTGAATGCACCACGCCATTGTTTGGAGAATTACCATTGCAGTTGCCAGCATGCTCCCTCCTTTCTGCGCAGAGCTGGTTAACCGCATTGACAATCTCAGAAGTGGAGTTGTATGGCATGCAGACAGAGAGGACCAATCCCTTGTTTTCCGCAGTGCTAGCCATCAGCTTCTGAGCCGCTAACCTCACAGGTTCACTTAACAGGTCCAAGTTGCCCCAGAAGTTCATCTTACAGTTAACCTTGTTGATGACACTTGTGTTTTCCAGTAGTTCGTTGATCTTTTCCTCCATTAACTCCATCAAGGATTGCACCTCAGTCGGGTCTCGTTTAAAATTATCAATGCTAAATGCATACACCGTGATATACTCCACACCCATTTCATAGCAGTAGAGTAGACTTGCAATTAGAGCAGAGAAGCCCAGCCTGTGACCACTGCCTTCCTTGATACTCCTGAATTTAGCATATCTACGATTGCCATCCATAATAAATGCAATATGTTTAGGCATTGGGCCATATGAGATGACAGCTATGATGCATTTGCGGATGAAATTCTGCAGACTAGCAAGAACACCGGTTGCAATTAACTCATCAGGTTTCTCCATCTTTGGATTCTGAAAAGAAAAACAGAAATGTAAGAAGATCACCAAATGTCAGCAGTAAGCACTGCAAAATGACTGATATTTGAATGCTTCCCACCTGAATGCTTGTTTTACATGAAAGATAATATATATGTCACTGCATATCAATCTAAACCTTACCACTGACGGTGAGTAAGAGATAAGTGAGCCAAGCATTGTGATGAGGGGCCGATAAGCAATGTTGGAACTGCAAACTGGAAGAAAAGACATAAGGTTTCAGACTTGCTGGCTTGGGTCAAGAAAAAAGGAGCAGTTGGTCTCCATTGGAACATGCAAAAGTTATATTACTATCTACTATTTTTAAAGCAAGTAAGTTTTCCTGAAGAGAATCCTAAATTGAGTAGAAGGCCTCCTTTGGGACAGCTTAAAATAATCCTGATTATTCAATAATCCAGCTAGTTGAGTTATTTGTTGGTTAAATAATCCGTACCACTTGGCAAACCTGATTATTAATGTTGATTGTACTGTTTCAATAATAAAAATGCCCTTGGGTTTTTTAATCCTTTATTTTCCATGTTTTCATTACAAGTGCTAGCTTTGAATTACAAGTGTAAGTATACTTCGTTATATTTGTTAGAAATAATGCACATATTCATACGAGTTCATTTAAGTGTAATACCATCTTTGCAATAATAAAGATAATAAAGGAGATATTGAGTATTTATCTCGTCATTTTAAAGCATCCATAACTATAAAATAGTGTACTATTTGGAAATCTATACATGCACGATAGTTGAGATACAAATCTTGATTGCGAGCATAATGTACACATTACCATATATTAAGACAAAACAGATCAAATCTATTGTTCAACTCAAACAATTTCCAATGATTTCATTGCACAAATTAAACATAACTTGTAAAATTGAAGATTTCTGTATTCACCTCTGGTTTTTTATAATATCAAATAACGAGAAGCTCGTCTTCAATACGTGCACTAATTATTACCACCTGAAAGATCATTATAAGCAAACAATTACGCAAATTTAGTGAACTGAACATTGTTCTTGCTTTATCTATTATTCCCAATGCAATAACACTTCTCTTGGTTTGTCTATTGAAACAAATTAACCAGAGGCCAAAGAAACACATTGGCTGCTCCTTGCTGCAGGTGGTGGTCGGCGTTGAGACTGGCACTGCTTGGGAGAGGAGGGCTATGAGCGTCGCTCAGGAGGGTGGGCTGCTCTGCTTGGGAAGATTTCTACCTAGTGAAATACCAATGTACGCAATGTGATAAAGGGGGAAAAAAGACATCTTTTCCAGAGTTTGGAACACATGACAACACAGAAAGCATTTCGCGGTTTCTCTTTCCAGGAACAAGATTGTGCAGGTAGCTCAGAGCGCAGTAGTAGTCTAATTGTCTAAAGAAGCTCTCAAAAGTCATAGCTACTGCACAAAAAGGCAGAATTTTTAGGCAGGAGCTTGTCAAAAACGTAGATAAGCAATCGATCCAGCACAACTAGTAGCTGTATTAGCATCAAGTGATCCACGGCTCCGGATCGCCCAAAGAAGAAGCGATTTTTGCGCGTGCCCCTCGCAGCGCAGGCATTCCATCGAACACGTGGTGAGCGAGCAGAGCAAGAAGAACCAAAACCACGACACGAGGAACGACCGGGGCAAAGAGAGGATCCACCCAACTGACCTGCGTCGCCGGACGTCTCGAGTCGAGAGGCGTCGTGAAGATTAATTCTGCTGGGCTTTTGGCGCTGCCTCGCCTCGCGCGCGCGCGTGGCCGTAGAAAAAAAGTTGCGGCTCCAAACGGCCGCCGGGACCGCCGCCGGGTGTGGAGCAGGTTTGGCTGCGTCTCCGCCGCTGGAAACCGACGAACTGCCTCGCGCCCCCACGACGTGGACAGTCGAGCAGGTGGCCTATCGCCGGCGGCGTGCTTGCCTCTCTCCTCAGGTGCAGAGCTGCTACCTTGGGCCGGCCCATGCAATTCCTTGAATCTTTTTGGAATATTCGATGATTTGCCAATTTAGCAAGTTAATTTTGTTTCACTGCCACAATTTTTACGGTTTGTCAATATATTATCGGTGTGTCACCGACAAATAGATGTCATTACAGTCACTGACAGTGATATGTAAGCAATTTTTGAAAATTATAATGGTATGTGAGTAGTTTTCCGTTTTAAAAATGGCTTCGATTTGTCACTTTGGCCCACTGTCGTAAATCCAGATGGTCTTACTTGTCATCAACAGAAGTGTCAAATAATCAAACTATACAAATATGTTAGCGGAAACTCCTCAAATCTTCTAATCATTTCTACTTGGTTGCCATTTACAAAGAAACATATCTCTTCATTTCAGAATATAAGTTATTTTAGTTTTTTTAGATTTATCACGCATGCCTACGTTTTTTCAAACAAAGTCGAGCTCGATCTAATCCTAATCGATTATCCAAACCCATAAATTTGTAGTTGTTTTTTCAAACAAAGTCGAGCTCGATCTAATCCTAATCGATTATCCAAACCCATAAATTTGTAGTTGTTTTTTCAAACAAAGTCGAGCTCGATCTAATCCTAATCGATTATCCAAACCCATAAACTTACAACTACGAATTTAAACATAAATCGATAGTTAAACCAACATATTAAATTATCATCATTAACCATAAACATATAACCACATAACCTAGGGTTTTTTAGGAGGTGAGCCCTGGATGTTGACTGTTGAGCATTGACTGCAGCTAAGGTGAGCATGGCAGTGCCATCATATCTTTTCAGTACCCGCTAAAACGGCCAACCGGTTCCAAACAACACCTTCAGTTTATCGGCTGTCCTTGGCCTTCACACACACTCATTGCTCCTCCTCCTATGGGTGAGGATTTAGGACCCGTTTGTTTCGATTTCTGGCAGCTACAGTTATTTTTAGAATCTCGAACTGAAACAAATAGTTTAGATTGTAGATTCTGATTGTGAGGATCGGTAGTTATAGGATGAAAATGAACTAAAATCTAGAAACTCGAAAATATCAGTTACTCGGAGTAGCTAGCTATCGAGAATCTTTAGTTGGTAGAAACTGAAACAAATAGACCCTTAAGACATGTTTGTTTTAGCTTATGACGGTTAGAGATTCTAACTAGCTATGTAGTTTGAGTAGTTGGATAATTTGAGAGTCTATTTGGGAACTTCCGGTAGCTACAGCTACTTTTAGAATATGAAGCTGAAATAAATGGTTCAAATTCTGGTTCAGATTGTAAGAATTAGTAGCTGCAGAATCTAGAAATGAACTAGAATTCAGAAACTGGAAAACATCAGAGCTTCTCCAGATTCTCATCAACTAGATACTCAAACTAGTTAGTTGCTGAGAATCTGAAGAAGCTAGCGTTTTCTAGCTTCTAGATTCTAGTTCATTTCCATATTATGTAGTTATTAATTCTTACAATCTGACCTACAATTTAGACTGTTTGTTTCAACTTTAGATCCTAGAAATAGTTGTAGCTGCCATAAACTAAAATAAATCGGCTCTTAGTTTCGGATTGTGAGAATAAATATACGTAGAATCTAAAGATAAACTAAAACCGAGAAGAAGAAAAAATTACTTTTTTCTAGATTTTTATCTATTAAATAATCAACAAGCCAACAACTAAGAATCTCCAAATGTCCAAAGATAAAATAAACATATCCTTATATATTTTATAGTGTAGATTGTAACCATGAACTGTGTGAGCCATTGAGCCTGAAGAGAAAGGGAAGCTGAAGCTTCACTGCACAACCACTCCAGCTCACAAACTCTGAAATTTTCAGGTGGGATGAAGCTGTTGGTTTCAGTCTTTCATTAAAGAAATCTTGACCAATTTGCAAACCACATTATTTCTCCTCTTTTTCCAGGTTGAAAGATGGACAGGACTGTGATGTTATAACAACAGTTCTTATAATTTTAAATAAATGAATTTATTTGTAAAAAAACTGATAAACAACTTTATAATTTAAATAAAATGTTGTTTCTAACATGCGACTTAAAATTTATCCAGTTCCATATATGCCACTGACTCTCTCACAAACACGTGAGTCTCACCAGACCATATGTCAGTGGCAAATATAGAACCGTGTGAACTTTCAGTGTTAAATATAAAACTTTCTTTTTAAAAAACCACTCCATTTAATATCTTAGTAAAGCGGTGTTCCTACTTATATCTTACTATCTCCATTCCGTTTCATATCACAAGTCGTTTAACCTTTTTTTTAAAATCAAATATTTTAACTTTGACCGACCAAGTTAAAATAAAAGTACATTAATATTTACAATATCAAATATATATATATATACTACTAAAATATTTCTAGCGATCAATTTAATAAAACTAATTTAACATTATAATGATTGTTATATTTTTTATAAATCTAGTTAAAGTTGAAGAACTTTAACTTAAAAATCAAATAACTTACCATGCATATACAATAACATACAACAGAAAGAGTAGCATATAACAAAACTAGACACCCTCTTCATTATTCTTCCCCCCACCCCCCACCCCCACCCCCAACTTGTTTCACATCACAAGAGGGACCAATGGAACACAAAAAACAAATCACAAATCACAAGATCCCCCAAATTCCACATTGACTTGGTTGATGCCCAAGAAAGAAAATGGCCCCCTTAACTGCAGCTCACCCCCCACAATATATTCCAGGGGCCAAATCCAAAGTTCAGAGAAGAGAGAAAAGAACACAGTACCAACCTTGCAGAAAGATTTAGGGAGTGTTTGTCCCGTCACGTCCAATGTTTATATACTATTTTAGAGTATTAAATGTAAACTATTTACAAAACATATTCATAATTAGTGGATTATTCATGAGAAGAATCTAATAAACCTAATTACGCCATAATTTAACAATGTGATGCTACATTAAACATTTGCTAATCATAGATTAATTAGGCTTAATAAATTCATCTCGTGAATTATACTCCGATTTTGCAATTATTTTTATAATTAGTTCATGTTTAGTCCTTCAATTTAATGTCCAAACATCCGATGTGATACGACTAAAATTTAGTCTCTTGTTCCAAATATCACCCTAAGCACCCATGTACTGCTGTCTGTCTTTGCAAGAATTGCATCTTGTTCTAGGCACACATCATGTCAATCTCATCAAAACTTTGGGAGCCAGTAAAATCTCTTTCAACATTTTCTTCCTCCTTTTCAAAGTTTTGCAATTTAGGACAGTAATTGTTTCATAGCAAATAGATCTAGCATCCCTATTGTCTAGATTTATTGTACTATAAAATATTAAATTTAGTCGTAGGTTATAAGTATTTGATATTTTATAGCAAATAAATTTAGACAGTGTGTATATTTAGATTCATTATGTTATAAAAAATTATGAAATATCAAGTTGAGTCATACGTTACAGTATTATAGGACGGATGTAGTACCAAAAAATATTATATTGGATATGCGAAAATTGGATTTGTACAAAAAATTGTCAAGATTATATATATACTGCAATAGAACATTCTTAGGAAGTACTATTTACCATTGAGCTCTCAAAGTTGTAGAAGATTTGATTTAGATAATCATAGATGTTATTATCAAGATGTGACATAGAATCAAAAGTTTAATTCAAAGGGTATATTTGTTTCAGCTTCTGGCAACTACAACTACTTCTAAAATCTAAAGCTGAAATAAGCGGTCTAAATTCTGGACTCATATTATAAGAATCAGTAATTACAGAATCTAAAAATGAACTAAAATCCAGAAGCTGAAAAACAACAACTAACTACTGAGAATCTCTAACCGCCGTAAACTGAAACAAACAAGCCCTAAAAAGATTGGATTTTTTTAAAGTGGGATGGATACCTTGCTGGTTTTCTTGGCTTGTTTGGTTGGTTGGTTGTGTTCCCCAGTTGCATATAAACATGGGGGTGTCACACACATCACAAGCCTTTTGCTTTGGCAGCATTTCCTCCATCACCTAATTGCTTGGATCTTTGCAATTGCAAGTTGCAAGTTAACCCAGAGAGACCAAGCACCAAGCAGCAAGCAGCTCAGCTCAGAAAGCTTTGAGCTTTGAGCTCGAAATGAGAGTAGCATTGGCCGGAGCGAAGTGGAGAAGAGGGAGGAGGAGGAGATGAGGGTGTTGCGACTAGGCACGAGCTGCTGCCTCCTCGCCGGAGGAATCAAGAACCAGGACGGCGGGGGGGACGGCGACGGCGGCGGCGGCGGTGGCGGCGGAGGTGCTTCGAGGATTAGCCCTGCGGTGGTGTTCGTGTTGGTGATATTTGCCGTCGTGCTGTTGGTGTCTGGTTTCTTGCATCTGCTCGTCCGGTTCTTGCTCAGGCGCAGCCGTGCGGGAGCTACCGGGGACGCCGGCGCCGGGGAGGAGGAGGTGGGTGGTGGGGGTGGGGGCGGGGAGGAGACCGCGCTGCAGAGGCAGCTGCAGCAGCTGTTCCACCTGCACGACGCTGGGCTGGACCAGGCGGTCATCGACGCCCTCCCGGTGTTCCTTTACCGGGAGGTGGTCGGCGCCGGCGCGGGCGCCAAGGAGCCGTTCGACTGCGCGGTCTGCTTGTGCGAGTTCGCCGGCGACGACCGGCTCCGGCTGCTTCCGCTGTGCGGCCACGCGTTCCACATCGACTGCATCGACACATGGCTGCTCTCCAACTCCACGTGCCCGCTCTGCCGCTGCGCGCTCGGCGCGGACGCCGCCGCCGCCCTGTTCGACGCCGCGCTCGACGCCATGGCCGAGGAGGACAGCTGGAAGCAAGAGGACGCCGTGTTCCCGGTGCGCCTCGGCAAGTTCAAGAACCTGTCGAGGGCGGCCGGCCCCGTCCACGACGGCAACGCCGTAGCCGTCGCCGGCGGTGGCATTATCACGCGAGAGGAGGGCGAGACGAGCAGCAGCAGCTTGGACGCCAGGAGGTGCTTCTCCATGGGCTCCTACCAGTACGTCCTCGCCGAGGCCACCTTGCAGGTGTCCGTCCACCGGAGGCACGGCGACGTCAATGGCAGTGCCGCCGCTAGGCCGAGAGGGATCGCCGGCGCCAACCCGTCCGGCCACGACGCCGCCGACGGGAAGAAGATCGGCGCCGGCAGCAAAGGTGACAGCTTTTCGGTGTCCAAGATTTGGCAGTGGCCGCGGCAAGGCAAGGGGAAGCTCCCCGTGCTCGCCTCCGACGACTCGCCGGCGGTAGACGGCAGGTTGCAGTGGCCGAGGAGAAGCATTGGGGAATCGTGACACATGCAATTTGCAAATTTGCAATCTTTTTTCTACGGTGTGTTGCAATTTGCAAACTTTTTTCCAGAGCTAATTTGCTCGCCTTTTTTAACCGCTTAATTATTAATTTGTTCATAGCCATTCGTTTCATTGAGCTTTTTGCTGTTTGATCACACCCTACATAATCAGGTTTCTTCCCTTCTTCCGAACACAATAATTTTATCGAATTAAAGTTCATTTGAAATACATAAATTATATAAGTTTTTTTCAAAAATTAAAGAACCGTTCAAAACTTCTTCAAAAATGTTTTATTTGAAAAAGATCCTTAGAGTCTATTTGTTAGAGTCTATTTGTTTCAGTTTCTGGCAAATAGACTGAAAGCTAGAGATTCTCAATAGTTAGCTAGTTTGATTAGCTATATAATCGACTATCTAGCTGATAAAAATAAGAATCCGAAGAAACTGATTTTTTTAGTTTTTGGATTCTACCTTACAATTGAGTCTAGAATTTATAATTGAGTCTAGAATCTAAATTGTTTGTTTTAGCCCTGTCTATACTAAACTCGGTAGAGTACTCCCTTCGGCTAGTGATGTAATAATATAGTAATATAATATCGGATATGATATTTTATAGCACCTTCGACCAATAATATAATAATATAATGTAATAATACAATAATCTAATATCGGATATGATATTTTATAGTATAATAAATTCGAACGGTCCCCAAATCTAGCAAGAGGAGGAAATAATCTAAAACTTTTTTTAGTTTATAACTTTTTTGTAATTGATTTGGGGTGAGAAAAACTCTTGCAGCAGAGCAATTTAGGGTTTGGAGCCCTGAAAGAAGAGGAAATATTCTGTGCACATCGGCTAGCCGTGCACATGGTGCACATGTAAGATCTCCACCTTCAATCTGTGATCCAACAGACAACAGCTCCACCCGATCATTTTGCAGAAAACACCTCCCACCTCCCCCATTCTGTTATTTTGCGATAACCCCCAGCTACTATTGTCCGTTGGATCACAGATTGAAGGTAGAGATCTTACATGTGCACCATGTGCACAACCAACCGATGTGCACAGGATACTTCCTCCTGAAAGAAATGGTTGTGGGCCATTGGGGTGGTAGAGTTGCTAAGGCCATTAACTAAGTGCAAGTACATGTTCTAATGGTAGATTCTTGTTGCCATAGCAAGCAAGTGCTTGTACAAAATGCACACTAGTCTTGCTTCGTCTTCAAGTACCTTTGCGAGTTCCCTGGAACGGACGCCATCGTTGATCCACACGCAAACGAGTTGCTTGCTGACGATTTAGGGCTCCTGGTTTTGAAATGTTCAAGTCATTTGGAAATTTTTTATGTCTGTTTGAAGTTTTGGGCTGGTGGTTGGAAGGAAAACTATTATAGATTGTTTTGCTCCGCTTCATTCTTGTATGAAACTAGCTTATGATCTCAATTCTATAAATTTTTGTGTTTTTTTTACTTTGAGAAATTCACATTGTCTTGGCTCCTTAGTTCATCTTCTCTCACTAAGAATTTCTACCTTTAGTTTCTTTCTTAGGAACCATCTAAACACATCAATTTTCATAATTTTATGTTTGAATCTCACGTTACATAATATATATATATATATATAACAATGTAGTACCAATCTAAACAGTGATAGCACCAAATGTGACGAAATGAGATCCCTCGAGGGAATCAGTCGACCCCCTACACACTATTGGATTTTGATCCGATGAGTGCCGAAGGGGGCTTTGAAAGAGGCTTCGGAGGTAGGCTCGGGTGAGACCTACCTCCACAGTGTCGGGGAACTCCGCACTGTTAGATCCACGCCGAACGGTGCAAATCGCAACTGCAGAGGGCAGTTAGAGCCTCCGACGTCAGAAAAGCTACTTCCAAAAATGTGACATTTCGTAGCACAACAAATCTAAACAATGTCACTCTACATATTCGTTATACTACCTACGAAATATCTCAATCTAATACTAGATTGTTATATTACGAGACAGATGGAGTAGATGATAAATCATTCTAATCACGTATTTATCACGTTTATGTATTTTTTTTAATCCTAATTTCTTGAAGTGCCAAAGTATCCTACCAAGTTACTTCCAGAACCTTTTTTTTTTTTGTTTTTGAACTCTTCAGAACCTGCTGTTTGCCGATGATGGCGAGCAGGAAGAACACTGACACAACAGTTCAAGTTCTACCATGGTCAGGACGCAGCTGCGGCGAAATAGGGTCAGCTAAAAACACTTTCAAAAACTCTTGCGTTTAAAAAAAAGGAAACAGATGCAAAACAGTGAGTAAAAGTTTTGAGAACTTTGTAAGATTTTGGCAACTTTTTCTCGACAACGAAATTGCCAGCTAAAGGGTTCTTTAGAAGTTCTAAAGGAAAGAATTAGATTACAAAATTCATGATGGTTGGTTTTCTATATATACCCTAATTCCATATAAAAATAAACATGAGATTATACATCTTTTTTTAAGCACTCTGATGCATTTTATTTCCTACCAAGTATGAAAATGAAACACCTATAATATTTATGTGTATTAGAATCCTGTAAAATTGACATAATACTCCTCTAGTTTTGAAATAATGTGATCTAAAGAAACACTACGTTATATTCCCCCGTCTTATAATATTAAAATCTTAAAATCGAATTTGACATTTTATAATAGAACGAATCTGAACAATAACACTATCCAGATTCATTATACTATAAAATATTAAATCCTAAATATTACTACCTCCATTTATTTTTAAATAACACCCTTGATTTTTAGCTTCACATTTAACCATTCATCTTATTCAAAAATATTTTTGAAATACCATTTATCTTGTTATAATTTGTTTTACTATTGAAGCTATTTCAAGCACAACTTATATTTTTACGTATTTTGTACAAAACTTTTGAATAAGACAAACGACAAATGTTACGATGAAAATCAACGCTGTCATTTAAAAATAAACGGAGGAAGTATAAAACGTAGAGGGAGTATTGTTTTTTTAATAGTGTGGTGAGAAGAAACGCTTCCGGGACAGGTAGGGAGGGCACATCTCACATCTGCCAGCTAAACACAAGATTCAAAGCCTCTGCATTAAAGCTGAGAGATAGCAATTAATTAATGGCACATCTCGTCTCATTGTTTGGAGGCTTCAGCCTTGACCGCTTCGTTGGGTTCCTGGAGCTTGCTCGTGTTCACTTGGGCGGCTTGAATCCGGCTGCAGCTGCAGCTGCAGCTGCAGTTGCGTTTGCATGTGACGGGCTGGTCCTAAGTGAGTGGTTATGTGTCTTTATCTGATACTAAATGGGCATTAATAGCGGTGCTAATCTTGTGATGGTGGCGTGAGGCCGTGTACGGTGTACCGTCTCATCAGGTCCAAAATGTCCTTTTTCTCACCCCTACCTCCGCCATGCACGCATGCGTGAACAACGAGAGGCGAGGCATTTGAGTCATTCTATACAATAATAAAATCTTTAGCCCCTACTTTAGTCACTAGATCAAACATTAATGACTAAAATTTAGTCACTGATTTTAATCACATTAGCCCCTTGGATCCAAACGAGCCGTATATGTATAAATTATTGCAACTTGCAAGGCATGGTAATCTTGCTGGGACAGGACATATTTTTGACCTCAAGAGGTGAAATTTTATTTTGATGGATAGTGAGCGGTGATGAACTGGCGACCAGGCAAACCCTGATGCACACTACAGGTTGTCCCTGTCGTTAGGCAAGCCTGGAGCGCCACAAGGTGAAAGTGGTAATTAAGGCAGCCAGAAGTTTTTAATAACTACAATTATTTCTAAAATCTTCAGCTCCCAAGTCCAAACCCCTTGATCGTAAAATCAGTAACTACAAAATCTATTCTCGAGCATGGAACATGTCAAAGTGCCTAAGTAATAATAAGGGTGCGTTTAGCAAGGCTCCAACTCCAGCTTCTTTATTCTGTGAAACTGAAGTCAAGCCAAACACTTTTCATCCCGCTAAGAACGCTTCAAAAAAATAAACTAAAGTGGTAGAATATAGAAAAGAGTCTAACCAGCTTCAAGTGCTCCACTCTAACTTCGGTGTGGATTTCAGAATCCGGAGCTCTACCAAACAGGCCCTAAGTCTCGAGAGAAGCTTATAATAGTTGCGCTATTTTTAAAATCTTCTCCTCTCTAAAAGTTATATAACCCATTATAAAACTCAATAGTTATATAACCTATTCTTAAAGGTTATATAACCTATCCTTAAACTAATATCTAAAAACGAAAAAACAACAGCTTCTTTTGATTCTTATGGATGGTTCTCAGCCTTAAAGAATGCTTTTGAAAGCTGCTACTAGAACAGTGGAGACAACTATTCAGGGATGGTGCTGATGCCGAGACACTGATGGATGATCATGGGCAAGGCATCAGCTTCCACATGATGTACCCAGGAGGTCATAAAGACTCGAGTACTTACCAGGTCATACCTGTCGAGCATACAGAGAAACTTGAGATGCACCGAATCAGGATGAGTATACCTGAGCTGAGTTAACAAAGTTCACTCCAGATGTTTCCATTCCAGATGTTTTATCAAGAACTAAAGAATAAACCGCACCAGAATAACCGCGTGATGCGCAATCTGCCACAGGATAAACCACTTCTGGTGCTGGATGATATTCTTTTTGTGCAAAGTATACAAGCTTCTCAGCAAAAGATTTATACGGTGTCCATAATATGCCCGCTGGGTTCTACCATGGAGGAGGAACATGTATGTTGGCAGTGTGAGGCTATGAGCTCAATTAAACCCCCAAAATAAATAATTACATTGAAGTATATCATGATACAACGCGTTTCCTTTTGCTGCCTGAAATGAGGGGAAAGCTGAAAATTTTAGTTATCCTCAAGGGAGACATACAGCAACATATGGATACATTTTGGCAAAACTGAAGATGTAGCTGCCAGCTAATATACAATCTAGAGGAAGAATGAATAGCCAAAACCAGCTAGTCGTGTACATAACTCACTAGTAGGCAAGCAAAAGGGGGGAAGATAGAAAAAAAGAAAAAGGAAAACTCGCCTTTGCCAGCAGCAGTTGAAAGCGCTATCACAACATTATAAACACAGGTTACACACTACAACCCAGCGGGAAAATTGTTGATTTGCCCTTGCTCCAGCCTGGTCTCACCATTCACCTTGTAAGACACCCGGATACGCATCGCAAGTGGTTTCTGTGCGGTAAAAAAAAATTAGAAACAGTTATCACTTATCAGAATGGGGGCAAAACAAAACATAAGCACGGGCATGCAACAGAAACCAAATCTTGAAGCTTTAGTAACGGACCCTGATTCTGTAGCAAACAGTTGTCTATGTGCAGGATGGTAGGACTGACTATGAGAAGCTTTAGTGATGGAGCCTAAAACCCTAAACTCTGCTTACCAGACATTGTATGAGGCATTGGAAGTGTGTACAGAAGACAAAACTAATTCTAGAGGCAACAGCAAGGGAAGAAACAAAGCATTACTTATGGATCATACAGAATGGAAGCATGGAAACATGGCAATCTTGTAGTAGACAGCTATTCATGGTGGTTGTGCCAATCGGTAAAAAACAGTCCTCGTCTTCTGTGAATTCAAATAAACTAGACATCAATGGCATAACGCCATAAGGCAGCATATAAGGACTTGTGCCAAAAGCTGGCAACATTGACACATGGATGAACACTTGACTTATAATAACTCAGCAATACTGAGGTAACTGAGCTAAAACTGAGTTGATGATTACATAGGCTCTTTCAAGCTTTTGAAGAAGACAATTAATCCAGTAAAAATCAGGAATTCCTATCCGCAGGGCACAACTCCTTTAAATACCTGTCCATGTTGGTTATTTGTGACACTGAGGCTCTGTGTAACAGAATTATTTCCACTGGCAGTAAGAGTGCTGCTGCTAGCTGGGTCCAAACGCAACTGGATAAACTGAAACACAAATTTGGGACAGAAATGAAGTATCAGCCTCAAATTTTATAACTACTAAAGCAAACTACAATCTCACTGGACTAATGGAATCTCAAGATCAAAGCGAACACAAAAAAAAAACTAAAAGTGTCATGCCATTCACTCCCTTCAAATTTACAATTTTTTTGCACCTTTTAAATAATGATATTAAAGGAACCCAAAAGAAAAATGAGCTACATATCAGCCATCGGGATGGTATTGAGAATAGAGAATTAGAGATTAAAGTTGGTATTTCAAGCTAAACAATCATGGGTTTTACTAAGAAATCAAAACAGATAAATAAAAGTTGCTCTGTAAGTCTTAACTATTTTATGGAAAATCCATTATTGGTCAGGGCATATGAGTGTCAGAGGCGTTCACAAAACAACAATTTGAAGGTAATACCTTTGGTACAGCTGCCTGAAAGATGAAATCTGTGAATGTACTAGATGTCAGATTTGTAAAACTAGCATGAATTGTAGTCTCCTGAGATTTTCCAGGTTGCTTCTTAAAATTGAAAGTGATCTTCAAAGTTGCACTCTGGAAAGCTGTGATTGACGGGTAAGCTGTATTCTCATCTGGTGAGCAAGCAAGTATAGCAATGGTGAATAACACTTATTCGGAGTGCTCTATAGCGCTAGATAATAAGGTGATAGGAGTTTACCAGCAAGAGGTGTGCTTGAAGACAACCCATCAAGAAGATCCACAACTTGTGTAACAGATGATAATTTAGTCTCAGCTGCATGGCGTTAAGATAAGTAACATTGGATCACTGACACATGAAAAAGATGCAAGCATTGTCATCAATCATCATAACTTTACCTTGACCAGGAAGGCTAAAGTTTGATACTGTTGGTGGGCCATTTTGTATAGGAGGAGAACCGATAGATAGAAGATCCATTAGAATATCTGTGCTTCCAGATGTTACTCCACCTTAACACAGTCCAGAAACAAAATCATGAGCATTGTACACAACCAATATAATTTAGGATTCAATGTCATTATCTTAAGATATACTCCCTTCGTCCCATAATATAGCAATCTAGGACCGGAATACCGGATGGAACATTTCATAGTACAACGAATCTAGACAATGCCATTGGCCAGATTCGTTGCACTATGAAATGTCCCATCCGGTCCTATATTGCTATATTATAGGACGGAGGGACTAGGGAGTACAGAATAGCATAATATTCAGGTAAGCTTCTTCATCAAACAAACATTACTGACCTAAATCAGTATCAAATGTCAAACCAAATCTATATAAAAGGAGTAAAAAATAGTAAGATCAAAACCTGTGGTAGATGCATCAGCCAAGCCTATGCCCAAAAGATCTTGTAGAAAATCATTAGGTGCTGTAGTAGGGGCAGAAGTAGTCACAGGAGCATCGTCGGAACTTAAATCGAGCAAATCGGCTAAAGGAGCTGGTGGTGGCTTTGCTAAACCATTTGGAAGCTTAAGTGAGCCTCCAGGAGTTGCTGCTGCTGCTGATTTATCTGATGAAACAGTTGCTTGTGTAGAAGCAGCTCTCTTAACCAAATAACTAGCTTCATCTATGATAGGCATCCGCTCAAGCAACGATGATCTGTACAGATAACAGCACTCCCAAGGTTAATTTTATCTTACAGAAACTAATTAGAGAAAGCTCCCACAGAAATTGCTAAAATATGTCACCCACTTTATAGACTGATGCCTCTGTATAATGGAGCTGAATTCAATTGACCTCTGCTGTAGTTCAAGGACAGTATTCCCTTTATTCTGCGCAACTATTTCCTTTATCCTCCTGGCAATACACAACAGATATAACAAAATCACATAAAATATTATTAGATAAAATAGCTTGTTTAAACGAACACTACAAAAAAGAGTAAAAAACTAACAGAATTTTCAAATAAAGGATTTGTTTTTCCATCACGAGCAAAGTTGTTTGATGCTAGAATCACATTTGTACCCATGTAAACAAAAAAGTGAAAGCTAAATGAAGAAAGGATGTTATATGAAAGTGGAAATCAGCTTGTGAACATTTAGATTTTATATTTAGTAAATTAACATAAAAGTTAAAACCAGTTCATAAGAAATCAAGTGGCCCAACAAAAAATCGAAAACATATAAAACATTTCATCTTTTCAATTTGCCACTAAATTGCTTTTCTTTGTAGCAAGCTATCATTACACAATAAGAAAGAAAATGCAGTTCAACCTTAAATATTGGGATAAAAAACAGAATGGGATGATCCTGCAGCAATAGATGGTATCATTAAAAACAAACCTCAGATCAATCAAGAACACCATGAGACCAGAACGATTGAAGCAATCAAACTCCTATAGCTATGCAAGTCATTTGGTAGGTACAGGGTCAAGTCAAATGGTAACTTACTCTGAAATCGGTGGAAATCGGGAGGAAAGCTTCAAGAGAGATACCAGACACATGGCTCGAGTTGTCACATCTGCAGAGTATCGTTTAAGAGAGACCTCTACAGCATCCACGGCATCCGATTCTGTTACCTGAATAAGTTCACGCAATCACACATTGACCAAGCTGTTTTTAATAGTAAGTGAAATATAAGTACTGAGAAGCACCAACTACACTGGGACAAGAATTGAACTAATGAACTGACACTCTATAAAGCCTTCTGCGGTGAACCATCTACAAAGACGTGTGCAAGTGAAAAATGGTTGATGTAAATTTTCCTTGTGGCCACCATTACACAGAGCATAGGTAATTCGGAAATACCAAGTTGATTGTTACAAGAGGGTATTATCGTGAGAGACTTTTAGCAGGTCCAAGAGTCATCACTTATCAATCCTAAAAATAGACTAAGCTAAATTAAAAGCATTATATGCCTGAAAAATGTGCAAAATATGTAATGCCACATTGCCACAAAACAAGCTTATTCATCTCGACTCCTCAGCAGATGTGTGCAACAAATGAGAATGGCTGGAGATAATTGTTCACTCACCGTGATTGGTTCCTCTATGTCCAGCATACTAATATTGTTCACCAGCATTTCACCGTACTCACCAATGCACCAAACAGCAACCCTAACTAAACTTTCCTAAAAAAATCAATGTATAAGAGATTCAAGCATGTCAGATAGGTTGCACTTAAATAGTATAGATTATACATAAGGCTGACTATTTCTCCATACCTGTTCACCACGAGTTTGCAATGCCTTGTATAGTGATCTGACTGAATATCCTTGAAGTTCAGATGCATTGCTCATTAAAACTATAAGAGCATGCCACACATCATCCTTCACATAATTTCCAGCCTGAGGATATAGAAGGTTCAAGGTTATAACATACTTCAAACAAAATGGATCTTATCAATTGACCAGCATAAGAGAAAATATCCTATAGTTGTGCTAATATACATACCAGAGATAAAACCTTGAACATCTGGTCCAAGTACCAAAGCTTATCTTGGGAAAACCTATTTGAAATGCTAGATTGTTAATGTCCCATAAATCAACAGGAGACAGAAAGGTATAAATCAACAAGAGACAATAATAAAAACTGTTATATAGAAACAAAACACAGCCACACAGGTGAATTTCGTAAACAGAAATACTGGTGTCATAGACTGTTAATTGAACCAATGCAGAAGATAGTGTATTGAATGCTATGTTGATTTTACATGATGGTATCCTCCTGAGAAACTATGTGCAAATCTTTTCCTAATTAGGTGATAAGAAAGAGCACAAGTAAAGAAAGGCCAGGAATGAAATGCAAAGAAAGAAAATGTGCCTTCTTGTTAGCAAACTCTCTCCTCTTATTTCTATTTCCTTTTGCTCCATGTTGGGGCATGAAAAAATACTGTGCTATAAGGAAAATTTCATCATAGTCGCGCAAGATGAACATCATTTTTGTTGTCTGTTCCATTTCAAAATGTATGTGACAGGATATACAAGACTTTTAGGAACATATAGAGAAATGCAAATATGAGTTCTCAGTTCTCACAAAACTAGTTGAGATGACAACCGTGACAAAATTGACCATGAATCAAGTCGGCGAGAAAAAGTGTGTGGGGGGGTTGTTGGGGGGATTGTGTTATGGCAAGCCTTACTTTTCAACAATTGAGCATATCTTAGCTGTGAGGTCGTCCTTGAAGTCCTGATCACTCACTTCGAGGTAATCAACAAGCTCCTTGGTCAAAGGTTTTGCATTTGTATCATTGACAAGTAGGTAAACAAGTTCAAGGGCCCTTTTGCGAATAGAAACATCTGCATCCTGGACGAACAGATACGATTACAAATTTTAAGTGCACAGTAGTAGAAATCTGGTAACCTAAAAGTGAAGGTGATGCCCATAAACAGGGAAAACTGCAGTAAACATAAAAACTATGGCAATGTAATTTTTTTCTTTGAATGGAAAAAAAATACAAACAATCATGCAGTCATATACTCTGGGATCAAGTATAAGAGAATTTCCTTAATGCACTAAGGCTGAACTTATAGGCTAATGCAGGAAAATAAGATAATCTGAACTTGCCACTAGTTATGATTAGTTATCTTGTCAGTTGTCAAGAAATGCAGAAATGAACACACCCTGTTTTCAGGAAACTATCATTGGTAAAAAGTGAAGTTTATCTCAAAGCTGTGCATAACTGCATACATGACATTTTTACTTCCCTAGTGGAATGAGAATAAATTCAGAGCATGTCAACTGGTAAAATTACCTTGACACACTCTAATATTGTTGCCCTGTGCCTCTGCACTGCTTGTGTGTCTACTGCCATGGCCTTCATTAGCATATTCAGAGCAACATATCTGAAAACACAGAATACACAGTGAGTATTATACCTCTGATATGGAAAAACATTTGTAAACACCAAGGAGGCAAGGAATAGTAGTTCAATGTTTGGAGCAATGCTCACAAGTTACCCACTGAATTACAAGAAACTTAACTAAGAAATTTCTATTTTAAGAAGCTTGCAATATTAGTTGTCCATGACAAGAGCAAAATACCTTATGTTGTTATCACGATTGGACAAGAATCTACCCAAGATATTGATTGCCAGCACACGTAAACCACTAGTAGCTTCAATGCCCATTATAGTCTCAACACATTCATATAAAATAGCATTGCCAGCATTCTTATTTGACTCAGTTTTTGTTGCAACCTGGAAATGTAGTACAAGTGTTAATTATCAACCATAAGATACATAGAGCACAGCTGAGAAGTGCAAAATGTAACAAAATTACATTTTACTAAAAGTTAACTCGATAATGAGAAAAAATATGTATATTATAGAGTTTTTAATCCAGGTGTAACAATGTCCCAAGCTTTCATTTTGCTTCACAGCACACTAGCACAGTAATAATAATACAAATATGCAATATGTAAACATCTAACGATCATGAACGACAAAATGATGAGAACAAATAATCGAGGAGAAATTTCCATTGCATATAAAATAATAAAACAAGTCACCTGGGCAAGAATATCATTCACAAACTCACTGCAATCTGCATCTCCTTGACCAAAAAACCGCATGAGTTTAAGCACTCTGATATGCAAGAATGGATCTGTAATGCCAGCTATATCATATTCAGGAGCATATGAACTATTGGACACATCTCTCAATATTCGCACCAAACCTTCAAGGCAGTTCTGCAAAACCAAGCTTTTATTAGAAATACTGCCACAAATGAATACAAAATTTTGCCATGATATTGTAGGTATCAGCAACCAACAAATGCTGAGGAATACACTGTGGCATAACACAAGATAATTTTGCTTCTTTCAACGAACATAGCACAAGGGTCAAGTGTTATGTACACAAAATGATTAACTATTATGGTAATGTTTTTAAATGACACTGTAGTGTCAATGCATCAGCAAATGAATGATCAGGAACAAGGATTAGGATTGAGAATAAGACTTCCCAAGTCCCAACCTGGGTAGGAAGCTAAATAAGAAGGATTTTAGACTGGTTGTTAGGCCCAGTTGTTAACTAGTCTGATGAAATTGGAAGTTTTATGGTGGTGATTTCAACCTAACCAGAATGATTTGATATTTTCTAGAAAGAACAAATGCAACTACCAATCTCTGTGATTCCACTCCTCTTCTAAATCTACCATGGGAATTTGGGGGCACTGGGGCAGTACTGCATTCCCACCAAAAATCAATCAATGAGGCAACCAGCCAACCACAGCACAAAGGCTTTTTATATGGATAAAAATACTCAGCAAGCATGTTGACATATACCCAGAAACACTATTGTGCCAAACTGGGCCTTAGTAAGTTGTTATGTTCCAACTTCGAGAATGCAAACAGAATGTACAGACAGCATTCAACAAGAAAAACAACTGTTCCTATAATGCACTCTACCTTCCTCAAGTACTCCAATGCATTTTTACTTGCTTTACAGAGTTCTGTGCAGAGCTGAACAGCAGATATGAGAACCCCGTGATGTTTTTCCTTGAGTAATGATACAGCAGAATCCATGAAGTTCTCTGCTAAATCTGGGACCTTTCGTACAATCCTTATAGAGCACAAGGCAGCCTACAGAACAATCAAACATGTACAGTTAACATGATAATTCAGAGCAAGTATTCTTCAGAGCTAAATAAAATAAAACAAAGGTAAAACAACTTTGCAGGATGAAAAATAAAATACAAAAACAAAAGGTTTAGGCCCTCAATGTGAGGTATGCTACGTCCTGTAGACGTGGAGAGTAGCATGTGAGATCAGAGAACAAACAAAGCACACACAGCGGGGCAAAGATTTATATAGGTTTAGGCTGTCAATGTGAGGTATGCTACATCCTGGTTGGGGGTCTCTTTACTATATTGTCTAGTCCTATTACAATTTACAATAATGTGTATGGATCTAGAGTAGTTGATTGGAGGTAGCCGAGGGGTTTGGCATAGCCTCTATATCTTCTGGAGACATATTAAGTATTAAGTATTAAGATCAAGTTGAAATGTCTTCCGAGAGATCCCCTTCCCTCCTTATATACCCCAAAGGTAAGGACTTGTATGACTGGTAGGAAACCTTCCATAATACAAAACATGGTAGGACCACGACACTAACCTACCCAGAGCATATGTTATGAGCTATCACATTACATGTTTACAGATTTAGTAGTAAAACATAGTTCTTGTGCAATGTAATGCAATTTACATCTCAATCATGTGTATAAGTAGAAGAGCAAAACCGTTCAAGACAGATTTCAATAGAAACTAGAACATCAAGTTTAAAGTAAACAACTACCTTCTTCTTCGTATTTGGTTCCCTACTTTGCAATAGCCTCTCTACCTCAGGTGACAGATCGCGCGCCATTTCGGCAGAACAAATGTTGCCAAGCGCACAGAGCGCAAGGCCTACAATGAACTGGTTCGAGTGATTAAGATCTCTGTCCACGTTAAGTACTGCAAAATACTCAGAGCAAAGCATAGCATTCTAACAAAAATCAAAACAATATGGCAGAGCAGCAGCTGGGAACACAAGGCATAAGCATAGACTGGGCGGATACTGCTTGAGGGAGTTGGTGACGAGCATGAGGACCTCCTGCCGCTCGTCCAGCAACAGCATGAGGCCGAGGTAACCGATGCGCTTCTCTGGGAACCCCGCGGCAGCGATGAGCTTGAGGCACTCCATCTGGCCGAAGTGGGTGGGGTACCCGAGCATGTGGATGAACATGAGCTTGGCCATGTTCCTGTGCCGGTAGTCCTGGTCGCCCTCGCTGATGGCCGCCCGTATCGCCGCGCACTCCCGCCGCACCACCGCCCGCTCCTCCGCGGCCGTCTTGCACGCGCGTATCGCCCGTATCATGTCCCTGCGGCGGCACCACGCGTGTCAGCAACGCTACGCGACTCGCAGATCTGAGGGGGATCGAGGGGGAGACGTGAGCGATCCGAGCGGAAGCCCTGACCGGAGGCGGGTGCCCGAGGAGAAGGGGTTGATGGCGAGGTCCATGGCGAAATCCTCGACGATCTTCTCGACGGAATCCAGGGCGAGGCGACGGGGGATCTCGTCGCCGCGGGGCCGAGGGCCGGAGGACGAGAGCGGCGGCGGCGGCGACGGCGGCGACGGCCGGTGGATCTGGGAGGGGGCGTCGGGGCGGTGGGAATTGCAAAGAGGCCCCTGGCTCGCGTGGTGCTTTCCTTCAGTCGAGCCCGTTTTGAGGACAGAAGTTCGTCTCAAAAGGGGGAAAATATATTTTTCTGTTTTTTATTAACAATAAATTTTACTAATGTTCTTAAATCAGTTTATTATTTTTTCATCATCAAATTTATTTGTTTGAATCTTAAATATTTTTTCCATTTAAAAACATGTTGTTAGTCTAGGTGGTGATTTGTAAGTACCCAACAGGATACGAACTTCTAGGAGTGTGGGTCAGGTTTAGGGTGTGTTTGGTAGGCTCTAATTCTAACTTTTTTGTTCTATGGAACTGAAGTTAAGTCAAATATTTTTTGAGGAGTGGATTTTCACTCCAACTTTAATATGAATTTTAGGATTCAGAGTTTTACCAAACAAACCCTTAATTTATGACTTGTGGATCCATCAAACCAGTGTCTCGCATCAAATCAAACTGAGGTTAGATATAGATTCACCTCACTAGGTATGAATTGTGAGTTTTTATTTTTTAAAAAAAATGAGTTGTGGAGACCAAACAAATCTAGGTTGGGGTGAAACGGTTCACTCATCGAACATGTGGAGTCACTTATAATTGAATCCAATTAAGATTTAGGTTTGATAATAAATAACCTAAACCTAATTCGATTAAGAATTTTTTGCAAAGGAAAATGTTTTTTACAAAATGACACAAAATATAAACGGTTCCCTAACCCATTGCATGGAAGGCCCATCTAAACATCACTCGCGGCCCGAGCTATTCTAGTCCAACACCACTAAGGATCTATTCTATAGCACATTCCAAGTTGAATTCCCATGGATGGATCGAAATTTTAAACTAAAATCTCGAATCATTTAATCATTTTACAAGATTGAGCCAAAAACATGTGGTTAAAATCCTGACCCATTCACATCGATGGAGTCAGAAAGGTCCAAACATGTCGGTGGGCTTTAATCCTCACAGCCTAATTTATGACATGCGATCCATCGAATCAATGTCTCGCATCAAAATGAGGTTAGATGTAGATCTATTATGTAATTATCACTGAACGTTATTTCACTTGCCACAAGTGTCATCCACATACCCCCAATACCTCCGCTAGTCTTAGGTATGAATTGTGAGTTTTGAGTTTTCTTAAAACAGGTTTGTGAAAACCCAATAGATCTAGGTTTGGATGGACCAATCTACTTGTTGAGCCATGTAGAGTCAGGTCTAACCAAGTTCCGTTAATATTTGAGTTTGATAATAATTAACCTAAACCCAATCCAATTAAGTTTTGTTTTTGCGGCGGAAATTTTTTTTCTAAGGTGAAACAAAAAATATAAAAGGCTCCCTAGTCCATTATGTTCAAGGCCCATCTAAACGTCACTCGTTACCTAGCTCGATCCATCCCATCACCACTAAAAGCTTGTCTGGGAGCACACATTCTCAACTCAATCCTTATGGATGGGTCAAAATTTTAGGGTTCAGTTTCTTGACTCTGAAGCTAGAATCTGAACCAAACTATTCTTTTGGTCACCTAGTTTTTCCAGGATCTACAGATTTTCATAGTGCAAACAGGAAATTGAGGGTACCCTAGATTCCACATATTATCGCAATCAGTTTTTGGTGAAAATTACTCACCTTTACCATTAATGAAATACCTCTTCTATTGACATATAGTACTTGAAACTAAATAATTTTCTAAAAATAAAAGGTAATATACGATTGTTAGAAAACATAAATACATTTCAGTTATAAATAATTTTATTTTAGTTTTCTAATTGCAACAATAATCTAAATGCACATCATTAAACAAGTCGGTGTTTATACTAAGAGTGTATATTAACAGTGCAACCAAACATAAGACATTTTCTATCGAAACAAAAATCCACAGCTACTCCAACAAAACAACTTCCAGTTTTTCCATAGCTCATATCTCGCAACGATATTTCTACGGCTCACAACCTACATCAATTTTTTTCAAAATCCACAGCTGAACCAAACACACTTTTAATTTAAATGGCTTATTTGTTTCACCTTTTAGCGCCCAGCGATTCTCAGCAACTAGCTAGTCTGAGTAGCTGGTGTTTTCCAGCTTCTGGATTCTAGTTCATTTCCAGATTCTACAGCTACCGATTCTGACGATCCGAACCCATAATCTTGACTATTTATTTATTTTCGCATCAGATTCTAAAAACAGTCACCGACCTCAGAAACCGAAACAAATAGGCCCAAAATCGTGTTCCATTCGCAAGAATTGGGCTAGAAATGTGCGTGTCAAACAGGCCAGGCCCAGTGGGCCCGCGTCGCAGCCGAGCCCCACCTATAAAACCCACCAAGCCGTCCGATCCCATCGGATTTCTCCCCATTTCCCCTCCTCTTCTTCTCCACTTCGATTTTTTAATCTCGGGCCCTCTCGAAGCCGACCGCACCAGCACCAGTGCACTCGGGCCTTAAACCCTAGCGGCAGCAGCAGCAGCAGCGGGGAGGGAGCCGACCCGTCGCCGCTGATGTGGAACGGAGGGCCGCCTCCGCCGATGGCGGCCGCGCCGCCGCCCCCGGGGGTGGCGGCGCCGCCGCCTCCGCCGGCCGTGGCGCCGCCCGGTGGCAAGCCGCTGACGCCGGCGGAGCTCGAGGCGCAGCTGGTGGAGAAGGCCAGGAAGTGGCACCAGCTCAACTCGAAGCGCTATGGCGACAAGCGGAAGTTCGGGTTCGTCGAGGCGCAGAAGGAGGACATGCCCCCCGAGCACGTCCGCAAAATCATCAGGTAATCTCCAGATCCGCACCGCCTTAGGATGTTCCGGGCTTCGCCTGCTGCTCGTGGCTGTGTTTTGGTGCTTCGGTGTTCGTCTAGGCCTCTGATGCTTCGTGCTTTAGGTGGTGTAGTGGTTTGTAGCTTTAGTCTTATGGAATGGCTGTGGTAGTGTGGTTGCCATGTCAATTGGTGCTATGTGTGATACGAATGTATAATTTGATGCGGTGTCCAATGTTTATGGCTATAACTGTGTCACTTGTAGTGTTTAAGAATGGGCTTATATTTAGTTAGTTCTGATCTGCTCGGTTCTCTTGGCATCATGTTCATGTTGCTAATTCCTGCTTATGGTCTCGTGGTTGCTGAAATTATGCAAAAAAAAAAATTGTGGTCCACAACTTGGAATATTGGAAGTCAAGGTTTTAGATATAGTTTTAGGGAAATTTTTATGGGCACTTCAACTTAAGGTTTTATTGAGGAAACATGATTAGATATCACCATGCTCTTAGTTATGGTGAACATTTTGCTACTTATCTTGGCTTCTTCATGTCTTGTTGCTGTTGGGGCCGGTGCCATTTGTGTGCGATCATCAGTTATCGGGAATGGTAACAAGCGGTACATCTTTCTAATTGTTTGAGTTTGCTGTCATATATATAATCTTCACCATTTTCTATGGTATGGTATGTAGTTCCTGTGTATGTTGTAGGAAAAATTTATGCTTCCCCTTTTTGTTAATCAGGGACCACGGGGACATGTCTTCAAAGAAGTACAGGCACGATAAGCGTGTTTATCTTGGAGCACTCAAATTTGTGCCTCACGCTGTTTACAAGCTACTTGAAAATATGCCAATGCCCTGGGAACAGGTATCTTTTTAACTGTGACACTATTTGTTGTGAACATTGAACTTGCCATTGATGAGAATATTTATACCTTGGCAATAGAATAACATAACTATTTTTTCAGGTTCGGCATGTAAAGATTCTGTACCATATCACCGGTGCTATAACCTTTATAAATGAGATCCCGTGGGTTGTTGAGCCCATTTACCTCGCACAGGTAATGGTTTATAATACATTCTCTTTTTTCTTTCATAGATCCAAGTTAAGTAACCCCTGCTATAGCAACACTTGCTACTTATATGAATATGGTTGCTATATTTGATACACAGTTATTAAAAATTTCAACCAAAGTTTTAAGCTTTATACTTTGGTTTTTATATTAAACATCAAACATGTGTTCCGCAGTGGGGTACGATGTGGATCATGATGAGGAGGGAAAAGAGAGATAGGCGACATTTCAAGAGAATGCGTTTTCCTCCATTTGATGATGAGGAACCTCCACTAGACTATGCTGATAATTTGCTGGATGTTGAACCACTGGAGGCTATACAATTGGAGTTGGATGAGGAGGAAGATTCAGCTGTGCATGAATGGTTTTATGATCATAAGCCCCTTGTGAAGACTAAGCTTATCAATGGCCCCAGCTACAGGAAGTGGCATCTATCGCTTCCCATAATGGCGACACTCTATCGTCTTGCTGGCCAACTTTTGTCGGACTTGATTGATCGAAATTATTTCTATTTGTTTGATATGGAGTCCTTCTTTACTGCCAAGGCACTCAACATGTGTATCCCAGGTAACCATATTTGGCATGTTTATGTTTATTTTTTAGCTATTGACTAAGATTGGGATGGATATACTATTTTGCTTCTACATCATAAGCTTTCTTACCATATTAAATAAATTCTGTGTTGCAGGAGGTCCAAAGTTTGAGCCGCTATACCGTGATATGGAGAAGGGGGATGAGGACTGGAATGAGTTTAATGACATCAACAAACTCATCATCCGTCAGCCACTTAGGACTGAGTACAGAATTGCTTTCCCGCATTTGTACAATAATAGGCCAAGGAAAGTGAGACTTGGGATATATCATACTTCAATGATAATGTATATCAAGACAGAGGATCCAGACTTGCCTGCATTTTACTATGACCCCCTGATAAATCCTATTACTTCGACTAACAAGGTTGATCGTCGGGAGAGGAAAATGATTGAAGAGGATGAAGATGAGGACTTCTGTCTCCCAGATGGTGTGGAGCCTCTCTTGAAAGAAACTCAGCTCTACACTGATACAACAGCAGCTGGTATTTCATTACTCTTTGCTCCAAAGCCTTTTAATATGCGATCTGGTAGGACACGCCGTGCAGAAGACATTCCTCTTGTGTCTGAGTGGTACAAGGAGCACTGGTGAGTTCTGTTAAGGCATCATTGTTATATTTTCCTATTCTATTTTTATTGATTTTTTGCTTGATACACTTTAACTTCCAACGCTAATCAAATTAATCTCTTTTGTAGCCCACCAGCTTATCCAGTGAAAGTGCGTGTCAGCTATCAGAAGCTGCTAAAGTGTTATGTGCTCAATGAGCTACATCATAGGCCTCCCAAGGCACAGAAAAAGAAGCATCTGTTCCGTTCGCTCCAAGCGACAAAATTCTTTCAAACAACAGAGCTTGACTGGGCAGAAGCAGGTTTGCAAGTTTGCAAGCAGGGTTACAATATGCTGAACTTATTGATCCACAGGAAGAACCTTAACTACCTTCACTTAGACTACAACTTCAATTTGAAACCTGTGAAGACTCTCACAACAAAGGAAAGGAAAAAATCTCGGTTTGGTAATGCATTCCATTTATGCCGTGAGATTTTACGACTTACTAAGTTGGTGGTTGATGCAAACATCCAGTTCCGTTTGGGAAATGTTGATGCTTTCCAGTTAGCAGATGGTTTGCAATACACATTCTCTCATGTTGGTCAGTTGACTGGTATGTACCGATATAAATACCGTCTGATGCGACAAATCAGGATGTGCAAGGATCTGAAGCACTTGATATACTACCGTTTCAACACTGGCCCTGTTGGAAAAGGACCTGGCTGTGGATTTTGGGCTCCAATGTGGAGGGTGTGGCTGTTTTTTTCTGCGGGGTATTGTGCCACTGCTTGAAAGATGGTTAGGTAATTTGCTGGCCAGGCAGTTTGAAGGTCGTCATTCAAAAGGAGTTGCTAAAACTGTAACCAAGCAACGTGTTGAGTCTCATTTTGATCTGGAGCTTCGAGCTGCTGTTATGCATGATGTCCTTGATGCTATGCCAGAGGGCATCAAGCAAAACAAAGCTCGCACTATACTGCAACATCTTAGTGAGGCATGGCGGTGTTGGAAGGCAAATATCCCATGGAAGGTCCCTGGCCTACCAGTTCCTATTGAAAACATGATACTTCGTTATGTAAAGTCCAAGGCTGATTGGTGGACAAATGTTGCTCACTACAATCGTGAGCGTATCAGGCGTGGTGCGACAGTCGACAAGACTGTTTGCCGCAAGAATCTTGGAAGGTTGACCCGTCTGTGGCTGAAGGCAGAACAGGAGAGGCAACACAACTACTTGAAAGATGGGCCATATGTGACACCTGAAGAGGCAGTTGCAATTTACACAACAACAGTTCATTGGCTAGAATCAAGAAAGTTTTCACCTATTCCTTTTCCTCCACTTTCATACAAACATGATACCAAACTTCTTATACTGGCACTGGAAAGGCTGAAGGAGTCTTATAGTGTGGCAGTAAGGCTAAATCAGTTGCAACGGGAGGAACTTGGCTTGATTGAACAAGCATATGATAATCCTCATGAGGCGCTGTCAAGGATAAAACGTCATCTTCTTACTCAGCGTGCTTTTAAAGAAGTTGGCATTGAGTTTATGGACCTGTATAGCTACTTGATCCCAGTATATGAAATTGAGCCCCTTGAGAAAATCACTGACGCCTACCTTGACCAGTACTTGTGGTATGAGGGGGACAAACGACACCTGTTTCCAAATTGGGTCAAGCCTGCTGATTCAGAACCACCTCCACTGCTTGTTTACAAATGGTGCCAAGGTATAAATAATTTACAGGATGTATGGGACACTAGTGATGGGCAGTGTGTTGTGATGCTGCAGACAAAATTTGAGAAGTTCTTTGAAAAAATTGATCTTACACTGTTGAACAGACTTCTGCGGTTGGTCCTGGACCATAATATTGCTGATTATGTCACTGCAAAGAACAATGTGGTGTTGTCTTACAAGGACATGAGTCATACAAATTCTTATGGTCTCATTCGAGGTCTACAGTTTGCATCTTTTGTCGTGCAGTACTATGGGCTTGTGTTGGATCTCCTGCTGCTTGGTTTAACACGTTCAAGTGAAATTGCTGGGCCACCTCAGATGCCTAATGAGTTTCTTACATATGCTGACACAAAGGTTGAGACTAGGCATCCTATCAGGCTGTATTCTCGGTATATTGATAAGGTGCATATATTATTCCGTTTCACTCACGAGGAAGCACGTGATTTAATACAGCGTTACTTGACAGAGCATCCTGATCCTAATAACGAGAACATGGTTGGTTACAATAACAAGAAATGTTGGCCTAGAGATGCAAGAATGAGGCTCATGAAGCATGATGTTAATCTTGGAAGAAGTGTATTTTGGGATATGAAGAACCGCCTCCCAAGGAGCATCACAACATTAGAATGGGAGAACAGCTTTGTCTCTGTTTACAGCAAGGACAATCCTAACCTGCTATTTAGCATGTGTGGGTTTGAGGTTCGTATACTACCAAAGATACGGATGACTCAAGAAGCATTTAGTAACACCAAAGATGGAGTCTGGAATTTGCAGAATGAACAGACAAAAGAAAGGACGGCTATTGCTTTTCTAAGAGTTGATGATGAGCATATGAAAGTGTTTGAGAACCGTGTCAGGCAAATCCTTATGTCATCAGGATCAACAACATTTACTAAGATTGTTAACAAGTGGAATACTGCTCTCATTGGCCTTATGACATATTTCCGTGAAGCAACTGTTCATACACAGGAGCTCTTGGATTTACTTGTCAAATGTGAAAACAAGATCCAGACTCGCATAAAGATTGGTCTGAACTCGAAGATGCCTAGCAGGTTCCCACCTGTTATCTTCTATACACCCAAGGAAATTGGAGGTCTTGGAATGTTATCAATGGGTCACATTCTGATACCACAGAGTGATCTCAGGTACAGCAAACAGACAGATGTTGGTGTGACACATTTTAGAAGTGGTATGAGCCATGAAGAAGACCAACTCATCCCTAACTTATATCGCTACATTCAGCCATGGGAGAGTGAGTTTATTGATTCACAACGTGTTTGGGCTGAGTATGCTTTGAAGAGACAGGAAGCACAATCACAGAACAGACGCCTAACACTTGAGGACCTTGAAGATTCATGGGATAGAGGTATTCCTCGTATCAACACTCTTTTCCAAAAAGATCGTCACACTTTGGCATATGATAAAGGATGGAGAGTGAGAACAGACTTTAAGCAGTACCAAGTGCTCAAACAAAACCCATTCTGGTGGACACATCAGAGACATGATGGGAAGCTATGGAACCTAAACAACTACAGGACTGATGTCATCCAAGCTCTCGGTGGTGTAGAGGGTATATTGGAGCACACCTTATTTAAAGGAACATATTTCCCTACTTGGGAGGGTCTGTTTTGGGAGAAGGCATCAGGTTTTGAGGAGTCGATGAAATACAAAAAGCTGACTAATGCACAACGTTCTGGTCTCAATCAGATACCCAATCGAAGGTTTACCCTGTGGTGGTCACCCACCATTAATCGTGCGAATGTGTATGTTGGTTTCCAGGTTCAGCTAGATCTTACAGGAATTTTCATGCATGGAAAAATTCCGACCCTGAAGATTTCTCTAATCCAGATCTTCCGTGCCCATCTGTGGCAGAAGATCCATGAAAGTGTTGTCATGGATCTTTGCCAGGTTTTGGATCAAGAGTTGGATGCTCTGGAGATTGAGACAGTGCAGAAAGAGACAATACATCCCAGGAAGAGTTACAAGATGAACAGCTCCTGTGCAGATGTCCTCCTTTTTGCTGCGCATAGGTGGCAGATGTCCAAACCAAGCTTGGTTTCTGAGTCAAAGGATGTGTTTGATCAGAAAGCTAGTAACAAATATTGGATTGATGTGCAACTACGCTGGGGAGACTATGATTCACATGACATTGAACGTTATACAAGGGCCAAATTCATGGACTACACAACTGACAATATGTCCATCTACCCATCTCCAACCGGTGTGCTTCAAAATACATGAACTACAATTTTATTGGCTATCGACTTATCTGAATTGTTTGTAGCTAACTGTTATTTTGTTCTGCAGGAGTGATGATCGGGCTTGATCTAGCATATAATTTACACGCTGCTTTTGGCAACTGGTTCCCTGGGTCAAAGCCCCTCCTTCAACAAGCAATGAACAAGATAATGAAGGTAATATAATATAATTGTGTTAATTGTAACATGCCTAGCTCTAGTTTGCATTGTGGTCTGATCTTTGTAATTTGTATGCTCCAGTATTTCCAATCTAACCTGCTTGACTGTTTCCTTCTATAACAGTCAAATCCTGCTCTGTACGTGCTGAGGGAGAGAATAAGGAAGGGTCTACAGTTGTATTCGTCGGAACCCACAGAGCCATATTTGTCTTCACAGAACTATGGAGAGATATTCAGCAATCAAATCATATGGTTTGTGGATGACACAAATGTCTATCGTGTTACAATTCATAAAACATTTGAGGGTAACCTGACCACTAAACCAATCAATGGTGCTATTTTCATTTTCAATCCGAGAACTGGTCAATTATTTCTGAAGGTTTGTTCATTTTTTCTTCAGCTATAAATTTTCTGTAATAATTCTGATGTAACTGTGGAATTGTAGCCTGGAAGACTTAAAACTGAAAATCGATTATAATCTGCAGGTCATCCACACAAGTGTATGGGCTGGACAAAAGCGTCTTGGACAGTTGGCCAAGTGGAAAACAGCTGAAGAGGTTGCTGCCTTAGTTCGTTCTCTTCCTGTAGAAGAGCAGCCAAAGCAAATTATTGTGACAAGGAAGGGTATGTTGGATCCTTTGGAGGTGCATCTGCTTGACTTCCCTAACATTGTTATTAAGGGCAGTGAGTTGCAGCTGCCATTCCAAGCTTGTTTGAAGATTGAGAAGTTTGGTGATCTTATTCTCAAAGCCACGGAACCTCAAATGGTTCTTTACAACATATACGATGATTGGTTGAAAAGTATCTCATCATTCACGGCTTTCTCCCGTATTGTACTTATACTACGAGCACTTCATGTCAACAACGAAAAGGCAAAAATGCTGCTCAAGCCTGACAAGACCATCGTTACGGAAGCACATCATATTTGGCCATCCTTGACTGATGAGCAGTGGCTGAAGGTTGAATGCGCACTCAGGGATCTCATTCTGTCTGATTATGCGAAGAAAAACAATGTTAATACTTCAGCATTGACACAATCTGAAATTCGTGATATTATACTTGGTGCGGAAATAGCACCTCCATCACAGCAGAGGCAGCAGATCGCTGAAATTGAGAAACAGGTAAAGCTTGTTATAAAAGCAATCATATTCATTTTTTGGTGGAATAATCATCACATTTATTAACTCCTGGTTTTACTTGATTTTGCAGTCGAGAGAGACAACTCAGCTAACTGCAGTTACCACAAGGACGACCAATGTGCATGGAGATGAGCTCATCATCACGACAACCAGTCCGTATGAGCAACAAGCATTTGCATCGAAGACTGATTGGCGTGTCAGGGCCATCTCTGCCACAAACCTGTACCTTCGTGTTAATCACATTTATGTTAACTCGGATGATATAAAGGTCAGTGCAGTAATTCCTTTTCTTTGATAACCTATAAAGTTGCCAACTAACAAATGCTGGACAATTACTGACTGTGAGCATTCTGCAATCTGCATACAGGAGACTGGCTACACTTACATTATGCCAAAGAATATATTGAAGAAGTTCATATGCATAGCAGATCTACGGACACAGATCTCTGGTTTCCTCTACGGGTTGAGTCCGCAGGATAATCCCCAAGTTAAAGAGATCAGATGCATAGCTATTCCTCCACAGCATGGAACTCACCAGATGGTGACTCTGCCCTCAAATCTTCCTGAGCACGAGTTCCTTAATGACCTGGAGCCACTGGGATGGATGCATACCCAGCCTAACGAAGCTCCTCAGCTATCACCACAGGTTAGATTATGCTTTAGCTCTTTCTAGCTGTTACAAAAGAAATGCAATAGCCTCTTGCCGGACTAAATTGGTTTACCATGTTGATTTTGGCAGGATTTGACGTCACATGCCAGGATTTTAGAGAACAACAAGCAATGGGATGGCGAGAAGTGCATCATTTTGACATGCAGCTTCACCCCAGGATCTTGTTCATTGACCGCGTACAAGTTGACCCCAAGTGGTTACGAGTGGGGCCGTAGCAACAAGGACTCCGGTAGCAACCCACATGGATATCTCCCGACTCACTATGAGAAGGTCCAGATGCTCCTCAGTGACAGATTCCTCGGTTTCTACATGGTAAGCATCAACTCCTAACGCTTTTTGGGACCTTGGTGAGATAATACTTGAAAGTTATTCACATTGTAAGCTTTATTAAAATTAGTCATTTACGTCAAGATAATTAATCAAGGTGATACAACTAATCTGAATGTACTTCCAGCTTCTGCGTAACTAAGATGCACACGGCTAAAACACACACATTTAACTAACAAAAGAATAATGAACTAAATTCTCCTTGACTATCTTTTTTAACTGTCGACAAGCCACATAATAACAAACTGTTGTGAGCCAGACTTTCGAAGAATAACTCATGATCGGAGCTAATGGATTAGTAAAAATATGACTTGCAAAGGAGAGAATGTGACCTAGATTTACATGGATGTTAATGAATCTGCAGATGAATCTAGACATGGCTAGAAAGTGTTACAATATAAACAGATGCTTACATTGCCTTTTCTCTACAGGTGCCGGACAACGCCCCATGGAACTTCAACTTCATGGGAGTGAAGCACGACCCGCAGATGAAATACAACATGAAGCTCGGCATGCCCCGCGACTTCTACCACGAGGACCACCGGCCGACCCATTTCCTCGAGTTCAGCAACATCGACGAGGGCGACGTCGCCGAAGGTGACAGGGAAGACACCTTCTCCTAAGTGCCATCAGCCATGGCACGCGCACCACGCCCCAGTTGCCTCACACACCAGCTTCCTCCTCTTTTGGGTAGACAAGAAAAGAGATATGTAAAACCTCTAACTTGATACGATGTTTGTTTCGACAGATTGTATGGACATTTTGCTTAGTCTTGATATTGTATTCTGTAAATCTCGGTTACGTTCTCTCCCGTTATATTTCTTACAAGGCTATGACTTGCCTATGTAGGTAAGTCGTGTAGCCACTAGTGGATGCTTAGCTCCCTCTACTGTCTACTCGGCTAAATCTGTGGCAACTGGGTTATAATGTTTAAAAGGATGCAAGAGGAAGGGTCTAATGTAGAAAGGGTTGATGAAGGGGAAGATATTACATGTGCTCAAATTGATGAAGTTGCTGGACTGCTCATGTTGGTGGAAGTGGGACACAAGTTTATGCTTCTAGGAAAGGAAAAGAGGGACATGCATTTGATGAGCATTGTAAAGAGGAAGATGAGGGTGAAGAGTCATTTGATGATGGGAGCACCAACAATGGCTTGTAGTCCACTCTTGGTGCAACTAATGAGAAAGGTGCTGGGGCGGCTATGGGACACAAGATTGATCACTATGAGTGTGACTTAATACGATATAAGGAGTGTTTGGGGAGTTTTTGTTAACTTCAGATTCTCTGTAGCTAGATAGTTTGAATATTCAGCTGATGAGAATTTGGAGAAGTTGATATTTTTAGCTTTTGGATTTTAATTTATTTTAAGATCCTGCAAATTCTTACGATCTGAGTTACAATCTAGACCGTTTGTTTTAACTTTAAATTCTAAAAGTAGTTGTAGTTGTCACAAACTCCCCCAAATAGATCCTTAGCTAGTTGTTTGAATATCTAGCTAACTATTCTGATTAGCTAGTCGGTGAGAATAAGAACCTAAAGAAACTGAAATTTTCAGGTTTTTGAAATTGAGATCATTTCTGGTTTCTTTGGTTATTAAATCTTACCATCTAAATCTAGAATTAGACTATTTATTTTAGTTTTCTAGTTTTAAATTATAGAAATAGTGGCGTCCAAAGAAAATTAAAACAAACAAATCCTTAACATAATATACACGTTCTACCACTGTGTCGACTAGACTTGACTGGACAAGCAAAGGTAAGGAGTCTTTAAAGCAAAGCTGGTAGCCGCAGCCGCAGGGTGGTTGCGGCCTGTTGACTCTTTTTTTCATCTGCTGGTGGTCGCTACTGCAAAAGGCATTTTCTAGCCGCCCGCGATTCGATGGAACAATGTCTACTTGCTCCAATGGCAAAACTCCAAATGTAAGCTCCTCTTCTACTCTTTCTAAATTTTAATTTCGTTTTGAGACTGTTCTTGCCAAAAAAAAGCTATATTTCTCACAAATGAACTGACCCATCTTTCCTGATGTAGTCTGATAAAGTGCAACAAAATCACCAAGAGTTGTCTTCTCAGCACAAGTCTACACAATCCACGCTTAGAAGGAGTGGTGTGTTGTGCAGAAGTTTCCTGTCATAAGAGACAGTTACAAGCACAAAATATTCAAGAATAATTTATATGAAGAAATCATGACAAGAACATTGCAAACACCAGGTAAGTGTATTCTTCAGCTTCTATCCAGTGCACACAAAAGCACCATGTATAAAGACTAACTCATCTATCTATTTCCATCTCCCAAAAAGAAGAGGGCAAACTTCACAAATGACAATGCATGTACATTTGATTCATGTCAAACCAAGCAGACCAAGCACCAATACCACATATTATGGACTCCAGATTTCCTAGGATACAAATCCATCACGCCGCAGCCAACCCTTGATCATTATTGGGCACACAGTCTGAGCTCCCTTCTGGAGTGGACATTCCATGGGAACTCACCGTCGAGTCTGGTCTGAACAATTCGTCGTTTTCATGTCGGGAAAGAATCTCTTTTGATTCACCTTTCAGCATGGATGCAACTTCAAGCATTGTAGGTCTCTTTTCAGGTTCTCTCCGTGTGCATGCCAGCCCAATCAGCACCATTCTTTTTAATTCAGGTTCAGAATACTTGTCATTGAGTTTGGAGTCCGCGATTTCGTCATATCTACCATCTTTTGCTAATGGAAGCACCCAGTTGCGAACCCCGCACATTTTAGCAGACCCAGACTTTTCCGCTGGTCTTCTCCCACTACAAAGCTCCAACAAAATTATGCCAAAGCTGTAGACATCACAACCCGTTGTAGGTTTGCCAAACATAACGTACTCAGGAGCAAGATAGCCTCTTTGGTTTTCACTGGTTATCTTGTCATGATCCACCCCATCTGGGATGAACCTTATCAGACCAAAGTCACCAACATGTGCCTGGAAATTTGAATCTAGTAGCACATTAGTAGCCTTGATGCTCCCATGGACTATCTGGGGTGTCGCATGGTGGTGAAGGTACCTGTGAATAACCTCATATAAGTGAGTTTCTTCTGTCATACTGATTATCATAAGGGAAGAAACGAATGGTTACGCATGATGTGCTATTATAAAAAAGAACAAAGAGGCTGTTTACTAACGCAAGAGCTCGAGCAGCACCAATTGCAATAAATGACCTCCTCCGCCAGTCAAGAAGGCACTCTGCAGAATGCGTTCCATGCAGATGTGCATAAAGACTTGAGTTTGGCATGTAGTCATACACCAAAATGCGTTCAGGTCCATCAGCACAATATCCACGAAAGCTCAAGAGATTTTTGTGCTTCACTCTTCCCAAATTCTCGACATCTGAAGCGAATTCTGCTTCTGTCCCAATTTTTGCACCCTTCAACTTCTTGACAGCAATCTGCATCAAATAAATGTTAGCAAAATTCAAACGATACTTTGCTGAAAAAAAACTACTTTCAGGGCCAGACTACTGCAAAACTGTGGTGCGCTGCCGTCTAGTCATTTTTATTTAAAAGAAGTCCGACATAGTTGCAGCCATGACAGGGGATATGTGGAACCCCCTTTTTTGTGCAAGATGCAGTCAGACCATCTTATGAATTGTGTCTAAGTTGACTTGCCTATGACAACATTTCCTGCCTACTCAATGAAAAAAACAATCAAAGATCAATGTTCTACTAACATAATTAAAAAAAATCTAGCTGATAGTTGCTTAGTTTTAGTGAGAGCTATCAATAGGATTTGCCAACAGTGCAAAGTAATGATAACTCAAGACTGGGCAACCATGAAACAAGTAAACAACACATAAAGAAGAGACAATTGAAATTCTATTTCTCGACATAGACGGAGATGTGAAGAACAGAAACCTGAGAACCATCCCAAACTTGTCCCCAATAGACACTCCCGAGTGGCCCTTCTCCAATCTTGTTGTCATAATTGAAGCTATTTGTCGCTGATCGAAGCTCCCTCAACGAAAACACCCACCTCAACGATCCGCTGCCCTCATCGCTCCTATTAAATCAAAGCCATGAAACACATGATGAGCTACCAGTTAACCACCCATTAACATCCCTAGGGTACAGAAAGAAACGATTTCAAGCTATTTCTCCTAACTGATACACATTCGCCCCTAACCCTAGAGCAAAGTTGCCAAATCTAAGCACAGAAGATTTTTCTGGCATGTCTGGATGGTGCACCAAAACCTAAATAAGCATGCCAACTTCCCATAGAATTTAATACCACATATCTACTAACTCTGTTTTCCACTGAATAACAAAGATAAAAACACTTAAGAACTTGAAATTGATACCACAAAAATAACATTACAAACTAGGACTGTCTCCTACAGGAATTGTCACCCTGTTGCAAAGTGCACCACCAGAATTCCTCTAACTTTACAGCTAAACTGGCACCAAAATTGAACCAAGATTTCACAATTTTTCTCATCAAATTCAGTATCAAACTACCAATCAGACACTAATTGACCCAACCAGGTGAGAAACTAGACTGCACACAGCATCTGTGTTCCTCCCATCACGCCTCATCCAACCAAACCCCCACCCATGAACCAAGAAACCAGCGCACAGAATCGGGAGAATCCCCATCCCTGATCCCCCACGCCATGAACAACGCCGCGCCCGCCCGCCGGCAGCCCGCCCGCCCAACGATCCCAGCAAGAGCAAAGCAGACAGCCGCAGCCCTTACAAATCCTCCCCGGAGGCCGCCCTGCCGCAGCAGACGAGCCTGTGCGCGAACCGCGACAGCTTCGGGTGCATCGCCGCCGCCGCCGCCGCCGCCCTACTCCGCCGCCCCGGCTGCCTCGACGCGGAGAAAGGAGGCGGCTTTGGAGGGGACGGGGTAGTGGGGTGGAGGTGGTGGAGAAAAAATCGATAATTTTCAGCAGGAGTAGTAGTAGTGGGGAAGAGAAGACAGAAGAGAGGAGACGTCACAGCGCAGAACAGGCTCGCCGCGGCGCTTTCGGTGGAAGGCTTTTTGTCCGGGATTCCGGCTTGGTATTAAAATACAGGGAAAATGGCCAAACGGGCGGCACCGCCCGGGCCCGGGATTCCGTCTACACCGACGACGACATTACTAACCATAATATATACAAATAATAGTAATACAAATAATAGTTGTTTTGGTTTTATTAAGAGTATATAAATATTAGTTGCCCCGTCAATCGAAGCGTTTGTTGTTTTAATGGTCTTTTTCTCCCGAAACGTTTCGGCAATAAAAAACGCAAAAATAGAGGTTGTAAAATGAGATGTGGCCATCGAGAGCTGGACTTGAGTGACACCACTAAAGTCTAGACTCCATAACCAATTGAGATAATCTTTATAATTTTATTTAATATCATCTTGGTACATGTAATTCTGTCTTATTGACTAATATTTATACATCAGAGAGAATATATATATACAAATGCTATTCTACACCACAGGTATAAAATAACTATTCTACTGAGAAATCTATACTGAAAAAATAGTACTCAGTTGTTATGTTATTGAGAAAATCTACTACTAAAAATAGTCGATTTAAAATATCTATTCTACACACGTGATGTAAAATAGCATTATATATATATAATATGAGAAATGGTACTGAATATATTATATTATATTAGGATAAACAAGAGAATGCAAGAATGAAACGCTCCGTGAAATCTTTCTAAGACGGTCGAATTAAAATTGTCATGAACTAAACATGTCGTCAAATAAATAAATATTCGATGATTGACCGACTTTTTTTGATTTCAAATGTTATCGTTCGTTATCAAATGATCAAATCGCATAATTTCTCAATGGCGAATGCTCAAATCTCGGTAAGAAACATGTATTGTTCATGACGAAGGTGAATCACAGTTTGAAGAAACACGAAAGGGGATGTAGCTCAGATGGTAGAGCGCTCGCTTAGCATGCGAGAGGTACGGGGATCGATACCCCGCATCTCCAATGTAAAAAAATCAAATTTTTTAAGAACAAATCAGTTTTTAAAAGCAACGTTTAGTAATCCAGTTAAAATTAAAACTACATCATGGTTTGATACATCAACTTGTTCAAATATGAATATTAGATAGGTAGAAGAGAGAAACCAAATCCAATTCAAATAAAAACCAAAAGTGCTTAATGTTTTTGGCTATGTTTATTTCTCCAATGTAAAAAACCAATCTTTTTTAAGAACAATTCAGTTTTTAAAAGCAACGTTTAGTAATCCAGTTAAAATTAACATCATGGTTTGATATATCAACTTGTTAAAATATGAATATTAGATTGGTAAAAGAGAGAAACCAAATCCACTTAAAATAAAAAACCAAAAGTGCTTAATGTTTTTGGCTATGTTTGTTTCTACCCAGCCTGGACCAGAGCCAGCCCGGCCATGCCATCGTCTTCTTCGAGTGGCTCCCTGCTGCAACACACTTGCACATGCTGGCTGTTCATTCCTTGAAAAATCAGCTGGAACTGGAAGGTAAACCTTATGTGGAAGATCGACTGGTTGAAAAGGACATGATTCTGATGCGATATGTGCAGCGCGGCCAGCTTGTCCAATTCTCCGACCATGAGCTTCTTCCAGCTTCAGCCACTGCCTAACAGCACGGTTGCTAACGTGCTGTTGCAGCAAGCAACAAGACAATAATAGTCTCTCTCTCTCTCTCTCTCTCTCTCTCTCTCTCTCTCTCTCTCTCTCTCTCTCTCTCTCACTCTCTCTCTCTCTTTCTCTCTCTCTCTTCAGATGTGGTTGTATGGAGCTATGGATTTATTGGATGCCATGATGTTTTTGGTTTCCTAAGAAGCAGTGTGCCACAAGTCCTGAAAAAGCCAAGGAATGATTGAAATATATGCTTTTAATCGGATAATGTAGCTACTTTTTTTTTCTGTTGTATACAAGCAACAGCCAATACCATCACAAGATGCACATGAATAAAAAAAGCCACTGATGCTGGTTTGAACAGATATATAGGTTTCACAGCACTAGACAGTTTTCTTGGGGACAACCATTTCGCAATATAAGTCCATAGTCGCTCGTTTGATTCGATACCAAAAGGCAAGGTTGACGGCAACCATGTTAGTTTCCTTCAAATTATGATCATCTTCTCCGGAATTATTTCCAAATTATGTCTGATACAATGATCCAGTGATCCTCATTTTCCACTCCCACTGTGCTCCAGCAACTAGCAAGCTACCATTTCTTGATAAGATTTGTTGGTTGGCTGAAGAGGAGATGGACATTCATGTCCAAGACCGTCTCTATGACTACAATCCTCATGGAAGTGCTAATGATTTGACCAAAACTGGAAAATTTGCTGTTAGGCTCACCCCACCTAGCCAACCCAACCATAAAACCTAAGCGTTATAGTGGGAGAGGTGGGTGCTTTTATCCATAGTCCAACATTCCCCCTACGACGTGCGAGCCCGGCGTAGCCCGCAGCAGGTTCTAGAGGCCCGGCGTAGCCCACAACAGGTCTCAGCACACTAGATAGGCGCAGGGGAAATCATGCAGCGGAAATGCAGAAATGCGTGGCCAGGGGATTCGAACCCAGGACCTTGGCTCTGATACCATGTTAAGCTCACCCCACCTAGCCAACCCAACCATAAAACCTAGGAGTTATAGTGGGAGAGGTGGGGACTTTTATCCATAGTCCAACATTTGCCATTTGTCCATCTCAATTGAAAAAGATTCTGAATCTCTTGACAACTTCCATAGCTGAAAAGCAAACTCTATTCTATCTTCTAATTGAAATGGACAGATCTATGAGCAATCACTTCTGCAGTGCTTTCAACGGTCAGTCAATCAATTGTTCAAGTATCTTTTGCAAGGGTTAGATAAGTAGGTTTTGTACTTGGGCTAAATTGCCAAACAAAACCATATGCAATGTTCACAACTATGTTTTGAAATGTACAAAAGAAACATACAAATCCAATTGTTTACCTGCTAATTCATGTGGATCTCAAAAATATACATCCTCATCGTCGTCGTCGTCGCTGCTCCATACCATGTCATCCCCATTTAACCCAATACCTAATACGCCATGCCCGATTTCCTCATCGGCAAATGCGGACATTGTTGTAGCACCAAACAACTTGGTCCTGGTTGCAACAATGTCATCAACAACATCATCCAAATGACCTGTGTCCCAATTCAGTGTAAAATCGTCGTCTTGCTCATCTTCCTCTTCGTCTCTGAATTCCAGACGTGCCCCAGTTCGCAGCATCTCCTCATCAACCTCCCCATTCTCGACGCGGTCCCATGGCAACCAAATGTCAGCGACATTTCCAAGCGCGCGGCATCCGTCCCCAACCACAACCGTCCTCAGGTCGGTGGCGCGTGCATTGCGCACTGTGTCGGTGAAGTCGGAGTCATCGGAGACGAGAACCAGCCAGTTGACGCCGCAGGCGACGGAATGCTTCACCTGACGCTTGAGCGCCTGGTCGGCGGCCTGTGGCTTGTCGGGGACGGTGCGGACGTTGACGCCAGCGCGGCGGAGCTCGGAGGCGAGCCCGTACCCGACCTTGGGGGTGAGGAGCTCTCGCGCGGCGTCATTGTACTTGGTGTTGCCGGAGATGAACCGCTCGCGGAACTTCTGCCGTTTTTTGCCCTTGAGGGAGTTGAGGCGCGCGAGCTTCTTGTTGCGCTCGCGCTGGTGGAGCTGACGGAAGTGGCGGGTAAGGTCGGGGCGGGTGGGGAAGCGGCGGCCGCAGACGGCGCAAGTGTAGGGGACGGGCGGGGCGGCGACACCCGCGCGCTCGGCGCGGTCGAGCGTGCGGCGGTCCCGGCGCTCGTCGGCGACCCAGGCGGGGACATGGGAGAAGGCGTGGCGGTTAGCGAAGGCGGAGACGGACACGACGCGGCCGAGGAGAGCGGCCGTGTCGCGGAGAGCGGAGGCGGCATGGAACGGCGGCCCGCGCGGAGGCTTGTTGTCGAGGTCCCACAGAACCACCACCGTCGGCGGCCGCGCCGTATACACGCCGTCCTTGCCACGGACCATCTCGACGTCGGCTACAGAGGCCGCCGGGGACGGGTCCTCCGCCGCCGCCGCCACCGCGGCGTGCCGGGGTGCGCGGTCGGTACGGAGGTCGATGCGGTGGCGGAGGTGGTGTGGGTGCGGGTGGTGGGCGGCGCGGCGGAGGGGGTTGGGGTTGGCGGCGAGGTGGAGGAAGGAGATGGCCGGCGGCATGGTGAGCGGGTTGGATAGGGAGAGTGCGAACGCGAGGAGAGGAGACGAGGTCGTAATCCTATCCGTTTTATATTACAGGGTTTGATTTTTTAAAATTTAAAAAACAAATTTAAAATTAACATATAAGTTTTTTAAAATTTTATTTTCTAGCTCTATTTTATGGTTGCTAAGAATATAAAAGTAATTTTTTTCCTAAAATTGTTCTTAATAGTCTAACTTAAAAATTTATTTTACAGGGTTGATTTTTAAAAATATAAACTCTCTAATTTGATCAAGTTTGAAGTAAAATGTATTAACATATATTAAACAAGTATACTCCTATGATATATTTTATAATATATGTAGTAAAACTAATTTGACGTCATATTTTCCGTCATGCCATTTTCTATAAATTTGGTTGAATTAAAAAGATTTAAGTGAAACACGTTATATTATGCCCTGCTTGTTTCAGCTTAGTAACTAATTAGTCTAGTCTTGAGTAGCTGATGTTTTTCAGCTTTTCTAGCTTCTAAATTCTAGTTTATTTTCAGTTCTATGACTACTGATTTTTACAATCTAAATCTAGAATTTAGATCGTTTGTTACCGCATTAGATTCTATCATAAGCTAAAACAAACATACCCTATATTATGGAAAAGCAGGAGTAATTATAACATGGGGCAGATTTTAAAATTTAAAATTCAAAATTAAAACCAATTTGTGACTTTTTTGTTATTTTATTATCTAGCTCTATTAAGCAAAAGTTTAAACTAAAATTGTCCTTAATAGTCTAACTTAAAATTTAAAATCGATGCGGATTAAACCAAACCGGCCCAAGAGATACTGCCAAGACATGAAAATTGAAGAGCATAGACAAACAATGTGATCTGATCTCCATATGATCAGACCAGATATATACCAGCCTGTTTTTGCAATCTTGATCAGATGCCAGATTACATACAAATTACACTAAATTAGATCCAAAATCATAAGAGAAACCACATGAACACCTAGGTCAGTTTGGAACGATTTGATCCCAGATGGAGTCTGGATGAGCTTCCATTTCAGCTTCCTTGCCCAGTGTTTCTGCAGCTCAACTCCTCTGCAAGACTGCAACAAGTGATATCCTACTTATACTTACTGCCTCTGTTCCGCCTTATAAGTCATTCTAGCTTTTTCATATTCATTCACAGATAAATGAACCTGGACACATATATGTCTAGGTTCATTGACATGTAGATGAATCTAAAAAAGTTAGAATGACTTATAATATAGAACGGAGGGGGTATGTATCTAAGGTAGGCAATTGGTTTTTTCAGTTTCTAGCAAATTCGGTTTTCATGAATTAGAAACCGAACAGTGGTATAAAATAGTTAAACCGAAATAATTCGGTTCGGTTTTTTTCAGTTTTAACTGAATATTTTATTAAGCTAGATGGAATTGAAATTAAATCATAATGCAATATATCAACTTATCAAGACATGGATATTAGCAACTATAAGCTTCTTCGGTTTTTAGATAAAATTAAAACTGCATCACCATTCAACCTATCAACTTATCAATACATGAACATTAGAAAATCTAAATTGTTAAGTTTTTTAGTTGTTTGGTTTTTAAGTCTTGAAATCAAACAAAAAACAATTTTTTAAAACATACAAATAGGCTTAAATTTCAGTTCGGTTCTGTGCGGTTCGGTTTTCGGTTTGTTTTTACTCACACCTAATATTCTCTGCTGCTCTTGACAATGAGGCTGCCACCTCCTTACAATGATAGTCTGCAGGTGGATTCTGATCCTGTGAACAGTAGCTAATGACTAGTCTCAGTTACAACTTACAGCCTACAGTGACCTAAATGAGGTTACTAACAAGGTATGCAGATGAGATTGTGCAGAAATGGGGCAAATCAACCCTACAATTCCACTTGAACAGAACAGCAACAGCGTCATAAGATCTCTTGAAAGGTTGACAGAGTTCATCCAGGCAAGATTTTCCAAAGACATGTAGCAGATTCCTGGAAGCCATGAGTGTGATATATAGCATGTAAGTTTTCAAGTGCAGCACGTGTTGGTTGCTCCATCGAGCTGCAGATGAACCCCATAAATTTTCATACAAGTCAAGGGACTGAGGACTCATATTCAACTGAGGGTCTGTTTGTTTTAGCTTGGAATTATAACAATCCAGTTTATTTTCATAAGCTGAAATAAATAAGTCAGCTTATTATGCCAGTTTATTATAATTTAGAGTACAGATTATAACAATTCAATAAACTAGCATAAATCAGATTTTTTCTATAAGCTGGATTATTATAATCCCAAGATGAAAGAAACAGGCCCTAACACACTTTTGGAAAATGCAACGGAGATATGCATACGCTTCTGGTCCTACCATCCTAGATATGCACAGGGCAAATCCTCTTGAAGCAAAAGCAATATGCACATGGTTACTAGGAAATTGTATACCTTTAGATGTCCTTTGCACCACCAAAATTAGAATTGGGACGCATTGTCGAATATACCGAGAAATCCTGTTGGTCATATGTAAATGAAGAGCAATTAAGTTGAGCAAGCAAGAGTGAATGAATGTTTTGCCTAAGTCAAATCACTTTCTTCTTGGAACTATTTGAGTCAGCAAAAAGATGGTGTAGTATGAGCGTGAATGTTTCATTGTTTTGCTTAGCAACATTGCCAGAATTTATTTTCTTTAAGCCCAGAATGGCATACAGCAATATCGTATTACCTGTGGTGCACAAAGAGGCATCGTGGGCAAGTTCGGATGCATGTAGATCTGGTTTGATTGCACAGGAGCAGTTGGAAAAGGCTGCAAAACATGAAGCATGCTGATATAAGATCAGTGAAATGGCACAAAGAAACACAAACTCATAGCACATAATTTTGTGTACCTGATAGTAAAACGGTCTTCCAATTGTTGTGTTACCATGAGCTTGTGCAGATTGGAACTGATGCTCGTTAGTTTGGGCAACAAGTTCAGGTACAGCCAAGGAAGTTGCTGGGGTTTGTTTTGCTTTGTCTGCACAGAGAGGGTATGATTCTTAACAAAATGTGTTTTATAAGCATGAAGGGATAGATTTGCTACTCACTTGAGCTTGGTCCTTTAGATGATTTCTTCTTCTTTTTCTCCCTTTTACTGGCATCTTTGGCAGCTTGACTACGCAGACTTCGAATTTCAAAGAACACATCAAGTGCTTTCTCTCCCGTTTCAAGGGTGTCCCAGAATATCTTTCTCGATTCTTCTAGTTCCTGGCTCTTTGCTATAAGGTTATATGCATACTGTGTTGCACGATTGCGATATGCAAGTTCAGCCTCGGTGCATTCCTGTTGTGTCGAATCATCTTGACTAAGCTTATATGTGCTTCTCCTGGCATCTTTTGTCCAGCGTTTCAAAATGTACTTTTCAGGAATCGTGTCCACGTTTTGAAGGCTGAAGGCTTTCAGAGCATGTGAACAAAGGAGACCCATCCTTTCAAACTTTCTGCAACCACAAGAGGTTTCCATCGTAGATGTATCAAGAAGAACGGTCCACACTTTTGAACCCCTCCCCTGCATAGTAATTTCAAACCTCAACAAGTTTCCACCACAAGAACTTTCATGGCATGAAGTTGCTCCACATCCATCTAGAAATTCTGCCTCAAATAATTTGTAGATCTTATGTGTGTAGGATTCTGCAGCTTGCTTCAGAACTGTACTGTGTTTAATTGCACGAACTGGAGCAGTTTGGCTACAGCGAAAATCCTCTTCAGATTCATTTCTGCGTAGAGCCTTGACAACCTTTTCTAGTGAAAGGGCAAATCGTGTGAGAGTGGTAGATTCATCAGAAATTCCAGTGAGTGTACTGTTTGAGACCTCCCCCCACTGAGATGAATTGATCCCACCATCAAAAGTATCTTTGTTAAATGCTGAGCACCATCTATTACGAGACCTATAAAGGTCACTAAGCCAGTTATTGTCCTGTAACTTATATTCATTTACCATCGCAGCCCATGATTCCTCAAGCTCCAATTCTGAGTCAGATCCTTGCATGCACTTCATAAACATATTTTGAAATGTTTGAGAAGTGTTTACTGTGCCTAAATGAGACTGTGCGTTCTTCAGAATATGCCAATAGGAAAAGCAATGCTGTGTGTTAGGGAAAACCTGCTCAATTGCCTGCATGATAGTTTCATCCTGATCTGTGAAAATTGATTTCGGTGAACGGCCCCCCATTGACTCAAGGAATGATTTAAATAACCAAACATAGGAAGCTGCAGATTCATCTAACAAGAATGCACATCCAAAAACAATATTCTGCCAATGGTGGTTAACTCCAACAAAAGGAGCACATAGCAGGCCATATTTGTTTGTACGGTAGGTTGCGTCAAATATAACAGCATCTCCAAAGCAATCATAATCATTTCTACTTTTGGCATCCCTGAAGAAAAAGTTGGTCATGCGACCTTCTTGATCAACTTGGACATCCCAATAAAACATGCCTTCCTCGTTGGTTCTACGCTTGAAATAGCTTACAAGACTTTGGGAGTCTCCTGCCTCAATTACCGTTATACCCTGCATGCTCACATGATTGTAGCAATCCCTTATAGTATACCCAGGAGGCTCCACAATATCACTTTCTATCATATCAGAGAAACCATTTATTGGATGTGATTCTGTAGATGCTGCCGGATCTATGACACCTGATTTTCCAACAGCAAGTGACTTTGCAGATCTCAACATGTGTCTTTCCCCAGGTTTAGCCAACTGGTGATTATGCACCGCAACAAAGCGTATTACTGTCCAACGCCCTTTCTCATCAACTCTAAAGCGGATCATTGCTTTGCAATTAGTTCTTGTGTCTGGTCGATTAAAATTTGCTTCTGTAACAGGCTCATCATACTTAAGCCCTTCCTTTGAGCAATAGTAATCCTTTGTCCGAATATTCTTGGTACCAATGAAGTAAGACTGCTTACCCTTCCGGACACTAAAACCAATTCGATGCCCATAGTCGCAATACAGTTTGTATGCCTCTTCCTCACTATGGACAACGCAACCAAGAAGCTCTTTGGTAACATCCTTGAGGCTCAAAGCATTTCCGTAATCTTCCCCCTTTTCTGTTTCTTCACCATTCTCCTTCCTTTGAAGCCTTTCTTCTTCAGAATCTCGACTGATGTCCATTTCTAATAGCAATTAGCATAAGTCTTTGTATAAACAGTATCAGAGGTAGTTCCACACGAGTGCTGCAAAAGGGGAAAGGACATTTTCACTTAAAACCCACAAATAAAATGGTAGACACAAAGGCGATAGGAAAGGATAAATCTGCAGCACACACACGTTGTAATTAAATCCTCTACTCTACAAAAGATGCCAAATGCAACAATGGTTGATTTAAAATGGCTCTATTGTGTAGTTGTTTTGGGTTTGGGCCATTACCTATCCACTTAACTGGAGCTCCCATTCGACATATTACATATCCTAGGATAATGTCTATAAGTGTATCGGTGTTTCTGACTGAGAAAAAAAGGATATTATTTAACCAAAAACACTAGAGAAAAATCTTCTTATACCATGGAAAGCTCCCTGATTTCACTCCTAAACAGACTGGTAAAAAGCTAAAACTTCCCATCCTGAAATTGGCAAGGAAGTTCTGTGTAAATCCGTCAGGTAGTGATCCAAAGTTCAAAACTCTTATTATCTAAACTCACGGTAAATTTGGCACGCTTCTCTGTTTAGTTTAGTTACACGAGGGGGAGATTTGATGATTTGATACTCAAAACAAGTGGATTCCATTACTTGCCATCCTAACCTAGGGTTATAGGCTCGGATAATTCTACATGTTAATCCCACGATGTCAAGTAATCAAACAAGTAAACAACCACTTGTTTTGAGCATAAAATCATCAAAATATTTATTTTGTTGATGCACAAAATCATAAATCAGTGATTAAAAAATACACAATATAATTAAACTAGGGACACAATCACAGAAAAATTAAAAATACCACATTTCCTAGCACTGCCTTCATCCGCAAGATCAAGCGATCCTACTTATTTCCGAGCAGAACAATTCTTTTCAGAAAAAAAAGCAGCATCAGTGACAGTTCCTCACTCCAAGCCGCATTTTTCATCGCAAAAAATTCGGTGAAGCGCCTACGGGATATCACCCCGCTCTCCCAGTTGCATCACGAGCACTGACAAAGTAAAATCTCAAGCAGAAACGCAGCAAACAGATCGCGATGCCTCGTAGCCCCTTACCCTAGTTCGTCGCGAGCCGCGGGGACCTAGGGCAAGACCTCGCCGGACGGCGAAGAGCGGGGAGAGGACGGCGGTTGCACGGCACCGGAGAATCCCCGCGCGCGCCTCCCCCCACGGTACGCCGGCGGCCTCGCCGGAGGTCGGCGACGCGGCCGAGGGTTGCGCGGTCCACGGCCGGGACGATGGAACCGGTCCAAGGGGTGGGGTGGCGGACGCTGCGTGCACCTGGTCTTGGAGCCTCCCCCATGGACCCCTCTTACACCTAGGCTGGATGGATAGGCCTTAAGTTTATTGGGCCAAATTAAAGAAGCCAATGCTTAGTATGGATAAAATAGTGGTGCACAAAGTAGGCTTATCGTGATTAGGGATGACAATTTTACCAGCGGGTGCGGGTAGCCGACGGGCACAAGTTTGGGTTTAATTTTGTGTCCACGGGTTTGCGGGTTTGGGTTCGCGTTTAATTTCAGGTTGGGTTTGTATTTAGATAAAACTCGTGGGTTTCGCGGGTTTACCCGATTACTTAAAATTATATAGAGTTCATCTCATTTTCTATTCATTTTCCGTGATAATGTTATGTTGATATATGTTAAGTGATTTCATCATTTCAAATTATGTGTTGGTAATGTGATAATCTTCTATTTGTTGTGAATTTTTAATTATATTTATGTTGTAATATAATTCATGTAGAGTGTAAACTGAATCCGCGGGTTACTCATTGGGTTTCGAGTACCCGATGGGTTCGAGTTTGGGTTTAGTTTTGAACTCATTGATTTCGCGGGTTTGCTTCGCGGATGAGTTTTTATCAAATCCGCGGGTTTCAAACATGTTGTCATCCCTAATTGTGATTTGATTTAAATTTATATGATAAAATAAAATTACTAAAATTTTAATTTTTAGTAAAAAATAAATTTGAAATATATAATATATAGTTGGTAGAGATCTAACTTCGAGATTCATCCTGAATCTAAGGTTTGTATAGTATAATAGAATAGTTTAAAATTTTTAAAATAAAAACAAAAATAGGTACTTAACTAAATACTTTTAATTCATCGCATCTATAGATCTAGGATTTCTTAGAACTGAATTAGATTATCTCAAAAAAGCTTTAACACATGATTAAAGAGATGATATAAGTAGCCTTAAATTACTACTAAAAGCTTACATGTGTGTAATACTTTTCCCATGAAACATTATATTTTAAGGAAAATGTATCATAAGATCTTAAATTTATCAAAATACTCATGCATATTATAATGCATTGTATTTTTATTTTCTAATTTTCTAAATGTTCATATAAGAGTCGTCATAACCCTTATTATCCTTATAATATCAATTCCAATATTTTAAAGAGGACTAGAAAGTGAGTTTTTATTTTTAGAGAAATGAGATGTGATTTAGGAATGACAGAGAATTATTTAAAAAATATTTTCGCCGCAAGATTTTTTTTCAAAATATTTAAATTTAATTTTAGGATGGCAGCCGACGAATAAAACTGAATTAATGAAAATTATTTAGGACCACAAATGAAATAATTAGATATTTAAAAGTTGAAAAGCATGTTTTGAAAAAGTCCTGTAAAAAATGCCGAATAAAAATCATATCATTTAAGAGCTTTAAAAGCATGAAAACGATAATCCATCATATATAATTAATTAATTTTATGGGGAAGGCCACCACATGAGTAATAGCAACGTTGAGTATTTTCTAAAAGTTTATATATATATATATATATATATATACAAATGCTATCCTACACCATGGGTATAGAATAATTATTCTACCGAGAATTCTATTACTAAGAAAAAATAGTACTCAATTGCTATTCTACTGAGGAAATCTACTACTGAAAGTAGTCGGTGTAGAATAACGCTCCCGTATATATATATATATATATATATATATATATATACACAAATGCTATCATACCTCACGGGTGTAGAATAGCTATTCTACCGAAAAATCTACTACTGAGAAAAAATAGTACTCAATTATTATTCCACTGAGAAAATCTTCTACTGAAAGTAGTCGGTGTAGAATAACTATTTTACACACGTGGTGTAGAATAGCGTTCCCGTATATATATATCGTTGGTTATCTTAGTGATATGTGGATCTCGAGACCACGTGTTAGTGAGATAGCCAGTGGAAAATATAAAATCTTGTGAAATTTCAACAGCAAATATGGAACTTTCTTATTTAAAATATCATCTATCTTTTTATGTATCATGAGTGGTTAAATTTTCTCTAAGTTATATTAAGTTTAGACAAAAATCCATTGTGATATATAATATCTAATAAATACAATATTAAATTTGATTTAATAAAACTAATTATATGGTTAGAGTTTTGACTTATAAAAACCAAACTACTTATTGATATATAATCGAGGGAGTATATATATATATATATATGCTATTTTGCCTATGCCCTAAAAATTTAGGTTTCATAATTTTACTTTTTTAAAATACCTTATTCATTTAAAAAAGAGAAAAAATGCATCTTCAACATAAAATATTAGCAATCAATTACTTTCACTGCATCAATAACTATAATACTCCACACATTAAAATATTTGCAAATGTCACTCTAACTACATGACAATTAAATGTTTTTTATTTAATTATTAACTAACATTTTTAAATGTTAAATTAAAATATAAATATTTTATATCTCGGAGTCTCAACCATACAACATATACTAGGTTCGCAAGAGATAATAATTCTAATTAATCTAGGATCTTAATTTAGGCTCCGTTTAGATGATAAGGGCTAAAATTTAGCCATTGTCGTATCAGATGTTCGGGATGTTAATTAAAAGGACTAAACTGAGCTAATTATAAATCTAATTGCATAAACCCTGAGCTAATTCACGAGACAAATTTATTAAACCTAATTAGTTCATGATTTGACAATGTGATACTACCGTAAATATGTGCTAATAATGAATTAATTGAGCTTAATAGATTCGTTTTACGAATTAGCCAAAGCTTTTGAAATTAATTTTGTAATTATTTTATATTTAATCCTTTTAATTAGGATTCGAACATCCGATACGATAAAGATTAAATTTTGACCGTTTTCATCCAAACGAGATCTCAGTAAATATAATTTCGGATACATGCAAATAAAAATCAGGAGATACGAGAGATAATAGATCATTTTATTTAAATCTAAACCGTCAGATAAAAACAATAAAAAACCGTCCACAAGAATTAATTGGGTTTGGTTGTAATTTAAAATTTACATGTGTTTTGAAAATTTGAAACGGAGGTAAGAAGAAAACATGAAAAAAATTTGAAATTTCGCAATCGGTGTGCGTTTCGTTGGGTCGATGGCGCGAGGATGTCCACATGATGCGGCAAAACTCCGCGCCTCCGCTCGCGTCGCGTCAGCCGCGGCCGGCGATGTCGAGTATTAAGCAAAGCCGGCAGCCCCTCTCTCCCTCGCGAGGCGAGAGCAGCAACGCGATGGAGCGGCGCGGCGTCGGCGGCGGCGGCGTCGGCGGCGACGGTGGGGTAGGGGAGGCGGTGGCGGAGGAGAAGGAGGAGGAGCCGTACGTCGAGCGGCTGCCGGCGGACCTCCTGGCGCACGTGCTCACCCTCCTCCCCTCCTTCTACGACCTGGCCATGTGCGTGCAGAGACCGCGCCTCCTCTGACCGACCTCCATGGATTGGATGGATGGTGGTGCCTGATGCTTTGGTTGGGTGACTTGGTTGCTTGTTTGCTTCGTCCATCGGCAGGGCGGGCGGAGTGAGCAGGCGGTGGCGCTGGGCGGTGGAGCGCTCGCTGGCGGGGCGACGGAGGCTGAGCTTCGCGGGGCAGCGCACCGGCGACGACTCCACCGCGCGCCTCGTCCGCGCCGCCGTCAACCTCCGCGACCTCGACATGTGAGTTGCCGCCCTTGATCGATCAACCTAAATCTCCTCGCCTCCTCCAAATTCCCGACCTCTTAATTCCATCTTCGTTTCCCCCGTCGTGGAGTTCTCGAAGCTGCTGGGGCTGCCATGTCACCGATCAAGGATTGCTCAAGATTTCCACCGCCGATTGCGTCAAGAACCTGACCTCCATTTCTCTCTGGGGATTAGCTGGGATCACCGATAATGGAGTCATTCACCTGGTAATTTCAACTAATGTTCATCTCCAATTAACTGAATTAAGTACTGGGAATTTCTCCCCGCAAAAAATTACTGGGGATTTCGGATTGACCACACAGTGTGTGCTGTATCTTGTCAAATGTTAAGCCATCAAACTTGCAAAAATGGAGAACAAGGGGGGAAATTGGTGATTTGTGTTGGAGACTTGCAACTTGACTGGTAATCGTGTCATGTTCGCGTCATTGATTCAGTGCAATTGTCGTAGACGTTTCTACTTTCAAGTGCATACTCAATAGCAGGCCGATTAACAATTGATTACTGGCTCTTGCTATCATAGTGTACATGAATGATTTGAGTAGGATTTTTTTTAGTTTCAGGATGTTGTCATGCAACGTTAATTGTTGCTTTCATTCAGAATAATTATTCATCTTTCGCTTTCGCATTCAGGAAGAGCATAACAATGATCTTTTTTTAAGAACACTGTGGTCCAAATCTTGTTTGAGCTCCATGAACTCATTTGTTTATCAGCAATAAACAGTTGCTTTAGAATTCATTCTTCATTATATATTGTAAGTCATTTGACTTTTTAAATATTGACTAATTTTATTGAAAAATATGGCAACAAATGGATAGTGTTGATGCTAACATATTTTTCTTTAACCTTAGTCAGAATTAGAGAAGTTTGACTAAAAATCAAACACCTGTAATATGAAACAGACAAAGTAGCAAGGGCATCTTTGATGTATCAAATAAGTATTGTGGTTTTGTCAAACTTCCCTGCAGGTTTCAAGAGCACATTCTTTGCAGCACCTGAATATTGGTGGAACATTTATCACAGATGAATCGTTGTATGCAGTTGCAAAGAGTTGTATGAATCTAAAGGTATTCTTCTTGTCTACTGATTTTAGTTCATAATATCTTGAAACAGTTCTTGTGTTTGTACAAATTAATCTTGACAAAGCACACCTAAAACCATCCTAGATTTAGGAATGGAATGACACATGTAAGTGTTTGGTTAGATGAATGTGACGACTGACGAGTTAATTTTTTTTATTTCGTATGTTCTTGAATCCCTCTATTTAGTATGTTAAAGGAATATTTATTTCGGTGGTCATCTCATCCACGTATATCCATCGAAAAAAGGACCCTTATGCTCCCAAACAGTATCTCAATTACTTCATAAGTGGACATCAATTCTGTTTTTTTCCTGAAAAAAAAGAGTGTGGGAGTTGTTTATACTGCCATGCTTAATGGGGGATACTGGGATAGGAACATATATCATCATGATGTTCTTGTTCTTTCCTGCACCATACCTTAGGGCTTTGTACAATATTTAAGCCCAACCTCTATGATAAAGACTTCAATGCTGAGCAGTTGGTTCAATTTGATGTTTGGTCTGTCTTGAAGCTGTTCATCAATCATCAGTTCTGTTATCAGTTGACCATTAGGATACTTAAAGATGTAGCATCCATGAGACAAATCATTTTAAATGGACATAGAAACTAGACAGCTAAAACTTCCAATGTATGAGTAATTTAACCTCATATGCAGCCTCAAATTTTGATATTCTCCACAAAGTAGATTAAATTTCCTATAGCTAAGCTGCCACTATCACACTTACATGGCCAGAAAATTTATTTATTTATTTAAAGTTGGGGGAGAAAGCCTAAAAAATATATGAAGAGGAGCGAGTAGTCGAACCTACGGGTGCTAGTATTGGGACATGGGGAAGCTACATTATCTTGTAACATGAGATATGCTAGTGTAGTGGAAGAAGATGTTGGGGAAGTGTGTCCTCGCTTGTCCTCTTCTTGCTTCGCCTATTCCTGGTGATCCAATCGGCGAAGACTGGCGGTGTCCACGTGAAGAAGCTCATGAGCGCTACCATTTGAGTAGCAGTCTCTATGGAGTCCACACGTATATGGAAGGATTGCTCCCATGTCGGCGTGCTAGCACCGCTCATGAGAACCGGGAGAAATCTTAAACTCAACTCTTGAGATCAAGAAGGGAGGGAGATGAGAGGTGTGGAGGCTAGGGTGGAGCATTTGCGGTTGGGGCTTTAAAAAAAACCATGTCCACGATCTCCTCTTCCCTATTTATAATGTCAAGGTGTGAGCCTTTAACCATAATTAAATCCCTAATAGATCCAATCTGTTACGTCTTGATCGGAACTTTTCGATACCTCTATCAGAACTTATGATCAACACTTTCGATCTGTAATCTAGAATACATCGGAACTTCCGATACCCCTATCAAAATTTCCGATCAACCGATTTCAAATCGGAACTTCTGGTTTGAACTCTCTGTCTCTGAATTAGAAATAATCGGAACTTCCGATTTGAACTTTTGTTTCTCAAACCATAAATTATCGGAACATCCGATTTGGGCTCTCGGTTTCTAATTTAAAAAATAATTGGAACTTTCGATTCTAAATCAAGACTTTCGACCCAATGAGAATTTTATTGGACATAATTTCTTCAGCTAGCCACTAGAAGATTTAGGACGGTCCCAACCCATAGTTTTCTTAGGTGAGGTCTCAACAAGACACTATATTTAAAAACTATGTTCTCAACCCTAGTTTCTTAGTATGAATCTATAATAAAAATTTTATACTACTATTTTCTCTCTCCTTCTCTCATCCAAGTAGGGATGGCAGTCGGGTATCATGGGCACGGGTATTACATACCCATACCCGTACCCACGAAAAATACCCGTACCCGTACCCGTACCCGTTACCCGTGACGGGTAAAAACCCGTGTCCATACCCGATACCCACGGGTATACCCGTTTACACGTGAACAAAAAAACAGCAACAGGCGACCGGCGGCGCGGGATCGACGGCCAGGGGGCTCGACGACCGGCGGCGCGGGATCGACGGCCGGCGGCGGGGGCTCGGTGTCCGGCGGCGCGGGCTCGACGTCCGGCGGCGGGGGCTCGGCGTCCGGCGCGGGGGCTCGACGGCGGAAGGTCCGGCGACGGGGGCTCGGCGTCTGGCGGCGAGGGCTCGACGGCCGGCGACGGGGGGCTCGGCGGCGGAAGGTACTCACGAGTGAGGGGGTGACGGCGGGGTGAGAGGAGTGGCTGGGAAGGGGAAGCCTGAAACCTAGGGTTAGGGTTTTGATTTTGGAATGGGTTTATATACTCCAGGTAAACGGGTAAACAGGTAAAGCGGGTATGGGTACTAAATACCCATACCCATACCCGTTTACCCGTCGGGTATAAGATTTGACCCATTATCATACCCGCGGGTATAAAAAATGGAATAAACCCGACCCTAATAGGGTTTTTACCCACGGGTAAACGGGTATACGGGTATAATTGCCATCCCTACATCCAAGCATTTCCATCCATGTCTGGATATAATGAAGACATAGTGTCTTAGTCAGGCTATTCACAGTGGTGGGTTTTATAACACTGTTTCTTAGAAGTCCACATCAGCTTTGCAACTGGATGAAATACCCTCTCTCAATAGAGTGTTTCATTTTACTATTTCCTAGGCTAACTAGTGTAATTAAATGCAACTAGCTATCATGAAATACCCTCTCTCTGATGAAACGATTTGATTCTTAGTTGACGTTTCATTTCATTTCATCTGTCTTGAAAACGGGTTAGCATCATGTCATAGTTACTTCATTCTCTTCCCTCATTAATTGAATGTCATGTCAGCAAAAAATCTGATGTGTCATGGTAATTAATATCATGAAACTCCCATTGTGAATAGTCTTAAGACATGATTTCTTCATATAATCTAGTATCTCTCTTTATTAAATAACTTATCACGTCATCTTTTTTTATGTAACAACACAATAAATACATAAAAAACCATCGTACTTGGGTTGAGGTGACTAGAAAATTTACTTAACGGCAGTTTGTGACAAAAAGTAAAGGATCTCGTAGGTCGGGTATCTTTTTCTGATATCAGAATTGTCAAAGGCGTTGAAAACTGCGTGGTGATGATAATCATCCACACGTTTAGATTTCTCGAAGTACCAAGAAAACTTGCACCGCACGGGCTCTACTTTCTGAAGAGATACGACTCCTGATATCCTATGATAGTTTTTTAGTGGATCGGATCGATAGTGGGTCTGATTTGATCGGCAGTCCGAAATAAAATCTATAATATCTTATCGGAGATAAAAAAAAGTTTGCGAATTTTGCGATGCAGAGCATCATTGTGTGGAGCTGCCGCCACGTGACGGAGGCCGGCCTGGTGGCGCTCGTCGGCGGCTGCCGGAAGCTGGAGTCCATCAACGTCGGCGGGATGAGGGTTCCGCCGGAGACCTTCGCCGGCCTGCTCGCCATCAGCCCGGCGCTGCAGATCAGGTCCATCCTGCAGATCCTCAACGCCAACGTGCATGTCTCTTGAACAAGAAAAGCAGCGACCTGCTAACCTGCCATTGTCCATCCAATCCATGAAGAAAAGATTCAGAAGATAGAAAAAAAAGATTCTTTGAAAGAATACTTTTGAACCTAATAATAAGATTCATAGAAGGGACTCGTGCTGTTCTTGATTTTGATTTCCTGTAGAAAAAAAAGATTCGAGACCCTTGAATTGTGCTGATGTGTTTGTGCAGATTTGACTTGTACATGTTAAATTACACAGAATAAATGTAGAGCATGCAGAACAAACTTGTCAGGCCCATTCGGGCAGCTGGTTCGTCATTTAAGAGCATTTCCAACCAAGAAACCATATAGTAGTTTCTATACATGTCATGCCACTAAGAAACTAGTGATAAAAACTTACTCTCACAATGCATGGTTTATTGTTTTTATTTATTTTTTCCTCTTTTGCCCAATCATAAATAAGTGGGTCCCATCTATAGAAACTATTACCCTCTCTCAATGCATGTAGAGTGATTTCTTCATCCTTGGTATTAGTGATAGAAATCATTTCTTCCATGAGAAACCATTTCCTCAACTTTTCTCCTCTTTCCTCATTAACTCTAATGCCACATCAGATTTTTGTTTATGTGGACTGTTATTTAATGCTATAGAAACCATCCTAGTCATTGCATTGGAGATGCCCTAAATACATATATTTGACTTGCATTATTTTGAGGCAAGAACGCATCATTTCGAATTTGTTTGAAATTCACGTGTGTGTAGTGTTTCATCATGATAGCGTAATAAGCGTATCCAGATGGAAACGTCTCACCAACCGAGCGTTGAGAAAGTTTCATGCATGTTAGGGAGAAAGGGTCTGGTTGATTGTTTGATTTTTATTCTAGATATTAATTTAGTTTTAGATTTCTGAGCTACTGAGTTTACAATTTAAGTTAAAAATTGAACTGCTTAAAGAAGAGTTGGAAATTCGGAAAGTAGATACAACTGTTAAGAACTCTTCGAACATAACTTAGGACTGTTTGGCTTCCGGATAAACTTTAGCCTCTGTTACATCGGATGTTTGGATGTTAATTAAAAATACTAAACATAATTTAATTATAAAATTAATTGTAGAATCCTTAGGTTAATTCGCGAGACGAATCTATCAAGTCTAATTAGATCATGATTTGACAATGCAGTATTACGGTAAAAATGTGCTAATGATGGATTAATTAAGCTTAATAAATTTGTCCCGTGAATTAGTCTAAAATTTCTATAATTAGTTTTATAATTATATATCTCTCCATCAAAATCAAGCGAAATCAAGCGCCCCGGCGATCTCGGATTCGGAGGCAACAAGAGGGATTCATGGCGTTCGAGCGTGTCCGCGCGTACCATGCATGGGTGCTTGGCGGTGACCTCGCGGAGCTCCTTCATGCACTCGTGCTCGCGCCGTCGCGCGGGTACACGCTCGTCTCCAGGATGTACTGCAGCACGCCAACGGTGGCGGAGAAGCCGGAGATCTAGACACCGGCGGAGCGTTCAAGCGAGATAGCAGAGACGCCAGAGACGGCCGGCCGGATCGGACACGGCGTACGGCGTACGTACCTGGTAGAGCTCGTCGCTCTTGAGGAGGCTCTTGTGCCCCACGTCCGAGTGCCGCGTCTTCTGTTCGCCTCCGCCTCCGTCGCCGGCGCCATTGGCCTGCTCCGCCGTCGCCGCGTCGGACGTGGTGGTGGACTGGTGGCCATGTCGTAGGTAGACTGCTCGCCGGCGCCGGCGCCGGCGCCGGCGCCATTGGCCTGCTCCGCCGTCGCCGCGTCGGACGTGGTGGTGGACTGGTGGCCATGTCGTAGGTAGACTGCTCGCCGGCGCCGGCGCCGGCGCGATCGATGGACTTCGCCTGCTTTTTGTAGCGCGGCAGAGTGAAGCCGAGAACTACAAAAATAAATAAAATTAAAAATGTGGGATTCATAGTAATAGTTAAGATTTCAAAATTTATTCTAAATATTATAATTTAATATTACTAAAACATTACTTTTGTTTATAAAATATCCATGTGTTGGGGGAAATAATCACATCAGTCTTGCCATTAGGTAGACAGCTCCAAAAGAACATACAAGGTGTAAAGCCTTTCGTCGTCACTGCGGTACTCTGAAGTGAGGAAACCCGAAATCCTTGGCGCTGGCCCCAGCGGCTGTGAAGGAGGATGAATAAAAAGCCTCCAAGCGCTCTGGTGGCCCCGCCACCTCGCTGCTCTCCGAAGGCTCCAACTCTAATGGGGTGCCATAAAATGGGATAAGACATTTACTTTACCAGAACGTTCACACGTGCACTTACCATTTTATCCTTATGAGGCATCTTGAATAGAGTCCACTATAATGGTTGTAACTAGAGGGTAGAACATTATTTCTCTATTGGATCTCTGTCTATAAATACTCTACCTTTTTACTATAATAAGAACATTTATTCACATAATAGAGTACACTTCGCACTGACCTAAGGTTATTATCCTATTCAGGAGGCCTGATTCGGTCCGCAGTTAACCTCTTCTCTTAGCTAGCCCTTCGAAACTATTCAAATCTATTAGCGTAATACGTTAACACCATGTTTTTTAGTTTACTTTTTTTACTCTATCTAACTACTTTTACTTGCAGACCATATCATCCATCCTGCTAGTGTATTATATTTTTTTACATCTTATTGTTAATATATATGACTAATTTAAATGTCTCTATATTTTAGCATAAAATAAGGATTTAGTACATCTGAAAACATTGTAAACAAGTGGACTCATGTCTATCTCATCATCTTATTAATACATATGATTATTTTTAAGATGCCATATATTATTTTAAAGATTTTTTTTCAGATGTTGCCTTCTTCTCAATATAAAATATTGTAGAAATAGAGAAGCATAAACATTTTTATAATTTAATTTTTGTATTGCATTAGTAAGTATAGTGCAAGTGTGAACGGGATGTGAGCACCGGACACCGAATCTCATTAGAACTCCAGTTTTGTGTGGTAGGACGATAACAATACTAGTTTGAGTGATATCCTAGGAAATCTTTATATCATATCCCGTCACATATGACCTTCAAACAAGGTCAGGCTTGTGTCGTATTCTTAAAAAAATGCACTTTATGTAAAAAAATAAACTATTTATAATTTTATATTTTGATCATATGTGCATCTTCTTCAATTTAGTACAGTACAACGTTCACAACATAATTGCAGACTAGTTAAAAAAATTATTTGAATCAGTCTAATTTTAGATTATTATTTATTTTGCTCTAGCTTTATCAGTGATACTAATACTAGTTCCCCTAATTTCATACGAGCGAATGGCTGTCCTGTACAAATACAACGATACGAGCCATTCCGACACTCAAACTGATATGTGTTAAGTGGCGTACCGTTCTGGTCTCAATACTAGTCAATACCGCCCAGTATCGATATATACCGGTCATTCCGATCAAAATTATATTTTGATTTTTTTAATATGCGTTGCATATTACCTATATTGAGCTATAGATTATATTGTATTCAAGTTGTACACTATATTGAAGATATCAATGTACTCAAATATATTATATTTAATCATATTACGATATATTTTAAATATATTTATGTTATTTTGTTAGACCAAAAAAAGTCCAACGTTATCGTCTGGTACGGAAACATTATATTCCAAGAGTCAACCTGGAATGGTTACCGGAATAAAATTAACAAGTTTGGGTCTTACCATACACGAAGCTCTTTTCAACCCCGATTAGACCTTGATCGGACGATACAGAGGACGTGACTGTCATCTACAATCGGCAAAACCAACTACAGCGAAACCGACTGCAGAAGATCTCAAATCACATATCAGACAAGTTTTGGTAAAAGAGTAGTGAGTAGACTCAACTTATCAAAAAGATAGGAACTAATATTATGTCGAGATATTCTAGAAAAAAACATTATAATATCGTATTCGGTTGAACCCAACCAGGTACGACCAAGCCCCCCGCCCGCCCTCGGTCGCCGGCTCTGGCCGCTCGTCGGCGCGCAAGCCCAAGCCGGCACCCACCGGAGCGCGAGCAGGCGACCCAGCAGCACGAATCGCTCGACGGCCAAACGCCGTAGGTCCCTGATCCCTTCGTCCCCTTCGCCGTCGTCCGCAAGCTCTAGGGCAGCGGCCGGGCAGCCTCTCCTCACCGGCCCCGCCTTCCTCCGGCGCTGTAAGAGCACCTCGCCACCTCCACCTCCCACGACGGGCTTGGCCGACGTCGCCCGCTTCGTCTCCGCCATGGCCGCCGCGTCTTCCTCCGCTGAATCGACCTCGCTGCCTGCGACTCCATGAACGCAAGAGACAATTCGGTATCTCCCCTCTCGCTCTCCCCCTCATTTTTTGATACTTTGGTAAATTAGTCAATGCAAAATTCATTTGCTCAATTGAATCTGAAGATTTCATCAAGCAAAAAGTACTCCAAGTTCTTGTAATTGCTTGGTTTATTAAGCAGGAAACAAACTAAAATTAAAGAACTCAATGTAGCAATCGAAAAGAATCAGCATGGATCGTTAAGCAATCATCGAGTCATCAAGTCATCGTCACCGGAGCTAAGCAATTCACCGGCCTCTCACCGTCGCTGCCACTGCTCTCCGGAACAGCAGTGCGCGCCTGTCAATCTCGGCACCTTCCACCCCGGCGGGATCTGTCCGGCGATGCAGTGCCGCCAAGGCTCTCTCTGCCTCCTCCTCCTCCTCCTCCGCCTCCGGTGCCAATGCGGAGTAATCTTCTCGGGCGAGCAATACATTGTGAAGCATTGCGCATGTCCCGATGCACGCCGCGGCGGCGCGAGGGCTGTCCTCCTCGCGGAGACGAACGATGGCGCCCCATCCCTTCAAGCTCCGGACTGTGCGCCTCGCTTTGCGGCACATGGCGTCGTGCGCGGCGTTGAACTCCGCCTCCGGCGAGCTGGGCACCACCGGCCCTGGGAACGGCACCATGAGCCAGGGCAGTAGAGGGTACTCGTCGCCGTCCCCTGCCAAGTACTGCCCGGGGTCAAGCACCCTCCCTTGCTCCAGCTCATGGTGTAAAGACGACAGCTTGAGCACCTCGAGATCGGTCCGGTCGCCGCGGAAGCCGGCGGCGAGGGAGAGGATGCGGGAGGAGGCACCGGCTACGAGCTGCGCGGCTAGGGGTCCTTCCGGGCCGTCGAAGCGCGCGCAGGCGAGCGCGCCGCGGCAGGAGGGGAGAGGTGAGGATAAGGAGGCGCTGGCCGGCTCGGCGGGGAAGGCGAGCCAGAAGCGGAAGTTGGCGAGGAGAACGCGGCGGAGGCGGCGGGAGGCGGCGCGCGGGGCAGAGGCGGGGACTTGGAAGAGCGTGGCGAGCGTGGGGTAGGGCAGGCCCGTCGCGAGGCGCGCGAGCGCGAGCGCGAGGAGGGTCGAGGACGGGAGCGAGGGGTGGGAGAGGAGCGGGTCGAGGAGGCCGGAGAGGAAGTGGAAGGTGGGCGCGGAGACGCGGAACGCGAGTGGGTAGTGGTCGGGGCTCGTCGGCGGGAGCGGCAACGGCAGCGGCAGTGGCGAGGGAGGCGGGACAGGGTCCTCCTCCTCCTCCTCGCCGTCGCGGCGCCTGCGCTTGCGGTCGCGGGCACCCGCGTCGGCGTCGGCGTCGGCGGCGGCGGGGTCAACGAGGACGAGGAGCGCGGCGACGGCGGCGGTCAGGTGGTGGGTGAGGAGCAGCAGGAGGGGCGGGGGCGGCGTCATCGCCTGCCGCGCATGGTGGTGGTGGTTGCGCTGTCGTCGTTTCGAAAATACGGGGGATTTTGTATGGTTGTTAGGCGATCGCCGTGATGCGACGGCGATGCCCCTCCGCCCGGACGCGTCCGTGCGCCGTCGCCGTCGCGTTCGTCGCCCACTCGGCTCCTCCGCCTTCCGATTTCCAAATCTTTTAAGTTTAATTCAAAGTTTAAAGAGAAGTTAAATTCAAAAAAGCAAATCTTTTTGCTTCGTGTGCTTGTTTCCGCTCGGGTCTTTGGTTGAGCTGTAGATTTTGAAAAAATATTGTGAGAACCTATTGTAAGCTGTAAAAAAGTCGAGAAGTTGTTTGATTGGGATAATTATGGATTTATATTTTGGTTGTTCGTAATGTTTAGTTATATTATTAATGTGTAATTTTACATGTAAATCATTTCAATCATGAAATTTTGTAATGTTTATATTAAAATTATATATTTTTAAATTACACTAAAATTATATATTTTACTAAAATTTTACTTTTTCAAATTTTATATGAACTGATATGTTTTAATAGCATGATATGTAATATTCATTCAAGGTTGAACTGAGAATCTGTGAAATCTGGGTTATACCAGCTTTTAAATTTGTATTATGAGATTCTACAGATTCTAAAAAAACTAGGTGACCAAAAGAGCTGTTTGGTTCAGATTCTAGATTTCGAGCCAAGAAGCTGGTTCAAAAATCTGAACCAAACGGACCCTTTTTGGGGAAAGCTTAACTTCCTTTAACGAAACATAGTTTCAAGATAAGACTTTTGTATTCAAAAAACCTCTAATATAAATTTCAAAGTTGGATTATAAAATTCAGATTTAGCTATAATTTTTTAAAAAGAAGGGGACCAAGAAGGCCCATATGGGCATATGATGAAATTCATGGGTCCGAAAGTGGGTGACCACCAATGATTTGTTTGTTTCATGCCATATGGTGGAATGAAATCATTCTATATTCTATTTTTTTCAAGTGTATAGTTCATAGAAAAAATGAAATAGAGTTTCTGTAAGGGAGAATTTGATTATATACCCACTCTTTAGATGGAAATTTAGGATTTACCCACCACATCTCAATGACATACGGGGTTTATATAGGTTAATAACATGTGGGCCATGAGAGTAAATCCTAAATTTTCATCTAAATGGAGGGTATATGATCAATTTTTCCTTATGTAAACTGTGCAAAGTCAACCCAATAAAACTGATATAGAATGTAGTCATCCTACTTGGATATGAGGACTATAGTGGACCTAAAAACTAGGATAGAGTCATTTCATACTTAAAAAACTGGAATAGAATCATTACATCCCCATTCGCTCACCGATCAAATACACCCTAAGTAAAGGGTCCATGCCACCCTAAGTAAAACATTTAGGTTGCTTCAAAACTAATAGCACTATAGCAGTTATGGAGGCAAACAATTTGGAAAGTTCGTGTTTGGTTCGATGTACGAGGAGAGCGATGGTTCTGGTTTTGGTTTTTAGGGGATGAGATAGAATGAGATGGTTTCGTAAGGGTAGGGTATTTAGTCAGATGAATAGAACTTGGATCGTATGTTTGGCTGTGATGATTCCAAGTGAAATGGAGGTTCTGGAGTGGCTGTGTTAACAACACTTGGTAAGACTGGAGATGGTATTTGATTTTGTGGAGGAGAACTCAATGGATGGATCAAACAAATGATGAACTCCTGAGCTTTGGTTTACAGCTGGTATCACTGTCCCAGAGTGTGCCACCAGGAGCTGCAAACACTTGTGATTCTTGCACAGATTCAAGATTCAGGTAATATAAACACCATTTCTCATAGAAAGCATAACCTTGTTTTTCAATTCAATAAGGTTTTAGCTTAACCTTGGTCTTGAACTTTTGTTAGTCATAGTCAAGTCATAGTCAAGTCTTCTTTTGAGTTTTTTATGAGCATGTTTTAGTCATAGTCAAGTCAAGTCAAGTTGTTTTTTATGAGATCACCTAATAATAATTTTAGAGGCCAACTCTATTCAAATTCATTTAGTTTATTCAAATCCAATATTTAGTATAGAATCAAATGGTTAATTTAGGGGATATTTGCTATTTTGACACTCCAACCAAAGAAGCGATTTTCATATTTTTAACATCTGGATTCATTTTCATTGGCTTCGATGGTTCTACGTGTCAGCCTCAGAAGCGTCATCATAAACAAAGTGCACATCTTTACAGTGTCAAAATAGTAATTTTTTCGTTAATTTATAACCCTGTAATTCAATCGATAATTAATTTATAAACCACCCTGGGTTTGGAGTGTTTGTAGAGTCAGGTGACGACTTCTCTTTGATAATGATACATACATAATTAATGATAATTAGTGAAGTATCAGTTAAGTTAATTACTCTCTCTGTTTTACGATTTACGATGCAAGTTGTTTAAAATCAAATTTCTTTAAATTTGACTAGTTGTATAAACAAATATACTAACAACTACAACATCAAATCGGTTTCATTAAACCAACCATTAAATATCTTTTAATATTTTATTTATTTGATATTGCCAATGTTAATATGTTTTTTAGTTAAACTCGATCAAAATTAAAAATTTCACTATAAAAAGTTAAACTCGATCAAAATTAAAAATTTGACTATAAAAAGTCAAACGACTTACATATAAAACCGAGATAGTAAACATTCTATTCCTTTCATAGCATAATAATCTAGACTGAATAAAACATTTTATAGTACAATAAATCTAGATAATTTAATACAACGAATCTAGAGTGATGTATTATCTAGATTCGCTGTATTATGAAATATTTCTTTAAATTTGATTAGTTGTATAAACAAATATAGTAACAACTACAACATCAAATTGGTTTCATTAAACCAACCATTAAATACCTTTTAATATTGTATTTATTTGATATTATCAATGCTAATATATTTTTTACTTAAACTTGATCAAAATTAAAAGTTAGATTATAAAAAGTCAAATGACTTACATATGAAACCGAGATAGTAAACATTCTATTCCTTTGGTACCATAATAATCTAGACTGAATAAAACATTTTATAGTACAACGAATCTAGATAATTTAATACAACGAATCTAGAGCGACGTAGTCTAGATTTGTTGTATTACGAAATATTTCATCCAATCCTATATTGGGAGTAAGGGATTATTATCATTTAATCAACTCAATTAAAAAATGGGTTAACATGATTAACTAAGTAAATATATTTAAGTTATTATAATAAGGAGTACTAATATTAGTTTAGAAATTGTTAAAATACTATCGCCGACCCGTTCCCCCCTCCGATCGAAAAGCTAGGGTTTACCGCCTCGCTCGGCGACCGCTGCTAGGGTTTCCCACGCGCTCCCACGGCGATGGACGCGGCGGCGCTCGACGACCTGATCCGGCGGCTACTCGTCGCCCGCGGGGGCCGCACGGCGCGCCCCACGCAGCTGTCCGACGCGGAGATCCGCAGGCTCTGCGCCGCCGCCAAGGACGTCTTCCTCTCCCAGCCCAACCTCCTCGAGCTCGAGGCCCCCATCAAAATCTGCGGTAAGGGCTCTGCCTGGCGTGCGCCTCTCCTCTCCCGACGCGGCATCGCTTGCGGGCGGGCGGCGTTAGGAAGGTTTGCCCTCCCCAGGCCGTGTTGTGCCGTGCTCTGTTCTGTTCTGTTGCCTTGTGGCATGTGCGATCACCAGAGTGAAAAAAGCCGCGCGTTTGGAAGCTTTCCGTGCTTTCTGCAAGTCCAATCGTGCCCGCTGTTCGAAGCTCCTGCCCCGCGGTGTTCTTCAATTTGGAGTTTTCATAAACAGCTTTGGTGATATTTACACATGGCGATTCTTTCCGTGGAAAAAGTTCGATGTTCTTTTTTGGTCACAAAGGACAAGTAGTTCTCCTCTTCTTCCGGGAGGATTCGACAAAAGAAATAAAAACCTTGATACGTACTTCCGGGAAGCAGAGCAAAGTGGGTTCGTAATTGCTGAATTTGCATCCCTATCTGTCTAGGATTGCAGAGATGCTCTCTTCTGAATGGGGGACCAAGGCAAATTGTCAACACGATTAATATCTATCTCTTCCTTGCTTTGACTTACTGATCAATTTTCAGTTCAACGAGAATTCTGCAGAATCTCTGAACGTTGATTCAGAATGTGGAACTTCCAGTTAGTTTTTTGTTTTGATAAATAAAACGTGTTTTTAACTCTCGAAAAGTCTGTAGGTATATTACAGTGGTGGAGCCAGGATTTCTTCAGGTCCTAGGGATCAAAGGAAATACTAACTATACATACCAATATACCCACTGAAATATAATAAAATTATGGCACAAATACCCTGATTGCAGGAGAGACAGACCTTTACATGTTACCTGAAATGTTCAAGGGTATTAACTAGTACCTAATCCAATGCTGAAAAAATCAGTTATCGGTAGCTGATCGGTCAGCCGGGGATTAAGGATTAAATGGTTAATTGGGGGATTAACTGAATTAATCGGTTAACATAAAATAGTTAAATAATATATCAATGTGTTGATATTGAACATGGATGTAGTTCTAGTCCAAGAAACAGAAGTAGCAAAAGATGACAGAGGGTCAGGCTGTCCCTCTCTCGTTCGGCCAGGCTAGGCTGTTTCCTGTCCTGTTCATCTCTATGACTCTATCTCTCTCAATATCTCTTAGGTCAGTACTTTTCTGCCTTTTCTCCCACTAAATAAGGCTGGTGTGAGGCTATGGCAGGATGGCAGCATTGGCTCGGAGACCAGACCAGGTGCGTGCGTGGGAGGACAGCGGCACTGGTGGCTGCGTGAGGGTGGCAATGATCAGATCGTCAGATCCAGGCGTCCACGGGTGGGCGGCGACAGTGCGAGGCCGGCACTGGCAGTGAGCCAGCGATGACCAGATCTAGTCTAGGGTCCAGGCGAAGAGAAGATAACTCAAGGGCAGATAGAAGCAATGCGATGTAGGTGCAGCAGGAGATAAAAGACCGAACCGTAGCGCGGTGGTGGGCCGATTAATCTGATTGACCACCATATTAATCGCTGATCGATTAATATGCTTATTTTGCATTAAAATAACTGCATGGGTGGCGATTACAAGTTAATCGGCTAATCAGCTGATTTTTTCAACACTGACCTAATCACAGTGAAAATTAATAGTCTCTAGAATCTTCCACTCAAAACTCTCTAGTATCTATGTACTTCTACATAATTAGCAAGAATGAATTAACATAGATTGAGCCCAAATCTCTCATCAGTTACCAAGACAAGACAGGCTGCCAATGGTTAAGCTCCAAAGTATTAGGTCAACCTCCTGAAGCACACATTTCTCACCAGTGATAACCCTTAATTCTAAATCTCAAGACATGTGGACATGTGGGTGAATGGTGATGTGGATGTTGTAGTTCTGTAGACGCTAGACTAGACATGCAGCTTACTACTTACCAATCTGGACATCGGGAGGGTGGCAGGCCAGTGGCAATGGGCGCCTGGGTGGCGGCATGGCTGCAGTGGGTGTGAGGAGGGCAGCAGGGCGATGTTTGATGGCAGTGGGCATCGTGCAGGGGCAGATTCAAGAGGGAGGATTATGATAGGTCTATTGGTGTACGTTGGGCTGCCTGTGAGCATTAATGGGCTGTAGGACTGTCCAAAGGCTGAGCTACAAGATTGGGCTGGGGCTGTAAAGCTTTGACATATATGAAATATACTTAGGTATAAGTCCAATACAATTTTGCTCACGAGTAGGGCTCAAGCCCAAGTTACCTTAGGCCTAGTTCTGCCTGCCTTACACTATTTATTTATTAACACTTGAGGGACGGCAATATGCTTAAAAATACAATTCATGCTATATAAGCAAATAAATAGAGCTATTGTTTTCTTCTTCTTCTAAGACTTTCAATCCCAAGCAGGTTAGGGTAGGCTAGAGTTGAAACCCAAACTTGGGTTTCATCACCATTTGAGTGGCTATGTGTTTTTTTGAACAAAAAATCTCTGATGATATACCTTGATCTATAACTCTCTCTGTCTGCAGCACATCATTGTAGTATTTGTATTTCAAGTTTGGTGTTTGGCATGATAATATTATTCCAAGATGCTAAACACTGATCACAAATATGCTGTCTAAACTCATCATTATAACTTATAATCAACTTGTAATGTACAATTGTCGAATAACTTGTTGTCATGCTTAACATCTAACTTCCTCATTACTCACTGACAGGAGATATCCATGGCCAGTATTCTGATCTTCTTCGGTTATTTGAATACGGTGGCTTCCCACCAGAGGCAAACTATTTGTTTCTGGGTGATTATGTTGACCGTGGCAAACAGAGTATAGAGACTATATGTCTTCTCCTTGCGTATAAGATTAAGTACCCAGAGAACTTCTTTCTCCTTAGGGGAAACCATGAGTGTGCATCTATCAACCGAATCTATGGATTCTTTGATGAATGCAAAAGGAGGTTTAATGTTCGTATCTGGAAGGTTTTTACTGATTGTTTTAACTGCCTCCCAGTGGCTGCTCTTGTTGATGATAAGATCCTGTGTATGCACGGGGGTTTATCTCCTGATCTAAAGAACATGGATCAGATTCGCAACATTGCCCGTCCTGTGGATGTTCCAGACCATGGTCTCCTCTGTGATCTGCTGTGGTCAGACCCGGATAAAGAAATTGATGGCTGGGGTGAGAATGACAGGGGGGTGTCTTACACTTTTGGAGCTGATAAGGTTGCTGAGTTTCTTCAGACACATGATCTAGATCTGATCTGCAGGGCTCACCAGGTATGTACTCTATGCTGAGTTTGCTATACAATTTTTGAGCAAGTAACAATAATCTCCCCCCTTTGACTTTGTTCATCATTTGATACCGAGTGTATTTTTATGTGACACCTGATTTGATGTTTCTACAATATGTAACTGCTGTATTAAGAAATAAGAACTGCTCAATGGCTGATTAAATGTTTTTTAATCCTTTTCTTGAGTTTCACAGAAAAAATGATTTCCATTTAATAAGAAACCTTTTTATGCAAATGTTTTTATTTTGTAATTTGATGACCTCTGTAAAGATCGCATAGCTTGGTTTACATTGAACAAGTAGAATATCTATGGTACATGTGTATGTAGTTTATGTATTACACTTATACTGGCATTCACATAGATAATTATCTTATCACATCAACATGATTGCAAGATCTTTTTTATGCAGCTGCAAATCACATTTTAACCTGCAACTATGGAAAGGGAACTATATGTATGTCCTTGCTTAGTGTGAACTCATTGATATTGGAGGCAGTAGATGATTACCTTATTCATCATTCTATCAGTCCCATGCTCCTTTTCTTATCTATGTTAAATCCATGGACTACAGATTGGGTTAAAATACTGCAAATTAAATTCAGTCAAATTTCTGCTATAATTCAGTCTAGTCAATGCAATTGCCTGGTACGAATACTGATTCCCCCTTTTCGATAAGGAAAATTGAACTTTCTTGGTTTACTTGATTGTTTTTTGGATGTTATTGAGCCATTATCTTTATTTAACACTGACTGCTTTTATACTGGAATCTTCTATGATAGGTTGTGGAGGATGGCTATGAATTCTTTGCTAAGCGCCAGCTTGTAACCATATTCTCTGCACCCAACTATTGCGGCGAGTTTGACAATGCAGGGGCGATGATGAGCATAGATGATTCTCTTACGTGCTCATTCCAGATCCTTAAGCCTTCTGATAAGAAAGGAAAAGCAGGAACCGGAAACATGTCAAAACCTGGAACTCTCCGCCTAGGAAGATAAAAATTAATATTATTTAGGCAGATTCTCACTAATGTGAACTGAAAAAATTGTGCTGGAGCACTCCAAACTTGTTATGGGAAGGTTTCAGGTGCACGTGACACTGTTGAAATGTCAACCTGTTTTTACTGTCTGATGCAAATCTGTCCTGCCATTATTCTTGCTAAAAAGAAGATCACATCCGTCAAAGAAATCTCTTGGAAGTCCTTTTTAATGAGGATTACAACTTATCAATTCTTCTTGCTCTGCTACATAAGTCAGTAACCGAAATACCTATGAATGGATAGGCATAAGGAGATTGCTACTCATGTAGATTTTGTTATGTGCTTTGCTGTACGCTATTCAACTGTAAAGTTTGCCTTTGAATGTGACTTACTAGCTGTACTCTTTTACTGATGTTGATTGCATTGAATAACTGTTTTTCGCCATGAGCTAACAGTTAAAGTTGTTTATTTATCTGCTAGGACGATGCTTTTGTCATTGCAATTCTGAATTGATTATTTAGGTAGGTCTAAATGTTTTCCATGGTTAACTAAGTGCTCGAGTGGAGCCATGCCAGATGCTGTAGGATTTCATCTTTCAAGTGAATGTACCTAACAGAACAGAAAAAAAAAACATGGTTTTGTCATTGATGGTTTAAACAAGTTGGTTTGGGTAAATCATGTATTTGTTTTTGATGATTGGTTAGGTGATGCCATGCCATTGACTACTCATATTAATATTTACTAGTCTCATAATATAACAACCGATTTGATGTTTTATAGTTATATCTAGATTCATTATCTATGTTATTTTAAAAGAAGCTAGCGGTGATGAATTTGTCATCATTGGTCTCATTTTCACAACAAATCAAAACTATTTAGTAACATTTTCTGTTTATTGAAATTTCAACATTTGTAGCATTTTCTGTTTATTGAAATTTCAACATTTGTGGCATTTTACCAATAATTAAACAAGCAATATATAATTTATTTTATATGTCTATTCTTGTGCAAACGATAGCTTTGGATTTGTATTTAATGTATTCATATTTTTGTCGTGGATGGTATATTATGAAAAAAAAAAGTAATATGCGATGGTATATGTCCCAGGACTTTATTTTTAGCATTCAAAATCTATTCTATAAAGACTTTATTTTTATCTTGTTTACTTCAAATATGCTATGTTTTAACTAAGTGACATCTTCTAATCAACCACTTTGTCTTTTTTATATATAAAATAGAGAGAACATAATTAATGAGAGACATCTAATGCACAGAGCGTTGTGATCTCCTGATCTCAGTTAAGGCACTTCCTATGCTGTAAATTAGATAGACAGACTACAGTAATTAATAATTTTATTACCTTCAATTTTACATGGTGTGCTAAGGTATCAGCAGAGTAAGCGTCTGTTTGGTTGTCTTATCCAGTTTAAATTTCGTTTGGTTTGTGGGCACGCAAGACAGAACCATTCGACTAGAGAAAATATTCTCTCTAGATATCGGATAGTTTTCAGAATATATGCAGCAACAAGTGAAATAGCCATTTGTAATGCCCTACTACAAAAAGCACTACTACAAACACTCACTGTGGTCGCGTACTCCTAGGGGGACGATGGGCTCCGGGGGCGGCGGCGACGGGCTTCTGGGAAAACGGCGACAGACTTCGAGGGCGGCGCGGGCTCTGGGAGCGACGGGCGGAGTTCGGCGGTGACGGGCTTCCGGGACGACGGCGACGGGCGGAGTTCAACGGTGATGGGCTTCAGCGGCGAACAATGGGAATTTCTCATTAGTCTTAAGCATGATTATGTTACTATTTGTTTAAGCTTACAACAATCTAGTTTATTTCTACAAGCTAAAATAAAACAAACCAATTTATTATGACAACTGATTATAATTCAAGTTTTAGATTATAGTAATGTATTAAACCGGTTCACCGATCTAAGCTGGTTTTTTAACTTGTTAGTATTGAAAAAACTCAAATACACATAATCCTTAAATGGAAATTATCCACCACTACCATTCCTCGTATCCGAGTTCGTCTCCTATCGACCATGGCCATGTTAAGGGTATTACAATATTTTAACATCTAATAAGTTGTTAATAATCTAATCTAGCAAACAACTTCTAACTTAATATAAGTTGGATTATTATAATCCAACTTATTATAATCTCCACCTATAAGATGAATTATTATAAGTTGAAACGAAAATGCTTTAAGATGTACAAGCAAAACCCTCGATTGTCATATTTTTTTTAAAAAAATCTTCAATATAGTTTACAATCTTTTTTAAAAAATATTTCTTAGAAATTATTGTAAATTACGTTTGTTAACTCTATAATACATAACTTTCTAACATTTAATACCTAATTAATCATGATTTTCTAGCATTTAATACTTAATTAATCATGATTTGATACATTTAATATTTAGATATCTCACTCTTAATGGATTTTTAAACAATACATTTTTATTCAAAATTTTAAATCTAGTATGCGGATTTCAGAATTTGCAAAAATAGTCTTTTATTAGTAATCGGTCTATCGATCTAGACCGATTAGACTAGATCGGCTGACGCTAGGCTTTTATCGTTTCTTGATATGCCGATCTCAGTTGAATCGACCTAGGTTGGCATACCAGGCATCAACACATCCTTTATATAAAGGAGGTCTCGACTTATATCAATAAATCATCTGTCAATTTAGCGCTAATCGATCTACATCAGCCTTTCATCGCCCCATAGAAACCATAACCTACCGATTTAGGACCTGTTCGGTTAGAAGGAGATTGAGATGGATTGGAAATGATTGTAGTATAAATCCCCTTTAGGGCTTGTTTGGGAATTTCAAATTCCAGCCCATTCCCTGTGGATGGGCCGGGATTTGGGGTTCCCAAACAGGCCCTTAATCCCTCTCAATTCCCCTTAATTCCCTTCTCGATTAACCGAACAACCCCTTAGGCGGATAGGCCTATTGTAAATTCTGAAATCCACGTACCATAATTAAAATCTTGAATAAAAATGTATTATTTTTAAAAAATCTTCTTAACGAATCATATTTTATATTTAGACAAAAAGGTAGGCGAAGAATCTCAAACGAAAGACTGCACTACACCGGAAGGTGTACTCAGCCATTCTCCGCCGCCTCCGGCCCTCGGCGCCACCGACCTCTCGCTTCGCCTTCGCCTTCGCGAGCCCGTTCGCCTCCGTTCTCCGGCGCGCGCGGCCTATGGCGGGCGCGGCGGAGGTCCCTCCTGCGGCGCCGGCGCAGAAGAGCAAGGAGCAGCAGGCGGCGGTGGCGGTGAACGCGGTCCGCCTGAAGGCCATCGGGGAGCGCCTCAGGGCCCACTTCCGCGGCGGCGAGGCCGTCCTAGAGCCGGTCGACCTCGCGCACCTCGTCTACGCCTTCGCCAGGTATGCCTCCAGGATCCAGCGCGCCTCCTAGCCGTTAGGGTTTATGACAACCGCCGCCCCCCCCCCCCCCCCCCCCCCCCCTCTCTCCCTCTTTCGTGCGGGGTGGTATGGTGACCTCTTCGCGCGCGTTTGCAGAGGGATCGATTACTCGCTCTCTAGCGGCGATGTTCCTGTCGTGGCCAGTGAAATACCCAGCATTTTGAAAAAGGTAACTATCTCCTCCACCAGACAATTTCCCCTTTTTTGTGAGTTCATTCGTCTTAACTTGGTACGCTTTCTCATCTAAGTAGTGTAGAAATGGATGAGTAAGCAATTGATTGCTGGGAATTTAGTTATTTGGGCAAAACTTATGTTCTTAGTAACGATTGACAGTCTGACCGGCCATGTACCGTCGGTTTGACCGGCCTCACTTCGGTGGCCCTGTAAGGCTGGTCCGACCGAACCAGTCCGAGTCCGAATCATATTGATCTGTTTTGGGTTGTTTTGATCTCTAATTAAATCCTAACGACTTGGATGCGTAATTGAGTCAATTAGAAGCCCAGGAACGTCAAGATCAACCCCTATAAATATAGAGGCAAGGCCGATTCATTGTGCGCTAATTATTATTATGCCCATGGCCCAAGAGTGAACTACATAGTAAAAGGGTATGTCAATGCAAATGCACATTGTAATTTAATGACACATGTTGGGATGCAGGAATTTTCTAGACCTACCATACCATTTCTTTTGAAATGTCACAGCATATCAAACGTGCTTTAGCAATCCAATAGACCAATACAATCACCCAATATTGAAAATATTTAGGTGCACAAATGGAAATATCTTCAGCAAGATAGTTAATATTGACATCAATGACATGTATGAAACTATGAAGAGAGTCTAACTTGGCAAGTAAGGTGATACCTTTTCCCTTTTAAGAAGTACTACGGCTGAGCAAACTAGCAAACTCTTATGAAGGTCCAATTTCCTAAGTTTATAAGGCCATATTTGGTAGAGCTCTAAATAAGAAATGATCTGGTGTTGTGGAGCTGGGAAAGGTAGCTCCATATTTGGTAAATGCCTTCTTGGTTGCTAATGACCTTTAAGGTAGGATTAATTGTTTTTGTACTTCAAAACTTTGTTTTGTTAGGGAATGAACAAATTATTAGTGTAATTACCACATTTGATGACTTTGGACTATTGCTTTGGGATTTTTTCACAAATGGGGCTCACTTTTTAGTGAAGTCAGGTATGCACAAATTGGGAAAATTTGCCAATTTGCCACTTATAAGATGTACACTTTGATTATAATGCCACTTATGAGGATGATATGTAGGACCACCCGAGTCAATGAAAATGGGTCCGGATGGCAAATCGGAGAAGCCAATTGTTTGAAGTGGTATTTTAGCAAAACTCTGCACAAATTGTTGTGTGTTATTGATCTGAGTTTACCACTTATTTACCAGGTATATTTGACGGGGAAAGATCAATTTCTGCAATCTGCTGTTATGGTACTAATGATATCATGCAAGGTAAATTGCCCTTCTTCTCAGTCATAGATGAGCTATGGAACATTAACTTCTTTCAACCAAAACTCAAAATTTTAATCCATCCTTTCAATCTTAATTCACTCAGGTTGGTTTGTTTCCAAATCCAAACAGATTAACTTATAGAGAAGATTTTGTTGGTGTCTGCATATACATGAACAAACTTTTTTTGGCCGGTGGGGGAATAACTGCTCCCATAGTTTTTGCAATAAGAAGACCACGAACCCTAGCCTGTCACACGTGGAGTCGCCCCCCTATGGATCAGTCCTTAACCCGTGCTTTGAGGCCCCTACCCTACATTGGTTGATTCTTAACACATATTTTCGAGGGGCCATCGAGTTACCTTTTTTTTAAAAAAAGCCTGAAAAAATTTCTCCCATGAGGAGGCGAACCTAGGATTTATAGGTGCTACTTGGCCATCTTAACCACTAGAGCGTACATGCCCTTTCGCATACATCAACAAACTATTTGGTTTCAACCCAATGTTTGGTGTTAAACAAACCTAGTGTATACAACGATAACCATGTTATCTGTTAGTCATACCAATCAATATATTTGTTTAATTTCCATATTCATAATCATATTTGTCGATCATATTATATGCCTAAGCTGTACAATTTGCCTTATGAGCTGATATCTCCAGCATAATATGACCCAATAAACAAAAATAGTTACCAATACTTGCTGTTTTGCAGAATGCTTGTTCCAGTAAATGGTTTCAACCTACAGATTGTACTGACATTCTCAGAATGGCTAATGAGGTGTGTGCGAAATGATTATTTTCTTGCTTTTATTCCATTATTTTTTTCAGCACTTCCCTCTTTTGAGTTCATGCTTGTGGTTGTGATGGACTGATGGTCACTTGGCCTTCAAATATCAGCTTACCTATTTGTAATTTTTGTTCGGCATGCAGATCTCTGGCAACTTCTGCACGCCTTTCAGCCAGCCAGATAATGACAGCACTGTGATTCAAATTATTTCCACGATAATGCCAAGGTAGTGATTCTCCCCCAGGCCCCATCTGTGCACGAATTCACACATGCCAAAAAAATGATCGCTGGATTTTTGCCATCTTCCATTCTGTTCCTATGAAAAAATGTTGAGTTTGGAAGGTCCTTTTCTTTTTAGAAAACATATATTATGAAGTTTTTCTTTGGATTTATAATCAAGATTTTAAACTCAAGGTGACATGTGATGTTTTATGTTCGAGGTAATATGTGAATCTTCAATAACTGTTTTTAGATTAAGAATGTGCTTGTACTTGAGAGTAAATTGAAATTTGTGCTTCAATATTTGAATTTGATATCCAAATCATACTTATCAAGGCGTCGGGCGACGCTGTAGCGATAAGGCGGTCGGCGGGGGTAAGGCGTCCCGACGCCTTACCCCCAAGGTGCTCGCCGGGCGCACAGAGGGCCGGGGGCGGCGCAGATCCGGCGCAGGGAGGCCAGATCTGGCGCGGAGTGGTGCGCAGCGAGCCGGGCGTGGTGTACATCGGGCGCGGTGAGGTCCTGTGCGGCGCGGAGGGCGGGAGCAGCTGGACGAGAGCACAAAGAGCTCCTGTGCGTGGCGCACGGCGAGCTCCTGTGGGCGGCGCACGGCGAGGTCCTGTGGGCGGCGCACGACGAGGCCCTGTGCGGCGTGGAGAGGCCGGGTGCGAGCTTCGCGCGGGGAGGCCATGTGCAGAGCAGAAGAGGGGAGAGGAGGGGAAGAGAGGAAGAAACGGCGGCTGGTAGGAGAGGATGAAAAAAGCCTGGGGATGGGAGGGAAGTTAGGGTTTAGAGATGAAAAATAATCCAATGGGCCTTAAGTGGGCTGCTGGATCAAAATTGTATAAATTAATAATTAAATTGAACTCTAAATATATCATTAAATATAATTTTAAATGTATTATTATAATTTTAATTGTGTATATTTAAATTTATAAGACATATAAATTGAAAATATTGCAATTTGATAGTATATTACTATTTTTATATTGCTATCTTGCTATTCCTATTTAAAATTTATTACTTATCTATCAATATTTTTTTCTAAATCATGTATTTTCTGTGGGCGTAAGGCATCGCCTCGCCTTACGCCTTACCGCTTAGGCGGTAAGGCGGTACTCCACCGCCTCGCCTCGCCTTAGCGCCTTAATAACTATGATCCAAATATCTTTACAAAAAGTAACTAGCATATTTCAAAATTTTGAAATAGTTAAGTTGGAAATTGAGTTCCACTGCCTCAATTATTTAGGTTAATATTGAAAGCAATTTAAATTATTTTAATCTGTTTGGTCACAGTTTTAAAATTTTGAGTTGAACTAAATTGATCCTGCTTTGTTATTTGCATTTTTCAAAAAAATCTGTAGGTACTATCCTCAATTGAAGTTTGAGCGTCTAATCACTTCGCTGGAAGCAAAGGTAGTTAATCTGGTCAATTGGAACACTAAGTTCTACACCATTTTTTGTGCAGTATTAAATCCTTATATGTGAAAACATTTAACTGATGGTACTTGAACATAAAGGTTTGTTTCAGGACTGGAAACCTGATTTTGATGTATTTTTCCATACTCTACAGGTTGGGTATGATGTTTTAATGGCCGACTTTTTCATTAATAGGAATATGCCTCGAGATGAAAAGATTGTGAGTATCATCACTGCAGCACAAATATTCATTTTATGCATGTTGTGCTAGTTTTTTTATCGAACCGTTAATTTCACCAGGTTTCCATTTGTGGGTTTTTAATGATGAACCATCTCTTCAAAGTTGAAAGTGCAAATTCTTAGGTGTTTGTACAATATTTTACACAACAATATAGCATTATGTACTGCCATGTTCCGTTTGTATCTGAAGTGCACCGTTGCTGAACTGCTGATTATATAACTGAGTACTTTTATAGGTTATTCATCTCTTGTAAAGTAGATCATGAGTATGATTTTACTGTCTGTTCCTCATGCTTATAAATCTTTTGAATAAAACAGATCAAGTTAGTTATAGAATCCCTTTTGAATCGTAGAAGTCAAAGGATTTTGAAATTGCTCTTGAAATCTTTCATTAGTTTTATTCTGATTTCTGAAACAAGGGCAGGAGCTCTGCCATTCATTTTAAGATTAAGAAGAGACGAAATACACCACCTCCAAAAATCTTTCTTTAATTTTAGCTGTGATCAAAACCCACCGGTTGCATATATGCTTGTATGGTCATCTATGTATCACCGATACAGGTACGGCGATACGCCGAATCCCTAAAAATCAGGATATGTCGATACGGCGAGTATATATAAATATATTATTATTTATTCTCCAAATAAAAATAACTTATTATGCATACAATTGTTACATAAATAAAATTCACCCGTTATCCACCTCACTCATTTACCCATTTATCCATTTAACATTAATATATAACAAAAATGTAAACACTAACCACCCCTCCCCTTCCCTCCTAGCTGCTACCCTCTCTCACCCTTCCCCTCCCAGCCTCCACCCTCTCTCTCACCCCTCCCCTCCCCTCCCAGCCTCCACCCTCTCTCTCTCCCCACCATACTCTCCAGCCAACCTCTCTGTCTCCATCTGGTGCCGCCACCCCTCCCCTCCCCATCCCGCGCCAGCACACATCCCTTTCCCCTCTCCTTCCTCCCATGGTGGCCCCTCCCCTCCCCTCTCTCCCATAGTGGGCATATCGGGGTGTATCGCCGTATTCCTCCATATCGGATACGGGTATGGCAGCCATTCCGGCGTATCAGTGATTCATAGATGGTCATCTTTTCAGCATATCAGATCTATGTGTATTTGTGTTCATGACTTTATTATCATTCTCATACTTCTTTGCTTGGATGTATCATAATGTTATATAAAGTCAACTTCATTGATGATCTCACCTGTTTGCAGAATCTGATTGTTGTCCAAAAGGAAAACTTAGATTCCTCATCATGTATCACAAACCCACCACATGTGAGGTACATTTCTTTCTATAATTTCATGCTTGCAAATGTTAAGTGAAGAAACAAGATTATGTTTTTGTTTCAGCTTTTTAGTTAATGGAAAAGGTGTGGACAAGAGGACTAATGTTTCAATGGTTAGTTTTTTTGTTTACCATTCTTGACTTCCTGCCATTTAATTTCATGTTGATCACTAAGTATTCTGCAGTTAAACTTCAATTGCTGGACAACATAAGTTCATGCCATTCAAACAATGTAACAGGAAACAGGACCCCAATTCCCCACCGATATCACCAAGATGCTCAAATATGGGGCAAATATCATACAAGCTGTTGGATATTTTAACGGTATGCATGGTTGCCATGTTCTGTCAGTTTACTTCAATTTCAGTTGTTGGATATTAGCTGACATGTCCTTTGTTTCAGCTAACTATATCGTAGCTGTTGCGTATCTGAACAAATTGGTGCCTTTTGATGCTCCAAACCTCAATGATTATGCCCAACCAGTTGCTGCTGATCCTCCTGGTAGGAATTTGTTTTGAACTTCTACTGCACGATGCATGCTTGATGCTTTTTAATTTTGTTATGCTTTAACAATTGCCTGACTTAAAGTGAAATGCCAGTTATTCTATTTCCTGAATTGATTTTTTCATAGGGATGCTCTTTATTCTTGTTTTTCTTGTGTAGATTCTGATATACTTGAAGGACCATCACGAGTTTCCCTGAAGTGCCCAATAAGGTACTGTATTACAATCATAGTTGTCATGGCGTCGCTTAGGCGTCGCCTAAGCGACGATTAGGCGTCGGGGCGGGATTCCGTGGACGCCACGGCAAACGCCTCGCCACAGGGGAGTGTGGCGTCCGCCACAAGGCATATGGCGTCCGCCTAAGCGGATATGGCGCCGTATGGACGCCATATGCCTTCACGGCGACGCCAGGCGCGACGGCGGTCTGATGGGCTCAGTGCACGGCGAAGGAACAGATGGGCTTCTGTGAATGGATGACCCGAGCCGCGGTTATAGAGAAGGAAAACCCTAGCTGGCTGGTGCGCACCTTTTCTCTCGTTTGTTGCTGTGCGCTGCGCCGCCTCCGCCTACGCCCTTCCGCCGCCTCCGCCTGCGCCCTTCCGCTGCCTCCTCCGCCGGAGCCTGCCGCTCCCTCCCTCCGCCGGAGCCCGCCGCTCCCTCCGCTGGAGCCCACCTGCGCCTGCGCTTGCAGGTCTCTTCCGCGGCTCCCTCCATCGACGCAGGGGTCTTCCTCCTGGATCCAGCTTGAAGTGCGCGGCTGCGCACTCTAGGCTCCAGCGGCTCTGCGCGTCGACCGTCGAGAGCTGCTTAGTGTTCTCTGTGTGTCGGCTCTTCTCCCGCGGTATTCCTCTATATATGCTCTCTAGTCTGTTCTCTGTGCTAGTCTGCTGCAGTGCTGCTTAGTGTTCTCTATGAGCAAGTGTTCTTCACTAGTTTAACTTCTTGAGTAATGTGCTATACTTGGCTACTTGCATCCGGTTGATGAATGATGATTATGGTTGATGAGTTGATTTGGTTGCCTGATTAGTCATGCTTGTTATTTGTTGGCTATATAGGTAGCTAGAACATTTGTGTTGTTAAAGATAAATGGAATATGTGTTGCTGCTTTGCTGATTATGGATATATAGATTATGGAATAGTTATATTACTGAAATTATTACCAATATTGTGATGAACATCATATATTGGTAATAATGTTGCCACAAAATCTGTGAAGTGAGTATGGCGTCGCCTCGCCGCACGCCATACTCGCCTAAAAGGTGTGAAGGTGGTCCGGTGCCGCGCCGCGCCGCCGTAACAACTATGATTACAATGTTCATGGAATACACTTTGCTGTATAATGTATTTTACTTTCCCATATTGGTAAAAACTTGGCCATCTTTAAACTGTTGTATGCATACACATGTCTGCCACAAGGTGAGCAGTTATTGCATGGGCATGGACAGTGCTTGGTTAATTGGGCTAACCACATCATTTTCTATCAGGAAGGCTGTCATTTACAACCCAGGTGTATTTTGCGGGATTTTTGTCCATTTTCTTCGCATTCTATTCCGAAAAAGGGCTAGACTCAACCTAAGAGCGAAAAGGACTCTAAGCCTTTGCACAAACAAGCAAAGTAGAAGCAAGACGAGGAAGCGGAGCTGTCGTAGAAGCAGTAGCTTCCCCTGACAATATACAATACAACAATAGCAACCATGAAAAGCCCCTTGTTTAACGAGTTCGCTGCTTTTCCTAGGCCAGAGAAGGGCAACTACTTATTGATTTTGTTAAGAACTATTCTTTTTTAATACCTAGTTTAGCATATTAAAGTAAGATTCCTTGTCGTATTGGGTTAGGAGTCTTTAGTAGATTTCAAATTAGGAGTTATATCTCTAAGAGGTGTATATATATCAAGGGTTTCTGTTGTGTCTATCTATCAAACAACAAGAGGGGAACAACCTCAAGTCGTGTGGCAAGAGGGGAACAACGTCAAGCCGTGGCTATCCATAACATTGACATTTGATAGTGCACGCATTCAGTTATATATTCGAGTCATTCATTCATGTAGGGATGAAAATGGATCGGATACGGACGAATATTAGTGATATCATATCCTTTTTCATATATTTTTTCGGATACGGATGTGGATTCGGATACTCCGGATACAGATACAGAAACAAAAATTATCGGATACGAATATGGAGCGGATGCGAATACGGTTACAAATATTTATCGGAACAAAGTAAAGGCAGAAATACATATACATTCACAACTATATTGTCATCAAATGAACACAATTCACAATGAATATAGATTAATAGTGAACAACTGAACATACTACATTTTTTAGCTCACAAATGACAACATTCAAGTGACAAGTCAGTAAGTCACAATGGATATATAGTAATAGTTTACATAAGAGTTGACCTCTCACAAATCACCACAAATATAGCAGTAATACTGTAATAGTTCACATAAGCTCTTGAAAGGCCCTGTGCCCCTTTATCCATGTCTCCGTTTGAAAGATAAATTTTGTTACAAAAATCGCTATTACATCGATAGGTAGCAGAGAAATGAAAGAAATATGTGTCACCAATCTCCATAATTAAACTACCTTTTAATTGACTAATATAACAATTGATTTACTCCCAAAAATTTACTTTTACTACTTTAATTATTGCTATTTTTGCTGCATTGTTGCCTTGTTCTACCTGTCCACGAAGCGGCTAATACTCGCTAGTGCAAGATCCAGCGCAGCCAAGCTCAGCTGGGTTCTGAGCAATGGCACGACAAGCCTGGCGAGATGTTGAGCTTAACCTCCCGCAGCATCTTGTCCCATAGCTTCAGCTCGCTGGTGACGGGTTCCAAGCAGCTGTCACATGTCCATCCATATGAACAGCCCGGCATTGCTGTGCAGGCGGCGTGAGGCCGGACAGGGATGCGTCTGCGGTGGCGGCATCCAAGAAAGGAGAGCAGTGAGCCAGGATGGGGCACTGTGGTGGGCGGGACAGATGGCAGCGCTCTGGGTGACTGATCTGGATCGAGGGATTGAGGGAATGAGCAAGGGAGCCAGAAGTAGCAGAACATGTAAAGTACGGATCCTAAAGTGATCTAACGGAATGGGTTTTTTATTCCGGATACTCCAAATAGGAGTTATTCGGATTATCCAAATCCAAATCCGTATCCGTTAGATACCAGTGATATCATATCTGATTCCGTATCTGAAAATAAAAATCTGAACCCATATCCGTATCTAAAAAAACGGATCTGGGTCCGTTTTTGCTGGATTTGAACGGAAACTATCCGAATCACTTTCACCCCTGATTCACCTAATAATTACCCTAATAGTCAGTGTGGCTGTCCATACTGTTGGTGGTTAAACAAAATTCTGTAACTTAAAATTGTACTTGTGTCATGGATTTGAATGAAAAATGCTAGTGAGCTGTCTTTTGATGCTGAAATTGAAAATGCTATTTTGCTATTTCTGGCTGCAGTTTCAGGCGCATAGAAACTCCCATCAAAGGACGCTTATGCAAACACTATCAGGTATAATTTGATAATTTTTTTCGTATTAATGGGTTGGTCATTTTTCTTTCGACAAAAATAATAACTGAGCATGTATTGTTTAGTGTTTTGATTATAATAATTACATGGAGATGAACTTGAGGAAGCCGACTTGGCGCTGTCCATGTTGTAGTACTCCTTCGAACTTCATTGACCTACGAATTGATCAAAAGATGGCCAAGGCAAGTTGTATAATGTATCTGTGCATATTCGTTGTCTCATTACACTCTAGATGTGATCAATCTCCATTTTATGCCAGATATTACAAGAGATTAGAGATGATACCACTGATGTCCTTGTGTTTGCTGATGGATCTTGGAAAGCCGTTTCAACTCATGATGAAAAATCAGATGGACATGCCAGTGACATCATTCAGCAGAATGAAGATTGTATGGACACTGATGTGACTCTTACTAATGTCGTAGATCTGATAAATGAAGACGATAATGGTGATGAGCTAATGAGATTTGCCTCTGTGTCAAAAGACATGAAGCCTCTCTCGAACACTCAGGATCTATCCGTGGCAGACTATCTTCTGGATTTGCCTATAAGCACAGTTTCCCAGGCAGATAATCTATATGTAGCCAGTGAAAACAATGGGCATGTCAATGCCACTTCAACTTCTGGCCAAACTTCATCACTGCCTTCTACAGGTGGTCTAGGCTCTAGTTCGTCTGGGATTTTGGAGTCTATTCTGCCTCGAGAAGTTCTATACCCTGTTATCACAGATGCAGTCTCTTCTTCTCTTGATACCTCTAATCCAACACAACATGTTGCACATGGAACACGTCCTGACATTGTGTGGTTGCAACCACCGATAGACCCATCACTTGGATTAGACATAGCTCCTCCTATACCCAGAAATGTCAGGAGAGAGCCTGTAGCAGTTCAGGCTCTGCCAGTGCCACAACAGAATCCTGGTCCATGTAGAAGGGTGCAACCAAATATCTTCAATTGTTCACCTATCCCACAATCCAGTTCAACTTCTACAGCATATCAAGCACACCAGGTGACAAATGCAGACAGTGCTATGGCTGCTATGAACACTAGTGTTGGATCATTATCGAGGGCTCCAGATTCTGCTTCACTGTTGCAGCTACAGTCAACACTGCAGGTAAAATCTTTTCAGGCCACTATATCATGGTATTTTTGCCAACATAAGGTAGCATTGTCTTGTCTTTGATCAGATTCACGATAGATGACTTTTACTCCCTGTGGTCCACATTGTAAGGTGTTTTAGTTTTGTTAAATTCAAAAAATGCAACATGTACAATATCACATTAGTTTCATTAAATCCACCGTGAAATGTCTTGATGGTCTATTTATTTAGTATTATAGATGTTAATATATTTTTGTATAAACTTTGTCAAAGTTAAAAAAAATGACATAGGATAAAACTAAAATACCTTACAATGTAGAGAGTACAAATGATAAGCCATCTTGAGCCGTGTATTCCTCTTTTCAACTTATAGGTGCAGATTATGAACTGGATTATTCATGCCATGTTTCTGAAAAGGATGATTTCTCCAAAAACTTTTTTCATCAGTGTTTGTTAGCAGTGTTCTTACTGTGATAAGGTGATGTGACTGGTGAGGCGGCCTACCTCCTTCCAACCGCCTAGGCGAGTTAGGCATGCGGTGAGGTGATGCCATACATACATGAGGATTATACTAATACTAATATTCTGTTCTCTTCTCTTCTAATCTCCTCTCTTGTTACTATACAAAAACTATACTAATATACTAGGGGCATAGAATCCATTCTTATATACCCGCCCAGAACTGTAGATGCAAACCAAGCAACACAGAAACAGAACAAGTCAGTGAGGAGAGAGGACATCACTCATCAGTGCAGGCATGCAGCACCTCGCGGAGGAGAGGACCTCCGCTGCCACCTTGCTGGGCTAGGGACCCTGACCTCCACCGCTGTCTCTCTGGGTCTCAGGCATAGATGTCCGCCGCTGCCTTGCCAGACCAAGGGTCCTGATCTCTATCGCCACCTCGCCGGACCAGGGGCCCTGACCTTCGCTGCTGCCTCGGTGGGCCAGGGGCCCTGACCTCCAGGCCCAACAGATCTACTGCTGCCGCCGTCGTCGTCACCACCGAAGAGGACCAACACTGCCTAGTAGATCTACCGCCGGTCACAGCCTCTCTTCCCTCTCAGAGTCTTGGCTTTATCTCTTGTGCCAATCGTGTTTTTCCCTCCCATCCCGCGCATTGGCTTCTTTTCTTCCCACACTGTCTCTCTTTTCCCATGCAGTTACCGTGACCCTAACACCCAGCTCTCCGTGTCGCCTTACCGCCTAGGTGACGCCATGTAAACCATGTTTGTTAGATTATTTCAAGATTAATTTTTCCAATATATTTAAAGAAGTTTTTTTTTGGAGAAAGTGTACTTTTGGAAGCGTGACATGAATAATCCGGTTAATAACCTGCCTCTATAAGCTGTTTAGAATGGTCCTACTAATCTACTATCATGATAGTGTGATTGGGGTTGAAAAATATCACATTTGGTCCTTGAGCTACTCCATTTCAAAATATAAGTCCCATAATTATGTCCTCTTTCTTTCCAAATACATGTACTATAATATATGAAGTACAATATGCAAAAAATAATTATCCTTTAATATGGTGGAAGGGAAAAAAAAGGAATCAGGAAACACGTGCTGGGCAAATAATAACCAACGCGGCAACGCCCTCTGGTCGAACAGGCTTGTACTGCTTGTCTGCTTGTCTAGAGGCTCTGTTGGCTAGGATTTAAGGTTGAGCAAAACTCTCTAAACTTTATTATTTGATTGCTTGATTTGCTGGTACAAAACTGGTCCCTTTATATAACAGGGCTGATTCACAACTTAGGAAAGAGCTAGGTATGGAAGTATAACTAATAAAACTGACCTGCACTTAAACTAAAACTAAACTAGGAAAGTAGTGCTATATTTGTTAGATAAAGACTGGGAAACATATTCTCCTATCTGATTCAGATTTCAGTTGCCCTCTAATTTCCATGTTTGCACCTTTGATATAAACCCTTCCATACTTTCTGCCCATAACATCCTTACTCCATCCAAGCCTTATATTTTGAATATAACAAATATTTCAGAGGCTCTTGAATTACTTTAAACTATCTTCATTACTCATGCCATACTGCTTGCTTGTGTATTGCAAACATGACAAGTACTTAGTATGTGAATGTGATGCTACCTGCCATGGTGACTCTGTTAGCTCCACCGGTGAAGTTATTGCAAACACCTAAAAGATTTTTAGGTACTGTTGACTGCCATCTGTAGTTTATCGCACTCTAAACTTGATGGATCATGGATCATAATGAAGAGAATGAAGCAATTCATGATACATAACGGCATGTTTTGATTGGATTAATTTTATCTGAACAAGTACAAGTTCACAGAATCATATTTTGTTGACAGGAGATACGCAACACACAAAATTATCTTCAGGGTCAGTTTATTGGCCTCACTGCCCAAAACTTCGTGGGTACAAGACCGCCGCCAGGAAACCCAGGCCAGGCCTATGGAGCTTCCCCTGCACAACAGCACCATCATGTTGATCGGCTACTCGCGAGCAATCTATTGGATCAACTCGGACAAGCTGTGCCTCAAGCTTCCACAGCTCCACTTGTCATGCCAACTCAGCCAGCCAGCAGCACAAGTGCAATGGGCTCACACATCCACAGCCATCTCTTTTCTGCTCAACGCAGCCCGGCAATGAGAACGCCGCCTACAAATTCGCAGGTGCCATCTCCTGTGATGCCTTCCATCCCTTCAGCTACTGCTACGACTACGACTCCGAGCACGCCTCTCACTGCCAGATCTGCTGATGGTCTTCCTGAGCTTCCCGAGGATGAGAGCTGGCGCCCCTCAGGGCGTATGAGAGGTAGCCTCACTGGCAGTGCTTACAATGTAGCCATTGGACGCTATTTGACCAGCTCTGGGCAGCAAACTCGTCCGTCTCGCCCACCTGGGACAGATGCACGCAAGTAATGCTGGTCACTGGTCACTCGGCCACCATGGAGTTTGTTTCAGGTTTGACTTATAGCTCAAGTCCGAGTTTCTCGAAAAATGTTTTTTAGCTTTTTAAACATGTTTAAATGTTTTTAATAGCTTTTTAGCATTAAGTTTAGTCGCTTCGTGTGGTTGTTAGTCTGTTAAGCTCAGAACGTTGGGAGAACCCAGTGACATGCTGACTTGCAGCACTTGTTTGTCAAAGTCGCCGTTCCGGTGCCACTTGACTTCCAGTTTGTGTATGCTGCTAAGAACATAGATACTTAGGGGGTGTTTGGTTTGGGGGCTAAATTTTAGTTCTTGTCACATCGAATGTTTAGATATTATTTTAGAGTATTAAATGTAGACTATTTTTAAAACCTATTCATAATCGGTGGATTATTTGTGTGATAAATTTAATGAGCCTAATTACGTCATGATTTGACAATATGATACTACAGTAAACATTTGCTTATCATGGATTAATTAGGTTTAATAAATTTGTCTCGCAAATTATCTTTCTATTCTACAATTGTTTTTATAATTAGTTTCTTTTTAGTCCTTTAATTTGATATCCAAATATCTGATGTGACACAGACTAAATTTTAGTGCATGGAGCTAAACACTCCCTTATGCCTGTCATTTCTGTGCTGGATTTTGCATCTCGGATGGAATTCAATGAAATTCTGAAAAATTATAGGACAATCCTATTACAGGATAGCAACAACTAAACCAAAAGGAAATGATTTTTTTTCTTAATTTTTTTGTTCTTTTGTTTCGTACGGTTGAATTACATTTACTCTTTTAGTATCTTTTGATCAAACTCTGTAAGATAACATGTTAGATATTTATCTGCTGGCCGTAGGCAAGTGCTACTATCTCTGTTTCAAAATATAAATTCAAAAATATAAGATATACTCTCCCGTCCTATATATAATATTTAATATTTTATATTTTATAGAATATTGAATTTGTACAGTACTACATTTGTTATAATATAAAATGTTAAATCACGTTCCAGTACCAATATAAGTTTTTACACGGCTTTTAAAACATATTTTCTTTCAAATATTGATCTAGATATGTATGTATAGATATGTATGTGATCTATGACATACATAGTAGTAAAAACACGTGAATATAACAATTTGGGTCTAAAACAAACGAATATAAGCATTTAGGGCAAAAACATGCGGATGTAGGTATTTGGATTAAAAATACATGAATATAAATCTTTGATCTAAAACTACACAAATATAAATCTTTTGGTCAAAAACATTCGAATATAAGTCTTTGGGCAAAAAACGCATCAATATAAATATTTATCCAAAAACACGTCAATATAGGAATTTAGGCTCAAAACACGTAAATATATACCTTTGCGCCAAAAACATATAAATATATATATCTTTAAGCCAAAAACACAAGAATATAAGTCTTTTAGCTAAAAACATGAGAATATAAATATTTTGATCAAAACACGGACAACTATTATCCTTTAGGCTGAAAACACACCAATACATGTTTTTGGGCACACAAAACACATAAATATATGTTTTTTGGGCCAAAAACATGAATATATACCTTAAGTCTGAAAACACATGAATATATACCTTTGGGCCAAAAACATATGAATATATATCTTTGAACCAAAAACACATGAATATAAGTCTTTTGGCCAAAACACAAGAATATAAATATATAGACCAAAACACACATAAATATTATCTTTTTGGACTAAAACACACAATACATGTCTTTGGGCACAAAACACATAAATATATGTTTTTGGGCAAAAAACCATGAATATATGCATTTAGTCTAAAAACACATGAATATATGCCTTTAGTCAAAAAACACATGAATAATATGCCTTTAGGCTAAAAACACATGAAGATATACCTTTGCGCCAAAAACATATGAATATATATCTTTGAACCAAAAATACATGAATATATGTTTTTTGGCCAAAACACAAGAATATATATATATATAGACCAAAACACGCATAAATATTATCTTTTGGGCCTAAAACACACCAATACATGTCTTTGGACACAAAAAACACATAAATGTATGTTTTTGGGCTAAAAACATAAATATATGGCTTTAGTCTAAAAACACATGAATATATACCTTTGGGCCAAAATCATATAAATATATATCTTTGAACCAAAAACACATGAATATAAGTCTTTTGGCCAAAACACAAGAATATTAATATATAGACCAAAACACGCATGAATATTATCTTTTAGGCCAAAAAAACGCTAATACATGTCTTTGGGCACAAAACGCGTAAATATATGTTTTTGGGCCAAAAACATGAATATATGCCTTAAGTCTAAAAACACATGAATATATACCTTTGGGCACAAAACGCGTAAATATATGTTTTTGGGCCAAAAACATGAATATATGCCTTAAGTCTAAAAACACACGAATATATACCTTTGGGCCAAAAACATAGTCTTTAAACCAAAAACACATTAATATAAGTCTTTTGGCCAAAAACACGAGAATATAAATATATAGACCAAAACACACATAAATATTTCCTTTTAGACCTAAAACACATCCATACATGTCTTTGTGTACAAAACACATATATAAATATATGATTTTAGCCTAAAAACGCATGAATATATGCCTTTAGTCTAAAAACACATGAAGATATACCTTTGGGCCAAAAACATTTGAATATATATCTTTGAACCAAAAATACATGAATATAAGGTTTTTGCCCAAAACACATGAATATAAATATATAGACCAAAACACACAAATATTATCTTTTAGGCCTAAAACACACCAATACATGTCTTTGGGCACAAAACACATAAATATATGTTTTTGGGCTAAAAACATGAATATATGTCTTTAGTCTAAAAACACATGAATTATATACCTTTGGTCCAAAAACATACGAATATATATCTTTGAACTAAAAACACATGAACGTAAGTCTTTTGGCCAAAACACAAGAATATAAATATATAGACCAAAACATGCGTAAATATTATGTTTTAAGCCTAAAACACACTAATACATGTCTTTGGGCACAAAACACATAAATATATGTTTTGGGCCAAAAACATGAATATATGCCTTTAGTGTAAAAACACATGAAGATATATCTTTGTGCCAAAAACACAGGAATACAAGTCTTTTGGATAAAAACACATGACTATCGTGCTTTGGTTTAAAAACACATGAATTTAATCATTTAACCCAAAACACGTGAATATATACCTTTGGGCCAAAAAGATACGAATATATATCTTTGAACCAAAAACGCTCGAATATAAGCCTTTTGGCTAAAACACAAGAATATAAATATTTAGACCAAAACACACACAAATATAAGCCTTTCTCCAAAAACACGTGAATATAAGCCTTTAGACTAAAATACATGAATATATACCATTGGACCAAAAACACACAAATATATATATCTTTGAGCCAAAAACACATGAATATAACTCTTTTGAACAAAAACACAAGAATATAAATATTTAGACCAATACACGTACGAATATTATCCGTTAGGCCGAAAACACACCAATACATGCCTTCAAGCACAAAACACACAAATATATGTTTTTGGACAAAAACATGAATATAATCTTTTTGGCAAAAAAACACATGTATATATGTGTGCAGGCCAAAAACACGTGAATACATGTCTTTGGACCAAAAACACACGGATATAAGTTTTTGGGAAAAAATGCATAAGTATAATCATTTGGGACAAAAATATACGAACATAAGATTTTGGCTAAAAAACACATGAACATAAGCCTTTGTGCTAAAAACACATAATTATAACACATTTAGTCTTAAAACACATGAATATAATCTTTTAGGCAAAAAAATACAAATACAAGCCTTTGGGTTAAAAAACAAGAATATAAGACTTTTGGGCCAAAAACATGAATATAAGCCTTTGAGGCAATAACAAATGAATATAAGCCTTTGGACCAAAAACAGATGAATATAACTCTTTGGTTCAAAACACATGAATATAATCTGTTGGGATAAAAACACACGAAAAAAACACACGAATATAAGCCTTGGGACCAAAAATACTCAAATATATATTCCATTTGGCCAACAAAACACATGAATATAAACATTTTGGCTAAATGCACACAAATAAAAATCTCTTGGCCAAAACACGCTAATATAAAACTTTGGGCCAAAAATACATGAATATAAGACTTTGGGCCAAAAACACAAGAGTATAACCTTTTGGGCAAAAACACACGAATGTAAGTCATTGGCCTAAAAACACGCGAATCTAAGCCTTCGAGTAAAAAACACACGAATATATGTTAGCGGGCCAAAAACATATGAATATATGCCTTTTGGCCAAAAACAAACGAATATAAGCCTTTTGAAAAATACATGAATATAAGCCTTTGGGACAAAAAGAATACACAGATATATGTCTTTAGACCAGAAACTAACGAATATAAACATGTGTGCCAAAAACACACGAATATAAGTCTTTGGAAAATACACACGAATATAAGACTTTAGACAAAAATAAAATAACATAAGGTTTTAGGCAAAAACACACACACATGAATATAAGTCTCTAGGGTAAAAACACGTGACTTTAACCATTTGGGTCTAAAACAAACGAATATAAGCTTATAGGGGAAAAACACACAAATGTAAGTATTTGTACTAAACATACATGAATATAATAAATATGTGAGCTAAAAATACACGAATATAAACCTTTTACTCAAAAACACTAAAATATAATTCTCTGGGCCAAAACACATGAATATTACCCTATAGCCAAAAACACATGAATATAAGCTTTTAGGTCCAAAACACATTAATATAAGTCTTTTGGCTAAAACACAATAATATATATCTTTGAGCCAAAAACATACGAATATAAGCGTTTTGGCCAAAAACACAAGAATATAAATATTTAGACCAAAACGAGTACAAATATTATCCTTTAGGGAAAAACCACACCAATACATGCCTTTGGGCACAAAACACACGAATATATGTCTTTGGGCCAATAACATGAATATATGCCTTTAGACCAAAAACACACGAAGATATATCTTTGGGACAAAAACACACGAATATAAATCTTTGAAAAAAATATGCCATTGAAAAAACCACATGAATATAAACCTTTGAAAAAATGCATAAATATAAGCCTTTTGGACAGAAATACACGAAGATAAGCCTTTGGCCGAAAAACACATGAATATAAGTCTTTGCGTTAAAAACACATGACTATAACTCATTGAGTCTAAAACACATGAATATAAGCTTTTAAGCAAAAAAACATACAAATATAAGCCTTTGGGTTAAAACACACTAATATAAGACTTTTGGGCCAAAAACAAATGAATATAAGTATTTGGACCAAAAACACACGAATATAACCCTTTGGTTCAAAACACACAAATATAAGCTTTTGAACCAAAAATACTCCTTTTGACCAAAAAAACACATGAATATAAACATTTTGGCTGAAAACAAATGAATATAAACATCTTGGCCAAAAACAGACAAATATAAGACTTTGGGCCAAAAATACATGAATATAAGCCTTTGGACTAAAATATCACAAATATATGCTAATATGCCTTTAGGCTAAAAACATACAAATATATGTCTTTAGGCTAAAAACAAACAAATATAAGACATTGGGTTAAAAACACACAAGTATAAGCCTTTGGACAAGAAACAAATGAATATAAGAATTTGGGTTAAAAACACACGAGTACAAGTCTTTCATTCAAAACTCACTAATATAATCCTTTGGGCCAAAATAACACGAATATATGTCTTTGGGTCAAAAACACACGAATATATGCCTTTGTACCAAAAACACATGAATATAAGTTTTTGAGCCAAAAATGCACGACGCTTTGGAGCAAAAATACATGAATATGCCTTTTGCCCAAAACACACATGAATATAAACATTTTGGCTAAAAGCACACAAATATAAACCTTTTGGCCAAAAACAAACGAATATAAGACTTTGGACCAAAACACATGTGTATAAGCTTTTGGACCAAAAACACACGAGTATAACCCTTTGGGCTAAAACACACGAATATAAGTCTTTGGCCCAAAAATAAGTGAATCTAAGCCTTTTGGAAAAAAACATATGTATATTTACCTTTTGGCAAAAAAACATGAATATATGCCTTTGGACCAAAAACACACGAATATAAGCCTTTAGAAAAAAAATGCATAAATATAATATTTTGGGGAAAAATACACGAACATAATCTTTTTGTCGAAAAACAAACGCATGAATATAAGACTTTGCACTAAAAACACATGACTATAACCCATTGAGTATAAAACACACAAATATAAGCTCTTAGGTAAAAACTATACAAATATAAGCATTTGATTAAAAACACACGAAAATATTTTTTAGACCAAAAACATGAATATAATTCTTTGAGCCAAAATATCACAAATATATGCCTTTAGGTCAATAACAAACGAATATATGTCTTTGACCAAAAATAAATAAATATAAGCCTTTAAGCCAAAATCAATCGAATATAAATTTATAGTCAAAAACACATGAATATAAATCTTTAGATCAAAAACACGAATACAAGCCTTTATACATAAAACAATTTTGTTCAGTTGTTTGATTAGTGGAGGAATAAAAAAAGCTAAAAAGGCAAGGCCCACATGGCAGTGGCAGTAGTGATCCGCTCGGCCTTCCCCACGGCCGCAGCCGCCGCCGCCGCCGCCGCGCCGCGCCTTCGCCCAGCCTTCGTCGCCGCCGCCTGCGCCGCGTCGTCCCGCCGCCGTCTCCGCCGCGGGAGCCTCTCGTCCGGGTGGCGTGTCGCGGCCATGTCTTCGCGGGCGTCGCCGCACGAGGCCGGAGCGTGGTACGCGGTGCCCGACCTCAGCCTCCGAGACCACCGTTTCGCCGTGCCGCTCGACCACGCCGCCGCCGCCGCCTCCGCCTCCGCCCCCACCATCACCGTATTTGCCCGCGAGGTCGTCGCCGGTGAGTCTCACCTGCCCGCGCAATGCGCGCGCGCGTCTCTACGCTTGCAGCTGCGTTGCTAATGCTAGGGGATAGGATAGCATTTGCCTCCGCCCACCGATACATCGCAGGATCGATCCGTGGGCTCGTCGTAACCATGGGATATGTGAATCCGTAGCATAAATCGTGAAATTCCACGATTCGGGCTGACGAACAGGTTGATATAGAACATATATACTTGCTGGATCCGGATTTGTGTGTTTTGTGTGTATAGTTTGGGAAACATGAACATGTTTGATACTTCCTCCTGCATTGGTCGATTCATCAAGATCAAGTAAGTACCAGTGCATCAAGAGAGATTACTTACTGAACTGTAGGAAGAAATGCATTATGTCCTTATTGTAGAAATAGTGTGCAAAGTGTATGGAGAAACCAACATGGTGTTCATGAATGCAATGCATGATGGAGTTCAGATTAAGTTGGTGCGATGTATCCACCGATGTAGATTTGTAGCACTATGATTCAGTTTCATGCTGGGGGAACTTAATCTATCGGTTGTTACCTCGCATGATCTCTAAACTTCAGGAAACTTATGTCAAGTGTGTACTTGCAGCCGGGAAAGAAGATTTGCCTTTGCCTTATTTGCTGTTTCTTCAAGGCGGACCTGGATTTGAAAGTCCCCGCCCCACAGAAGCAAGTGGATGGATAAAGAAAGCATGTGAAGAGTACCGTGTTGTATTGCTGGATCAGGTGGAACTCAGTATTTGTGGTGTTCTCTTCTTTGTTCTTCTCTTGCCCTTTTTTATGTTGACACCATTTTATTTGCAGCGAGGAACAGGACTGTCAACACCATTGACAACATCGTCCCTTTCGCAAATGACATCTGCAACAGAACAGGTGGAATATTTGAAGCATTTTAGGGCGGACAACATAGTTAAAGATGCAGAATTTATTCGTCTGCATCTTGTGCCAGATGCCAAGCCTTGGACAGTTTTAGGACAAGTATGTGACTAACTTTGTATGGTATTGATGCATATATAAAATCAATGTTATCATAATAATTCTTCAACAAACATCTATATTCCTGGTGGAATTAAGAGTTTATAATAACATTTGCACCATTACATGGATCACTCACAATAAAAACTGAGCTTTGGCAATCTAGTCTTCGTTTGAAATTTTCTAACTATAAGCTTGTTCGTGCTGAACTTGCAACTTCTATGAAGACTAAAGATCTAATAAAAACATCGCTCTGACTGTTTGAATATGGGGTTATGGTGTATTCTGGTCTACATCCACTCCTACTCTAGAGGATTTTCTGTAGCTGCATTCACATAGCTATGTTAGCGTCATGGTGATATAACAGAGAAGGCCTAAAAAACACTTTCTTCAACCGAACAACATCATTCATTTGATAATGCCCATTTAGAACCATAGTAATTAGATTATCTACTCTTTCTTCCATTACAGAGTTATGGTGGATTTTGTGCTGTTACCTATTTGAGTTTTGCTCCAGAAGGCCTGAAGTCTGTTCTTTTGACTGGGGGCCTTCCACCTTTAGGAAGTGCCTGCACAGCAAATACTGTGTACAAAGCCTGCTTCAAACAAGTTCAGCAGCAAAATGAGAAGTACTACATGAGATATCCTCAAGATGTAAAAGTCATTCATGAGGTTGTCAAATATTTGAGTGAATCTGAAGGTGGAGGGGTAAGTCGTTATTGAGCAAATATTTTTGTGTTTCCTATGTGAATTTATAAAGTTGTATCTTGAGGAATGTTTGTGCTTTCAGGTTTCTCTTCCATCAGGTGGAAGGTTAACTCCTAAGATGTTGCAGTGCCTTGGACTATCTGGTTTGGGATCTTATGGAGGATTTGAAAGGCTGCATTATCTGTAAGAAATACCTTTGTTTTTCTCACTCACGCCTTGAAAACCATGCTAAATTTATCTAATCTGTTTTTTTCTTTTTTATCTGGGACAGGTTCGAGAGGGTGTGGGACCCTATAATAGTCCCTGGTGCAAAAAAGAATATAAGCTATTACTTCTTGAAAGAGGTAAGCTGTCCAACACTATACATAAATCATAGTGCTAGATTTGTAAATCTTGGCATATTCCTAGTGAAGCAATGTTCTAGTGTTTGCACTACAGATTTTTGGATAATCTAACATTATGTTTTTTGAAGTTCGAAACTTGGTTAGGTTTTGATCAAAATCCTCTTTATGCTCTCTTGCACGAGTCTATCTACTGCCAGGTAATTTTTGGCGCCTCAGAATTGTTGACCTGCTAGTTCAAGAGTAATATTATTTGTCTTATACTATTCATGGATGTAGGGCTCTTCGTCAAAATGGTCAGCTCACAAGATTAGCAGTGAGCATGAAAGTTTGTTTGATCCTATTAAGGCTACAAAAGAAGGCCGACCTGTTTATTTTACTGGAGAGGTACGCCCAGATATTTTAGGAAAAGTACCAATTATTTACAGATTTTCAGTCAAATGCTCCTCACTAAGGTATGACAAATGGAAATTGTAAGGTTTCAATTATCTGATTGAAACCTCCTCAAGCATTTAAGAAAGTGAAACTCTGTGTGAACTGTGAAGATTTACACAGCATTAACTTGGTTTAGACACTGTCCTCTTCTACAAAGGATGAAACTATTCAGGGTAAGAAAACTCTAGTAGTTTAGCCATTACACCACCATCTTTTTAATAATTGCTGGCCATTTTGCATAACTTTTGGGTCAATCACGCTGAAGAGAACTCAACAATCTCCTCTACAGTTTTCTCAAGTCATCTGAAAATGGGTCCTTTTCTCATTTGCTCTATCCTTTGATCTTGAGACTGTTTAAGAGGATGCTACCTAGCAGCCTCCCAATTATTGACTTTTGAGATATCCCACTTCATGAAGATTTTCTACAGATTGGTAAACATGCATTCCCCTCTCGTTATGCAGATGGTGTTTCCATGTATTTTTGATGAGATTCATGCCTTGCGACCTCTAAAGGAGGCTGCTCATCTGTTAGCTGAAAAAGAGGACTGGCCTCCACTGTACGATGTCAATGTGCTCAACAACAATAAGGTCCGTTCTTGCATCTATTCCCTACGTTTCTTACTATAAGTTGTTTCACATTTTTAAGTTGATATATATATATATAAATGTTATTCTACACTACGGGTGTAGAATGCTATCCTACACCGATGTGGAATGGGGGTCGGAATTGGGTGAAGCGTGGGGCACACTGGATGAGGTGGGCATGGTTGAATTGATCGGTGTAGAGTAGCATTCTACACCACGGATATATATATATAAATAGTTTCTTACTATAAGCTGTTTCACATTTTTAAGTGACATATATATATACAGAGAGAGACGTACAATTTTAAATAAATACGTTATTAAAACATTTTATAGTGGAACTACATTGCTTGATTTATAAGTGAAACTTCTTCTAGCAAATTTAAAGGAAAATATGTTAACATATATCCTATCAAATAAATACACTATTAAGGCATATTCTTAACTTTTAATGAAACTAATCTGATGATATAGTTGTTGACATATCTTTTTTCTACAAAACTCGTCAATGTTATATATGTCTGACCTGTAAAAAAAGTCATAAACAAATTTATAATACCTTTTTCAATGTGCATTCTATCTGTAACGAAAAAATTGACTATACACCCTTCCTTATAAATCGAGGATTTATTCTCTTGGCCAATCTGAGTAGACCTTATATATTATTGAAACGTTGAGGTTAAATCTTTGATTTCTATCTAAAACAAAGGTGCATTATCAAATCTCTCATTATAATCTATAATGGTAGCAAGCTTAGCTTAGCTTAGCTGTGGTTTGCGTGCAGGTCCCGGTGGCTGCCGCTGTGTACTACGAGGACATGTACGTGAACTTCAACATCGGCAAGGAGACGGCCTCCCAGATCGCGGGCATCCGGCTCTGGGTCACCAACGAGTACATGCACTCGGGCATCCGCGACGGCGGCTCGCACGTCTTCGACCACCTCATGGCTCTTCTCACCGGCAAGAAGCCTCTCTTTTAGCTACCTACCTACCTTCACCTGGAGCATCCAGCAACAGCATTTACTCCCCCCTCCAGATTTCTTGTGTAATTTGGCTTCAAACTCTCAAACTCTTTTTTTTTCAAATATATATATATGTCGTTTTAGGATCTCTAGTGACGTTTTCTTCTTTTCTTTCATGTTTGCTTGTGCTTGTTAAATAAATTATGCTTCCTTCACAAATGAACAGTTTGTTTTTTTTCTCTCTAGAATAGAATAAATGTCTTCTCTTTTAGTAGGCCCAAGCTCTTTATTTTAGGGCCCGTTTATTAGCTAGAAATTGTGAGTAGCTAGCTATTAGTGCCTGTTTATTAGCTAGAGATTCTGAGTAGCTAGCTAGTTAGTAGCGAGTGAGCTTCTGGATTCTAGTTTATTTTTAGATTTTGCCGCTATTGATTCTCACAATTTGAGTACATAATGTTTCTGTATCAAGAGTCTAGAAGTAGTTGTAGTTGTCAGGAGCCAAAACAAACGGACCCTTAGTCCTGTGCACTCATTCTTGTTGGTGCTTAAAGGCCTAACCAAGTACTCCATTCGTTTTAGTTAGATCTAATATGACACTAGATTAGCCCTAAATGGGCTGGACATCGTAATTAGATGGGCCAAAAATGTCCAAACACTGTCATAACAAGGTGATCCTTAACTGGACCGACATATTACCTGTTGGGCCTTTAATGGGCTGTATGATATTTAAATGGGCCGTGCATTTTTTGTTTTAGTGGGCCAGAAACTGATCGGTGCGGCTGTAAATTGTTTTTAGAATTTTTTTGAAATGATACATTTTCAAAAACTAATTTCAAATCTGGTACACCCGCAGAGCTAACCTTCTACCACTTCATCGGCCTCCAACGCTGGCAAATGAAAGCCAAGCGCTAGATCACCGTTTCACCGACCGATGAAACGTTGATCTTGGTGTTTCATATGTCGACGGAACGCTGAAGCCGTCTGATCAACCGATCTAAGACCTAAAACCGTAGATCGGCACTTTTTTCATCAGCCAAAAGCCAATAGATCTAAGACCTAAAACCGTAGATCGACACTTTTTTCATCAGCCAAAAGCCAATAGAAGGTTAGTTTTATAATTTTTCAAAAAAAAAACATGTACAAAATTTGAAATTTGTTTTTTAAAATGTAACATTTCAAAAAAAAATCATTGTTTTAACCGTAAGCTATACCTCAGCCGGAAGGTCGGCAGCACGCACGAGAATTTTTTTGGTAACTGCTCCGTCCGATAGTCTGGTTACCACAGTTTTATATACAAAAGCAACTTTATCTGTCACTAAGTTCATGTTCACATGGATTATATACAATAGCAACTTTATTTATAACAACTATTTAAGACAAATTTAATGCAAACAAGTTAATAGACAGTTTTAAACAAGATTTTTCACCTTTTTGTGTTAGTTTTGCAATACAATTTGCACAATTTATAACCTTAGGAGTGCATGCCCACTATGATAACACTACACTAGTCCTAAATGGGCTGAATAATGACAGAGTGGTCCCTAAATGGGATGGACATCATAATTAGGTGGGCCAACAATGTCCAACCACCATTACAACAAGGTGATCCTTAACTGGGCTGACATATTAGCTATTGGAACTATAATGGGTTGTATGATATTTAATTGGGCCGTACATTTCTTGGTTTTAGTGGGCCTGAAACGGCTTGTGGGGCTGTAAATTGTTCACATGGATCATATACAAAAGTAACTTTATTTATAACAACCATTTAAGGCAAATCTAATGCTAACAAGTTAATAAACAGTTTTAAACAATTTTTTTACCTTTTTTATGTTAATTTTGCAAGACAATTTGCACAATTTATAACCTTAGGAGTTCATGCCCACTATGATAATCCATATGACAGCCTTTTATAGTATTAGTATTAGAGTCTTTTTATAATATTAGTATTAGAGTCCATTTTTTGACTAGCTGGTGTTTTTCAACTTAATTCTAGTCCATTTCCAGATTTTGCAGCTTCTGAGTCCATAATATGGACAGTTTATTTCCGCATCAGACCTTAAATGGAGAAGGCTGGGCACGATGAGAAATGAATATTAGACTGTTTAAAAAACTCTTCTCTACTTACAACCTTCACTTTGGGACAATTTCGTCAGCTCTAGTCCATTCCTAAGGAATTAGCTCTCCATAATTGTGTCAAGATTAACGTATTATTACACTGTCAACTTTTATCAGCTAGAAAAAAAAAGGCTTCACGGCAATATGCACCATCGGAGGGTTGAAATCGAATTACCTTTTCGTGCAGCTGCCGAACGGTCGAACCAGCTCTCCGCTCACAAAAAATACGAGCCATGATGTGCTCCTCTAGTGCATCGGGAGGCCTCAGTAGAGCTGAAACTCTCTGTCCAGTGTAATAAGATGGAGCGCAGGGCAGGGTACCAAAACTCCTATCCGGCCCAGTTCACAAGACCCGTCACCAACCGTGTCATGTTACACCATGCTTGCTACGCGAGCAGTTGCCAGCCCTTTCTTTCGTCGGCGTCGCCGTTGTTGCACTCTGCAACTGAGGTACAACATAAGACCTGCGTGTTGGTGCAACAAGGGGAATAAGGTCAGGAATCAGACACATCGGCTTCACAATACAATAAGGTCATTAGGTGGCATTACTTACAGGCGGTGGCAGCAAAGCAAGGTACCATCCATTGGCTTGCAACTACCATCCCTATGTCAATCTGCACATTCATAGGATCGTTACTGACATAACTTCAAAATGTCACACAAACAGTATAGTCAATCCAGTTGTGCTCTAGCATATAATTTAGACATAAGAGCATAACTTATAGCTTCTATGTACAAGACATCGATGGGGCTTCATCACATTGTGCATTACTCTAGAGTCTATACAGGCTAAGACATAAAAGGCTGTACAAAATCAAGTATGGTAGCTGCAGGCTGGAGCACGGCATTGGTGGCTGCTCACCGTGAAAGCTCTAATATTATTTAGATTTTAGTTTGTAGCATAACCATAGTTAGATCAGTGCATGCTGTAATATGCCAAACTTACTGTTACTCTGAATCTGAAAAAATATAACAAAAGTGAATTATTGCTTGATTAGGTGCAATATGCTAACTTTATTCCTCTAGTGTATCGCAGTTAAAGTCCGCCACTAAAAAAGGAAGGGGAGACAGGATACCTCTTCATGACCAATAAAACCAAAATAGTCTATTCTTTTGTCAAATTTAGCAGCAGTTGGTGTTGAGAGACTTCTTTGCAAGCCAGCTTCATCTTGTATGTTGTCAGAAGTTACTACTGTTATGTTAGGAGTACTAGAAGCTTCGCTTTTCTGGTACTCTGGCAACTTCCTTGTTGTGCCTGTTGGTTGGATACCATAACCTTTCGTTCCCCAAACCTCAAATCGGGAATCCTGGTGACAGATCAATTCCTTGCCAATGACTGTTGAATACGTCGAAAAGTTCACATCCGGTCTACGTGACAGTTGTTGGATGCTCTCAAAAACTGGAAATTTTAACTGAGACGCTTCAGAGAAAAGAACGGGATCTTTGATTCTATTACCAGTGAACTCCATAATTTTTCTCAAAAGCCAATAGCAGTTTGTTACCATGTGACTACTGTCAAGGCAATTTGAATCTCCATAGACTGCAATCTGCCCTTCACCTGCTTCCATCATTCCAAGAACAGAATAGAGCTGCCATGGAGAAGTGAATAAGCCTTATGAATTTACAAATCTATGCAACAATGTTTTCTATTGTAAGATAATATCATGGTAAAATGGTGCAATCAAAGCAACATCAAATTTTTATATAGCAGCATAATGAAATGGCCATCATGCCCATCAGCATCCTTATTTTAAAGAATATAGATTAATTTCTATTTCCATCGGGAAAGAATAGTTCAGACTAAAGAATATGAGAAAATTCTGATCATAAAAGAAGGATCCAAACATCACCACTGAAAAGTTATATATTTGTCCTAACTGTAGCTTTGATTAGGGTAGAGTGGTAGACATCATATAGCCCTCATGCCCTCATCAAACAGAACTTAAACAAATGTAAGATGGTTTTAGAACATTTGATTTCAGTAGATCAAAGAACCTAACAGCTGCAATTTATTTAGCAAACAAATTATTGGACAAAAGTTCAAGTTATCATTGCAAATTAAGAACCAGTTAGTTCAAAACCCAAAAACTCCTGAAAAGTAACTCCTTACTGTTAGACAACCATATTCTAGACAGGACTAGACTCTTCTAGATGGTGCTAGAACATGTCCAGCTGTAGCCTTCTGTCCCTATACAGCCGGACACTGTTTTTCTGTTACAGCTAGCATTCTGTTATAGCTTAATTCCCCTCTATAAATGTAGCCCTGTACCCCCTTTGCATAATCAATAAACACAGAATCATTCTCTTACATGGTATCAGACGTTTAGGTTCTTCTTCCGCTGCTAAGCGCACCATTCCTGGTGCTGCTGCTCCATGGCAACAGACGTTACCACCGATCCCAGCGCTTCTGTTGTCGATGGATCTCCACCCACCTCTCCTGCTACTGCTCTAGCGCGTCTCCAGCAAGCTGAGCATGACGCTGCTCTTGCACAGCAGGACCGAGATGCTGCTGAAGCGCGTCTCCAGGCTGCCCTTGCCCGTGCTGCTCATGCACGCTCGGCGCTAGCACCCTCTTCGGCTGCTGCTGCTACCACCACTTCCGCCGAAGACCCTCCATTGATGTCTGTTCTTCTCCATCACGAGGCCGCTGCGTTGCTCAATCTGCATGCCCAGGCAGTTGCAGTCCACAATATTCGCACCCTCGTACCACTTGTCCTTGACATCAATTCCGTTTTCTTTGCTCGATGGCATGAGTCTCTTCTCCTCACTGTCGGCAAGTTCTCCCTGCAGGACCATCTTCTCTCCGATACAACCATGCCTCATTCTCCGGATTGGGTTCGCATGGATTGTGTTGTGAGGACTTGGCTCCTTGGCAGCATCTCGGATGATCTCGCCGATGCCATTTCTGATCGCAACGCTACTGCTAGAGCCACTTGGCTCGCAATAGAGTCGCAGTTCCTTGGCAATCGCACTACTCGCGCTCTCTTCGCCGACCAGGAGTTCCGCTCCTTTTCTCAGGGTGACCTCTCGGTCTCTGAGTACTGTCGGCGCTACAAACGGATGGCAGAGGACCTCCGTGACCTTGGCGAGCCCATTTCCGACCGCACCCTCGTCCTCAACATCATCCGTGGGCTCAACGAACGTTTTACTGCCCTCGGTCTTCATCTTCGCCGTAGCACTCCCCTTCCCAGCTTTCTCCAAGTCCGGGATGATCTACAGCTCGAAGAACTGACCATGGCCAAGACCATTGCTCCTGCCGTGGCGCTCGCTGCAACCACTGGAGGACCGGCTACCACTCCTTCCGCTCCACCGCCATGTTAGAGAGAACACTCGCATTGGTAGGGATGACACTCAAGAGTTGGGGCAATTTTCTTCTCTTTCAACTCACTCAAATGCCATGCCAACCCAAATGGTTGGGGATACATATTTATAGGCTAGCCATGTAGCCCAAGATGCTAAAGCAAAGATGCTAGTCTAAGATGCTAAAGCAAAAGATGCTTAGTCTAGTCTAAGATGCTAAAGCAAATATGCTAGTCTAAGATGCTAAAGCAAAAGATGCTAAAGGTGCTAAGACTACAAACTTGTCCACACATGGACATCACACATGTCATGCCAAACAACATGTCATGCCAAAACACACACACACATAGACTTAACCTCTCAATCTCCCCCTAAGTCTTGTGTGGCGCCTTCTGGGAAATCTGAACCATCCCAATCCTGGCGCGAAACTCCTGGAACTTGATCCGCCCAAGCGACTTGGTGAGGAAGTCGGCGAGCTGGTCTTGGGTGTTGATGTAGCTTGCCTTCACACTCCCCTCATCCAAACAACTCCGGATGAAGTGGTACTTCACCCTAATGTGCTTGCTGCGCTCGTGGAAAACAGGGTTCTTTGCCAAAGCCAAAGCAAACTTGCTGTCCACCCTGAGCTCCACCGCTTCGGCATCTCTGCCAAGAAGATCACCAAGCAGCCGAGCCAGCCAGAGAGCTTGAGTTGATGCAGAAGTGGCTGCGATGTACTCTGCCTCGCAACTGGACATGGCCACCACCTGCTGCTTGACCGACTGCCAGCTGATCAGACACTTGCCGAGGAAGAACAGCGTCCCGCTTGTGCTCTTGCTTGTGTCGATGTCGCCGGCGTGGTCGCTGTCACTGTACCCGATGAAATGCGCCGCACCGGGGCACCTCGGGTAGTACAAGCCGTAGTCAAAGGTCCCCGCGACATAGCGTAGGATCCTCTTCACGGCCTGTTGATGCTCCGTCGTCGGTCGCTGCATGAACCGACTGACGTAGCCAACTGCGAACGCCAAGTCCGGTCGCGTGTGGACAAGGTAGCGAAGGCTGCCCACAATGCGCCGGTACTGCGTCGCGTCCACCTCCTCCGCCGTGCTGTCGCGACTCAGCTTCAGCCTTTCCTCCATGGGAGTGTAGGCTGGGTTGCAGTCGGTGAGTCCGCCCAGCTCGACGATGCGCTTGGCGTAGGCGGTCTGGCGAAGTGAAGTGCCAGAGCTGTCCTGGTGCACCTCGATCCCCAAGTAGAAGGAGAGGAGCCCTAGGTCGCTCATCTGGAAGGTGGCCTTCATCTTCGTCTTGAACGCCTCTACCTCCACCTCCTTGGTGCCGGTGATCACCAAGTCGTCAACGTAGACGCCTACCAACAGGGCATTGTCTCCCTTGCCCCGCCGATAGACTGCAGCCTCATGAGCACTCTGATGGAACCCCATCTGCCTGAGAGTGGAGTCCAACTTGTCGTTCCAAGCTCGTGGTGCCTGTCGCAAGCCGTAGAGGGCCTTGCGCAGGCGGAGAACCTTGTTCTCCTTGCCGGGGATGACAAATCCCGGCGGCTGTCGAACGTAGACCTCCTCCTTCAAGTCGCCATTGAGGAAGGCAGACTTGACATCCATGTGATAAACATGCCAACCCTCCTGGGCTGCCAGCGCGAGGAGGACACGAATGGACTCCATCCGTGCAACAGGAGCGAAGGCGTCGTCGAAGTCGACTCCCTCCTGCTGAACAAAACCGCGTGCCACTAGCCGAGCCTTGTGCTTGACCACCACCCCGGCTTCATCTTTCTTCAGCTTGAACACCCACTTAAGGGTGATGGCACGGTGGCCGGCCGGAAGATCAGCCAGCTCCCATGTCTGGTTCCGCTCGACGGCGTCCATCTCCTGCTGCATTGCGGCACGCCAGGCCGCGTCTCCTTCCGCCTCAGCGAAGGAACGTGGCTCACCGTCATCGTGCGCCAAATGCAGCTCTGCATCGAACTCATGTTGCGCCATCCCAGGAACGGGCTGCTCACCAAGGATGTTATCCATGGTGCGGTATCGTAGAGGCTCGCCGTCATGGCAAGCATCGACACGGTCCCCGTCGTTTGATAATGGAGTAGTGAACTCCACTTTGTGCTGCTCATCATGGACTAAGGCTGCGGATGCCGATCCCGGAGATGTGGGCGCCGGTGTAGGAGAGCGAGGTGTGGCCGGTGCAGGAGGTGGTGAAGTACTTGCCGGAGCTGATGATGTGCCAGGTGCTGGGGCAAGCGAGCTCGGTGAAGGTGAGCTGCTAGCTCCCCCTGCTCCCTCGAAGTAGACGTACTCGACGACGAAATCGTTGATCGTCGAAGTCGAGCCATCATCCGCCATCTTGCCCCACGTCCAACCTCGCCCTTCGTCGAACACAACGTCTCGCGAGATGTGGACGCGCTGTGTCGTAGGGTCGAGGATGCGGTAGGCCTTGGAGCCCTCCGCATAGCCGATGAAGACCCCTGGCGCACTCCGATCATCAAGCTTGCCGATGTGGCCGAGCTCCTTGACGAATGCCAGGCAACCAAAAACGCGAAGGTGGCCAACCGTCGGCTTGCGTCCGTGCCAGGCTTCATACGGCGTCTCGCCGTCAAGAGCCTTGGTGGGCGAGCGGTTGAGGAGATGGACGGCAGTCATCACCGCCTCTCCCCAGTAGATCGCCGGCATCCCCCTCTGCTTGAGGAGGGCGCGAGCAGTGGCCACCACCGTCTGGTTGCGGCGCTCGACGACGCCGTTCTGCTGTGGTGTGTACGGCGCGGAGTAGTGGCGCTGAATGCCCTCGTCGGCGCAGTACGCCGCGAACTCAGCCGCCGTGAACTCGCCGCCGTTGTCCGTGCGCAACACCCGGAGCTTGCGGCCGCACTCCTTCTCCGCGGCAGCTTGATGACGCTTGATTGCATCTGCGGCTGCTGCCTTGGTGTCGAGAAGCACCGCCCACATGTAGCGGGACACATCGTCGACGAGGAGGAGGAAGTAGCGCCGGCCTCCAGGGGTAGCCGGTGTCACGGGACCGCAAAGGTCGCCGTGCACGAGCTCGAGCTTCTCCTTGGCGCGAAAGCTCGCCTGGTGAGGGAATGGGAGTCGCCGCTGCTTGGTCAGCACGCAGGTGTCGCAGAACTGCTCCACATGCTCGACACTCGGCATGCCCCCCACCATCTCCTTGATGCCGAGCTGCTTCAGGGCCTCAAAATTGAGGTGCCCAAAGCGCTCGTGCCACCGCCACGCGTCGTCGTCGCGGCGGGCTGCAAGACACACAGGCTGCGCCACCTGCACATGAAGGACATAGAGGCGATTGCTTCCTCTATTTACCTTGGCGACAAGTTGGTGCTGATGATCCCAAATGCGCAGCACCCCATGCTCGATCTCCACGCGCGAGCCATTCTCATCCAGCTGGCCCAGACTGATGATGGAGTTCCTCAGCTCGGGGATGTAGTAGACACCGGTGAGCATCCGATGCTCGCCGGTCTTGGCGGTGAAGATGACAGAGCCGACGCCCCTTATCTCCACGGCGGAGGCGTCCCCGAACTTGACGGACCCTCGCACGCTGGAGTCCAGGTCGGAGAAGTGGTCCCGCCGCCCGGTCATGTGATGGGTGGCGCCGGTGTCGAGGAACCACCCGTCAATCTTGTCATCATTGGACCCATTGCCGAGGAAGACGTGTGCGCGCGGTTCGTCGACGTGAAGAAGAGCGGCAGCTGTCGACGTGGGAGGGGAGTGCAGCTTAATGTTCCCATGTATAAGGAACAGAGCTGGCTCCTCTTGCGCTTGCGCGACATGTGCCTGACCGCCGCGCTTCGCCTGCCGGCAGTCCCTAGCCCAATGGCCGATCTTGCCACAGTTGTGACAAGTGTCATCACGGGTGGCCTTGCGGCCACCGTTGGCGCCGCCAGTAGCGCCTCCATGCGCCTGGGGGGCCTTGCGCCCCCTGCGTGGCTGGCGCTTGTGGCCATTTGACGAACTTGATGCCTCCCCCTTCTTCTGCTCTCGCTGGCGCGCGAGCCACTGCTCCTCGGTGAAGAGAAGCTTGCCACCAGTGGTGGCCGGCTCTGAAGATGGCTGGGGCTCGTCGATGTCGACGACCTTGAGGCGACCTATCGCTTCTCCGATCGACATCCTGGAGAGGTCCATCAAGGACTCGATCGAACGAGCCATTTGCTTGTATTTCCCGGGAACGCAGCGAAAGAGCTTCTCAACAGCTCTTTCCTCGTTGATGAGGTCTTCGCCATGCTGCACCAACTTCTGCAGTAGAGAGTTGAGACGGAGAGCAAAATCATCAACGTCCTCACCTGGTTTGAAAGCCAGGTTCTCCCACTCCTTGCGTAGTGCCTGCAGCGTAGCCTTGCGGGCGCGATCGCTGCCAATACATACTGCAGCGATAGTATCCCAAGCCTCCTTGGCAGTCTGCTTGCAAGCAATCAAACACTGCATCTCCGGCGGAATTGCAGCAACGAGGGTCTCCAGCGCCCGTCGATCATCATCGTAGTCGACGTCGTCGTATGTGACTGCCTCCCACATGTGCCGCACTTGGAGCTTCACCCTCATAATCATGGACCACTGGGTGTAGTTGGTCTTGGTGAGGGTGGGCCATCCACCACCAGCACCAGCGTCCTTGATGATGGTCTGGAAGCCGCGAAGACCATGGCGCCGGTCCGGGGAAGGAGAGCCACGCCGCCTGTGAGGGTCGCGTTCGCCATGAGCACGACCGTCGCGTGTGCATCCTCCCGGAGTGTTGTCGGCGCGTCTGGGCCCGTTTGGGCTGCCGCCGCGAGCACGGGGCTGCGCTGCTGCCCACTGCGCCACCCGCTCATCCTTCGCCCTCCTTGGTAACTCGGCCTCCAAGTCGAGGCTACCTCCCTCGGAGGCACTGCCACTGTTGCTACCGTGGCGCAAAGCTTCGAGCTCTGCCGCCGCAACACGTGCTGCAGCCACAGCCGCCGCCGCTTCCTCTTCTGCTCTCGCTACTGCCAGTTCTGCCGCCGCCAACCTCACCTTCCGAGCCTTCGCTGCCACAACCTCTGCTGCCACCCGGTCGCGCTCCTCCGCCGCGGCGACTTCGGCCTCCTGCCGACGTCGTGCGCTCGAGGTGACCGAGCGAAGAGAGTCTCCTGTGGACATTGCGAGGTGGTAGAGTGGAAGGGTCGTGGGGGTTGCTGCTGCCCTGGGAGGAAGCCGCTACACTCGTGTTGCTGCTCGGAGTGTGGGTGGAACTCGCCGAGTCGTTGGTCTCCGGTGGACCAGCAAGGGAGGAAGATGAACAAGGAGAAGGGCGTCTCCGTTGGAGAGAGTCGCGGAGGGGATTGGAAAGGTCACAGAACCATACAGCTCTGATACCAATTGTTAGAGAGAACACTCGCATTGGTAGGGATGACACTCAAGAGTTGGGGCAATTTTCTTCTCTTTCAACTCACTCAAATGCCATGCCAACCCAAATGGTTGGGGATACATATTTATAGGCTAGCCATGTAGCCCAAGATGCTAAAGCAAAGATGCTAGTCTAAGATGCTAAAGCAAAAGATACTTAGTCTAGTCTAAGATGCTAAAGCAAATATGCTAGTCTAAGATGCTAAAGCAAAAGATGCTAAAGGTGCTAAGACTACAAACTTGTCCACACATGGACATCACACATGTCATGCCAAACAACATGTCATGCCAAAACACACACACACACATAGACTTAACCTCTCACGCCAAAGCCTCCTCAAACGGCGCCTGCTGGATCTGGCAAACGGGGGCGTCGTGGTGGCAAGCGCGGCGGCGGCGGTGGAAACGGGGGCGGCAACCCTAGCGGCGGCGGTGGTTCTGTTGGGGGCGCAGGAGGCTTCGGGGGAGGCACAGGAAGCTTCGGGGGAGGAGGCCAGGGTTCCCCTGGATATTTTTCCCCTGCTGGATCTGCTGGCCCAAGACCAGGCGCCTCCTGGCCCAGCATGTTTAACCCATGGACTGGGTCCATTCAGATGTGGCCTGGGCCACGGGGTCCTTCGGCTGGGCCAACTGGGCCACCTCAAGCCTTCCTTGCTGGACCAAACAACACTTGGGCTAGTCAGTGGGCTGGACCGTGGAACATTCCACCCAGTACTGTTTCTGGGCCTCCTACTGCTGGGCCACATTCTGGTTGGGATCAGAATGTCCTTGCCTCAAATTTTCAGACCATGTCTCTTCACCAGCCTTCACAATCAGAATGGTATTTTGATACCGGTGCCACTCACAACATGACTTCTGATGCTGGTATACTTCATTCCACATCTTCCTCCCCTTTTCCTTCACATATTATTGTCGGGAACGGACATTTACTGCCCGTCACTTCTACTGGCGCCACTCATTTGCCTTATAATCTTCATCTTAATAATGTTCTTGTTTCTCCGAACCTTATTAAGAATCTCATTTCAGTGCGTCAGTTTACTTCCGACAATAATTGTTCTGTGGAATTTGACCCTTTTGGTTGCTCTGTGAAGGCTCTTCCATCTCGGAGAGAGATCGTCAGGTGTGACAGCTCCGGACCTCTTTACCCGTTGCAGCTCTCCGCCTCCACCTTCCATGCAGCTACTTCCTCCTCCACCTGGCACCAGCGTCTTGGTCATCCCGGATCTGAAGTTTTTGCAAAGTTGTCCCACTCTGTTGGTCTTTCCTGTCGTAGAGATTCCAATACTATTTGTCATGTTTGTCAACTAAGTCATCATACTCGGTTACCTTTTCATTCCTCCTCATCCCGAGCGAGTCATAATTTCCAATTAATACATTGTGATCTTTGGACTTCTCCTGTTACCAGTATTTCAGGACACTACCTTTGGACATTTCCACTTCGCCAGAAGTCGGAAACTTTCTCCACTTTGTCTCATTTCTTTGCCCATGTTCGCACTCAATTCGGAGTCACAATACAGGGGATACAATGTGATAATGGTCGTGAGTTTGATAACTCCACTACTCGATCATTTTTTCTATCACATGGCGTACATCTTCGTATGTCGTGCCCTTATACTTCTCCTCAGAACGGTAAAGCTGAGCGCATTATTCGCACTATTAATAATGTCGTTCGCTCCCTACTGTTTCAGGCTAGTATTCCTCCCACTTTCTGGGTCGCAGCTTTGGGTACTGCTACCTATCTTCTCAACATTCTTCCCACCAAAACTCTGAATTTTTCCACCCCTCATCTGTCTTTATTTGGGACACAGCCTTCCTACACACATCTCCGTGTGTTTGGTTGCAGGTGTTACCCAAATCTTTCTGCTACTGCTACACACAAACTAGCTCCTCGTTCTACTTTGTGTGTTTTCCTTGGCTACTCCCTTCATCATAAGGGATATCTGTGTCTTGCCGGTCCTTCCAATCAAATCATCATCTCTCGCCACGTGGTCTTTGATGAGTCCTCATTCCCTTTCTCCGAGGATTCATCTCCTCCCACTCCGGCAGATTTTGATTTTTTGGATACTGCACCTGACCCCGTGATGGTTCCTTTTGCACCATCACATTTTTTTGTAGGACCTCCAGCCGTGCCATTTGCTCCCGCCGAGCCGACCACACTCCCACATATGGCTTTTGATGGATCCTCTCCTCCGACCGCACTGCCACGTGCGGCTCCTGATGGATCGGCCACCCCTTCACGTACAACAGCTTTTGGGTCTTTACCTGCTGATCGTCGCTTTGGAGTTGTTTACACTCGGCGACCTGTTTCAGTGGCAGTTCGATCTCCTGGAGAGTTGACGCCGACAGTGGTTCGTGATATTCCTACTGGTGCTGTTCCCATTCCTCCCGTGGTTAATCAACATGCTATGACTACCAGAGGGAAGGAAGGATTTCGTCAGCCAGTATTACTCACTACATCACCACTTTCTCCAATTCCCAGGACTTATCGAGCTGCTCTTACAGACCCAAACTGGCGCACTGCTATGGAGGCCGAGTACTCAGCCTTACTTGCCAATCACACTTGGGATCTTCTCCCTCGACCGACACACTCTAATGTTGTCACAGGCAAATGGGTTTTCAAACATAAGTTCAAAGCCGATGGGTCCTTTGAGAGGTACAAAGCCCGTTGGGTTCTTCGCGGTTTTTCACAGAGGCCTGGAGTGGATTTTTCCGAGACATTCAGTCCTGTTGTCAAGCCAGCAACTGTTAGGACTGTTCTATCTCTAGCACTTTCACGCTCATGGCCCATTCATCAGCTGGATGTTGATAATGCTTTTCTTCATGGGACATTATCTGAGACCGTTTACTGTGCTCAGCCTTCAGGATTTGAAGATTCTTCTCATCCTGATTATGTGTGCCGGCTTAATAGATCACTTTATGGTCTGAAGCAGGCACCTCGAGCTTGGCATAGTCGCTTTGCCTCTCACCTTCATCACCTCGGTTTTGTTACGGCCAAAACAGATACTTCTTTGTTCATTTATCATCATGGCACGGAAACGGTCTATCTACTTCTTTATGTTGATGATATTGTGTTGACAGCCTCCTCACCTACCTTGCTTCGTCGCACTATTTGTGCACTTCAGCAGGAATTTCCTCTGAAGGATCTTGGGATTCTTCACAATTTTTTGGGAATGCTTGTTCAACACAAAGAGGGTGGTCTTTTCTTGTCTCAAAGGCAATATATGCTTGATATTCTCGAGCGGGCTGGTATGTCAAACTGCAAGCCTTGCTTCACACCTGTTGACCTCAGCCCAAAGCTCTCATCTGATGGCGCTCCTATCTCAGATCCTACTGACTTTCGTAGTATTGCCGGGGCTCTTCAGTATCTCACCTTCACCAGACCGGACATTTCTTATGCAGTGCAACAAGTCTGTCTTCATATGCATGATCCTCGAGATCCTCATCTTACTGCACTAAAACGGATTTTGCGCTATGTCCGTGGCACTCTGAATATGGGCTTATTTCTACGACCATGCTCTCAATCCAATTTGGTGGTTTATTCTGATGCTGATTGGGCCGGTTGCCCGGATACTCGTCGTTCAACTTCTGGTTATGCCGTCTTCTTGGGAGACAACTTGGTCTCATGGTCTTCCAAGCGACAGCTCACCGTCTCCCGTTCCAGTGCTGAGGCTGAATACCGGGTTGTTGCCAATGCGGTTGCTGAAGCCACTTGGCTCCGCCAACTTTTGACTGAGCTGCACAATCCATTGTCCAAAACCACCTTGGTATATTGTGACAACGTCAGTGCCATCTACATGTCATCCAATCCTGTTCAGCATCAACGCACCAAACATGTCGAGATAGATCTCCACTTTGTTCGGGAGCGTGTTTCTCTTGGTGATGTTCGTGTTCTTCATGTTCCCACTACATCACAATTTGCTGATATCTTCACCAAAGGGCTACCTACATCTATCTTCAATGAGTTCCGGTCCAGTCTCAACGTCTGTTCTCACCCCGTTCCGACTGTGGGGGCGTGTTAGACAACCATATTCTAGACAGGAGTACAGGACTAGACTCTTCTAGATGGTGCTAGAACATGTCCAGCTGTAGCCTTCTGTCCCTATACAGCCGGACACTGTTTTTCTGTTACAGCTAGCATTCTGTTATAGCTTAATTCCCCTCTATAAATGTAGCCCTGTACCCCCTTTGCATAATCAATAAACACAGAATCATTCTCTTACACTTACCATTCATAATACCATGCACACAGACTCAGGAGGCAATGAGGAATCAAATCTAGGAAAGAGTTAATGAGCAATGACAAGGCATGACTCTATTAAATAACATAATACAACTATTCAACCTATTGTGCTTTGTGCATCATTATGTTAGGAGTTGAGTTTGCAATTGCTAAACCCATCACTTTGAAATGGTGAATCCCAAGAAAATATGGACAATGTGAAAAGGAGGGCAATAGATGCCAACCTTGGCTTTCTCTGGGGTGTTTTGTGTATCTGCAGTTCTTGAGTGATCCTGCGCAATTTTAGATTTATCCTGGAGTTGGAAGCTATGCATAAAACCTCCTGCTGGAAATTGGACAATATCAGTTCCAGAAGCATAGTGGATCTGCTCACCATTGATTGAGAAGTCACCACTTAGTACTTTGTCCCCAAAAGCAATGCCAAATGGTGCCAAAAGTTCATTAAGTGCAGGAACATTTGCACCCCCAGTAATTGGAGTCCACCAGCTGCGGGTATTCTCATCGAAGAATGTCATCTTAACCATTGTATCGACATGGTACCACTCAGCAAAAACAGCAAGGCCAAGCCCCTTGTGTACAACATCATCCCTAAGTTTCTGAATCTCTTCACTGAAGTACTCATCCTCAAGATCAACCATAAGCAGTGTCCCATAATTGCTAGCATCAAAGCAAGTAAGCGGTGACCCAAGGGTCTCAATGTAATATCCTGCATCTCTCAGCATGTTGAACAGGATGTGAAAATTTGTGTGCAAGTGGTCGCCGTGCCAATCAAGGATATCATTATGCACATTAAGTGAATCTCTTGGAACAAAACCAGATGGGTATTTGATGTTGTGAAATTGGTCCCACAATATTCTTCTTGACCTAATAGGTGTTGGGGCCACCTTGATCTTCAGGTAAAGGCTGCATGAACTACTTCGTGGACTGCTTTCCCCATGAACTGCTGGGCTATAAATTGACAATGTGACATTGCCACTAATTATGCCTGAAAATTGAGATCCTTCATCTTTAACTTGTAAGTGCAGGGCTAGGTAACCTGTCCAGGGCCATATGACATCTGAGTAGGTGAAGTGAACACTAAGAAGATTGCCAACATCCTCAGAAGGTTGCCATACAGGTGGATCCTTGACATAACCAATCACCCCCATCCCATTCAGAATTGTAGCATTGAAGACTACTGGCATAGCTCCGGCATACAGAGGTTGACGACAAAAAGGCCAGAAATAGGGACAATCAGTGAAGTCAAGCATATTAGGAAAGATGCTTGCACGCGGTTGGTAATTTTTCAAGATTTCATATGATTTCCATCTGGAAAAACATGAAACAATAAACGAGTATGAGTTTGAGCAAATAATAGAATAGAAGGGCAAGACAGCTTGACATATTATACTGCCTCTAAATTCTGAAAGGGTAAATCTTACTGTTTAGGATAGAATCATAGAAGAAGTTTGAATATCCAAAAGATATCTAAAAAGGGACAAAAATCTTACAGGTCAAGCTTGCCAGCACCCTGCTCATACAAGTTTGGTCCTGAAAGCTTAGAAGCACCCTCTACAAGAGCCTGTTTCATTGTAGCAGGGTTAAGTATCGATTTCCGATGGTCTTCTGGTATAACACTAACAAGCAAGCATACTACACCAGCAACCACCGGGCTTGCAACACTGGTGCCTGAAAGGGTTTTACAACCTGTGCTGATCTTTGAACCCATTATATCACGACTATATGCAACAACATCAGGTTTTACACGGCCATACCTGCAGAATTGAAATCACACTTAATGAGTATGCTGTATGCCAATTCTAGGATGTTCAAAACTGGCAAAAGAAGATGTTCTGTCAGAGTCTCAGAGACAATGTTCTATGGCATTGTAAAAAAAGAACATCACTGCCCAAAAAATACTTCACCATGTCAAGTATTTGCTTCAGATATTAACTAAATGTCTAGAAGTTAAAAGGGGCAGGAAATAGTTTCAGCAACAATAAAACTATAAAAAATGATTTACAATAGATATTAAGAGGTAAATTCTTGTCAAAAATGCATTTATGTGGTAACAATATCAACAAGATGTAATGCTACTTCAACTGCTACTATGTGACTACAAAAATCAGCATATGACTATCTTTTGTGTGCACTTCCAATGGCACATTTGGTAAGCACAAACCTAGCAATGATATCAACACAATGTGTAAGAATATATCGAATGCAAGTAATCTAAACTCTGTCAAAATTTCGAAGATGATACATACAAAACCACAGAATTAGGCTTATAGGTCCTATACTCTTACGCTGTTCCAAGTTCTAACGAAATGGTACTGAGCTTTAGCTTTTCAAGCCTACAAAGTCCAGATATGGAAAACAAAAAACAACTAGTGACAGAAAGAAAATAGTGTACTTGCAAGTTGAATAATGTACCCATGAGGAAGCTCCCAGGTAGTCATGCCTCGAGAGGAAAATGAAGCTATATGGTTATTGTAATCAATACCACCAACACCAATAACATCGCTTTGATCAGCTGGATTATTTAGTGTGCCATAAAGAGGGCCATCATTTCCAATAGCTGATACCATAATGATGTTATTTGCAGTAAGCTCCCAAACCTATAATTCAGATAATTACAAATTCTCACTACATGTTTGTAAATACATCCTGGAGATCTAGTTTTTAATCATCAGGCAGCAGGAAAAAGGTGCATTGCTTCTCAAATTGACCTCATTATTACTCAGTAATAGAATAATATATCCAAACATCCAAAGAACAGCAAGTTCAATGAAACCAGCAGTATGAGAACAGAACATAAAGAATTCCATTGCCACTTATTCAAGTCAGTAACCACTGAAGCATAGGGGATACAGAGGTAACTTCGAATGGTACGCTAATTCAAACATCTCCACAGATTCCAACTCAAATTTGCCTAACAAAATTACATAATAAACTAGTCCTTCACATTTATATTTCATAAAACTTCAGATGGTTACTAAGATAAAATAAGCTTAAATGCTTAATCTCAAAATGATTAAACAGAATTATGAACTTGCATTTTTCATATTCACATTGGTTTACATTTCCCATTTTTATTTCCTCTACTCCTTTATTTGTGATGGTCAGCTCTAGGTAGAGGTGGCAATCAGATACCATGGGCCATGGGTAGTACATACCCATACCCGCACCCATGAAATAATTTTATACCCGTAGTCCCATACCCATACCCGTGGCGGGTAAAAACCCATGCCCATACCAATGGTTTCAAATCATCTAGTCGACACTAGTCATAGGAGCACCGACTAGTCGACTAGTTGTGACTAAAATAGTAGATTAGTCGTTGCAGAAATCAGACATTCATAATGCATAGTTGCACTTGCACACTGTGTTGCAGAAATCAGAACGCAGATGAGCCGAGCAGGTCGCACACTCGCATCCGAGCAGGTCGCGGACTGGCCAGTGTTAGGGCGAGCAGCACTGCAGCAAATGAGCAGGGAAGAGAGGCCAGATCGCCGATTCACCAGACCACCAGAGGGCAGGCGGGGGTGGCAACATGGTGGAGAGGCTGAGGGAGGAGGGCAGCAGCACCGGCACGATGGAGACTGGAGAGTGTTTGGCCTTGGAGGGCTGGATCTGGACGCAGCCAAGGAGGTCCCAGGTCTCGTGTAGGGGTGGCAGCTGGGATGTTGAATCTGGAGGCAGCCATCCCAGGTCTCTATGTTAAATCTCTTTTGCTAATTTCTGCTAGGGTTTATTCACTCTTGGACTGGGCTGAGCCAAAATTTCTACCAGATCAGAGAGCAAATTTGTCGGCCGACTAATCACAGACAATCAGAAAGTTAGTCGCTCTAGTCCCAAAGCTCCAAGCACATAAGAAAACACATCCAACCATAAAATCCTTAAGTTATTCTGAATCAATAATTAATATTGAAGATGAGACATCTTAGAAATATTCCTCAACATCTTAAAGACATAACCAAAAGCCATCAGCCCTTATATATGTTCATGTCAGATTGTTGTCTGTATATAAATGTAACAAAAGTGATTCAATTCAAGCTGATATCGAAAGGCTTAAATGAATTAATGAAATCTCACTTAAGATAAAATGTTGCAACTACTTCTAACAGGATCAAGTCTAGATATATCCATTTTGGAAGCTTTCTATAAGGATAATATTATGAATTGACTAATAATAAGATTAACGTAAAAAGATGAAGATCCAACGTTTGAACAATAATAAGATTAAATGTTTATTGCTCATTTTTACTTTAATTATTTTGAGATAGCACATTTAATCTTGTTCTATTTAAATGTTAGATTTTCATCTTGTTCTGTTGATCTTATTATTAGTCAATATATAATATTTTCCTTGTAGTAAGATCAAATATATACTAGTAGTAGTTGTAACATTTTGTCTTAGGTGAGATTTGATTGATTCACTTGAGTTTTCGAATATCATCTTAAAGTAAATCACTTTTGTTAAATTTTTACAGAGACAACAATCTGACATGTGCATGTATAAAGGTTAATGCCTTTTGGTCATACCTTCAAGATGTTTTTTAAAGAAGTCAACAGGAGAGTCTCCTAAATACATTCAAGATGTTGAGAAGGATTTCAAAATTCAAAGATGGTTCATCTTCAATATTAACTATTGATTCAGAATAATTTAAGACTTCTATGGTTGAATGTGTTTTCTTATGTACTTGGAGTATTAGGATTCTAATGAATCATTGTTGTTAAATTGTTACTTTGTAGTCTATCATGTTGGTGTTATTTGAACTCTGTATGTTATAGTAGCATGTGATGTTTAGTTGTGGACTTGGTGATGTTTGAATTATGTCATGTTGAAGTTTAATCTCTATTTAACTTGTGGTAATGTTTGAAGTATGTTATGTTTCATTTTGTTGAACTCAATGTTTAATATCTTTATGTGCTTGTTGATTGAAGTGTTGAGTAGTGCTTTCTCCCCATGGGTAAATGGGTATACCCACGAAGCGCGAGTACTAGGTATGGGCATGGGTTTTTACCCATCACGGTATCGTTGTATCCATGTTTTTTGAAAAATGATGTATCGAAGTATCGCCGTATCGCATATCTGGGTAACATAGCTCTACACGCCAAGCCACACGAGGGAGCACCCTAGGGCCAAGGCGCCAAGATGCCTTACCCCCGCCAACCGCCTTGTCGCTAAAGAGACACTTTAGTGATGCCTTGATAGCTATGGATATGAGTATGGGTATAAAATTATTTTGCTGGTACGGGTATGGGTATGTACAACCCTAGTCAGCTCTAGCTACCATGTGCCAACAAACACGACATGTTTGTCATTCTTACTTTTGTGCCTTACTGAACTCTAAAAGCTACTTCAAGCCTGATGTCACTGCCTTGCTAAATCTGTGTAATGAGTTGAGGGCAGAAGACAAGGTTGTACTTGCAAAGTGTAACAACTTCCAGTGTTATGAAACACAAAAAAACACTAATGCAATACTGGTAAGAACAGGCAAAAGAAGAAAGGTATCCTCTTGTTCTACCTTTTCCACAAAGGGGAGATCCAGATAATCAGGTCCACCGATGCTCAAATTCAGTACATCCATACCAGTTGCAATAGCGTAATTAAATGCATCCAAGAACCAAGATGTGTAGGATATCTGCACTGAGAACAAGATGGAATTCTCAAAATCTTACCAGCAGTGCCTTCTAATAACAGTTGGCTGTATATGCTTCCCAATAGGTAAACAATAATTAACCCACAAAACTCACTGTGAATAAAAGGCACCTAAGAGATTTTAAACTGTATTATGCTCGTATAGAAAGAACATCACATATATAGGAGTTAGTGTAGTGCATTTTAGAACCCCGGGCTTCTAAATTCTATGCCTTAAAGTTAAAAATTAAAATTCGATTTCCATAATTTTGGGAAACACTTATTCCATCTGCAATAGCAAAGGTAAAAAACACTAAATTGATAGGGTAAGAAAATCTGGTTTGTATGCTTCATAGTTCATAGGGCAACCAAGTCCAATACCTGAGCATCTGTGAACACTCGAAATGCATATATCTCAGTGTCAGGTGCAAATCCTGGGCATTCTGGATCTTGACCAGCAATAACTCCTGCTACAAATGTTCCGTGTCCAAGGTTATCATTTAGTGTGTCTTCATTTGTCCAGTTTGTGCGCTCCTACAAAATCAGTTTCTTAAGAAATGTCCTCGCATATAACAAAACTCCCAGAAGGCCAGTACAGGCAACATTCAGGAAAATAATACTAGCTAATCTGGGCATGCTGCTCCAATTTCTTTTAGCGTGAGAGGAAAATGAAGTATATGAGGTTCCACTAGCCATGGTCATTATACTTTTAAGAAATCCCAATTACAATATGGATGGCAATTTGACAAGAATTAATGCAACATCTGAGACCAGTAATAAAACAACACCATGAATCTGAAGTTAGTAAAATACCGTGCATGTTCATTTTGCCTTCCAAAGTAGTGTTCTTATTAGACCATAATGACAGCCAGTAATATTTACTAGTATTATATCATACCTTAATATGCATACCCCAACTTGCTTGGGATTGAAAGGCTTTGTTGTTGTTTTTTATATCATACCTTAATATTACGGAAGTGTGGGTGGTCTGCTCGAATACCAGTGTCAAAAATGGCCATCTTGACTTTCCTACCAGTGAAGCCTCTCCCCCAAAGTCGTTCAGCTCCGAAAATAGATGTTACTTGTGATCTCTGTCAACAGGCACATATTAGTGACATATTCTGCTAAAACAGATAACAAGCATGCAGCCTGGTAACTTCACAAAATACGGACATAACTGTTGAGATGGATGTAAGCTGGCAGAGTAACATAATATATACTAATATACTATCATGCAATGCATCCATTTTCACTCCTGATTGTGCAATAAAGCTAAGACTTTGAACTAATATTCACTAACACCTGAGAGTAATGCAGGGAATACCTCCACCTGGATACCGATGTTTTTATTTTTCAGTTCCCAACAAGTTGGCCATCAAAACATATATAAGTGATCTTCAATTCAATCCAAAGATTTAGTCCTTCTAAAAGATAGGTGATAAATACCTCTACGCATTCTGGTTAGATTGCATGTTACCATTATTGACATGAAAATGGATAAACAAATGGTCAAGTGCAGAGATGCTTCTACGCTAAGTAACAGCAGAAGTGTACCTGCGTGAGAAGCTTCCTCCCCCAGCTAGCAGAAGAAGAATTACTATCGGAGCTGCACCCGACCTCCTTATCTCCCCCTCCCTCGTCCTCCCCCTCGAACGACATGGCCGTGAACAGCTTCCCCTTTCGCGGCGGCCGATCCGCCGACAGGACGACCCTAGAGTAGCTGGCATCGGCGTGCACGTCCCGGACGCGGCCGAGCGCCCTGACGGCCTCCACGACAGCAGCGCGGTGCGCGTCACGGATCTCGAGCACGGCGAAGTCGGTGGGGAACGCGGCCGCCGGGTTCCGCCGCTCCACCCACCGCCACGACGCAGCTGGAGTCGGCTGCGCGGCCCCGCGGAGGCCGTCCTCCAGGTACTCCCGGTGTTCATCTGCGAGCCGGTACTCCACGAACCGCACCACAAACTTCGCGGCGAGTGGGTCTAGGGTTTCTCCCCCACCCCCGCCAGCGCCGTTGCTCGGGGAGTCGGAAGGCAGGATGGGGAGCGCGAGCAGGAGCAAGGGGATGAAGGCGGCGTAGGTGAGCCGCTTCTCCACAGCCATTCGGGATCAAACCGCCAAGGCGAGGGCCGAGTCGGCGGAGATCGGCCGCCCGCCCGATGGCTCGCCGGCAACGCGCACGAGAGAGAGAGAGAGAGAGGGGCAGAATGAGTAATTTACTCGAGTCTTAAGGGACAGAATTGATATTATTACGGGGTCAGACTAAATTTTAACCCGTGTCACATCAGATGTTTGGACATCAATTTAAAAGACTAAACTGATTATAAAAATAATTGCAGAATCAGAAGATAATTCATGAGACGAATTTATTAAACATAATTAATCCATAATTAGCAAATGTTTATTGTAGCATCATATTATCAAATTATGGCGTAATTAGGCTCATTAAATTCGTCTCGCGGATAATCCCCCGATTATGAATGGTTTTTGTAAATAGTCTACATTTAATACTCTAAAACAATATCTAAACATTCGATGTAACGGGGCTAAAAATTTAGCCATCAATCTAAACACCCCTATATTGGATTTTGCTAAAATATAGGCAACGGTTAAAATATTACTTTATATATAAAAAACTCTATAATTTGCTCCTTTACAGTTTTTATGTGTGTTTCATTGAGATGTTACAAAACTTTAGAGATGTGAGAAAATTTTCAATTGCTATCTAAATATTTGGGTTGGTGATTGGTCATCTAGCTTTTGCGAAATGAGTTTATTTTTTAAAACAAAATGTATTCTAACGTATTTCATGTTATTCGTAAGCTAATATTTTTATGTTTCAATTGGTTCGAGTTCGCTAAAGGCCTATTCGGTTAATCCCTCTAGGAAAGGGGATTGGGAGGATTTAGAGGGAATTTATACTACAATTCCCTCCAATCCCCCTTAATCTCTTCCAATCTTTTTCTATCCACTCCTAACTGAACATGCCCTAAAAAAGAATGAAAAACCTCCAAACCAAAACATGTCAAACCAAAGTGTAACAGGAAGATTTGCTATTTTGACACTCCAAAGAAGTGGTGTTCGCATTTTTAACATCTAAGTCTACTTTCATTGATTCAAGTGATCCTACATATCAGGATCAAAAGTGTCATCGTAAACAATTGTCAAATGACACTTGTTATTTGCTTTCAAGGAAAACAAGACTCTAGTTGGGATGCCTTTTCTCTAAAAAAATATATCGCTTCACAATAATATTTTTATTAGTGAGGGCATTTGGACTTTACTCATAACTAAACTGAGGAGGGAGTATTAATTATTTTAAAAAGAAACAAGTTGCCCTGCAACTGGGGGAGTAAACATGGAAGGTCCATATTAGATACACATTTGATCATCTCCTATTCTATTTCATTATTTCTCAAGGTACATTGCAACCACAAGACAAGCATGTCCATGAAAGCATTTTTCCAAATGTGACTGTGAGTATGATGTGCCTTTTCTTCACTGCATCTCAGCATGCGCAAAGCTGCACGAGAAACCCTACTATAGCTCATCCTTGACATTATCAGCAGCGGCTACCTTTTCAGCATCTGGAGTTTGCAGCTTCTCTTTGATGAGTTTTGCCATGTCCTTCAGATTTAATTTCTTTGAAAGTTTTATCTGCATTCCCAAACATGTTATTACCATGCGGCAAGGATAACTGTAACGGGAACGGTTCCTCTGTAGTCGACTTCACGGTGACTTTGTCACCGACATGTGGGCCTAGACACCATTAGGTCCACGCATCGGTGACAATGTTACGGTGAGAGTGACCGCGGAGAATCTCATTTGAACTGTAACAGTATGCTTGCATCTGTTTCAGAGGACATACCGGGTTGCTTTTGTCTTCGGCAGTATATAGCAGCAGTGTGGGGTAGTTGCTTATCTGTAGGGAGGAATGGGCAATTGTAAGAAAAATGATATGCCTTTGTATGCCATTGTGGATTGATTAAATCAGTTCACTTGGGGTGCATATAGTAGACTATGCTACCAGTAATCATGCAGATTAACATTTTACATATCATTCTCATAAAATTTAATATGGTACTCCCTCTGTTTATAATAAGAAGAATGGCATATATTAATGACCAGAGGGAGTAACAAGTTAGTTTTCTCATAATACATGCAGTCATGTCATTTTCTTGTATGTAATTAATCAAATTTCAATGGTTTTATACTTCTATAGCAGAATGACCATAGACCCATCTAGTTCCAAATTCAGAAAGTATCTCAGTCAAAAGTATGCCTTTAAGAACTAAATCACAATTTCAATAATAGAACTGTGCTAATATTGATAATGCGTGCACGTGACTGAGTCACTTAAAAAATATGATGGCAATGATGATGGTAATGCTAAGACTGGTTTACCTGCAATTTGGGATGTTCATTCACAGAAGCATCTAGTCGTGCAAATTTAAGATTGGCAGTGCCCAAATCATTGAAATGCTTGGCCAGCTTCTCGATATTTTTACTTATAGCCTCACAGTCAACGCACCAAGGTGCATAAACCTTTTTTAGGGTAAAAAGGGATTGTAAGATCACGGAAAGAACGAAGTCAATGTTTTGGAAACTAGAAATGATGGGTATTGGGCCATAAAGAGAACAGAAATAAGTAACTTCAATAGAAGTTCAAATACCTCAAGGAAGACATTGTGAGGGCTTTCAAGGACTGAAGAGTCGAGTGTACGGCCAACAACCTTTTCAATAAGTCCCTTCTGCAAAATGTTGAGTGAGGATCAAACATACTAATTACACGGTCTAAACAAGGAAAAACATGTCATTATATTTCTTCTTGTGATAAAGCTCATATAACATGGAAAGTAGTAACTAGTAACTTCTTGATACTTGAATGAGTCATGGAGTGACTGGTAATCCTAAGATACTAGCTTATGTCCTGTATGTAGAGCATTTTGAAACAAACCACTACGTAACAATATCGAGATCATGAAACTATGGAAGTTTAGCATCACCGTAACTAACAAGTAACAACTAACAAGACCCCTGCACCCACTTGTCAACCACCATGTAAAGAATTTAGATCTAATGCATAGTGCAAGGAACTTGCAAGATTCAAAACTTAGCAAAAATAAAGCTTACTTCTTGTGGTACTGGTTCTGATCGGAAGTATGGTGGAAGTGTACCATCTAGAAGCCTTATGCAAAAGTCCTGTTGCCAGTGCATGGTACAACTAAGTAATCTGCTTGAAGTATATAACAGAAAACCGAATAAATAAATAAATAAGAACCTGTAGATTCTTTGCATTAATATCTGCCTCCATCAGATATTTGGAACCTTTGCTGGTATCAAATGCTGTAACCTGGTGAAATTTATTGTTTTAATAATAAGTCTATCATGTGAAATGACAGAAAAACAAAGAAGTGCGATGATGGACCCATATGTGCCTGACCAAAATTTCATTTCCTCCCTACTTTATCCATCCATCCTGTATGGTTACACCCACTTATAATGTACAAACACATATGCACTCCTGCATCTACTGAGGAAACATTGAAATGGTGGAAGCATGACTCTAAAGTCTAAAATGGGACTCTTGAGATCATGGAAACTTGACACTAAAATGAGACTTATCACTCAAGATACAGCTAACTTACAGTAGGTTTTTCTGGTTCAAGGCCATAGAGAGTTAAGAATGGTTTCGCAAGGTTTTCTTCAGCAGTATCCACATATATAAACATTATCTGCAGATTAAGGGAGAAAACAGTTTTAGCCATGCAGGTGATGTGGTACTGGCTTGAAAATGAAGCATCAATGCACACCTTTGTCTTGAATCCTCGGGCAACCTCTTGGATCATAGATTCAAGATCTTCAAAATCATAAGCCTCTGCAAAGGTGAAGACCTGCAACAAATTTACAGGACGATCCAATTATTTGTGTAACAACCATCAAGAGTTATTTGTCCTTATTTGAACTTCATAATTTATTTCATCCTTTGATCCTCTGGGAAAATATGTGGTGTATATCCAGTTCCACTTGTTCATTTTTAGAACTACAATGAGAGAAGGAGAGAGTGCCAACCTGCAGCTTAATAGGGCTTCCGTAAACTTTACCGGAGTTGAGGTCAGTGAATACAGTAATTAGTGGGAACTTGTTAAGCTCCACGAATTGTAATATCGTCTTTTCTTCAAATGCCCCATCTGAAAAAGTATTATTCTATCAGTTTTTGTTACACTCAACGACATTGTTTACCCGATGAGTAATATGTGCTACATGAGTACTAAAATGTAAGAGGATAAAAAGATTATCTTCAGTGTCCAGTAAGGATTTCCATTGGCAAGTTACTCTTCCAATTATGGTTTGCAAGACAAAATGTAGGAGGGGAAGTCAGAAGTGAAACATCCAAAACTATATAGAAGATACTTACAGAACTTCTCAAACTTCTCTGGCTCGCTTTTCACAAGGCCCAGGAATTGCTCTTCAGATGCAATACCCGGAAAAAGAATGCTGGCCACATTCCTGTCATTGGTTTCTACAAATTGAACTTCATTTCCTGCAGTAGCAGCTTTCAAGAATTCTTCATATTCTGCTCCCTGCCCCAAAAAAAATGGATATGGTATGAACTTTATCACTCAAGCTTTTATATGTAGATGGATGCAGAATCTGTACATCATGAATTCACATCCTGCATTCACATACCTCGAAATCTTTGAACAGACCAACAACAAAAGTCAGTTCCTTTTTCAGAAATTCCGCGGCGGAATCCCTTGACTGAAGCCTAATAACTGGCGCACCAGTCTTCTTTCTTACCCAAGTAACTATCGCGTCCCTATCAACACGAAAGACAAAATTCTCTCAGTCAATTCATCGAGCATGTGAACGGCAGCTTCTAGAATGAAACGGCGCACGCAGTGGCCAGCGTCCTCACTTGGTGTGAAGGCCAGTGAATTGGTGCTCGGTGCCGTTGACGAAGAGGAGGACAGTGGGGAACCCCTTGACCCCGACGGCGGAGGCGGCCTTGGGGTACCTCTCCCCATCGAGCTTGGCGAACGCGACGGCGCTCCCCATGGCGCGCAGCGCCGCGGCGGCCTCGGCGAACCGCGGCATGAGCTGCGCGCTGCGCTCGCACCACGGCGCGTACCCCAGGAGAAGCAGCTCCGCGTGCTCCTCCACGGCGCGCCGCGCGTTGTCGTTGTCGAGAACCAGCACCATCGACTGCGCCCGCCGCACCGCCTCCGCGGCGCCGCCCGCCGCCGCCGCCTCCCCTCCCTCAAGCGCGCCGCGCGTCTCCTCCTCCTCGTCCACGGCCAGCAGCTCGTCCAGCACCTCCGAGTCGTCGCCGTCATCGTCCAGGTCGAGCCTCGCCGCCGCCACTGCCGCAACGGCGAGCAGTAGTAAGAGCAAACCCACCGCCGCGAGAAGCCGCCGCGCCCTCATCGCGCCCCGACCAAAGTGCCCCGCCTCCGAGTCCGAGTCCGAGATCTACGAGACGACGAGCGACACGCGGAGGAAGAAGATGACAAGAGATCGAAGAAATGGCGAGCTCTCGATTGTTCAAACAGCAAGGGTGGCACCGACGTAGACTGACACGTGGGCCACGTGGTTGGTGGGACCACCTGTCAGTGAAACACGGATGGACGTGTGGACACTTCGCTCGCACTTTGGACAATTTTTTTTTGACATTATTTTAAATACTTTTTATTTATCTCTATTAAATATAATACGAGAGTAAAAACAACACGGGATACGAGGATGGAGTAGTAATAATTCAGGAGTATAAACGTCCAAAATACATAATAATATGTAAAACGACTTGTTTTAAATAAACACAAGTCTAAAAAGGGAGCATAATACATCTTTTAGTTCACTATAAGAAATCATTAGTTGTAAACAAGTCGTTTGTATTTTATTGTGTATTTTAGATGTCTATATCTCTATCTCTGATGGTACAATAACTCATCTTTATCTGTCGCATTGTACTTGCCTTCGTGTTGTATTTAATACAGAAAAGCAAGGAAAAAATATACTAATTAATCACTTCTTGATATCTAAAATTATGTCTAAAACGAGTTGTTTTTTAGAAGGAAGTATAGAATACTAAATGAAGAATAAGAATAAAATTAGGTTTTGAATAATAACTAGTTTATACATAATATTTAAGGCATGAGATAGCGTAGCTAGATTTATGATTAGTTTATAGGTTACACCAAGAATATTATAGAAAATATGTGTGGTGCTTAGAGCAACCTCAATGTGTACGGACTAGTTGGTTCATATGGATTAATTAAAAATAACTAGTCATTAGTTGTTGAAATATGCACAATGGTAATAGCTAGCTGAACCAAATAGGTGGGACCCACAAACAAATAAAACTAGCAAAAGTTCATGTGAGAGAAGAGAGAAAATAATTTTTTATTTCATATGGGTAGGCAATAACACTATAGTAGCTGAAACTATTTTCTTACTATAGACTAGTTTCACAGTACTTTGTGGGTATCTGAACTTATTTCTTTATTTTTTATGAACTACTTTGCTGCAACATTGTGGTTGCTCTTAGGAGGCTAATGGCTAAGCAAAGTTTTGAGGGAAAGTATCATGTGCACATCGGCTAGCCGTGCACATGGTGCACATGTGAGATCTCCACCTTTAATCTGTAATCCAACGGACAACAGCTCCACCAGATCATTTTGCAGAAAACATCTCCCACCTTCCTCATTCTGTCATTTTGCGATAACCCCCAGCTACTGTTGTCCGTTGGATTACAGATTGAAGGTGGAGATCTCACGTGTGCACCATGTGCACGGCTAGCCAATGTGCACAGGATACTTCCCCAAGTTTTGAAGTTTCGTTTGCATGTGAGACTTCACTAATGGCTAAGCAAAGCTTCGGAGCTTCACTTGCATGTGATTAGAGCTCCGAGGTCAGCGCACTTGTGTGCTACTACAGCCTGGAGTCAACGGGTGTTCGAGTTCGATCCAAGGATCATCCAAATTACTGTATCTATATCACAACGAGTTTAAGTAGTTTTCTCTTAGGTCAGTTTAGATCTTAGGTATTGGGTTTAGAATTCAATCCTATGAGATGAGCTAGATGAGCTGATCGAGACATATGAAGTTGGAATTATCAAATCCGATCTAGAATTCAATTAGGAATTCATAGTTCTATCTAATTCCTCTTCGAGAAAAAAAATTGACTGGAATTCTTATATTTGTTAAGATTGATCATTGTACTATGCATTCCTTCATCAAACTTATTTTTGTAGCTAATATTTTCTTGTATTAATGAAATTGATTCGATGGCTTAATCAATCAAATAGGTTTGAGAATTAGTTCTCGTATTTCAATTATATGGAATGTCCAAACACAAATATTGGATTTCAATTAAATTCCACAAAATTCAATGTTTTATAGATTTTGAAATGAATTCTAATTCCTTCAATATTTGGGATCCAAGCGGGGTCTAAAAGAAATGGACATTCATGCAGTATCATTAAGTTTAAATGAATAATTTTAATGCTGAAAAGTCGATAGATGATTTTAAATTATTTTTCTTATATATATATAAATACTATTCTACACTACGGGTGTGGAATAACTATTCTATTGATAAATCTACTACTGAGAAAAAATAGTACTCAATTACTATTCTACTGAGAAAATCTACTACTGAAAGTAGTCGGTGTAGAATAGTTATTCTATACACGTGGTGTAGAATAGCGCTCCCGTATATATATATATATATATATATATATATAATTGCACATTTATAAGGTTAAAGGTTAAGATGTGTGGTATTGTAATCTGGGCTGGTAATCAACTGAATCGAGCTTAGAGCAATACAAATATTACCTCATTTCATTTTTAAATATTGTTGTTGACTTTTATTACAATATTTGTTCATTTGTCTTATTCAAAAATTCCGTGTAAATATACAAAAATATAAGCTATGCTTAAAGTACATTCAATAATAAAACAAAATATACAATATTTCTAAAAGATTTTTAAATAAGATGAATGATAAAACGTTGAGATAAAAATTTTATTTAAAAATGAACGGAGGAACACCTGTATATCTTATATATCATATAGGAACTAATTTTAGATCAAATTATCTTAATGTACTAGTTGAGTATCCGTGTATGAAAAAATTACAACATTAAAAAAATTACAACATTAAAAAACACTGTACAAATAATATAAATAAGTTAAAATATGATAACAATTATAGTGGTAGTAGATTCATCACCACTAACTATTTTTAAAATAGTACAGATATTCACTACTAATTTAATATGATAATTTACTAATTTAATCACTCTCTTCTCTTCGTGCTTCTATCTTTGCTTATTGAACGGGGTCTTAAATTTTGATCGAATGATACGAGTATATATATTCAAGCTCGCATGAGTAATTTGCAAAATAACAGTGCCATACAAGATTAATCCTTAGAAAAACAGTTTGATACTACCATTTTCTTGGGATTGCAAAACGATATCATCTGCTGTATGATGTTCTTGAGAACAAAATGCAGCAAATATCAGTGATCTTATCATACAACCATCTAGACTATAGTGTACATTAGGAGAGAGATCAAACAAGAACACTGCCGTACAAGTGATTTATCAGCAAAATCGAAGCTCAAACAAGTGATAATATATATGCTTATTGTTCTTCACCAGCATAGTACATACAGATGAGACAACAACTGCAAGAACAGCAGCAGCAGGAGGGCTGAGCTGATCTGATCAGATCAGATCAGGTAGAGCATGCTTGTATGGTGTCATGGTATGTATCAGACCTTGTATACGGCGCAGGCCTTCTTGGAGAACCTGATGGGCTTGGTCTTCTTGGCGTCGACGACGATGGGGCACGTTACGTGCACCTTGTGGGTCACCCTCACCAGCTTGCCGATGACGTAGCCCCGCGAGGTCAGGTCGAAGTCCAGCGTCAATGGCACCGCGCCGCCCGCGCTCGACAGCATCAGCCCACCGCCGGCGCCGTAGAGGGGAACCTTCTCGCCGTGGATGACCGCCGCCACAACACGGTGGCTCTTCCTCGGTTGGTAGTACCTGCGAACCTGTGGTTACAAGATGTGTTAGCTTCGTTTTTTAAAAAAAAACAATACCTTTTTTGGCGAAAATAGTACACCGTTTAAAAAATCGCAAAATTGACCTTCTGTCGACACCTCAACTGTCAACTGGAGTCCAGATTCTCATGTTGACAGTTGAATTGTTGACAGTTGAATTACAGATTCTGGTATCAACAGCACGCGCTCCGGCTTTCCCTCACGTTCTGCACTCGCACGCCCACTGCCCCCTACCGTGCGCCCCCACGCCCCTACCGTGCGCGTTGCCATGTGCTTTGAGGTTTTTTGTTGTCGACAGTGGTCTGTTTTTGTAAATTTTTGAAACGGTGTACCAGAAATGTAATTTCATCAAAAAAATATCATTTTAAAAAATTCGTTAGATCCGTGGGTTATTCTGGGATTTATCAGGAGTTCTTGTTTCTGGGTGAACCATTAATGACAGAAATGTTCAAACAAATGCCTGCAGATGAAACAAAAGCCATGCTTTTCAGATAAACAGCATGTGCAGAAGAATCAATGGACCATGTTTCATTGTCTTGTTACCCAGCATTACCAGTTACCATACTGTTTTATTGTCTTATTCTGAATTTTCCTCCCCATGATGCATTCCCCCCTTTTATCCCTCATGGTAATTAAATGCATTTTTACCCCACTTGACTCAAAACTACTGCATTGACCAGTTGAAACTTGTAGAACATTTGATACCATGCACAGTGAAAGAGATATGTAAACAAGAAAGCACACAAGAAAATCTTTCATCAATTCAGTATTTCGAAAACCGTTTGCGAGTCCGGCTTTTATCTGTGTGGTGAAATGCAGAGGCAGAAAGGGAGATTCAGTTATTGATGTAGGAATAGTTTACTCTAGGTAAGAGTTGAATTTGTATCACCATACAATATATGGATAACATTAAAATGTTGTAATAAGATTTGTAAAAAACAATGACTGTTGATAGACATACCTGACCAACCCCAATTGAGATCTCTGAATAGAGCAGGCGAATAGGGCCCGAAGTGACATGAATTCCAAACATTGCCGCAGGGTTGTATACAGCTATGTGCAGAGAGCAGTTCAGTGTGACCAATTTGGTTGGAACGCCGCTATGGTCTGTGCCTTCACCGGCGTAGAAATCATCCATCGTCAAGCTCTGTGAAAAAAAAACAAAGCAGAATAAGTTCATGTTGTAACACATTTGAGAAAACCGGCAGATTCAGGTCTGTGGTAATACTGGAACAGCATGAACATGGTTAACTGGAGTTTTACCATGCCAAAACACCACCAGATTACAAATGCATATCGATTACTATGGCGATTTCCCTATTTTTAGACAACGCGAGCAACGGTTAGAAAATGAAACCATTCTGCTCTACCCTGGTCATTGCTGTTTTGTTTCTCCTTATATGTTTCTTTATTACTAATATAAAATGAAATCAAGCTACTTCTGCTGCTTTGTGCTTTGTTTTACACCTACATCAGAGTAGGTTCTTAATTATACACAAAAATTGTTTCTTGGTCTCATAACCACAAAGAGTAAGCACAATTTCTAAATCCATTAGATTCAATAAGGAAAAAAGTTTTAAAAAACATCAATTGGACCTGCTGTACCACCAAATTTACGCCCAATTCTACCGTTTACTTGGAGCGACATCTAATCACCTCTAAAGAACAGATGTAAAACCATCCAGCTTGACAAGTCTTAAACTGCAAACTACATCATTTGCTTATTCCTCTTCCAAATCAGTGTCAAACTAAAACGCCAATCAATTCAGTAGATTAACCGTGCCTGCTGAAACCGGAGACAATCAGACAAGAATAGCTCGGAATTTAAGTGACCGGCCTTTTAATTCACAATACGCATTGGACAGTAAACCAAATTGTGAAGAAAGATTCATCTTTTTTTTTGCTCGTGTGTTGAAGAAGCAAATGAAGGTGAGGTTTTGAGCAGAAATGGTATACCTTGACGACGACGTCGGGCTCGTACGGGCGGGCGGCGCCCCAGATGATGAGGCAGAAGACGGTGAAGAGGAGGACGAAGGTGAGGAAGCCTAGAATGATCTGGCAGCGGCGGGAGAGGCCGCTGTCGCCGGAGAGGTCCTCGTAGGGGCCCTCCTCCTCGATGACGTTGCACTCGGGCCAGCCCTTGTCATTGAGAGCCTTGCGCTCGCCGGCCCCGGCGCCGCCCTTGCGGCCGCCGTCGCGGAGGTTGCCGGAGAAGCGGCTGACGGAGGAGGAGCGCGAGTGGCGTCCGTAGGAGGGGTGCGACGGCGACTCGTTGGGGCTGTTGTACACCGGCGTCGCCTGCATCGACGACGACTTGTAGCCGCCGTCGTGCGACTCCCGCGACGGGCTCTGCACATAGTAGTTCGCCCTCTTCGGCGACCGCGGCGGCGACGACGGCGCCAGGCTCGTCACGTCCGACTCCGACTTGGCGTGCATCATCCCGCCCCTCTCCGAATCCTACCCAAACCCAAACCAAAACCAAAACCAAAACCAAACAAACGCGCGATCAGAAGCAGAACGGAGCCACGAAAAAAAGGAGCATTTTTTTCCCGCGGTTTTGGATTCATCACCAACACCCTCGCCGCGATCCAGCGGTGGCGCACGCACCTACGACGAAGCGCGCGCCGGACGACGACGAGCTCCTCCTCCGCAACAACAGAAGCAGCAGCAGCAGCAGCAGCAGTAGCAGCAGCGGGAGCGGCGGTGGCGCAGCGGGGAGCGGAGGAGCACTAAAAGAGGAGCGGGCCGGAGCGCGACGGGAAAGCCCAGGGGCAACCTCCGCGGGATCCCCTGCGGCACCCGCATCCAGTGGCTCACCACCACGGCCAATAGAAGCACGACGCGTGGAGGCGTAGTGCGCTGGAAGCGGTGTCCGGTGTTCCGGGGCGGCGCAGGGGATCGGATTAGTTGTTAGGATTTCACGGCGCCGTGGGGTGTGTGGGTTATTGGAGTGTCGGCAGCGAACGGGAGAATGTCCGTCTCTTCACTGGTTGCAGCTGAACTCAACCCCACAAGCTACTTTTCAGTGTTTACACACCTTTAAATCTAGATGATTTTAGAGTGAATTTAGATCTGTGGAGCTTTAAAAAGTCATTTTGTCCGTATATTTTGCTACTTAGTTTTCAACGAAATAGTTTTAGGGTGCGTTCGGCGGGGCTCCAGTTTCGGCTTCTTTGTCTTGTCAAGCCAGAGTCAAGCCAAACATTTTTCAGAAAAATGAATTGGAGTGGCGGCGCAAGGTCTAGTCAGCTTCAAGTGGTCAATTCAATCTTTAGTGTGGATTTTAGGATCCGAAGCTCTACCAAACATGCTCTTAAAATTGTTTTGTTCGACTTTAGATTTACAATAAAACAAAAACTAGAAGCGGAGCCGTGTTACGAAGCATAACCGAATGTATGTTGTTATATGATTGTTGGCGTAAAAGATTACGCTAACAGGTTTCTGAAGCTTAGAAACTAACAAACGAAATGTTTGTGAAGTAAACTATTTCAAGCCTCCGAAGCAGATAATAGCTTAAAACAGTTCGAAGATGTGTATTGAATAACTCAGTATTCGATCCTTATTACATGATGAAACGGGGGTATTTATAGGCCAAAACCTTAAGGAAAAAACTCTTTTACCCCTCTGTTACAACCGACATAGTGGAAACTATTCGATACCCTTAATAGAGCTAAAACGATAAAAGACTAATCTAATGAGAAAGAAGATAAGTCTTCCATCTTAGCTGACAAGGAACCTCTCTGAAGGATTAATGTTCGAAGATATATTCCGAACTAGAATTCGCCTCTTTCCTTCGAACTTGTTCCAGTATACTTCCGGAGTTAGATGCTGGGAACCTTCGATTAAATCACCTGCCTTTGTCTTGTTGCAGCAATGACCTTGAAGATGAAGTATTTTCTCCCGACAATGATAATAATGTGTTGCACAAAATATAAGAACAAAAATGTTTTGTTCGACTTCAGATGAAACTCTAGGATTTAGAATTTAGAGTTAGGAGTCGTACCAAACACATCCGAAGAGACAGTGCTTTACTAAAATCATAATTATCGGTTGATGAGCTTGTAATGATACTATTGATATAAAATCGACTTCTAGCATTGTATTTTAGACCTCATTTAAACTCGAATTCCATCAAAATCTCATAAAATTCGGAATTGCACCATACGTTTAAAAATCTTATGGTACAGATGAAGCATTAACGGGCCAAATTTTTCCATGCCATTATAATTTTCACGATTTTGAAATATGCCATCGGCGTGTCACTGACCAATGGGACCTACCACAGTCACTGACAGTGGCATTTTTCAAATTACGGAAAATTGTAATGGCATGTTTACAAAAATTCCATTAACTTTTGTGATTTACTTGCAATTAAACACAACTGTGGTACTACTGTCCCTCCCTATTGTATGGGTGTCATTTTTACATCACATCATCAATCTATTTAATGCCAGCATTTACTTTTTCTTACAATTCTTATACTTCAAGCCAACTAATTTTTAATTTAGTTATTTGTTTAGCTATATATTGATAATTTATATCATATGATAATGATATAATTAATCAAGAAAAACATTTTAAGAGTGTTAAGTCATCGATTTATGTGAGAGGGACGTGAGTAAGTTTTGGTACCGGATCTCATTTGAACTCTGACATGCATTGAGTGTGCTCAGACGAAAGTAGTACTAGGATGAATGGATGATTCGTAACACATTCCCGACACACATAGCCTTTAGATAAGATCGGACACGTATGACTTTCTTATAAAAAATCATCGATTTCCACGACTGGCTTGAGAGAGTGTAAGGGTCTGTTTGGCTCCCCTAGGCTAAAGTTTAGTCTCCGTCACATTGGATGTTCGAATACTAATAAGAAAGACTAAACGTAAGTTAATTAGAAAACTAATTGCAGAACCCCTAGGCTAATTCGCGAGATGAATCTATTAAACCTAATTAGTTTATGATTCGATAATGTAGCGCTACAGTAAAAATATGCTAATGATGGATTGATTATGTTTAAAAGATTCATCTCATGAATTAGCCTAGGGATTCTGTAATTAGTTTTATAATTAATTTATGTTTAATCCTTCTAATTAGTATCCGAACATCCGCCGATATGATAAGAGCTAAACTTTAGCCTAAAGGAGTCGAACAACCCCCTAAGTAGCTGTTCAGAGAGTCTGGTAAAATGCAGAGAAGGATGATAGAATTAATGTGATGGAGATTTGGGTTGAGACTTGAGAGTGACTGCAACCGTTTGGTTCTGTGTGAAGTTGACATGTTTTTTGGGCAATCTGGATGGGAGGGAAGGAAGAGGAAGAGGAAGAGGAAGAGGAAGAGCAGAGGTATTCCTATCCATGTTGCTTGCATGAACCATTCAAGAAAACTCTTAGTGTGGTTGTTTGCAAGAATTCCCTACTATACCCAGCAATTGGTAGCTTTATTCTGTTAGGTACTTGTCCCCCTCTTTATATTGCTTAGGACTTGTTTATTACGGCGGCGTTTGGTTCCGGTGACAAGGTGAGACGGGACGGGATGGTCTTGTTTTTTATAATTTTTGGTTTAGAGTCAGGGGACGGAGTAGTCCCACCATGAAATATCTCTCTAATATTCGAGACAAACTTATTAAAAAAAACGAACGAGCTCGTCCCACCTCGCGCGCGGAGGTTTGGACCGGAGGTTCTGAATCAAAAACCTATGGATGGGTCGGAGGTTTTGAGGTACGGTGGATTGAGGGTTTTTGTGCGGAATCACATCTCTCTCAATCCATCAACCAAACACGAAACTGAGATATCTGTATCACTCGTAACCAAACAAACATGAGACATAATACTTTCATAACAAAACTAAGACGGAATTGTTTCATCCCACCTTATCTCTAAACCAAATCTAACGTACAATTTGAACTTCAAAATTTACAATGAATGAGTTCACGTAATAGAATAAATTACAAAATAAAGTTGATTAAACTTCTCGATTAATACACGTGGATTAGAATCGATCGAAGTAACATTTGTATACTGTTAAGCGAGCAAACTCCAATCATGAACTAACTATACTTATCTCTCAGTAGCTCTCGATTATTATTTTTTTTGGGTAGATCGAAAGTAATGCTGTCGGTGTGTCGGTCATGGCAGTTCATCTCTCTCTCCAGAATGTGCAACCGTACTTTGCAATATCATCTTCCCAGTTTCGATTAGTGACCATGAAAAAAAAATTCAGTGTATATATATATATATATATATATATGTTATGGTCAACCTGAGAGTTTGATGTGACAGCAACATATTTGTGTGATAAAATTGTAGACCAATGGACATCACAGGATTTTGAGCACCAATGCTACGCACTTATAATTAATACCTGACAGCGAACCGGGTTCGTCTGATGTCGTTCCTGACTGCTTTCTGCAGTCGTGATTCACGGTGTTCGGTATGGATCTAACGATGCAGAGCTTCCCTCCCGCGCTGTGGTCAGGGGCGGAGCCACCCTTGCCGATGGGGGTTCCCGGGAAACCGGTTTCCAATTTTTTTAGTTATTTTTCGTAAATTTTTACCTCTCGTGCATCCCGTGGATCCAATATGGTGTTCCCCGTGAACTGATGCACCCCCTCGATTTTTCTCTAGCTCCGCCGCTGGCTGTGGTGGTGGGCCCACCACCTCGGAAGTTTCATCTAACATCTGTCGGATCGAAATCCGACAGTACAGAGGGATCAACCGCCCTTGTAATTGGATTCACTGACCGCAGAGAATCTCGGTTCGTTTTTATAGGCGTAATCTATGTTCATTATTAAAAAAATAGAGATCAAAGAACACATACAATAATCTCTTCAAAAAAAAATTTAATCAAGTGTGGGCGGAGAGTGACCTAGCAACGAACACGATATGTGAAACCGTCCGCTGCTTCAATGTGACACATCGCCAACCCGGAAGAAGATGAAGAGCGAGTGAGCATGACCTGCCAACTCCTCTCTCTCGTCAGCCGTTCAATTTTTTCTCGTGCTAATGTTTTTTTTTTGGCAAATAGTTTTGCATGGTCGCTCGCTCGCCATGTGTGGTTAGAAATTAGAAAACGTTTTGCAATGTTGGCATCATGTGATCATTGATAATACGAGGAATTTTGCCATCGTTGAGGCAATAGAGGTACCAAATCTGAGAAATCCATCATATTCATCTAACGGTTAAGATTAATGCAGTACCTCTTGGTACTTAGTGGGATAAAATGGTATCTCTTAAATTGAAAGAGTATTTTTTTATATTTTTGCTCGTTGAGGATAATGGGGAGGGACTAAGGCGGTTGGGCCGGTGGGTGGCAAGTCGTCGGCGTGGCATGGTCGCCGGTGCAGCCGTGGGCAGCGGTGAGATTCGCGAGGAGGCGGCTGGATTTGCGAATCTCGAGGGACGACAGGGCTCAATTTTTTTTCAATTATGCTCTTGCGAAATTAATGGTTTTGATTTGGTGATTTGGTACCTCCAAGAATAAGTTTACCTTTTTTCTTCTTCTTAGGTCGGATTATTCTAAATTCAATCAGTTTTATAGCAAATAATATTAGCATATACCATAATCTACGAAAATGTATTTCATAACAAATCAAATCCATTGATGCTAATTTGATATCAATTTTTTATTTTATATAATTAACTTATTTTCAGAGGGAGGTACCACCTATGTAGTAATCTCAAGAGCAAAAATCTAGTGTTGATAGGCCAATTTTTGTATCGCTAGAGGTAGAATTGGATCGGTTATATTATATGATTTGGGAATTTTGCATGGATTTTGAAATGATAAAATTGTGAATGATTTGTTTTTAAAAATTTGAAGGATGCTCTGATTCCAAACAGGGGACAACGTCGTGTACTCCTCCATTGGGTTCAAATGTTCAATGGCATGGAGACACTCCTATTTTATCACAATTATTTTCGATTGAAAGTTATCACAAAAATCGTAAAAATTCACATTACCGATCTATGAATAATCTCCAGAAGAGCATCCAAATTTATATCTCCGTGAAGATGTGTCCATCCAAAATGATTAACTCTTCATATTTTTTTCACACTACGATAAACAATCTAAAATCAGGCTGCCCTATATTTTAACAATATATTTCAACTGCCAATATATTTATATAGTTTTATATTTTGTAAGAGCTAGATATATAAGTCTTTTCCTCAACTTCGAGTGACATATACATAATTTTACACTCAACTTAGACCACACGGATCCGATCTTATTTAAATACCATTTGTGATAAGGTGTGATATGAGAACTTCTCATGAGATCACTCATCTTAGTATCAGTCTCGCTCCAGCACGCTCAACTAAAGTTCTAATGAGATCTGTGCTCACATCCGGTTCCACACTCAACTTATATTTTTAAAAAGTGGAACGTGTCCCTGCTAAAAAGGTGTTTCTCATTTGAGAAATATTAAGGCATATATAGAGAGTACAAATTATAAGGTGATGAAATTAGGTCAGTTCCACTCATATTCAACAGAAGCGATTAAAAAGGAGATAAAATATTGCAGGTTATGCCCTTCCCTGACGATGTGTGGTAGCAAACCCGGAAAATCTTTAGAGGAAGCGATCAAACCAATCGCTTGCTTGCTTCACCATGTTTGCTGTCATTTGATGGCCAATACCTTGCTCTGCGACGAACTGAACAGTAGAGAGAGAAATATATCAGCAAATAGCAGCTCAAAAGTCGCCATGGCAAAACCACAGTTAAGCCCGCCTTAAGTTTCCAGTTATTTCGGGCTCAACCAAATCATGTGTTTGTCATATACCAATTCAAGAGGGAGACAAATTGTTGGCATAAAGATTAAAGCACTAAAGTGAATGGAAAAGGAAAAGTTGCAAAGGTAGGACTGTCAAGTATGCATGAATGAAGGCATCGATCTAAGAAGATCTATCAACGGAGGCAACGATCGAGCATCTCCGTTATGCTTATTATTACACTTGCTATTTTTTAAAATAGTAAATATGATTTAAAAAACATCTACATTATTTTAGAAGATTTTATATTCTTCTCTCCATATTTGTTACATCTAGCAAGTTAGCCAAACTCGCTATTCCATTGAGTGTTGAGCTTATTTAATTATTTTCATTTTTACATGTATATAAATTAATAGGAAATCATATTTAACAAGTATATTGGAGTGAATGACAAAATAAAAAGTTAATTTAAATAAGAAAACTTGCTATTACTATGCCCTATCTACATTAGTGAATAGTGAAGTACTGAATCTACATTAGTGAATAGTGAAGTACTGAACCGCAACAGGACGCCCCCGTTGCCTTAAAAACCTTAGTCCCACAGCAGCATTTATTATCTCCGTTGTAAAAAAAGACTAAAAATAAACTTTATCTGTATCTTTTTAACTATACTCATTTTACAAATAAGAAATTTTATTTCTTTAATATCTCTTACATACTCCTTACCAATCACTTTACAATACTATTTTTTATTAATAAAATACACTTTATTTTTTCTAAAACAACTAATTTATCAACTTTGATTTACAAATCAAGAAGTTTCATTTCTTCAATATCCCTTGCATACTCCTTACTTATCAATTCACAGTACTGATTTTTTATTAATAAAGGACAATTTGATTTTTTACTCTTACAACTCATTTGCTCTGTTGGCTCCTTAATTATTGACGCTTTAATAAGTTTTTCACATAACTATGTGCAATTAATTAGTGCACGCATTTTCTGTTTTATTTATATTCAATATGATTGTGTTTCACTGGTACTTAATGAGTTTAAGTAAATGCAGAAATATGAGTCTAAAGCAGCCTCAAAATCACTAAAACGTCAATAATTACTATCTGAATACTCTAGGTCTGGAAAGTCAAGAAAAATGGAACAGAATGAGTATTAACTTTATCTTAAAATTAAAAATAAACACGTGGTACAGAAGTTCAGGCCTCAATCATGTTACTAAGCACTCGTCAGTGTTCAGTACTACTCTGTGCTTAATTAAGGGGGTGTTTGAATCAAGAGCTAAATTTTAGCCCGTGTTACATCAGATCTTTGACATCAATTTAAAGGACTAAACATGAATTAATTATAAAAATAATTACAGAATCGAAGGATAATTCAACACATGAATTTTTTAAGCTTAATTAATCCATGATTAGCAAATATTTACTGTAACAACACATTATCAAATCATGGTGTAATTAGACTAATTAGATTAGTCTCGCGAATAATCCACCGATTATGAATGAGTTTTATAAATAGTCTATATTTAATACTCCAAAATAGTATCTAAACATTCGATGTCGTCTATATTTAATACTCCCAAATAATATCTAAACATTCGATGTGACATGGTTAAAATTTAGCCCCTTATCCGCACACCGCCTAATATGTACTGAACCGAGACACTTTTATTTGCATCGGAACAGAGACATTCTTTTAAATGGATACTGATCCCGAGACTTTGTTTCAAATAAAATTAATATGCTGACTTGTTGCATACATGAATATACTACTAGCAAGGGTCCAAAAGGCTGATATTTTTGTTTAAGCAATCACCGACATACTGTACCTCCAAAATAATTTGCATGCATCAGTTATTGGAGGAGGGACATATTTAGTTTATCAACTTGTTCCTTTGGATAACGATTTGTCAGTTATATTTCTTTGCTGTTAGATACTAGCTCTAAGACTTTAACCTCAGAATATTCTTATGCACATTATATTATATAGTATCAGGGCATGTTATTTTTAGCATCGTGTATGTGGAGTTGCAGCTTTTACTCAGAAGGAAAACAATGGTTCTTTCAGTAGAAAATACATCACAAATGCCAACTTCACAAATTTGCAAGTATATTATTGTGTCACAGATTCATAATATCAGAAATTATATTTTTTGGCCAGACTTTAGACGTCCATATACAGACAAAGATGAACACAGGATTGAAAAGTATTAAACTAGAGTTCATTGAAACCAAATGGAATTTTGATGAGTTGTAATTAAAAAGAGTTCATATGTGATCTTAAAACAAGTGGAGAAAAGCCAGTTTGAGTGCATCTTACCATGAATTTATCTGCAGAACCAACTTCTTCGTAAGCCTTAGCAGCTCTGGAAACAGGTTCTTGTAAACCAGAAACTGGACACCGTGGGTCATCAGCACCTGCATGGTAAATGTGGTTCAAGCAGCAAGACACATTCGAAATAACATTCTATTTTGAATCATCAAGAGATAACATCTTTAGTTTTGCCAGAAAACCAAAATAGACTGCGTACTTAAGGTCCCAACCCTTACACAGGTGCTGATTAAACACATAAAAGGGAAAGGTGAAACACTGTTTTATTGCACACAAATCCAGTATTGAAGACCTAAAAGCCAGTTACATAGATTTTGGATTAAGTCAGAAATGTGATTCATTTACCATGCAGGAGGAGCAGTGGCCGGGGTGCGATCATAGGGACTGAAAAGGGTGCATCAAATTGTGAGTCTAGTCCAGGTGCTATCTTGTCCCAGACCTGGTAAAGATATGTTAATACATGACAATGAAATACTCATGAACTACTCATCAGAAGTAAAAGGTAAAGCAAATCAAAATGCTCACCTTTTCTACAACTTCTGCATCTATTTCACTCTTCCCTAGATCAATTCTTGCCTCTATAGGAAACAGACAAGGCAAAAAAATAATATCAATATTTATATGCAACTGTATCAAATCAATAGAACATATCTCAATATTGGTCTTTTAATTTCAATGGCGCAAACCAACTTTTCAAATAGGCTATACAAGAGAATAAGAGATTATGCATGGAGTCTCACCTTCAAATAAAGGCTTGATGCTATCAGCTCTAGCTTGCCACTTGTTATTATCTATAGCCCATCGAAATCCCTAGAGTTATAACAAGGAGTATAGTTAATAATAAACCACAAAACCGTGTGTTTCCATGTCGATGTATTTACACTGAAACAGCATACCTGAACACCAATTATAGGTACAACAACACTATAACGTGTATCCAGAAAAGCAGCAAACCATGCATGCATTCCTGATTCAGTTTGAATTACAAAGGAGTAAGCTAGTAACAGAAGAGTCCATATGTTAGTTCAATATAAGGTTGCAATTAAGATACACAATACCTCCAAGTGATTCACCAGTAATCCCAATCCTACAGGGATCGACATCCTCCCTTTCACTGAGATGATCTCCAAGTTTTATCAAGTCCCACACCTGCACATGTCCAAATCTGGTTAAGGACCCTCATTGAGAAAAGATCTATTGTAAAATCTGGAGACTTCTCACGGCATCATGTTCAAACTAGGATATATCAGATCATAACACCAGAAACAATTGTATTGAGAGAAGTAAACCAAATAGCAAATCCAGGATTCAAAGGAAAATCCAGCTACAGTAGAGAGTCACGATGCTAGTTCTGCTGGTCCAATACCAGCATCCATAACTTTTAATCCATGAACTCAGTTCAAGAGGCAAGACAGACCAGCCCAACTTAAGACACATACTACAGTGTGGTTTCGAAATTTTGGATATGTAACAACTAACAACAGGTTTATTTTAAGATATGTATAAGTTAATGAGTAAATTTCATGACACAACATAAGGAGTTAAGGACAATAATGTTAGTTGTAGCAAGTGGCGATAACATAGGGTACCGTGTCAAAAATAAAAGGCATTGTATCCCCATTCCTCCAAGCAGATTTTAGTGCCTGAATTAAAAACCATGAAAGTAAAAATAAAGTCAAATAGTAACTTTGAAGATACTTTCAAACATTTCATGAAACAAGTAATACACAGAAAGGATCTTTAGTAGATTACATCTATATAAGTGGTATTATTGTTGGCCCTTTCACCGTGATAGCGGGAATCAATGGCAACAGAAATGTAGCCTCTGGAGGCATATGCCTGCAAACATGTAACCATCATGTTCAAAACAGCAATGAATGTACAACAGAATGATGTCCAAAGCATAGTGGCATAGTTCAATAAGAGGCTGTTTTTTGAAGCAACAAATAAGAGGCCATTTTACCTCAAGCAGGGGACGCAACCATTCTTTGCATTTGTAAGAGCTGTGCAGGAGCACAATAACTGGTTTTCTTTTAGGGGTTGTGTCGTTAATTTTCAGAAGAAGCACGGGTACACGCCCTTGTTCACCTGACTGTTGTGGGGAAAACAATAACAAATTCTCCAGCTTAGGAAATGAGATGACGAATGAATCCAAACAAGTGTGCATTGATTCCCAGCTTATATAATGTAGGTCTAGGTACACAAGAGTGCATGTGAGTCTGGATCTCAAAATTAAAATAATACAAACTATGGAGCTTTGCACAAGTGCCTTTCCAGGCAGAGTCCTAGCGAGTCATTTTTTACTCCACATGAGAAACTCATATATTTCGTCAATACTTCTCCATCAACAATGATAGGGAAATGTGCGTATTGAGATGGTGACTACTACCTACCTAGCAATCAATTAATTATGTCTATGTTGATCATAGTGCCTAGAATTTCAAGCAATACGATGAGCAATCGGCTATTGTCATTTATTATGTACTAAGGGCGTCCTAATGTTGCTCTTCTACAATCTTTTGAGGCTGCTTAAATGAAAAACTAGCGTCCTTCTGGCGTAACTAGATTAGAATTTATTTGAAATTATAATTGGATTTGCAATAGAATAACAATGATCAACAGAACAATACATGGCCATGTACCTCAGTAATTATGTAGAAGTTTTCTTCAATCAGCTTCTCTCTGAAGTTCTCCACCTCCTTCCTCGGGCATGATTCCATGGCCTGAAATTTTCCACACATAACTAACAGGCAACGCAAATCATCTCGCTCTTACACAAGATCATTGTTCCAGTCAACGATCCTGACCTCGCTCGGCCCCGTCGGCGGGCTCCCCTGGTACAGCGGGTGCTTCACCGGGCTCCCATGCTCCACCGCTAGAGGCACTGCCGCGAACAAATCCAAAGCCGGGCAATTATCAGGACAGGAGAACGCTCGAATAACAGCATCGATTTCAAATCCGACATGCCCTAAGGCTAATCCCAACGCTAAGCGCACAATCCTGTAGTTCCGCGCAGCAGAGGGAGAGAGATGGAGGGAGGGAGAGGGTGAGAGAGACCTTGGAGGTCGCGGCGGCGGCTGAGAAGCACCTCACGGAAGCTTGCTCGTAGATCGGCGGCGGCGGCCATTTTGCTCCGTGCAACCGTGGCGCTGGTGGCATGGGAGTGGGAGACGCAGACGATGCTGGGGGCGCGATTTGACTTGGAGCGGCAGCCGAGAGTGGTAACGGCGGTGGTGGTGGAGTCGTTGTGGCGGCCGCTTCCGCTCGCCAGCTGTCTCCGCGGATGCCTCGCCGTGACGGCCACGTGACCGCCAGCGGCAGCGGCCGACAGCGCGAGCGCCAGCGCGAGAGCCATTGCCCTCCTCAGAGGAGGCATCGATCCTCGCCGCGTGCGCCTCGCCGAGCCGCGCCCTCTCGTACGTGATCGCCATCGCAAGCTTAATCGGTGGCTGTGCGAATCGCGGCGACGATAAGCGACGACGACGATGGCAGGTTTGGATTTTTTTTACAACTTTTGAAAATTTACAGTATTTTTTAGAGTTAATTTCTTCTATGTCATTATAATTTTCACGGTTTGTCAATATGTCATCGTTGTATCAATAACAAATAAAGATCACCACAGCTACTAATAGTGATATGTAAGCAATTCTTGAAAATTATAATGGCATGTAGGTAATTTTCTTGACCGATTTAAGGTTCTTCCGACGACCATCCTAACTGAAAAACCACAAGGTGGCCTCGCTGGCGAGGAAAATGACGGTGATCGGCGAATGAAGCGATGCCGAAAAGAGAGAAATTTGATTAGAAATTTAAAAGTTTTTTTTAAAAAAATCAAATTCAAATCAAAATTATGGTCCGCAATAAGGTCGCGAGGGCATTATCAACCCTCCATATCACCGAGTATCTATAAAATTCATGTAAATAAAAAACTAACGTGACAAATAAGTTAATGGAAAAAAAGAAAGGAATAAAATCATGGAAACTAGATTTGAGGATGTTTGGATCTAGGGATGCTAATTAAAAAGATTAAACATGGGTTAATTATAAAACTAATTGTAGAAACTTTGAGCTAATTCGCGAGGTGAATCTATTAAGCCTAATTAATCTATCGTTAGTATGTGTTTACTGTAGCACCACATTATCAAATCATGAACTAATTAGCTTTAATAGATTCGTCTCACGAATTAGCTGTCGTTTATATACTTAGTTTTATAATTAGTTATGTTTAATCGTTTTAATTAACATTTGAATTTCTGATTATCTAAACATTGTCTAAGCGTGTGTTTGGTTCTAAGACTAGTTGGCAGTGGCGGATCTAGGATTTATATATTCGGGTACGAAATTAAAGAGACTACAAACCATACATATATGATAAACACTCAATCTATATACACATATATCAAAATAATTTATATCACATTCTCAATATAGTGAATCAATATAATTTCTAGTGAATAATGATAAAACATAAAAAATAGAACTTCTTCCATCTAGATAGGGTAACAGCTAGTAGACGTTGTCGTGACTGCCATGCCAACCACCAAAGTAGTGGTCTACACCATATCTTCTATAGAAGACAGTCAAATTTACTTATACCACACTCAAACAGGCAACTTTCACAGTTATCATGGAGATCAAATCAATATAATAAAATTTGTGGCACCTTTATAACAAATCATAGAAAAGCACATCATAGACTATCATGCATCAAGATGATTCTTTATTTTTCCAGGAGCTTATTTAAAAGGACTAAAAAACTACAATAGAATTATATGAAATACATACTACTTTTTCAGCAGTACATAATAACGTAGCGATATTCGTTGGCTATTAGGAATATATGAGAGAAGATGAATAGAGTTAGCTAGTTAGAAAAATAGATTATTGGACTAACTATTAAATTAGTGAGCTACATTTTAACTCAATTAAAACATACACATATACACACATATATATATATACATACTAAAAATTTTGCAAAAATATTTGGGGGTACTATTAAATATGTGACAAACCTCCGTCTCATTTCATCTCTTAACCAAACGGCACTAAGGGTCCGTTTGGTTCAGATTTTTGAACCAGCTTTTTGGCTCGAAAGCTGGAATCTGAACCAAACAATTCTTTTGATCACCCAGCTTTTTTAGAATCTACAGATTCTCGTAGTACAAATTTGAAAGCTGGTATAACCCAGATTTCACAGATTATCAGTTCAACTTTGAATGAATATTACCTGCCATGCCATGCTATTAAAACATATCAGTTCATGTAAAATTTGAAAAAGTAAAATTTTAGTAAAATATATAATTTTAGTGTAATTTAAAAATATATAATTTTAATATAAACATTACAAAATTTCATGATTAAAATGATTTACATGTAAAATTATATATTAATAATATAACTAAACATCACGAACTATTAAAATATAAACAACTCACAATAGCTTTTCCATAGTTCACAGCAGCTTTTTCAGAATCTACAGCTCAATCAAACACACACTAAAAACAGACTCGCTTAATCCCGTCACATCTTAATTTATCCATCTAACCAAACACAGGTTAGGGGGTGTTTGGTTTGGGGACTAAAAGGGACTAAAGTTTAGTCCCTAAACTTTAGCCCTTTAGTCCCCAAAACCTTGCTAAAAAGGACTAAAAGTACTACTTACCTCTCATCCCTCACTCTATTTTAGTCCTTTAGTTTTTACAACCAAACAGCAAAGGACTAAAGTTTAGTCCTATAAAATAAAAGACTAAAGTTTAATTTAGTCATAAAAAACCAAACAGGAACTTAATCCTCCCGCCGTTTGGGAATCTCTCTTTGTTATGCACGACATCAATAATGCAGCGCTGCTCCCCGTCTCCGGTCAAGTCCCCCTCACCTCCTCCACTGGGTCCTGCCCCTACTCCCACCGCGTAGCCGCCGCCGCCGCCGCCGCCGCCGCGGGCGACTATTGCATTTGCGGTTACGGTAGGTCGAACCCTCTCCGGGAGGAGAAGGCGCCGCGTTGCGATGGAGGCGGACGAGCGGGAGGCGGAGGCGCAGCGGGAGAAGGAGGCCGGCAACGCCGCCTACCGCAAGCTATTCCTCGAGACGGCCGTGCGCCACTACACCCGCGGCGCGCAGCTCGACCCCCGCGACATCTCCTTCCTCACCAACCGCGCGGCCGCCTACCTCCTCATGGCCAAGGTCAGAGCCAGTCGCACGACATCCCGATGATGCAATTGCATGTGCCCCCAAATCCTCGCCACTCGCCGGGCCGGCCGCTATTTAACATCGCCGCGCGCTCGCGCTCGCGCCTGGTTCGTTTCAGTACAAGGAGTGCGTGAGGGACTGCGACGAGGCGGTGGAGAGGGGCAGGGAGCTCCGCGCCGACAACAAGCTGGTCGCGCGGGCGCTGTCGCGGAAGGCGTCAGCGCTGCTCAAGCTCGCCGCCTGCGCCGCGGACTACGACCCGGCTATCAGGGCGCTGCAGCAGTCGCTGGCCGAGCACTACAGTGACGAGACGCTCGCCAAGCTAGAGGAAGCGGAGGGCTCCAGGAAAGGGATCGAGGAAAAGGAGCGGCTCGATCAGGAAGCTGCCGATCACCACCACGACAGAGGTTTGGAAATTTTTTCTAGTTGAATCGTTGTTGATTAATGCAATGTAAGATATATCTGTGAAATTGATTGCTGTTCATCATGACATCGTCTAATGTTGACATGTTGTTGGTGTTGCTTCAGTAATCACTCGTTATTCACACAGGGGCGAACCTACATGTATTTAACGGGGTCCGGCGACTCCGATGACTTTGTGAGAAACTCTTATATGTAGCCTTTTTTAACTGGTCATGACCCCAGTAAAATAATAAACGGACCTTAATAGCCTATTTAACTGATCCCGGTGAGGATTTATCCAAGATTCGCCGCTGATTCACAGTTGGAACAGACATCTCACACCCATATGCTACATGCTATTCCTATTCATGTAGGATCCCTTATCATTCCTGATATTATCAGGATATCTCTCATATATGGTCATTAAGTGTCAAATGCTCTAGTTCTTAGAAATTCCAGAGCTAACTTGATATTTGCAAGAAAAAACATAGAATTAAAGTATAATATGTTGAAGATTCTATTTCTTATTTCAAGTTCACACCAGACCACGTTTTAGAAGAAATGCTCTAGTTGTCAGTGAACGGAAGTGCAGTAACACAAAGGAATTGGATAAGGCTTCCCTTTCTTCTAGCACTATATAACCAGCTCCTAACTAGTAATACACTAAGTCCATGCCATTGTAGTGTGCATGCTTCTGCTCACTGTGTACACACGTGCAGGCAATGAATTTTTCAAGCAGAAAAAGTACCAGGAAGCAGCAATGCACTATACTGAAGCCATGAAAAACAATCCAAAGGATCCCAGGGTAAGGATTTATACTATTGCACTGGTTGTATAACAAGTCAATGCAAATTTTGTTGCTCGGTGAAAAATGTACCTCGAGCTGCCCCTTTTATTTTTGGCACTCATTTTTATGTTTCTTTTGAATGATCACCCAGGTTTTTAGCAGTAGAGCTCAATGCCACATCCATCTAGGAGCATTGTCTGAAGGTCTTGACGATGCAGATAAATGCATTGCGTTGGATCCTACTTTTCTACAGGGCTATTTGGGTAAAGCTAAGGTTCAGTTCCTTATGAGCAATTATGAAAATGCTCTGGCAACTTACCTAGAGGGTTTGAAGTGTGACCCAAACAATCTCAAAGTTCTTGATGGCTTAAGGAGGTAGCCTTTTCAGTTTTCTGTTACCATTAGTGATGTTGTTATTATTACTTGAAGTAACATTTGTTTGGTTAATTTAGATGTGCAGCGTGCATTAAAAGGGCTAATGGTGGTGATGCTACGGCAGAGGACTTGAGAGAGATATTGGTCGGTTTAGCTTTGTTTTCAATAAGTATTCTATAATCGCATATCTCTGTTTATTTTCTGCAAAGAACATATCTTGCATGTGTAGTTAACTCTGTGGGTAATCCTTGTGCAAGATGACAAAATGAAAATGAGAAACCTGAAACTTGACTAGCATAGCACCTACATATAATTAAGCTTAGATAGTAGCAGTTCTATGATGGTAATGTTTAGTTGAGTGAAAGTTTGTTAACTATTACTCCCTCTATTTTATATTATAAGTCATTCGACTTTTCTTTAAGTCAAACTTCTCTAACTTTGACCAAACTTAAATAAAAATATATTAATATCTAATAAATACACTATTAAGACATATTTTATGGTGGATTTAATGAAACTAATTTGATGTTGTAGTTATTGGTATATTTATCTATAAAATTTGTCAAAGTTAGTGATATGTAACGGAGGGAGTAAATTATAGTTCTCGTAAATGATCCTTGCAGGGAAATTTTCATTCAAATGATGATCTACATAATAAACTGCAAAAAAGCATGGACGAAGCTTCCGTGTTCAAGAATGAAGCATCTGATGAGCGCTTAAAGCGGATTGAATCTGAAAGGATGGTAAATTCATAACATGTTTAGTAAACTGTTATTGTATTAACCATCTTTTTTGTAGAAGGTTAGCCCAACCAGAAATATATCGTCATCAAATCATTTCTTGTCATGAAAAGTTTGATTATATAATATATAGAGTGCATAACAATATTCACATCTAATCTTGGTGCTGCTGCTATTTACTACCTACCAATTTGCCAAGACCCAAGCACTATCTCCATACAAACCAAGTAACCAACACTCACTTGCCATATGAAAGAACTTTTTCTATGCCCCAGTTTTTTCCTTAAAAAAATCCATGACGTTGCAAGATATTGAAATGAACCTACAAATCAAGGCAAAAGTCTCTATGATACGGATGACAGGTTTTTTTATTTCTGTAGGCAAGGACATTGGAAGACATGTATTTAAGCCAGGTCGAACAAAGGAAAGAAACAGAGGAATCTCTTTTAAGGGTACAACAAGAGTTTGAACAACTTAAAATTCAGAAAGAAGAGGTCACCAAGGAACTTCAGAAAGCCAATGAGCACAATGAGAATCTACAAGGTCAACTCTTAGCATCCAGAGAACATCATGATTGGCTTCTATCAGAGCATGATCACTTGCTACATGAACGAGATAATGCAGTCCGAGAGGTTGAAGAACTACGTCAGAAAAGAGGCCAGATGCTTTCAGTTTTGGTTACAGCAATGCACTGTGAATTCTCATTATCTGAACTGGAATCTGCAACGAGAAATTTTAGTAGTTCACTGAAGATTGGAGAAGGTGGGTTTGGTTGTGTATACAGAGGTATCCTCCGGAACATGACAGTTGCAGTAAAGGTGCTGAGACCTGGTAGTTTACAGGGACAATCACAGTTCGAACAAGAGGTAGTTTAACTCTTTCTAAATTTTAATGTTATTTTTGTCATTCCGGAAAAGGGAGTTAATCTCTAGCACCCTCCAGTTCAAAACAGGGAGTAAAAACTGAAAGAACATCCTATCTCACTACGTGAATGTCTTCTTTTGGATTCTATTGCAGGTTTCTATCCTCAGTAGAGTGAGACACCCTCACCTTGTGACTCTCTTAGGAACTTGCTCAGAGTCCTCGACTCTTGTATATGAGTTCCTCCCAAATGGAAGCCTCGAAGATTTTCTTGTGTGTTCAGATAAGAGACAAACTCTGACATGGCAGGTTCGCATTCGAATTATTGCTGAAATATGTTCAGCACTGATCTTTCTGCATAGAAATAAACCTCACCCAGTCGTTCATGGCGATCTCAAGCCTGCCAACATTCTCCTTGATGTTAATTTAGTCAGTAAGCTTAGTGACTTTGGTATTTCTCACCTCCTAATCCAGTCCAGCACCAATAACACCACCCTGTACCGCACCATGCATCCTATGGGTACCCCTCTGTACATGGACCCGGAATTTCTTTCCACTGGAGAGTTGACACCTCAGTCCGATGTTTATTCATTCGGGATTGTAGTCTTGCGTCTTTTAACAGGAAGGCCTCCTGTTGGTATACGGAAGATCGTGGAGGATGCAATGGAGGAAGGTGACCTGAACTCACTAATTGATATCGCCGCTGGGGAGTGGCCTGATGTTCAGGTCGAGCAGCTGGCATACGTTGCTCTCAGATGCACTGAGTTAAGCAGGAGGTGCCGTCCTGATCTTTCAGATGAGGTGTGGAACATAGTCGCGGCTATGAGGGATGCTGCAACACTATCTTCACCTTCATCCTCCAGACCAGCACAAGACGAGAACTGCGTGCCCTCATATTTCATTTGTCCTATATCTCAGGTAAGAACTTGTGAGACATGTTTGTGAGACATGTGGAAACTCCGATGAGGATGTGTCTATTTCCAAAAAAAAAATCGCAGGTAAGTGATCCTAGAAAACAATCATCTGATTTTTCCCTGTTCAGGTATATGCAAGGCAGGGGCGGATACAAGTATGGGGCGTCTGGGCCTTGAGCCCTAGGCCTAACTCCATATTTTTTTTCGAATTTTCATCGAATTGCTATGAAATTTTTGAATGATTAGTTAAGAACAATTAGGTTAGTCTTAGACATAAAATATTTTTGGTGGTGATTTTTAAAAGAAGCTAGTGATGGTGATTTTTACACAACCACTCTAAAATTTTTCAGCTTCGGTTTTGTTCATCTTTATTTACATGATATTATTTTAATGTTGTAATTTTTTTTTACCGTTGCAACACACAGACATTGCAAGTCCAACTTTAAGGTCCAAATCGACCGTATTCCTTTTTTTTCTGTAAACTACCTACCCAATAGTTTTTTGTCCGATGACTGACCATTACCTTGTTACCGACGTTGTCAAACTTTCAGGATGTCATGAATGATCCTCACATTGCAGCGGATGGATTTACCTACGAATCAGACGCCATCCGGAGCTGGCTCAGCACTGGCCATGACACATCTCCAATGACCAACCTGCGACTTGAACACGACGAACTCATCCCCAATCACGCCCTGCGCTCTGCTATTCAGGAGTGGCTGCAACAGCAGAACATGGCGCTGTAGCCTGTTCAATTTCTGCGCACTTCTGCCTTCGCTGCAGGTATCATCACACATTCACACTGCCTCCTTGTGAAGCAAGTTCTACCCAACTGTATAGTAGTATTAAGTATTAACAGACACGAAGTTGACTTTTAAAATTGCGCTAAAACCTGCGTGACACTAATTTAGCTATATATTTCTACATTTCGTAATTCTGTCCTACGAATCTAAAGCGAATTTGTTTTAGATCCGGGGAAGTAGTCTTTTCTCTTGTATGATTTGAGGGTTCCATCATCGTAAAGTAGGGGCCCTCCCACATTGATATGGCTACAGCTCTCCTTGTTGGCTTGTTGCAAAGGACGTACCTAACTGTTCAATCCATCGTGTAGCATTGATTATCTCGAATCCGTTGCTACTCCCTCTATTTCATGCTACAATCTGTTTGTTTTTAAGTTGAACTTGTTTAAATTTAGCCAAGTTTTAAAAATATTAATAGCTATAATATTAAATAAATATACACTATTAAGACATATTTCATGGTGTACTTAATAAAACTAATTTGACTTGACGTAGTAGTTATATTTTTATATAAAATTGGTTAAATTTAGATAAGTTTGACGTGTAAAAAATCACATTTAGCTTAGGTCTTGTTTGGCACAACTCCAGATCTGAGATTTTTTTTAGAGCTAAAAAACCCTAGATCCGGAGCTGCGGATAGATTGAAGGTATTTAGTTAGGTAATCTAGTTTTTATATAAAATGGATTTGTTGCTTGTGTAGCACTCTAGCTCCCCCTTTCACGGCTTGCACTAGCTGGTATTTTAGCACATGTTACCTTTTGTCCGTTTGTCGGATGCCACTATACCAGCATGTGTATGCTGTATCTGTATGCATCTGCACCAGTTTTGGGTCGCTGCAAACGGCGACGACTCAGGAGCCGGCTGATGCCCCGCTGGGCCAGTGGGTGCTTGGACCGCTGTGACGGAGCTAGAAAAAAATTGAAAGTGTGTACTACTTTAAGCGGTATATTATATTTAACTTAAGAGGTGCACGTAAGGTAAAAATTTACTGATATACACTAATTTTTTTTGAATCGGGTTCGAGAACCCCTTATCTCCAAGTAGGTCCGCCCCTGGGTGTAGTTTTGAAGGAAGTTCTAGCAGCTGAATTTTAGGATTTTTTTTCCTGCTACACGTACCTCTTCCTCTTGGATTGCACATATTGTGTCAGAAGAAAATCTTTTAGGAACGAAGTGATCGTTTTCTTTGCCTTTTTATATGGTTTCAGAAGTACACTTTATGGCCTTAACGGTTAACAATGGTTGTGACTGATACTATCCCCTTCCTTTGACTAAAGAAAGTTGAGCTGCATGGAGGCTGCAAGAGAGGAGCTGAGTCTCCATTTTATGTTAGAACGGTGGATAAACTTATATATATCTAAATAGCTCATCTTATCATTTACAGTTCCAGCTCCTAACTCCAAGATTTTTAAAAATTATAAGAACCTGTTTGTCCAGGAGCTACTAAATACTTAAATACTTGTTCCGTGGAGCTGAAACTAAACCAAATGCTACTCCATGTTGTATTATCAATTATTTATAAACGGACCTGATATATCTTATTTAGGGTCTATTTTGTATATCTCTATCAAGATTCATGTTGCATTTGAGATTTGTAAGGTATAATAAAATAGTTTAAATTTTTATTTTTAGTCTAAGATAAAAACTAGATTGCTTAATCTAAAATCCCTTAATCCATTTATAGATCTAAACTGGGGTCCGAGGGATTAGTGATGCTGGCTGAGCAGGAGAGGAGGCAGCCGGAGATAGCGCGAGGAGAGAGACACACTAAAGTGGCTGGTCTCTCTCCAATTTGGATAGAGGTAGTTGGCGCGAGGAGACACACTGAAATGACATGTCTCTCTAATTTGGATGCCTCTTTATTTTTGTCTATCGAGATAGATTATCTGAACAACGTTGAATTTGGTTGAATTTGAGGGCGTAAACCTCAAATCAAATTGAGGGAGGCATGCCGGGATGATCTATATCCATATTTTAGACTTGTGCAAATCAAATCAGGCCCTCAATTGTCAGCCAGTTCTTATAGCATCTTCAAGAGATTACTTATATGGCTATTTAAATTTGAATTTAGGTATTTTTATGAAAAATAAAGCTCCAAGAGTTCTCTTAAATGAATCATTTTCCTATTTTATTCCCTAAATCACCATTCATCTCTTTCAAATATATGATTAGTTTGGCAAATTTCTATTTCCATTTATACATATTTTTTCCTGTATGTGTTGTTATACGTTGGATGATACACATATTTGAATGCATTATAGTTTTACACAAAATTATTACATATTATAAACCAAATTTGTATGATTTAAAAAATAGGGATCGAGTTTATAGAGAAACTGTTGTAGATTGATTAATTTTTAGAAAAAGATAGAGTTTAGGATTATTCCTATATATAATTTAGGAATTAAAATTTAGGAGTTTTCTTAGAGATGTCTTACTCGAAGCTGGCTGGAGTAGGCTCAACAAGGCACTCCCCTCAAGTGAAGTATTTGGCTGTGGCTTCGCCCGGCCGGCCACACGGGGATCGACACGTGCCCACCCCCCACCACAGCCCCAGGGGTACGTCCCGCAGAGGCGAAGCCTTAGCCATCAGCGTCGCGTCGTCGTCGTGCAAAGGAGCAACAGTGTCTGCGTCTGCGTCCGCGTCTGCGTGCCGGCCAGATCACGTCGCTGCCGCTGCCACGATCCACCACGCCAACCACGGCTTTAATAAGCTATCTGATTTATTTTGTACTAGCTCCAATTCTTTACAGTGCAATTTAGATCCAAATCCTTTAAGCTGTTCTGATTGAGATATTTGTTTGAGTAATCTAATTCTTATTTTAGACTTAAAAACAAAAGTTATTTAAATTACTTTATTATACTATACAAACTATATATCTAACATAAATCTCGGAGTTTTGAGATATACCAAACAGATTCTTAAATACAAATTGTTTTACAGCTATTTCTTTATTTTTCTTTTTTCTTTCCTTTTTATTAAATATTATACTTTCACGAATAAATAAATAAATGCATTGTCTTTTCTAAATAAATAAGAGAAGTACAGATTCAAAACGGTTTTCACGAGAAATCAAAGTGAGTATATGTTTGCACATATCTAGAGTAGATCTATCAAAAAGTTGAGGGGTGTACCAATTAAATTACTATACTATGTTGTTCTTTGACTGATATCATATTAGATGCATGCACACAGTGATTTTTTTCATGTGCTCGCCATGTTGCAGATCGATGCGGTAGTCGTGTAATCTGTAAATTAATTAGAATTCAAAAGCTGAAAAACACAGTCTACTTAATTAGACTAGCTAGCTACTGAGAATCTTAAGAGTCTTTTAGCTGTTAGAAGCTGAAGCAAACATGCCCTAATTTATGAATTCTCATTTTCTCAAACCGGACAAGTATGTACGTATATTGTCAGTATTGCATTGTATTTTTTTTTTGATTTTTTCATCGATTAATCATTGATTGGCGTGTTTGGTGTACGTAGATGCACGCATATATGCCTTTGTCTTGAGATATATAGACCTATATATATATATCCTACACATGAAACGGGATTCACTACCGTCTTGTTTGCACGTATCGTATTCGTATCCAAACTTGTGGTTAACGCATAAAATAATATCACACGTACGTACAGCTAGCGGTTTACACCGTTAGCTCATTCGTTCACTACTACAAATCGCTACTGCAGTGGTATTGGAGTTTTCCACTGTAGTGGCGGGTCATTAGATGCCCGCCACTAGAGTTGCTGGTGCTGACGGTAGCATCAGTGCCTACCACTACTATTGGTAAAGTAGGGGCGGTCGGTGCGCCCGCCACTACTATTAGTAAAGTAGTGGCCGTCGGTGCTGACGTCAGTCCGGACCGCCCACCACTACTGTGTCGCTTTGTAGTAGTGGTTACAACTCTTGTCACGGCATGGCATGACATGCATGTACTCCGCTTTAGGTTTCTTTGGGACGAAGTTTTTTGAAAGCAATTATAGATGATTTATTACAATTCTTACGAAAATTCTGCAAAATTCTTGCAGAGCCTTCATTTGGGCTGACTTGCTTTAATTAATTAATAATAGATCGGTTCTATAATATATAATATAGTTTATAATATTGTAAAGGTATATGAGCAATTTATTACCAGATCTCATCAAAACTAGGACAGGCCACCTAATAGAAAGTTTTCGTATCAGATCACCACCCCATGGCTTTTAAACAAAGCTTGAAAAAATATGGTTTCTAATACATATATTTTTACACTGTTTTTTGTAGCTATATATTTATAAAAAATATTAAGAATAAAACTATATTAAAGTATTCTTCCTAATAATAATAGTTTTTTAAAATCTATTAATAATTTAAGATATCAAGAGTTTACGTGTGTATTTTAGAACATTATCTAATATCTGAAAATAAAGATAGCTTTGCATTCATCATCAGTTCAGATACTCAGGCCCCGCTTGGTTGCACTTTGAGACTCTAGTTTGACCATATTTTGAATTCTATAATTTAATTTTAAATACCATATTAGGGTTTTTCACACTTTTTTATCTTGGATACTTACTAACACAAATATAAAAGTTGTATCTGAAAATTAATTTTGGTTATAAAGAAGCAATAAACTTACCTGTTTTGACCCCTCACTATCGTAAATGCTACTTTGCCGAATGTTGGAGGGTTTGCCTCAAGTTTCTTGTGTCCCTCACAGGAAATGGAAATGGTGGATTTGTTGAGTGTAGTCAGTCCTGACACTCGACAAAGATGGTTGTTTATCGAGCGTTAACCAAAAATCTTTACACGAATTGAAGAGCTAATTAATTAAACTTGTCCAATAACTTAACATTCTTCCCTCCACGCTGCGCGCGCGCGCACACATATATATACATATATATATATATATATACATACATATATACATATATATATATATGCGGGAGCGCTATTCTACACCACATGTGTAAAATAACTATTCTACACTGACTACTTTCATTAGTAGATTTTCTCAGTAGAATAGCAATTGAGTACTACTTTTTCTCAGTAGTAGATTTCTCGGTAGAATAGCTATTCTACAGCCGTGGTTTATGATAACATTTGTATATATATATATATATATATATATATATATATATATATATATATACGGAGCGCTATTTTACACCACGTGTGTAAAATGGCTATTCTATACCGACTACTTTCAGTAGTAGATTTTCTCAATAAAATAACAATTGAGTACTACTTTTTTCTCACTGGTAGATTTCTGGTAGAATAGCTATTTTACACCCGTGGTGTAGGATAACATATATATATACATATATACGATAGTGTTATTCTACATCACGTGTATAGAATAGTTATTCTACATCGACCACGAGAGTACTATTTTCAGTAGTATATTTTCTCAGTAGAATAATAATTAAATACTACTTTTTTCTTAATAGTAGATTTCTCGATAGAATAACTATTCTACAAACGTAGTGTAAGATAATATATATATATATATATATATATATATATATATAGTTCATGTTACGCATCTATAAATCAATCTACGGTGTACGTATTGCATCATCTCTCGATCCTTTCCGGCCTAGCTAGCTACGTACCCATACACAACGAAAAGAAATTAAAGCTAGTAGCCTCACATTCGGATGAAACGAATCAAAAGCCCCCCTTTAGTTTTTGTTTATTTGCACCAATTTAGATCTAGAATTTTTTTGAACAAATTAAATTTAGCTTCAAGAAATCCGAGATCCGAGAGGGATTGATATTATTTAGTTAAGAAATTTAATCTTTATTTTACACTAAAAATAAAAAGTCTGAACACTTTATTTTAAACAAAATAAAGCGCTGACTCTACCACTGATTTGTGGAAAAAAATTGGGTAAACTATATAATACACAAAGAAAAAGCAATACATATTACGAATGGATGCATGATACGTGGATACATAGAAACAAATACACGTGTCACGTATATGCATTGCTTCTCGTGTATCATGTATCACTTTTTTTCCATTTTGTAAGTTGTGGTTGAGACCGAGGGCATGTTTGGAGGAGCTTTTGCAGTTAGAGATTCTCATTAGCTAGCTAGTCTAAGTAGCTGGATAGTCTGAGTATTTAGCTGATGAGAATATGAAGAAATGGGTGTTTTCCAGCTTCTGGATTCTAGTTCATTTTTATGGCTCTATTGGAACGTAGAAATTTTACAGGATTTTCACAAGAATTACAGTAAATCCCCCAAAATTTCTTAAAAAAACTTTGTTCCAAATGAGTCCTTAGATTCCGTGATTCTGCAGCTACTAATTCTCACAAAATGAACCAAAATATGAACCATTTATTTCAGTTTCAGATTGTAAAAGCAACTGCAGTCGACAAAAACCCTCCCAAGCAAGGGGGATTTAATTATTTGTCACTCTTAACATGTGAGTGACATCAAAATTGTAACTTCGAGTCACTGACATGTAGGGTCACCTGACTCATTGACATTTGGTCCATTAATTGACACGAGAGTGACAAATAGTTAAATTATGTTCCAAACAAACCCAAAAGAGACCACTGAGGCATCGACACGTGTCCCCTCCTTACTCTGCGCTGCACCGTACCCAGCAGCGACGCGCACGATCAGAGCGGACGCGCTGCCATGTGGGCCACATCTCTACTGGGCCCACGCGGCAGCGAGTCAGGTAGGCCAGCGACCAATCGCGGGCGTCCCCGACACGTGTCCCCTTTTGGCGATGCATGGCGCGGGCCCCACTCCCGCCGGCCGGCTAAAAAACGGAAAAAGACGACAAAAGCAAGGACGCCATCATACACTGATACACATGACCGGCCCCACCCCAAACCCAAACTTTTTTTTTCAATTTTCTCTCACTTTAAACAAATCTGAAGAGAAAAAAATAATATATAGGTATATATACAAATGTTATCCTGCATCACGTGTATAAAATAGCTATTCTACATCGACTACATATCTGGAAAATCTACTACTGAGAAAAAAATAGTACTCAATTGTTATTCTATCGAGAAAATATACTACTGAAACCATGATTTTATATTGTAGTTCTGAAATTAATTTTTATATACATCTCTCATTTCTCCCTCCCCTTCCCTCCAATTATATTTCATCTTTATTTTGGATATTGTAATAACGTGATGACTTAGTTTAAACATGATTTCTTAATGTTCTATTATCTCTTTTCATTAAATTATTTCTCACGTCATATTTTTTTTCTTACTTGACAACGTAATAAACACCTAAAACACTATCCTACATAGAGGATCGATAGTGTGCTTGCGTAGGGGCGGAGCTCAGGGTTCCCGGCCAGGAACCCTGGTCCAAAATTGTTTTTAATGTATATCAGCAATTTTTCACCCTTTGTGTATCCTCTTAAACTAAATATAGTGTACCGGTTAAAGTGATCCACCCCTTTAATTTTTCTCTAGCTCCTGCTTAGATCAACTTCCGCAACGATAAAAACACATTATCTTAGTATTTTTAAGGGTACTTTTTGTCCAGTGTTACCCTAATAAATGAGTAGCTTCACTTCAGGGAAATGTTTTTAGAGAGATAAAAGGACCGCTGCAGGTCGATCGTACGAGCGTAGCTCTAGCCGAGCTACTTTTAATTAGCGACACCGATCGATCGATCGATATCGATCTCCATCTCCATCCTGAGAGAGGAGATCAACAGGAAGGAAGCAGATCGAGGAGAAATTTTTATAGAGAGAGAGAGGAGAGAGAGAGAGCAAGAAGAGAAAGAAGAAGAGGAGGATGGGGAGGGGGAAGGTGGAGCTGAAGAGGATCGAGAACAAGATCAGCCGGCAGGTGACGTTCGCCAAGAGGAGGAACGGGCTGCTCAAGAAGGCGTACGAGCTGTCCGTGCTCTGCGACGCCGAGGTCGCCCTCATCATCTTCTCCAGCCGCGGCCGCCTCTTCGAGTTCTCCACCTCCTCCTGGTACTACACCCTCCCAAAAACTACTCCCATGGATCAAAGCCGCCGGCCCTAAGACAGACATGCAAGCTCACCAGCTTCTTCCACATGGATCAAAACCGATTCTTGCAGCTCGATCTCCGATCCTGCGTTGTTTTCTCGCAAGATTTATACCGATTCCATTCCCTCTGTATTTCGCTGCCGTTTATGCACACCAAGCTTTCCCAAAGATGTGATCTTGCTTGGGTTTAGTTGACTGCTAGTCAGCTAAATTTATGATCCATCGTGTAGGCTCCGGTCGATCTGTGTGTTTAATTATCTGCTTTAAATTTTCCTCTTGTGCTGATGAGCTTCCTCGATCTTCCAGTAGATTAGTTGCCATATATAGAAAGGCGGCCAATATATACAATTAAGAGGAGAAGCTAGCAAGCACAAAGTTGCATACTTGCATGCTCTCCAGTCTCCACCTCTTCTTTAGTTTGCTCGTGTTCAAATCTTTAGTGCATGCAGGATGTTTTCTCAGAGACCAACCATCTCCAGAGCTCGACCAGATCTGCACAAGCTAAGCTACCTAGCACAGATCTCCAGCTAACTCTCATCTCCACCATGGCACCATGTGAAGTTCTTGGCAGATTTCTTGTTTTTGTTCAAGTAGAGCAGTGGACTACACCACTTGCTTTTCCATGTGAAGTTCTTGGCAGATTTCTTGTTTTTGTTCAAGTAGAGTAGTAGACTACACACACTATGACACTACTTGCTTAGTTGCTTTTCCATGTGAAGTTGATGCCAGATTTCTTCTCCAAGTGAGCTGTGACCATATGTGGATCTTGAATTGCTCAGATTTTACTGTTCCATTGGGAGGGAACTAGCTAGATATCTAGCTATACCTCTCTGATGATCTGATCTCTGAGCTCTCCCAGTCCCAGTCCCAGCTAGCTAGCTGGCTGGCTGGCTGGCTGGCTGTGTGGTTCTTCACTTGTTCTCACTGTTCCATTGGGAAATGGTCGGCTGGATCTTTCATCTTTGGCTGTACTGTTCCATCCATCGGGGACATGCAAGATCAGTCTGACATCTCTCTCTCTCTCTAGCTTAGCTAGCTCTAGCTGCTGTGTCTGTGTCGACTACGTCTTGTCTAGTGTCAAGGTAGAGCTAGTGGAACAGTAGCTTGCGCGCGGCTCAGCTCGCTGTCGTGTTCGTCTGTTCGAGCATGCGCCTAGCTAGCTGCTGCGGCATGCAGTGCAGGGGAGAGAAGCTCGAAAAGCAGCAATGGAGATAAGGGAAATCGTCATCTGTATCGATCGCCTCGTCTGTAGTTATCCTCTGCAATTTTGTAGGCAGGCGTCATAGTACGTGACCGGACGCTGCTGTACTGTACGTTATATATATATATACACATATGTATACATACGTATATATATACATACATATATATATATACACATATGTATACATACATATATATATACATACATATATGAGAGTATTATTCTATATATCTATTTTACGTCGACCACGAAAGTACTATTTTCAAGTATTAGATTTTCTTAATATAATAACAATTGAGTATTTTTTCAGTAATAAATTTTTCAGTAGAATAACTATTTTACACAATGAACATGGTGTAAGATATATATATATATATGTGCGTGTGTTTATTTATTGTATTCCTATAGGAATGAATAGATTATGTGGATGTTTGGATAAGGGGCTAAATTTTAGTGTGTGTCATATAGGATGTTTGGACATCAATTTGAAAGACTAAACGTGAACTAATTATAAAAATAATTGTAGAATCAGAGGATAATTCACGAGACAAATTTATTAAGTCTAATTAATCCATAATAGGCAAATATTTACTGTAGCATCACATTGTCAAATCATGGCGTAATTAGGCTCATTAGATTCATCTCACGAATAATTCACCGATTGTGAATGAGTTTTGTAAATAGTCTACATTTAATACTCTCAAATAGTATGTAAACATTCGATGTGACGGAACTAAAAATTTATGCCCAATCCAAACACCCCTGTATTGGTATGAACTGTATGTGTCATTCTATGCTATCAAAATATCAAAATACGGTCTCGTTTTTGGCACTGGATGGAATTTTGTTTAGCTAGTGGAATTTAGGTTAAAGAATCTTGATTACATGCATGGAATGAGAATATTTAGTTTAGTACTTTGTTTTTGTTTTTTGACTAATAATAAAACTTTAAATTACTTTATTCTATCATACAAAGTCTAAACCTAATATACTCTCTTCATCGCAAAATATAATCCTTTTCGCCGTTCAAATTTTGTCCCAAATATTATAATCTGTACAATTCTCTCCTAAATATTCATATTTTACTCCTAAAGTACTAGTTACATTTAATATTAATTGTTTCTAGTGTTTACATTTATTATAAATTGTTTCTAGTGTTTATATTTATTAGAAGTAGTTCATACTTTTTTATTACGTCTTAAAATCTAGAAATTTCTATAATTTATAGAAGAAAAAATTACTCACGTACCATTATAATTTTCAAAAATTGTTTATATGTCAGTGTCAGTAACTGTGACGGTCTTCATCTGTCAGTGACACGTTGATTACATATTATCTTGTAAGGCTATTCACAATGAGGGTTTCATGGGGAGTATTAATTACCATGAAAAATTAGATTTTTTCTGACATGATATTCAATAAATAAGGGAAGAGAAGGAAGTAGTGTCATCACCATGACATGATACTAACCCGTTTTCAAGACGGATGAAATGAAATGAAACGCCCACTGAGAGCCAAATCGTTTCATCAGATAGAGGATATTTTATGAGAGCTAATTGTATTTAATTACACTGGTTAGCCTAAGAAATAGTGAACTGAAAATCTCCACCGAGAGTTTTATTCAGTTACAAAGTTGATGTGGACTTCTAAAAAACAGTGTTATGAAATCCATCAGCTCTGAATAGCCTAAGAGCATCTCCAATGTTAAACTATTTCACTAGCTAGATTCATTCTCTTTCCTACGTGGATAGAAAATGTAGGGAAAAGAGAATAGCTAGCGACGAGCTAATAGATAGGAGATTTCACGTATTCCAAGAAACTGAGTGTATTACGTGTGGAACCAAGTACTAGTGGTGAGATAAATTATTATTTTTATTCTTCTCTCAGCTCCACATCAGCTAGTTATTTGAGACAACGATTGTGGATGCTCTATTATCTAGTAGAGTTGACACATATAGTACTTGCTAAGTCAGAGGCTAGCTATCAGATGTAGATTTCCAATGCACAACAGAAGTGCAGCTGCAAAAATAACTGCTTGTCTGAATCTCTATCTGAATCGGATTGGGTGACTTTATTTTCCAACAATTTGAGCCGGGTGACATCCAAATCAATGCAAGTTTACTCTAATTTTTTGAATAACAGAAGTTTTTACTGAACTCATAATTATATTAAGACTGTACAACTGCAATAATGAGAATACTCATGATATGACCTATGCTTAACTAAGACTGCACATAACCAAAAAAATATATAAACTAGCTGATTTAAAAACAATAGCATAGAAAACATTGAAGACAATCAATTCTAAGATTATGTTCATATGTTAATGATAAAACATTCTCTAACCACTTTAAACATAGATATGCCGCAATAAGTAAACCCCACAAGCCTGACACTACGGGAAACATGGGGTCCGCCGAGTGCATTTCCTCAAACGCTCGATCAATAAATAGGTCTGTTCATTGAGTATTCGCAACAGCACATGGTAAAACTACAGATTCCCGTAGTGCAATCCCTATATTATAACCTAGGTGCGTAGTGAATGGGTAGTTAAATGTATATATATATATATATGCCGAGTGCATTTTCTCAAACGCTCCGATCAATAAATAGGCCTGTTCATTGAGTGTTCGCAACGACACATGGTAAAACTATAGATTCCCGTAGTGCGATCTCTATATTGTAACCTAGGTGCGTAGTGAATAGGTAGTTAAATGTGTGTGTGTCTATATATATATATATATATATATATATTGTGCCATCCATTATTGATTATATGTTTTTTGTCAACAGTATGTACAAGACACTGGAGCGATACCGCAGTTGCAACTACAACTCATGTGAAGCGTCTGCTACACTGGAAAATGAATTAGTAACCTTCTGAGTTCTGAACAATTAATGATTGCTCCATTTGCAATTCATCTGTAAATCATGGATTTTTAAACCTTTCTAAATAATTGATCTTAACTTGGGCCTTTTTTTAAATAGATATGGAGATCTATATGTATATATGGTCTTGTATATGTGTACATTTTATGAATAATATGGATACAACTTGTGTTGGTTTTCTTTGTTTTGTGGGGATATAATATGGAAGTGTTATATATATAATCACCTTTTAATGTTTTTTGGATAATCAATACTTATAACTTTCGACTAATAATTAAGATAAACTATTTAGGTTTAGCGTTACACTTGTCATATATATAGTTAGATTGGTATTTAAACTACTTTTACATGCTATTATTGTAATAATTGTCGATTATATATATAGTGAGAGTAACTAATTATGATCAATATTCTATGTTGAAGATGTATTATATTTTGGAATAGTATCATTGAAATCATGCATGTATGATACTTGTAATGTGTTAAACATGGCAGTTAATGTATTCTAGAAATTAAACAGACTTGTTTTCCAATTCCAATTTGCATTTCTACTGTACATTTCAGATAACAATAATATTAAATCCTTTTTTGTTCAGCTATATGCATAGATGATTAATTTCACACATGCAACATATATACCTAATTTGAGTTCTATGAATTGTCAGCTAACACATCAATAAATCAGTTAATTTGAATTGCATTAATTATACTTTATAATATATATGCTTGCATTTGCTTTTTTAATTTCAGCATTACCTATATATTTTTCATAATAGCTTTGATTTACATACCAGGAAAAACAATATAAATATAATGTTTGTATAAAAGTTTTGTGCATATATATATAGTAGATTTATATAGCAATATATAATCATGATTTTATATATTCAATTTAATAATGGGCTGTCAATTTTGGTATTCATCTAGAGTAATTACCAGGAGTACTTGAAGTTAAAGACAAGAGTTGAATTCCTACAAACAACTCAGAGGTATGTAGTAGTTTCTGAACTTACAAGTTCTACATTTCATATATAAGTTGTTTTTGTCTTCTAAATTATTTTGTAAATATAAGAGTTTTTTTTAGAATCTATAGGTATCTTTCTTCTTTTTTATGTTTATTCTTGTCAAATAAATACCACCATCATAAATAAATAGCTCATGTTTATAAATAAAACATAATAAATAAATGGTAACATGGTTATTTGAGTTAATTTTTTAATTATTATGCACATGTCTAAAATAACTTATATTTAAGAAAATGTATGCATACTTACCCATCTTCATCTAAAGAATTAAAGGAACAAACCATCTGCTTTAGTGCCTTGATATTGTAAATTTGCAATTGAACCATGATAAAGAGAGCAATTACTCCTTTATGTCACAAAAAACCTCTAACTTAATATAAAGCTAGTTTTATAGATATTCCACACCAATTTATAGATGGAAATTGAGGAGGGTAAATTTAGGATAAATGACATGTGGGGATCTCAATTGAGGGTAAATTGAGGAGGGTAAATCGAGGATAAATTTATATCCTCAATTTCCATCTCAATGACACGTAGAATGGATCCGCTCAGGTCAATGACATGTAGATTATGAGGGTAAATCCTCAATTTCTATCTAAATTAAAAGTTATATGAACAATTTTTTCTTTATAGATAGAGGAGGATCTAATGTTGTGGCATCGTTATCATCGGAAATCAATGACTTAAGTTGAACTAATTATCCGATCTTTTATAATTTAGTATTATATTGATGACATCAGTAAAACATATCTAGTGATCTCAGAGCTCTATTGAAATCATGGTTATTACCTAACAAGTTTGTGATGATAACATTGATCTGAAATCCTAGATGCTCCATTGCTTAATTAGAGGAGCAACTTAACTAACTCAGCCTTAGCTGCATGCATGTTCATTCATTCATGGACTTTGATGATCTTATGCGTGCAGAAATCTTCTTGGCGAGGACTTGGGTCCACTTAGCTTGAAGGAGCTTGAACAACTCGAGCACCAAATCGAGATATCACTCATGAGTATCAGGTCGTCAAAGGTAATTAGTTTAGAAGTGAAATGGATCATATTTTCATATATATATATATATATACATACATCACGGGTGTAGAATAGTTATTCTACCGAAAAATCTACTACTGAAAAAAATAGTACTCAATTGTTATTCTACTGAGAAAATCTACTACTAAAAGTAGTCGGTGTAGAAATAGTTATTCTACACACGTGGTGTAGAATAGTGCTCCCGTATATATATATATATATATATATATATATATATATATATATATATATATATATATATACTTGATTCCCTCGCGCTACCGGAATCCGGTGGTTTGCTATATGTGCTCGGCACAGCACTTGGCGAAGGGTTCGCCGAATGTTATACTCTATGCTAACTCCCGTCGACCAAATGATGAAAGAAGTTAGGTTTTTACTGACGGAAGTTGGTTTCTTCCGTCGGGAAAGACCTAACTTTTGTCGGTTTTGACCGACGGAAGTTGTCTGATTTGTTGTACCGCATGCATCCTATATATTACCAACATGTATCTCTATATCCGTTCGATGTTTCGTTAATTTTGGAAGTAGTAAACATGTAAAAGATCAATAGTTACACATCTTGATTGTAATTGTAAATTTCCTGGTAAATATCTTGTTTATATTTTTTTTACAGAATCAGCAGTTGCTTGATCAACTATTTGAGCTCAAGCTTAAGGTAAGTCATGTGTCCTCGTTGACTCTTACATGTCAAATTTCTCAATTTTGACCATTTTTTTTGAAATATAACAATAATTATAACATCAAATTAATTTTATGTAAAATATATATTAATAGTGTATTTATTTGATATTGTAGATGATAATATATTTTTATTTAATTTGATCAAAGTTGAATAAGTTTGACTTTTTTAAAAAAAAACAAAAACCTTATAATATAAGATAGAGTTACTACCTGGCTAATCCCCATTAATATTACTGATTTATAAGTTTTGCAGGAACAACAACTTCAAGATGTTAATAAAGACTTAAGAAGGAAGGTAATATACACATTGATTAAAATGTTTGAATTTTTTTTACTATATTAGTGGATTCTTACAACCTGTGTACATGCACACTCAGTGGCTACCTCCAAGGGGTAGTTCAGGTGGGCTCTCGACTACCCCAAAATTTGGTTCAATACATGTTTAGATTTTTTATTTAAGTATCGATTATGTTTATATTTTTTATTTAAGAGTTGATTCTAGTGAATTTATGATATTATGAGATATAAATGTTATATTTGTCATATTTTGGAAAAATATATATTATACTTTAAGTTTATAACAATATAAAATTTTGGAATATAGAACAAGAACACCCATGAAAAAAATTTTGGAGCTGCTACCGTGCACACTTGTTTGCTAACTTCTCCCTCAAATATCAATCAAATAGATATAAAATTTTTTTCTAAAATCCTCTTTTATTGCTACAGTGATAAACAATGTAAATTTTCAAATCCTGTAAATTTTCAAATCCAAAGTCAATTGTTACAATGATAAACAAACAACATTTTTTGGTTATGAACAGCTCTTGCAATAATCCTCTTTCATTGCAACAGATACAAGAAACTTGTGGAGAAAATATGCTTCAAATATCTTACCAAGATATTGGACCCAGTGGTCATACTAATGAAGCTAACCAAGAATTTCTCCACCCTGCAATTTGTGATCCTTCCCTGCACATAGGGTAATTAATTTGTTTTCATATAATTATACACACAAGTTGTGATCTACTGTCGAATTGATAGTCTAAATGAATTAATATCTGCTAGCTAGTTTGAAGTAAATTATGTTTTGTTTCCTATATTGCGCGCGAAAAAAGAGCAAGAACTACTAAGGGCCCGTTTGTTTCAACTTTGGATTATAAAAATCCAGTTTATAAAAAAAACTAGGTTCCACTAGTTTACTGGATTGTTATAATCTGTACTCCAGATTATAATAAGTTGACATAATAAATTGCCCTGTTTATTTCAGCTTATGAAAAAAAACTAGATCGTTATAATCCAAAGTTGAAACAAATAGGACTTAAATTGATTACTCATGATAGTTTACTAAAATGAGCTGGATCATAAAACAGTTTCGAATCCAGAATTTCCCTCCCAACTAAGTTGCCAATATGTAGTTCATCCTACTATGGTTTGCAAAACCACGGGAACAAGATCGGTCACCGCGGTTTCCCTTCGCCCTAAAGGGCGGATATACATATATTATTACCAATGTATTGAAGGGTGGCGTGCTAAAATTTTATGCAAGAACCTTTTAAAAGCGGTTTGTTTGTTTTTACTTGGGATTGTTTGTTTGATTTGATACCTAGCATAAGTGTCTTCTTATGTCCTTTTTTCGCCTCCATGATGCAGGTATCAAGCGTACTTCGATCACATGAACAATGAATGAAATATTGTTGATGAGCCACAAAGCATAATGCTCTCTAGCTTATTATTACCATGTGTGTTAAACTAAGAACCTTTTGTTTATTCTCTTAATTTTGAACTGAAGTAAACAATGGTCTGGATGTGCATGCTGCATGCTACAAAAACACAGTATATCAGTTTGAATTAAGTATCTAATTAATCAAGAGTTTTTGTAGTTGTCTTTGTTCCTAGTAAATAAAGATTGAACATGTTTGGGAACCCTAAATCTTGGTCCATTCTCTGTGGATGTGCCGGGATTTGAAATTCCTAAACAGACCTTTAGCGAGTGATTCTTACCTTCAATATACAAATATGCATTGGAATGAAGACTAGTTGAATATATAAGTAAAATGAAGAAACAATTCCTCCATTATTGTTGTCAACAAGTAATTATTTTTTAGGATGGAGAGGGAGATGCCTCACTATTTTTTAAAAAGAAAAGATGTGATATAGCTCGATTCATCGAATCCAGTGAGAGGTGCCACAAGTGGCTGCAGTCTCATTGAGATATAGCTCAGTTCATCAAACCCGAGTGAGAGGCACCATAGCTGACTACAGTCTCACTGAGATATAGCTCAATTCATCAAACTCGGGTGACTCTCACTGAGATATAGCTCAGTTTATCAAACCTAGGTGAGAGGCGCCACAGTTGGCTGCAGTCTCACTGAAATATAGCTCGGTTCATCATACCCAGGTGAGAGGTGTCACAACTAGCTACAGTCTCATTGAGATATAGCTCAGAACCCGGGTGAGAGGCGCCAAAGCTGGTTGCAGTCTCACTGAAATATAGCTCAGTTCATCAAACCTGAGTGAGAGGCACCATAGCTGACTACAGTCTCACTGAGATATAGCTCAATTCATCAAACTCGGGTGACTCTCACTGAGATATAGCTCAGTTTATCAAACCTAGGTGAGAGACGCCACAGCTGGCTGCAGTCTCACTGAAATATAGCTCAGTTCATCATACCCAGGTGAGAGGTGTCACAACTAGCTACAGTCTCATTGAGATATAGCTCAGAACCCGGGTGAGAGGCGCCAAAGCTGGCTGCAGTCTCACTGAAATATAGCTCAGTTCATCAAACCCGGGTAAGACGCTTCACAGCTGGCTGCAGTCCCAAAGAGCTAAGCAATTGTAATGTCTTTGATGGAGAGGCCACCAACCTAGACTCGAACACAAAAAATCTCTCCTCATAGGCACCCGTATTTAGAGAGATTTTTCTGGCCTTAGTTGAATATTGTAAGCTGTAACCCACTGGTGAGTTTTTTTATGAAACCATTGTAAAAAGTACAAAAGAAACAACTTTACAATATTACTTACAATATATAATCAAGTTCTTCAATTCGTTTGAAACCATACATATATTGCCTTCCTTGTCTTCTAATATTCATTATCTATATAGATCAGGTTGCATTCCAAATTAAAGGTCGTGTTGCAATGTAGTAGTATGTAGCATATGATTCTCTGGTCCACTAGCTGCAAGCTTGTGTGTGAGTAGTGACCATCTCAACTAGGTCCATCTCCTTCTTCACATGCACAGTCTTGATTTGTGCTAGGACTGCTGGTGCCTCCAATGATGATGATTCAGCTTCATTGTCTTCGAGCACGTCGTCGTCCCAAGCCATCTCAATATCTATCTCATGTCCAATCTTATTGGTATAATCAATATGGTTGAAGATATAGTTCATGTCAATGTCATCATCTATGTTGTAAACCTGGTAGGGTGCCTCCTGATCCTTTGCTTCGAATAAACCATCACACATATCAATGGAGAAATCATCGTAGGTAGGAACCACAAGTTCTTCACAAGGGTTAGCCTGGATGTAATTGGTCTTGTCCATGCTGAGCATTCCTTGGGTGACCACTATGTTGGATGGGTTGGAATCTGGCCTAAACTGTGCAAACTTCTGTGTGGAAGATGCCGACGTAGGTTCTGGCAGAGATAGACGAACACCGGACTTGATCGGACCAATTCCGAGGCTTTTGATGTAGTTTTGTAGAAGGGTTCCAGATTTCGGGTTCTTGGAGCTAGCGCGGCTCCTCCTCCGTGCAAATTGTCTTCTCTTGGTTGCATTCCAATGGTTCTTGATAGAGTTTTCTGTTCTACCAGGTAGGTGCTTTGCTATCTCTGCCCATTTGTTGCCCACTTCTTTGTGTGTTTGGATTAGAACTATGTCTTCCTCCTCACTCCAAGTATCTTTCTGCATTTGTTGTCACATAAAAGATTATGTTCTAGACAAACTTTCATTATCATGAAAATTAACATGTCACGAACATTTTTGTTGTCTATGAAAATATGAATATACATTTTTAGGTTTCTTGGTTTATCCTTACTATACATTCCATTCAACCTTTTGCAAATAAATAACATGAACAAAAGACATTTAAATTCTGATACTCGTTTCCTAAGCTTGCTTTTTTCTTAATTTATGTGGTTTCCTTTCTAATCTTAGAAGTTAGAACACCCCTCTTATTTTCTACATCAGGCAAGAACTGTTTCCTTGTGAATGTTAGGCTAACTAAAATAATTGAATGCTCCAAATATAGACTAAGTGAAAGTTTATAAGGTCAATTTGGGGAGTTTATTAGAATTTATATAAATGTATTCGCATCATTCATTGCTCTCTCACTCTGATAGACCAAAAATTATTTTGATTTTTGACTAACTTCCATCATTTAGTGCACAAATAATGCATTGCATGCGTGCAGTTTACATGACCAACTCTCAAGGTCAAGGGGAGAGAGAGAGAGAGAGTAAATGAATTGGGGAGTTTATTAGCATTGATATAAATGTATCCGGATTAGTTTTTCTTGATGAGTTTCTGTGCATATAGGCAAACAATAAAAACAAGGAAATATCAAGCAATATTGAAGAGTAGGGACCATCAAAACAAACAGTACTCCATTTCCTAGGAATTAAGAAACCAGTGTAATCAGGCAAAAAGAAGGTAGGAGAAAGCACCTTGATGTTAGGCTTCAAATGGTTGTGCCATCTTTCTCTGCATTGCTTGCCTACTCTTCCAGGAAGCATTTGCGCTATTTGAGACCACTTTCTTAGTCCAAACTGTTCCACTAATTTCACAAGCTTCCTGTCAAAATTTTGCAAGAATCAGTTCACTTGTCAATAATAGCTAGAGAGAACATGAACATGTCCTGTGTCCCACTTACCATGAACGTCTTTAGGTGGACATACAGAAAATAAACAACAAAACATGCATGGACAAGTTTACTTTACCTGTCTTCATCCAATGTCCACTGCCCCTTGACAACATTTGCCTTCTTGAGAAGCTTACCCGAAGCCTTTTTACGCGGGATAAGCCTACCGTTCATCTCATATGCCTTGTACGATTCAACTCCAACATCACCTCCTCTTATGAGATGAGGAACCTCAGATTTAGGTGTGAAGAGGGGCAGGCGAGTCACAGCGGTATGACTGGCAGTTGAAGCCTGGTCGACGACGGCATCCTTATCTCCTCCTTGAGGGCAATACTCATAGCCAAGATCGTGGAAGGTTGCAAAGGGAACAATAGATCCAACAGCAGATGAACAATAGTACTGATCATGATCCTGAGCGATGCTTTCGAATGGATGATCGACAAGATGGAGCTCTTGCTGGGCATCTTTCTGCACATAGGAATCAAATGGCATGCCATCACAACCTCCTGAATGAGACTGGAAGCAACTGAAATCCATGGGGGATTTCAGAAGCAAGTTAGGAGTGTGGAGAGAGGAAGAAGGGATTGAGTAATATGGTTGGTTCCTCTCTGCCTGCATCTCTCAGGGGAGGAGACATTGGTGCAGTATGCCATAATATATCTAGACAAGAACGTATTGGTCTTAATCTTAAAGACCACGACTTAAGGGAGTTTAATGTTTCTATTAATTGACAAGTTAAGGAACCTCATTTATTCTCATTAATAGATTACTTCATGCAAGAAAGAATTAAGCATGCATTAGCATTACACATTTACACCTAAACGTGGCACATCCAGACAGTCACTCACCCATTGCAACATGGTAGTTGGTAGTCATGCAGGTAAGACTAGATTGCATGTCATTTGATGCAGGCAATAAACTTTTCAATTAAGGTGTGCAAAACCATGTGAAGTATGACCAAGAAACATATTTAACTGGTCAGTAACCAAGCCTGAAAATTGTACTATAGCTTATCCATATTAATGGCACCAAATGTTATTATGTTAATGGCAGGATAGCCTTTGACTATATAGTTACATTTTACCATTTTTTTGTTGTAAAAGGAGTGCTTTTGTTGCCACTCCTCTGAACACGAAGGTGTAGCAGTATCATCATCTACCAGATCCAAAGAACATAATGTTATATATCTTACTAATACCCCGTTATATATTGTAAGTCGTTTGTCTTTTTTTCCAAAATCAAACTTCTTCAACTTTGGTAAGTTTAAATAAAAATGCACTAACATTTAAAATATCAAATGTGCAATATTAAAACATATTTAATTGTTGATTTAATGAAACTAATTTTATATTGTAATTTTAGGTATATTTTCTAATAAATCAAATGATTTACAATATGTATCTAAGAGTGTAATTTGCTGTGTGGTGCGTAGCTCATCGATTGCCATTTGTCATTTGATATCAAGGTTTTCTGGGGGATTCAACTATTTGTCACCAGTGCGGTTGACATGTGGAACCACCCAAATCTATGACAGTGGGCTAGGATGTCAAATAATTGAACGTACTTCTTAAGGCGACAAATCGTTAAATTTTTCAGGTTTTCCGGTGACCATGTACATGATCATGTTTCAAAACTTATCTTGAGCAATGCAAATAAAGCTAAGCTGTGGTCATGGCTTGCATCAGTTGCATGAAACCAATCTGAACTCATGAACTGAACTGAATATACGAACACTTGAGATAAGGACATCATGTTTGTGTATGAAATTAATTGCAAGTTCATGCATGCCACTACCTCGCGCAGAATCGCTTCGAAATTCTACTGGCAGATAACTCGTTGTCTTACCCTAGTTGAGCAACTTCTCAAGCAGAATGTCAAAAGCTTTCAGTTCGAAAGGAGAAGAGCCAACGTCAAGTACGTCAGGGAGGGGGAGCACGTACCTACACGCCTCCTCGTCCCGCGCGGCGGGACCAGCTCCATACGGCGAGGTGCAGGCGGGGGAGAAGCAGAGGCCGCCGTCGTAGGCAGCGGCGGAGCCAGGATCTCTCCAAGCATAGGGCTCAAGTAAGAAATAAAACTACTCATGACCAGGGATCAGGACCCGGTAGACCGCGCGCGGGCGGTGGGCGGGGCCGGGGGCGACGGGTGCAGGCGCGCCGCGCGCGGGCGCTGGCCAGGGACGACGGCCGCGAGCGGGCAGGGGCCGGGGGAGGCGGCCGCGAACGGGAGGCGGGGGCATCGCCGCGGCGGCGCGCGGGCAAGGACGGCGGCGGCTCGCAGGCGACGGCCGCGGCGGCGGGACAGTTTCCGACTCGACGGCGCCGCTGCACAGACACGAAGGGAGTTTTTTTTCAATTATATACTTCTCTCTAATAAAACTTAGATACTTCTCGAAAATAAATTATAAATTGACTTTTTATCTCTGAAATATCCATCGAAATGAAAAATAAATTATAAATTGACTTTTTTACCTCTGAAATATCCACTGAAATAAACCTTTTCAATAATCATTCCTATTTTCATTCTAAAAAAGAATTAAAAAACCTATATTATGATATGAGTTATGTGATCAATCGTTTGCTATGTCAGTATCTATATGTGTATTAGATTTATACAGCTTTATAAAAGCTCTCCTTTTTCTAATTTAGAGGGAGTTTCACTACCAATACAATGTAATTAACTCGATTCGTTAGAACAACTTCCATTAAGTCTCTGCACCTATCATTTTCCTCTGGATTCTAGTTCGAGAACCGCGTGTTTTCTCATTAACTAAGGATAGCCCCTTTTTAATTCCAGGGTTTCTCTACGCCTTGTTTATCTCGAAGAACTAAGAGGGGCCTCTATCCCAATGCCGAAAATTTTTACTATATTTAGTAGATTTTCAATGGCTTCTCTTGCTTTACTAAAACGAGAGGTTTTGTCGCAAAATTAGTAGTACTTTTTGGACTAATTACTAACCCAAAATTTCTATAATAGAAAGAAACTAATGAGCTCATTTCATCATTTTATTGGCCCATAACGTTGGGAAAATATCCTGTGCAATCGTGCAATCATATAATCGTGCGATCTGATGCATCTAATCAAGATCCAACAATTACATATAAAAAAAGTAAAAAAAATACTAGATTTCATATGTATCCGTTGGATCTTGATTAAATACACCAGATCGCACGATTGCAAATTGCACAGGACTATAACGTTACACGCCCAACAGAAAATGGGCCAAAGTTATGCGTATTGGGCTCGTAAGGCCCATTAGGCCCAATAAAGATGGTTGGGCCCATCAAATATGGGCCATATTGAGCCCAGTTTCGCGGCCACAGACGCGCCGGCCCTAAGAGAGCAGAGCTCCACCATCTTCCACGGCGACGGCGACGGCGAGGGGGGGAGGAGATGAAGCTGAAGCAGCTGGAGGGACTCCTGGGGGACCTGCGGCAGTTCTCCAGACCCAAGGTAACGGCTCCCGCCGCCGCCGTGGCCCCGTACGCCGTACGCTCCACTGCCGGCGTCTCGTCTTTCGATTCGCAGCCCAGAGTGGAGGGAATGAATGTGTGCGTGACCCTTTTGCCGCCGGTGGTGGTTGGTGGGTGGGTGCAGGTGGAGCTGGAGCAGTACGCGACGGGCCCTCACATCGCGTCGCGGATGCTCTACACGGCAAGCATCCTGTTCCGATTCCCGTGCAGCTCTTGCTTTGCTTGTTCGCTTTAGGCGAGGTTTATCTTTTCCTGGAGCCTTCGAATTCGATCGTGGTGTTGTTCGCGATGTGGGTGGAATTGGGCGCCATATGTGTAGCAGCTTTGGTTCCATGTCGAATCCAAGTCCAACCAAGCAACTCTACTAGTAGAGTAGTAGTCCATGGCTGTCTAGACTACAAAAGAGTGGCTTTTCTTCTTGAATTCAGCTGTTCCAGTGTGCTTTGTCCTAGAGAAATCTGAACAATAGCTATTTATGTAATTTTCCTTTCGAGCTAATGAGCTATAGTCTCGGTAAGCCACTCGAACTCCGGAGAGTATAAACTTTTGCGATATCCATCGATGTAGAAATTTTGGAATATCTCATGTTTTGGACTTTTGGTCGATCGCAGCTATACTCGCATGTTTCAGCCTTTGGCAATGCCTAGTTCTGTGGTTTGTCTCACTAATGCCTGCAAAAATATCAGGTGAGCAAACAGTAGAGTAGATTTGTCCGGTGCGGTGCTGGTTTGATGCTAACACTCAAGTAGGTCTGGTGTGATTTGCTTTGCTTTGCTGTATCTCACTTATGGTGATTTGGTAAATCCATCAGGTGGAGAATAGTTTTGAGGACATAACTGGCAAAGTGGTGGCTGACTTTGGCTGCGGCTGTGGCACCCTGGCTGTGGCAAGCTCTCTGATGGATGCTGAGTATGTTTTTAGATCTTGTATTTAAGCATCCACATCGTGAGTTCTTTTAACCAACTGGTTTATTCTGGACTGGTATTGGTAAAGATTTCAACTCCTTAACTGTGCAAGGGTGTTTCCATTTCTTTAATTCGACTGCACATTGAGTTGCATCATTGCATGCTCTTTTTTTACACGCAAGTTATGACTGATTGTATCTGCAATGGTATGGTGATTGATTGTGCTGTCTGAAACTCTGAATATGGTTTACCTTTGTTTAAGCTTTTCCTAGTATCCGGTATAATGGTCAGTGATGTTCTTGTGTTGATGCACAATCAGTTATGGAACTTGGTGGACAGTAAATTTCCATAATAGTCCACCTAGCCAACTACCTCAGCCCCTTGTCATTTTTTCTGCCAAAATAGTATGCCATTAGGCCCATTATACGATCTTATAGTTTTGGCCAAATATCTATGTCTACAACAACAACAACAAAGCCTTTCAATCCCAAGCAAGTTGGGGTAGGCGAGATTTGAAACCCAACAAGAGCCATTAATCAAGGTTCAGGCACATGAATATCCATGTCTATGTTACAATCAATCAATCATTCAATAGCATAGGGTGAACTTATATACTGGATAATACTGTTAAGCACTGATCCATCAGTAATTCAGTATCGGGAATAAGAAACTGGGGTCTATGTTAGTTTATTTATGGCTTTTTATTATTTGTCGAGTTACAATTACTAGTCTTGTTTCTCTATGGTTGTGGGATCACAGGCATGTTGTTGGTATTGATATTGATCTGCACGCCCTTGAAATCGCTCAAGAAAATGCTTCTGATCTAGAGGTATGGCATTGTATTGGTTCCAACTATGGCCATTGTTTTAATCTAAAGCAGAAAAATCCTCATACTCTTGTTTTCACCTTTACCAGTAGCTTACATCACTGCCAGAGACAGACTGCATAATTTATAAATTTAGTCATCCTTTGTTACAATTCTCGTGTATATGTAGTGCAAATTGTTCATTGCCGTCTTCCTATTGAACAGCATCGTGGAAAGTAATATGTGCTAGCATGCTTAAATCATCTGTCTGTGACTTTTTAGCAGTGCCATCGGTTTTATCTATTACCTCTTGGTAGCTGGTGGTATAACTAATTGTGTTCCTTTCTTTTAAGAAGTTAACTAATTATGTTTCTACTACAGCTAATTAAAGGGTCACTAGTTAGTCAAAAATCATGCACTTTATGTGTGTCCTTAGTCCTTACTCCTTAGGCACCAAAATCACAACTCAAAATTCATACTTACCCATTCAAACACTACCCAAAAAGAGAAGTAATAAACCGTATACTACTGATATGCACTACAAGTTGTTTTTAGTTTACACTAGGGATGTTTTTTATATTGAAAATTTGCACTTTTACATTTCTTTATGCGTACTACATCATCCATGGATTTTTCAAGTATTTTTATCAATGCATTCCTTTTCTTAAAACCTGCAATTGTTTTGTTATGTTCAATTGATCTATGAATGAATCTAGATTATCCTTTTAGATATTGATTTTACAGTCTCCTACTCTCCTCTGTTGTTCTTTAGTATTAGTGATCAAATTTGCATGGCTAAGCACATGCTGGCAAAGTAGGACTGAAAGTGCTAACTAGAGACTGAAAGATTTGATGTATGTTTCTAGGATTATAGGATCAATAATAATTCTCGAATATGCGGATGACATGTTTATTTTTCATTAAATGTTTGTTGTGCAGCTGGATATCGACTTAATTCAGTGTGACATAAAGAACTTAAATTTGAGAGGTATTTTTCTTAAATGAATTTGTACGGAACTTTTGATTATCCATACCCTGTTGCATCTGATATTTCTGAAAGTTTTTTCCCGACGCTGTTCTTTTCTATTGTGTGATATTTATCTATTGTTTCATTAGTAGATAACACTAGAAAACGATGACATGTCCATAGTAGTATCCTAACTAAAGCTACTTTACAAGCTGGCTGTTAGGCTCACCCCACCTAGCCAACCCAACCATAAAACCTAGGCGTTATAGTGGGAGAGGTGGGGGCTTTTATCCATAGTCCAACATTCCCCCTACAGCGTGTGAGCCCGGCGTAGCCCGCAGCAGGTTCTAGAGGCTCGGCGTAGCCCGCAACAGGTCTCAGCACACTAGATAGGCGCAGGGGAAATCACGCAGCGGAAATGCGGAAATGCGTGGCCAGGGGGGTTCGAACCCAGGACCTTGGCTCTGATACCATGTTAGGCTCACCCCACCTAGCCAACCCAACCATAAAACCTAGGCGTTATAGTGGGAGGGGTGGGGGCTTTTATCCATAGTCCAACACTGGCTAATTACTCTCCAGAACTTCAATGGCTCACACACCACTATTCAGTCAACAAAGCAGATGATAGAGCTTCACAAAACACTTGTGGATGGTTCTTTCAAACAGATCATATGTTTATACTCAAAAGCATATATGCTTGCAACATCAAAATGTCTCACTAACCTTTTGGTTACCTATTATGTTGTAGGCCTTCTTGTTGATACTGTTGTCATGAATCCTCCCTTTGGTACAAACAATAAAGGAGCAGACATGGAATTCATTTCTATGGGCTTGAAGGTGGGAGCAGTAATTGTTACTACCTCCGATCAGTAATATATGGCATTTTAACGCTAAGTTTAGTGTTAAAACGTCATATATTAATGACCGCAGGGAGTATCACAACTTCACTGAAAGATTATGGTATTGATGTTTAACTTTTTATAATATCTATTACTATTCGCAGGTTGCTTCTCGAGCTGTCTATTCTCTACATAAGACTTCTACCAGAGAAGTAAGTTTTCCTTTAAGGGGATAACAAATGTAGCATATCGAAAATCATCTCTTTTATGTTATTTGATTCTGCTCGATATATGTGATGCTTCCTTTCTCTTTGACAATACTATATTTCGCAGAAAGAAGTAATATTTCGATTTTCGAAAATCATATTATTTGTCAATGTTTCATCTTCTTGTATTTAGTATGGAAGTTTCATTCATTGATTTTTTTTACCTTTTTTGTCTGATCTTTAGTACATCAAGAAGGCAGCCTTGCGCAACTGCAATGCCATTAGTGCTGAGGTTCTATGTGAGGTAACTAAATAACACCAGCCACTTTTCTATAATATCAAGAAGTAAGTTCTATTGCGCATTCCTCCCAAATTGTCGCTCCACATTCCCAACAGGGAAGAGGTAAAAAATAGCTGTTCCTTTAGATGTTGAGTTAAACATTTGGGTATCAGTGAAGTTTAGAGGACCAAACATATTCTACCTGCTAGCTCCAGGAAATCTCAGGAAATAGATCTGTGAATGCAATATTGTGTTACCTGTGATTTTTAATCATGTCCTGTCCACGCCCCACACATGTTTTCTTTATATTATTTGAAAAACTGGAGTATAATGCCAAATTGTCAATAGCTTTTCTAGTTTTGCTTGAAATCCGGCAAAAACTTTGTTTTGAAATGAGTTGACTCTACATTAGGGGTTTACAGGTCATCAAAAGAATGGAGTATATGTTTTCTGTTTCCTGATCTGCACCTGCTGTGGTAATCTCCATCTTCCTCTGTTACAGCTACGCTACAATCTTCCACAGACATACAAGTTCCACAAGAAAAAAGAGGTTGACATTGCCGTCGATTTTTGGCGTTTCGTTCCACGGGCCCGAGAAGAAAGCAGAGGCGGAGCTAGCGAAAAGTAGAGATGATACAAAGGCTAAGCTTTGTGAATTGATTTCTAGACTAGAAGATACAAATGTTAAGACTTAAGGAGGTTCATGAATGATCAATTTGAGATATTAAATAGTATCTTTTTTGCAAGGCACCTCCTCCAGCAACATTAGCTCTGAGGCTCTGCCCCTGGAAGGTAGCAATGCATGCTCTGGTACCAACGTTAAACATAATGAATGTACGATTAATTTTAGGGTGTTTGGTTTTGCTGTGAGTTGTAAAAAAACAGATGTGAACTGTTTGTTGTGAAAAAAATGGTTGTGAGTTGTCTGCTGTGGAAAAGCTAAAAGTCGTTTGGTTGAAACTGCTGTAAAAAAACTGTTGTGAGCTGACTGTTATATAATTTTCATCATTATAATATTCTATACATATATATAAATAGGAAACACTCAATATTGATGCAACTAAATAACTAGAAAATATATTAGATAAATAAAAAATACATAGTTCATCTGATAAAGTGACCGGTAACCACATATTATCTCATGGAATTGTGCAATATAATACAAATCATAATAATGTTTGATCAATTAAGACACTTTGAATTCATGTGCAGGGTCTAAGCTGCTTCTAAGTTTCTACTAGAAAACTATTTTTAAAGCACTAAACGCACTCTTACTATGCATTGTCAAATACTAGCTGTTCAGCCGTTTTGTGTGTCCCTCTCTTGAGTTCGATATTCGATGCGATGATGAACTGGACGTTCAACTTTTCATTTGCTGTTACATGGAAAAAAATTCACAACTACAAACAAATGAACTCTACTTTGCTATTACATGGAAAAAAAATCACAACTACAAACAAATGAATTCTACTGTTCAACTTTTCATTTGCTATTACATGGAAAAAAATTCACAACTACAAACAAATGAACTCTACTTTGCTATTACATGGAAAAAAATCACAACTACAAACAAATGAACTCTACTGAGGGCTAGTTTCAGCCCAGATTGGATTGCAATTATGTTCTGGGGAGACGGCATGCTTCAGACCATTCTGACAGCGTAACCATTTGCAAAGCACAGATACATTCATTCATACATTCACAGGAACTTCAAAACCAGTAAACATACATTCATATTGTGAAATGTTAAGCTTCCGTTTGGTACAATTCCAAATTCTGATTCTGATGCTGGTCAAACTTAGCTCAAAAAATCTTGCATCTAGAGTTTAGTTGAGTCATCTGGTTTTTGTATTAGACTTAAAATAAAAGTTTAAACTACTTTATTTCATCAAACTTATTCAGTATGAATCTCGGAACTGGAACACACGCGACCGGCATTATCAACTCTCTCTGTATGATGCTGCATCTGGCTCAGCTCTATTGCTCGATCAGGAGGGCATCGATGTTGCGTTTGCCGTCTGGCCCTTTGCTGTACCAAGATGAGACGTAGTCGCCATATATCACATCCCTGTACTTGTGTGGATGCTCCTTGCACACCAGCTGTGGGGCGGTACATATTTTCCGAGATTTGGACGGGTCATAGAATGTTGCTACTGATAGGCGGGCGCGATCAGCATTGACAATAGCTCGGTGCACGGCACTTTTGTATCTCCCATTGGTTATGATCTGGAGAAGGGTAAACATGATGAGTAGCATTTGGATGTCAAGAACTGAATTGTATGTGAATAATGCATCGGTAGCGCCTAACCTGAATATGATAGTAAACAGGCTAATCAAAGCAGTATAAGAAGGGATAAATAGGGAGAATAAGTATCACAGGATCAGATTTACATCTTAAGTTTGCTTAGGATGTCCGGACCGAAAAAAGAGACAATTGCAAACAACCTATCTCAATTCATGTGGATGAAAGAAACCCATTTGTATGAATTATGTTACCAAGTGCACCAGTTGGTTGCCAGTATTGGCATTTGGGAGTAGAAACTAGAAAGTAATTCAAATATTATATTTAACTAAAAATGACTTGTTTACCAAATTTGGCATTGTACTAGAAAAACATTATTCTAACTTATAATTTCTGGATCAGGTTGCTGGTAGCAAGACAATCTTGGTGATTGGTGTAATGGACTTTATTAGTAAAACTGTTACCGATAGCTTACGAAACTCAGGAAATGAAATACAACATGGACAATCATAAAACAAGTAGGATTTTCCAGCCAGCCCCCCAAATTGTCGATCTTTGATCACATTTGCACAAGCTAGTGAACTAAATTTAGTTGTCAATGCCAGATCAATACAGAATGAGGTCATGCCGAGTAGGAAAATGTGTTATGGCAGTTTGGAGCATACTGTTACTTGTTAGATAGCACTATATTAAAGCGCATGTGAAAGAATATTACCTCTGTCTGGTCAGACAAAATTACAAGGATCCCATCAGGCAAAGAAGGCACAGGTATCCACCTCTCATCCTTCAATACTTCGAGCCCACCCACATCATCTTGTATTAAAAGTGTTATTGCTCCCATATCAGAATGAGATTGCAATCCAAGAGCAAGATCAGGTTGTGGGCAAGGAGAATAGTAGCTAACAGTAATATTCTGGTAAACTTCTCCCACTGCTTCCTCTATATAAGAAGGCGGCAGGCTCAGACTTTCAGAGATGACGCGCAACAATCTTCGAGCGAGGTCTTTCGTGCTGTTGCTGTATTTCACAACAGTATCCCTGTAAACATTAAGTTATTATCTTATTTTTTCTATTACAGTAAAATGGCAGCTCATGTGATGAGTTCAACATGAGTATCTACAATGACACAAGATGTTTTGAGTTATTCTTTTCTCGGTCCAATGACTACTCAGTAGTCAGTACTCACAACATAATTCAGTTAAATTCTTCACACAAGCATGCCCAATGGCTCTGCAAGGAACTAAAGAACAGTGCTTCACATGGAAATACACCTAAGTGACCTAACCTACAGCAGAGACAACCAAACATGCAGGATACCTCAGTGTTTTCCTCCACTTTCTACTTTCATCATATCTGAACATTGAATTCACATCTCTCATTTTTTGATGATTTGAGAAATATTTACCATTTGTAACCATTCCAGATATGAAGTTATGAACTGATCAATGGACATAAAAAGTGGGTTTTGTTTCGGATCACCTGTAGCCGGGGACGAAGTCGGGCCACCGGGTGGGGTTGCGACGGGACTCCGGGAGAGTGTGGTGGTCGAAGTAGTCGCGCCAGTCGAGCACGGAGTCGTCGTTGGCGAGCATCCTGCTGCCGTACCCCTCGGCGGCGGCGCCCCTGGCTGGGTCGCAGGCGAACCGGAGCTTCTCCTCCATGGGGGAGCGGAAGAAGGCCAGCCCCGCGCCCCGCATCGCGTCGAGGAGGCCCGTAGGGACGCCGTGGTTGACCACGTGGAAGGCCCCCCACTCGGCGCACGCGCGGCAGACGGCGTCGTCCGCCCCGGCGGCCGAGAGGTCAACGACGGGGACGGAGAGGGGGGAGGCAGCCGCAGGGAGGCCACCGGTGGGGTCCGGGCGGAGGTCGGGCGGCTGCACGTACTGCGCCGGGAGGCGGGTGACGCCGGCGTCGGCGAGGGCCTGGACTCGCGGCGCCGCGGCGGTTTCCATCAAAGCGGGCGGCGGCGGCAGTGTCACAGACTCACAGTCTCACAGACTAGCGTGTTGACTATTAGAGCTTAGAGCATTGTGGAATGATCGTCTCAAATAGCTAACTAAGGTGGAGCTGAGAGAAAAAATAAAAATAATAATTTATCTCATCATTAGTACTTGGTCTCACACGTAATACACTTAGTTTCTTGAAATACGTGAAATCTTCTATCTATTAGCTCGTCGCTAGCTATTCTCTTTTCCTCCACATTTTTCATCCATGTAGGAAAAAAATGAATCTAGCTAGTGAAATAACTTATCATTGGAGATGCTCTTAGAGTATCACCATTGCACTTTATTTTTGACATGCTATTTATAGAAAAAAAGCTTTTCTATTTAAATTGATATGTTATTTTGCTATTCACTTCAATATTTTATCAATTTATATAAATGCAAAGAAAATAAAAACCATTAAACAAACTCAACACTAGACTCAATGAAATAACAAATTTGATTAGCTTGCTAGATGTAGCAAATATGGAGAGAAGAATAACAAACTCTTTAAAATAACAACTCAAGTAGCAAGTACAATGGAGTGATTTTTTAACCATATATACTATTTTAGGGGATAACAAGTACAATGAAAATGCTCTTACACACTCAAATTATCAGTTTCTATTCGCTATTCGTTCTCTCGAAAATATAAGAACTCTTAAAAAAACTCATTAAGTTCTTTTATCTCTAGTGGACCCTTACCCTCTATCTCAGACTCTCATTTGTGACTGTCACATAGGCACACGCTACCGTACACCTTGAAACGAGATCCTCTACAGTCGGTCTCATCGACTAAAAAGGGATATCAACTCTTTCGGTGTCGTCCAATTTTAATCGAACAATGCACGAGGGGGGCTTCGTAGCGGTGAGACCCACCTCGTACAAAGGCTTCAAGGGGAGTGAAGGGGGCTCCCTGCCGTTCATTGAGATTGAACGGCTAAGGAGCCCGACTACCCTCTGTAGTCGCCCCCTACTATAGAGGAGTCAATTCCGTAGATCGTTGTCGCACACTCCACGTAGATCGTTGCCGCACGTGCATGCTTCCCGACGGTCTTTTCCGCATGCAAAAGCCAAAGTAGGGAGCTCTTTAAGTCAAAAGTATGGATTCTGATTTGAGTACTATTGTTTACCGGACGAGTTGCGATTAGGTGCACAAATGTGAATATTCGATAATAATATGAAAATTACTTCCATTTATGAGTTATTGTTATGAAATAAAATTATAATTAATTGGTATATCAAGAGTGACAATTTTTTTTTTAAAAAATGGTAGTGCTTGAGACCTGAAATATTTTTTCGGGAGACCAATAAAATTGCACTGATTATGTTAGTTCATATTTCGTACAAAATTTCGGTGAAATTTGAATGAAAAATTCATGAGTTCCAAACCAACAAAAATTTGAATGAATGTGCGCAAACGCGACCGCTCCACTCGGCACTCCCCGTCTCCTCCTCTCCTCTCCCGGCTCCGATCCGGCGCGAGCCGCATTGCCCGCCGCCGCCGCCGCCGCTGCGCGCGGACGCCGACCCGTCGGAGGACACGCGGAAGCGGAGTGGTGTGGGTGGAGTAGTGGCAGTACCAGGCAGCAGACATGCCCGGTTCGCCCAAGGTCTTCTCCTCCGTCTCCTCCTCCCGCCGCTCCTCGCTCCGACGCCTCCTCTCCACGCCGGCCTTCTCCGTGGCCTGCCTCCTGTTCGGGCTCGCAGGGTTCCTCGCGGCTGCATTCTCTGTCTCCTGGGCGCCGGGCGCCCAGCCGCGCGGCCGCTGCCCGGACTCCTCTCGCCCGCTGTCCGTCTCCGTTGGGTGGGACCGGCGGCCCGCCGATGCCGCAGCTGGTGCCGGCGCCAACGATCTCCCGGCGTCCCTCGCCACCGGATCGCGCGAGAGGCACAAGGTGATGGCCTTCGTCGGGATCTTCACCGGCTTCGGCTCCGTTGGCCGGCGCCGCGCGCTGCGGCGGACGTGGCTCCCCGCGGATCGGCAAGGTCTCCTGCGGTTAGTCGTCGATATCACAGATCGCTAGTTCATATTTGCTTGCGAGTGCAGTTGAAATGATTAGTGATCTAGATGGAATTTCAACGGAACTTCTCATCATTTAGAGTTTTATACTACTGATCGGCTGTTCGCTGTCAAATTATTAGTTCATATAGAGATCACTATTTGAACGAATTAACTTTAGGTTTGCTGAATTGCTTCTGGGAGATCTGCTTGTTGGTATAGCTTACTAATTCATCTGTGCCCATTGTTTCTGAGACAGAAACAGAATCTGCTAGTCATAAGAAGGGATTAGTCCTTTGCAATAGTTAGATTTCTCTCGCTAGTAAGGAGCCACTGGCACTTCATTATTTTGTTGCTTGAGATCATCTACAATGTAGTGATGCAAATATAGTTAAGCAATGTATTTAATGCCTAGCTACAGTAATTTGAACATTTGATTAAAGTGGCCTGCCAACATGAAACAAGGTCCGTGTTACCTATATATGCGCAACCATTAACTATTTTGGTTTAATTTCAACCTAAGTGGATATTTGTTGTCACAAAGTTCAATCCATGCTTGATGATCGATGCTTGATGATTACTTTGGCAAAGTGTCCTTGCATTAGTTTTTTTTTTGTTCACTGTGTTGCAGGTTGGAGGAAGCAACTGGTCTGACCTTCAGATTTGTGATTGGAAAAAGTAAAGACAAGTCTAAGATGGCAGCTCTTGAAAGAGAGGTTGAAGAATATGATGATTTTGTGCTGTTAGATCTTGAGGAGGAGTATAGCAAGCTTCCATACAAAACGTGAATAGCAATATAGCATAACTATTACTACACTTTCTTGTTATTTCTTCTCAAGGATGCTGATTTATTCTTATGTTGTAGGTTAGCTTACTTTAAGGCTGCATATGCGCTGTTTGATTCTGACTTCTATGTTAAAGCTGATGATGACATCTACTTGAGACCAGGTGCATAACAACATCTACTGACTTTGACCACTGTAGATCCTTTCTTTTTATTAATGACTGGCACTTTCATGTTTCATCACTGATTTTCTATTCTGCAGATAGACTTTCATTGCTTTTGGCTAAGGAGCGTTCACATACACAAACATACATTGGGTGCATGAAGAAGGGGCCAGTTTTTACTGACCCAAAGTTGAAATGGTCAGTTCTGTCATTTAGTGCTATATGACACAACGAGCTCTCTTTTTTTTTCGTATGTTGGCCTTTTTCATTGGGAAAGTTTAACTCAATGAAGAAATACTTACAACATCATGGCTCATGCTAAGTAACTGTAAAGTAGCTAATAGAGAAAAACTTTATCCAGAAGTGACTCTCATCTCTATATAAAAATTATCACATAAAAGATTAGTCTTATGGTGTCAAAAATATTTTATTACTTTATCATCATGGACTGAAAATAACTGGGTTTCAGATTCGTAATTACATGCTTATGTTATATTGTACAAAACCACAACTACTGGTATTTCAATATCTGGATGGTTTCAAGGCATGGAGCACATATGTTGAGTCTGAAGCAATCACTTGGTCTATAGGATTGGAAAGGAAGAAAGGCTCAACTGGAATATAGGTTTACTGGATTGTTTTTGAGATGCTAATGCACATGTATCCTGAATCATGAACCCTAACAACTGTCAGATTCAACATCTATGGGATTAAAGAATTCTTATATCCTTTATATGCATCTTGTTAAGTGCTGTGACTCTCCAATCCACAGCAATGCAGTTCCCATTTCTGTATCTGTGCTTACTAATTTAGCTGTGCAAGCACTCTTGTGATCATTGAAGCTGGTGCAACCAACAATTTGTGTCTAAAGTATACATCAGTTCATGAGCTTATAACCCACTTCAACATGCTTTGCAATATCTTCTGTGCGATTATAGTTGTAAACAATTTAAGACAAAGTTATTAATTTAGCCTCTGGGGTAGTACTAAGACAAACAGTTTTATTTCCAAGATGTATTGTTGCTATAAATGTTATCAGGGCATATGTGCAGAGAATTCCTCATGTTGCTCAGACTTTCATACTTGCCATTGCTCCATGCGGCAATAGTATTATGTGTACCATTTATTAATGACTGCTTCATTTTTTTTTTGAAAACCTGCTTCGTATATTTTCTCATGCTCTTTTTACAAGTGCAGGTATGAGCCACAATCCTACTTGCTTGGATCAGATTATTTCCTTCATGCATACGGGCCTATTTATGCTTTATCGGTTGATGTGGTGGCAAGTTTGGTTGCCTTGAGGAACAACAGGTAAGTGACAGTCCCCATCCCCATCCTGTTGTGAAGTTAGCATTCTTGTACTTGCCTTCTTACACCAGCTAGCCTGTTTGGTAGTACCAATTATTTCATGCGGACTAGGGGTGTTCAAGTCGGTTTTGGTTTCGCCTGCTTCGCTGGCCCGTGGGGGTAACTGGTGAGGCCATGGCCCACTGCTTTCCCTCAATGAACGGTTTCGGACAGTTTGGCTGAAACCGCAATGAGCAACCCTAATGTGAACCCATGTACCAGCTGTCAAGAAGTTGTATTGACTGTTACTGCAGTCTTTTTGGCTTACATATAGCCCTGTTCCAACAATTGTGAACTATTCTTGTAGTTGTAGCTTTCATTAATAAAGAAATGATGTTGCTTTTTAGCCAATCTTTTTTGTTTATTTGGTTGGACAAGTTAATTGTTCAGATTATATTTAGCTCAGTCCTGGAGCCTGAAATAAACATACTACATGTGCACTCATGGGCTTCATCCTTTCTTACATAGGACTATTATTTCATGCATTTTGCATCATTGTTGACCTTCATCCAAGATTTACTCATGTTATACATTTGTTTGATGGATTATACATCTGTTTGTCCAGTTTCCGCATGTTCAGCAATGAGGATGTTACTATTGGATCCTGGATGCTTGCTATGAACGTCAACCATGAAAACACACATGCACTTTGTGAACCTGACTGCACAGAGTCCTCAATTGCTGTTTGGGATATTCCAAAATGTTCAGGTTATTTCCTTTCTTAATTCTTAAATTCCAAAAAAAATCAGATTATTACCTTTCTCATTCATTTATTTCCGTGGCCATTCTCCATGTAATTGGTTAGAACATAATTTTTACCACATTGTACTCTCCTTTCGATCGACTTCAATATCAGGAAGGCCATAGGTAAATAGGTTAGTAAGAATCAATAGCATTAATCAACCTGCAGAAAGGCCGCAGTGTTGCACAGCAAAACCAAACTCTTGTTATGAAATTTGGTAGGAGATGGATAAAAGGCATAGATGTGCTTGTGCAGATTTGAGAATCATAGAAGCTGGTTCCGAAACTTCTGGCTAAACTTATATCAATACAAAACTTTTTTGTCTAAAGACTTCATCCAGCTGACGCATGCTTGTATGCTTATGCCTAATTAAGGTCTTTATTCCAGCTGAGTCTGACGCATGCTAACATGTTGCTGAATCCATCGTCCAGGGCTATGCCAGCCGGAAGTAAGGATGCTAGAGCTTCATCGAAGAAAGGAATGCACAGGCGGTCCATCTGAGGTGGCTGAATCTGATGACCGATGAATTTTCGTTCGTACGCCGGACCATGCAGCAGGCGACATTATGGCAGAATGGTTGGCCTCTACCTCGAATGGATTGCCGGGGCATTCACGGAGCTCACCAGGTACACTCATTGCGTGTGCACCGTTGAGGAAACCAACGACGCCAGATTCAGGCGTCGGATGGGGCGGTGTCACGGAGCTCTTGTTCTACATTCTCGTCGCATTCTTGTTTTGGTTATGGTTGCTGATTACAGTACTATATTATTGCTAGAGATGCTAACCATGAACGTATCGTAGTGAAGCAGTTAACATACCATATTACCACACTCTGCCTTTTTTTAATGTGCTGCCCAGACTTTATTTTGGGATAAACTTGTCCATGTGACCATGTTTTAGAATGTAATAAGTTTGAAAGTTTAAAATTTATCTCAAATATAGAAACTTTGTACTCGTAAAAGATTATTTTACCACTAACGTACTTATTTCATTCATTTTTAAAGATGCCATTGACTTTTATCTCACCGTTCGTCTTATTTATTTATTTTTAAAAATACCATTTATTATTTTTATAATTTATTTTATTATTGAAGGTACTTTCCTTATATTTTTGTATATTTGCATAAATTTTTTAAACAAAATGAATGGTCAAATATTGTAATAATAATCAACGGCTTTATTTAAAAATGAATAAGATAGTAGCTGATTACCCCACCTAATTACTCAAATTTGTACTTATTCGTCAAGTCGTTATGGTAGAGAACAGTAATATCATCTTTTATTCGTATCCTTAATGTCTAAAATTTGTTATATTTTGTGATGTATAAAAAACAAAACTTTTGATTTGTGAGCAGGTAATTTGGTAAAAGTAAAGTTTTTTTATAAGGGAAATTTGGATCCATGCCATTATAATTTTGTGACTTTAGAGAAATGCCATTACAATTCACGTATTTAGATTTATACCATGACAAATTCAGAGAACTCCAAACTATACCATTAAAAATTTAGAAAATTTCGAAATATGCCATTACAATTTTAGAGAAATCTGAAATATACCATTAGATTTTGTGAGGGCTGCAATTCTGGAATGATATATATACAAATAGACGAATTGTAGTGGCAAAGTTCTAAAGCACGGTAATTGTAATGGCATATATCTAAAAAACCCTTTTTATAAAGTTGAAAAGATAGAACCAAAGCCTTTAGATAGAGGTAGTAGTTTGCAATTGTGTATCGCTGTCATAGACCACATATGTGGTAGGCAATCAAAACAGGAAGGTTTCCTCTCCTAGCTCCAAGGATTGGTCGCCGTAGCTGTTTGGATTTAATTCCAATAACTACAGATAACTCAGACCACTTGCATGCATGCTATCTAACACATTTAAGTCGATTTGATGCAAGCAGCTGGATTCATTAGTCAGTGTGAGTAAAAAATCACTCCCTGTGTTGCTTGCATCGCATTATTTTAACTGGGGTAACAGAAGATCTGTCCTGGATAAGATGGCTCTGGTTCTCCATTTTGGAGTATCCAAACTGTTCATCATCAATCCCGTTTCGGTTCTCATATAGGTCATTCCAGTTATTGCTATTAAAAAAATTGTATTTTGATTTTTTATATATATTACGGATTATTTATATTAAGCTATATATTTTATTCAATCTATATACTATATTTAAGATATCAATATATTCAAATATACAATATTTAATCAAATTGATATATATTTTAAATAATACTAGAGTCAACTAGTCAACTAGCACTCTAAACAATTAGTACTACATGCAACTAGTAAAATATAAAATAAAAATATTTATAAAAAATGTAAAATTTGCAATATTTGGAACAAAATTTGAACGTTTGAACGGTAGAAAAATGGATCTATTTTTCCAATTAACAAGTAGATGAAGTTTGCAACGAGAAATCCTGTGGCTGTCAGGGTTTTGACCAGTGACGAGACAGGATGACTATCAGAGTGAGAATTTTGCAGTGGCTTTTCCGAAAGCCCCGACCACATGCTCCGGACAGGCAGAAGATCCAAACCCCAAGCTGCCACGGCAAAAAGCTTCTTTTTCTTTTAAAACCATAGGATATTGAGTAACAAGTGTGCGTTTGGTTTAGATGGATGATTGGCAAGACAGTCTAATAAGCTTAATTAATTATTTGTAAATGTTTAATGTAGCGTCACATTGTCAAATCCACTGATTATAAATGAGTTTTGTAAATAGTCTATATTTAATACTTTAAAGTAGTATTTAAATATTTGATGTGACCAGAGTAAAATTTAGCCCACAAGACCAAACAACCCCTAAGTCTATATGTGCTTTAGAGTTAAAATATATTTTTATAAGTAATATGTTGTTACAGTTAGATAAATAAATTTTGAACTGTAGAACTTATTATATTTTAGGATAGAGTGGTATCTATTAAACAATTATATTAGGAAGTTATACATAAAAGATAGGTAAGGAGTACAGATGAGATAAAACTTGTTAATTTGTGAACTAAGAATAAATAATATTATACAACAATACAAATAAAGTTTTTTTGAAGAAGAGATAGAATGCTATAAACAAAGTCTTTTTTTGACGGAGTAAGTAAGAATTTTTTTTAAAAAAAAATGATCCCTTGATCTTGGAAGAGAAAACATTACATATCAAATTACAACAAGAACTTGCATTGCTTTGTGGCAACTGTTCGTTCGTAAACATATATTTGAATATAAAAATCATCAGAACCTGGACCTTAAACAAACCCTTATTAAATAATAGAATGAACCCTAATCAAACGCTAGCTTAAGTAGCTAATCGATCAGCTGGCTGGCTGGCTGGCTGGCTAGGTGTGGAGGATGGCCGGGCGGCAGTAGGCGCCGTTGAGCCAGCCGTCGGTGATCTGCTTGTACGCCGCCTCGGTGAGGTGGATGCCGTCCCAGCTCAGGTGCGCCGCCGGGCTGGAGCACGCCGCCGCGCCCTGCATCCCGCACCGCGCGTTGTTGTTGTAGTTGTACTTGCCGCCCCCTGACCCGCAGCACGTCTCGAACGCCGACGCGCTGAACCCTGCGTGCACACATGGTATGTGTTCAGAAAGGTACGTGTTCAGATTCATCGATGTTATCGATTATGGGTGAATCTGGAGAAGACTATAATGATTTACGTTCTGGAACGGCGGCGAGAATGTTCCGTTTTGTTTGGAGGAGATATTGGTTAGCTGTAGCTCCCACTTTTAAACGGTTCGGATTCTTGTTTTAGATTATAGAATTTAATATATAGCGGCAAAATCTAATTACTTAGTATGTAGATACTGAAGAACACTAGCTTTTCTAGACTTGTTAGACAGAAGATTTTGAGAGTTGTAGGTTTTCTTTTTAGATAGTTTTTCAAATTATAAAACTCAACAATAGTAAAATATTGTGAACCGTTCATTTATTTTGATCTAATTGATAAGATTAAAGATAGTGACCTATTACATCCTTGTTTTTTTTGTGCAAACTTTCAATTTTATGTGCTAACTTTTTAATTTTCTGTATATATTTTCCAATTATATGTCGATGCTAAGTATTTTAATTTTAGTTTATTTTAATCCTAATTAAAATCAATGGTCTAGGTTAATCTTAAGTTAGCACACGTATATATAAATACAAATTTTACAATATTTGATGAGGTATCACAATTTTTAGTGTTAATCGTAATATTTGTTTAGTATCTGAAACAAATTAACACTAATAACTCTATCAAGTATACTACTGTAAAAAACATTTTTTTAGTGTGGTTTTGTGAGTGAACAGAATGGGTGCAATTGGACTAGTGGAAAACATACGGCCACCTAACCGGCGTATCCGCCATTATTTCCAGCTCTGCCGGCCATAGAAAATGGCAGTCACGAGCTCGGCTAAGCTTTCACCCATGTCGGCCACCTCCCTTATTCTATCCACATCCCCTCCTCTGCCGCCGCGCCGCCGCCGAATCTCACCAGGACGGTGCACATGGCCCCCATCATCTCGTCGTCGTCCTCACCAGTCACCACTCACCAGCAGTTGCACCACTACTGCGCGCTACTGGTGCGAGCTGAGCTCGCGTTGCCTGTCCTGAGTTTGGGTGGTCGCCGGCGATGGAGGTGGAGGTGGAGGTGGAGGTGGTACGTACCGTAGGCGGCAGGGTTGCGGACCATGTCGTAGACGCCGGAGTAGAAGTCGGCGTACATGATCCGAGCGGAGCTGTACTTGGTCTGAAGTGCGGCGATCTTGGACCTGAGCTGGCTGTTGTGGTTGGTGGACAGGTAGTTGAACTCCTTGAGGCAGCCGAGGCTGTCGTAGTCGGCGCTGTTGGAGGTGCCGTAGATGGAGAGGTAGATCGGGAAGCAGCCGATGGGGAGCACGCCGGGGACGACGACGTCGACGGCGCCCATGGCGATCAGCTTCTCGACGCCTTTGGAGATCGTGTCCACGATCTGGGGCGTGTACGTGCTCGCCTGGCCCGTGCTGTACCCGCCGAACAGCATCGCGTTGTAGTCGTTGCCGCCGAACTCGCCGAACACGAACAGCGAGCTCGCCAGGTAGCTCTTGCAGTCTGCCCAATTCAATTCAGTTCGTCAGAGGAAGAATTGAAGTCGCGGAATGATTCAATTTTTATGGCGGCGAGCTCATGAACAGTGGCAGTGAGCCAGTGATGGCAGCTAGAAGTGGCAGGTGAGTGGTGATTACTCTGGCCGCAGACGGAGCTGGAGATCTGCTGGAACCACTGGATTTGAAAGCTGATGGGGCCGTTGTTCCAGATCTTGTCGGAGAGGCCGAGCGAGCGGAAGAAGTTGGCGTCCATGGCCGTCGCGCCGGTGATCGCCATGTTGGCGCCCTTCTTGAAGTCGGCGCTCGTCGACTTGGACGGTGGCAGGAACGGCAGCCCGAACTTGCTAGCTGCAAACTTCCGGCCGTCAACAACCACGTACTTTCGCCGGAGCAAAGGACGACGACGACGCGCGCAATACGCGCATAGAGTTGGTTACCGAGGAAGTCGACGACGACGCGGCCGTCGCTGCAGCGGCAGGTGGGGGAGCCGAAGTAGGTCTGGCCATAGGGAGGCTGTGTGAAGGTGATCTGCGACGGCTTGCCGTTGGTGCACAGGTTGCCGGTGTCCGTGATCGAGTCGCCGAAGTTGTACAGCGCGCTGTACTTCTGCGCCGCCGCCATCACCGCCGCACACAGCACCATCACCGCCGCCGCCGACGCCGACGCCGACGAGTGGCTCCCCATTGCTGCTGCCTGCTGCTACTGCTACTGCTACTGCTACTGACACAGCACACGGCAGTTAGTGCAAAGCAGAGCAGGTCAGGTCAGGTCAGGTCAGCGAGAGGCCGCGCGTTTTATAGCCGTTAGCCAGGCAGAGGCAGCCGGCTCGTTACGGGATCGATGGATGGACGGTGGAGATGATGCTCTCGTTCGATCTGGACGGTCTGGAGTCAACTATAGTTTAGTTGACTTATGACCTGTGTTTTAAATCTCCGGCTAAGGGATTTAGTGGCAATACTCTAAAACAGCTAATTGTAGAGAGCTAAACGAAGCTATGGCGTGCAAAAACAACTAAATCATACGTACTCTCTTCGGTTTTCAAAACGAAGTCATTTAAGCATTGTATCTAAAGTTCCTCAAAAGATGTTGTTTTGTATTTTTGTGTGTATTCTGAACGTTTTTACCCTAAAAGTAATACTCTTGGTAATCAACGTGACGGAGAGAGATTATTGAATCTGGTTGACATGCATCCTATTTAATATGGGCAAACAGTAAATGTATATATTAATTAAACATTCGTTGGTATCTAAAATCCCGCCCAAAACGATTGAAAACCGGAGAGCCGAAGATTTAAAACCTTTGCTTATGACACTCAAGATGTAGTTCATGTGGGATAAAATGGAAGTCAACTAGTGTGATTTGAAACTGCTGCGCTTACTGGTGTGAGTGATTTTACGGTTATCGAAGAGGTACTATATGTAACCTCAATTTAAACTAGACAATAATAATCTAGATGTGGTCTATATATAATTAATGGTTGGAGATCTGTTTTTTTGTGTGCTTTAGTATTTAGCACAAGAAGACCTCACATGGGGCAGTATATATTATTGGTGTATCTCTCAATCTAAAATAGACAATAATAATTAATTTGGATGGTATATATGTATGTCTCATTGTAGCATATATTATTTGAGCTTATTATAAACACACGGTTGTTTGGCTTGGGATAGTTTAAAGAAAGACTTTTTTAAATTTCACTAAGTTTAAAAAATATATATTAAAATTTATAAATATCAAATAAATACACTAATAACACATATTTTACTATGGATTTAATATATAAAACCAATTTGATATTGTAGTTACAAGTGTATTTTCTATAAAACTAAACTAGTCAAAGTTAGAGAAGCTAACTTATAAATAAATCAGATGGCTCATATGTCATTAAATCCATAGTCATTTGACTATATGTCAATAAAAAAACTAATTGAGAACACAACGAGGGCTTCTTTGGAACACATGATTTTTATAGGATTTTTACTGGGGTTTCAAAATTTCTTCAAAATTACTCCATTTTAAAAGAGAGATGAATAGATAGTAATTAAAGGACAAACCGTACGACTATATGTTAGTTAGCTCATATGTGAGCTGTGGACATTGGACAATATATCTTTTCGATATTTTTATGATTGAGATCGAGGAGGCGATTTCCATGTGATTTTGAGGGACTTTTTGGGTGAGCAATAAAATACTGTATACATCACATATGGGTAGTAGTGCACATGATGTGAGTGGTGAGTAGCTAGCAATCAGCATCAGCAGCTGATTAATTGACAGATCGAGACATGAACCGAAGAATTGAAAATGATTGACGAGAAACAATCAATTGTGCATGCATGTTAGCCAGCTAATTAATTGCCACTTTCTTGGTGTTTGATTTGTCAGGTTGCTTGGTTGCATTCAAGCTTCAGGTAGTAGTAGTAGATCAGTAGAGAGCATGCTAGCTAGCTAGCTAGCTCTAGCTATCAGCTGCTGTGTGTGATGAACCAGCTCTAGCTCTATATGCACATGAATTGATTTCTATCCGTAAATTAAAGTGAGAGCGTTAGATCATCGGTAGTACTAATTAACGTGGTAAGGAATTAAGTGTCTGTTTATTTCAATTTTTGAAAGCCTACTTCTAGAATCTAATACGGAAACAAATGGTCTAAATTCTGTACTCAGATTGTGAGAATCAATAGCTGCAGAATTTGGAAATGAACTAGAATTCAGAAGCTGGAAAACACCGGCTACTCAGACTAGCTAGCTACTGAGAATCTCTAACTGCTAGAAGCTGAAATAAACGGGCCCTAAGATTATATTGGAAATTAACTCTAGTTTAATTGTTGCATTGCATGACTCTAACTACCAGGATTAAATTGTATTGTGCTCATATTTATGGTTATATTTATTGTGTTTGATATGTTTCTACTATTAATCTAGTCTTTTTTGAGAGAGAGCTTTAGCTTCACACTCCAACATGTCCTCTCAAAGTAAGGCCCATTTGTTTGAGTGAAAACTGGCTTTTAACATTTACAACTTAGAGGAATGGCTTTCCGAAAGCTAACTTTAGGAAATTAATACTATTTAGCAACCTAGTTTTTGGAATTGTGGGCAATTCAATCCATCTCTTAATACAACTCATAGGGTTAAACAAACTAGTGGAATGAACTAGCTAGTAGGAAAGGGTTAAGCAGGAAAATAAATACTGGCCTCCTAATTAACCACCCTTATTATTAGCTTCATAAATATTTATGGTTATATTTATTGTGTTTGTTAATTTGTCCGTTTGTTTGTTTCATCTGTCATCTTTATCCGGCCAATTAAATGGAAGAATTAATATGCATGCTTACTTCCTTCACCTTAATTTGCAATTATATTGCAGTTGCAACAGTGACAATTAATGGTGTCTAGCTTGCCTATGAACATTAATATATATGTCCAGCTGCATTAACCAAAGGAGTAAGTGTGACTTGTAATTAATTATTAGGTTTTACAGGGATATGGATTATGGGTGATTATTTATACAACACTCTTAAAAAGTAAAGTGCCATTTCTTTCCAACTTTCTATACCAGCTAGCATTACTTAAATACCTTTTACTAAGTTGTTTTATCAGATTTATATAAACTATAATGTTTAATTCATCTTTTTGTGAGCAAAGTGTGCTAGCTAGCTGATGCATGTACATAAAGTACTGTTATTAACTGCTGCTTGTTGAATACTCTCAATGGTTAGGTCATTTATGTTGAATTTGTGCACAATTTTTTTTTAAAAAAAATCAAATTAAATAACTTTATCCTTCCTAATTTATTTTATTTTAAAAAATGTTAGTTCTTTATTTGTCAGTGGCCGGGTAACATTTATTTTATAAGAATTACAAACATGGAAGAAAAGATTAAAAAGAAATATTTTTTTTACAAATGACTTATATTTAATATAATTTTGTAAAGAATTGGAAGGTATATATATATAATCAAGACGGAACTAGAGTGAACCCTATATATATATATATATATGTGTGTGTGTGTGTGTGTGTGTGTGTGTGTATGTATGCTATTCTGCACCACTTAATGCAGCTGGCTGGACCAGCAATAACTTAACATAATTACGAGTGAAGACTTGAAATATTTGGACCAATTAGCAATTAAGCTAAGGTGTGTGGTGACAGTAGTGGCCATCAGCCATGCATGCATATAGGCCGTGTGTTGCAGCGAACTATAAAGAATCCTCTCTGAAAATGGCTCGCCACCACACACACATGCTTCGTAACTAACGAACTTGCAGCTAAGCTAGTACTGTGTTAAGTTGCAGGTTGCTTTTAATTTGCCAGCACTCACGTCGTCTTATCCGTAATCAGGTAGTAGTGTCGTACCGATTGTTGATGCCAACAGTGCATGCATGCAGGGCCGCAAGAACGAACAGCTTAATTGCTGCGGTGCAAAAGCTAGCCACTTTTTGGTTCAGAGATTGATCAGTCATTCAGACAGTAAATTGCATGTAATATTGTTTTCATCTGCGTATGCATGCAGCATGCATGCTATATCTATATGTTCACCAGTTCATCAGAGAGCTGAGAGGCTCAGAGACGTAAGGCATCAAAATTAACATTAAAAATTTTAGTCGGTGTATGTATGTATCTCTTGACATAATTGCTTGGTCCTCTCTGTCTGCAGATTGGTCACTGGTATTGCTGGTACTACCGGAGCAACATTTGGTCAGTAGATAGCTAGTATAGCTTCAATTCCTCCCCTAAATTTCTTCATCTGTCGATATCTTCATCCTGTAGTCATGCATCTTCAAGCTTGCTTGAGCTTTGCTGCTCGATCTGCTAAAGCATGCAGCAGGATATATATGTACTTATCGATCTGATCGATCAGCATGCATGCATGCAGGGCAAGGTGACGTGCTACGAGAGCCCAAGGCCAAACTTGCATTGGGGATCCACCGCCTGGTGTTCGTTCGTGCTGTTCCAGCAGCTGGCCTCAACACCAGGGACTACGCCGAGCTCGATCTACAACCTCGGCTCGCCGCCGGTCGCCGCCGTCTACTTCAACTGCCACCGCGCGAGGCAGGCCGGCTCCTCCGGCGGCCGAATGAAGGATCTACGGCTAGCTAGCTAGCGTCCTCTCCTGCATCATATATAAGCTAAGCTTGCTTGTGATGAAGCCTAGCTAGCTCTAGCTTAATTAATTAGTATCATATATAAGTACGAATAAAACTGCATGCAAGAATGTAACACTGGATTTAGCTAGCTAGGATCTGCATGCATCAGATTGTGCTCTTGCAACCATTGATCGATGTGATATATAATTATATATCATATGCAGCGACTGCTAGCTCTCGTAGCTACCGCAGAACATACAATGTGATCATATATACACACAATAACTTGTGTTATATATATATATATATATATATATATATATACATACACGGGAACATTATTCTACTCCACGTGTGTATAATAGTTATTTTACATCGACCACGAAAGTACTACTTTCAGTAGTAGAGTTTTCAATAGATTAGCTATTCTACACACGTGGTGTATGATAACATTTATATATCATTACAACAATTTAGCAAACTTCCGTCGATTTTTGGCCGATGAATTATGTACACTCCGTTTAAATGGAAATCGAAGGTTTACCTCATGACTCATATAAATGTCATTGACCTGAGAGGATCTTACGTATTAGTGAGATATAAAAAGTAAATTCTTAATTTTGATCTAAATGGAGAGCATATGATAAAATTTTCAAATTTGTATTCATTTCATCCTCTTTTACTGGCAAATGAAAGATGTTGTTGAAGAACATATACTAATATCTGCAATAAATTCAATTTCATTAACTTTAACCAAATTTAAATAAAAAATATTAATATTTATAATATCAAATAAATATGCATTATTAAAATATATTTAATAAAACTTATCTAATGATATTATTTACAATATAAAATAATATGTATTATTGAAATATATTTAATAAAACTAATTTAATATGCGGTTTATTTGAGAAGTATAAATATATAAGACAGTTTTTTTTGAAATTTCAAAATTTTTAAACAAATTTTTTGAAAGATTACAAATTTTGCATTCTATAAGCATTTCAAGTGCCGATCTAAGCTGATTGACCCTCGATCGGTACTTGAATTGCCGACAAAAACTTAGTTTTATAATTTTTTAAAAAACGTGGACTAGATTTGAAATTTGTTTTAAAAAATATATTATTTCAAAAAAAAAAATCTATAGAAGACAAGTGCGGCCATAGTAATCATCAAGTGCGGCCCAAGTAGGCCAAAGTTTAGTCTTATATAAGTCCGGCCCAATTAGACGGCCGGACGGCGCGCCGGCGGGCGGCGGCCGATTTCCGGTGACGGCGTCGCGCAGCCGCGCGCGCTGCGGTGACCCCCGACGCGGGCCGCCAAGGCGCGCTCGGGCGATTGGCCGGCCGCGCGCTCTCCGCAGTGGCGGCGCGCCATCCGCTCGCGGCCATGGTGTCGCAGCGGTTTGTCCCGCGAGGGAAGGGCAAGGCCCAAGGGGGGATGCGCATGCGCTCGGCTGATCCGCAGGCGGCTCCCGGCGTGTGGCTGACGACAGGCCGATCGCGCCGCCCCCACGCCGACCGCGCTTCCTCCCGGCTGGCAGACCAACGGAGCACTCCGAACTCTGCTGCAGGTTTTGGTTTTGGTTTTGCTCATAATTTTTGCTCAAATCGAGTTTCGTTCGCCGCGAATATCTGCATATGATTGATGCGCCTAGTTCGTCTGGTCCGCTTAGTTTGAAATTTGGATTGTGAATTTGTGATACAATATCGTTTTCATTTATCCATATTTTGAGACAACTCAGTATGTTCATGCATATGCAGATGATGCTTGTAATCGTTGAAACCATGTGAGATAATCTGCTGCAGTATTCATTAGCAATTTATTTATCACTCAACCACCGAGAGGTCTCGAACTCTCAATAATATCTTGGGTGGAAACAGTTCAGTGTTCAGTCCAAGGGACCAAATAGGATGAGATGCAAACGAGTGTTTTGTGTGATTTGATTAGGTAGAAATGTGTAGGGTATCACTTACTATGATTGATTTAAACTTGAAGGTTTCCTAATATCTGATGATGACTTTGATGATGGCAGGAGGCAGCCCTTGAAAACCTGCCATGCCACTTCAAAGTATTTGAAGAGTAAGTTTGCTTGATACCCATGATATCACTTAATACTTAACAAGATGCCCAATCACTGGATTATATCAACTTTCTTGTTTTTATTTTAGCAATCGTCGGCTTTGGAGGTGTGGCAAATGACCGAAAAGAGGAATCGAAAAACCATGAAATGTCCATATTCTCATGGGAGGAATTCCTGATCATGGTAAGATTTGTTGATTACCCCAGGTGTCTTAGGATCTTTATGAAAAGAGCTTTCTCACATCATGATTCCTTAAACAGCAATATCCATTGTCAATTTTACACAATGCTTGAAAGTTTGCATTTGTTTGTCTTGTTTTATACCTGGCATCTTCTTATAGTTATTCTATTACACAGACAGGAGCAAATATGTGATCATGGTACCCATCCCATGGTATGAAGGTCCATCTCCAAATCGACATGGGGCCATGACGCATTTTACATGTGCATGTTTTTAGACCAAGAGTTGCGGTTCAATAGATACATATTTTTCATTTCTTAGGCTCCAAATTATTTTTACATGTACCATTTCACATGTTACATATGACACATTAGATATTTATGTAACTTCACAAGTGTCATAAAAGTATGTTATGCTACCAAGAATATAAAATGCTTCCAACTTACCTACTCGTTTGTGTCGATATAGTTTGAAACTATGTCATAGAAATAAACTTGTCTGACTGACAAGTAAGTACATGCCATTCATAATGTGGTCATATGACATGCTACTGATTACTGAACCACTGTGCATTTACAAATGAATTTGTCTGACTGAAATGCTTATAGGGAGGTGATCATCATTTTAATCCCTGAAAAGAAGAAATCTGACATCTGCACAATAATGTAGTAATGTACACAGCAGAACAACTGGAGATCCTAAAGATGCTATGATATCGAACAGAAGCCTTCTTATTAACATCGCTGGTATGATTGTGTAACCAGATATGTTGGTGAATCTGTAAGTGTAAAATATATATGTATCCCGAAATAACCATTGCTATATATATACTTTCTAGAATGAAGCATGCAACTCATTTCGGTTGTGTTCTGTTGCAGTTCAATCATGATGATGTTTATATGTCATATCTTCCACTAGCTCATATCTTCGACTGCATCTTTGTGGAAGTATTCATTTCTCATTGATCAAAAATTGAATGGTAGAGCACCTGATCTGAAAATGGAGTTAAAGGGTGTCCTTGGATTGAAACAAAAGGTCATATGGTGTTAAAATGATCAGTTTAATTCTTCGAGCCCTACAGTATTTTTACTAAAATGCATACCGGACATTATTGTTATGAGCATCTAAATGAGCCCTGGAACAACACCGTGCTCATGCTCATCCTAAAACTACACAGAAGGAAACAATGCTTTGCCTCAAAGTTATTTACTGTTTGGTAATCTATCATGCATTTTTGGTTCTAATCATTTTAGGGGATATATATTGCATGTTTTTCATAAAAAAACATGATGCACGCAATGAACCAATACACGAATAATCTTGAATCATTTTCTTTTTTGGTCACAGACCGCTTGTCAGTGTCTTGCTTTTCATTGTTTCTTCTAATCTTTTTCAGATATGGTCCATATGGATTTATGGAAATAGTTTTGAATCTTTTCTTGTTGCTGTCATAAATCCCAACCGACCAGCACTCGAGCATTGGGCTGAAAATAATGGTATTGCTGGAAGTTTTTCTGAACTATGCGAAAATTCAAGAGCTAAAGAACATATTCTTTCAGAACACTCAAAGATTGCAAATGAAAAGGTAACGTTTTGTAGCATCCATGTTCTATACAATTCTACACGTTTTAATGGCGATTAGTATTTATTAGATTTTTTACCTTGCTGGCTGAAAGGCTACGAGTTCGTAGAAGCACTACAGGAAATAGGCAGTTTGCCGAGTGCAGGGAGTTCGTGAGTGTTTTTTTTGGACACTTGGCAAAACCTATAGTTTGCCGAGTGTCACAGGAAATCATTCGGCAGACAAAAGCTCTCGGCGAATTGAACATTTTTTAAGTGCCTCCAGAGAATGCACTCGATGAATAAATGGCAAAAAACACAAAACAAATGGAAACGGAGTCCGTCACGGCGTCTGATTTTTCCTAGTGCTACTAACGGACCCTAGGTTTGCCGAGGGCCGAAAGTGACACTCGGCAAACATCCAGTTTCGGCGGTTCGAATCACTGTTTTCCGCAGTGAAGCTATACACCTTGACCTGTTACCATTTGATATGGAGCGTGATCTTATAAGTTATAACCCCAACACACAAGAAGAACGACCACAGATGCTAAAGCCCTATCAGGTTGGATGCTATATCCAATCAGTTTTTTCTGCAATTACCTGTTCCACATCATCGTTTATTGAAGTCTTTTAGTTAATGTGAGTAGACTAGTAGAGTATAATATAATCTCTACCACTTGGCCAATATATTTATTCGGATATTGTTCTTTCAGGGAACCATTGGCGCACTCTACAAGATCGCAAAGTAAATAAGCAATGTGGAAAATTGCAACTTGCAAGGATGCATCCATTCCTGCGATCCCATCATGGTTGCATACAATCCAGTTCACATGTTGCTTATCTACCCACTCAGCTCAGACAAGACTGGAAACGATTACTATAAAAAAATGGTGTAACATGCCTACTTTGTTAGATCATTCTCTTAGGCATACATGTTTTACACAACTTATTCCCCCCTTTTGCCTGATGACTCCCTATTAGAAAAAATGGTTAACTTCTCTACCTCTAATCGATTTCATAGAAAAATATATCAACAGCTATAACATCAAATTAGTTACATTAATTCCACCGAAAAGTACATATTAATGTTGTATTTATTTGATATTATAGATATTAGTGTGTGCAATATTACAACCTAAATCGAATTTGACACAATTCATTGTATTATATTATGTTAAATTCAGTCATTTGTTATAATATTACGGAAACTTGTTCCGTGTGAACCTTATTTGCGATTGTTTAGCAGGTGATACCGTGATACACTGTTGATTGTGCGGCTGTGCCCGCTTTTCTTGGGGTCAGCACTGCGGCGAAGCACAAGTTCTGATGCCAGCGTCCCTTTCATTTCCTGCTGTGCACGCGGAAACAGGTTTGAAGATTCCCGGTCAGTTCTTCCAACTCTTCTCAGTTGACCTCTCTTCTACCAACCAATGTTAGTGTGATCTCTCCTGATCTCTTTTGTTCTATATATCCAACCGGCCAGTAGCAAACTAGCAATTGAGGGTTGAATGGTCAGCAGTCAACACTTGTCAATTGTTATTTTTTTGAACTTTAAAAGTCCACCAAACTCTTGCCAAAAAGGAATCTATGGTGACTTGGTGAGTGAGTGCCAATTACACAAGACTTAGAGTTGTCAAATCTAGATGCCACAGAAATGATGTCCTTGTCCCAGTGGGAATAATCATACCACATCAGGGGCAACAAGTATGTGTTTGCTCTGTTCTGGAAGAGGTGTCACATTAAGCTCTGAAATTTCACTATCAAGGAGCTAATTAGATCATCACACTTGTCCTATTTAGTTTCACCAGTCAAAAGTTCTGAACTTTAGAAGAATGGTAGCTTAATGCTTCGGGTTAATATGACATTAACAAAAGGGAAAACAAGAATCAATCCATGCTCTCCCCCACTTTTTTTTTCACTCTCTTTAGCAATGGAGATTCAAGCTCATCTCTTGGAACTTTTCCTGCTTAATTTCTACGCAAGTAACACAACCAACTAAATTATAGGGAAAAAATGACTTGCAAAACGGAATCCAATAATCACTATAAAATTGAGCAGCACTACTCACTCCATCCTAAAAAGATTTTATTTCTATCACATCAACTTTGTCCTAGGTTAACAAAATCAAGAAGTGTTATTCTTTCCATACTTGTTACATATACTTCGCTTGTTATTTTTTAATGATGACAGTTGATTTTTATCATAACATTTGATTATTCGTATTATTTAAAAATATTTTTGTAATATCATTTATTTTGTTATAATTTATTTTATTATTAAAGGTACATAACTTATATTTTTTATATTTACACAAGATTTTTAAATAATGACATCATTTAAAAAAGATTAATTTTTTGGCTTTGTTTTAAAAGTAAAGTGTCTACAAGTTGAGTAAGTTGCCTAGTCACATCCACTACCTGGCAATTTCCCTTCAAACTTCAGCTCTTCAAGTAATAGAAACGTACGATGATGACTGATGAGTACGACCAACGACGACTAGTCAAGGGGGATATGCACCCTGGAAAATAAAAGGAAAAAAATATGAGAGAGAGAGAGGGAGATGCAATGGAAAATTAACTCGGTTTCTCCTGGTCAAACTTTCCCTCCCTCCTATCAACATCTCCAGAAAATCTCTCATGCATCCGTGATCCGTCCAAACCCAACGGATGGAGCTCGCTCCGAGCACCATGCATGGCTGGTGCCGACCTTAAAAAGCCCGGCCAGCTCCCATCGCCACATCTCTGATCCCTCTCCAACCCTAGCTGGGATGCATGATCAGTAGTGCCCTGGCCTTCTTCCTGGAGCTTCCTCCAATTCTGTCTCTGGTTTTCTAGCTCCATTATATTAATTCTTGCCAGCAGCCAAGCAAGCTGATCACTTCATCTCATGCAATCTTGCAGTTTTGGCTGGGAATTGAAGCTGTATGCATGCTAGATTCATAGCTAGCTAGCTTAGGTCATCACTGGTAGTTTGTACCTACTTCCATTTTTTTTGGGATAAATTAAAGGAAGCTTTATTGAAATCCAAGGTTAGAAAAAGCGTTATGCGCTATGCGTGCGGTGACCTACTGCATAGCGCTTAGGCGTTTTATGCGTCATTAAGCGGCGCTTAAGCGTTATTGACTTAGTCAACGAAAAGACCAAAAATAGGTAGAATTTTTGAGTTTCAGGTAGCTTACATTGAGATGAGTTCTTTATTTCTTTAAAATCAAATTGTCCCTTTGTTGTCTTCCTGTTCATGTCTTCTTGAACACCTGCACAACATCAACTAAGAGATGGTTAGTTCAAGAATCAAGATAATAGTAGATATAACTAATTATAGAAAACTGAAATTATTAACTTATCTCTCTCAAACAGTAGGATCAGCATTCAACAATTCTGCAAATTCAGCACCAAACAACCATATAATGCATAAGTCTGCACCTACACAACACAAGCAGTAATGTACACAACTAACACAAGTAACATAAGTACATAACAGCACCAAACAACCATATAATGCATAACATGAACACAAATTCAGAGATGTTCTTAGATTCATAGAGTTACAATCACACCACAATACCACATAATGCATGAATATGAAATAAATCTCTCAAACACAATAATAAGTCTCCTCAAAGTCTCAAACACAATAAATTATTATTGGTGCATGATGACACCATGCCATCTTCATTGAAAACCAGTCACTGTCCTTATTTCATCATCATCTTCATCTTCAAAAGACATGTCATCCATCTCACAATCTTCATGTTCAGATTCCCACTCTTCTTCATGTATCTCTCTAACCACCCTTCCACTTCTACGAGGCTGAAGCTGTTCATTAGCTCCAACAGCTTCTCCAAGCACACTCCATGGTATATCTGTACCAGGAACTACACCTTCATCTGGATCTGGAAATACCACTAATGCATGGTCATCTCCTCCCTCAAAGAAGAATCATTGAGCCTCAGAGGCATCAGAAGCTAGGAGGACCTCATATGTCTTCTTTTTGCTAATTTTTTCCTTCTTTGACAACATTCTATTGTTGAACTGAATGTAGACTAACATGTTCAATTTATCTGTTGTTAGCCTATTCCTTCTCTTAGTATGTATCTACAAATCAGATTGCCTTGTGTTAGTCAACAAAATATTAGAAGCTACTCGATAGTATGTGTAACTCAGTACTAACCGATTCAAATGTGCTCCAGTTTCTTTCACAGCCACTAGAACTTGATGTTAGTGAAAGGATTCTAACTGCCATCCTCTGCAAATCTGGTACTCCACCTCCATACAGTCTCCACCAAGATGCTAAGAATAAAAAGTAGTCTAGGTAAACTGCTAGAATAGGAATGCAAAACAATAGAAAATGCTGAAGTAAAAACAGAATTCAAATTTACTACCTGGATTGAATTCAAATTTCTCATAGCTTCTTGCCATCTTCTTTGAAAAAGAATCATGTCTCCTCTGAAATTTTTCCAAATCCACATTGACAACTATATCTTGCTTATCATCATCATCATGGTAAAATGTTTCAGCACAAATCATGAATTTTTCTAGGACATTTTGATCATCAAAAATGGTGCTATTGTTATAAGAATAGTATGGATTTAGCAAGTATGCAGCCACATGCAATGGAGAGTCAAGTCTACCCTTCATCTTCTTATCAACAATAGCCATCACATCTTTATAGTTCCTCTCCACATTACCAAAGGCTTCTCTAATATCCTTCTTTGCCTTGAGTAGTTCTCCGTATAAGAAACCCATGGATGGTTTTACATCACCATCAACCAAACGAAGCAGCTTGACCAAAGGCTCAAAAATCTTCAAGCAAAGGTGAACATTATTCCAAAAGGGTTGACTTAGCATGGTAGCTGTTGCATCCTTGCCTTTTTTTGTTTGCACATTCGATATCACTTCCCACTTTTGGTCAACCACCATCTTCCTTAATTGCTCCTTCTTTTCCCACAAGCTTTGCAAAGTAAGAAATGATGATGCAAATCTAGTCACTCCTGGCCTTATGATCTCCTTCTTGAGGGTGAAGAAGCGCATACATGCTAAGGTGCGGTGGTGCCCATAGACAAAGATGGTGAAGGCCTTTGCTTGGTCAATTGTCTTCTTAAACTTTGATAGGCTGCCAATTCCTTGCAACATTAAGTTGATAGTGTGGGTTGAACAAGAACTCCAAAAAATATTAGGCCTCTTATCCTTCAACATTGTTCTTGCTCCCATGTTGTTAGAAGCATTGTCTGTCACTACTTGCACTACATGCTCTGCTCCTACCTCCTCTATGGCCTTGTCAACCAGTTCATATATCACATCACTTGTATGTGACACATCTGACATCTCCACTGACTTCAAAAAAGTTGTCCCCTCACTTGTATTTGTGCACAAGTTCATTATGCTTCTTCTCTTCATATCTGTCCAAGCATCTGTCATTACTGAACATCCATTCTTTAGCTTATCATCTTCACGGTGCTTCAACAAACTTTGAGTTCTTGCATGCTCCTCTTTCAAGTATGTCTCTCGAAGGTCATGTTGTGAAGGGGGCCTGAAACCAGGACCAAAGCAACCAATGGCCTCAACCATTTCTATGAATTCATCATTATCAATAGCATTGAATGGAATAGCTGCAAAATAATATTATACAACACAAAATTACTAACAAGTTAGCACAACATGTCTTGCTATTTAAAATTCTAAAAATGAAGGTTAGTACCATGTGTGTACATCCATTTTGAAACATATCTTGCTGTTTGATGTGTTCTCTCTTTCCAAAGTGCTTCATTTATATTCTTTTGCCTCAAAGCTTCAGTCCTAGTTGCTTTTGGATCAATTGGACGAGTGAACCTATCCATTGGGCCTAGAATGCAAGGATCTGCAGAGCTGCCATTCTTAGAATGCACCTCTTCTCCCTCTGTCCTTATCTCTGACATCCCTGTTGAAATCAATACAGAATCCCTAAGATCTCTGTCTTTCAATAACTTCTCCTTCTTCTTCTTACTTGTTTCCTCTAGATTTGCCTTGCACTTTGCCTTAACATCATTGCTGACTCTCTTACACTTTGCCACAGAAGAGCCAACATGGCCAAGATGTTGCTTCAATCGATTGATCCCTCCAGTGCTCTCATGGCCACAAATAAGACACTTTACTCTCATCTTGTCAGCAGGATTTGGTGTGACCCCCCATTCCCATCCCATGTCATCAGAGTTCCTCTTTAGTGGATTTGAATTTGACTGAACCTCAGCCCTCTCCTCTGCCATCTCAACATTAGCAACTATTGTGGGTGTAGTCATCCTGTATTAAAAATTTAGAACAATCAGATTGAACAATGAACATATGCCCTCTTTCCTCTACCATCTAAGCAAACATACATAAACACAGATAGCTTCAATCACAGAATGTTATCAGAATAAATTTTGTTGAGCAGTTAGATCATGACAGTAACTAGGGTGCCTTAAACTAAAGGTAGTTCACACTACATTGCAGAAGAATCTCTAGCTTCATTCCTCTGCTCCAAACCATGGAAAGGTACCAATCTGATATTCTGATTTATGGGATATGAGGTACCAATCAATAATACACAATATGATAGACAACTAGTAGGCTAGTAGCAGCAGACAACAGTAACTAATTAACCTGGAAGAGGAGGAATACCTGGGAGCAATCAGCAGTGAGATCTGTCAGGGGCCGATGAGGGGGATGGCAGCAGCGGCGGCTGGCTTGGGCGACGGCTGCAGCGGGGGCCGACGAGGGAGGCGGCCGCAGCGGGGGCCGGCTTGGGCGACGGCCGCAGCGGGGGCCGGCGAGGGAGGCGGCCGCAACGGGGGCCGGCGAGGGAGGCGGCCGCAACGGGGGCCGGCGAGGAGGACGACTGCAGTGAGGGCTGGCGGCTAGGTACTCTGTTCTGTTCTTCTCTGTCCACGACTCCACGTTGCATATATTTCGCACATGCATCGCAAGACGCCAAAAGTTTCCCGCGGGCAACACCTTTTCTCACGCGCTGGCGCGCGCGCGCCAAAGTTTCCCGCGCGCTTCCGCACCGCTCCCGCGCGCTTCCGCACCGCTTCCGCGCCGCTTCAGCGCCACAGCGCGCTATAGCGGTCCGCCTATGCGCGCTACCGCTAAACATAGCGCTTAGGGGCTAAGCGCAGCGGAAGTGCACCGCATGGCGCCTAATCGCGCTGCAGCGGGCGCTTTTTCACGCATTTGCGAACCCTGTTGAAATCAATTGATCAGTTAGTTAGGTATGGCCATATGCTTCCATGTGTAAGCTCTAGCAGCTTAGCTGATCATCCTAGCTAGCTAGGACTGCTAGGTCAGTTGATCAATTATTCATACTGCGATTAATATAATCTTGGTCGCATCTGCATCTTCTCTTCTGTTTCTCTGAACTTGTCATGATCATCCTTCCATTGCTCTTACCTGCTAGCTAGCTTGGCTCATGATCAAATCTGTCAATGCGATCACATCGATCGTACTGCCTGAAATGAAACCACGAGCTGATCTCGATCTCCAAGAATCAGCTTCTGCTTAGCTTTCGAGTATATATATTGTTCTCGATCTGTCCAAGAAACATGCAGGACGCCGCGGGAGGAGGAGGAGACATCCATCTGCTGCTGACAATCCTCGCCGACGGCGAGGAGCAGGCGAGGCAGCTTGAGCTGGGCGAGCCGGCCGGCGCCGCTCCCGCCACCGACGGACAGTCGTCGTACCCAGGCGGGCACCGCCGTGGGGAGGAGTACTACAGGGGCGTGGCGCGGCAGCTGCAGTGCACGTTCACCAAGGCGATGGCCGTCGCGAGGGCCATCGAGGCTGCGGCTGGTGCTGGCGCTGGCGCCGGCGCGTCGGGCTCGCGCGGCACCACCGGCGCCGGCAGCCGCTCCGACTCCGCGGACGAGAGCTCGGGAAGAACGGCGACGGACGTCCTGCACCAAGAACGCCAAGATGTGCCCAAGCGAAGGTGAGAATTCACCTCAGAATCCATCTAAATTTGGCATTTTTTTCTTTTGATGTCATCACATCACTTTAAACAGTGGCAAATGGTGAATTCGAATAGGAAAAAGTTCTTGCAATCTGAAAAAATGTTCTTGCCCCACTTCTCTAATTCTTCCTCTTAGTAAATTTTAATTCGAACAGTTTCATGCTCTTGTTAATTCGTGATTATCATGTTGAGTGGTGCTGTAGATTTTATTTTGTACTTTTTTTGCCGGCCCGGGAAGAACAACTCCGGCCAAAAGTAAATTTTATTTGGTACTTCTGATCTAATATTTTATGCTAGTTCTGAAAAATCGATATATCCACTTCCTCTATTTTATAAAGATTTTACTTTCAAGATAAATTTGATACATTAACGATAAGAAAAGAACAATTTTATGAAGTAATAGATAAGAGTATAAAAATAAATTTTCTTGATTTATGAACCGACGTAGATATGAAGTTGTAAATGAAGAATAAATTATGTTTTCAATCTAATCATTTGCAAGCGTCAAAACATATTTGAAAGGTACCTGCTAACCAGTAACCACACGAACTGGCAAACTATGGAAGCTATACATGTCATAGTTCTTTGGTCAAAGTCAAAAGGAAACTAGCTAGCTACTAGCTTTTATAATCATAGCAACTAACAGAAGCAAAAGTCAAAACATCATGCATTCGGCTCAGTCAACTAACAGAAGAAAAAGTCAAAACATCAGAGATTGATTAATTTTCTTGACCCTAATATAATCATGCATGCATGCATGCATGCAGGAAGGGCGCCCTACCAAGATGGACAGAAAATTTCAGAGTTGCAGATGCAAACTTGGATGCTACACCAGATCAGGACGACGGATTCAGTTGGAGGAAGTATGGCCAGAAGGACATCCTCGGAGCAAAGTTCCCAAGGTTAGTACTTAGACAACTATCAGCATTTCTTTACAGATTAAACCTCCTAAAAATCATATGATCAATCTTTTACGAAATCATGCATCATAAACAACGGGATCAGACTTGGATAGAGTAAGTGATACCGTCTTTGCCGACAAGTGGATGAGAGAATGCACTCGGCAAACCCACTCGCTAAACCTTTAGTTAGCGACTACATATACCCTATTTCCGGGGTCTCGGTGATGTGTTAAGTTGCAAGATAGAACCTACCTAACGACTAGTGAGGGCATTACTAATTTAGTAGAAAGAAAATGCACCATATAATGTAGAAAAAAATCGGCTACATGGAACAAGAATAGAGAAAACGTTCGCGTTCTATCATGCACACACTACATCCTGTTTATATGTGTGTATATATATATATATATATATATATATGTATGTATGTATGAATGTACCGAGGGTAAATCGAGGGTAATTGTGCATTAGAAACTCTAATTAATAGTCTAGACCTAACTGTGATCATCTCGTTCTCGTGGAGATCTTAATTTGAATAAGGTGTTTGTAGAGAGATCTGATGCCATGCGATTGTCTTCTCTAGAGTTTTTCCTTGTTCTAGTTTAATTTCTAGTATAGCATTAGGGCCTTGATATTTACACATCTAATTATTCGCATGTATATTCTACTTAAACTTATAGAGGTAGTGATATCTTTTATAATGATAAAGAACTAGCTAGTCTCTATATATGTTGATAGCTAGAGGTATTGATATGTTCTTTCCTGGTCAAGTTTCTCTATGATGTTTTGTTATATCAGGTGATTATATCATGCTCGAACTATTCTAGAGATTGTATCACTTTTATATACAATACATATATGTTTGTTTGTTATATATATATATATATATATATATATATATATACACGAGAGCGCTATTTTACACCACGTGTGTAGAATAGTTATTCTACACCGACCATGGGAGTACTACTTTCAGTAATAGATTTTCTTAGTAAAACATCAATTAAGTACTGTTTTTTTCTTAGTAGTAGATTTCTCGATAAAATAGCTATTCTATACACGTGGTGTAGGATATCATTTATATATATATATACATATTATTTAAAAAAAGTTAGTGGCGGTGAATTTACCATCACCACTAGCTTCTCATGGACACATAAACCTGTATTACTTGTAAAACTAGTATATTACTTTTAAAACCGAATTACGATAAATAATATTGGTGTTTTTTAATGTCATAATTTTTTCATGTTACAACTATAGGCACTCAACTAGTCCATATATATATATAAGTTATATATATATATAAGCTATCTATATTTATTGTTTTCCACGTGCTGTTATTTTATTTATCGCTGCCGTTCGATCAGTGATGGATATCATTATATTGCAGGGGATACTACCGTTGCACGTATCGCAACGCGCAAGGCTGCCCGGCGACGAAGCAGGTGCAGCGCTCGGACACCGACCTGTGCGTCTTCGACGTCACCTACCAGGGCGTGCACACCTGCCATCACAAGCATCGCCGCGGCGGCAACCACCACCACCCGCCACCGCCTCCGGCTCCGGCGCCGCCGCAGGACCTGGGCACAGAGCTGCTCAGGAATTTCAACCACGGCCTCAAGGTGGAGACCGACGACGAGCTGCTGGAGCCGCCGACGTCGGCGGCGGCGGCGGCGTTGACATTCGAACAGAACGGCGCCTATGGGGCAGCCGGGCAGTTCTGCTTCCCCTCTGTTCCTTTCCACGCCGGCGTGATGACGACGACGCCGCTGCCGGACGACGCGTTCTCGCCGGTGAAGAGCGGCGCCCAGCTAGGAGGAGGGGCCTTCTCCCCGGCGTTCGTCTCCCCGGCCATGTCAGCGGCCGGCTCGAGCTACTTCTCCCTGCAGGCGCACGGCTACGACTACGAGCATCACCAAGGAGGCCAGTTCGCCATACGGGGGACGGGCTCGTCGGAGCTCGACGAGGTCGTCTCCGCCGCCACCACCGCCGCCGTGCACCCTGCTGCCTTCGACGATCCACTGTACCACGACGTCGAGCTCGACCCGCACCTGCCGTTGGCGCCAATGTTTGGCCCAGCTGCTTCCATGCATGGCCACCACTACAGAAACGCATGAAGTAGACTGCCACGTGTAATCTGACGTGACAACAATTTTTGTCGGATTTGTTTCATCGTTTTTTTTGTCCGGCAAAATTAATCTTAATTACAGGATAGGCAACACCACATAGCAAAATCAATCTCTTGTTTCTTTAGGCGGCAAATGATACAACTTAATTAATTGATACAACTACATGACAAATGATCAATGTGTCAAAGTTTTAGGTGGCAATTAATGGAAACCAAACTTTTGAATAGCAAATTTATAGTGTCAAAACTCAAATTTTAAGGTGGCAAATGATTAATTTCCCCACTACATTTCATTTTGCAAGCAACTGCGTTGCTTGAAATAATCAATGTATCCGGATACCTAAAAACGGTGAGGGTACATTTGGTAGGGCTCCCATTATAGCTTTTTTTATTCCGTGAAGCTGGAGTCAAACCAAACACTTTTCTTGAGCAATAAAACCCTGAATTGGAGTCCAGGGTTTAACCAACTCCAAGTGCTTCACTTCAACTTTAGTATGGATTTTAGGATTCGAAGCTATACCAAATAGACCCTAAACATGCTTCTCTTCTCTCAAGTGTACTCCGTTACAACGTTCCATCTGTCACCGATGACTCTTGGGTGGTTTGGATGTGCCTTCACGCAGGATGCCACTTGAGTCACCACAGATAATATGATGTCTCCAAAGAATTCTATCTCCTTTAGCTTCATCAGATTCTCCAGCCCTGAAATCCCATCCTTGGGTTCTTGCAGGAATGACAGTGTCAGCCTCTCAAGGCCAGGCACTGAGCCCTCCTCAAAATGCACCTTCTCAATGCTCTCCAGATTATCAATGATCAACAGATTGACCTTGGCAAATTTACCATGAGGAAAAACTATGCAGTTGTCAGCATACGATTTGTGATAGAGCTTGAGACACAGCAGATTTGGCAGGTCTCCAAGAACTCCAATGGCCTCAGCATGGAGTCCGGTGCTACGAAGCATAAGCCTGCATAAGTTTCGGAGTGATGATATCCATGGAGGTAGACTCTCCAACTTGTCAGTCAGGCTGAAACTAGTTAGGGATAGAGGAGGTGGCTCAACAAAGGCTAGATTATCCAGTGATGTAGAGCTGTGCTCCTTTTCCTCCAGAATGAGAATGGAAAGCGAGCGAAGAGAGCCAGACAACTTACCCAGAGACTCAAGAAATGCCTTCCAGTTCTCGTCCACGCCGCGGAAGAGAACATTAAGCTTTCTCAGATTTTGTAGCAGACTGATCTCCTGCAACACTGGTGACTTATCCTTGATCACTATATGGACAAGTGATTGCAAAGCCGTCATGTTCTTGACCACCCCGGTCGCCACCTCGAAACCAGTGTTGGGTCTCAAGTACTTCACGCTGGCTGTCCTTGTAAGCTGTACCTTGTGACCCACTAACAAATGCTTGAGACAGCTCAGGTTACCTGCACCAGATGGTAGTTTCTTGATGAGTGTTGCCCTAATGTCTAGCGTCTCCAGGTGCTTCAGATTTCCGAGAAGGCGTGGTAATTTGCACGCGTTGGTCCTTCTGAGGCTTAGATACTTGAGGTGGAAAAACTTGCAGATACAATGCAATGTTTCCTTACTCAAGCAGCTGCAGCCTTGCATGTCAAGTACTCTTAATAACCGCAGTTGTGGAAAGAAGGATGGAACTTGGTCGACAGAAGCAGACATTGTGAAGGAGCGAACATGAGACACATTGGCACTTGTTTTCTGAGACAAGCTGTGATTACTATGGATGGAGAGGCGGCGGATTTTGTCATGGGAAGCCAATGTACTTCCATTGTCACATAAGTAGGATGCAAAGTTCTCCTCAATTGACTTGGATATGATGACTTCTAGCATTAAATCATGAACTCTGCAGCTCCTCACCTTGCCAGTCCAATCAATTCTCACAGGATGCACAATGCTTCTAGCTACAAACTCATCAAAGTAACTTTCTGCAAGCTGTTCCATGCTTACTCCATGCCTTTGGGTAACAAAACCTTCAGCTATCCACCTTCTCACTAAGGGTCCTCTCCTGATCACATAATTTTCAGGGAAAATACTTAGATATAAGAAGCAGGCTTTCAGATGGTAGGGTAGATCATTGTAGCTCAAGGTTAAGACTTGCTTCACTCCTTCCAAGGTAGGATTGTTTTCAAGTTCAGAGCCCAAGTTATTACAAACTTTCAGCCATTCCTCCTTGGTCCTATTTGACTTGCTCGCGAGAAGGCTGCCAATGTTCTCTATTGCTAATGGCAAACCTCCACATTTCTTCAAAATGGCATTTGACACTTCCTCCAACTCATCGCTTGGTAGTTTATCATCCATCAAGTAAAAAATCTTCTTGAAGAACAGTTCTCGTGATGCCATATCTGATAGTCGTTGGATATTGTAAATCCGATCTTGGGGACGGGAACAACATGCGTTTGCCACATCAGTGATCCGGGTGGTTACTATTACCCTGCTACCCTTCAAGTTGTCAGGCAATGCACATTTGATGCTCTCCCATGCCGATACAGTCCATATGTCATCAAGGATCACAATGAACCTATAAGAAACAATGCCCTAAACATAAGGAAATTTGATAAGCGGGAGAAATAGCTAGAAACCAAAGAAACACTCCTAGTTTTTCCTTGCTTAACTGATATGGTGAAGTAGGGAAACAATTACTCAGAGATAAAAATGATTCCTTTTCCTTTTACCGGTCAAGAAGGGCAACAAAAAACGATTTGCAAACAAACAGGTGAGTATTCCATCATTAGAGCACATGAAGTTTTTCTCTTTTCCAGTGGATAATATAGCTTGTGTGTTATCTTTATTTTATTTTTCAGGAACATGCCTTAGATAGTGGAACTTACAAGACATATATGAAGCTTTTCTCTTTTCCAGTGGATAATATAACTTGTATGTTATCTTTATTTTATTTTCAGGTACATGCCTTAGATAGTGGAACTTCCAAGACATCAATACTAAATACTAAATACTAAATACTAAATACTAAATACTAAATACTAAATACTAAATACTAAATACTAAATACTAAATACTAAATACTAAATAGGGTAGGCCATATAAAAGAGTAGAACACAATACACAAAATTTCTTTATCACAGATTCACAGATCATAAAGCTAATTACATTTGCATGGTTCACATGTGAATCCTAGCCTAGGAAATCAAAACTAGATTTGTAGGATGGTCTTGCATTTTGTTAATGGTGGTTTGAGCCAAATCTCTGTACCTGGTTAGTTCTACATGAACAGCTCATTGTTTCTGGTTCCAGATGTGCAGGTTTTGTCTACCATCTGGTTAGTTATGTTTTCTGTTGAACTCTGTAATGTTGTTTCTTTAATGGAAATATGAGAAACCTCCTTATAAAATGGAGAAGGTCCTGCATTTAATTTAGGGAAAGTTGGATCCATGCCATTACAATTTTGTGACTTTAGAGAAATGTCATTACAATTCACATATTTAGATCCATGTCATTACAAATTCAGAGAACTCCGAACTATACCATTACAAATTTAAAGAATTCTGAAATATGCCATTACAATTTTAGAGAGAATTCTGAAATATACCATTACATTTTGTGAGAGCTACAATTTCGGAATGGCATAAATCTAAATATGCGAATTGTAATGGCATTTCTTTAAAGTAGCAAAATTGTAATGGCATAAATCGAATTATTCCTTTAATTTAACACCCTTATGTTTTGGCAACGAATACACAATTTTACATTGCATTCTAACAATTAATTACATCTAGCAACCACCTCAAATTGAATATCAACTGGTTCACAAAGGAATCTGATATAGGAAAAGGGTGTCAATTGACTTGTCAAAACCATACCCCTTTCTACAGCGAAGGATGCATCATGCATGTGCTCTGATTTTAAGTTCAGACAATATGTTACCAAGATAGATGACAAATTTTACTTAAAATAGGACCCAAAGACTGTCGTTTTGATGTTCAACTTCTCCATAACTAGGCATTTCTATCAAAAAATACGGATTGTTTTTCAACGCACGAAAACTATTATAACTTATTACCAGGGAGGAATAACAAAACATCTGACATACCTTTTGTCTTGAAAATATTGCCTGAGATTCTCTGTCAGTACTGCAACTTCCCACCTTTCCATTCCCTCCAGGTAGTCCTCTGTAATAAGGCCATTCTTGTAACCTGCCATTGCCATAGCTTTGTGTGGTTTCTGGATCAGCTCCCTTACCATGTGCTGAAAAAGTGTTCTGATGTTGAACGTTTGTGATACAAAGAACAATGGATAGCACTGAAAATCAGCACTCTTCACCACAGGACTCTCACACACCATCCTTGCTAGTGTTGTCTTCCCGAGGCCACCAAACCCAACAATAGCCAGCACACGAAGCCGAGGGTCCTCTTCCATCAGCCAGCTAACGAGCTCATCCCTAGGCTCATCAATGCCAACCAGCTGAGTTTCCACCATGAAGAGAGCGCGCAACTGTGGATCAAGATGATGAGAGGTGAGCTTGGTGAACCTTGGACACGCTTCTTGATGTGTGGCCTTTGCCAGCACCACTCCATACCGTGAACGCCGCTCACTGACATCCTGAGCACGGGCCTTCAATTCCTGTAGCTGGATAGCTATGCGATGGCGGCAAACTAGATTGCCAGGCATAGAGATTAACCAGCGAAGTAAGCCCATTTCTGATGACTCGCCTAGATGATGGATGAACTCATCAATACAATCCTCAGAGTCGTAGGCAATCTCCCTCACCTGCTTCATCCAGATCCTAACTTGATCATCATGGATCTCTGATATGGTGAGATTGCGTAGGAAGGCATTCATGCACTCAAGCTCATCCTTGATGTATTGTATCTCGCCATGGACACCCTGCACCAGCCAACTCTCCTGGGATAGAAGGCAGCCAAGCTTGCACAGCAAGCTCTTCACTGCACCATCAGTCAAACTATAGATAACACCCTCCATATCTTGCTATGGAGTATGCGAATGGATATGCTGCTTCTGCTGTTGAAGTCAGTTTGCTTAGGTTAAATATGTAGAGACATTTAGTTAGGTAATGGTCGAAGAACAGGATCATTCCAGAATTCAGACCATGGCTTTCCTGGTCATTTCTAGAAGACTTCATTGTATATCGCAGGAAGAGAAGCAGTAATGATCGCAATGTTAGGGGTGACAGCGCAATGACAAGGAGACCTCTGGTTCACTGCCAATGGGCATTAGAATCCTGAAACATGCTGACATGTGAACTTGACTTTCAATCTACTTAGTTTACAAGTCTGAAGAGTAAAATACTGTATTCTTGTCCTGCATAACAATATCATCATAAAAATCCAATTCATAGAAAGTCAATTTGTCAGGACAAATCATTGATTTATGAAGATATAAACCAGCTTAAAATAGGTAAAAGATCCAATAATACTTACCACTTACCAGTGGTATAAAATCAGTGATGGAACAGTATGAACAAGTGGTTTCCCTTAGGTTTGTTATATTCATGATGAGATGACCAGGTCCAAAAGAGATACCCAAATAAAGTCACCTTATAAGTAGCAGCGACAAGAGGACGGACAAAACAGCTAGCTTATCCTGACATTTCAACAACACTACAGTTCATACATGGAAAGGAAAGAAGGTTTTATAGGACAATGATGACATTTTTATGATTGACAGCTTGGTAAGATTGGTGAAAATATTTTGACCATAACATGATTAAATCACTATAGGACAAAAAAATTACCACCTATCATACGTGGCGACAACAAAGCAATATTTAGTTAATAGGAGATGAAACACATACTCACATAGTCAAAGTATTGAACCATTCTTAGTATATACCTGAAACTGTTGGCTTGTTTGATACAATGAGACACTACAGACTATATATGCAAGTGAAGCAAAGTTAACATAATGAAAAATAATGGCAGGCAGCAAGCTACTCAAGGTGGTTATTTTACAGCTGAACATGCACCGAGCATAATTGTACGAATAAAATAACAAATGATTGAAGCAAGAGTGTTCACTTTGTAATTTTGTATAACCTACTTGTCACTTTGAAAGAAATGTGATGTCGACATAAATGTAAAATGAATACCAAGCTGCACTGGAAAGACAGGCACAAGTATCATTGTGTCAGTATCATCTTCTTACAGCCTTACTTGAACTTTGTGTGAGGGTCCTTTTAGGATTGAACTTTCAACACAACAGACCAAAATCAGCAGTATTTGGATCCTCTTCTTCAAAAGTTCCTCATGAAGACCATACAAAGCCAAGGATCTGCAGTCCTGTGAAAGGGTAATCAGCAGTGTTCTTACAGCGATAAGGCGAGGCAAGGCGACCTACCCCCTTCCAAGCGTCTAGGCGAGTTAGGCACATGGTGAGGCGATGCCATACACATATACTGTTGTCTCCTCTCCTCTCCTCTAGGTTCTAGCTATACTGCTCGGGCTACTACAGACCCTTGCATGCTAATATCTATATCAATTATCAATCAATCTATAGTTAAATTGTGCATCCAAACATCATCTACATCCCTGACTAGGCCACACTGCCCCCTTGTTTTAACTTTTGACGTCATAGCTGTTGAACTATGGATAAAAGCCCCCACCTCTCCCACTATAACGCCTAGGTTTTATGGTTGGGTTGGCTAGGTGGGGTGAACTAACATGGTATCAGAGCCAAGGTCCTGGGTTCGAACCCCCCTGGCCACGCATTTCCGCTGCGCGATTTCCCCTGCGCCTCTTTCGTGTGCTGAGACCTGTTGCAGGCTACACCGGGCTCTAGAACCTGCTGCGGGCTACGCCGGGCTCGCACGCCATAGGGGGAATGTTGAACTATGGATAAAAGCCCCCACCTCTCCCACTATAACGCCTAGGTTTTATGGTTGGGTTGGCTAGGTGGGGTGAACTAACAATAGCCACAATTACTGAGCAAATAAGTCTCTGTGAATATGACACAACAAAAATGACAGCATTCACATGCAATTGAAGCCAATACTACACAGGAGAGGAGACAGACCAGAAAGAGGTGAGAACCTGTGTTACAACCAACCGTCCTCTCTTTCCCTCCTTCCCCGCGCCTGCGTCTTCCTCCCCCTGTGTGCCCTGCTTCTTCTCCCCGCGCACCTGCGTCTTCCTCCCCATGTCGGCTGCCAGTCTCCTCTCCTGTTATGTGAATCTCTCTAGAAATCTTTCCCTCTCTGGCTATTTTTTTCGCGCGCTGGCTAATTTTTCGCGTGCGCTGCCAAAAGACACCAACGTTTGACGAGGGAGATTGGTAGAGCTTGACCTCCTAGGGCGTAGATTGTAGGTGCGGATGGGGGGCTGATCGGCAGCCAGGACGCCAATTGGTGTGGCACTGCCGATCAGGGGGGTGCGGCATGCGCCTGGGCAGGAGAGGAGGATGGGGGAAACCCTGGCAACTATTATGTTGCTCAGGTCTGCTTTATTCTATAGCCCTTAAGGGGTATTTATACTCCTAACACAATCTGATCTAAACGGAATTCAATCTAATCTTGAAAACATAAATAACAGAATAACAGAATTAAGTCTAATCTTCTTGGGCCTCTTTAGGGCCGGCGCCTCTCATAGTGGATGCCGGTCCTAACATCTCTCCCCGCCTCTTCAAACAGCTCGTCCTCGAGCTGAACTTCGGGGTAGGATTCTTTGAATTCCTAGAGTTGCTCCCACGTGGCGTCGGAGACAGGCAACCCTTGCCATTGCACAAGCACATGCCATACATCCCGGCGAAGCTGAGCACGCAGAACACGCTCTGGTGATGGTAGAAGACGGCCGTCCAATGTGGGAGGTATCGATTAACCAAAATAAGTGGTGAAACCTTAACGTTGCATCATGGCCGATTATAGAGAAGATAACAAAGCTAATTCAAACAGATGGGTAAAATTAATGTGGCTTATAATTTACAAAATTAATTGAGTTTATTTGTACATATATTGATTTAGGTGGTTTCAAAATGTAAATTATTTACAACCTTTCATTTTGGCATTTTACATAATTTACAACCTTTGAGCTCACTCAGCTCTTGTCGGCCCTTGACTTGGTAAACACACATTTTGGCCCCTTTGATTCCTAGAAATACATCTGGGGCCACAGCTCGTTTGCCCCTCGCATTCTTTACACCTCAACCTTCCGGCATTCGAACCTGCCGCCGATCTTTGCCTGGCTTTGGGGCTACAGATGCACCAATAGGCTCAAGTTCTTCTTTTGGCTTCTGCTCCACAACAGACTGAACACAACCGATCTCCTAGCCCGAAAACACCTCCTCCCGATTGGTAGCAACCTTAGTTGCTCTCTCTGCTCAAACCAGCATCCCGAATCCTGTTATCACCTATTCTTTTCCTGTGACTTTAGCTCCACCTGTTGGGGTAAGATTGGGATTCATTGGCGGGCTGGCGCTCACCCAGTTCAAGTTGTCATGGCTTCCCGCGTGGACTACGCCTGGCCCTTCTTCATGGAAGTCATCATCGTCGGTGCCTGGAGTCTTTGGCTCAGTCGCAATGACAGCGTCTTCCGTCTTAAACAAGCAAATGCTGATGCATGGTTTTCCCTCTTCAAGGCAACCTTATTCTCTCAGGCCAGTCGTTGTGCCACCGATAAACGAAATTCTATTGTAGCCTGGCTTTCCTCTCTGTAATCTACCCCTCTTCTTCTCCCCCTTTGTTATCTCAGTCTCTTTCTACTTCCGTTTTTCTTGTACTTGCCTCTTTTTAATTAATGAAACAAACCCAGGTAGGAGCCTCTCCTGCCGGTTTTACCTCAAAAAAAAACTAACAAGAGCTATCCTCCTAGGTAACAAATTAATGTTAACACTCACACATAACAAAACTCAAATCAAACGGTAAGACATTTGAGGAGGCAGAATTATACCTGAGTAACCCTCTCTACGACACAGTCATCAGCATAAGTTCCCTTGTGTGTGCATGTTAGCCTCTGGAACCTAGAGTCTTTTGCAATTCTGTAACAGAGGCAAATTAGTCTTTATAGTTTGATGGAAATTATTTTATAGTACCAACTATGGACACTAATCAGAACTATGTCCAACTAATACCTATATACAAAGAAGACAATAGTTTTTCCTCTTTGCATTAATTGATGAAGATGAGATTTCATAAAGAAATGCATTAACCAACTATTGTAGTAGCTATCGGGTGTGAATATACCTCAAAGCTACACGATACTTTTGTCCCAGCTCTTCAAGCTCAGCCATAACACAATCCATGATGCACGGGGTGCCTTTATAACAGGATAGCAGAATTTTTCATCAAAGCCATATGCAGTTCAAAAAATGCTAAAAAGTATGCTTCAAGTTCCAAGAATGTACAGACTTACATTTTACATTAAGGCAGGCCATCATTCCTTTCTCCAAATCTATCTGCATAGTAGTAAAAGAAGCATTTAATTTTAACTATGTGGATGAGCTCATAGCAATTGCCGGTTACCTCCATTATGGCATTATCAAGTATGTATACAGAGGAATGTATCGAACATGAATGGAATCCATTCTAACTAAGGGGAGTAGTTTAGAGCATTCACAGGAAGGACAGGAAAAATATATGATAGTAGGTAGATAGACAATGTATTTCCCAGTCCCAGAAAACAAGATTTCCGTTTTAGAGTCACCTACTCAGGTACCCTCACATCCTATATAAACCCTCACAATTTAGTTAGTCTTCGATACTCAATATAGTACTAGCATCTAATAACTAATAAGAATCAGTATAGTTCTAAGTTCGTTATGAACCTTGCATTAGCAGATGGATCTAAAGCACTACACATGTTATAAACAAGTAAAAATGTGTAATAACTAATAACTTGCTTATTATTTGGTAGCATATACTACAATATATGCTTGTGCCATTGATAAATTCTTAAGTGTCAGTAAGGGATAGAACTCCACAATTTCTAGGGATGTTGAATGCAACTTTGAAGTGTCTGCAGCCAATACAAGCAATTACAAGGAAAGATCTCACACGGCATCGATACAATTGAGCATATACTGGGATTCATGAAATCACTCAAACAATACACTTGCTTTATACAATTGAGATTATACTGAGATTATCAGTGCAAAAACAGAAGATCACCTAATACAAAGGGCAAACCTTGCTCTGCATGGAGAAGTTGATACAAAGGGCAAACCTTGTTCTGGATGGAGAACTTGATGAAGTTTGTGGCTGAAGAACAGCGCCGAGGAGATCTAAGGCCTACAAAATCGAACCAAAACGACTTGGTTAATCCGATCATTCAAACACTACGAACAAGGATTGAGCCCAAAACACGAAAGTTCTTCCAAATTTAGGCACTCAACACATTCCGGCCGAGCTTCTCGTTCTCTCCATCCTTCTTCTTTTTCTTCTTAGGGTTCAAACACCTCCTCCTTGTATCTAATCAAACGCAGCAATTAGGGTTCCAAAAATAGCCGAATCGGGGAGGACATACCTGGTAAGTGGACAAGGTTGCCGACTTCCGGATGGCCTTCTTGCTGATGGCTTTCTTGACGGCGGCGAACTTGGGGCCCTTGCTCTTCGCCCTCCCCATCGCGGCGCGTGCTTACCCTCGACGTCGGCGCCTCCTCCTCCGGTGCTCTTCTTTTTTTTTTTTTTGACGAAAATCAGTAGGAGAGGCTCCTACTAAGATTTTGCATTAAATAAAACAACCAAGTGGGGAGTACAAAAAAGGGGGGGAGAAGATCACAGAGGGGAGTGTAGAGACTCTAACCAGGATCCAATGGAGGATCGCGGGAAGGGGGGAAATCTACTAGATTGAATAGAGAAATTTACATAAAACAGATTCAGCCAGGAAGAGAAAGAGGGAATAAGTCCATCAAAGATACATTTGTTTCTAAGTAGCCAAATCGCCCATGCGCCAATGATGAACACCTCCATGGCGAAAGTGTTGGTGAGGTCGGCTCTGGCATCAGAGATCTTGGTATGGACCGACGGATCGTCCGACCAGTGGATGCGCAAAAAATTCCAGCAGCGACGACTGAAGGGGCAGTCGAAGAAAAGGTGACAGGTAGTCTCCTCCAAGTCGAGCGGGCAAAGCCTGCAAACCCCTGATTCCTCAGCGGGGAGGATGTGGCGTCGTTTCAGTAGATCCTTAGAAGACAGGCGATCCACCAGGATAAGCCAGAAGAAGACTTTGAGCTTGTTGGAACATTTGGAAGGTGCTCTTCTCGAATTGTGATTAAGGGGCATTTGGTTCCGCGGTGTTTATATATTAATTTGAAAATATACAAACAATTGTAGAATCAGAGGATTATTCGCGAGATGAATTTATTAAATGTAATTAATCTATGATTAGCAAATATTTACGGTAGTATCACATTGTCAAATTATGACGTAACTAGTAGTGGGCCCGTGCTACGCAACGGTAAAATCAAAAAACAATTATTTGATAGTCAGTTAAATTAACGCTATGGAAAAACATTGAAAATAACAAATGAGCTGAACTTGAAAATCAAAAAATAATATTATTATTATTCAGTTAAACATGAAACAAATACGTAAATCTCTTCAAAAGCATTCAAGTGCTATACAAAGTGGAATATTTCAATAAGCTTAAAAATTTCTTGAATTTCTTCTCTATTTTCATCGGTTCTGTTTTTAGGCATATGTATTTCTGTTTTCATCGGAATAGTTAGGAATAGTTTTGATGATCAATTGAGCAACACATAGAAAATGTATCAACAACAGTTCTGCAACTCTTTGCAGAATGAATGCTGAGACTCGTCAAAAACAAAGTGTGGAGCGAACATATGGTTTCAGATGTTTGTTCCAGGTGAATATCCCATGCCATATGGTTGAGCATCATTGTATCTTAGAAAACAGGTAATGCAACAAAGGATCCACAACTGCTACATTCAAGCTATTGCCCAACATAGCATACTTACAATATGTGGTAAGTTAGTAATGACAAATAATTCAGGTAGTGAGTTCTGAAGAAAGCAAACAACTCATCTTTTCCATTCTTACACGTATTGAGATTATGATGTCTCTAAAGTTCATTGAGCTCAAAACATAGAATGAAGGTAAGAACTAAAACTTATTGTTGCCTAAGGCTTATGTGATATGGAAAGTGGAAACCTGGTGGAAAAGAATAAAGATTAGCAAAATGAAAACCAAGAATATCACATGTTATGATGCTAAATCATAGACAGTGTAAGGACATGAACAAACAACAAGTTGTCAACAAGCACATACCTCATGAGGGGTAAAAAATTGTAAGCCCATCTCTTTCAGAGAAGAAACTTCAAGGTTCTCCTTGGAAATTTATTTACGGTTCTGTAATTTAAAGTAGGTAATCACAAAAAGATAAAGGAACCACAAAAATTCAGATTAAGAGGAAATGACAGAGGATGCCTAAAAACAGAACCAATGAAAGAATATACATAATGAGCCTTACATTGGACGTAATATTTCACTTTAAACATAACCGATGAAAACGGAAATACTTAAGCGTAATTGCATACTCATCAAAGCAACAATTTCAATATTTATGGGGAAAAGTTCTTGCAGTAACTTTTTTTGTTTCCAAGCACTACACAATTGTATGTTATAGAATCAATCATCTAAATGCTACATGGAAAAATCATCAAATTTGTAATGTCAAACATTTTCAATTGTTGCCTGTAAGCAAATTGAAGACATGGAAAAATCATCACATTTGCACACATAACTTAATTAGTGAGCCTGTGCTACGCAACGATGACAAAATACGTTGAACATTTTTCAGTCAAGTTAAATAAACTTAAAAAGTATTCTATTCAAGAGTTATAGGTGAATTAAATATGTTTTACGTATTATTTTGTCTATCTGAAGCAGTTTTACCTAAAAAAACTGAATACAATGAATTTAAATGTCATGTGAATGAAGGCTCTTCAGATGCTCTAGAAAATGCATCTTGTAGCATGAAGGTATTATTTTGTATCCGATATATGACTCTTTTCTTCATAGCCAACATAATAAAAACACAACCTATAATGGAAAATCGATCAATGGCAATTTTACTAAAGAAAAGAATGAGAACAATCACTGTATTTAATAATTAGACATATCCACAAAATGCAATGAATAGCAAAAATCTTGTAACGCTTCGGAGAAATTAATGAGTAATGTGTTATACCTCATCATCGACAACGTCCTCATCTGATACCATGTAAGAGTATCAAAATTGAGAAAAGAATATTTATTGATTAGATTGAGGAACCATCAATACATATTTATAGATAAACAGATCTTAAGCCAAGCGGTTGTAGCAATCTAAAATTTGACCAACGTAAAGCTAAGTTAGAAAAAGAGTGATTCGATGATGGGGAATAGAATTTGCATATTACCATGACACTGGAAATATTGCCATGCAGATCTAGAGCATCTTCATCATTTGATTTTTGTGCACACTTTAAACTTTTTCTTCATTCCTTAATGTGTTCTGCACCAATATTAGAATTCTTGTTACCACTAACAAAATTCTGAAACAACCAGATAAACAAAACTCCATCAGGAAATAAAATAGATAGTAAAGATGAAGTATAGCAGTACATCAGAAAAATATCCATTAAGTGTATGAAGACTGAGGATAGGGTATTCACCCTCTAGTATATCTTGCAGGGCTTCTCCATATCAAGTTAAGAGAGGTTCTCAGGATTAGAACTAAATTTAGTGATTCATTGTTTGTCTGATAATACAACATATGAGATCCTGTTATATACATGAAGGACTAACTTGACATACAAGGAAACATATGTTATGAAAACCAATATAATATCTATCTCTTACCAAACTAAAACCAAATACTTTCCTAACTAATCGATGTAATACCAAAATAACTATATTTCTATCCTAATAACCTAGCATATTGTTTAGGCAACACGTGTTATTATTGTGGAAGGTAAACTCTTTCCTGATAGCAAGAAAGCAATTTATGTGACGATAATTTCTCTTACTTCTTTTTGTCGAAAGGAATCAGACCATCCACAAATCATCAACCTTAAGCACATCAGTTGCATTTGAGGTATTGCAGAAATCGCCAGGCAATTTTTTCAAGCATCTAGCCTACATGCTTACATCCCTCTTGGATCGAGCACGTGGGAGAGTGGGAAGTTCTAGGACTGGACCTGCTTTTTCACCACCGGATATCAAGTAGAGAAGGTTTCTAGGAACTACAGGGAAAACATTTGGTACAATAATATAGTATTGAGTTGTTTCTGCTACTTTACAGGACAATAACTATCAGTAGCATAAAGAACAGATAGTTGTAAATCAAACTTAAACTTGACATTGGACTGGGGAACAAACCTGCAAGGTTCAAATCTTGTTAAAACAAATATAGGAAAGGACCCTATGAGTATTAAAACCGTATACAATAGTGTGCACTACTAATTTTTTGCAACAAAATAATGCATATGGAAATCACAAAATAACTCTGAATATACTCCTAGTTCTAACTAAACATTTCCTCACAAAATTAAATGGTTGATTCATCGATGTTCATTCGATCATCCAGCTGAAACAATTACCGAGTAATCGAATACACGGGTACCCTTTTGTCATGTAGGGTTTCTCAGGGAGACGCCTACCCTGCTTGAGGTAATCCTTGAACCACCGGTGGCTGACGACACACGTCCGAAGCCTCCTCGCAATGTCATACATCTTACCCTCAAGCCTTCAGCACACCTGTGGCACCCGGTCGAGAACCGGGCGTCAAATCTCAAGCCGAGGGGAAACAAGTCAGTGTCATGCGAAGGGGCGAAGGGTGTAGTGTATTACCAGGTGGGTGATGGATCTGCTCATGGAACCTACGTAGCTCGCTCCAATCCTCGCGATGAGCTTGATGAGTCTGTGTCGCTAGTCGCCGTGGTAGCTGCTCACGGTCGCGACCACATTCCACATCCCTTCCACCACCGGCACGGAGATGCCGCAAGGTAGGGTAATCACCGATACTACGGTGAAGTAAGAGGCCTCGGTTTGATCAGCAGTGGCGGCGTCGAGATGAGGTGACCGACGACAGGCTGGGATGTGGGGAAGAGTCGAGAAATTTCCGGAGGCGCCTTTTCCGTTTCCCTCCTTTCCGCACTGGCCTCTACAAATTTGGTGATCCTCTTGATGGTGACCTCACATTCTGATTCAAGGGCAAGTTTAAAGAAACCCAGCGATATAGAGTGCTTGCAGGCAGCCTCTGCAAGCCTGATTTGTGTCCATCCAATATGAGACTTACGACAAAGTGCTGAACTTGCGCCTTGTAGACATGGAAACTTCTTATGTTAGGGTATCAAACTTTCCCTAGTTATCTGACCTCCATGACCAAACCACTGAAATGGGAGTGATAGTTTCTATGGCATGAAATATCCTATCTGAACATGTGACTGAATGAAATCATGCATGAATCTTTAATCTTAAGAAGAAATCAGTCCATAATGAAATCATCAGCTAGTAACCCAACATAAGCATAGATAGTTGAAAATAGGAATTTCACTACCCTCTTGATAGTAATCAGTTTTCAATTATAACAAGAAAGCCAGAATGTCTTATTATGTGTAATATTTCCAAGCATAAGAGATAAAAACATATTGTAAGGCTAGTAATAATCAGTATTCGAACATGAATATGGTGTGCTTGATGATGAGAAATATCATAAGAAATATATATTTTTTCATTTTGTGCAGAGACTTCATCGAGAGATATGTTCAAAGAAATATGTAAAGTGACATAACATAATTTTCAGTGTAAAAACTATCCTAAATACCTGTAGCAAAAAGAACAATATCTACAATGAGCTCCTGTCCTTTATCAGTCATAACTTTTATGCCATCAACTATTTTACTCAACTGGGTTACATAACATGAAACTGATCAAAACATACTATGGATAGAAGACATATAAATCAAAATGAACTTCAGGAAGCAAAATCAGAATGGCATGAAATCTCCTATCTGAACATGTGATTGAAATATGTAAAGTGACATAACATAATTTTCAGTGTAAAAACTATCGTAAATACCCATAGAAAAAAGAACAATATCTACAATGAGCTTCTATCCTTTATCGGTCATAACTTTTATGCCATCAATTGGTTTATATAAAATGGAACTGATCAAAATATACTATGGACAGAAGACATGTAAATCAAAATGCACTTCAGGAAGCAAAATCAAAATGGCATGAAATCTCCTATGTGAACATGTGACTGAAATATGTAAAGTGACATAACATAACTTTCAGTGTAAAAATTATCCTAAATACCTATAGCAAAAAGAACAACATCTGCAATGAGCTCATGTCCTTTATCAGTCACAACTTTTATGCCATCAACTGTTTTACTCAACTGGTTTACATAAAATGAAATTGATAAAAATATATCATAGATAGAAGACATGTAAATCAAAATGTACTTCAGGAAGCAAAATCAGAATGGCATGAAATCTCTTATCTGAACATGTGACTGAATGAAATCATGCATGAATTTTTACTCTTAAGTTTTCAGAAAAAGTCAGTCAACAATGAAATCATCAGCCGGTAACTCAACATAAGCATAGGCAGTTGAAAACATGAATTTCACTACCTTCATGGCAGTAATCAGTTTTCAATTATAACAAGAAAGCCAGAATGTCTTATAGAAATAAGTTGCTCCTCTCTTTTATGCAGCTATCCATCTTATCTTTCTTTGCCATGATCATAGGTTACTGGGTTAGGTTAGCTTTCCCTCTTCCATTGACTGATATTGCAAGTTGTTGTGAGAGAGCAGGACTGAAAAGCTAGAAGCAGGCTTTCAATTAACCTTGAACGATGCGTAAAGATACAATTGTTGGTTGAAAACAACTTGACAACCTAGCAGAAAACCAATCACTAATCAAGGAAGATTATAATATATTTAATCACATCTTCTCATAAAGATCTGCCTATGGCTTTAACCTTTCACCAGTTTCCACATCAGCTTTAATCACTATCAGCTGTAAGCATTGCAGCAGGAAAGAAAGGATATAGAGCTAACCTAGAAGACCTCTTCGTCGTATCTGAATGGAGCCATTGGAGCAGGAGGCGGGCGCGCCTAACTGCGGTGGTGTCGGCCGTGGAATCCGGCGATGGCAGCCGGTTGAGCGGAGAAGACCGGCATGGGGAGGGGGAGAAGACCGACGGGATGGCGATGCCAAGAAGCAGGGAACACCGGGATTGAGATTCATCGGTGGAATTGAGGGTGGCGGTGACCTTTAGGGGCGCGCCGATGAGGGCGTCTGAGGGCGGCTAGGCAGGGGCGGCGTGGTGGCGTGGCGTTCTAGGGTTTGGGCCGCTCAGCGCATGTAGGGGCGAGCGAAGCGAGGAGAGGGAGAGGGAGAGGGGCGCGATCCTGGGCGAATCGCGGGAGCGCTGCGGAGTTCGGGTGAGGGCACTGTAGTGAATGAACACGGTGGAAGGGCTGGACGAGGGCGGCGGTGCCCGGTTGGGCGAGGGGCAAGAAGGACAGACCGATGATGTGGTGGCGGAGGCGGAGGCGCAGCGGGGTGGGGAATGCGGTCGGAGGCAAGGACGGCGAGCGAAGCAAGGAGACGGTGCATTCGGCGGTGGGCGTTCGGCGGCGGGGAAAGAAGAGAGCGCTGGACGGCCGTTCGGTGGCGGCCGCTGGGCTGAGGAAATTTTGGGATTAGTTTGGAAGGTGATTCCGGGTGTTTGGGGTAGAAGGTGATTCTGGGTGTTTGGGATTAGTTTGGAAAGTGATCAATGGTGGAGATTGTCTCAATGAGTACGAGTAATCAATTGATGGCTCAGATTGTCTAGATGAGTAAACGAACTCGCCAATTATATATTAGTATAGATTAGGTTCGTTAGATTCATCTCGTGAATAATCTATCGATTATGAATGAGTTTTATAAATATTCTATATTTAATAATCTGAAATAACATCCAAACATCTAATGTGACGGGACTAAACTTTTGAACTAAAGAACCAAACAGGTACTAATAATATATTAGATTGTTATGAGATGATTGTATATATATAAGGGTATATGTGAAATCAATTTACAAATAAGATATAAGAAGATATAATCTAATTCTAACTAATCTTATTTTTAATATTTCTAAGATATATTTTAATATCATTCGCGGTTTAATAGTAAGTAAAGCAGATGTTTTGATTGGAGAAAATACCGATAAGAATATTCAATGATGATAGTTTTTTATGTTTCTCGTAGTCGAGATAAACAAAAACAATAAAGTCAAAAAAGCTATGATTGAGATAATTGTGTGAAGTTATCGTGGTTAATGTAGCCAAATAAATTGGGATGCTGATGAGGCAGTCAATCTACAAATAAGGCAAGAAAAGATATAGGGTCTGTTTGGGGAACCTTTTGTCAACTTTTGTCAACTGCAGCTACTTCTAGAATATGAAGCTGAAACAACCAGTCCAAATTCTGGCTCAAATTGTGAGAATCAGTAGCTGTAAAATCTGGAAATGAACTAAAATTTAGAAGCTCGAAAATACCAGCTTCTCTAGATTCTCATCAATTAGATACCCAGACTATCTAATTAGCTATTGAGAATCTCTAACTATCATAAACTTTCCAACGATGCCCATAATTTATGGGTGGGACTAGAGATGACAATAGTAACTGATTACCCGTTTACTCATGGGTAAAAACCTATTAAAGTCAGGTTTGTTCTCATTTTTATATCTAACGGGTATGGGTATCGACTACCCATACCCGTTTACCCGATTATCTCACTATAAAAAATGAAACCCTAAAAACCTACTACCCCTCTTCTCTCTCCTCCCTCCGGCCTCCACCCTCACTGGCTGCCACCCTTCTCCCATCTCCATTCTCTCCTCCCTCCACTCCTCTCCCATGTCGTTCTCTACTCCTGTGCACCTCCCCACGCATCCCAGAGAGTCCGAGAGCCGCGCTGCACCGGCCCGCATGGGTGTGCCACCGCGCACCTCCAGCGCCGCCCCATGCTCCGCCTAGCATCGCCCCGTGTTCCGTGCAAGCCTGGGACGGCCGCGCGCGCCACGGTCGTGCGTCCTCACGCTGAGCGTTGCACTGCTCTGGTCCGTATGGCCGCGTGCATGCACCCCCACGACCGGCGAGCACCCCCGCGCATTGTCCGACCGGCTTCTAATCCGCCACAACACTCCTAATTTCTTCACTTTTTATTTCACAGGTAAACAGGTATATCCATGGTTATACGGCGCCCGCGAATAACAGGTATGAACACAAGTTTTTACCCAACCGTTGGGTAAATAGGTATAGATATAGGTATGTATTACCCATACCCGCCATACCCGATTGCCATCTAGGTGGGACTGAGAGTGGAAATATACCCCGTTGTCAACTGACCACCTACTGATATGGGCCGGATCTAGCTTGTGGCCTGGCCCACGAACTATTCGAATTTTGGGCCGTCGGATCTGAGTGGGCTGTGTGTAGCGCACGATCTGGGCCGTCACCTGCGGGTATTGGTGCGTCGAGTCGGGGGCGGCGGCTTGGTCTGGTAGGGGAGAGTCCAGCGGCGGGGGATGACGGCGGCGACGGCGACGGCGACGCTGCGGTGGGTGTTGCAGATGCACAGGGACGTGCCGCGGGCGGCGCGGTTCTACGCGGAGGGGCTCGACTTCAGCGTCAACGTCTGCACGCTCCGCTGGGCGGAGCTCCAGTCCGGGCCGCTCAAGCTCGCGCTCATGCACACCAACGACAGGTTCCGACCTGCTTCGTTAGTTCGTTTCCTATCCTACCCATCATAGTTTCATCTAGTCTCCAGGGACTGGTTTTGGTGTTCATATGGATGAGAGTTAGTAGAATTGTATGATGTAGTGCGGCCGAGGTGGGGGGGTGGTTGCCTTGGCATGATGTCGTTCATGTGTTTGTTGAAATGACTGTCCGGTGTATTCGTCTAATGAGCTACTGAAAAGACTGGATATGGAATTATACGTTGTGCACTGAAAAAAATCATGCGCGGGTGTGTCTAAAAATCATGCTAAGTTGCTGATTTGCTCGTGTTTCTTGTGGAAACAAATCAAACAATGGTCATGCTGAATGAATTTCTGCAGGAAGAATAGTGTAACCTAATAACCTTAATTGTCTTTTGCATAGCATTTCTTGTCTCGTTATATGTGTTTTTTTAAGCGAGGAAGCATACTTGTGCTCAGATGATTTGAGATATTCAGGGGAACAAGCATAATATGAATGCCAAACATAGAATAGAGAACCTTTCAATATCAAAATGATGCTTTAGAAAATTGTGATCCACTAATTGTGAAATCAATCTAATATACTCTCTTGGTCCCAAATTATAGTCATTTCTAGACTTTGGCGCAGTTATTAAGACATAAGAAAAAAACCAAACTATTATCAACTAGTACTCCTAGTAATTAGCACTACTTGCAACTAGTACTCCAGATAGAGTTAAAATAGGAAGATTTAGGGGATAAGTTGTAGAAGTTGTAATATTTGGGACAAAATTTGAATGGTAGAAATTATTGTATTTTGGGACGGACGGAGTAGTTCATATTTTTTATCTTATTATTGTGCTATCCTCTAGCAATTGACCAGATGAATTTGTTACCTGAAAGTTTCATATGTATATGCAGTAGTATTGCATCACAGAGAGTCTATTCTTCGATGCTGTCATTCACTGTACCAGACATAAACAGTACCGTTACAAAATTATTGTTGCTGGGAGCTGAGTTGGATGGACCCATCAAATACGAGATTCATGGAAAAGTATGTTTCCTATAGCCCATAGCTTCAAGCCTTCAATACATGTTTATATAATTTTCTTCATGTTTTCTTCAAAACATTTGTTAATTGTTATGATGCTGTTTTTCTTGTGTATGCATGCAGGTTGCAGCCTTACGATGCATCGATGGGCACATGCTTGGCCTTTATGAACCAGCATGAGGACCTCTTTTAATTTTTTGCAGGTGGTATGGTATGTTTTATTTCTGTCGACTGAAGATCTTGTTGACATAAGCTAACTGACTGGACTTATATAACACCAAGTCACTGAGTAGTTAGATTGGTAGCCCTTTTTTTGTTAGACAAATCATATGAAAATTGAAATGATGTAGCTCTTTTGCTCATTATTTTACCTTGTATTGCCTGTTGCCCTGTTGTATTGCACATGGTCTCATTCTTTGTTTTAATCTGTTAGGTTTCCTCTTAAAGGATAAGAGTCCTTAGTTTAATAGAGTCTTTTGTTTAATGGAGTCCTTAGATATAAATCAGCCTTGGCTTATAAAAGGCTGAGGCATCTATTGTAATAATCGATCAAGGAATAAAAGTCTCCCCTAGTTAGGCGAGATTTACCTTGAACCTTGGTTGATCCCAGGGCCGACGCCGGCAATTCCAGCGGCGCCCAGCCCCCCTACGCTCTACGCTTTCTTCCGTCTTCCACTCTTGACCTCTATTCTCCCCTGCCCACCCCACAGAGGAGGATCAGAGATCCGGCTGGTATCATAAGTGGATAGAGCCATCACTCCCTCAAGCATCAAGGCTCTGAACTATTGTTAGCATGTCATTTCTGAACTTCTGCTAGCATGGAATACACTGTTACTGCCAAAATCGTGTTAATGTATCTACCATTATACCTTGAGCACCTTCCATCATAAATAACAGTATTTGATATTGTTAGAGTATATGCATTGAGCATCGGGGGTCGATATATATAGGAGTACCAAGTACATGAGTAGAGATAAGTTAGATGATCTACATATACAGATATGAGCATTTTATTCAACAATTCTGAGCTAACGAGTCATTTTCAATTATCCCCTTTGGTAACCTGATTATGTCCGACTGCTGTCTGTATGGTCATTGAACCCTTTGTAGCCACCAGAAACCAGTGTTGAATTCATAATGACCTTAACTCATGAACTAGCTTAAGAAGAACATCTTTGATGCGGAAAACTTAGTACTAACCCGGTTGTGAAGATGATGATGATGATGATGATGATGATGCCATGAGTAGTGTTGATACTTGATGCAGCAATTTGCCGTAGATTGATGACTAGGCCTATGCAGTTAGCCGATCTGATCACAGCTAACAACCAGTGGCCAAAATATGATCAGGAATCTGACAGATATCAAGATTCAGTCATCAGCAACAAACAATGCTCCCACTGACATGAGCTCATCAATCAACAAGGATGTTTTTATGGTCACAAGTCAACCTGGCTGCCTGCAAAGCTGCTCTCTTCTCCCAATCAATCTGCTGCACATACACTCCAGTATTCCATATGGTTATAGTCTCTGCACCCTTGCATGGATCATGGATAATGTTTGATGATGTTTTGATTAGAAATAAAGTTCCTGTTTTTCTTGCAAACTCGTTTGGAAATGGTTGGAACTCAGTGCATTGTTATCAAACGGGAAAAGAAGGATATATTGCAGGTTTTCAACTTGCAATCAGATTAGTTAGTAAGAGCCAGTGCCTGCTAAATAAAGCAACCACATTTCTCTCCTCTAGTGAGCCACCACCTCGTCTTCTTCCTCCGTTCTCTCCATCCATTGCAAGGGAGCCATTGATTCCTACGTCGAGATGGCAGCTTCCTCTGGCCGCCTCCACGGATCGAGAAGGCGTTCCAAGTTGGAGATGCAACAATGGCGATCGCTTCGTTGTTGCTGCTGCTGGTGGTGGTGGCTCTTGCGTTCTTGCACTCCGGCGCGTGGCAGGATCACAGCAACGTGAACTTCTCGTCCGCGACCGCGCGTTCCAGCCATCGGCGCTGCGTGTGTGCAGCAACGCCCTGTGGGCCGACGGCGTCAACGCCACCGTGGGGTTCATCATCCCGCCGTGGCTACTTTGCGCGCGGTCTCCGTGGCCGGCGCGGTGAGGTGGAGCAAGAGGCGCAGGAGGGAGGAGATGGAGCGGCGCGCAATGGCGGGGGAGGAGCTAGGGAGAATGGCGGTGCCGGAGGTGGGGCAGGATGCCGTCGTCCAAGATGGTGAGGACGATGCGGCCGGAGGTGGAGGAGGGTAGCTCGCCGTCACGGCGGAAAAGCTTGCTCCTTTATGAGTTGCACCGGCGCCAGCTCCACCGTACTATTTTTGTTAAATTTTCTTTTTTTTTTCATTTCGTTTTAGGTATACTTTTTTTTCAAACTACGAGACGTCTGTACAGTATATTAAATTCTTCAGTTTTTTTGTGTGAAACTCAAACTCAAACTCAAATTCAAATTGGAATGTACATTGCAATAGGGTATAGCTATTTCCTTAAAAAACAGAACATTGAAATTGTTTATCCCCTCCAGTTACAAATACACAAAATAAACAAGAGTGGACATTCTTACTCAACAATGTATACAAGCTATGATTTAGTGGCTACAGTAAAATACATCACATAGGATCTGTTTGTTTCAACTGAGATTCTTCGTAGCTAGCTAGTCTGAGTAGATGATGTTTTTTAGTTTCTGAATTATAGTTCATTTCTAGATTCTGCAGCTACTAATTCTCATAATCTAAGTCCAGATTTTGTTTGTTTCCACATCAGATTCTAGAAATAGTTGCAACTATTAGAAACTGAAACAAACAGACTCATAATCTCCAGTTGTACAGTAGTGATAGTGCTAGACTGTTAGCATGCTCTACAGAGTTGTTGAACTTGAGCATCCCATATGTATAATCTTTTGTATATCTGACTACTGCATGGAAATATTTGTGGACTTGTTCTGTCTGTTAAGAATTTGGAGAACACAAATGAGCAGAAGCTGCACCACATATTGCTCAAAATCAGTAACAATTATTCCATTTGTTTCATATTGCAAGTTATTCTAGTCTTGCCTAGATTCATCTGTAGATCAATGAATCTAGACACATATAAATTCATTGATTTATAGATAAATATAGAAAATGTCAGAATGACTTACGTTATGAAATAAATGTAATAGATGATACCAGCATTTTCTGACAGTACCTGGCTGAGGCACTTTCTTTTCTCTTCAGACTCCAAATAGACAAATTCCTCTAAGGAAGGAGTGCAGATTTCTGTCTCTATTAACTCTTACTACTTCTGTTACATGTGCCCACAATTACAACATTGACCAATTTTATATAAAAGAATATACCGACAATTACAACATCAAATTGATTTATTAAATCAACCATTGAATATGTTTTAATTGTGTGTTCATTTAATATTGTAAATGTTAAGATATTTTTTATTTAAATTTAGTCAAAATTAAAGAAGTCTGACTTAAAAAAAAAAGTCAAATGACTTACAATATAAAACAGACGTAGTAAGAAACTGCAGCATGTAACCTTCATGCAATGTAATCGTTTCCATGTGTTAACCCTGCAAAGCTATTTTTCTCTGGCTTCGTGCTCTGTAGCTCCTGTTGTCCCCCTTTCTTGCTTCTCTTTTCCTTCCCCCCACTGTCGCTTCTCTTGTACAGTTGTACCATGGCTGATGTTTTATTTAATTCTATAAAGCCACAGTAGGAGCCTCTCCTACCGGTTTTCCAAAAAAACGGCAGCATGTGAACACATGTACTGAAAAATTTTGACCTAAATATTTCCACTTGATGCATATGACCAGTACTCCTTGACGAGCTCTCGGAAGAGAGAACCTTCAGTTTCCATGAGCTTCATAGGTTTGTCATACTCCACCACTCTCCCTGGAGATGAATACAGTTTAGTACAATGGACTATGGAAGTGTATGAGTATCTATCCTGAAACATATTTTTAGAACTAGAACAAATCAGCCAAAAAGAAAAACAAAACATGGTCAAGACAGACATTTTTTTATTGCTGTTCAGTGTTCAGAGTATGACAATAGTACATAATTAGAATACATACATACCATGTGCAAGATTGCAAATACAAGTTAAAAGGCATCAGCAGTAATGGGTAAAAGGGGGGGAAGCAGAATCTACAGTATTTAGTACTTAGTAGTATTGTACTATTGTTCACTCAACACATCTACCAATACATTTAGTTTCAAGTATAATTCATAGATTCCAGAAATACAGGAATAGGAAAAACGCATGAATAAGATAGGAATGTATATAGAAAACCGAGGATTTAAAAACAGAAGAAAAATTAGAGATGTGTTCTTTGGAACATAGTAATTAACTAAACACATAATTTTGCTAAACATTCGTATTAAAGCTACTTATGTTTTCTCATTTGAAGTTTTATGCATTGATTTGCTTTGAAATTAGCAAAGGAAAGGAAAAAAGAAGTTGGAGTGGATGCTTAAATTCCTATGTTTTTCTTATAAAATCTAAGGAAAAGGATTTTTTTATTATTTTTCCTATCCACCGATACTCCATTCCAAATAAGTGAATGGTATGAATTCCTATAGGAATTTGAATCCTACATTATTCCTCTAAAATTCCTTCAAACCAAAACATTGCTATTCCATTAGACAATGATTACTAGGGGGAAATATATTTATAATAAGTTGGCAGTAATGGGTAAAGGTGAGAAGCACAATCTACAGTATTTAGTAGTATTGTTCACTCATCACATCTACCAATACATTTAGTTTCAAGTATTCCATTAGACAATGATTACTAGGGGATCAATATATTTATAATAAGTTGGCAGTAAGAGAAACATACCATCACTCATTGCCAAGACCATAGTGCAGTCCATAACTGTTGGTATACGGTGTGCAACAGTAATTACAGTGCAATCTATGAACTCTGTTCTGATTGTTTTCTGAAGGATAGCATCAGTTGCATTGTCGATAGAGGCTGTCGCTTCATCGAGAACTAAGATCCGACATCGTCTCAGAAGTGCGCGTCCTAAACAGAAGAGCTGCCTTTGACCCATGCTCCAGTTTGATCCATCTTCCACAACTGACCACAAGATCACAATCAATATTTATATGGTGTAAATGAAATGCCATATTAAAAGATACATTGAAAACACAAGTTCTTAGGCCACTTGAATCCCATTTACACAAGGCATTTTCCAGGCCAATAGTGCTCAATGCTCAATGTGTTGAATTGCTATTTGCCTTCTTTAAAATTGCCCTTATGAAACTCCAATATATTCACAAATGTGTTTTCAGCTTTAGCAGCATTGACCATGCCTAATACTGGTTAAGGATACAGAGTGAAATCAAGAAACCAAAGTACAAGCAAAGCAATGTCTCCTACCAAGTGAATCCAATCCCTGTTCCTTCTCCTGGACAGTCTCAAGAAGTTGACATTTTCCAAGAACCTGCAGTGTAGCAAATAATCACTACTGATTCCTACAAAGGTGTCTCTATGCATAAAAACTAATTACATATGAGTATAAGTTTCTAAACCATCAGTTATTTAACAACATTACATCTATTTTTTCCTTGTAAGCTTATCTTAGGATCTTATCCTTGCATATAAATTAAAAAAAGGATTTTTTTTGTGTAGGGTAGGTACACTTCTTACCTCCCATATTTGTTCATCTGAGAATTGCCCAATAGGATCAAGATTGTATCTTACAGTGCCCTGGAAAAGTGTTGGATCTTGTGGAATAATGCCCAAACATGATCTTAGGTCATGTAAGCCAATTGTGGTGATGTCCACAGAATCTATGATTATTTTCCCTCCAGATGGCTCGACAAGACGAAACAATGCACCGATCAAAGTTGTCTTGCCACTTCCTGTCCGACCAACAATGCCAATCTTATCTCCACCTTCAAACATGCAAGTAATTCCATGCAGGACAAGGGGAGCATCTTGCCTGTACTTAATCTGTCAGATGAAAAACAGTAAGCATGAAGAATATTTTAGGGCTACAAAAGGGTTTCACCTTGTACACCATGCATAAAAAAATACATTTACCTTCAAATCTCTAAGCTCCACCCTGCCAACTTGGGGCCAGTCTGGTGCAGGCCGATTTTCTTGGATAACTTCTGCTGCTTCACTTACAATGTCCATGTACTGGTTAACCCTTTCCACTGAGATGATCTGATTTGCAAGGGTACATTGGTTTTGAATAGAGAAAACAAATGAAATGTTCAGGGATAGACCATAGGACAATGCCATTCCTACAAAACCTGCACAAGCATGACTAAACATGATTAGAGTTTATGGAGACAATATCATGTTCTTCATAACATGAAGTGTAAGTGCAAGTGCTTAAGGCTCCGTTTGGGGGAGCTGTAGATTTAGTCTAAGTATCTAGCTGGCTGATTGGAGTATATGACTGGTGGGTGGGTTTTATTCAGTGGCATGGTGGGTAAATAAGGGTTGATCAACTTCTCAGCTATTATGCTTGAAGAGACTATATGCTTTTATAGATTTTGAAAATCTGAGCTACCCGAGGTATCATTTGGACGAGCTTCTAGATATTAGAAGTATCTAGCAAGCTAGAAGCTCCCCAAATAGAGCTTAAATGTAGTTAACCATGGCACATACAAATATTAATAGTGCCGCTAAAACTCCATCTTCACTAAACATGCAAACATTTAGGCCTTGTTGGGAATGCGGAAATTTGCAGGATGTTAATAGAAAGAAGTTTAATTTCTAGGTACTGGAAAAGCTCCTGCATTCCAGACAAGGACGCATGACATTGTGAGAATAATTGGTACACTTGAAATGACATGCATTTCATACCGACAGATTAATAGATTATTATAAAAAGGTACTAAGCAGATCCTGCCCAACAAACATGCAAACAAATGGATGTTTTTCTTGTGATTCAGCATCATCTGCATTTTCATGAAAAAGATGCAATTCTACTCATGACTCAGAATTGTCAATTAACTACATAAAAGATTGTCTATGAGCTATTCAGGATGCCCTGTAGACCTAGCAATATGGTCTTTTGCAGTAGAACTAGCTATTTATTATTGCAGATCACACAAAAATGACATCAATGATCATATATCCTGCTAGCTACTTTAAGTTTGTCCAATATATGAAAAGTAATACCGATCCTAGCAAATACCATAGACTGCTTACCAGGGCTAAAAGTTCCTGGAGGAAGAACAGACATGACAAAAGCAGAAAATGAAAGAACTGCAGAGCTCATAATTTCCAGGCGTTGAATCAGCCATTCAGCTGCAGCAAAATTGTAGAAATATGGACCAGCATTCTTGTCCACAAGCTCCAGATTTTTAGCAAAGAAACGATCTTCTTCCATAAAGGCCCTTATTGTTATAGCCCCTGAAATTGATTCCCCTAAGTGATTAGCTAGAGCAGATTTGGTAGTGCCATTGATCCGCATCAATTCCTTCGCCGAAGCTAAGTAGTATTTCTGCTTGATAGGAAATTAATAGATTTCAGTAGACAGGAAGTTTGAACAGAAAATGGTAAATGAAAAGAACAGCAGAACACATCAATTAGTAAATGATATAACCAAAGAACTGTTGTCATAAAGAAACAAGGTCAGATAAAATTACCTGCAACCTAATTGCCAAAATTATCATTGGCACTGAGACAAACAAAACTTGCCATGTAACAACAGCCAAGACCCCCAGGTTGCTATATGCATTTAAACTGGCACTAATGCTAAACATGAAGGCAAATGGAACATCAAGATCCACAATACTCAGATCTGAAGAGACCTGCGTGAGGAATCGACAACTTAACCCGTCAATCAAAAGTATCCAAATGTAAATGGAACTGTAATTATGTATCAGATTTCCATTTCCCCATCTATTTAAGAATTCTTACCCGACTCAGTATCCTTCCAAGAGGAGTAGAATCAAAAAAGGACATAGGTGCCCGGAACAGTGAGTTAAGCAGCTGGGAAAATAAGGATCTTGAAGTCTGCATCCCAAGGACTACAATGGATATAGTTCTAGATAGCAAGAATACCATTGTGCAAACTCCAATAGCAATGTACACTACTATTAACTTCAGTGTGCTAACACTAGGATTTTGGACATTGGCAGCCATCCATGAATTCTGTGATATTTGCCCAGATATGAAAATTATGTGGGAAATAACAACAAGAGAGGCATATACAAGGCCTTTGTTCTGGCGCAGGTACAGTATATAAGGCTTAAGACCTGTATCACCTATTTCTCTTTCCTCTATCTTGATCAGTTGATCTGCTGGAGATGGCTTCACTGACTCTCTGTATCTGTTGCCATGAATATCATCTGTCCCCTTTGCTGATATCTCCTTTGCTCTGTGGAGGGGCACACTCTTAAGATCTGAAACACCAATAGTATCTTTGTGGGCTTTTACAAGGTCCTCAAATTCTTGACAGTATGCCAATAGATCTTCATAAGGTGCAGACTGAATAATCTCTCCATCTGATATTAACTGCAATAACAAACAATATGTTTAGATGAAACCAATAAACAAATGCAGTTTATGTAATAAATTTGGATCTTGAATTAGCTAATTTGGTGTAGTATTTTTTTTCTGACCAAGTAGCAGCAAGGGTACTACCTCCTTCTATTTCATATGGTGATTTCATCAACAAGACAATTATTCCATTGCCACTAGTAAGATCGAAACTTTAAAATCGTATTAAGTACGAAAACTTGCTTTTGGCAAAATGTGTGCATGCGAGCAAAAAGATGGTAGTAGATATTAGGATCATGTGTGTAAACGAACCATAATGGAATCGAATACGGGTAGGAAATCCACTTGGTGGGTCACCAAAAGAACAGTCTTGTCTGACAGAGCTTCCATGACATATTCCTGTGAGGTAACTAGAAAAGATTTGAAAAGGCTCATGGTCAAATAGCACTGTAGTTCACATTTGTTATGAATTTGTGATCCTTACATTAAAGAGGCTTGATGCTGTATGGGCATCAACAGCACTGAAAGGGTCATCAAGAAGATAGATGTCTGCATTTTGGTATAGTGCACGAGCAAGCTGAACACGCTGCTTCTGACCACCGCTGAGATTTACTCCTCTCTCCCCAATTTGAGTGCCATCTCCATATGGTAGCATTGCAAGGTCTTTGACCAAAGAGCACCTCTCAAGTGTTTCTTGGTATCTTTGCTTATCCATCAAAGATCCAAAGAGAATATTATCTTGCACAGTTCCTGTTTGGATCCATGCATTCTGAGAAACATATGCTATTTTCCCACAAACTTGAATCTGAAATATTTAAAACTGATTAACTACTAAACATTAATAGTTTCTTTTGAAAAAATAATTAACTAGCACACTTCAAATTGGCAACTACTATCAAGCAAAATAAATTATCATACTTTGCAGAAAATAAGATTCTGTTTAGCACAGCTTCAGATCCAGGATTTCTTGGAGCTATTCAAACCTAGCTCCAAGAAATCCCGGATCTAGAGCTATGGATGGATTTAGGATATTTAGTTGTATTTTATTTCAGACTAAAAACAAAAGTTTAAATCACTTTATTTCATCATACAAAGTACAAACTCTAGATTCAGTATGGATTTCGGAGCTGTACCAAATAAGTCCTAGCCTCCTAGATGACGTGGTTTTTCACCATTCTGTATTTTTAGAACAAATTGGCAACTAAGGAACATCAAAAGCAAAGCATGAGCTCACAATTTGAGGGCTGCATGGTTTTCAGTTTCATGGAATGAAGACTGAAGAGGAAGCTTACCGTGCCTTCAGTCTTGGGGACCTCACCGAGTACAGCAGACAAAAGTGTGGATTTCCCTGATCCTACCTCGCCACAGATGGCAACCTTCTCCCCAGGTTTGACCACTAAATTTATGTTCCTCAGAGTTCGTTTCGATGGCTTCTCGTCCCACGAGAAACTACATGAGTTTAGCATGATGGGGTACTCTGTACTACCTTGTTGGTATTTCTTCCTACGTTGCCCAGTCAGCTCAGGAGCATCAAGAAACGTTGCAACCCGGGTGAAAGCTACTTTAGCTTGTATCACAACCCCAATGACATCTGGTATTTGCCGAATTGGATCTTGCACGAGACGCAGAGTCGCCACGAAGGTGAAGACGTTGCTAGCATCAAGAGGGACTTCCAAGATATAGCATGTCAGGAATGTTGCTGCTGAAACCAAGACAGGTGATGACCAGAACAGGACACTGTTGTATGCCTTCCTAAGCTGGAATGCTGACAGCCACTTGTACTCAGCCTCCCTCAACCCCTCAATGACCTTCTTGAAATGAGTTTCCCAAGCATACAGTTTCAAAACTTTCATGTGAACTAAAGACTCAGACATGGCCTTCAGTCTCACATCTTGTGCCTCCATGAGTTTACTCTGAAACTTGTGCTGAAGTTTTGCCAGTGGAGCATTGCAGAATACAGTGACGATGATGACGAGCAACGACGACACCATTGCCGGACCAACTGCATTGTACAAGATTGCCATAGCAATGCAGAGCTGGACACTTGTTGTCCAGCTTTGGTGGAACCAATATGGGAACTCCCCAATCCGGTATGCATCAACAGTCACATAGTTTATGATTTCTCCACAAGAGTGCTTCATTTTTGCTGAGCTTGATAGTTTCTGTTGCTTCTTATATATAGCTGCAGACAAGAATGATCTCACCTGGAGGCCTAACCTCCGAGTGCGGAAATACCATTGCCTCTGTGACAAAGATTCACAACATTTGCAAAAAAACATCGTCGCCGCCAGCACGATGCCTTCATGTTTGAAGGTCCCTTTCCCCAGAGCTACATTGATGAATGCCTTGAGAAGCATTGGACCAGATGATAAGGTGAGCACCTTGAGCAATGCAAAGAAACCTGATACCACAATCCCACTCTTATGACAAGCAACAATGGTCCAAAAGATTGATGGCCTGGCATGTGACTGCAGCTGCTTCTTGCTGTTCAGCCTCTCCAAGAACATCAGGTACTGGCTGTGTGCTCGATCTGTGGAGGCCAAAAGTGGCATGTCTTTCTCTTCAAGTGGCTTCTCATAGCCCCTCTTCATCAAAGGGTTCAACCACCAAAATGACATCACGCTGAAAAACCCAGCTTCAGCAAAAGGAGTCACATATCTCTCTGAATCAGCCGTGCCATGATCCGTCTCTGTGATCAGGGGCTTGTGTAAAGCATTCCCATTTGTTTCATGGCACTCTTCATCGTCATGGCTGTGCCGAATGGCGTAAAGAAGAAGGATAAGGGCTCCTGGTAACAAAAGAACATCTAAACAAGCTTTGATGGTGACCTCCTCCTCTCCAACCATGTAGACAACTGAAGAGCAACAGATGAATGCTGCATATATGGTCAGCAGAGCAGACCAAAATCGAACGAATGTCGCACCAAGAAACCGAGGTCTGATGCTGAAAGTGAAGCTAGTGAGCATCATATTGAATCCTTGAGCCAAGATCACAAGCCACCAATGCTGCAAATAAATGGAGGCACCCTGGTTGAAGCTATTCCATAGCATCCACAGTCCTAGGCCAAGATACACCAAACCCAAGCAGCCATTGAACACAACAGCAGCCAACTGCAGCGGTGAATTGGGCGCGACGAGCTGTCGTCCAGATGCTCTACTCTTGGGGAGTTTGATGAGCAACTGAAGTGAGAGTGCAACAACAAGCACTGCATCAATGCCAATCACCACCAGATGATTGATGCAAGTGGAAGAGTCAAGTATTTCCTTCAAGGCACATGAGACTGCATCTTTCTTTGAGCAAATTGGATTCCCACACAAGCTCATCGTCCATGAACCTGAAGCATCATTGCAGCCCCCAAAAAATCAAGGTTACCACAAAAACTCACAAAAAAGATGAAAAAAATCAAAAGGTCAAAAGGACCCAATGATTAGCTGATGATGCAATTGTGTGGCCTGGGGAGACGACTAACTTGTGAGGTAACTCATCGGTCCAATCTCGATTGCACCGTCGTCCCCTTCCTCACTGTAGCAAACATGACAAGCAAACTGGTCAGTGCAAAGAACAGGGAGTTCTACTGCAGAAGATTCAGTTTCCAGGATGGCGATAAAAACACAGAAATTTCAGTAGACTCAACAGCCCAACACAAGCATGGAGATCAAGAAAGGAGAAAAGATGTGTATGCATGAGCATTGATCACTCAGAGGAGAAAATTCCAGGGGCTCGAAGAGAAATTCGGGACAATGCGCGAGCATCCAGAGAAGAAGGGAACGGACGATCGTCGAGCACGGAAGAAGAAACCCACTCCAAACCCTAATCCTCTCCGCATCGCCGCTCCCGAGAAGAACAGAGAAACACCGGAGGAGGAGGAGAAGCAGGCAAGTAGCAACCATCCCACGAACAAAAGATGAAAATTTTACCCCTTTTTATGGGCACTCTGCACCGAACTACCAAGCACGATTCCCAAAAAGTCTACCCTTTTCTCTTCCTGCGCCCGGTCCCGGCGCGGCCCTCCTCCTCGCCGGCCGGCGTGGCGGCGTCACGCCGTCGCCTCGTGCGGATCACGACGTCCCGGCGAGCGGCAAAGAGCACGACAGGTGTTGGCCTTCTCTCCCTTCGACGCACGAGCAACTATTTCAACTACCAAATGGAATTTGGCTTCGTAAAATCGATTAACAAATCAGCACCAAAGAAGCTCGCCATGTTTGTCATTTTGTTCAAAAGAATCCACCACCAAAGAAGCTGTCTTTTTCATAGAGATTTCACTTTGATAATGTTGATAGACTACTGTTGAGAGCAAAAGAACAAATTGCCTAAGAAAAATATGTCATAAAGTATTAAAACTGATGATAGGTACTACGAAGTAAGAATATAAAAACTAATCTTTTTAAATAGAATTAAAAGGATAAAAATAAAATCTTTCGGGTCTCATTGGCCACCAGTGTGATTGGAGAGTGACACTAGCTAGCTAGCTACATGCATGCAGTCATCAGTGTCAGCTGATTGGAGCTTAGTGCTCTGTAGCTCCTGTTGTCCCCTTTCTTGCTTCTCTTTTCCTTCTCCCCACAGTCACTTCTCTTGTACAGTTGTACCATGGCTGATGTTTTATTTAATTCTATATACCGACAATTACAACATCAAATTAATTTATTAAATCAACCATTGAATATGTTTTAATTGTGTGTTCATTTAATATTGTAAATGTTAAGATATTTTTTATTTAAACTTGGTCAAAGTTGAAGAAGTCTGACTTTTAAAAAAGTCAAATGACTTACAATATAAAACAGACATAGTAAGAAACTGCAGCATGTAACCTTCATGCAATGTAATCGTTTCCATGTGTTAACCCTGCAAAGCTATTTTTCTCTGGCAGAAGAAAAATTAGAGATATGTTCTTTGGAATATAGTAATTAACTAAACACAGAATTTTGCTAAACATTCGTATTAAAGCTACTTATGTTTTTTCATTTGAAGTTTTATGCATTGATTTGCTTTGGACTTAGGCACTTAGCAAAGGAAAGGAAAAAAGAAGTTGGAGTGGATGCTTAAATTCCTATGTTTTTCCTATAAAATCTTTTTTTAGGAAAATCAGCAGAAAAGACTCCTACTAAGATTTTGCATTAAAAAAATAACACGAGTACAGGCAATAGAGAGGGAGGGGGAGAGAGAGGGGGAAGGAGTTACAAAGACTCATACAAAGACTCCAACCAGGAGCCAATAGAAAGCCTGAGAGGGGGGATCTACAAGATTGATTAGAAATGTTGACATAGAAGAAATTCCTCCAAGAGGAAAAGGTGGGGGAGATGTTGTCGAAGATGCACTTGTTCCGCAGAAGCCAAATTGCCCATGCAGCAATGATCACCGCCTCCATGAAGAAGGGCCTAGAGAAGGTGGCTCGGGCAGCAACAATCTTGGATTCCACCAACGGGTCAACAGTCCAGTAGATGCGCAGTGAGTTCCAGCAGTTGCGACTGAAGGGGCAGTCAAAAAAAAGGGTGACAGGTGGTTTCCTCCCAGCCTTGGCGGCAAAGTTGACAGTCACTCTCCGCCTCAGCAGGAAGGATGTGCCGACGCCTTAGCAGTCCCTTCGACGCACGAGCAACTATTTCAACTGTGTGATTGTAGATCGGCTGCCAATGGCCACCAGTGTGATTGCAGAGTGACACTAGCTAGCTAGCTACATGCATGCAGTCATCAGTGTCAGCTGATGCCAACTACGAGGAGTTTGGATTTGGGGTTAAATTTTTAGTCTCATTCACATCGAATTTTTAAATATTATTTACAAAACTCATTTATAATCGGTGGATTATTCACGAGACGAATCTAACAAGCCTAATTACATTATGATTTGAAAATACGATGCTACAGTACACATTTGCTAATTATGGATTAATTAGGCTTAATAAATTCGCCTCGCGAATTATCCTCCGATTCTGCAATTATTTTTATAATTAGTTCATGTTTAGTCTTTTAAATTGATATCCAAATATCTGATGTGACACAGGCTAAAATTTAGTCTCTTGATCCAAACACCCCCTTAACCTAAAAACTGTGCAAAATGTGGCATGCCTATCTTTGTGAAGGTGATTGGTTGATACATAAAAGTGTTTGGCAATTCTTTTGTAAGGAAAACAATTTTCTTGCTAAAAGTTTAGCATAAAAAGCTAGGGCAAAACATTTGGCAGCTAAAAAATTTTCGTTAGCAACATAAAGTATGATAGTTTAATAAATAATAGGCTAACTAGCTATAATAGTTGGGGAAACTATCCAAACCAAAAAGTAAATTACGATAAACCACAAGAATCTTTAGAACGGGATTCCAACTCAGCGCCTTTCGTTTTGAGATTTTGAGAAGAGTTGTTAGAGCATAGTACGATAAAAGTTTTAAGTTGTGTTCGAAAGAGAGTTATTGTGTATCGTTGGCCTCTATGGTAGAACCCGTCGGGAGGCCTAAGAGGCGGCACTAATCGTGACATGCCTAACTTAATTGTGGCAATTTGAGTCATTAATCCAAACAATTTCCACCAGCATTAAGTTAACCTGAACAGTGCATACTAATATATTATCATGAAGCGACGAGAACAAGCTCCTCCACAACCCGAATAGCCAATTACAAATAACAGTCATCCTCCCTCATCTTTGCTAAACCATATCGTAAAGTGGATCCCATCACCATAAAAGATTTTATTCTGCACCGTCCAATCGATTGTAATCGAACGGTTTCGAGAGGACGACTATATAATCTAGTCGCCAACCAAACAAAACCCTATATGGAATCAATCTCGTCGGTTTGCTATCTATGGTAGCGTGTGAATCTGATAAGATGGTGCATGGAACACGTAAGCTCACTGCTGCCTTCACAGAATTCGTCGTTTGCAGTGGACCTCTCCGTGTTCATGTCAGCCTCACCCAAATTAGCTTTCAACCAATCAAAACGAATTTATCTTGTACTTTTCCTGCACTAAATGACGATTACATTTCAAGTCGCTTTACAATGTACCACCCAAATTCAAACTCTTTCGAGAGAAATTTTACGGTTCTTGAGGAGGAGGTACCATATTTTTCAGCGTTAATTTTGGTACCTCGTGACACATGAGGTACCAGGAGGTACCAAAATTAACACTGAAAAATATGGTATCACATAAGGGTTATTTTACGGTCCTTGAGGAGGTACCAGGAGGTACCACATTTTTTTAGTGTTAATTTTGGTACCTCCTAGTACCTCATGTGTCATGAGGTATCAAAATTAACACTGAAAAATGTGGTATCTCCTGGTATCTCTTCAAGGACTGTAAAATTTCTCGTAAAATAACCCCTCTTCCAATGTACCGGCTACATCTGTTGTGATATTTTGGTGCCAAAGTAACAAAATATCCTTCTACCACTAGATCTACCATTTTTTGAGTGGGTAATTTTACAGTCCTTGAGGAGGTACCAGGAGGTACCATATTTTTCAGTGTTAATTTTGGTACCTCATATATCAGGAGGTACCAAAATTAACACTGAAAAATGTGATACCTCCTGGTACCTCCTCAAGAACCGTAAAATTTCTCTTTTTGAGTAAGAAAATATTAGCAGGTACTATATAATCGGAGCCATTGAACGAGAAAAAAAAACAATTCAGATTTGATACCTCTTCATTTTCAAGGACGATAAAACTCCTCAAACACAAATCGGAATCAAAACAACAGTAACAGTGTACCACCTAAATTCAAACTCTTTTGAGAGAAATTTTACGGTCCTTGAGGAGGTACCAAAAGGTACCATATTTTTCAGTGTTAATTTTGGTATCTCGTGGCACATGAGGTACCAGGAGGTACCAAAATTAACACTAAAAAATGTGGTACCTTCTGGTACCTCCTCAAGGACCGTAAAATAATATCTCTTCCAATGTACCGGCTGCATCTGTTGTGATATTTTGGTGCCAAAGTATCAAAATATCCTTCTACCACTAGAGTTACCATTTTTTGAGTAAGAAAATATTAGCAGGTACTATATAATCTGAACCATTGGACGAGAGAAACAAACGATTCAGATTTGATACCTCTTTATTTTCAAGGATGATAAAACTCCTCAAACACAAGCCGGAATCAAAACAACATTAACAGTGTACCTAAAGATGTGTACAACCACATTTAATAGGTGCTCCTCAAACACAAACCGGAATCAAAACAACAGTAACAGTGCACCTAAGGGCGTGTACAACCTCATTTAATAGGTGGCCTCTTGAGAGGTCTCTAGGAGGTTAACTAAAAAAATACAAGAGACGGGCTTTTAGCTGCATTTATGATTCAGAGGTTTAGAGTTGTACCATGCAGTTTCTTTGTTGTCTCTTGTACTTTAAAAACCGTTCCGCCGTCTCGAGTTGTACATGCCTGCGAACAAAAAAAATTATAACCTGATGAGAACTGAAGCGACAGCGAATTGGTGAGCCATTAAGATCTTGTCTTTTTTCCCGGCAACATGAACAGTTGGATCGCACAAACCGGAATCAAACCAACTTTTCAGAAAATTGTGGCCTGACCGGATGAAAAGTGCACTGCAGGTTGCATTGATGATTTTAGTCTTCTTGAACTGTATTTGTAGCATTTTAAAACGAAGCAAGTATAGTTTATTTCAGTCTTCTTTGATCTTTTTATTAAATTTTGTCCGTTTGAAAATTCCGAGCCAATTTCGTATCTTTTTTACGGCTTGTTCGGTTAATCTCTTTAGGGAAAGGGATTGAGAGGGATTGGGAGGGATTGGAGGGGATTTATACTATAATCCTCTCCAATCCCCCTCAATACCTTTCGATCCCCTTCAATCCCCTCCTAACCGAATAAGCCCTTATAAGTTTGCTACTATATGGTAATGTAAATGTTGCTATTCTCACAAATAAATAACTCACCTTTTTAAATTAGATTAAATAAAAGACAAACCAAAAATTTAAGCTAATTTTGTAATCATTGTGTACAAGTATAAAGTAAGGCTAGACCCTCTGAGCCTGTTTTGGGAGCTTCTTATTCTGATAAGATTTTATAATTTATTTCTAGATTTTGTAACTACTGATTATCACAATAACTAGACTATAAGAGTAACCGCAACTACTAGAATCTCCCCAATAGACACATAAGGGGGAAGACATAACTTCACTTGTCCTAAACTATAACAAATTAAGTAAGAAAATCATACGATCTTTCTCGAGATTAATAACTATAGGGTCGAGAGTGGTTAGGGCCCTGTTTGGTTAGAGGGACTAAACTTTAGTCTCTACCACATCAAATGTTTAGATACTATTTTGGAGTATTAAATATAGATTATTTACAAAACCTATTTATAATCAGTAGATTATTCGCAAGAAAAATCTAATTAGCCTAATCACGTTATGACTTGATAATGTGATGCTACAATAAATATTGCTAATCATAGATGAATGAGGCTGAATAGATTCATCTCACGAATAATCATCCGATTCTACAATTATTTTTATAACTAATTCACGTTTAATTCTTCAGATTGATATCCAAACATCCAATATAACATGTACTAAACTTTAATCCGTGAAACCAAACACCCCGTAACACATAGATTAAGTCTAGAGTACAGATATTTTGTAACTAAAAATTATATTTTTACAAGAATAACGAGTAATGAACAACCAAAACATCTTTTGGGTCACTCGAGAGTACAAAGCAAAGTTTGCAAGGTTTTTCAGAAGAAGACGATGAAATTATTAGCATGCAGAAAGGGACGTATAAAACCCATTGGCTGATGGCTGCCAAATAAGATCCCGCCGACTGCAGAGGGCGGTCGCTCCTCGACGCCGTCCGATCTCAATCGGATGGCTGTGCAAAGGGGGCTTCACACCGATGGGACCCATTTCGCAAGAGGTTTCGGAGAGAGAGAGGCTTCGCACCGCCCGATCAAGATCGAACGGTGCGCGAGGGGCGACTGCCCTCTGCAATCGGCAAGCCGACTACAGAGGAACCAGTTCCGATGGCTGCACGCATCCTTTCCTAATTTGGTCAAACGTGAAAAACAAAAACTAGTGCGAATTGGGCATGAATAGTTCTTGGGAATTAATTCTGCTACGTCGTTTTCAAGATTTGGTCGGCACGATGAACTTAAGGTCAACGGTTGTCATTTTTTTTCTTCCATTTTTCATGTTATTTTCGTTGCAGTTGATATATTTTAGACAGCGTTTGATATATATTTTAAACAACATTTGATTGGAAAGCAAAGTGTTGATATATATTAGGAAAACATCATATACATTCAATTAAAATCCAACAATTACATATGAAACCTAATATTTTTTTATTTTTTTCATATGTAACCATAATTAAATATGTCAGATCGAAATTTCCACACATATATTTTAGACAACATTTGATTGGAGAGCGGTCAGAATAAGATGATTATATTTAGTTTTTGTTAAATACGGCGATTCAGTATCAAATTCGTCACGATCTCATAAAGAAACTGTAAATTCGTATCGACGAGCAGCACAATTGAGTTGAGATGCAATCGAACCAGCAGCAATGGCAGGTGAAACGAAGAACCCTAGTTTGAACAAGCACAGATTTTTCATTGATAACCGGATCAACATTTGAAGCGTTGACAGAGACAGATGAGGCGACTAGGCGCGCTCACCGCGGATGCGGCGGGCGAGCTGGATGTCCTTGGGCATGATGGTGACGCGCTTGGCGTGGATGGCGCAGAGGTTGGTGTCCTCGAAGAGGCCGACGAGGTAGGCCTCGGCGGCCTCCTGCAGGGCGGAGACGGCGGAGCTCTGGAAGCGGAGGTCCGTCTTGAAGTCCTGCGCGATCTCGCGGACGAGGCGCTGGAAGGGGAGCTTCCGGATCAGCAGCTCCGTGCTCTTCTGGTACTTGCGGATCTCCCGGAGCGCGACGGTGCCGGGGCGGAAGCGGTGCGGCTTCTTCACGCCGCCGGTGGCGGGAGCCGACTTGCGCGCCGCCTTGGTGGCCAGCTGCTTCCTCGGCGCCTTCCCGCCGGTCGACTTGCGCGCCGTCTGCTTCGTGCGGGCCATCGGGGACAAAGGCTCGTGCTCCTCGGCGGCGGCGGCGGCGGCAGCGGAGACGGCGGAGGGAGATTGGAGATTTCGCGGCGGCGGAGTGGATGGAAGACAACGTGGAGGGGGCGCGTTTATATATAACGTTTGGATTTAGGCGCGAAAAAATTTGGGTTTGGATTTTGGGCGGGAGGGGCGAAGGGTCACGGAACGTTCGCCGTTGGATTGGGTCCGAATGAACGGCGAGGATTCGATTCTGCGGTCGTCACGCGGATCGCGATCCGGTGGGGGTCGAGCTTTGAGCTGTGATTGGTTGGAATTTGGAACGGCTGTGATTTGTGTGGGAACGCATCTTCTCCGACCAATCCACGGCTCCCGCAAACCCCACGCTCGAAATTTTCGCCAAATTTCGGATTTTTTTGCCGCGGCACGCGAATTCCTCCCAAATCTCACGCATTCTTTTAAACAGCTTGAATACCACGTCGATTTCAAATTTCAATCCACAACCACCGGCGAAATGTCAAGTGCAAATCGCGCCTGCAGCACACCAGCAGTAGGTTCTCCGCTGCGTCAAGCAATCGACCAATAATGTGGAGTTTTATTTTTAAATTTATAAATTTAATAGAACAGAATTGCTCCATTTCAAATTCTAAAAAGGGAATAGCTCCACTGCGCATTTAAAAATAATTAACTCCACATCGGAGTCATTCTATTTTTTGTTTAATTTTAAAATCTAATAGAATAGACAGTTTTATTCTTTATTTGGTTTAAGAGTGGTAGAGGAGATAAGAAGAAAAACGAATGTCATGAAAGACATGGAAGGCGAGTGCTTGATTCAGTGGATTTTTAGAAATGGATGGTTATAAATTTACGAGGAATATTTCTTTTTTAAAAACAACTCTATTTCTATCTAATCCAAGTCAAACACATGTAAAGTGGAATGAAAGCGCTAGCTTTCACCTAACTCCTAAACCAAACACTCACTCCCTACCTGTAACTAAGGGGAGCTTAAATTTTGAAAAAAAATATCTAGTTGGAAATTTTAAAAAGTAGCTAGTGAGCTTGAAATCAAGGCAGGGGAGCTTAAAATTTTGAAAAAAAATATATAGTTGGAAATTTTTAAAAGTAGCTAGTGAGCTTGAAATCAAGGCAGGGGAGCTTAAAATTTTGAAGAAAATAATCTAGTTGGAAATTTTAAAAGTAGCTAGTGAGCTTGAAATCAAGGCTCCAATAGGATTCTCATCACCAAGCTATCTCCAAATAGGAGTAGATGTTTAGACTCTATAACTATTGCATTTTACAATACAATAATGTGTTTGTTTGAGAAGATACATATTCTAAGGGCATGTTTGACATGTTTAGTGTAACTCTGACTCTAAGATTTATGCTTGATCTAAAATTTATATAACATAATAAAATAATTTAAACTTTTTATTTTTAATCCAAAATAAAACCTACATAGCTAAACTAAATATTTTTAATTCATCCAGAACTCCAGAAACAAGAAATCTTAGAACTAGATCTAACTAGCTCTTAAAAAAATCTTGATCCTAGCTGCTCAAAACACAGCTTGAATTAGCTGCAGCTACCAGAAATCCAGAACATCTCTAGAAAAAAGGGCAAAAGATGGATAGCAATCAAGATTCAGGGGATGAGTATCACGTACTATATGTAGGATGACACAAAAGAGTTCAGATTCACAACCATAACCACATCCAGTTCATGGAACTCGTAGGCGAAAGACAAGAACAAGAGCAGCTTGCCACTTGCCAGTATAGGATGAACCTGTACATGGGAGTGTATGTGTGAAGCGTCTTGCTCTGGACTATGTCGAGCCGATCAGGTGAGGGATAACTTTGTCAGGGTCGTTGTCGTGGATCGCCAGCAGCTCGGGAACGTTCGAGGACGTGAAGCCCATCTCGTGGAGAGCGTTGTAGGATTTCACAAACTCCTTCACCTGAAAGAAGATAAGATTCCATGCTTGGTCAGTTTTCTGCTTTTGTCCATTGTCTGCAAATACTAATGGCGATTGGAACGACAAAAGCTACTTGCTTTTGAGTTACCAAAGCACTGGTGTGTTTGTAATTGATGGTGGTGAGCATAATCGAGAAACTACAAGATAATCAAGGGAAAAGAAGCATGCCTTCACTGGATTATCGCCATAATTCAACACAGCAAATGAGACAGCTTCACGTCCAAGCCCCATGGCTACATATTTGTCCACAACAGGATCCCCTGATGTAGCCTTCATAAAGTCAAAAATAGAAGTAAGTTCTCCAGGGTGATGGCATTATATCACAACATGTTAGAATATTCTGCTAATATGTGAAAAGATGCCGATGAGGCGAGTAACCTATAATGGAATACTTAGAGTATCAGGTGTATTAGTCCCACATTTGCCCATAGGACTTTATATATTAGTTCAATCCCAAATCCATACATCCAATGCAAGGCCAGCCTTGAGGGAGGGCGAGCAGGGTGGCTACCTTGGGCCCCAAAAACACAATGGCCCTTCTCTGAACATGACCATGAAGCGCATGCCAAGTTTCAGATGCTAGGCCATGTATTCATAGGTCTGCTCCTTCGGTTGTGCCTGGTGAACCTAGACTAGCATGTTCCTTTATATTTAATGGGGCTCCTATTTTTAGTTTCACCCTAGGCCTCCGAAATGTCAGGACCGGCCCTGATCCAATGAATCTCTTGTCTTACAAGATAGCTCTACAAATTCCTACTGAGTGTCATTCAGATAAGTTTCAAGCTGTACTAGTACTATCCTAGTATTCAAATGATGCTACGATTGAGTTAGAACATATGTGAGAAACAACATATGAAACAGAATTAAAACTGGTAAAAAATGATGGTAGACTCTGAGATAATCAAATCCATGCATTAAGTATGGCTACAATTGAAAATGCTACTGCTGGTCAATGTTTAATGAAGTGGTTAACTGGTCAAAGACAACCATACCAAGGTACAACATATACTAATGTCCACAGATAAGAACCAAAGCTGCTGAAATTTGCAGATGGGAGAACTGATAGCTTTGTACAAACTGTCCCAAGAAATACGATCATAGAGAACTGCATTTCCTCATCCATGTATATGTGATATATAGCCTATCTTAGCATCCAAAGTGCTTAAAGATATGTTCAAGGAAATTATGAAGACTGATTTGTCAGTTTAAATTTTAGAAGTTTGAATCGATCTCAAGGCACATTTGGTGATGCATATATATGTGAAAAATATTCTTTGGATTATTACATGGTCCTACAACCCCACCACCATATCATCTTGGCATCTTGCTGCTGCTTTGCTATAGAGAGACAGGGAATTCTAACAAATCACAGTGGGCGGTGGACCTTGGTTATACAAGATAAAGCCAATAACCAGTTAACAAACAGATTTAACTGATTATCAGGTTTCCAATAACAACCTGGTGTTAAGTAGCTAATGCTATTTGCAAAATAAACCATAGATGTATGAAAGACAACAATTATTTGGATTGAGTTTACCGCAGAAGTAGTGGGAGCTGCAAATTTTGGGCCTCTTGGCGGCTGTGGTGGTACCTGATTTTCTACCACAAACTTGCTCCAGTTGGGGTTATCCTTTTCTGCCTCAGCAAGAATCTTTCTTTCATACTCAAAATCAAAGTTGAAGGTACTGCGAGGAATTTCTATCAGATGTGGTGCCATCTGAGGCTGCAAAATTAGAGGATTACAAATAATCAACATAACAAGAGAAGTGTATGATAAAACATCAAAATCCATTTAACAAAGAAGGTTGTTATTTGCGAGCTAGAGGGTACTAACTTCTAGAGGGTACTTGCGAGCTAGAGATGCGGTGTTCGGAGTATCTAAAATTCAAAGTAGTCTACGAAGACGTTCCGGAGTCTCATAGCCTCTGAAGGATCTCGAAGAATTGTCTATCCTTTATCTGCATGATTCTCTAAAAGATCGTCGTAATACCTAATAAAACGCTTGCTTTCTAAATATGTTCATAATTAAAGTACAATTGTAACTAGAGAGTAAAATAATATATTCCTGATAAATTTTTACTTATGCATATACGCTCTTTTTACTATAACAGCAATCGAAAACTCATTAATATACTTCGAATTGGATTTAAGGTTAGGTCTCTTCGTTTCTAGTGGTTTAGAAGAAATCCATGAAAAAACAATGACTAGATTTTTGAAAGGGCTTAATTTAGAAATACAAGTTTTGCTGGCTAATACCACGTATAATCATTTAGACCACTTGTTTTTGCTTGCTTGCAATGTTGAGAGTCAGATTTTGCATGAGTGGTTGTGTAATGGTAGAAAGCAAAAACAATGTGAATTATTTGATGATGAAGCTTTTGTATCTCCAATTTTGTTACGGATGATATGAAATCAAAGAAGCAACAATCCCTTGTGCCTACTATTACTAAAGTTTTGCAGAATATGCATAGTACAAGCCTAAATAAAGAAAACAAAACGGTTACCACGTGAAAATTGAAACTGTAAACCTCTTGGCGTAAACTCTTGCGTCAACAAAAATTAATCGTCAATATATAACTAATAAATATTCATCAACACGTGGACTAGCAGAGCAAGTATTCGCGAACTGCTTTGCTTAAACCCAGGGTTTGACCGCGGAACTCTCTGCTCACTTGAGCTGAGTTGACTTGATAAACTCTCTGCTCACTTGAGCTGAGTTGACTTGATAATTCAACTGTTACCTTGTCAAATGGGAGGCGCACTTGAGATCCGCGTTGGGCCCACTCGCCAGTGCAACGGCCAGTCGCCTTCGTCGTGAGGCGGCGCCACGTGGCTGTTCTATTGTGACACCCACCGGGTCACCGGGTCACTTACATGTGGGCCCAATGCGATTTTTTTTCTAAAAATATCGCGTTGGGCCCACATGTAAGTGACCCGGTGGGCGTCACAACAGAATGGCCACGTGGTGCCGCCTCGCGACGAAGGCGACTGGCCGTTGCACTGGCGAGTGGGCCCAGCACGGATCTCACGTGCGCCTCCCGTTTGACCAGGTAACAGTTGAATTATCAAGTCAACTCAGCTCACCTGAGCTGAGAGTTCTGCGGTCAAACCCTAGGTTTAAGCAAAGCAGTTCGCGAATACTTGCTCTGCTAGTCCACGTGTTGATGAACATTTATTAGTTATATATTGACCATTAATTTTTGTTGATGCAAGAGTTTACGGCAAGAGGTTTAAACAGCTTCAATTTTCGAAGGCTGACTAGAAAGGAAGAAGAGGAGTTCGTGTTAGTTTAGACCTAACCTTAAATCCAATTCGAAGTATATTAATGAGTTTTCGATTGTCGATAATGTAACTGTTCATGTTTCCTTTCAATGCACAAAAGTTAGAAGGCATCAATTTACACGTGAATAACATTTGCTAAATAGACAACAGTTCACTCTGATTGGAGTACCAATCGTACTAGGAATCAGTGTACCAATCAAACTAGGCAGGAAGGTTCCCCTAGAAAACTAAGCATAAAGGGAATTTGTACCCATCATCCTGAGGCCATTAAAATAGAAAATTTGGTACTAAAGCGGATGAACAGCTCTAGCATAGGAGAATACAGCAGAGTGGTGACAGAATAACAAATTTAATGACTTACAGGAGGGGTTATCCGATATTCTGGCTTTATCACAACCTGTATGCCCACTGCAGCACAGTAACGAATGATGTTAGTAAAGCACATCATGCTCTTGATAATAGGCCTGGAGTTTATAAATATGTCATGATATCAGCACTAAGCAGTCAAACGGACGAACCAAGATAATTCTACAGTGCTATCAGCTTCAGCTATGGTGAAAATAATATATAAACAAAACACCAAGATATTTTCATCCCCAATCAATGTTCCATTAGACCATTACTGATCCAATTTTTTATGAGCTTGAGCATTGACATGAGAGATCATTTCAGGAGCCTATGCTGTTGGCCTGTTGCATTTCGGGCTAGTGAAAAAACACACAGAAAATCTAACACACTCACACGTCATGTAAGATTGTACAGCAGTATAGTATTTCGATCGAAACTAACCTGTTATTTATAGAAACCTAGATCTGTTTATAGCATCAGTCTTTCCTGATCCAACTGCCCCACATATCCCCCTTTACCTTGTTAGACAGGAAGCACACCTCAATGAACTAACTAAATCTCACCAATGTGCTATTGCCTACTGGTGGATTGAGCCAATTTACTCCATGAACAAGCTTAACCACTCCGAATTGAAAAGCCAACGCCTAGAAACCAAATGGGCAGTGGAAGTTCGACGTACAACTGACACAAAACTAGCTCAGTTTCAGGGATAGAACATCCACTGGAAGTCTAGGACAAACAAGAGATCTGCCGATCGAACACGCATCCAATTAAGTAGAACAAGCTGTTTTGTTCCATATTCGATGAAGTATACACCAAGTGCAGTTATCCGCTATTGAACTATCCACCATGCAGGGGACGAATCAACCAACCGTAAAGCAACCTAGCAGCGCAGAGAGAGCGGGGAGGAGGGATTTACCCGATGTAGAGGACGAGGAGGGGACGGGGTGCGGGGCGCCGGAGGGGGGCCCGTGGTGGTGGTAGGGCGCGGCCCGTGGCGGCGGCGGCAGGGCGGCGTTAGAGACGCCGTGGGAGGGCTGGCCGACGCGCGGGTAGAGAGACGACCCGCCGCCGCTGTAGGAGCCCGAGCCCTGCCGGCCCCGGTAGTCGTACTCCATCCTCGCCGCGTGGGTGGCGGAGCTCCTCCTCGATCGATCGATCGATCGATCGATACCCTGGACTGGAAGGGACCAACCAGGAGGTGGGGACTGGGGAAGGGGGGAGGAGGACGCGGTTCGGGACTTCGGGTGGGAGCAACCGGGCGGAGATGGCGGAGTCGTCGGGTGCTCGGGGAGGAAGACAGCAGGCAACGCGATGGGCCGGAGCACGAGGCCGCGGACGGCCGACGGCCTGCTTCCGCCGGTGCAGCCTATGGGCCTCGAAATAATACATTTTCATTCAAAATTTCAAATTTGTTATATGTATTTTAGAATTTGTAAAAATACCCTTGCGTCGATATTACGAAAGAACGTGAGTTATCCGACACCAAATCTCGTATTATGATGGGTGACCTCTTGGAAAATCCTCGTATCACATCTTTGAATGTCCGACACATCCACGACATTCAATTAAGATCAGTTCTGTGTGGCTTTCTTCAAATAAAATATAGGTCGATGCAATCTAGATTGGCATCTACCGATTTAGGTTTATCCACCTAAGTCGACATGTTCTGGTATCTGTATCTACTAGATCGGTAGATAGTGTATCGATTTAAGTTGAAAGAGCCTAGATCAGCATATTAAGCATCAAGCATCGACAGAAGTCCAATTTAAATCGATCGGCCTAGATCGACATACCATCTATCAATATAGGGGCGATTAGCCTTCATCATCGGTATATCAGTTACCGATAGAAAGCTCTTTTGTAAATTTTGAAATCTGCATACTTGTAAATTACCGATAGATGACTTTTATTTTATTTCGATTTTATTTTGTACTGTTGTGGTTGATAAAGTTAGTTTTATTTAATACTTATACAGTTTATCTTTTAATTTTCTAAATGAGAAGCTAGTTGGAAAAGTTGCTTCTCAAGATTCAAACTTCACTACTTTTGTCAAAAATGATACTACACACTTGTTACCACTTTTGTCTTTTGTTTTACTAATATTTTTTATATAATAAAACTATACATTATATATATAATTATATTGATGGTCTAGTATTATATAGTTACATAGTTTTGATTTTAAAATTAATTATAAAAATATACCTACTCTCCATCAAAATTTACAAATATTCACCAATAGATAGAGTGGCAACAGATGAGAAAATATATGGTTTTGGAAACTAATATTTCTATACAATAAAATCATACATCGTAAAATGTATATAATTAGATTTACTATCCAAATTATTATATAATACATAGTTTGCCGATTTATTTTAAAATTGTCTATCCTTTATCTGCATGATTCTCTAAAGGATCGTCGTAAACTCGTAATACCTAATAAGGTGTTTGCTTTTTAAATATGTTCATAATTAGAGTACGATTGTAATTAGAGAGTAAAATAATATATTCATGTTAAATTTTTACTTATGCATATACACTTTTTTTACTATAATAGCAATCGAAAACTCATTAATATACTTCGAATTGGATTTAAGGTTAGGTCTAAACTAACACGAACTCTTCTTCGATTCTAGTGAGCCTTCGCAAATTGAAACTGCTTAAACCTTGGTGTAAACTCTTGCATCAACAAAAATTAATGGTTAATATATAACTAATAAATATTCATCGACACGTGGACTAGCAGAGCCAGTATTCGCGAACTGCTTCGCTTAAACCCAGGGTTTGACCGCGGAACTCTCAGCTCAAGTGAGCTGAGTTGACTTGATAATTCAACTGTTATCTGGTCAAACGGAAGGCACACGTGACATCCGCGCTGGGCCCACTCGCCAGTGCAACGACGAGTCGCCTTCATCGCGAGGCGCGCCACGTGGCCGTTCTGTTCTTACGCCCACCGGGTCACTTACATGTGGGCCCTGCGATTTTTTTAGAAAAAAACTGGTAACAAAATAGAACTCCTGTAAAAAACGAATTTCACCTATTAAAAAACAGCCAATAAAATCATAACAACTCAGGTCATGGTAAAAAAATCTTAATTATTTATATTCAATTCAATTCACATAAATTAAATTTAAATATTTTTTAAAATTAGACTTAGTAGTATTCTTAAATATTTAAATCATCTTTCCTTTATGTCAAAAGCAGCAAACCCTCTTTATAACTCTTAAAATAATATTATTCAAAAGATAGAATTAACAATTATAAGAAAACTATTGTGCATTAATTGATTTTTTACAGTGTCAAATGACTTTGCATATATATATATATACGGAAACGCTATTCTACATCACGTATGTAGAATAACTATTCTACACCGACTACTTTCAGTAGTAGATTTTTTCAGTAGAATAACAATTGAGTCTCAGTAGTAGATTTCTCGGTAGAATAGTTATTCTACACCCGTAGTGTAGGATAGCATTTGTATACGGGAGCGCTATTCTACACCACGTGTGTAGAATAACTATTCTACACCAACTACTTTCAGTAGTGGATTTTCTCAGTAGAATAGCTATTGAGTACTATTTTTTCAGTAGTAGATTTGTCGGTAGAATAGCTATTCTACACCCGTGGTGTATGATAGCATTTATATATATATATACACACACATTGTATTTATTGGAGTGTTTTTGGAGTTGCTCTAATTAGAGCAAATACTAACACATGGATAGATGGAAATATGTGATCTAGGTATGTTTGGGAACAAATCCTACATGATTGTGATGTTGAATAGTTGCCCCCGGCCCATTATGATTTAAATCCTAAAAAATCGAATCTTTTGCAGTTCTTGAGCCTTGAGTATTAATTTCTTCATCTGTAAGAGTAGTCCACTCTCTCCTCTTGGGTTCTTGATGTTGTTGGGATTGTTTGTTGCGATCGGTGGATGAGAATTGGATTAGATATAGTAAGCAATGGTGGAAATTGTGGCGGAGACGAAGGTGGTCAAGGTGCAGAGGACGGTGGTGAGGAAAGAAGCGGGTGCCGGCGGCGTGGCGAGAGTTGTCCGGGTTTTCTGCAGCGACCACGACGCCACGGACTCGTCCGGCGAGGACGTGGCGGTGCCGCGGCGGGGACGTATCGACTTGCATGAGATCCGCTTCGAGCGGCGACGGGGACGTATCAACTTGCATGAGATCCGCTTCGAGCGGCGGCGGGCGGCGGGGGCCGGCGGCATGGCGTGTTCCGGGCGGAGGGTTGTCGGTGTCGCTGCGGTGACGGGGAAGAGAGCGGTGACGGCGGCGGGTGCGGGAGAGCGTAAGTTCCGCGGCGTGCGGAAACGGCCGTGGGGCAAGTACGCGGCGGAGATCCGTGACCCGCAGCACGGCGGGCGGCTGTGGCTCGGCACGTTCAACACCGCCGAGGAGGCGGCGCTGGAGTACGACCACGCCGCGCTCCGGCTGCGCGGGCCGTTGGCCACGACCAACTTCCTCCCCGTCCCGCCGTCGGCCACTCCTCCCTCGCGCTCCAACGCCGCCGCGTCCGGAGATTGCGAGTCCAGCGACGAGTCGCCCGTCGTCTCGCCGGTCTCCGTGCTCCGCACAATGTCGCCGAGCGACGCAGCGACCACCCGCAAGACGGAGCCGCCCAAGGAAGAATGCTCCTCTGATCACACGCGCCGTCGTCGCCGCCGCCGTCACGAGCCCTCCTCCAACGTCCTCATCGGGCAGGACACGCGCGGCATCGACGGCGACGTCCTCCTGCCGCCGCCCGACGACGACATGTTCGGCGGCATCTCCTTCCACGATCCACCACCACCATCCCCGGTGCTGTTCGACGACAACTTCATGGCTCCTCCCCTCCTCGACGACGTCCCCGACAACAACAACGACCCGGTTATGAGCATGAGCTCGCCCTTTCTCGACGACCTCGGCGAGCTGCCGCTGTGGGCGGAGGTGGACGGCTTCTTCAGCGACGTCGGCGACGACCTGCTCGCCGCCGAGCCGCGCCCCCCTCTCTGAGCCGGACAGCCTAGTCATCTGCAAGACCACTCACGTGTACTTCTAGTGTCAATTTTTTTAGGATTGTTGCTATGAACTTAAGAAGTATAAACCATGAAGTCATCACGCAGATCTAGATGTTTCCTAATTAGAGTTGTCAATCAATTATATTTGGATTAGTTGTTTGATGAGATGATTGCTGTGTTACTATTGATCACAAATAAGAGAAAATATCATGTGCAATCACTTATATTGGTGCAATCATGCAATCTGTTGCATCTACTCCTTTCATATGTAATCGTTGGATCTAAATTGGATGCACCAGATCACTTGATTGCGCGATTGCACCAATATAAGAGATTACACAGGATATTTCCCCTACAAATAAGCACTAGAGTCATATGTACATGCTTTAAATCTAATACTCTTGACATCTATCGCAACATTTGATTATTTATTTTATTCAAAAATCTTATACAAATACGCAAAAATGCAAGTTGTGATTGAAATACATTCAATAATAAAATAAACCATAGCAAAATAAGTGATATTTAAAAAAGTTTTAAATAAAAAAATATCAAACTTATGTGATAAAAGTCAACAACATTTGAAGAAAGTTCAGAAGGGGAGCCCTTGCCCAAATTGGTGAGTGGTGACCCAACAAAAAGGGGAAGTGATCATGGCAAGAATAAAGCAACATGATTGATTACAAGGGTGGAAATATGTTGTACATGCAAGCTCATGCCTGCTAACCCAAGGCACATCACAATAGTTACACTACATGAAGACAAGCAATACATTCACCTAATGCATGAATCAAAAAAATTTGTCTGGCCACAGATACATATATATAAGAGCAGCACAGGCGAAAAGAGTTTTATAAGATGGCAAGTTCTACACAGCTATTGATGGGAGCTAAATACTGTCGATTCCATACCATACTCTCATTGAGACGCAATTCAGAAGTTGCTTGTGAGGTATCAGCACTCAGACATGTGAACCGCTTCAACTCCAAGCATCCTCGTCTTATTGTTTGCTACTCACAGGTGCCATCCATCCCAAGCTTCCACTGCATATGGTCACCGAAGCGAAATCGGCCAAGAAGCTGGGCTATAGGGGTTAACCTTGAACGATCGTTTGTGACTTTGCATCAACTGGTCCACTCTCATTGTATTGTACAATGTTTTCCTTCCGCTCATGGAAGACTGGAGAATCGACGCTCTGGATCCAATTTACATGACATAAGGTTGGTCCATGAATGCCCAGTCGAAGATCTGCTCGTACTGTGAGGCGGCGTGGTCCCATGTGAAGTCGCTTGACATGCCTCGCTTCATTAAACCCTCCCAAGAGGACTTGTGTTCCCAGTATGTCGAAATCGCCATTCGCAATGCCTGCAAGAAACGATGCGAGTATGTAATAAATATTTTTTTCTCAAACATGCAGGAGAGCTGCGCATCATTAAGGAAATGAGTTTAAGAGGACTCAAACAACCCCCAATAGGGCAAAGTTCAGTACAAGGCTTGCCAAAGAACACTACAACCAGCGACTGTAACAGGGTAATGTTTATGTCCCAATATACTATTTTCCACTAGGTTTTTTATTATTAATGTTATAATTAGGTTCATAGTAAAATATAAAAAATGAATTGAACTCATAGCCAGAGTGCATAATTTACATCGTTTTCTTTCCTCAATTATTATTTGAAATTGTTTGTGTTTATTTTCTTCTAGTTTGCCTTGTCAACTGTTTTTTGTTTCCTTGAACCTAAACAAATATACAAGTATTAGAAGTTCAATTCTACTGGAATACCACATAATGACCAAAACTGGTTGGTACATAGACCATGAGCCACACCATGTTTTTTTTACTTCTGGCAGGAATCAAACTAAATGATTATCAGTAACAAAAATAACACTATACAATACAACCAAAATGTAATATTAAAATCGACCACTGTTGATGCCAAAGAGGCAGTCTGTCTATGAATGTATATGTATGACCATTAAGGTATTGATATACTATTATGAAGAACCCTAAAACTGGATGTGGGTTCAACGGAAACTTACCCACAACATTTTTTCAATTGTTAGTGGGGAGAATGCCCACCTGCAAAATATCCAAGTAGCAACAATTACCTTAGGTGACCAGTAGTTTGATGATAATTGATTAATATACAAAAATCACTGTGAGAACTAATTCCACCAAAATAAAATAAACGTGCAATTTTACTTAAATGAAGCAGTCCTCACCCTGTACCCTGCTCTCCTTTTTCAGAAAAGGGATTGAAGGTCTCCACTGTATCCTGTGGAATAAATAAATGAAATGAGCCGCTTTGCCTTGGTGCTGAAATAAGTGTCATTATAGGATAACTTACTCTAAGGCCTCCAGTTCCATGAACAACAGGTACTGTACCATATTGCATAGCATATAGCTGGTTGAGGCCACAAGGTTCAAATCTGGATGGCATCAACAATATGTCGCAACTGTACAAAAAGAGAAGAATCAAGACTTCAAATGTAAATGTATCATTAAGCTGACAAATGAGGTATTATCAGTGAAGCTGCTTTGCATACCCTGCGGTTATTCGGTGGGAAACTGGAACACTAAATCCAACCCATCCACGAAATTTATCCCTGTATTCCGACTCTGTGGATCTCATCCAGCCTTCAAAACCTGGGTCGCCAGATCCAAGCATGACCTATAACAACCAAAACTAAAAAGTGTCATTGATCAACAGATTCCAGTTGTTGGCTAAAAGATGTGAACTAAAAGCTTCTAAAACTCACTACACTGGCTACCCTGTTTTTGTCTCCAATTGGCTAAAAGATCCAAACAATGAAGTATTCAGATAATGGTTCTCCAAGATTATTGCTGCCAGCAAGCAAAGTACTATTAACTTTGCTGTTTTTTTTTCTTTAGTGTGTGAGAAGGCATGTGTCCTGCTGGTAAGATGTTGCTTAGTACATAGAATGTATAGAGGGTGGAAATGACAGACTGGCTAGCCAAGCAGGTGTTCCAACTAGTAAACTGGCACTGGTTGCTACAGAGTCTACAGTGACCAATGAAGGTTAAAAATGAATATTTCTTCAAATGGATACTGGCTGGACAAGTAATACTTCTATCTTTGTTTTACAACTTGCATATGCATATTTCTGATAGCACTAATGTTGCATCTGAAATACCAGTTTACTTTTATTTCCAGCTGCAATGTATTCACAATGAAAACAATAGTTGCATCTTACATTTCTTAGGACTTCACATGTTAAGCTAGATAAGTGTCAACTATACTACCATATACAGATCGACCTATACATCAGATTCACTTTCTAGTCTCATGGAAAAAAGAAATTTTAAAACTTACAAATTGAACATTTTCCTTCATGAGTTCTGGAATGGCAAGTTTAATTAGATCAATGCCTTTCTGGTAGTCCAATCTTCCAATAAAGCCAATCTGTAAATAAAGATAATAAACCCAACTGCCCATAAAATTATTAGAAAATAAAATCAAATTCTAAAAATATTGGTATCTAACCAGGGGAATATCAGGCCTTATAGGTAGACCCAGCTCCTTCTGCAGTTCTGCTTTGCATTTGGCCTGAAACAACAATGCCAGGACACATGAAAAAATGATGAGAAGCAAAGAAAAAATGTAGTGAGATGGTAAATGGTAATCTGACTAAATATGCACATGCTATGGGGACTATCAGTGCACCTTTCCAGACAGGTCATTAGCAGAATAATTACAAGGAAGAAACTTGTCTGTGGAAGGGCTCCAATCATTAATGTCAATTCCATTTACAATTCCTACATGTCCAGTGAACAGATTGAATTAATTCTTATCATTCATCCCAGTAGTTTCCATTAATCGGTTAAAGAACATAATACAAAAGACCAATATAGGCACCATTCAATACACTCTTCCGGGAGCTTAAGAGCTCATTGAGGCCTTGTCCACCTTCAGCAGTTGTGACCTCCCATGAATACCCCTAGGAATGACATACAAAATGATTTCTTACTTGAGTGCAACACAAAATAACATTCAAAATAGAAGGAAGAAATCTCACCTGGCTGACAGTCACGATTCGATCTGCTGTAACAACTGCACCTTTCAAAAAATTAACTGCCTCACCCTTGTCAAGGGCATGCCTCCTTGCCCACTCTGGAAAAACCCATTCTAAAGCTCCATACCATTCAGATGGCAATCCCAGGTCAGGATATGTACTTGCAGGCTCCACGCCCTATCACAAGGAAACACACTGAAATAACATACTGCACTAATGAAGTGTCACTACAATACTATTTACAGACATGCAGACCTGATGCGCCAGATTGTGTATAACAAGAACGCTGCGGGAGCCTCTATAAACACCATATGGTCTATATTTTGCAGCAAGAAGGCTGGATAAACAAAATCGAAGTCAGACATAAACTGATCATGCAAGGAAAACCAATTTAACATTCAACAAAGAAGACAAAAAGGGAAAAAGTTGAAAAAGGATTGTAATGCATTTGTCACTGGCATTAACAGCATGTGAAACATTACAAAAGAAATAGGTAACAGCATCTGAATGGCCAAAATCATATTCATAATGTAAATAGTGGAAGAAAATGCACTACACCATTAACTTTATGTTGTTCTGAAGTGCCTTACGACACGCACCATGACCTGTCTTTATTGATTATAACAAATCAAATTATGGTGTGAAACAAGCAGGCTATATTTATTACAAATCAGAGGATTATAAACTAAAACCTAGATGCTATCTAGTACTATTGCAGGCCATTTGGAGATATGGGGATTGAAATGTATTGGTAGAAGATGAACTAAAATCAGTACTATCATAAGAAGAAACTTTGCACTAGCTCAACAAGATAAACAAATACATACACACATAGTCAGGGTGTAATCAACTATGAATTAGTCTAGCAATGTTGCAATAAGCTAAATTATTTAAGCATATAGCACTGGTACTAAACTGTTCATAATTCTAATTTCTAAAAATGTCAACAAATTGAGAAAATCCTCAGACTCATTCAATCAAATGTTTTCATCTATCATGTTATCATAACTCGTTAAAGAAACATAGACATACACAGAGCAAAAGCATAAAAGAAACGTGATGCAAGAAGAGTACACATTGCATGGGAGAACTTCAAGGTTAATCAATAACATACACTGGCACAAGGCTAGCATGCCAATCGTTCACAACAAACATGCAATTCTGTCCATAGGTATATCCTCCCAATTCGAGTATTAATGGAGCCTCACATGCAGCATAGCAAAGAAGTGTGTATCTGAACTGCAGTATATAGGACAGTCAAGTCAATCAATGTGATATAGTTTACAATGGTCAAATAGGATCTTAATGTAAGAGCATTTTTACCTGATTATCACCAAAAGCACCAAAATTATCTCCATACAAATTTCCTGGTCTATGATATGAGGAGTGATCAACAAACACCTGGATAGGAGAAATGACATGTAAACAAAAGATGAATACCCAAAATGCAAGTATGCATTCTGCAATCACCAGTTGTATTATGGGCACTGTGCTGCAGCCTGAACACCATATCAAGTTGCAAAAGGAATAAATGAACATTTGATAAATTCGACAATGTATATTTCAACCTTGTCAACTATAAATAATGCAAGAAATGTTTCCTTCTGTTTTATACACATCGTCATTCCTTTAACGATAATCATCTCATGTCATATTCACCCATCACCACTTGTGACAATACATAATTCAATGTAATCCTTAAACCCTCTTCCCTACAGACACATGTTCTCTTTAGAGAAACAAAATGCAGTTGAAGTACAGAATTCCCATGATATAAGTACAATGTTACTGATGACTATGAATGCAATTGGTAAATAAAAGCAACCTTCTTAAATATTGAATGTTTGTTGCAAACAGAAGTACAAAGACCTATCCACAAATACTTGAGACTTTAATGTATACATCAAGTCATATAAAGGAATCCTCTGCATTTTAAATCTGGAAAACACCAGTCTCAATCAAATGCATGAGTGTACAGACAGAGAAAGAAAGTACAGAATATGATGGTGTCTTCAGTTGGAGGATATAAAAGATAAGCAGATAGTAATTTTCATCAGAAAATGGTAAGGAGATTGAATACTCACCCAATCAACAGAATCCCTGTACTCATGAAAAAAAGTAACTTCATGTTCTCCACCAAAGCATGGGATCTTAATGTGCTTCCCAGTGTAAAATGCATTTGCAAAATTTTTGTTCAAGGCCCCATTCATGTATCTTGGCAATACAACCATCACACGATGACCACGAGCAGCAAGAGCAATTGGCAGTGAACCACAAACATCTCCTAGTCCACCTGACTTAGCATAAGGAGAAGCTTCAGCGGTTACAAAGACAATGCTATGTGTTACTTCAGCTTGAGCTTGCTCGTTCGCAGCCAAGATCTCAGAGTCCTGCTCACTTGCCACAAGAACTGTGCGGTCTACTGAATCTTCTATGATTCCTGAATGCAAAATGAAGGAAATTCATAAGAGTAAGAGGACAGATATAGCAGAAACATATAAATAACTATCATAATATCATATTGTTTCCACATCCTGGCATAGCAGTATGTCAATAATGAGAGCACTGGAATAATGCAAACAATATTCTGTTCTGAGCTAGATGCCAAATTCATGTTTGTCATATTCTCCCTGTGCCTGTAAAAAATTGGATTTTAGGCAGTGGGAAGAGAGAAGGTTGTAATATACAAAATGAACACATATTGGTAGCAGCCCAGAGAATCCAACAGAGTGAGGTGGGTCCAGCGATAGGCAAAGCACATACTGGTCCCAGGTAACCATGGTGCATATGGGGCTTCTGCAGAAAACATGTCAATGTCGAAAATTCAGTGTAACACAATGGCGCTCACTATCGCTTTCAGAAAATTCAGTTTACGGCCAAGAATTGAGGTGATATACTGTCACTGATATCCCAGCTCCCAAGTTTCTGTTAAGAAATTCCATCAGGACTCAGGAGATACTCATAGTAGCCCAAAGGAAAAATACAAAGTCTCCAATTTACCCAGTTTGCGATCTGCGCCTGATTTGAGTGATTTCAATATTTCATCACTCCTGTTTCTACTAAATTACGATATCAAATATCAATGGTGTGTCTGCTCAGAGCCAACCAGGTGCACAGGCCTCGAAACCTCGCAGGTGCACAGCCATGGTATCTCGAGTCATCAACACGGCCACCCCATCGTCTCATGATCCAATAAAATTATATAAGAAAAAGTTGCAGTGATGTGCTCGCATGGGATTTCAGTTTTCTTTTTTCACAGGCGAGTAAATCACAAGGCTAAGGCGCGCATCAATCTGAACGGATCGGGCATTGTTACGGGAGGAACGGAGGAGACGAGCACCAACCAAGAGCTAAGCCACACGTACCTTCGGGGTCGGACACGAGTTCCCCAGCGCCGGTGTCCGGAAGCGGCGGCGGCGACGACGGTGCGGGAGCCTGCGTGGGCGCGGGTGGCGACGGCGCGAGGAAACTGGGCAGGGGAATCGGCCGCACCAGCGGCGCGGGCGGCAGCGGCCGCGGCGCCGTCCCGTCCCTGCTCAACTCCGCCACGCAGCGCCTCCGCACCCGCTGCATCAACCCCTGCCTCGGCGCCGCCCGCCCCGTCGCCCGCCCGACCGTCCCCACCATCGGCCCGAGGCACGCGGCCCCGATCCCCGCCGGCGCCGCCATGTCCCTCTCCGCGCTGCCGCTGCCGCTGCCGCTGCCGCTGTGTCGGGCGGGGCGCGGTTGGCGGGTGCTGCCCTGGGTGGCGGCGACTGCGTCTGTGCGGATCGGGGAGGAGGACGAGGACGACGAGGAGTAGTAGTAGGAGCCCGTGGGGTGGGGGTGGGGGTGGGGGGGTTTGGCTTTTAAGCGGAGGCGGTGGCGCACACAGCAAAAAACGGATCGCGGCGTTTGCCGGGTCGAGCACTCGAGCCGCGCCTGAGCTGGTGGCAGCCGTTCGTCTCGCCGTGCCGGGTTCGCTTTGCCGCGCGTGGCCTGCGTGCGGTGTGATGCCCCCCCTCCCTCCTCCTCCACCGCCCACCGGTCCAGCCGTCGCGCCCCGTGCGCCGCGCGCGTCACACCGGTTGCCCCGTGAAGAGGACGACCCGCTTTACGTGGCGTGTTGTCTTCTCGCCTTTTCGGACTCTTTCGTTACGTCGTACATTACAAAAACGGAGTGACACGTGAGCTACGTGAGAGCTATTAGTTACTCACTCCGGTGTACAAATAATAGTCATTTTGGTTTTTATTAAGAGTGTACAAATATTAGTCATCCTGTCAATCGAAACATTGCTGCCAAATGGGATGTGACCATCGGGAGTTGAACTTGGGTAGCACTACTAAAATCTAGGCTTCATAACCAATTGAAACAACACTTGTAACTTTATTTAATATCACATTGGTATGTGTAATTTTATCTAAACGACTAATATTTGTACACCGGAGGGAGTACTAACTAAAAAAGGCAAAAAATATCCATATCGTTTATTTATAATTTATTTATAGCGTCTGTTTGTTTCATTTTCTAACTACCGCAACTATTTGAAAATTTGAAATTAAAATAAAGGGTTTAAATTTAGACTTGGATTACGAAAATTGGCTGTTATGAAATTTGGATATGAACTGGAATCTAAACACTAACCAAGCAGTTTCAGTCGAAATATAAACTATGTAAAGCTACGAGAAAAGTAAATAATCGTTTATTTATGATATCGTGAAGTTATCATTTATTTATAGCGTCTCTTCGTTTCATTATCTAACTACCGCAACTATTTTTAAATTTGAAATTACAATAAAGTGTTTAAATTTAGACTTAGATTACGAAAATTGGCTATTATGAAATTTAGAAATGAACTGGACAGACCAGTTTCTTTATATTCTTACCAGCTAACTATTGAGAATGTTTGGTCGAAACATAAACTATGTAAAAGCTACGAGAAAAAAATAAATAGTCGCTTATTTATGATATCATGTGAAATTATCATTTATTTATAGCGTTTGTTTGTTTCATTTTCTGACTAACGCAACTATTTTTAAATTTGAAATTAAAATAAAGGGTTTAAATTTAGACTTGGATTACGAAAATTGGCTGTTATGAAATTTGGATATGAACTGGAATCTAAACACTAACCAAGCAGTTTCAGTCGAAATATAAACTATGTAAAAGCTACGAGAAAAGTAAATAATCGTTTATTTATGATATCGTGAAGTTATCATTTATTTATAGCGTCTCTTCGTTTCATTATCTAACTACCGCAACTATTTTTAAATTTGAAATTACAATAAAGTGTTTAAATTTAGACTTAGATTACGAAAATTGGCTATTATGAAATTTAGAAATGAACTGGACAGACCAGTTTCTTTATATTCTTACCAGCTAACTATTGAGAATGTTTGGTCGAAACATAAACTATGTAAAGCTACGAGAAAAAAATAAATAGTCGCTTATTTATGATATCATGTGAAATTATCATTTATTTATAGCGTTTGTTTGTTTCATTTTCTGACTAACGCAACTATTTTTAAATTTGAAATTAAAATAAAGGGTTTAAATTTAGACTTGGATTACGAAAATTGGCTGTTATGAAATTTGGATATGAACTGGAATCTAAACACTAACCAAGCAGTTTCAGTCGAAATATAAACTATGTAAAAGCTACGAGAAAAGTAAATAATCGTTTATTTATGATATCGTGAAGTTATCATTTATTTATAGCGTCTCTTCGTTTCATTATCTAACTACCGCAACTATTTTTAAATTTGAAATTACAATAAAGTGTTTAAATTTAGACTTAGATTACGAAAATTGGCTATTATGAAATTTAGAAATGAACTGGACAGACCAGTTTCTTTATATTCTTACCAGCTAACTATTGAGAATGTTTGGTCGAAACATAAACTATGTAAAAGCAAAGAGAAAAAAATAAATAGTCGCTTATTTATGATATCATGTGAAATTATCATTTATTTATAGCGTTTGTTTGTTTCATTTTCTGACTAACGCAACTATTTTTAAATTTGAAATTAAAACAAAGGGTTTAAATATAGACTTAGATTACGAGAATTGGTAGTTGTGAAATTTGGATATGAACTGGAATCTAAAAACTAACAGATCAGTTTCTTTATATTCTTATCAGCTAACTACTGAGAAATGAGAATCTTCAGTCGAAACAAATAGACTATAGCTTAACTTTTCAATCTGTTTAGTTTTTTTTGTACATTAAAAAACTATAATTTGTGAGTGAAACATAAACTATGTAAAAGCTGCGAGAAAAATAAATAGTCACTTATTTATGATATCGTGTGAAATTATCACGTAACTGTAGCGCCCCGATTTAATAAATCAGGACTTTATTGAAATTCCATAGAAAATCAATAAAACAAGACGTTCATCATGCGACCACGTACAATACGGACAATCATTCACGGTTCGTAGACCGCATTAATACAAAAGTGAATAAAGGTGAAGAGAAACTAATAAAACAAGGGTCCTAGATGAACGCCTCCTTCCAGTCTCGCCTTGACTGGGTCGCTACTCCAGACCTTCATCCTCCTCGTAGTAGACTGGCTCTGATGTTGTAAGTCAACGGGGTGAGTACAGATGTACTCAGCAAGCCACCGAATGCAAATATAATGCAAGATAATAACAAGGGGGATAGTGGCTAATTTTGCGGAAGCAGCATAATTGTAAAGCTTTAAATGTGAGCAATTTATTAGTACGGAAAAATAAACATGTGCATGTGTATCATCATCTTCTAACTCGAGGGGTACAGTCAGCCCCACCTCGCTCAACAGTCCTTACGTGCCATGAATAACTTGAACATTCAAACAATTGTAAACTAACTGCGAGTAGTCACACAACCCGCCCTTGACCGTGGGCTCGGCTTTTCGAAAAGATTGAATTACTCTGATCAGAGATGTACCACTGTACCCACAAGGCACGCACTCATCACCTACACCGAAGTGTAACGAGATGACCCATCACACGGGAACTCGTGCCAAAACCTTCCATATAGTCCTCCCCGACTCAATAGCACCCTCTTATGGGTTTCATATGGTGTCCCGACGCATCGGAGCCCCACCATACCCCCCCTTGAGCCTCGTCGGTACAAGTCGCCCGCAGGCTAGCCCCTTGCCCCCTCCTCTATGGTGCATCAAGCCGGAGTATTCCATACTTCCAGTTAGGACTTACCCATTAGACTTGTGGTTGGTACGGAAGTGCTTTGCAACAGATCCCGCAGACCGGTCCTTATAGTGCCCCGGGTGCGACAAACCAGTGCCCGAGCTTGCACCCGGAACCCACCATACTTATAACCTAGCCAACTCCAACAGAGTCCAGAGACGAGAATAACAGGGAAATTCATATACAGAATTCAGCTATCTACGACTCGTTCTTTTTTTAACCTATAGCAGTTGTGCCGGTACATTGGGCACTAGCTAATATATTTATAGTAGAGTGACAAGGAGTTAAGGCTCAATAAGCATGGCTTGGGTTTGCACACAAGGACGGGGATCTAATAAATATAAGTGTAAGGCTTGAATATTTGACTAATGCAATATTAACCTATGGGTTATAGCGATAATTTATTGGAACATGGGCTCGATATGATCAACTGTTTCCACAGAGATGGTCGATGACTTGCCTGGCTCAGCAAATGGGGATGGAGGAACCTCGGGGTAGAACTCCTGCTCCTCGACGAACTCGTAGTCTTCTCGATACGGAAAATAAACAATACATTCAATAAGCAGATGAAAATTCACCAAATATCACACATACACATTTGTAGGTTTTATTATGTGAAGTAATATTTTTAATATTTCAAGGTTTTGTTCAAAACAGTAAAGTTTAATATTTTAGAATTTTCCCAATTTATTTTCTGTATTTTTAATTTTAACCCTAAGGGATTTTTATTCATTTATTTATTAATAATACTTTGAGTAACATAAGCATACTGTTTTTATGGCATTAATGTGTAGAGAATAATATTCTGATTCTAACAAAATTTGAATGGTGAAATTTGGAGTTAAATTGAGCAAGATATGAATTTTCAAAGTTTAAATCAATTTTCTGGATTTTATTTAAACAGAAAAACAGTCTCTGGTCCACGGTGAACCAGGTTCACCGTGAACCCGTGACTATTCGCGTGGACCGGCCGATCCAGAGCCGTCGGATCTGGATCTGGCGGTCGGACGCGAGGCGGGAGGCGTAAGTGAAAATGGACGGCTGAGATTATATCGCAGCGAAAGGGTACGCGTGGACGCACCAGATCGCTCCAGGGATTTAAGTTACGATCAACGTCCGCGATCGCTCCGTACCCCTTTGACCAGATCTACGGGTGAGATTAAATCCCGAAGGGTTTTAATCTGTGCCCTTGGTGCGCGATCGTGCGGCCAGGATCAAATCCGGCACGGCACGCTCGTAAGGGGGCCTCGCACCCTTCGTCTCCGGCGACGGCGGGTTCGGGCGCGGCCAGGGCGGCGACGGCGAGGGCCTAGGGGCCTAGCTCTTGGCGAAAATGGAAAGAGGAGAGGATGGAGATCACGATGGTACCTCGGGTGGCGACGGAGGGCGACGGACGGTGGCCGGCGGCGAGGGTAGACGAAGAAGGGTTCTCGGGTGCTCGACGGCGACGGCGGTCCGGCGGTGTCCACGGCCAACGGAGGGGTGGACGGGGACGAGTGAGCTCTGGTGGTCACGACGGTGGCGACGACGTGGACGGAGGAGGTCCGAGACGACGGCGAGGGCTCGCCGGAGTCTAAACAGAGGAGAAAATCAAAAACAGGGTGGCGGCGCTCTGGAGGACTAGGGCTCGGGCTACGGCGTTGTGGGGTGAGGGCGGCGACCAGAGGGGCTTTTATAGGGGTCGCCGGCGGTGGATATGGTAGGGTTATCGGAGGAAACCGAGAGGGATCCTTTCCATCTCCGGCGAGGTTTCTAAACCTTCGGATCCACTGCCATTTTCATGAATTCCGCGTGGGCTAAGGATGGAATGGAGGCGGTGGCGATCGGGGAAAGTGATCCGGGGCAATCGGATGGGATCTGGCGGCCGGCGGCGAGGGAAACAGAAGGGATCGCCGGGAAGAAGGAAGGGGGCGATCCCCTTCCATCGGAGACGAAGCTCCTGACAGGTGGGCTCCACCTGTCAGTGGCGAACGGGAAAGGAAAGGGCCGACAGGCGGGCCACGGCAGTCAGTGGGCGAATGCGGGCGCACGGAGGCTGACTGGTGGGGCCGGGGCGGGGCGCGGGCGGGAGGAGAGAGGGGGGGCGTGCGCCGACAGGCGGGCCCCTCCTGTCAGAGAGAGAACAGTGGTGGGCTGGGCCGAAAAGGCTTTAGGAGGGGGTTTCGTGGTTGAGGCCCATTAAGCTTTTTAATTCTTTTCTGATTTAAAATAATTCCAGTAATTCATTTATTTGATTAAGGGTTGAATCACTGTTGATAAAAATTTGTAAAAATTCCTAAAATTATATCTTGGGTTCTAGTTCATCTCATAAAAATTTCAGGTTCAGATTTTGAGTATTTCTCCCCGTTTGGCTTTATTTAGGTTCTTTTGTGATTTTCCTTTATTAATAAATCCAGAAATAATGTTTTCTTTTTATTTTATTCCTTTTAATTTTTGGGGTGTTACAATCCTATCCCCCTTACAGAGAATCTCGTCCTCGAGATTCGGATCAATCTTCGAATAGCTCAGGATGCTGTGCTTTGAGTTCATCTTCCTTTTCCCAAGTAGCTTCTTCCACCGGGTGATTGCTCCACTGCACCTTGCAGAAGCGGATTACTCGACTCCTGGTGGTTCTTTCTTTGACTTCCAATATCTTGACCGGTTTTTACACATAGGTCAGGTCTTCTTGGACATCCAACTGCTGGAGATCCACTTGCTCCGTGGGGACGCGGAGACACTTCTTGAGTTGAGATACATGAAACACGTCATGCACTCCAGCCAACGAGGGCGGTAATTCCAACTGATAAGCCACTTCGCCTTGGCGTCGGACAATGGGAAATGGTCCAACATATCGAGGGGCCAACTTTCCTCTCATGTTAAACCGTTGAGTCCCACGAAGAGGTGTAACCCGAAGGTATACATGGTCTCCTTCTTCAAAGGCTAGATCTCGACGACGATTGTCGGCGTAGCTCTTCTGTCGTGATTGGGCTGTCTTGAGTCTGTCCCTGATGATCCGTACTTTCTCTTCAGCTTCACGGAGAATGTCGGTTCCGAACACTTGGGATTCACCAGTTTGGTCCCAAAGGAGAGGCGTTCTGCACTTACGTCCATATAGGGCTTCAAAAGGAGACATCTGAAGACTGGCTTGATAACTATTGTTGTATGAAAATTCAGCGTACGGCAGGCTCTTGTCCCAAGTGGCTCCAAAATCCAAAACACATGCTCGAAGCATATCCTCTAGTATCTGATTTACCCTTTCTGTTTGTCCATCTGTCTGAGGATGGTAGGCGGTACTGAAATTTAATCTCGTGCCCATCTCCTCTTGGAGGTTCTTCCAAAAACGAGAGGTAAACTGACTTCCTCGGTCAGACACTATCTTCTTGGGCACTCCATGAAGACATACTATCCGGGCCATGTATAGCTCTGCTAGCTTGGGTCCACTAAAGGTCGTCTTAACGGCTATGAAATGAGCTACCTTTGTAAGCCGGTCAATGATCACCCATATAGAATCATACCCGAGTTGGGTCTTTGGGAGTCCGGTGATGAAATCCATACCGATCTCTTCCCACTTCCATTCCGGCACTTTAAGTGGTTGTAACAATCCTGCAGGTCTCTGATGTTCAGCTTTTACTCTTCTGCAGGTGTCACATTCGGCGACGAACTGGGCAATCTCTCTTTTCATGCTAACCCACCAATATCGTTCCTTCAGATCCTGGTACATCTTGGTACTGCCGGGATGAATAGAGTACAATGTATCATGGGCTTCTCTTAGGATAAGAGTCTTTATTTCAGGTTTGTCCGGCACACATATCCGAGTTCCAAACCATATGGTGCCATTCTCGTCTTCTGAAAATCCGGGGGCTTTTCCTTGTCTCATGTTCTTCTTAATGGCAGCTATATCCGGGTCCTCTGACTGAGCTTCACGGATCTGCTCAAACAAAACAGGTTGGGTCTCTAAGGTGGCTAGGTATGCCCCAGTGGTTAATCCAAGATTTAATTTTTCCATCTCCCTACATAACGAGGGTGCGTGTTCTTGAATCATCATGGCCGTGCAATATCCCTTGCGACTCAATGCATCAGCTACCACATTAGCTTTTCCGGGGTGGTAGTGAATACCTAAGTCATAGTCCTTTATCAATTCCAACCATCGTCTTTGCCTCAGATTAAGGTCAGGCTATGTGAAGATATACTTCAGGCTCTTGTGATCCGTAAAGATTTCACAGCGATTTCCAACCAAATAGTGCCTCCAAATCTTGAGGGCGTGCACTACGGCGGCTAATTCCAGGTCATGGGTCGGATAATTTAACTCATGAGGTCGCAACTGACGGGAGGCATAAGAGATAACTTTCCCATCTTGCATAAGAACACATCCCAATCCTTGGCGAGATGCGTCGCAATAGACATGGAAGTCTTTGCGGATATCCGGTAGGGTCAGTATAGGTGCAGATACCAAACGAGTCTTGAGGGTGCGGAAACTTTCCTCGCATTCAGGAGTCCATTCGAACTTCTCTCCTTTCTGCAACAACTTGGTCATTGGCTTGGCTATCTTCGAAAAATTCTCGATGAATCTTCGGTAATATCCGGCCAATCCCAGAAAACTTCGTATCTCAGATACGTTCGTGGGTGGCAACCAGTCCGTAACTGCTTCTACGGTGGCAGGGTCTACTGCGATTCCTTGTGCAGAGATGATGTGTCCAAGGAACTTTACTTCAGCCATCCAAAACTTGCACTTACTGTACTTGGCATACAATTGGTGTTCCCTTAACTTTCCTAAGGTTAACCGGAGGTGAGTCTCGTGCTCCTTCTGGTCCTTGGAATAAATAAGGATGTCGTCTATGAAGACTACGATGAACTTGTCCAAATATTCCATGAATACCTTATTCATCATATTCATGAAGAATGCAGGGGCGTTGGTTAATCCAAAGGACATAACTGTACACTCATATAAACCATAACGGGTAGTGAAGGCCGTCTTGGGTATATCTTCTTCTCGAATCCTCAACTGATGGTAACCAGACCGTAGGTCGATCTTCGAGAATACCGTGGCTCCTTTGAGCTGGTCGAAGAGGTCATCGATCCGAGGCAACGGGTACTTATTCTTGATGGTTACTTCATTCAAAGCGCGGTAATCCACACACATACGCTTGGCCTTGTCTTCTTTCTTCTCGACGAAGATGACGGGAGCACCCCATGGCGATGTGCTAGGCCTGATGTAACCTTTCCTTTCAAGATCCTCCAACTGCTGCTTCATTTCAGCTAATTCATTGGCGGCCATCCGGTATGGTCGCTTATAAATAGGAGTTGTTCCGGGCACCAAGTCAATCCTGAATTCGATATCCCTCTTAGGTGGCATTCCTGGTAGATCCTCTGGGAATACATCTGGGTACTCACTGACTACTGGTATCTTCTCCAAGGTAATCTGATGTAGTCTTGTCCTTCCGGCCTTCATGCTGGGCATCTGGAATGTGACCATAATCCCTTCTTCATTAGTCACCGTTACTTTTCTCTGGGCACATTCTATCACACCCTGGTGTTTATTTAGCCAGTCCATCCCTAGAATGAGGTCCAAACCTTGACATTCTATTAGAATGGGGTCGGCCCAAAATATCGTGCCTTGGATATCTACCCATATCCTTGGACTAAAGGAACAAGCGAGGGTTTGCTTTCCCGGGGTAGCTATTAGTACTGGCCTGGGTAGTTCACTTATGTCCAGTGCATTATTTTCCACAAAAGCAGTTGATATAAAGGAGTGGGTAGCTCCGGTGTCAAATAATACCACTGCATGCGATGAATGAACCATAAACTTACCCATGACAATCTCTGGTGCAGCCTGGGCTTCTTCGGCGGAGACGTGGTTCACTTTGGCGCGGACGGCGGGGTTGGAGGTGACTCCTTGCGCTCTCTTGGGATGGGGGCACTGGTGAGAGTAGTGTCCCTCTTGGCGGCAGTTGAAGCATACCACAGGTTTGCCATGCCTGTCTCTCAAGACCTCCGGCTTCTTGGCCGGGGCGACTGGAGCGGTCGGTGCGACTGGGGCGGTGCGAGGTTGACTGGCTCCGGTGTTGGCAGCTGGTGGCGCCGGGCGATACACTGGCCGGGGGTGGTACTGTGGCGCTGGTGGAGGTGGAGCAAAACGGGGTCTTTGGGCCATTCCTTGATTCTGCCTGAAGGCAATCATGCGCTTCTTCTTCAGGTCGACCTTATTTTGCTGGGTCTCCTGCATGATAGCCTTATTCACCAACTTCTGGAAGTTGGCGAAGTCTCCGGAGATAAGCTGTAGAGACAGCTCATCCTTCAGTCCCCGGAGGAACTTAGCCTGCCTGGCCGCATCCGTACGAACCTCTTCAGGTGCGTACCTGGCCAATCTGTTGAACTCGTGCAGATATTCAGTTACGGACCTGCTCCCCTGCTGCAGGTCCCTAAACTCCTGTTGCTTCTGAGCAACGATGCCGTCGGGGATGTGGGCGGCACGGAAGGCAGCTGAGAACTCTGCCCAAGTGTGGGCGTGGCCCTCGGGTAGAGTCTCGCGGTAGTTGTCCCACCACTCAGCGGCGGGACCATGCAGCTGGTGGGTGGCGAAGGCCACCCTCTCCTGCTCAGTGCAGGTCAGGAGATCGAGTTTCTTCTCGATCGCCCGCAACCAATCCCCAGCCTCCATGGGGTTGGTGGTGCTCGAGAAGGTCGGTGGGCGGACTCGGAGGAACTCCGAGAGTTGTGACGCGGGAGCGGGAGCTGGTGTGGCGGGTCGGGGCAGCTCGGGCTGTTGGTGGAGGCGGAAGAAGTGAGCCTGCTGCTCTTGCATTTGCTGCTGCTGCTGCTGCATCTGGTGCAGGAGGGCTGAGACCAACTGGTTTTGAGTGGCCATCATTTCAGCCACGGTGGGGTGGTTGGCGACCGGGGCCTGCCTCTGCCCGGTGGCTCCCCATTGTGGCAGGTTGCCACTCTCCCCTCCGTTCTGAGGAGCGTCTGATCCCTGGGTGTTGGTCATCCTGGAATTTCCAATGTACACATATTTATTTTGGGTGAACTTTTTTTTTTTATATTTATTTCAAAAGAATACCGTTCTTGCGGTTACACTTATTTATTCTCTCATTCATGCCTTATATTTTGACATGAATGCTAAATACAAGCAATCAAAATAAAAGATAAACAATCAATCGTGATACTACGTCTAAGGCAGCTCGGGGGACGGCTCGATCTCGGGCTCGTGGGAGACGGGCGGGGTCGCGGAACTGGACGGTCCGGCGGGTGGTGCACTGCGGGAGATCCTCTTGGGCCTCACTGTGGGAGTCTGAATGGGTTTCTTCCGGCGAGGCGGAAGAGGTGCGATCTCCTCTATGTCCTTCTTTAACTCTCTGAGCTGCTGACGAAGCTGGGTATGGACCATGGCGCCCTGGCGCAGAAGCTCGTTCTGACGTCTCAACTCCTCTACCTCAAGGGTCAACAGAGGGTTCTGCTCTAGCTGTCGACGGAGCTCGGCGTTCTCCCTGGTCAGGTTCTCCGAAGTGTGGCGGTAGAAGTCGATGGTGTCGTGCTGGCTGTCCGCGTCGAGGACGGCCTCTGTGTGGAGGTTGTCCATGGCCTCCAAGAGTCTCATCGTGCGGGTGATGGCGGAGCTGCTCTGGGTGAGGGGGCTGATGTAGATGCTGCGGTGACTCCCGGGTGTGCGCATGGGCATGAAGCGGTAGACGGTGTCGCGGAGGTGGCAGTCGTAGACCAGTCGAAGCTCGGCGAGGGACTGGAGAGCGGCTCGCTGGCTGGCCACCACGAATGAAGGTCCTCCAACTCCATGGGTGTAGAAGGGTGGCTGCGTAGAAGAGGGGCGGATCACAACCGTGACCTCGCAGTAGCTCTCATTCGCATCGGGAAAAATCCCGTGGAACGCAGGCTCATGGGAAAACCCCAAAAAGTCGACGAGCACGCGAAGCTCGCGGATGAATCCGGCCTCGTCACGAAGAGTCCCGCTCATGGTGTGAACCGGCATCTACAAAAGAGAGAAAATTTTGTGAAAATCTTAGAAGATGAGAGGATAAGTAATCTTTTGTAAAATATAGTGAATATATATATAAGTCCTAAGGTCAGGTCTGTTTGGCTTCCTACAGTCAAGTCGGCTCTGATACCATCTTGTAGCGCCCCGATTTAATAAATCAGGACTTTATTGAAATTCCATAGAAAATCAATAAAACAAGACGTTCATCATGCGACCACGTACAATACGGACAATCATTCACGGTTCGTAGACCGCATTAATACAAAAGTGAATAAAGGTGAAGAGAAACTAATAAAACAAGGGTCCTAGATGAACGCCTCCTTCCAGTCTCGCCTTGACTGGGTCGCTACTCCAGACCTTCATCCTCCTCGTAGTAGACTGGCTCTGATGTTGTAAGTCAACGGGGTGAGTACAGATGTACTCAGCAAGCCACCGAATGCAAATATAATGCAAGATAATAACAAGGGGGATAGTGGCTAATTTTGCGGAAGCAGCATAATTGTAAAGCTTTAAATGTGAGCAATTTATTAGTACGGAAAAATAAACATGTGCATGTGTATCATCATCTTCTAACTCGAGGGGTACAGTCAGCCCCACCTCGCTCAACAGTCCTTACGTGCCATGAATAACTTGAACATTCAAACAATTGTAAACTAACTGCGAGTAGTCACACAACCCGCCCTTGACCGTGGGCTCGGCTTTTCGAAAAGATTGAATTACTCTGATCAGAGATGTACCACTGTACCCACAAGGCACGCACTCATCACCTACACCGAAGTGTAACGAGATGACCCATCACACGGGAACTCGTGCCAAAACCTTCCATATAGTCCTCCCCGACTCAATAGCACCCTCTTATGGGTTTCATATGGTGTCCCGACGCATCGGAGCCCCACCATACCCCCCCTTGAGCCTCGTCGGTACAAGTCGCCCGCAGGCTAGCCCCTTGCCCCCTCCTCTATGGTGCATCAAGCCGGAGTATTCCATACTTCCAGTTAGGACTTACCCATTAGACTTGTGGTTGGTACGGAAGTGCTTTGCAACAGATCCCGCAGACCGGTCCTTATAGTGCCCCGGGTGCGACAAACTAGTGCCCGAGCTTGCACCCGGAACCCACCATACTTATAACCTAGCCAACTCCAACAGAGTCCAGAGACGAGAATAACAGGGAAATTCATATACAGAATTCAGCTATCTACGACTCGTTCTTTTTTTAACCTATAGCAGTTGTGCCGGTACATTGGGCACTAGCTAATATATTTATAGTAGAGTGACAAGGAGTTAAGGCTCAATAAGCATGGCTTGGGTTTGCACACAAGGACGGGGATCTAATAAATATAAGTGTAAGGCTTGAATATTTGACTAATGCAATATTAACCTATGGGTTATAGCGATAATTTATTGGAACATGGGCTCGATATGATCAACTGTTTCCACAGAGATGGTCGATGACTTGCCTGGCTCAGCAAATGGGGATGGAGGAACCTCGGGGTAGAACTCCTGCTCCTCGACGAACTCGTAGTCTTCTCGATACGGAAAATAAACAATACATTCAATAAGCAGATGAAAATTCACCAAATATCACACATACACATTTGTAGGTTTTATTATGTGAAGTAATATTTTTAATATTTCAAGGTTTTGTTCAAAACAGTAAAGTTTAATATTTTAGAATTTTCCCAATTTATTTTCTGTATTTTTAATTTTAACCCTAAGGGATTTTTATTCATTTATTTATTAATAATACTTTGAGTAACATAAGCATACTGTTTTTATGGCATTAATGTGTAGAGAATAATATTCTGATTCTAACAAAATTTGAATGGTGAAATTTGGAGTTAAATTGAGCAAGATATGAATTTTCAAAGTTTAAATCAATTTTCTGGATTTTATTTAAACAGAAAAACAGTCTCTGGTCCACGGTGAACCAGGTTCACCGTGAACCCGTGACTATTCGCGTGGACCGGCCGATCCAGAGCCGTCGGATCTGGATCTGGCGGTCGGACGCGAGGCGGGAGGCGTAAGTGAAAATGGACGGCTGAGATTATATCGCAGCGAAAGGGTACGCGTGGACGCACCAGATCGCTCCAGGGATTTAAGTTACGATCAACGTCCGCGATCGCTCCGTACCCCTTTGACCAGATCTACGGGTGAGATTAAATCCCGAAGGGTTTTAATCTGTGCCCTTGGTGCGCGATCGTGCGGCCAGGATCAAATCCGGCACGGCACGCTCGTAAGGGGGCCTCGCACCCTTCGTCTCCGGCGACGGCGGGTTCGGGCGCGGCCAGGGCGGCGACGGCGAGGGCCTAGGGGCCTAGCTCTTGGCGAAAATGGAAAGAGGAGAGGATGGAGATCACGATGGTACCTCGGGTGGCGACGGAGGGCGACGGACGGTGGCCGGCGGCGAGGGTAGACGAAGAAGGGTTCTCGGGTGCTCGACGGCGACGGCGGTCCGGCGGTGTCCACGGCCAACGGAGGGGTGGACGGGGACGAGTGAGCTCTGGTGGTCACGACGGTGGCGACGACGTGGACGGAGGAGGTCCGAGACGACGGCGAGGGCTCGCCGGAGTCTAAACAGAGGAGAAAATCAAAAACAGGGTGGCGGCGCTCTGGAGGACTAGGGCTCGGGCTACGGCGTTGTGGGGTGAGGGCGGCGACCAGAGGGGCTTTTATAGGGGTCGCCGGCGGTGGATATGGTAGGGTTATCGGAGGAAACCGAGAGGGATCCTTTCCATCTCCGGCGAGGTTTCTAAACCTTCGGATCCACTGCCATTTTCATGAATTCCGCGTGGGCTAAGGATGGAATGGAGGCGGTGGCGATCGGGGAAAGTGATCCGGGGCAATCGGATGGGATCTGGCGGCCGGCGGCGAGGGAAACAGAAGGGATCGCCGGGAAGAAGGAAGGGGGCGATCCCCTTCCATCGGAGACGAAGCTCCTGACAGGTGGGCTCCACCTGTCAGTGGCGAACGGGAAAGGAAAGGGCCGACAGGCGGGCCACGGCAGTCAGTGGGCGAATGCGGGCGCACGGAGGCTGACTGGTGGGGCCGGGGCGGGGCGCGGGCGGGAGGAGAGAGGGGGGGCGTGCGCCGACAGGCGGGCCCCTCCTGTCAGAGAGAGAACAGTGGTGGGCTGGGCCGAAAAGGCTTTAGGAGGGGGTTTCGTGGTTGAGGCCCATTAAGCTTTTTAATTCTTTTCTGATTTAAAATAATTCCAGTAATTCATTTATTTGATTAAGGGTTGAATCACTGTTGATAAAAATTTGTAAAAATTCCTAAAATTATATCTTGGGTTCTAGTTCATCTCATAAAAATTTCAGGTTCAGATTTTGAGTATTTCTCCCCGTTTGGCTTTATTTAGGTTCTTTTGTGATTTTCCTTTATTAATAAATCCAGAAATAATGTTTTCTTTTTATTTTATTCCTTTTAATTTTTGGGGTGTTACAGTAACTTATTGTTATTTTTAATTGTAAGTTGTAATACATAGATTTCGGACGAAAAACCGCTCAAAAATCGGAACCAAACCTACCCTTCCCTTGAGCTTACTTGTCACTTTTGTAGTGTGTGCGTGTGCTCTACTTCTATGTGTTGTTGTTGTGTGTGTTTGTTCTTATTGGTTTGGTTTTTCTTTGCCAGCTTATTTCAGCTGGTTGTTAGCTTGATTTGCATAGATTAAGTTAAGTATACAACTCTCTTTCTCCCGTAATATTACAATATTATAATATTATAATATAGTATCGAATTTGACATTTTTTTGAAAAAAAATGAGAGGATCGCTTTCATTCAATAGACTAGAGAGAAAACCATACAAAACATACAAAGAGACGAGAAGGATGAAGAAGCGAATAGGGAAGAGAGATCTCTAATGAGACAAAGATAAAAGGCATCTAGGGAGGATGGAACATGACATGAGAATGGGAGGGAACAACAAAGAACATGTTTTCGATATCTACTATAATAAGATCAACCATTATTTTGCGCTATGATAAGATCAACTACTGTTTGCGCCGATCCGAAGAAGGGTCTTGCGGTTTGGTTCTTTTCAGATATTCCACCGTGTATAGATGAGTAGCCCGTTGAAGAATCTCCCATACTTGGGAAAGAGGTTTAGGGAGTGTTTGGTTCCATGAACTAAAGTTTAGTCGATGTCACATCGTATGTTTAGACATCAATTTGAAGGAGTAAACTTGAACTGATTATAAAAATAATTGCAGAATCGAAGGATTATTCATGAGATAAATTTATTAAGCCTAATTAATCCATGATTAGCAAATGTTTATTGTAGCATCACATTGTCAAATCGTGGCATAATTAAGCTCATTAGATTCGTCTCGTGAATAACCCACCGATTATGAATGTGTTTTGTAAATAGTCAACATTTAATACTCTAAAATAGTATCTAGACATTTGACATGACGGGACTAAATTTTAGGACTAAGGAAACAAACACGTACTTAGAGCGGGGTGGGCCGGGCTGTCAGTTTCACCGACAGTGGGCCCGGGAAACGACGGAGAAGAGTCGCTGCAAGTGGGCCAGGCGAACCCACGAGAATCGGGTCGCTGCCATTGATAGCGACCCAATCTGGACCGTCAATTGGGCCCCGAAACTTTAATCGGGCCGCTCCTTCGCACGCCGCCCACGCCCGCTTGCTTGCTTCTCCGGCGCGGTGTCGGCGGCGGCCGCCGGCGTCCTCCACGGCCTCCGCCTCATCGACACAGCAGCGTCTCGCCGGCTCGCAGTTGGCTCCTGCTTCCTCGTCGGTTATCGATCGTGCCGGTGGCCTGTCGCCGCGTCCGCCGTCCGCCTGTCCCCGCAGGCCGCAGCTACGGTGATGGCCGTGACCGCTGACCGGCCGGCCGCCATGCTGGCCGAGTACTCCCAAGCTATTCAATGGAGAGATAGAGAGAGAAGTCAAAGCACCAAACTACTGATCTACCATTCAATCGCGGATGCTTCATTTCAGGGAGATGAAATGAATGCCTGCAGGTACGTAGATCGATCAGGAAGAAGACGCACCACAAATTTTTTGTCAAACTTTAAACAAACTGAATATTTTTTTCTGAAGCAGCATGCAGATACTGTAGCTAGCATTGCTTCTCTATCTAGCTACCAGAAATGGAGGTCAGGCATGTGGGCATGCATGCCGAACTCGAGCTTAAATGTGTGTGTTTTTCAGATGGTTGCAACCAACTTGAGCTAGATAAGATCATAAGACATCGCCATGTTGCTCACATTTATGATCAATCCGGAATTCCGGATGGAGCATGTGAGGGTGTATCCATGTTCATCAATTAAAGATTCGATTTTTAATTGAAGCGCGTAATTGAATAGCCTCCAAAGAACAAATCAGGAGCTAGCTGCAGCTAGCTATAGGCTCCTCCTCCGTCAGGTTCACCGGACGGCCGGTCGGAGCTGGCGGCGGCGATCTAGGACAAAATGGGCGGGTGGCAGTACGGCCCGTCGAGCCACCCGTCGGCGATCTGCTTGTACGCCGCCTCGGTCAGGTGGATGCCGTCCCAGCTCAACGACGACGACGGGTCCGAGCACGCGTACGCGCCCGCCATGCCGCACCTCGCGCCGTTCTGGTAGTTGTACTTCCCTCCTCCCGCCCCGCAGCACGCCATCAAATTCGCGCTAAACCCTGCAATGAAACCGGTCCAAATCCTCGCTAAGAAGTAAGAACACGCGTCGGATTTGAAAAAAAGTTGAGATTTTTCGTCTGAATTCTACCGTAGTTCGCGGGGGATTTGACCATGTCGTAGACATGGCTGTAGAAGTCGGCGTACATGATCCTCGCCCACGGGAACTTGCTCTGGAGAGTGGAGAGCTTGCTCTGGAGCAGCGAGTTGTGGTAGGAGGAGAGCGAGTTGAAGCGAGTGAGGCAGCCGTACTGGTCGTAGTCGCCGGAGTTGGAGGTCTGGTACAGCGTCAGGTAGATCGGGAAGCAGCCCACCGGAAGCACGCCGGGGACGACGATGTACGTGGCGCCGAGGCGGAGTAGCTTCTCCACGCCGCTGCCGATGCCGTCCACGATGGTGGCGCTCTGCACGCTGGCCTGCTCCGGGGAGTAGCCGCCGAACAGCTGCGCGTTGTAGTCGTTGCCGCCGAACTCGCCCAGCACGAACAGGGAGCTGGACAGGTAGGATCTGCAAGCTGCATATATATGCGCACGCAGGCGGCCGGAGCGGAGGGAGTGGTCAGTGAGGTCATCGGAGTTAACGGCGGCGAGGCGGCGAGGGGTGGGGTACGTGGGGTGGGATTGGTGGCGTACACGAGCCGCAGACGGACGGCAGTAGCTGCTGGAACCACTGGATCTGGGTGTTGAGTGGCCCGTTGTTCCAGATCTTGTCGCCGATGCCGAGCGACTGGAAGAAGTTGGAGTCCATGGTGGTGGCGCCGATGATCGCCATGTTGGCGCCTCGCCGGAAGTCGGAGCCGCCCTGCTTCGACGGCGGCAGCAGCGGCAGCCCAAACTTCTCAGCTGCATCGCACGTCACACGTCAGGTGCTCTGCTATCTTTTTTGGAGGGAAACGGGAAACGCCCCGTTTTTTTAAAAAAAAAAAACTCGCGGCGGCGGCGGCGAGACGAGAGTACGAGACGCACCGAGGAAGTCGACGACGAGGCGTCCGTCGGAGCAGCGGCAGGTGGCGCGGCCGAAGAACGTCTCGCCGTAGGGTGGCTGGGTGAGGGTGAGGCCGGCCGGGGGGCCGTTCACGCACAGGTTGCCGGTGTCGGACATCGAGTCGCCGAAGCTGAAGATGGCGTTGAACTTCTGGCCGGAGACGGCCAAGAACGAGGCGGACACGGCAAGGAACGCCACGACCAGACGCCGCGCCATTGTCGCGCGCAGCCTGCAGGAGGTAGATTCACCTCGAGCTCTACACGATTACTTGACGGAGAGACGAAGCATCCAATTAACTGCAAGGCACCCTGGCTTTATATACCGCTCGCCGCTGCTCGTGGTTGGTTAGCACGTAGCTGTCCGCCATTAAACTCACCTTGACCCGCAGAAACATATGTTAGGGACGAGTCATAACGTACAGTAGTGATGGGTATAACCCTTATCATCCTTATCATGTCAGTAAAATCTTATCATTGATAATGGGTAAATACTCGTCTAAAGGATCGCTCCATTACCGAGCTTAACTACTATCATACCATGTTGCTGTGTGCATGCATAAACTGCTTTAGTGTTTTTCTTTCTCTAATATTTCTTTCCCTTTTGCTTCTAATTCAAACCATGTTCTATCAAATCTTGCTTTGCTGTTTTTAAGCAATTCATACAAAAATACTGTTTTGGAAGACAATAATCAAGAAAAAACCAAAATACTCGGGCAAACAACACCCTTCCACCCCGAAACAAGGCTAGCGTGACGCCACTGACACCACTCCTACAAACGAGAACAACAATCGAGAAAGAAGACAGCCAAAAAAGAGAAAAGACTCTAAAAGAAAGGAGGAGAGGAAAATGATAAGAGACAACCGATGATTGCCGAGATGGTACCAAAGGAAATCACTTCGGAGAGGAGCTGACCACCATTAGCTCCATATAGTCTCAGGTCCCGCACAACCATCGCCGCAAGACTGAACTAATCTTCAAACCACTGCCGAGTGGTGTCGTACGTCACCTCCGCCCTTTGAACGCCACCACCTAGACACTGTGCTGCCGTGCTTCTGCACCGTTGCGCTCTGACCCCTACCACTGCGTGTTTCCTTATGTACGCCGCTCAACGGCGTGCTGAACATAAATTTGGATCTGCTCTGACCCGTACCATTACATTTGACAACTGACAAGAGCTTTGATATCAGATGAAACATTTAATTGTGTACTTGCATTGACATGAGTGCTTGCCATTTACAACTGCTGAAAAGATTGCCAAAAACTTTAGTAGGTAACCCAAGACTATCATCCAAACAGCACCGTCTTTGCTACACATGTCTGACTTTGTTTAAAACTCAGGTGACGGAAATGTGATACGAATATTTTCCAAGAGGATTAGAGTTATGATATGATAAAAATTGATGATACGATGCTCATGTCCCTTTCATAATTAGCTAGTCTTATTTCACATCAATGTCCAAAAAATCAATTTTAGTCATCCATTTAGTTAGCCATTAGTTCACAAAAGTAAACTAATTTAAACTAATATGCTAGGGGTTCTTGGACTATTTGCTCCCACACTATTATAGCATGATTATTATAGCATGGACAAAATCAATTTTAATCATCTATTAGTCGAAAGTATCCAAACAAATATGATCTGATTTTTAGCCAACTAACTACCGGTTAGATAATAATTAGCTCTATCTATTAATCGACGGACTAACTACAATAAACCATAATTCATGCGTTTAGTTGCATCTCTCTCTATATATATATATACATGGTAGCGCTATTCTACACCGACTACTTTCAGTAGTGGATTTTCTCAGTAGAATAGCAATTGAGTACTTTTTTCAGTAGTAGATTTCTCGGTAGAATAGTTATGCTACACCCGTGGTGTAGGATATCATTTATATATATATATATATAAACCTGTAATTGAGTCCTCTTTCTTGCCATAAATCAGTGCCTGATCTACTCTACTCGTTGACATGCTCACGTCATGAGCTGGAGAATTGAATTCCATTGCATCATGCAGCATGGAACGGACAATACAATAATGGAGGTTAGTGCATAGTTAATTACAACGTGTATCCTCATAGGGTCCAATCGAGTGTCCAATGATGCGAGGACCCTTTCTAAACGTCTAACAGCTACTCTCTCCGTCCAATAATATTGCATCTGATTTGATATTTTATAGTATAACGAGTCTGAACAATGTCACTGTCTAGATTCGTTATACTATGAAATTGGCATTGTTCAGATTTGTTGTATTATGAAATGTTATTGTCTAGATTCGTTGTATTATAAAATGGCAATGTACATATTCATTATAGTATACAATATTAAATCTGATTATAGATTACAATGTTATAGGACGAAGAGAGTATGCTCCGATAACTAGTAATAACAGTCGGTGGCTAGCATACATTAGTGAGTTGGGGGTTTTCAAAGTCATTAGGGTGGTTAGAGCATCCCTAGTAAGGCATGCATCCCACACTCCATCTTTGATTTGACATTTTCTCTCTCAAATTCACTCTCCAATAGACAATCTATTCTAACATGCAAAAATAAATGACCATCCAAACTGAAGAGAGAAACGTCAACTTTGGTGTGTCTCTCATGCTAGTTTATTTGGCTAGTGATATTATTAAAATATATAGTAGTTGGAAAGATATTATTAAAATATAAAAAGTGTGATATTGATGGTATAATATGGATAATTTATTGGAATGTGTTGAAACATGGAGGGGAAATTTTTTAGATGGGTATCCAAATTAAAATATAGATTAGTACAGATTACACGGTCCATAAAATTTGAGAGTACCGTAAAACTCTCCACATATATATGTCAACTACACACAAGACATGAACCTGGTGGTGATTGTGATTATCATGATTGTTCCAACAAAACCATTGCATTCAAACATACAGACAAGCATGTCACATTACAACAGCACACAATGAACACAGCAGGGATCCAATTTCCTAAACCAAAACCACTCTCATCAGATGTGTGCAACAGCCCAGACCAAATACATTATACATTGGTCACTTCTTGTCCAATATCACTGTAAGAGAAAAGGAGAAAAAAAAAAGAAACAGAAGGTGGAGAGAAATTGCAAAAGTGAGCTTCACAAGATGTATGATACAATGAGCAGTGACCATTTTGCAGCCAGTTTTACACACTGATGGAAGGAACCTCTAGCTGCTGCTGCTGTTCTTGCTGCTTCTCTTGGATCCCTTTCATGTCATTGGGCTTTGCCTTTGGAGGGCCAGCTGCCTTTGCCCTCTGTACCCTTGCTAATGGTTTCTTCTGATCAGGAGGAGAGGGTGATGACTTCTTCTTGGGGGCTTTTCGGTCGTTGACGTTGCTGAGACTGATTGAGCCTTGCAGCTTCAGAGCAGATTGGTTTGAGTTGGCGCTTTCCTTCTTCGCCTGACCTTTCTTCGGGTTTTCGGGGTGGACTAGAGATCGTGGCTCCCATGGCCGAGCAGCTATCCAGCGGTCCATCCAGCTCCAGCCCCACCCACCCTTGCCTACTTCATAGTTGAAGCTTCCTAGACTTGTGGCAGATCTTGCTCTCCACTGCACAAGTGCAGGATGAATATGTCGATTACAGTGTCGAGGTTTACATAGAAATGAATGTAATGCTAGTATGAAATAACTAGACAGTAGCATGGTAAAATAACCATTCCTAAGGGGGAAAAACATGGTAAAAGACTGGCATAGGAATCTTGATCATAAGTTGGGATCAAAATCATAGACATGATGTGTTGCAATATGCATGATTCTTTTAATGTAATGAAACATGAACTAGTAATTAGTAAATTTAGTATATGAACCTGATGATTGAATGCATATGCCATGGCTCGTTCACGCTTTACTGCAGCATCTTCCCTTTGTTGGATCCTCCCAAGTATTTCCTCCATAGTATCCGAGCCTCCATTCCATTCGACCTGTTAAAACATGCCAAGGCATAAAATAAAATGAAAAACGCTAAAGAAGTTTTTTTTTTTTTGTCTAGGAAAATTCTAGTTGATTTTCATAATCAGGTGGGTAGAAAGATTTTAAGTAAAGTTAGTAATGACCAAAGTTCAGCATAATCAAGCGGCTGGAAAAAAAATTACAAGGAACTTTCATCCTTTGGGAGGAAACTAACCTGCAAATTATGCAGTTTTGCCTCAAGTTTCATCTGATTCTCTTGCTTCTTCTTCCTGTTGCGCCCTTCCGTGACCATGAAAGCACGCCGGTTTCGGATCTCTGCCTGTAACTTGTTCCAAGACTGGATGTAGTTCAATGTGGTAGCTGTCTGCTTGTTAACTGGATTGGTCTGCCCAATAATGCTTAACCGCTTAACTCCTTTCAGACATCGGAGAGTTTTCCTTGCCTGCATTATATTTGAGTGGTGATAGGAGGAAAAATATACCTATTCCTTAGAAACTAAATTCATTCAGTTGTAAAAAAAACACAGCTCATCATTAATGTTACCTTGTAGCGTCGAAAGGCATTCTGAATTCGAGTAGCCGCCCATTCCTCTAGTGCCACATTGTCTTCAGGGTCACTACTAGAAGAAGGGCCATTTGCTTTTTGATTTGTCGAGTTGGACCCGTTGGATACTTGACTGGTAACCTTCAGCGGCAAAGCAGAACAGGAGAAAATAGACGGTCAATTGTAATCCACAACTTAGTTCTACTACTTCATCTAAAAAAGTTAGCCCAACTAATTAAGGATGTAAAGAAGTCCTAAGCCATGTAATCCAGGCTGCCAGGTACAACGCACAATTATAATTATATCAATGCACTGTAGCTAGTACGACAAAACTCGAGAAAAGCAAAACTACGCTAGTACTACAATTATATCTGAAAATTGACTTAGCAGAAAAAGGCTACCAATGAGGTCAGTTCAAGAGTCAAATTACTTTGGCTAACCAGTCCAAGTTCAAAAGTGACCACTGAACATATAACATGGACAGAGTCAAGTGTAACAAAAGTCAGAATTTTTGTGACTAAATGTCTAAACCTAACAGACACTTTTAGGTAATGCTTACTCAATGAGAAATCTAGTTTCTTTGTACTCTCTTCTCTGTATACATCTCCCAAAGTAAAACAGAAATAATGGCCAACCATTTCTGAATTCCAAACCATAAACATGAAAAAGAAATCAACACAGGATTCAGCTTCTCAAAGAAGGGTCCTTTGATAGTTTGATGACAGTTTCAGATCACACCTGTTGTCACTGTCAGTAGGTGGGGTCAGTCAGCAGGATAGCTCACCAGCATCCCAAAGGTGCAGAAGGTTGTACTCTCATAGCTGGTAGTACCTAACTCACACACTGTTCTTCAGGTCAGCATCTAATCCTACCTATTTCCATTATTGCTAGGAACAAACCAAGCTTTTCCATGGCCAACTTTCTATTATGATGACCACAACTAACAAGACATCAAGTTGCAGCACAGAGAGGCCTGTCCTGGCCCTTCTTAATGATGGAATGGAACTGGAAATCATCCTTTTCAGATTGCTTAGAAGGCATGCAACCCTAGGTGTACATGGCATTCAACTTTCAGGATGGAAAGAAAGGGGGATTAATGGACACCTTTGTGTGCTTTGACTTGCCCCGTTTAGACCTCTTCTTGCTGATGATCGTCTTGAACCAGTCCCCAGACCCCATGGCTTCGATCAGAGTGAGCCCCTGAGATCAATCTTTGTTCAAACCTCTTGCTTAGATCACACAGAAGAGAAGAAGATCATAGTTAGGAATTAGGATTTCTTTTGTGTTAAGCAAAAGAGAGAAACTGGACAGGTGCAAAGATGGTGCAACATGGCCCAAGTAAAACATTGAAAATATTGCTGCTGATGAACTCTCTGATTTGTCCCTTAAGCAGACCAAAATTGACATGCATAAAAACAAGAACAAAAAAAACTAGTATTTCTCAATAGACAGAAACATGACCAGAAAAGCATGAGAAATGAACCCTTGATTGTATTCAGGAGTCTTCTCAAATAGAGCAAGAATGGTAGCCAAATCAATTCGAACCGAATCAAACAACATAGGCAATCAAACAGAAACCAAGAACCAGCTGAAACCTTACAGAACTGACAAGGCTCTTGCAAGAAAGCTCCTGGCTTTCTTCTCACAACCGTAACCTAGAAATCAAGAACCCCGAAATAGTCAACCCCGTGCTCATCCAGCCCTGTTCTCATCCATGGCAGGGGCACACACAGGGTAGATGAAGCATCCTGCTCTCCCTCCTAAACCCCAGAGCACCAGAACCAAGCCAAGAACTCTGAAAAACGCAGGCACAAGATGGCCAGCCGAGCAGAGACTAAGAAGTACCTTACCTGGGCTTCAGTCTTCAGAAGGTGCAGTGGTGGTCGTCTCAATCTGATCAGGAGTTCCTTTCAGCTCAGACTTGAGAGCTCAGAAAAGCAAGACATCCATGGGAAGCAATGGATCTCCTCCTCCTCCTCCACAGGGAGAAGAGAGGAGGGGGTGGGGTGGTGGGAGGGAAGGTGGAAAGGTGCAACCTGCAGGGCCTGGAGTTAGATACAAGTCCAGATCAAGACAAGTCCTTTGGCCATTTGCTGCAAATAAAGCTGTCTCCTTTAATCGCCTCGGCCACTGATGCCACTGCTTGACTTACTGAATTTTTATCACTGAAATTTTAGTACCAATTAGTAGGACTAAACTGTAGTTAGTGGTGGGTGTTATCCCTTAATCTCTGTGCTGATCTTGTGTGCCATTGAAAATGGGGACAAGGAGGAGTAAAAAGTCCATTTTGACTTCCACCCACTTGCTCAGCTCAGATCATGCACAGTTTTGCAGATTGCAAATTTGCAATATATCTGTACTTCATCTGCTCTTCTGCACAAGAGTGAAACCCCAGAAACTGTGGAGTTAAAAACAGCAGAAATGAAATGAAATGAAATGCAGAGCTCATCGTCTCGTTTTTGCTGTTTCCAAAAACAAAAACAAGAAAACTGCAAAAGGCTATAGCGAAGCCAAATACTTTTCTCGAGAAGTAGATTTCACTTAAAGCACTTCAGAAAAATGAACTAGAGTGGTTAGCTGAGTCTAGCCAACTTCAAATACTCCACTTCAGCTTTAGTATGAATTTTAGAATCCACAGCTCCACCAAACAAACTCTAATCCTAGACAGACGACAGCACGACCAAGTCGAGAGGGAGAGAGAAGACCATTGCTAAGTCTAGTTCTTTATCTTATTATTAACATGATACATGGATCAATTAAACACGATGGCTAAGTTGATAAAGAAAGACGGATAATTTATTTTATATTCTAACATTTTTTTCACGCGAAACCCCAAATTCACTTTATATTCTTACACTCTTCTTTCGTGCGAGACCCTCAAATATTAAGTTAATAAAGAAACATGAACAATTTACTTTATATTCTAACGCTCTTCTTTGACACAAAACATTTCGCTTTGAGCTCATGTTAAGTTCTATTAGTTCAACCGAAAAATTTAAAATAGTAAAAAAAACAAACAATTTACTTTATATTCTAAAACCATTCTTTCACATGAGATCGGTAAAGATCAAGTTGACGAACAAAGATGAATAATTCACTCTATATTCTAATCTACATTCTAATGAATTTTGATCGGACCAAGAAGAAGAGGATTGCTATGGTTGGTGTGTTGATGGTGGTGATGTTCTCATCTCCTACCTGGCGCAGCAGCGACAGGCGAGCTAACCAGAAAGCTAGGGTTCGTCCCACCTGATGAGATAGCTTAATTCCCCACCATGTTAAATTACACTCCAACCGCATCAGTTAATTACCCCTTTCCGTGCGCGACATTAATCAATCATCAGACAGCCACCTCGATCTTATCATTCATATATATATATATATATATATATATATATATATATATATATATATGAACTAACGATAGAGATGATCTTTAATTTGTGAATAATAAGCTAGCCTAGCTTAGCTTAGCTTGGATGATTTGGTGCTGTTAGCTAGCTTAATTGCTGTCATGTATGGAGACAGGCCGTCAGATTCGATATGATCAGTGTGTACACAATCATCTATCATGCAGTGGTGACGACGATCGAGTTGAGTGCTGCATGCGTTTATTTCGCATGCATGCTGCATGTGTGTTACGTCGCAGTTGCAGCTAGTGAAGTGCAGTGCAATGCAAGGCAATGCGATCGATCGCCTGTCTGCTTGGCGCGTACACGTACGTACGTACGTGCTCACGTCTCTCTCTCTCTCTCTCTCTCTCTCTCTCTATATATATATATATATATATATATATATATATACACACGAGAACGCTATTCTACACTATGGGTGTAAATGCTATTCTACACCGATTATCCTAATCGTGCCCACCCCCCACCCAATCTCAACCCCTCCATTCCACGTCGGTGTAGAATAGCATTTGTATATATATATACATCTCTCCCTCCTGGGGTAAATTAGAGCCAGCTTAATTAAATCTCTTAACAACAATTTAGTGACAATCTAGTACCGTTTGTTAGAGTTTCATATCTTGAAATCTAGATTAGATCTCTGGATTCATGTGTGATCTGGAATAGGTCAAAAGTATTTAGTTGAGTTGTGATGCTCTAGAAAATTGGCTTCAACTTTGAGGGAATGTGGGTGGGGTAGTTCAATAACATTTGTTGGTAATTTTTTTAGACTTTTTTGGAGTAGAGCAGCTGAAGTTGCTTGAACCCAGTTCCATCGCACTAGTGTATTTTTTGAAGCGCTCTAGTTCGGATCCGGAGCCTAGCAAACGTATTTGGCTCAGCTTCAACTCCACGGGACAAAAAAGCTGGAGCTGGAGCCCTGTCAAACACACTCTTATTCTCACTGTGAGATTATTCCTAATATACCACTGGCCGACTCTCTTATTGACGTGTGGATCTTAAGAAAGCCGGTGACAAATATAGAACCGAATGAAATTTCAGTTATATATCAAACGAAAAAATAATAGGCAGCTTTAGTAATAATCATAATCATCAACGTGACTAATAATCAAAATCAAGTGTCTATCTATATGTTTATCTAATAATTACAATTACATTATTTTAACTTATCCTAAGGCGACCATGCATAATAATCCACCATGCAAATAATTTGAATCAGACATCTTTCTGTTTATGTAATAATCAGGATTAAATTATAATCTTAATTGTGGGGATTAAATTTCACTATTTTCAGAAAAAAAAACTAAAATTTGGTTATTTTTTAAGAAGATCATACGGCCTTGTTTTGATTTTTTATAGGAGAAGGCCACATACAATAGGCTCGACTTTGATTAAAGAAGGTTACCCATCTTAGGGCTCATTCGGCTCTCGGGGCTAAACTTTAGCCTCCGTCGCATCGGATTTTCGGACGTTAATTAGAAATATGAAACATGATTTAATTATAAAACTAATTGTAAAATCTTTAGGCTAATTCACGAGACGAATCTATTAAGCCTAATTAGATCATTATTTGATAATACGGTGCTACGGTAAAAATGTGCTAATGATGGATTAATTAGGCTTAATAAATTCGTCTCGCGAATTAGCTAGTTTTATAATTAGCTCAAGTTTAGTCCTTCTAATCAACATCCAAATATCTAATGTGGTAAGGACTAAACTTTAGCCTAAGGTATCCAAACACCCTAGCTCTTACTACTATTCTCGCCTAAGCACACTCAACGTTGAGGTTTTTATAAAATTTTATGCCAACTTATTTACCTCTTTCACACGTTGCATCACACGGAGGGATTCAGATACATACGATAATGATATTAAAAGAAATTCAAGCAAGGAATCACGATGCGTGTGATGTGAACCGTCGGTGATCGATCAGATCAGATCAGATCAGATTGGAATTGAAAATTGCAAATTGCACAGCACATGCCAAATTCGGTATCAAACCATGATGATTAGCAGCTGGTATAAGTATAGTAATTAATCAGAATAATGCAAGAGATCTCTCAAATAAATGATGAGATTTTGAACGTACGATGATTGGATCAGCTAGCATAGCTGACTGTGGCTTGTCCAACTGGAGCACAAATTAAATTCTAAATTGGCATCAGTTCATCAGCTGGGAGATTGCAAATCAGGACGCATGCAGCTGTTGCATGCCTCCAATCATGGAGACAATTAAAAAGGAATAACTGTAGTTACAATTTTGTGACTTCGGAGGAATGCCATTACAATCCGTGTATTTAGATTTATGTCATTCCGAAATTGTAGCTCTCTGGAAATGTAATGGTATATTTTAGAATTCTTTAAAATTGTAATGACATATTTCATAATTCACTAAATTTGTAATGGTATAGTTCGGAGTTCTCTGAAATTGTAATGACAACATGAATCTAAATATGTGAATTGTAATGGTATTTCTCTAAAGTCGTAAAATTGTAATGACATGGATCCAACTTTCCGATTAAAAAATAAACCTCCTGTTTGTAAAGATTTTATTATTTTAATGGCAGCTACTCTAATCTCTAAGTCTTTCAAATAATCTATTTTTCTAGATTATAAAACTCGGTAATATAATTTAGAAATAAACTACTGTTTAGAAGGTGTGAAATATGTTTTCCAAATTTCTAAATTTTTAGAAGCTAGATAATTAATTATTTCTCATAATCTTAAACTACTGGAACATACTTGTAGAGCCCGTTTGTTTTAGTTTCTAGATTATGATCGAGATGAAATAAATGGTATAGATTCTAAACTCGGATTGTGAGAATCGGTAGCAACAGAATCTAAAAATGAATTAGAATCTAGAAACTGAAAAACGCCGACTTCTCTAGATTAATTCTTATCCACAAGATTCTCAGACTATCCATCTACTTAGACCCACTAGTTACTAAAAATCTTTAGCTGCTAGAAGCTAAAACAAACAGACTCACGTAGATACATAAGGTAGTGTTTGTTATATGTATGAGGAGGAACGGAACTGAATGGTTCCTAGATATGGGGTGATACTGCTGTTTGGTTCGAGGAACGAGATGGAATCAAGTGGAACCGAACGATCCCCGGAAACAGAATATTCTCTGTAGATACTGAATCACGTGGTACTGATTTTTTTGACGAACAAAATGGTTCTGAACTATCCCATTCCATTCCTTGATGTACACCAAACCAATCACTACATAAGTGAAGCAATTTTTGCTGCCTATGAGCAAAGCAGGGACATGCCAGCACGAAGCATGCAGCATATGAATTTATGTTTGAAATATTATGGTTTGATTTATAATTATACATTTATTTATGTATAAATGTACACCTGCATTTCAAATCATATGCGTGTGAGTGGCAAAATATGAAATGGAATCAAATGCCGGTTTTGATGAAAGGCTGGATTATGGCCTGGACAAAGTCATGCAGATGCTTTTTGTCGGCTGCACGACTGCATGACTGGATTATTGTTTGAATATAATGATTTAATTTAATTTATCAATAAATCATGACATCAAATCATTAAAGAATTAAACACCATCTCTATCGGTCTAAATATGTAAAAATATGTAAAGGTAGTGAGCACGTGCTAATGCTACGATAAAATTAAATATGTATTCTGCTTGTTTACGGAGAAAGTGGACAATTAATTGTTATGTATAGGAGATTCTCTCTAGAAGTAGTCGTTTCTTCTATCGGTGCAAGGCTTCGAAGTCGGTGCAAGGCTTCAAAGACTATGGTTCTAGATACATGTTCTCTTGATCATCGGTGCGTGCCGGTGGATAAAATAGAGTAGATTATATGTAATAGCACCATACATACGACAGGGAGCAAACCCTAGATTAGTTTTTCGTCTGTCTTGTGAGGAGACAATGGCTTGTAATTTATAGGAAAAAATTGATAATTCGCCACTTTCAAGATGTGCACTTTGATTATGATGTCTTTTTTGAGACTGATATATAGGACCACCTGAGTCAATGACAGTGGACCCAAAAGGCAAAAATACGAAGTGACTTCTTGAAAATGACAAATTCTCAGGTCGATATTTACAGCTACATGTATATTATTGTTGAAATTATATATTGCCAAGCAACAAGAGGCAGCTAGCTTTAGTGAAAAATAGATAAATACACAACATAACCGTTTATATTATATCTAAACTTATATATATATATATATATATATATATATATATACAGACCTATTTATAGCTAGGCTAGAATATGCACATATTAGTCTTATAAGTTATACATGTGATAATAATAATAAGAAATATTAAACATTAATTTATTTTTAGACCTTGGTTTTTAGATTTGAAGAGACAACTGTGCTATTAATTACATATTTACTATAATTTATAAGGTCATTTAAGCCTTCGGATGTTTTCTTTTCATGGTAGTTGAGAATATGTCATATCACCATTTCTATTTTGGGCTAATTAGAAATGTAACATTATAATTTTTACGGTTTAAAAATATATCATCGGTATGTTTTTAATAGGTGTGACCAGCACAGTCATTGATAATAGCATTTTTTTTAAAAAAATCATAATGTCATGTGAGGATTTATTCTTTGTGGTTTTATATACCCCTTTTATTTTTTAAATCATAATGTCATGTGAGAATGGTTAGAGGATGAAATTTTATAAAGTATTCCTTCCGTCACATAGACTATAGATATTTAAGAAAATAATTCTTTTTAATTTGTGGACCGATGATAAATACGAGGTAAGAGCAACTCCAACATGACCCCTATTTGAGCCTTTGAACTCATTTTTGATAGCCCGTGAGAAAAATCGAGGTTCAACAGTGCCTCTACTCGGCTCTCAAAAATAGGAGAGTTCTCAAAATAAACCACCAAGCCCTCATCCCTAAGGGCCCCCTATCTCGGCTCTCATCCACGCCACGTGGGCGTGCGCTTACCGATTGTTTAAATTTGAATATTTATATTTACATTTAAATATTCGAATATTTTAATATGATAGATGATTATGTTCCCGTTGTTTTGACAACTACCGTTGAAGTGGAACGCAGAAAACAAGTCTCTAAAAAATAGGAGCAGCCCTCAAATTAAAATAAGATAGAAATGAAGTCTTTTAAACAAAAAATAAATAAACAGATATGTTGGATGGACTATAGAGGGAATAATATCTCAAGGATATATCATTAATTGTAGATATTTAATTATGAATTTTTCTGAATAAATACATATGCTGTTCCATTGCCAATTCACTGCATTTACAGCAAATCAATTTCTTGTTTGCATCTCCCGGTTCATCTCAACCGTCCATTTATAATCGGACGGCAGCGAGTGTGGTGGCACGAATCTCCTGGTAGCTGCAGCTGGCAGGCGGCAGCTGTTCGTTCCAGTTCCACTTCCACTTCCACCGTTGCAGTGCGCGTCTGCGCGAGCGACGCCATTCGCGGTGGCTGACCACGTCGCCGTCGCGGCCACCGTTCGCCGCGCCATGCTCGCCTCCGCCGCTGTCCCCTACAGCGCGCACGGCCTTGCGGCGACGGCGATGCGCGGCGGCGGCTGCGCCGGCGGGTATGGCGACGCCTTGGTGCTCGTGCCCCTGTGCGTCGGGACCGCTTTCGTGTGCTTCGTCGCCTTCCAGCTCTTCGGCGTGGAAGCAGCGGCCATCGTCATGGTGCTATTCTGCGCCTTCTCCCTCGCCGCGCAAAACCTCAAGGTCACCCGCGGCTTCCCCTTCCTGCGCCTGTCGCTCGGCTGGGAAGACCGTGGTGTCGATGGTGGCGGCGGCAACGGCGGCGGCGGAGGCGGAGGCGTCGGGCCGGCGGCTAGCGGGATGGACGCAGCCACTACCATGGCGCTCCCGGCGGCGTTCGGGTACAAGCGGGACGATGCCGCGGCGGGGTGGGCGCAGTGCTCGATATGCATCAGCGTGGTGGACGTCGGCGAGTCTGTCCGCCGGCTGCCATCTTGCGGTCACCTGTTCCACGCCGGCTGCATCGACAAATGGCTGGGCGCGCACGCGACGTGCCCGCTCTGCCGCGCCGCCGTGCCGGAGTTGCCGGTCTGACGACGGCGGCAGCGCGCGACAGTTAGCTAGAATGCTAGATCAGGTCGTAGAAATTAGAAAAAGAAACATTTTTTTCAGTGTTCGTGATGAGATTATCTCAGTTCTAATCCTCTCTTTGCCATTTGTAAAATCCATCTAATAGATTATGTCAATGTAAATTTATAGTCTTTGCTTAAGCTAAAGATTTTTAGCGGCTAGCTGGGATAAATAGTTGAATAGTTTAAATATATAATTATTGTGAATGTAAAGAAAATATAGACTATAAAATGTCACTATGTGACTGTTTGTTTTAGCTTCTAGTAGCTAGAGATTCTGAGCAGATGGTGTTTTCTAACTTCTGTATTCTATTTCATTTTTAGGGTCTGTTTGTTTCAGTTTCTAGCAATTAGAGATTCTCAGTAGCTAGCTAGTCTGAGTAGCCGGTGTTTTCCGGTTTCTGGATTCTAGTTTATTTCTAGATTCCGCAGCTACTAATTCTTACAATCTGAGTCCAGAATCTGGACTGTTTGTTTCTGCATCAGATTCTAGAAGTAGCTGCAGCTGTCAGAAGCTAAAACAAACAGGCCCTTAGATTCTGCAGCTACTGATGATTCTCACAATCTGAGTCTAGAATCTGGACCATTTATTTCCTCATTAGATTCTAGAAATAGTTGCAGCTGTCAGAAGTTGAAACAAACAGACCCTATATTATGGTACAAAAACGGTAGTTTATTTATAAACATTACTGTTATTGATTCTCATAATTTGGGACTAGAATTTGTATCGGTTATTTTAATTTTAGATTTTGAAAGAAAGTTGTTTAATATGCTTGAATCTCTTGTCCAATTTTGATTAAATTGGAGCAATGCCTCTCTGTTCCAAACTCAAAACTAAGGCCCTGTTTGTTTCAGCTTCTAGCAGCTAGAGATTCTCTAGCGAGCTAGTCTGAGTAGTTGGTGTTATTCAGCTTCTGGATTCTAGTTTATTTTTAGATTCTGCAGCTACTGATTCTCACAATCTGAGTCCAGAATCTGGACCGTTTATTTCTGCACCAGATTCTAAAAGTAGCTGCAGCTGTAAGAAGCTGAAACAAAAAAACCACATTCAACTTGGTCTGTTCAATTTTTTTAAAACAAAAAAAAAACAAAATTCAGACCAAAAAGTTTCTGCCGTCGATCTTGTCCTACCCAGAAACAATGATCAAATCTACAATTTACACAACAATTTACAATTTGGTGCCAAACAGAGATGATTTCGGATGTCACGGTCGTTGAAAATTTGAAAATTTGAAAATTTGAAATGTTGAATCAGCTTATGATTCCGAAACGGCTCTATTTTACCCGGTTTCATATTTATCATTCGTTCTTTTAATAAATACGAGTCGAGACCTTATATTAATAAAAGAATGGAATCTACCTGAGTTTTTCCTAGTCAGTGACATGATTGAAATATCCAGCTTCTGTTCAGTTTAGATTTCTGAAAATTCCTTAATATATTTTAGCGACTCTCTCGTTTGCTTTAAAAAAAATCCTGAAAATTTACAAAATATAGTTATATAAATTTTCAAAACAAAATACCATCTGATCCAATAGCAACCTAATTATTGTATAATTATTTTGTTTTAAAATTCTTAAAATATTTTTAAAATTAAATAAATACTTGTTAAATTACATCGTAATTTAGTATTCATCGAAAATGTGATTTTTGAATTGTTTGCTATAGGTCACAGCCGAGCCCGAGAGTCCATTGAACCGAAAAAATAGCAGACTACTCAGGGCCCATATGACACCTGGAGAAAAGTAAAAAATGTGAGATATAGGTCATGGTCGAACCCAGAAGTCCACTGAAATGAAAAAAATACAGACTCCTCCAATACAACTGGAACACCCTAAAAGGCCAAAAACGTTTGTATAGGTATTGGAAGTTCGGATGCTACCTAGAATTGGAGACCGAGAGCTCTGATCGGAAGTTCCGATGCGGGCAAAACAGATTGGATTTGTTGGGTCTCGAGTTGGTTGAAACTAATTTCACCTTGCTTCTCAATCCCACCATGCATTCACATTGCACCTTCTCTATTGGAGACAGACACTTTTGAGTGCGAGACCCATTTCCTTCGGTGCGACCCATACCACATATAGGTACCCTGTTTTGGATCCTATTGTTGAAGATAGTCTAAGTTGTTTAGATTTAAAAAGTCAAACAACTTCTGGTATAAACGACTTCTGATATAAAGGAAAGATAGTAACAACCAATGCTTATCAGAAAACACAACGACCGAGGATGTGATATATTATTCTTTCGTATGTTCTCCGACTGAATTTGTGAAACTCTTAGAGCATCTACAATGTATAGTACTCTTGAACTAGTACTACATGACATGTAAGCAAACTTATTTCTTAGAAAAAATGCTACAATGTATAGTACTAGATGTGAGACTCCTTCCAACATTAAAAATTATAAAAATAGGCATGCTCTATCCAATGAGCAACTATCAAACTTAAAAAGTAGTACTATTTAATCTATGGAACTAGTATCCATACATAGAACCCATGTCTTATCTTAGTTTGCTTAGTACTACCTTCTCAATGTATAGAACTAGTACCAAGTCAAAAAAATTCCCTTAGCACTATTTCTTATTACAACATTGTGGATGCTACTCGAAGCTTCTCTCTACTCTCCACGTGGTGTTCACTTCCGTTCGATTAGGGTTTCTTTTGGTTATACCTGATTTGTTTAAAAATTGAAAAAGTGAGCAGAGGGTTTCTCAATTCTCCCGCATCTTCTAGAGTTTGAAGTCTCACACGAGCACGTTAGTTGGAAGTTCCAAAATAAATGGTGCAAATTTGAGAATTTAGAAAATATCTAGAAACAGAGAAACACCAGTTTATCTATATTCTTACTGGTAAGAGTATCTTCGTTGTACTTGCTATCCTCTAAAAGAGCAAGTATGATCTAAAAAATCACTCCATTGTACTTGCTACTTGACTTGTTATTTTAGGGGGCTTGCTATTTTTCGCTCCACACTTGCTACATCTAGTAAGCCAGTCAGCCAAACTTGCTATTCCATTGAATGTTGAACTTGTTTAATTGTTTTCATTTTCTTTGCATCTATATAAATTGATAAAATATAGCTATATTCAAATAGGAAGTCATATTTAACAAGTGCATTGGAGTGAATAGAAAAATAGCAAGTTATTTTGAATAGAAAGGCTTGCTGTTGCTATGAATAATAAGTCAAAAATAACAAGTACGATGGAAATGCTCTAACTAGAATTTATGATAAGGAAATGGAGAAAATGATCTAACAAGTCAAAAATAGCATACTCCTCCTCTACCTGGAACACTCTAATAGGCTGAAAACCGTGTGCTATAGGTCACGGTTGAGACACCTCTGAAGGGTAAAAAATGGGAGCTATAGGTCATGATAGAGACCAGTAGTCCATTTAAACGAAAAAATAACAAACTCCTCTGAAACCTATGGGACACCTCGGAAGGGTAAAAACATGCGATACACGTGACGGTGGAGTCCATGAGTCCACTAAAACCAAAAATATACCCTCGGAAAACCTTGAATGACCAAAAACCGTGTGCTATAAGTCACGGTCTAGGCCACTGTCCACTAAATCTAAAAAAAATAGCAGAATCCTTCTAAACCCATGGGACACGTCGGAATAGTTAAAACATGAGCTATAGATCATGGTCCAGGCGAGGAGTCCATTGAAATGAAAAAATAGCAAACTCATCCGGGAGGCATGGAAAATCTTGAAAGGTTGAAAACCTTATGCTATAGGTCACGGTTAAGGTTCGGAGTCCACTGAAACAAAAAAGTAGAAGACTCCTCTAGGACCCCCAAAACGCCTTAAAAGCCCCAAAACTGTGTGCTATAGGATACGTTTGAAGCCAAGATTCTGCTAAAATGGAAAAAATAGTAGACTCATCCGGACCTCCGGAACACCTAAAGGCAGAAAACCGTGTGATATTGGTCACGATCGAGGCCACGATCCACCTAATTGAAAAAAATAGCATAAACCTCCATGATGCATGAGACCCCTCTTAAGGGTAAAAAACATTAACTTTGGGTCACGGTAATGGCCAAGTGTCCACTGAAATGAAAAACCAACATACCCTTCTAGGACACGCCGGAACGCCCTGAAATGCCAAAAATAGTGTGTTATTCATCATGGTGGAGGCTTGGAGTCCACTAAAACGAAAAATAGCTGGCTCATCTAGGACCCCGGGACACCCTAAAAGGCTGAAAATCGTGTGATATAGGTCATGGTCAAGGCCCGGAGTCCACTGAAACGAAAAAATAGCAAACTCCTCAAGGACGCTTGAAAATCATGAAAGACGGAAAACTGTATGTTATAGGTCACGATCAAGGCTAATACTGAACTGAAATAAAAAAGTAGAAGACTCCTCAAGACCCCCAAAGCACCCTAAAATGCTGAAAATAGTTTGTTGTAGGTCACAGTCAAGGCAAGAGTCCACTGAAATAGAAAAAACAAAAGACTCATACGTGACAACGGAACACCTTCAAAGGCTGAAAATCATGTGCTATATAGGTCACGGTCGAGGCCAAGAGTCCATTGACTTGAAAAAAGTAGTGGACTCCTACGGGACCCACGGGACACATCCAAAGCATAAAAATATGAGCTATAGGTCATGGTCGAGGCCAAGAGTCCATTTAAAAAAATAGCAAACTCCTCCAAAACCTACGAGACACCTCAGAAGAGTAAAAAATGTGAGCTATATGTGACAATGTAGGCCAGGAGTCCACCGAAACACAAAAATAGACCCTCATAAAACCCTCAAAGGTTGAAAATCTTGCACTAGAGGTCACGGTATAGGCCAAGAGTCTATTGAATCAAAAAAATAGTAGACTCCTCCGAGATTACGGGACATGTCAGAAGGGGAAAAACGTGAGCTAAAGGTCACAATGAAGGCCAGGAGTCTACTAAAACGAAAAAAATAGACTCCTCCCGGACTCAAGAACATCCTGAAAGGCCTAAAACCGTGTTCTATATGTCATGGTAGAGGTCATGGGTCCACTTAATCGAAAAAATAGCAGACTCATTTGGGACCCACGGGACACCTTAGAAGGGTAAAACACGTGTGCTACAGGTCACAGTCAAGAATAGGAGTCCACTTAAACTAAAAAATAGCAGACTCCTCCTGGACCCCCAGAACACCCTGAAATGCCAGAAACCATGTGCTATTGGTCACGTTCGAGGCCAGGAGTTAACTAAACAAATAGTAGACTCCTTTGGAACACCGAAACACCGTAAAGGCCAAAAACTGTATGCTATTAGTCATGGTTGAGGCCATGAGTCCACTGAATCTAAAAACAACAGACTCCTCCTAAACCCACGGGAGACCTCATAATGGTAAAAAAAACATTAGCTATAGGTCACGGTCGAGGATAGGATTCCACTAAAACAAAAAAATACCAGACTCCTCCAAGAGACATTGAAAATACTGAAAGGCCAAAAAAACATGTTCTATAAGTCACGGTTGAGGCTCAGAGTCCACTTAAACGAAAAAAAGTAGAAGACTCCTCAGGGATCCAGAAACACTTTAAAAGGCCGAAAACTATGTGCTATAGGTCACGGTTGTGGCCAGGGCTCCATTAAAATGAAAAAAATAGTAGACTCGTCCAGGAACTCCGAAACACCCTAAAGGTCGAGGCCACGAGTCCACCTAATAAAAAAACTAGTTGAATCCTCCATGATGCATGGGACCACACAAAAAGGGTAAAAACATGATCTTTAGGTCACGGTAATGGCTAAGAGTACACTGAAACGAAAAAAATAGCAGACTCCTTAGGGACCCCGAAATACCTTGGAATGCCGAAAACAATGTGTTATTGTTCACGGTCGAGGCTAGCAGACCATTGAAATAGTAGACTCCTCCAACACCCCGAAACACTCTAAAAGGCTGAAAATCATGTGCTATACGTCATGTGCGAGGCCAGGAGTGCACCAAAAACGAAAAAAATAGCAAACTGTTCTGGGACTCCTAGAAAACCCTAAAAGGTGGAAAACCGTATGTTATAGTTCATGGTCAAGACCAGTACTCAACTGAAACAAAACAAGTAAAAGATTCATTTGGAACCCCAAAATGTCCTAAAAGACCGAAAACCGTGTGCTATAGGTCACGGTTGAGGCTAAGAGTCCATTAAAATGAAAAAAGTAGTAGAATCCTCTGGGATCCACGAGACACCTCTGAAGAGTAAAAAAATGAGTTATATGTCATGGTCGAGGTGAGAAGTCCTTAAACGAAAAATAGTAGACTCCTCCAAAATCTACGGTACAGTTCGGATGGATAAAGAGCTTACAGTGAAACCAAAAAATTGACCCTCAGGAAATCTAAAAGGCCGAAAACGGAGTGCAAACTCCGAGCCATTTCCTCGCAAAGGGGCTCGAAATGGAAAGCTTCCCGCGTCGTCGTCGTCGTCCTCATCGTCCTCCTGGCGAATCGGAGGCTACGGCCATTAGCTACACTTTTCTGTATAAACATGGCACCAGTGCACACGTGCACAGTGTATTGAGGTGTGAGAAGCAGTGAAGAAGCGTGGTGACATGGCTCGCGATGTGCGTGGTGTGGTTGTTGCTGCTGCAGCTGATGGTTGCGGTGTCCGGCGCGGCGAGCACCGGCGGCGGATGCATTGGCGTCGTGGTCGACGACACGAGCCGCGCCGGGAAGGAGGAGAAGCTCGACATGGAAATGGCGATGGAATTGGAGCATCAGCATCCTGTTTGCATGCCTCAACACAAATAATCAACACATATTTAGTTCTTAATTGTTCATAGGCAATCATAAGGGTTTGTTTGAAGGAGCTTTTCACAACTCTGCTCAATCTAAGAATATATGTTTCAATTTCTAGCCGCTACAGATTCTCGGTACCTAGATTATCTAAATACCTAGAAAAGTTAGCGTTTTTTAGTTTTTTTATTCTAATTCATTTTCAAAAATCCAGAATCTGAGTTCAGAATATAGACCGTTCAGAATATACTGTTCATAATATATCAGAATATAGACCGTTTGTTTCAGCTACCAGAAATCTAAAGATTCGTGAACAATTCATAACTAAAACTCAATAGATCTCAACAGATAGTTATTCTCAAAAAAATAGATCTCAACAGATATAGAAATTTTTTTTAAAAAACTGAAATATCAAAACTGGAAACACAAGTTTCTCTAAATTCTATACTACCAGCTGTTTCTCATATTCTGAGAATCCGAAGCTCCCAAACAGTCCCAAATAAGTTTTTTTTCAGCTTCTACCCTTAAAAGCAGAAGCCTGAACAATCTACATAATATTTAGGAGGATGGATCACCCAGAACATGAAGATATAATCTTTTTTTTTCCTTTTTGTATTTACACCCTGTCTGCAACACCATCAAAGCACAGTTTATGTAGACAGCAGGTCTGCATGACAGAACCTGTCTTTCTGAAGAAACAAAAGAGCAAGAAAATAAAGGGCAAAGACTGATAAAAATGTGCATATTTATCCCACTATTCACAACTTCCATGGCTACCTTTTTTCTTATCTGTCCCCTTTCTAATCCTATGTTTTTCTGTGACAAAAGGAATTCTAAGAACAGCACTACCCAGCTGAAACAAATCAATAGGAGGGAAGCACTGCGGCACTGCCAAATGCTACCGCCATGTAAACCCTGGAGAACTAGCCTTGGCCTTACCATCAGCCAATGAAAGAGCCATGGCCAGCATCATCTGTTCTTCAAAACTGTCAGGGATACTGCCAGAACCAACGTCCGATCCACCTGAATTGGCAGCTCCAGCCTCTATTGTAAGATCAGAAACGGTACAGCTGCTACTGGCCTCAGCCGCCTCTGACCACGGCTCATTTGAATACTTTGCACCCTCTCTTGCTTGGTGTGTTCTGTTGCTCGATGGTTCCTCGGCCCTATTGACCGAAGAACCGCTCCCATTTATGCTCAGATCCTCTGTAAAAGATCTGCCTGACCTGCTGATACTATCATATTTAGAAGTGTGGCGAGAAGCTGTGCTAGAAGTTTCTCCATTCGGACCATACATATGCTGTTGCTCGGCTAAAGCTGCGACTGCACAAGCAAATCCACCACTGGAAGAGGCTGCTTCAGCACGAGTTGTCATGGAGCCATCACAAGCTCTTGGAGGAACTGCTGGTGAACTATTATTAGCACAGGTTGGATTTCCCAATGCTTCCTGGTCCTGTTTAAAGAAACAAATTTCAGAAAATGGAAAGTACATAATAATTTTTGTATGATGAGTAGTCCTGTGTTTCCCCACATTCACAAAGCACTCACTATGAAGTTTATCACAATCCAATTTTATCTATTTCTTGAAAGAATGCAAACTTTATAATGAAAAGTGTATACCAGCAAACATGGCAAAGGTTTGTCTGCATAACTGTTACAGAAAAACATATACCGAGTTCGGTTTGGGCCTCATTAATACTGAAAGTTAAGTGCATATTTAATTCAAACAAGATATAAATTTGCAGAAACTCGAAATATATTATGGGAAATATCAGCAATGAAATGGAACAGAGATATTACACGAATGAACATGGTAAATCAGTAAAAGATGCAATCCGTGAAAAAAAAGAAACATATTGTTTCTTTGAAAGAACAAATTCAATAGATGATCTATTTATAACATAAGTTAAGCAATATTTTATAACATACCTGCATAGAAAGCCAAATTGCTTCCATAAGCATAACTTCTTCAAGATCCATGTCAAAATTATTATTTCTGCACTTTAAGGAATTTATCAGCATTCAGCAATCATTCATATGGAATATACGACCACCATAAACAGAAAACATTAACTAAGGGAGGAAAAGGGGATGGTAGAATGTCATCGGACTGATGTAAACAGTGGAAAATAGTTATTTTCAGACCAAACAATCGTTTCTCAATATCAAATCACCTACAAAGTAATGCTCCAAACCTTTGCAGAGGCTAATAGGTCTTCTAGAAAAGTCGAAAACAGAAATAATTAATCACTTGTGGTACATAATTGCATTTCTTATATGGTGCATTTAGCCATTTAGGTCTATTAAAAATAAAACTAAACTGATCATTGCACAAACATTATTTCCAAGTCAGATCACCAAATTCAAGGTTTTAAGTTATCTCTAACTTGTTCAATTGACTAGTAGACAAAATGACATATCTTAAACGGTAGCACTCATCATTAAGGTACCCACCAATCTGCCCCTACCTCGATCTAGATTCTAAAATGCATTCATGCAACAATAAACATGCTACTAATATAGAGTATCAAGCACAAATAAGTAACTGGTACAAACCTCATCTGCTTTAAGCGTTCCGAAGTCTTTAATAGTAACTCAGTGTGCTGCACTTGAGATGACAGCATATCATTGCCCTGTGCACTACTTTCGGCTGTCAACAAAACAGAAAGGGTCAGCAACTGCACAAGAAACCAAAATAGCATTTGGTAATCTACAACTCTATATACCTGTGGTGGATATGCCTCCAGTATCACAATACTCAACTTGTGCAGTTGTTACTGCATCAGTCAAAGCAGCAACCTGTTTCTTCTTCATCCGCTCAGCATCATCCTGGAGCTCCTGCTGCCGCATCCTGATCTGCGCCTCGATCACCCTCTGCTCCTCCTACCCACACCACAATTCCCAGCTCCGCCAATGGGCAAAAATACACCAAAGCAGACAATAATTGATGAAATCACGGTTTTGTGGACACTCACAAGCTGCTCATTGCCCTTTTCCTCCTTCGTCTTGACTCCGCGGTACTCCACGGCGTAATTCGCCATTTTGCAGTATGGGCACCTTATAAGTCAAGGAACAACCGAACAAGATCGCACATAGCCCTTGGCATGTGGGATTTGTAACACAATAAATGAAGAATTGCTCTCAAGAACATCTAGGCTAGACAAAAACTGATGAGAACTGGGTTAAGGATACTGCGTTGGCCGGCACGAGGTGGGCGTTTTCATCTGGAGGAAACACTCTGCAGACATGAGCACAAATCAGTCAGTCTGCCAACCGAATCCACAATTCCACATACGACGAAGACCGCATCAACGAGAGCACGAACTGACTCACCAGTGCAAATTCCCTTGGCGCAGCACTTGGACCGGTTCAAGCTGGGATAGAACTGCAGTCACAAGGGAGAAACAACGAATCAAACTATGGCATCCACCGATCCATCGCTGCGGCGAAAAGAAAGGAGGAGGAGATGGCAGAGTGGACGTGCTGACCAGGAAGCAGATGGGGCACTCGTCGAGTTCGGAGCGGGGGTCGTCGGAGCCAGGGTAGCAGGGCGCGAGCTTGGCCTCGAAGATGAGGCGGCGCAGCTTCTTGAGGTCGATGTCCGGGTGCGGGTACAGCCCCTGCGGCCGCGTGTACCTCTCCTCCACCGCCGGCCGCTGCCTCCTCCCCCCTACCTGGTTCCCCATCCCACCACCCACCCAACCCCAACCCCTCCCAAAACTCCTCTCTACTAAACCTCAACCACCGCCCCCCCCCCCCCCCCCCCCCCCCCCCCCACCTCCTCTCCTCACAACCGCAACCGCCCCACCCCGGCGTCGGCAGCGACGAAGACAATACAGCAGAATACAAGGCAGCCGAAGATTCCGCCCCCTCCCTCGCGCTCACCGCCACCACCGCCGCCGCCGCCGCTCTTGCTTCCCCACCACGTCGTCTCCCTCCCGGCTCCCGCACGCCAAAAGCAGACTCTCCTCTCCTCTCTCTCTCTATCTCTCTCTCTCTCTTCTATCTCTCTCTCGTGCTCGCTAATCCGCTGGATTAACGACATAATCTCGCCCCACGTCGCTGTCAAGCGGCGCTAATCTGACGTCACTGACAGGTGGGGCCGGGAAGCGCTGACTTGGCTTGCCCGGTTGCGGCTGCTTGCAAGCGAGGATGACAGTTAGGACCAGGAGTCGGACAAGCAACCGCTAATCGGACTATAATTCAATTGGGAGGAGTAGTTGGCTCTCAATTAAAACGTTTAATATAGGTTAATACTAAATAATATAAATTTATTTATATAATATTTCAATTTAAATTATATAGCTTACTAAATAATTTAAATATGATAATTCAAAATGTGAGGATAACTAATATAAGACCAAGAATGCGTGAGCTGTAGATTTTATAAAAATGTTGTGAGCTATGAGCTGTGGAAAAACTTTTATGAGATGTAGAAAACCTAAGAATTGTTGTAATTTTACACATAAATCATTCTCATGAAAATTTGTATTTTGTCATATGCACCATGTTAACTTTCATAGATTTAATTTAATACATTAATGATCAACAAAATTGTAATAGTTGTATTATAAAAAAATTATGTCATCCCAAAGACTTCAGAATTTTCAAGAGGGCCAATTTTCTCCTTTGGAATGGAAACTTGGAAAATAGTCAAGTCAACTCAACACAACACATAATTCTTTAACATCAATATCAGGTTGTCCATCTTTTTTTTTAGCAGTATCAACACGATCATAAGAGAATTTTAAACTATTTTAAATTATCATTATCCAATTATTGTAATATGCTACAAGTCTCTACCTTATCTTCTTACTTATTATCTCAATAGGACTTTGAGGATAGGATGGATCAAGTTACTTAGTTCCGAGGATTATAAAAATTGAGATTATTTTTAATATGTCACTGAAAATTTAACCGGTTTCATATATGTAACTAATTGTCTCACTAGCTCACTGACATGTACTACCTCCATTAACTTTTAAACGGCATCATTGACTTTTATCTGAACGTTCGACCATTCGTCTAATCCAATTTTTTGAAATATCATTTATTTTGTTATAATTTGTTTTACCACTGAAAGTACTTCAAGCATAACTTAAATTTTTACATGTTTGTATATTTTTTTTGAATAAAACAAATTGTCAAATTATTATGAAAAAAGTCAATGTTGTTATTTAAAAGTTAATGCAGGGAGTAGGTCCCAAGACATATATGTTAGTGAGATAGCTCGTTTCAAATATGAAACAAGGTCTCAAGTGAGATAGCCCTTTTCAAATATGAAACCAGTTAAATTTTCTGTAACAAATATGAAATTTTCTCATGTAAATATTTGGGATAGCACAAAAACATATATTTTTTAAAAAAATTTACGTAAATCGTTTTAATTTTAAAAATACGGACTGATTACGGGCAAAGAAGGCGGTCAGCCCTGCCACGGTAATATGGCCGCCTCCTCCCGCTGGCCGGTGGCGCCCGCGAGGCCGAGGCCGAGCTCGAGCTCGGTGAGAGCCACCACGATGTCCTCCACCCAGCAGTAGAACTCCGACGGGTCGAGAGCTCTAAGCGGCGCGCAGGTCTGCAGCAGCGGCTCGAGATCCGCGCCATGCATCGGGGAGGTTCGGCGGGCGCTGGTGCCAGCGCATGCAAGAGCTTGACGCTAGCTGCGGCCGGAGGGAGGCGCGCCAGGGCGGCGTGAGGTTGGCAAGTGTGGAGGGGTCACGGCAGTAGACGGCGAGCGAGGACACGGCGCAGGGAAGCAGCGCGCGCGCGCGAGGCGTGCGGCGACGAAGGCGTTCTGCTCGGAGATAATCTCGGGGTTGTCCAAGTGTTGTGCGGACGACGACGGCGGCGCCCCGGCAGGCGGCAGCAGGGACCGTTGACGAGAGGAACGGGTGCCCCACGGCGAGATGAGCGACAGGTCGAGCCGCTCCAGCGCCGGGAAGCAGGACTGCGACGTGAGGAACAGGAATCGCGGCGATCGCCTTCTCCGCCGCCCGCAGCCTCGCGCACGCCAGCGCGACCCGGTGCCGCGACCGCGCGTCCGTCGTCAGGAAGCTCAGGATGTGCATCACCAGCGGCCGGCTCCGGCAGGTCCAGGATATGCGACCCCGCCGCCGGCTCGTCCACGTCGGCATCGTCGTCCGCCATACGCGACGTCTACTTCTCTCTGTTTCCCTTCCTTCTCCGGCGCTGCAGTCAGGGGAGGAGACGCTGCGCGCCTGCACCTCTAACTAATGAAATGAGATCCTCGCCGAGTGTAGAGGAACGTCGTCCCTCGGACCGTTAAATCAGGGTCGACATGATATTTTTGTGGCCTGGTGCGGAACAAAAAATGGAAGCCCTCATTACAAAATAATATTGAAAAAATTAGTGTCATTAACAAATCTCACACTAATAAGTTTAAATACAAAGGATAAATATCTCTAGATTATTTAAAACAATTTTTTCTAACAGGCCCGCTGTTTGTGACTTATAACTAATTTGCAACTGAACTTTATTAATACTTGTGAGGCTTATTAGCATACTAAATTTTGGAGGCCCGATGCGGTCGCATTGCCTGATCCGATGGATACATACGGGGATTTTAGAGTGTGTTTAGATGTGAAAGGATCCACTTCTACAATGCCACTGTACTTAACGATGTGTATTGCGAGTATAGTGGTCAGTCGAAGACCCCAAAGTCAAAGGATTCGGTTCCTAGATATTTAACATGTTTTTAAGGTTTTTTTCTTCTCTTTGTCTAGTTTTATCTTCTCATCCTGTTTGGATTACCCTCCGTGATTTAGAGAAATTTAGATAATCCAATTTTTTTGTTTTTTGTTTAAGGTTCTCCTTCGTTTATAGGTTTTATAGGTATTGGATTTTACAATTTAGATAACATTAAAAACTTCCTGGGTCAGCGAGGGGCGCGGAATTAATGTCGTTATTTAAAAGTTAATGTAGGGAGTAGGTTACAAGACCTATATATTCGAAAGCTAGAATCTAAACCAAATAGTTCTTGTGGTCACTCAGCTTTTTTAGAATCTACAGATTTTCATAGTATAAATTTGAAAGCTGGTATAATCCAGATTTTTCAGCTTCTCAATTCAACTTTGAATAAATATTACCTATCATACTATTAAAACATAGATTTTAAAAAGTAAAATTTTAGTAAAATATATCATTTTAATGTAATTTAAAAATATATAAATTTAATATAACCATTACAAAATTTATTGATTAAAATAATTTACACATAAAATTACATATTAATAATGTAACTAAATATCAGAAACTATCAATATATAAATCCGTAATTATTTCCAATCAAATAACTCCTCAGCTTTTCTATAACTCAACCAAACGTACACCTTCCTTCGTTTCCACTTTTTTTAATTAAACCCCCATTGGAACCCGTTGGATCGCTTGATTAGATGCACCAGATCGCTTGATTGCACGCTTGCACCAAATGAGCGATTGCACAGGATATTTCCCCCAAATAGAGACTCGGTTGGAGTTGTTATAAATTCATAACTATTTCAAATAAACAGTTTCTCAGCTTTTCTATAGTTCACAACTAACAAACAGTAGATCTACCGTTTAATCAAACTCTTAGTAACTCCACTTTTTTATTAATTATAATTAAACCCCTCTTTTTTCTCCCTTTTTAAACCTCCTCGCTGCGGCTTCTTCTTGTATCGCAAGAAAGGGAAAAAAACTCACTCGTCTCCCTATTCGCCTCCGCCTCTCTGCCGCTCTCCTCCCCTCCCTTCCCCTGCACACGTCGCCCGCGCCGCGATGAGGCTGGACGTCTCCGCCATCGAGAACAACTTCGCTGTCAACGGCGACGACGATGGCGGCATCTTCGGCGCCGGCGCCGATCTGCCCGCCATGCAGCTCCCCATCTGCGCCGACGTGAGTGGACCGCCCCCTCCCCCTCCCCCTCCCCGCGATTTCGATCCCCTTTGCCGCGATCTGCCGGGGCTCGGTTCCAACCCTTGATCTGTTGGTGCGGACAGTTTGATGGGTTCCAGAAGGCGACCAAGGAGCTGATGAAGAACAAGAAGGGTACGACCACGCTCGCGTTCATCTTCGACAAGGGCGTCATCGTCGCCGCCGACTCCCGGGCCAGCATGGGCGGATACATATGTGAGCACTCGCTCCTCTTCTCGCGCTTCGGTGTTCCCGCATCTTAGGGTTTAGCAGCGGTGTTAAATGTGTGACGTGGATGCGTGATTTGGGTCGGAAAGTTTACATCTCCTGTGCGGAATTTGATGCATTGATCTGTCAATTAGGTACGGAGGGCACGACTGTGGGTAGTAAGTGCTTATTGCTCAGGATTTAGTTTGTGGGATTGGAACAGTTGTGGGTTATATGCGAGATTTGTGGCCTCGACTGGTATTTAGGTCTGGAGGTTTTCATACATCTAAGGTGGTCGTGTTTGGTTTGCTCAAGATAATGTAAATGGTAATGAAATTAATTACAGTGTCAAGTGATAACAATATATCAGATTACTAGATTTGTTTGGTTAACAAGAGTAATGTATTTTGTTTACATTACAGTGTTTGGTTGATAAATATAATGTATTCTGGTAACATGATTTAATACCAGCTTGGTTAGACTGTAATGGATTGATTACTAGGTTGTAATCTGATTACGTGGTATCTAATATCAGCACATTCAAACCAAACAAAATCTAACGTAATCAGTTTACACTGTAAATAAATTCAACCAAACGCCTTCTAATTTGGTATGGAGATTCTTAATCTCAAATGAACTAGAGTAGGGCAGTCTACACAGAGTGTCTGTTTAGGCCATAATGCCATATAAGAAAACTAATTAAACTAGTTTTTTTGTTTTTGTTTTTTGACATGTTGTGTTAGGAGCAGCCACAACATGTTCTGCCTGTGATATTACAAGCTGGTTTAAGAATATGAAATACTCTTTGTTAGTGTTAATGGATCACAGAGTGGATGAATTAATATAGTGTATATAAGCTAGGATTTGGATGGGAAAGTATAGTTTTAAAAAGATTCACCACTGTTGGATTCAAGTTTGTCTCTGGTGCCGTTGGCATATTAGAGGCTCATAATGGATTAATGTTTTGTGGATGTTAGTTATGCTTACTGATTTATACTTCGTGTTTTGGAGAAAGTATAAAGTTGGGAACTTGTACTTTAGAAAACTACACTGTTTGCATGGAGGTCACCATATGAACTGATTGTATAATACAATGATGATTTGATGTTATTATTTCTTTTTTACAAGCCTGGAGCCCCGGACCCTTTTGTAAACTTTTGCCCCATGAATATTATCATATAAAATAACTTTGCCAAAGAGCCTGTTGTTCCGTCTGTAGAAAACCTGGTTTAATGCAAGGATGGTCCCTTAAACTTAACTATTACATTGCATCTCACGTTTCTTCCTATCGGCAGCTTCACAAACTGTCAGGAAAATTATTGAAATAAATCCGTACATGCTGGGAACAATGGCAGGAGGTGCTGCTGATTGCCAATTTTGGCACAGGAACTTGGGTATCAAGGTTAGATTTTGCACTTGCTTGTTCTTGTTACTTGTATTTCATCATTGCAGATAATTAATAATCGGTTGTCCTTCTCAGTGCCGGCTCCATGAGCTTGCTAACAAGCGGAGGATATCTGTTGCTGGTGCTTCAAAGCTGTTGGCCAACATCCTTTATTCGTACCGTGGGATGGGACTGTCAATTGGTACAATGATTGCTGGGTGGGATGAGAAGGTGAATGTTTGTGTCCATGCCTTTGATTAGTTGTCTTAATGTGTTTAGCTTCTTTAAGCTATCTGCTACCCTATCATTAATGTGTTCTACCTTGATCCAGGGCCCTGGCTTGTACTATGTTGATAGTGAGGGCGCAAGGCTTGTGGGAACTCGATTCTCTGTTGGTTCAGGTTCCCTATATGCCTATGGTATCTTGGATGAGGGGTAGGCTCTATTTTCTTATTTACCTCTGTTATGTTGCTTTGCTGCCTGCTCATACTGTTGGAGTTTTGCCTTATATTTGTACTTCCACCTTTCAGTTACCGTTTTGAGATGTCAGTCGAGGAAGCTGGTGAGTTAGCACGGAGGGCTATTTACCATGCTACATTCCGTGATGGAGCAAGTGGTGGTTGTGTTAGTGGTATGCTTTCTGTTTATTGGTCTATCTGTTTCATGATATTTCTTAGAAATTTTGTCTATTCCTGTCATGTATTCCAGTGTTAGAAAAATCGGTGATCGGTAGCCGATCGGCCGACCACCGAGTAGGGATTAATCGGTTAATTGGAGATTAACAGAATTAATCGGTCAATAAATAATTAAATAATATATTAGAGTCTTTGTCTCTCTTTACTTTTACCTGCCTGTTTTTCTCTCTCTCTCTTTTATTGTATCTCCATTATTCCCTCAATGCCCCCTTTTACCTGCCTGTTTTTCTAACCCTTTCTCTTTTACTGTATCTCCCTCACTGCCCCTGCCCAATTGCCCTAGAGCAGTGTGCTGCCTAAGACCATGCTCTCTTTCTCTCTCAGCTCTCTAGTCTCTCCTTTGGCAGTCACTGCCCATGCGGCATGCCCATCTACCTCTCTTGTTCTCTCTCTCCTATCTTGGGTCTCGACTAGTGCTTGGGCATGCGCGGGGACACTCAGGTCCTGGACAGTGCGTGCTCGGCGGGGGACGGCGTGCGGATGGCGCAGATAGGGCGGATGACACATGGACGGGGCGGACGGCGCACACTCAATGGGCATGGCGCACGCTCTGGCTCGGCAGGCACGGTGCACGCTCTGGCTCGGCAGGCACGGTGCACGCTTTGGCTCGGCGGCGCCGGATTTGGCTCACGCGAGGCTGGATCTGGCTGGGCAACAACTAGATATGGCTGTGCGCAAGAGGGAAAGGGGAAAGTGCACGGGAATAGCACGGGAATAGAGCTGGAGGTGAGGAAAACCTAAATTTTCCCTAACTTTATATCGGACCGATTAATCAGTGGGCATCGATTAATCGGGTTGACCACCAATTAATCGGTTTGACCAACCGATTAATCGGTCTACCGATTTTTTTTTCCTGATTTTGCTATAAATTACCTAGAATGGGGTCAATTAATCGGTTGATCGGCCGATTTTTTCATCACCGATGTTTTCACAAAACCATCTATAATATTCTTGCTAGGGGCTAGGTTCACATTAAATCCATCAATCTTATTAGGTTTCACAAAATGGCAATAACATATTTTTTAAAAGACTAATTTTACTAGATATGTTGTGGTGAATTCAGCACCTTGATTGTTGCAACAATGATTCAATCCGGTGACGAGCGGCGCTTGCGCGGCCAGATCCGGCGACCGGCGGCACGCACGCGGCCAGATCCGGCGACCGGCAGCACGCACGCGGCCAGATCCAGCGACGAGCGGCGCTCGCGCGGCCAGATCCGGCGACGAGTTGTGCTCGCACAGCAAAATCCGGCGAGGAGACAAGGAGCTCCTGAGCTGGAGGAGGGGTCTGGAGGTGGAGGAGGGGAGGGAAGGGGAGCCAGCCCAAGGAGAATGAGGGGAGGGGAGCATCTGAAACAGAACAAAAGGAGGCAACTCTAGGCGCCGCCTAGGCGCTAGGCGCCTGGTCCCGCCCGACTAGCGCCTTTTAGAACACTGATTCAATCTAAAAACAATGCTGAAGTTCCCGTTGCATTGCACTATATGGAGACTTGTTCTTTGCAGAACTTCTGGAGGGAAGTTACAAAATAAAAATCTGCATCCCCCTTGTATATATATCTATACTGCTTTAAAAGAAGGTAGTGGTGGCGAATATGTCATGACAACAATTCTTCTCATTGACAAGTGGGCCCTTGTTGTCATGAACACATGGGGATATAGTGTTCTTTAAAAGTTGCATGTTTTTTTTTTTTCGTTTCAACTAGTCAGTTCAAAACATGGAATACCTGACGGTTACCCTTGTGTGTGATTGCAGTTTATCATGTTGGCCCCAACGGTTGGAAGAAGCTTTCTGGAGATGATGTTGGGGAGCTGCACTACCAGTACTACCCGGCTGAGGCCACCCCTGTCGAACAGGAAATGGCCGATGCCCCTGCAGCTTAAGCCTTGTGCCCTAATCCAAGTGGCCTTGTCTATGAACTTGGACATGTTACTCTCGTCGGTGTGGAGAGATCTTCTTTGAGACCGTACCTGCTGATGTTTCTCAGTAACTTTTACTTTACGCTGCAATGTGATTTTAGACTGGTACGGTATAGATGCTTTTATCCAAGTTCCCTTTATAATTTGTGCCCGAGCCGCCTCTGCTGGTGTGGTGTCTGCCAAGTGCCAAGGTGAGAAAATTGCTCCTATCAGCCGCTATTATAGTTTTTAAAAGCGAAATTAGATTATATACCCTACCCCTCTTTTAGATGTTAGATGTGAACTTGAGGATCAGGGCACCTATAAGAGTGCCATCTCAAAAGGGAGAGGGTTTATAATACAATCCAGTTGGATTAAGGATAGTTAGTACCTGATCTGCCCTAGATCAAATCGGACTGAGTATATGACTTACTACCCTGTTTATTTAGATCACCTTATTGCATTATTATAATGTGGATTATAATAAGTTTGTTTGTTTGTTTTAGCTTATAGAGATAAGATATACTATTATAATCTCAAGCTAAAACAAACGGGTTCGTTTTATAAAATCTAGGGTTTGATTGGAACTGTTTTGTTCTATTAAAATCTACTTTACCAACACGAAATCCTCTATGCGCACAAACACAATATTAATGGCTTGTGAAATACAACACAAAATCGAAGATTTTATACAGCTAGAGCATATTTTCACTTAATTATATAAATTCAATATATATTATTTCTTATAATACTTATAAATATACCGAATATTAATATGGTTGGAAGAAGAATAGGTGTTAAAAGGTAGAACAGCACAAAACATGAATCCACTAACTTAATTCATCTTTTCACTATTCACTAACTATCGAGTATTTGGATTATAGTCTTCTTTTTCTTTTATACTGGGATTTAAGAGGTGTTTGATGAGATCTCAGTTTTCAAATCCACGAAAAATAGAGATTCGATACTTTTTGCGGACACTTAAGAAATGCTCTACGGAATCATTTTTAAAGAATAGTCACGGAGTTACCTTTCCTGTTGTAATTCATGTCGCCTTAATATCCCGGCAATTCTGTCTCGTTTTATTCATTTGTAATTCCTTCAAATGACAGACCAGCTAGTTGGGTCTTCTCTTTTCCTGTTGATACCCAACTAGTACAGATATATCTTCTTTAATGAACTTAATGGAATAGTAATACCACGTAGAAATTTAAAACTTGTGGTTCCAGTAGACTGGAAATGTTTCAGTACAAGCTACAGTATTATAAGATACAATTCTACATATACAAACAATCAAAAGCTGCCCCTAACTTTCAAGGGAACAGTGGTGTGGTAACTCTTACAAGAATGATCTATAGAGGATGAATATTCCTAGGCACCAAAAAATGTGGAGGTTCAAGAATGAACAGTGCATGTTCAAGCTCACAGAAAGAGAAGAAAAACACAAAAATGTTGTCCTTTCTCAGTTAATTCCATTATAAACAGCCATACCAATTTCAATTGTTGCCAATCTTTTCAATGAAGATAGCTCTTAGTCTGCCTGACTGTTTGATGAAGGGTGACAAGTGAGCTGCCATTTCCCTGTTTTGAGATGGAAAACCTTAGGTAGATCATTTTTACATTTGGTCTGCAAAACATCAGCAATTCTTTCAGTAGCCGTGTCCGTGTGGAGGTTAAATGGAAACACCCGCAAATACTTATTATTTCAACAGGCAGACATGAATGGTTCCAGAGCATAATGAACCTGCCAAAATGAGATTGGTCAAATCATCAGGGCATTGAAAATATGGTGAGGAAAGAGAGAACATATTATCAATTGCATGTCGGAAATGATATCCACACAGAATTACTTGGCATGGATATTATTGTTGGGTTCCACTTCAGGTTAAAACATTATCGACAAACATGAAGTTCTAATCAAACACGTGCCTAGAGTGTGCTCAGTCATGCAAAGGTGTCCATGACTGACAAGAGATGCAATGTGCTTACCATGTGGCAGTTAAAATGTTGCCACATTGCAAAAAATTATGTATCTTCATCCTGAAACTCGTTCTGATCTTCCAAGTCATCTAGAATAATGTATTTGACATCTCCATCGAATGAAGGTGAATTAACTTCATCCTCAGTTGTTTGACCTTTCTTGAATTTCTCATACCTGTGATTACCAATAGATAGTCACACCGTGGAAAGGGAAATAAGAGCATGCCAAGAAACCAACTTTGTGGTATGTGATACTGGTACAGTATAAGTGCTCCACTACTAGGTACTAACTAAAAATGTTAGCAAGTTTGCAATGCATGCAAAGCTCCATATAATGCTCTACAATCCGTTCATGGCAATGCCAATAAAGGTGGGATGTGGATTTGAACCTCAAATGGCATTGTATATTAATGACTTTTTGTAAATCTCTATCCATGAAAATTAGCTGAAGATCCAAGTAAGTTATCTTAATATGCACGTGCAAATATTATGATATGGTAAGGACTTAGGAACTAAATCAGTTAAGGACTACGAAATCACATTTGTGTTGTCCATGAGTTAAAGTTGCAAATACTCCACAAAAAGAGTCACTTACTTGTACCAATTGAATAAGCTAACTCCAACCATAATAGTGGCAAGACCAACTCCTTTCAACCAATTGAAATCATCATGAAAATAAAATACTGCGACCTGAAGGACATAAGGTGGAAAAAATCTGTAATCACACCGGCAGATAACAATAGCTACAAGTATGATGAATTTATCGAGTCTAGGAATAGTGTATTTTTGTGGATATGTAACAAAGTATGGTACGATCTTCGTCTGTGAAGCTCGGATACCTCCAAAAACCGGCGTACCCGTATCGGATTCGTCTCCGGATACGGATACGTATCCGATACGGCCGGATACGTATCCGGTGCGTATCCGGGATTTTTTGATTTTCCAAAAAAATAAAACAATTCCGATACGTATCGGACTCGGCGGCTGCAAAACGCGGGATACGCCAACGGAGGGAGAAAAACCCGACGCCCAGCCCGTGACCTCCCCCGACCCCCATACCTGTGCCCTAACTCGCTGCGCCCTAGAGTCGCCGCCGGCCGTGCCGCCGCAGGCCCGCCGCTCCGCCGGCCCGCCGCTCCGCCGGCCCGCCGCGCTGCCCTTCGCGGTCGGTCTCACGCGGCCGCGCGCTTGGAGGCGAGGAGCTTCGCTGCCGGCGACTCCACCGAGGCACCGACGAGGCGACGAGCTGAGCACGAGCCGGAGAGCTTCCCTAGCGAGAGCCCTCGCCGAGTCGCCGACGAGTCGACGACGCCGAGTCGCCGCTGCCCGCTCCAGCAGTCCAGCCCGTCGCCGAGTCGCCGAGTGAGCAATTATTTGTTTAGAGCTTCAGGTTACTCTGCAGTAATTCTTTACTTTTCTTTTGTTTGGATCAGCACGTTCTTCCGGGCGCTGTTCCCCGGTGATGTTCTGCGGCTGAAGAACCTTGGTGTTTGCGGTGTGGTTACACTGAACGAATCATACGAGAGGCTGGTTCCCAGGTCACTCTATGAGGTAGTCACACGGCCAAATCATTCACTATTTTACTGAACAATTACACTGAGTTATATTTTCTGTCAAATCAGTTATGTTTATGAATTCATTACAACATGTATGCTGAAGGTGCACGGCCTTGTTGTAACTTGTAAACCAAATTGTGCATATAGCTTAACAAAGGTCCAATGGTCTCAGCAGTGTAATACTGCAGTGCCTACTGAACAACTACTGAAAGCGTCATTGGTTTTCATCTAGGTGTCCACCCATCAGATCAATGGTTTTAACTTCTACACCTGGCAGTGATAGTTAAGGTAGATTGAAGTGCTGATGGTGTCATACTGAGCACTGAGCACTGAGATCTGTTTTTTCACAGTTTTTCTTTTCCAACCCTAAGTACTTAGTAGTGACTACTGACTAGTGAGTTCTGATTTTAATTTTATTATGTACTGTGAACTTATTGTGTTGGATTGTCATATTTGCTACTTAATTATGCTTTTGTGTGTGTTTATTTTCATATTGAATTCATGTTATTATTTTTCTGTGTGTTAACTTGTTTTATATATATATATATATACGTATCGCCGTATCCATGTTTTTTGGAAAATGACGTATCGAAGTATCGCGGTATCGCGTATCCGTATCCGTATCCACGTATCCGGGCTACATAGATCTTCGTGATAATACCAGCAACAAGAAAATGCTGACTAGCATGTAACTCCACTGACAGCTTCTTTTACTACCCCAGTTATCTTTGGACTTATTAGTCACTTAGTTGTATGTAATACTGATAGGTGATAGCCCTCTATTAGCATGTGAAAAAATGAGGATGTGACGTTGGATTTCTTTTTCCTTGGATGCATAAAAATTTTTGTTTAAGGAAAAGGAACACTAAAAAATTGGGTTCAAGAATTTCTTCTAGGCATTCTTTGTCATGACTCATGAGCTGTCAATGGAACTATGGAAGACCATCTTTCCTGTCCTGATTTTTAGTTCACCGAAGTCATCCATTATTGATAACAGTATTCATGTAAATAATAAGTAAATTAGGTACTTCCTCCATCCCAAAATACAACAATTTCTACCATTCAAATTTTGTCGCCAATATTACAACTTCTACAACTTTCTCCCCTAAATCTTCCTATTTTACCCCTATGTGAAGTATTAGATGCATGTAGTACTATTTGTTTGGAGCAGTTTGGACTTTTTTCTTTACATCTTAATAATCACGCCAAAATCTAGAAATGGCTATAATTTGGGACGGAGGGAGTACCACTTTGCACAGGGTGTGAAAAAATCAGATTCAGCTATATATGATGAAAAATAATAAAATTTTAAATATTACCAAGATGGTCACAGCTTCTTTTACTACCCCAGCTATCGTCACAGTTATAGCACTTGTTGCTGAAACAAGTATATACTCTGTTAACACCTGCATTTAGAATAATACATCATGACTTCTATGATACTTACTGAACAAATTTCAGTAAGAAAAGAAAATTGCTCATTACCATGAAAAAGGCTAAGGTTCCTCCAATAAGCATAAGTAAACAGCTGCGCATGACATGCCACAGGCTATCAAAATATGCATTCTTCTGAAAATCACTCCAAGGATCCATTAAGAGAGATAATACCATGGTGGCTATAGCCATCACTGGGGTTACATGACTCATCAGGGTGATTGGATTTTTCAGACCTGCAAATGGAAGATAGATTGATTATTTATCACCCAGATCTTAGCAACATTAGGTCAAATGGAATGGAGAGTGGGGACCCAGCACAAACTGCAGCTAATTTCTATGTTGGAACATTGTTCTTAATATTTCCCCCGCTAGAGATTAATGGCATTAGAGTCATACATCAGATGCTACAAAAATTTTGAATTAAGTTTAACTGTTCAACAATTGATGCTCTCTTCATATAAAAATGTTATATGACTTTGAAAAACAGAGCATATGCTCTCATCAAACGCCTTTCCAAAGCTCCAAGCTTTTCAACATAGCAAACAAACAGAAGCTAAACCTAGGCCAATGAAGACCTTATTTGATTGAACAAACAGTTTGATTATTATGCATGAAAAATCAATCAAATAATTAGAAATTTAGAAGCACTGAAGTGCCATGTGGTCATGTGGACTAATACTCCTCTCTTATTATTGGAATAGACATTTAGACATAGAGCATTAAGCAAATATAAGCAGGTAGCATACCATATGAATCTTTCTTGAAATATCAATACCCCATGCACAAAAACAAAGGTAATCATTAGCACAAGGAGCATTCAAGAACAAGAGAAACATGTGATTCTAAAAAGATTTGGATAACATTAGTTAGGACGCTAACTTGCAACAGTATCTGAGTCATGGACCAGCGGAATCCTGACATAACAGCGGCAAGTGTCACAAAAATGAACCCCCAGAAGTCAAAACCAGTCTCCTTGGCAACTGATGAAAAAAATCCACATCAAATCATAAAAAGATAAGTAAAAAATGTACATTATTGTTTTTTTGAGGAAAACCCAGTAGGAGAGACTCCTACCACGGCTTTATATATATAAAAAACAAAGCAAGTAACCAACGAACAAGAGGGGTAGGAAAGGGAGAAGAGGAGGGTTACACAGGGGAGTTACAGCAAACTCAACCAGGAGAGAACTTCTCCCCGAAAAGAGAAGTGGGAGCACTGAGAGGACAACTCAAGCCTAAAGGTGGCCAGCCAGGTGTCAAAAGAAGGCCTACAATTGTGGAACACTACTTTGTTGTGGTGAAACCAAATTGACCATGCTCTAAAAACGATGACCTCCCAGCAGAATCGAGGGATCCTTGAATGTACATTATTGTTATCACACAAAAGGATTGCACACCTAAGGGTATAATCAATATGGTGTCTTATATGTGACAAACATTCCACTGCAGTATAATTTACAGTGTATTGCACACCCGTGTGAATTTTAACAGATAATCTTGCCAACTTCTTCATCTCAGAAGTGGATCTAAGAATCACTATGGTTGGTAGATTCAATAGCCACTATCTAAAAAACACATTAAAGAAAGAATAAATCAAACTGATAAGACCTTAAAAACCAATGCCCACACTAATTTCTGCAATATTGTGTTCTTCAGTCCAGCATTAGAATCGCAAGGCAATAATTTTTTACCTTGTAGTGAGAAAGCTCATCATTTTATTTTTTATCAAACAAGTCAAGAATGAATAGTATTATAGGTGATTTGATACCATAACAGCACCTTACCAACGGTTAACTTATGTTTGTTATCTACAGATTCATGTTTGAAGCTGTGCTGGCAAAATACAGTCTAATGATGGCATAGAGGGGCAAGCCATAAAGAGATCTTAATAATCAAGTAAATGCCAGTACAAGCCATTATTTAGCAGCAACACAATAAATAATTCATTACTCGGTAAGAGTTTCTCTGCATGCATTCTAAGCCATTTAAAGGTGCATACCTGTTAAGAGAACCCCAATAGAAATAACTACAATGATTCCTAGAAGCTTGATGCTGGGACTCTCCAACCTTGTAAAAAGGGAGGAACTTTAGAAGTATGCATTCTATAAAAAAAACAAAGGGCTTCAAGACAGTAATATATAAATGTTATCCAGGAAGTGACAATGACCCTCTTAGTTGCAGAAGAAAAACAAAAGGATACAGGACCCAAATTATTTTCCCTGTCAATTAATGAATTTTTTCACTGATTTACTCATTTACATATGAGTTACACGGTTTTCCTTTTTCATGAAAGCATTAGCATGTTAAAAATACTGGAGCAATTGATGGTACATGGTCCATACAGCTCAGGCATTACAGCAATCAGTGAGAAATATAAGCCCTGGTCTACTAATATGGGGGATCAACTCTGTAACTAACTGTCAAGTTGATTAAACAATACTTAATTCACCCAGCATAAGCATCTCAGATTAAATTTACCAGCACTCACCGAAATGCAAAAGCAAACAGCAAAAGAAATATTGGGGAGGCTGATTTACACTGCAAAAGATCAGAAAAAATAAAATCCAGTTAATAAACTCTATCCAGCCAAGTGAACTGAGAGGAACCTCATTAACAGCAAGAAAAATGTGTGAATAGGAAGATACCATGGTAGCAAATGTCACCGAGATGAACACTAGAGACGCGTTGCTCAGGTTTATGTCCAATGCCGTTCCCAAAGCAGTTGGCACGACTGCAGAACGGCTAGTCAGAATAATGGCCAATAAATTCTTGTGGAAGCCCCCCTCAAACCAAGGTTAGTCCCAATGATCTAACTAGAATGGTTTTCACACTATTAAATAATGTGTCACATAAGATAAAAAATATTATGATAAGTTATTAGTTGATGGAAAGACAAGAAAACTAGGTCTTGAAACATCTAGTTTCTACAAAACATCCAAGACATGATAAAAAAGAATATTTGATGATTTGTTACTCCTAAAAATGGCTTCGATTATATATCACTTTGGTTCATTGTTACGGACTTAGATAACCTTACTTATCGAAAAATTATCAAACTTCACAAATTTTTTATAGTAGCAAATCCTTAAATCTCCTCAAAAAGATAGATATTAAATTAGTGGTGTGTATTGTGATAGGTAGGTTTAGTTTGTAGATAACATAGAATATATAAAATATGCATGGTGTTAGGAAGGCCCCAAGAAATGCAACACACCTCTCATAAAGTAATCCTTCCATCCCATGTCCACGGCGTTGTCCAGCCCTTTGGACTGGAAGAGTAGGATCATCTTGGAGAGCGCCGCCTGCAGCGCGAAGTGCACGGTGTTCATCAGCAGCGGCGCCGGGAACTTGCCCAGCTTGTCCCCTAGCAGCGTTTTGTTGTATCTACCCAGCAAGCAAACAACCAAGGGTTCAGGCCGCCATTTTTGTGGGCGTCGGAGGAGAGATCCAGAGGCGAGCAGCACTCACAGCGTGAGGCAGGTACTGAAGGCGTACCACACCAGGATGTAGAACCCCGTCTTGAGAACGACCGCCGGCGCCAGCGCGGCGCGCTCCGCCCGCTCGAGCGACTCCAGCTTGGCGACGGACTCGCTTGGCCGGAGCCCCCCTGCCCCTGCCCCTGCGCCAGCGCCGGCGCCGACGCCCGGCGGGTTCTCCACGTCGAACGCCTTGCGCGGCGTGGCCCCGGCGCCGTCCGGATCCGCGGCGTACATGCTCCGCTGCCGGAAGTAGCCGGATCGCGGGGACCCGACCTCCGCGGCGCCGCCCCCATCCGCAGTCGCCTCCCCCTCAAGCTTCGGATGCATCCCTCCACCTCTCCTCTCGTCGGCGCGCGGCGAGTGATCTCCTTCCTACAAGGAAGGCGGCATTGCTCGCGCGCGCGACGCTCGACGGAACGCCAACGCCAGCAACAACCCAAATCCGAGTCGCCAAATGCCACCGCGGCGCGGGGGATCTGGTTTGGGGAGGGCGCCGCGAGGGAGGTGACGTTGTGGGGCGGCGAGGGGTGGGGCGGTGCCTGCCGACCTACCGGGGCGGGGCGAGGCGAGGCGAGGCGACAGAGATGGTGGTGGGATTTGGCGGGTGGGTCGGGTTGGCGTGGCCGCGTGCCTGTCTTGTTGGGCGAGACGTCCAATGGAAGGATTTGCACGTGACCCACAGCTACAATAAAAAAAGGGAAAATGGATAATAACCTCCATTTTTACACGTATATTGAGGATTTTCCACGTGTCATCCACGAAGAGTAAATACTCAATTTCTATCGGTAATAAAATTTATATAATTTCTTATTCTCGTACTATAGTATCTGGAATCAATGAAACATTTTATAATAAATTTAGATAGTATATTATGAAATATCTTATCCAGTCCTAAGTTTCTATATTATAAAATGAAAAGAGCATGTTTTTCAACTTATCTATTCTCTCTGTCTCATAAATATATTCCTTTTAAGATGAAATAAGTAAATTGATAATAAAACAAAAGATGGATTTAATGGTATTATAAAATGATAAATATTTTCATGTTGCCCTAGCTAGACATCCCCTATCGACAAGCAGCACTCAGCTAGACATTCCCTAGAGATAGTTAGTCATTCGGGTCTAATATTAATTAACACCACTTGTTGTCACCGAAGATAAGAAAATATATAGTGGTATATAAGGCAACTAGTCTGAATCTAGTTGTAAAAAAATACGCAATTCGATATTATCTACTACACACGAATCTATGGTTTTATTCACTAGATGGGGTAAATTCGCTTCATGTGCCGATGATCGAGCCAACAAGCTGGCTCGACTCGAATGTTGGCCAAGCCAAGAGGCTTGGTTCAAGTTCGGCTCGGTGGCACAGTGAGCCAAACCAAACTCGACCGAGCCTGAACTAGCTCGCGAGCCCTGAGCTAAATTACCACTCCTCAATCTAGTTGTAAAATCTAGTTGTAAAGGGAGATGTAACGCTCTTACGCGTACTACTGTCCAGTTTGGATCATGATTGACGGTCTTGACAGCAACTAAAATGCCATGATTATTCAAATGGCTATAGCTGTGTACGTAGCTGCATGCAAAGTGTATCCAACTGGACTCAACCTACTCACCACTCCGTTCACAAGTCAGAACAATCTGCACAAATCACTCACAAGTTCGTCAGACTTGGTTAATTTACACACAAACTAAAAAGTGAGATACTCAACGTACAGTTGTTTATAGCTCACTTAACAATCCCTAATTACAAACCGATTTGAAGCACCATGCATCTCACCTTTCCTCGAGAAAATTAAAGATGTAGCTATCAAGCTCCTTGCATGCAGCATCATCATATATAGCAACCGATGCAAATTTATATATGTTAGGTCCAACAAATGGTGGTGTCTTCGTCATCCAGTACAGAAGCAGCTGATTAACTTAATTTGGACGCCATTAGTCAACAATACTTTTGTACGATGCTGGCACAAACCGGTCGCGGGTTGCATCTATGATCTATCTCACACTCCCGGCCTACTCTAAATTTTAAGAAAGCACCACCGCTCTGCTAGCTGTGTAGTGTACTAGGCTGGAAAGAAGAAAGAAAATGTCCCAGAGGAGGGTGGTAGTTATATGATATAAACAAAATAATGGTAAATAAAATTTAAGAATTTTGTTAGAGAGAGGAAATAGGAGATCAAAACATATATATATATATATATATATATATGAGAGCAGATACGGAAAGAAAGACGAAGATTATTGAAAACTAGTAGTGTGTTCATGCTTAGCTATAGGAAGATTTAAGAGATAACAAATGTCTTGAATTTGAAGTGCAAGTGAATAATACCTTTTTTTTCATCAATCTGCTTTCATCACACAATCTCTCACACATTCTCCCACTCCAGTTGTGATATCGGCCAGGTTAAGAAGATAAATTTCACGACTTTTATTCCTCTAAGGACTTTATTAATCTAATCTACTATTATTTAGGAGGAAATCTAAACTAAATTAAAACAGATTACAACTTAATCAACTACTAACTGGTTGAACTTGTTAAAGGAGTCTACAACAAGTTGCAGTGCTACTCTTTTGTCTCCTGTCCTCTCCTCGATCTCGTCGGGTGTTGCTTTCGCATCCAAGTCATTTTGCTAGAATTCTTTTTAGTTTCCGACTTTGTTTTTTTTTAAAACTTTATTTCAATTTTACTCCTATTCTTGACTTGCAAATAAAAAATGTTTCATTACTTTAATACCTATTAACTACCCTATATATTGGATAATTTGGCTATTTTAATGACACACAATTTATTAATCTTGTCTCGGAAACAAAGTTGATGAAGTGATTACCTCGGGATCACTATAATCCTCTCAAAAACTACAAGTTGTTTTTACACTTTGGTTTTGGAATTCCCAGTAAGTAGTGCTATACATATATAATTCTACGCACGATGCTTATACCGGACAATGATTCTTAATACCAAAACACCAATGAAAGCTGAAACGAAGATAGAGAAAACTTCGGCGATTGTGTTGATGAAAAATGATAATAGTGTGTTTTCACTTTTTATGAAACCACCGTAGTAATTAGCCAATATCTAGGACATATATACCATAGACCACCAGATCTAATCTTGGCCTTAGCTAACGAAGTAGCAACGCCAATAATAATAGATATCCATTTAATTATGGATAATTATTCTATCAATAAGGAACATGCATGAGAAAAATTGATACACAGATTTATACTCTTTTAGAACGTGCTGAATCAATTACGCACCTATTTCCATTACGCACCATGTTCAGCCGATCAAGTATCGACGGGAGTCTATTTTTGTAATTTTTTAAATTCGACTACCAGATTTGAATTCTTTTTTAAAAAATATTATTTAAAAAATCAAAAAAGAGAGTGGAAAATGCGTCTGGGAGACTGGGAGGATAAATTGAAACCAGACTGACACCCGGGAAATCAAATAAACGAAGAAAACATCGACAGAAAGCTCTAGGCGCATTGTCGCCGCCCGACTAGCAACTAGCGCCTAACGCCTAGGTGAACAATAAGCCTTCTATTAGCAGGTAGTAGGTGATAAATTTTTTGAGGGTAGTACGTGAGATCTATGGTCCCACATGTTAGTGAAAGAAGAAAGGAGATAGAATTCCAATTATTCTTATGGTCCCACATGTTAGTGAATGAATAAAGGAGATAGAATTCCAATTATTCTTTTAAGGAGTAGACCTTCATCAAAGGGGTATATATACCCAAAACCAACACAAGGGTATTGTGAATTTGTATAGCTCACATTCTTTGGCTCTACCTATCCAGTAAATAGTTTTTTCATGGACTATTCATGTCACGCAAGTATGATTTCTTTAAAAACTTTTTAGACTGGCATTACAGCCATTACTTATATCATTCATTCATTTGTTAGAAATTACATGCTAATTTTATAATATGAAACATGCAGAGTCTTTACAGATCAGTATTTTGTAGTCTCTGCAGAATTCTAATACGAATAGTGATAAATTAAGTCAGTAGATCAGTATAAACCAAATCCATACCTCAGATTCAACTACAGTTCTGTTTGCTGAACATAAGAATCATCAAACTTCAAATGAGCATGCCATCAAGAGCAATACAAGGCTTATCAAGGTCGTTGTAGGTTGCATTCAAGTCATTTAAATCGATGGAATGGGGGGCAAGCTACTCTGATCTCCAGGAAATCTAAGGTTTGTCAATATTACATACTAACCAGCAAGGGAAATTTCAGGTTTTCTAACTGGTTGAAACAAAAGAAGAATTCCATATGGAGAATTTTGTGCGTTATACCATGTAACTAAGCATCGAGATAATAACAAACAGATCACAAATTCACAATAAGTAAAAACGACCAGTGTAGGACTTGAAATTACCAGGATGGGACCTGCTGCCCACTGCACGCACGCCGGCGCATGTTCTCCGTTGCCGGCCGAACGCCGACGGGAAGGTAAGGTCGCATTGGCAACCGTGGCAGGAAAAAAGCTAGGGTACGGTTCACCCGGTCGGCGGAGAAACGAGGAAGAAGCTTTCCGCGGAGGAAGCACACCTAGTTTCGCACCCACTGCACCCACCGCCAGCGCCGCAACACGGCGGCAATGCCTCCCCGGCCGGCCGCCCCCCACCACGTCCCATCCGCGGCTTCGTTCGCGATCGATCGCGCGCGGGCCTGTACAAGTGCACGCGATCCGCATGCGCGCGCCCCTGCCTGCAGCTCTTCGCGGCGAGGGTTTCTTCCGCGAGAAGGAAATCGAATTGGAAGGTTCGAGAAGCAAACAACAGGAAAAAAAATAGTAACCAACTCGAGCCAAAATAGATATCGAAAAAATATTTGGGCCGATATTATATATCGTTGATAGATAAATCGTACTTAATTAAATATCTTTTCTTTCATTTTATTTGTAACACCTGTCCACGGCATAATAAACTTCAATTTTTATATCTTATTATTCTCTTCTCGATACAGTATATATGTATATCGTCGATAGATAGATCGTACTTATCAAATCTCTTCTTTTTCCTTTTATTTGTAACACCGATCCACGGCTTAATAATCTTTAATTTCTATATCTTATTATTATCTTCATGACATAGATAGATAGATCGTACTTATCAAATCTCTTATCTTTTCTTTTATTTGTAACACCGATCCATGGCTTAATAAACTTTAATTTTTATATCTTATTGTTCTCCAACAAACTCTTGTTGATAACATATATCATTGATAGATAGATCATACTTATCGAATATCTTCTCTTTCCTTTTATTTGTAACACTGATAGGGATCAGAGCGGATAGAGGACGAGAGTGCACTATCTATAATTTGTTTATTTTTAAATATAATTTGTTTTATTATAATTTTTTATTTTTTAAATTATTATTTGTTTTAATATTGAAGATAATTTAAACATAACTTATATTTTTATATTTACACAAGTAAAATAACTTATATTTTTATATTTACACAAGTAAAAGCGAATGGTAAAATATTATGATAAAAGTCAACGACGTCATTTAAAAAATAACGGAGATGATACCGCCTCCGTTCACTAAAAATCAACGAGAAAAACAGATTAATTTTACTCTAGTTTTTCTGAATATATAACTGGACTTAGAAACACTACTACAAAGCGACACTGTAGCGGCGGGCAAAATCGACCTATAGTGGCGGGCATCCAGTCCGCCACTGCTATCGCTGGTTAGCAGTGGCGGCCAGAGCGCCCACCACCGCTGTGTCAACAGCAGTGGCGGGCGCGCTGACCTCATCGGCCCGCCACTGCTATTATCAATAGAGACAAAAATTTCTATAAATAAGAGACAAAAATATATGAATCAATAGAGAAGAACACTAGACGTCTACACTAATTAACACTTCCCTTCTTAGCTTACTCAATTTCCTATCACAAAAAAATCAACGAGAAAACGGATTAATTATACTTTTAGTTAAAGTTATTTTTCTATTACCAGTGTAGAGTAGCTGGACTTAGAAGCAATAAATTATCTATACATAAGTGATACAAACATATAAATCTACTACTTCCGTTCCATATTATAAGTCATTTTAATTTTCTAGATACATCCACGGATATATATATGTACAGATTCATTAATCTCTAGATGAATCTAAAAAAACTCACATATAATATGGAACAGAGGGAATACTTTTGTACTCACCACGTTTACTTTTAAATGACGCGGTTGACTTTTATATAACGTTCGTTTTATTCAAAAAAAATTGAAATATATTTTATTTGTTATAATTTGTTTTATTAGTGAAATTATTTCAAATATAACTTATATTTTTGTATATTTGCATATATTTTTTGAATAAAACGAATTCTCAAATGTTGAGATAAAAGTTAATCGTGTCATTTAATAGTTAACAGAGAGAGTACGAAATAAGTGCAAATATAATATGGAGAAATTAGAGAAGAATACGAAATTAATTGATTAAATCCGAGAGCTAATCACACGCACGCGAAACAATTAATTAAAGTAGTAGCTGCTCGCTAGTGTCCGATTCCGGGGCTGGGCACCGACCCGAGGAACCGCGCCGCCGCGTCGTCGCCGTCCGTCCTCCTGCAGCCGGCAGCGAGAGGTGGCGGCGGTGGCGGCTGAGCTGACGCCGCCGCCGCCGTTCGTTCCTCTCTCGTCCAGGCTACGTTCCTCCTGCTCAGGACGTGCGTCGCCGCGAGCAGCACCCGCGCCGCTTCCACGCACGTCGTCGTCGACGACCACGGCGCCACGAGCAGCAGCCACACAAGCAGCACGAGCGCCGCCACCCTGCAGCCGCCGCCGCACAAGGCCACCATTTCCTCGATCCCCCCGTCGGAGCCGTACGTGCGTGCAGTCAGCTCAGCTGCTGCTGGTCCGAGAGAGAGAGAGAGAGAGAGAGAGGCGGGAAGACGTACGTCGTCGTCGAGGCGACGAGGAAGCTAGCTAGGGTTTACATAAGCGATCGAGCAAGATCACGCGTGGAAGACGAAGACGTGATCGAATGGGAGGCGTATGGACAACCGGAAGCAGCAGCAGCCACTTCACTTGAGGCTTCAGCTAGCTGACATTCGAGCAAGAACAAGCTGACGCTGCAAGCAAAAGCCACCGGATCCAACCGGGGTGGATCTACTCAAATGAGATCCTCGGCGGTCGCCGCGTTCGCACTATCGGATTTCGATCCAACGCGGGAGTTTTGGAGGGAGTTTGGAAATGGTGGGATCCGCTTCTACGGTGCGGAGGGTGTCTCCCCCTAAACAACGCGGATCACAGCTGCAGAGGATTCAGTTCCAGATCTACTTCCACTATTTCACGTGATTAATTTGTATATATTAAGACTATGGTTAACAATACTAAATTAGACAATGGTATATAAACTAACCAATAATACATTGTTTTCAAGTAAACTCATCGCTGATATATGTGAAAGAGATATGAGCAAGTTGATGTCGGATTGAGCGTGTTCAGTCGAGAGTAATACTGGGATGAGTAATCTTTTGAGAAGTCCTCGTATCCCTGTCACACGTCTTTCAATTAAAGACCTTCACCCACAAAAAAAAATAAAAAAAATCGCATGACTTTCAAACAAAGTCGAACCAAACCAAACGTGGTATCGCATTGCATATTATTGTTATATATACAATAAAATTCCTCGCTACGAACAACTATTGACTGATTACTTAGAAGCGGACCCATCTTATGTGAGAGACTAAAAAATAAATCAATGTTTAATACATTATATTATATTGATTGACCATTTAGCAACCCCTTTAAATTTTATATCCCATAAATCTGTTCACAAAACATAATTTGTAGCTCCTCTGTTTTTGTCCACGTGATTGGTAGTGATATTACTAACATATGTTTTTTTTGAAAGGAAGAGGGAGAACTTTCACAAAGACGGATACCTACATGAGTCTAAGGAAAGGAAAAAGACACGAGCCAACAAGCGAAAGAGAGCCGGAAAGACTACTTCCCATAGAGCATCTCTAGGAGAAACTCTAAATTCTGAAAAGCTCTCTTCTCAGAATTTTTATGATTACAATAAAAAATTAGCTTCAAAAATAATTGATCTTTAAAATTATTTTTTTCGCTCCCTACTTTCAGGGAGCATACTCAGATACTTCAAATTAGCGATTTTATTGGAGAGAAACATATTTAAAGTGATTTGCATATGAAAAATAAATATCCAAAATCTATATAGGGAATCAATTTTTAGAGTTGCTTAAAGCAACGGTTATCACCGGCAAGCGGTTATCTCTAATCTCCCCGTGTTCTGATTTCTTTTTTTTTTCAAATAGACCACGCGGATCTGACCTTGTTTGAAGCCCTTGTGTCGGGATATAATACGGGGAATTTCTAGTTGATCATCTGTCCTGGTATTATTTCCGCCTGAGTGAACTTAACATTAGAATTCTAATTAGATTTGATAGTAGATAATACGTGATTTTTTGTACAGATTTACGATGGCAGAATTAATTTGCGAATTAATACTGAATTGCAGATGTAAAGATTAATGATTTAACCGGTGATGAAAAATTCCAAGAACACTTATTAAAATTTATATTATTAAATAAATTGCATATTGTATGGTCTATTTTATGAAAATGATTTGATATTATAATTGTTGGTATATTTTGAAAATGATTTGATATTGTAAAATAGGCTGATCTACCAGATGACCCTAACCAATATTTCACTGAAAATGTGATTGCTATTCGATAAATTTACGATAGCATCATTGATCTAACATAATACATCTATTAATCAACACAACACATAAGGGTAATATTGTCCATTTACCTTCCACCTCTCCTTTACACAATCGGTTTTTTTGGAGCACTTTAACCTATTCAAACACTTTTAGACCTACTCTAGATCAGATCCAAATCACACATAGATCTAGAGCTCCGATCTAAATTTTAAAATCTAGAGTTTTACCGAACAAACCCTAAACATTGCGGCAGCTAGGAAGGCTTTCCTTGTAAGGAAACGCCTGGTTGCAACTGGTGCTTTCCACAGTGGAGCTGAGCTGCAACTGCAAGTGTGACACACGTTGCCTGCGTGAGGAAGGCACCGTTCCTTTCATGCAAATTGTTGCTTCACTTTCGATCTCGCTTACTCCATTTTCTAAAAATCTTATACCTGTTAATTTTTTATAAGACCAAAGAAAAAATAAACTTATCCTGATATATTAAATATCAATATTATTACATTAAATATCTCATATATTCATCCTAATGTATTAAATAATATTACTATTATATGCATGAAACCGTATGGTTAGCGCTATGGAAGCTCATTTGATACTTGAGTCTAGATAAACTATAAATAGTTAAAATATTTTTAGAAAAAACTAATACTGTAATAGGCATAAGATTTTTAAATGGACGGTATATATTGTAACACGGAAAAGGGGCATCATTACATCAATCCACGATACGTGTGTCACTACACCATCACATCGACAACAAATCTATTGGTGAAAGCACCCTTTAATGCCTAAAAATATCTACAGGGCTTTTAACCAAATAAAGTGTTCTAGCTCCGCGGTTTTAAAAAACAACTGATAAGTGTCTATATCTAGTTGATATGGATTTACAAATTTAACCATTAAAGTATTAAAAAACAGTATATGAATTTAGCATCGATTTAGTGGGAAAAACTAGGTTTCCAAAAATTGCATCAAGTCAGGATCTCTTTGGTATAGCTCCAACTTCAAGATTTATGCTGAATTTGGAGTTTGTATAATATAATAAAGTAGTTTAAATTTATATTTTTAATACGAAACAAAAACTAAATTACTTAACTAAATACTCTTAATCCATCCATAACCTAGACCTTTAATCCATCCATAACCTAGACCTAGGATTTCATGGAGCTAAGCTCATCCCGCGCCAAAAAAATGCTGGAGCTAGAGATGTCCCAAACAAGATCTTAATGTTGTTAAGAAGGTATTGTGGTATACATCAACACAAATGTTGACAAGCTGGTCTTAGGTCAATTGTTTCGGTTTGGGATTGTAGTAATCTAGCTTAGAAAAAAACTGGACTACACTAGCTTATTAAATTGTTATAACATGCCTTTAGATTATAATAAACTAACATGTTTATTTTAACTTATGAAAATAAGCTGGATTACTGTAATATCGACGCGAAACAAACATGTCCTTAGGCTCAATTCAATGGCTTACAGCTTAAAAAGTCACAAATTATCTAGGAGAAAGAAATTATTGTTTAAATAAGCCGTAATCTCATGTTGAGTCATGTTGGTGGGGAAAAAAGCTACGTTTTGAGGCTTTTTGAATTTATTTGAATCTTCACTTCATGTGCTATAAAAAATGTCATAAGTAATAGTAGTATAAATTAAAGACTAAATAAAATAATTCTAGAGGTAATATAATATTTTCAACATACTACATAGATAATAAGCTCATATTTTAAAATATGTTTAGAATATGATATCGAACTTCTCATAACTTCTTCTTAAATTAGTTTATAAATAAGTCAATTTAGCCTATCCTTAATTTAAGGAATAATTCGATTTATATCGTTACAATTATGTGACTTTAGAGAAATGTCATTACAATTCACATATTTAGATTTATGCCATTTTAGAATTGTAGTTCTCTGAAAATGTAATGATATATTTTGGAATTCTTTAAATTTGTAATAGCATATTTTAGAATTCTCTAAATTTATAATGGTATAGTTCAGAGTTCTCTTAAATTGTAATGACGTGAATCTAATATATGAATTGTAATTGTATTTCTACAAAGTCACAAAATTATAATAATATGGATCCAACTTTCCCTTAATTTAATTACTCTAACTTAAGATGTGTTTGGTAGGACTCTAGCTACAACTTTTTTGTCCTGTGGAGCCAGAACTAAGTCAAACACTTTTCCTGAGAAGTAGATCCCAACACTCTAGAAAAATGAACTAAAGTGGTAGAACATGATCTAGCCAATTTCAAGTGTTCCACTTCAATTTTAAAATGAATTTCAGGATCCAAAGTTTTACCAAATAGATCCTTAGTAGAGTAAAACCACCGAAATCAAGTCATATTTGATGTGATCCCAATGCCCAATCCCAATCCCAATCCCAATCCCAATCAGACGCACGCGTGCATCCAAGTCAATTTGACAAATGGATTGGAGGAATCTGGATTAAGTTTGCTAAAAGTCAACCAGAAATTTGCATGCACACACATGTTCTTCACAATAATGAAGTGTGCACGCAAAATCCTCAGTCCAATGCAACCTACCTTGTATAGCATATTGTACCATCCTATAAGCGATCATTTGGGCAACTTGAGATGTGCACACATCTCATCTTTATAAAATCGTTTACAAAACACACATGTTTTTAGAACAAATACTGCTATGAATATCAAATCAGGGTCGTTTGGAAATAAAAGATGATTAACTTCCGTGGGCTGGGCTGACCATAACCGACGAAAGTTAAGACAGTTTGCCCACGTGGCAAAAACCCTTAACTTCCGTTGGCAAGTTTTTGCTGATGTGACACGCGAAGCCGATAACTTCCGTCGGCCACGTAGAGCCAACAAAAAGCTAACTCCCGTCGAAACGCTTCCGTCAACTAGATTTCGACGGAAGTTAGGGTTTTACTGACGGAAGTTGGCTTCTTCGTTGTAGTCCATGCTCTTTTTATTTCACTATTCACAAAATCGATCAAAGATCTGTCACCCCAGAGTCTGGCTCACAACAATTCACTCTCCACAATATTCAGGAACAAGCCATCTTTGAAACATACAACATGTTTTAGACTTACCATTGAGATAGATGATCATCCAGTCCGCGGTCTTTATGTGCATTGGCCCAGCAAGTGACCACACTTTCAAGATAGGCGCGAGCTAAACCGGAAGGTGTATGATGCTATCGGTGCATCAAAACTGTCTCCTTCGGCGCTTCAATCCAGCAGATAGAGTATAGCTGTTCTGAGAGTTGTCAAGGGAGGAAATCTCAGGGACAAACATGGTGGTGTCATATGCAGGACAAAGCAAGTTCCCTTGCCAATAGAGCCCCGAGGCGGTTGGCGGTGAGGGAACCTCGGGCACTGTCCATGGATTGTCAGGCACTCGGGTAACAAACTCGTCAGTATCCGATCCAGGAAGGCCGATCAGTCCTTCGGCAAACAGGCCTTCAGCAAGAAGGTACTGTGGAGATCCCCCAGCACTCCCCAGCTTAGCATTGTCACCCTGTAAATGCACAAGCAGAAACAGCAGCAGAATAAGAACCAAAACTAAATGGACTCAACCCAGCAGGACAAAAATCTACTTGTGAGTAAATTAAGCATAGATGTAAATGCCACACCAAAATCTTGACCTCATTCTTGCAAATTGAACAAGGCACTCTAGACAAATCACAATGGATAGTTCTAACATTAGTCATAATGTACTACTCTTTGATTATACAGGAAAGGTAGTGGAATTTCTGTAATGGTGCTGGCATCCACAAGATTAGGTACTGGTTTCATTTAGTGGATAATGGAAAGGTTGCCAACATCTAAACCTATAGAATAAACTGAATTGCAAAAGAAGTCTAATTGTATCACAGTAAAAGATCCTAATTTGAAATGAATCGAGCAACTAAACTACTAACAATTCGACAAGTATTTGTGTATGTGGCTGTGCATGCGACAAACACACCCACACAGAGAGAGAGAGAGTGTGTGTGTGTACTGCATCCATCTATAAAATCTGCATTCCAAAAAATTACTAAAAAGCACAAGATACTGTTGAAAGCGAAAAACACAGGCTACCAACAATTCATATCCATAATATTTTGGAATACCTTAGAAGAACCATGCTCAGCAAAACCAAAATTTGGACCATATTCCAAGTTATTGAAGAACTCATCCACAGGCCAATCATGTAGACTCTCTGATCCATTACCACCTGTGAATGGCAAGTTGTAAACCCGATCACTATCTTTACTGATTTGATTGGAGTACACTGCCATGGTGTTATTGTGACTTGCTGGCAGAATTGCTGGACTTTCCTCTAATGAGTACTTAGGTGGAGGCTCTGTTGATCTAATTGTGATGTTGCTCACAGTCCAATTGACGACTCCTGTCCGGGTATTTGTATTAGAACTCTGCCTAGAACAATCTCCATTGATTGTAGTTTGGCTGGGCAAAGATGCACTGCTTTCACCAGATGATAAGACTGTAGGATTCCTTTGCAAATGTTTAGTTCGTGAATCCACTGGTCCACCAGCAGCGTTAAAATTCTTGTCAGTAATAGGTGGAACTGGATCAGCAGGATCAAGGCCAACTTGAACACCTGTTAGTAGGAACCTTTGATGCACTGAAACAAAGGAGTTTACTGTATGTATAGAAACATCACAATCTCTGCAAAGAAGTGCACGGTCCTCTAGGCAGAAGAAGTATCCAGAAGCCTCCTGCAATGAAAAGTAAAGATTCAGAGCTGTGCATAACAAACCAAGGGTAAATAACATGTCTTGCAGTTGCAGCAGGAACTAATTAAGTGGAACAAAATTTATGTAGGCTCAGCCATGCATTCAAACAGCCAAACTCCACTTATGTTGTCTCAGCATAGCAGGTCCTAAACCCTAGTAAAGGAGGAAGGGTCTCTTACCCCTAAAAGGTTGTGATAGGGTTGGTGAGCCAATGAAAAACCTAGCCACTCAAATGGAGTTAAAACCCAAGATATTGGGTTTCAACTCTAGTCTACCTCAACTTGCTTGGGAATGAAAGGACTTCAAGAAGAAGTCATGTGATCAATAATCAGACCATTAGTTGTCCCTTTCTTTGCACATGGGCCTTATACAGTTGCACATGACCAGCCAACTAAGCAATGCCAAATGCATCCTCCTGTCACGGTGTCACCATACATGATCTACATCCAAGCTATCCACTCTGGTACCATATCCCAAAGTCTGAAACAGCATAACAGTTGGCCCATCATCCATAATTCCATATGGAAATAAAGGATCGGGTTCAGATTGATAAAAGATGCACTGATAATAACTACCCAGTCAAGAAGGCTTTTCCTTAGACTTGTTAACCAATGGCTTTGTCAGAGACAACCGCACAATTTATGTTTATGCTATAGGTCTCAAACTTAAGTTGCTTACTGTATGATCAAGTTGCAGATTTGCTATATGTATGTCGCCACATTCTTGTTGAGTCCTAGTGAAATTTTTTATCATTCAATGGCTTGCTCTGGCTGCCTCTGTTTAAAGTGGCAGCTTGTGTGCCCGCAATGAGAACCACCTAACCAGCCTGAAGGTCTTGTTCTATCATAGTATCATCCAAATCCTCTCTTTATCCTCGTCCGATTAATCCACACCAACCAACTAGCCAAGTTTGGGATCCAATCCTTTTGATTTACCTAGATTATCTCTCTTTGTTATTTGCTTTATGATCTTCACTTTTATACTGTAATTTACAGTCTGTATATAAGTTTTATACTGTAACTGGTACTGCAACTTTTATTAGATTTGACTGTAACTTTTCTTTACCTATCATTAATGTATTTTTCAGATCATGCTGCTTCTATCTTTCCATGTGTGTTGTTCTATATGTTATACTGGAAACATCACCTTAAGTAGGCATTTCTGGATGTGCACGATACAGTACTTAATCACAACTGTCCAATGTTAATCCCAAAAATTTGACTGATTTTGGCTCAAAAATGTGTCGCGTGTGGTATGTCCCATCAAGTTATTATGCATAAACCCAACAAAATATCTGCAAGATTTATGAACTTACCTTTGAACACAGTTTATATCATGTCTTAGAAGGAATGATAAATTGATAGCTCAAAAACAAATGGACATGCTGTGTTAAGAAAAATCACACTGCGAATGTACAGTGCAGGCATGTAGTTGTGCGCCAGTGCCTCAAGGTAGTTGCAACTTAGGACCTTCGATGTCTCCCAAGTCCCAACAAATGAAGAAATTAAAACTATCTCCAATCAGAAGTTCAGAGCCTATGCTCAAATATTTGACACGCAAGAAAGTTTGACACAATGAACAAGCAAAGTATTAGTATATACTATATACTTTTATTCAGAATATTTTGGGCATTTCAAAAAATAAGTTTTGCATCTAACAGCCAGTAAATTAGAACATAACCTGTAAACCTGATAAGCCATGTAAAACACATTCATCACTAGGATTAGCTAGGTAGAACCCAAATATGTGTCCACAGTACAGGAAACCTATGCAGCAGTAATGCTCAAAAGCCTCAAATATTTGCCCTAGTTTAGGGGATTTAAATGGCAAAATTTGGCTTAAGTTAGTCTAAACAGATCGTTATCACTTCATTGTTCATTTTGCATCTCATTAGATATCATATTAAGAACCCTGAAGTTTCAGACAGCGCCAACAAAAACATTGTTTCCAGACATGTCTCTCCACTCTAGCATTAATTCATCAAGCATATGAGATCAACCAATACCAACAAGTGATACTCTCTTTTCCATCTCCTTTTTAGTTCACTAGTGTCCACATGTGTGATAATTCAGTTTCTCCTATTAAAGTGAGTTTGATGCTTCCACTAACGCAAAAATATATAGCAGACAACTAGATCAAAAGTTGGATAGTGGTGACCAAGAAGATTAAGCATACATCATGGGATAAGAACATGGGGTTTTACTTATAAATGTTCATCCTAGTATCAAAAGCATCTTTCTTTTTTTCCCCAATGTTTGTGTAATAATTCTCTAATAATGAATTGGTCATGTTCAAGCTTGTAAGGAACACATGAAATCCCCCCATGTTTAGATCAGAATGCCCAGCAATTCCTCTCTGTGCGACGGGTTGACTACCTCCTGACTTGCTGAGTGCCCACGCAGCTTGATCAGCGTGGAAGAACAGCTTCGTTTCAAACTTTGAATCGCTGATAAAGGTAGTAGTTTCGTTTCGTTAGCTAATGCCATGGGTAAGAACATCCAACACAAGAAGGCGCAGCTACTGGGGGAGACGCCTCTAGAACGAACAAAACTACTTGCTCGTCGCAACGCAGCCGCCCCCAAATCGAGGCCAAGAGAGAGAAGGAGAGTGAGAAAAGGAGGTAGAGGGAGAAGGGGGGCAACCTGGCAGATGTCGCACTTGGGGACGGTAGGCGAGGCGGCGGGCGCCGCGCCGTCGGAGAGCAGCGGCACCCGCTGGTGCTTCCCGGCGAGCTTGTTCGCCGCGTGCACCTCCTCGTCGCACGCGGCGCAGAGCGCCGCCTCGTCGGCGCAGCACAGCACGCGCGCCTCCGCCGCGCCGCACGCGTTGCACTGGATCTTCATCTCCCCCCCGCACCCCCTATCCACTCTCCCAACCAGCCGCCTCCGCCGCCGCCGCCGCCGACTCTGCTACAGCCGCCCTAGGGCTTTAGCCCGCCCCTCTCTCCCTCCTCGCGATAGGGCGGAGCAATCGCGATGCGATTGGATCTCTCTCTTCCCAAACCCTCACGGCTTCTTTAGCTTTTCAAGCCCGGCGCCCGCAGCCGCAGGGGTGGTGGTCAGCGAAGCGAGTGGGATTTGTTTAATGAGTAAGTAGGTGTGGTTGGCGAGAGGGGAGAGGAGACGAAGCGGCTGGTCAAAGCGCCGGCAGGCGGCAGCGCCACCGCCCGCTGGACCGGAGCGTGAAGGGGACGCCGGACGCGTCGGCGGTCGGCCGGTTGCCTCGCGGGGTCGCGCGATGTCCGCAACACGGCGGCGCCGCCCGCCGCGGTGGCCGCCGGGGAGCGGGCAGAGCGAAGGGCTCGATTTCGATTTGCATTTAATTGACAGAAAAAACACGAAAAATTAATGTGTAAATTTTATTCCATCGATGTAATTATAAAACTAAGTATATACATAATAGTTAATTCATGATATCTATTAAACCTAGTTATTTGAATATTCGATAATATAATGCTATAATAAAAAATATTAACGATGAATTAATTAGGTTTAATAGATTTGTCTCGGCTTATGTAATTGGTTTTATAATTAAATCATATTTAAATTTTTTTAATTAGCATCCATACATTCTAACAAGAATTTAAGAAGATGTTTGGTTGGGTTTATTTTAAGTGTTATCTGTTTACAATATAAACTAATTACGTTAGATTTTGTTTGGTTTGAATGTGCTGGTATTAGATAACATGTAATCAGATTACAACTTAGGGCTGGTTTGGGAGTCTATAATCCCGGCCCATTTTCTGGGGATGGACCGGGATTTTAGTTCAAAATCCCGGCCAATCCCCAGGGACTGGGCTGAGATTGTGAGCTCCCAAACAAGCCCTCAGTAATCAACCCATTACACTCTAACCAGTCTGTTATCAGATTACGTTACTACAGTATATTATACTTATCAACCAAACACTATAATGTAAACATAATAAATTACATTGGTTAACCAAACAAATCTAGTAATCTGATACATTGTTATCACTTAACACCGTAATTAATTTCATTACCATTTACGTCACCTTGAACAAACCAAACACCGCGTTAGTCTTATTAGATTCGTCTCGCGAATAATCCACGATTATGAATATATTTATAAATAATCAACATTTAATACTCCGAAATAATATATAAATATTAGATGTGACAGAGAATAAAATTTAACCTTTGTATCCAAACACGCCTTAAAACGATATAAGCAAGTTAGCATCGAATCAGAAAGTACAATTAGAACTAGACAAAAAAATTCATAACTCATTAGCTCGTTTAACGTGACTAGCGCGACTCGGCTCGGCTAGTAAAAGTACATGGTCGTTGATATAAGTAATCAAATAAGTACTTAATATATTTTTAAGTTATCAGCCATGCTGTTCCGTGGGCCCACAAAAACGGCAAATTGCGTGACAGTTTATTTGAAGTGGGGTTACAGATGGAGTGGGTCCAAAATACTCTTTAGAAAGATATCTTTTTTCCAATGGAAATTTGTAGATTTTTAAGAGGGTTTCTTGAATATTTTGAGCGAAAGTTTTTGAAATAAAAAGTTTTGCTGTATGGAATGTTTTTCCATGGACGCTTTATTGTGCAAAAGCTTCTTAATCTTAATGGAAAAAATTACATGTTTAGTAAAACAAATTCTGCGTAATTGTTATTTATTTTTTTAAATATAGTAATTTCAAAATATAGCCAATTAGAATGTAGAAATTGGCTATTTTACGGTAGAGGGAGTATTAGAGGGTATTAACAGGGAGCCAAATTACACTCTCAGTGACTCACTAACCCAAATATATATCTCAAAAAGATTCTTAAATAAGACAAATTGCCAAACATTGAGATAAAAATCAACAGCAATTCAAAAATGAACGGAGATAGTAACATCACGACCAAGAAGTCATCTTTAAAGTTACACATGATCAATTTTTCCTCCCAACATATCATATTTTCGGTAAAAACATCTCCTTGCCAAGCCCGCCAGCTTATGATCCGTTTGGTTGCTTGAACGTGGTTAGATTGCTTGAACGGGGTTAGATGAAATCGTCACATCCACTTTAAGTAGTGTTTAGTTTGTGGGCATGCTGAACAAAACCATCCAATATAAGAGAATATTCTTTCTAGATGCTAAATAGCTCCATCCAAATTTTTTTGCTCAATGAACTCATCGACCCTTTTTCGTGAGACGATTTCATCCTATCCATTCTCATCTACCTCTAACCAAACAAAAAACTGAGACAAAAACTAGATGGAATCATTCCATCCACCCTTGCGCTCAAACCAAACACTACCTTACATACCCAACATAACAGACTGCAGTTGCAGTTGCACTCATCTTTATAGCATTGAACCCAAGATCATGGCAAGTAGAATTAAACATCCAAACATGAAAGCAGAGGCACAGGACAAGACAACAGATGCACATGAGTAAAATGCAATCATCTTGATAAGGCAGAACCCACAATTACCATGACCAGGCAAATGTACAAGACTCAGTGAACGGACAGCGGAGTTTGATACGACACAATATGCCAAGCATAGAGCACAGGTAAATATTTTTCGACATGTCACCAACCAGCAAAGGGGAGCTAGTTATTCACTCCATATGACCAAATCATATGATACGCAAGCAGATGCAAGCCAACATTACGGAACCAAATAGGGAGCAAACCTTTGTCCCAAATGACCAAAATAACATATCATGACTTAGCAACCCTGTTCGACCAGATAATCACCAAGCCTCTCCACAATCATATTGCACTGGCCTGGGGTCATCGGCTCATCGTAGATTCCGATAACCAGCGACAGACCGGTCTTCTTGACACATATGCCTCCAGTGCCCTGCAATGAACATTAAGATAGGACAAAGAAATTGAAGGAATTGCATTCCAAATGTTTATGAAGTGTTATAGGAATTCCATACAGAATCATACAGCTTAAGTGAAATACATTCTGCAGGTTAATATCAACACTCGGTGCAGGGATACAAAAATACTATCAAAATGGAGTGGATATTTACCAGTGATCATCTAGTGGTTTAAGTACTAGTATTCTAAAAGTTTAAATCCTACTTGTCTTGTTAATGATTGCAACTGTGAGTTGATGACAGCTAGAGCAAAGATACCTAAAAACCAAATAAACAGCCTGTGCTCATCAAATCAAAGGTGCAATCAGCATTGCCCTAGTGAAATAAGAAATGTAAAAACAAGCACACATTTATTACCCACGTCATAATGAACTTTTTGAGGAATATAATTGTAAGGTTTATACATGCCAAACTCCAGTTTGCCAGTTGTATCAATTCAACCTCCCATGAGCATATTATAGACCATGACTCCATAACACGACATCCCGAAGCAAGACATTCATCAGATGCGGCATGCTTTCAGTAATGAGGAAGAATAAAAAGTAAAACTCCTTCACTTTGGGTTAAACCAGGAGTAGTTTTGTTATTCAACATTCAATTAGATGCAGCATGCTTTCATAAATGGGCACCATGGTAAAGCTCTTTACTAAGTAACTAGGAACAATTTCATCATTTAACATGTTCATAACTTAATCCATGCCATAACAAGAACAACGTAAATAAATTCAGTTTATTCAGCAAATCTAACATGGCCATAAAGCGTTGTTGATATCACATGCATTCCAATAGAAAAACAAAGTGTTACCTTCTTTCCTCGGATGACAACCCCTGGTTCACCTTGGATCACCATGTATTTTGTGCCTCCAAGGAAAAGACCAGTTGGTGCAAGACTGCCAGGCTCATCAAAGTCCTTCATGATCCCAGCAATCTCCTCAGGCTTGTACTGCAACACACAGAAGCAGAAAATAAATTTAGCTAAACATATTATTCAAGTCAAAAAAATAAGAATGAATGAAATTACAAGACAAACTACATGAGATCCACATCATAAAATAATTCAGCCTCTTTCTATTACAACAGGACAGCAATTTTAAATTTTTAACAGCACCTCACTACCACATGATAATTCATGTCAAAGAAGGACTACGGTAATCGTGGTGGATCATTTAGTGATTGCTGTATAGTTTCATATGGTCAACAACATGGGGGCAAAGATATGTGATATAAATAGCGACGTTGCCAGTGAAAGCTACATGATCACATAAAATGCACACATCCAACATCGGAGCAGCATAGCACCCTTCAAACAAAAAAGATTTAACTCCATGTAGTTCAACATTGTAACATCATTGCCACTATGGGCAAACAAACTTATAAATTATGATGTGCAATGGGTGTGCTTTGTCCAAACATTTACGGTGCTAATCGCACAACACTCGCAGGCCAATGAACTTGATCTTGCCATTACCACTGGCGATTGCACCATCGATTCCACTCAAAACGTCTCCCCCATTCACAGGATATTCCTTCCCACGCGGATCCTATTGGCAGCATCCCTCTCCACAGAAGTATAGAACCGACCGCGGAAACAACACCTAGAACGTGCAGGATCCGCATCTGGCCTCATCGACTAAGATCCGGATCCCAGCTCGCCCCGATCGGGCCACGGGTGAGCAGCCAGATCGCGGCCGGAGGGCAGATCCGCCGACGCGCGGATCTAGGGTGGCACGACGGCCGCTCTCTGAGACGGGAACGAAGCAAGTAGACGGACGTGATACGAGAGAGAGAGAGAGAGAGAGAGAGAGAGAGAGAGAGGAGAGAGAGAGAGAGAGAGAGAGAGAGAGAGAGAGAGAGAGAGAGAGAGAGAGAGAGAGAGAGAGAGAGAGAGAGAGAGAGAGAGAGAGAGAGAGAGAGAGACCTGGGGGAAAGTGGGGGACTGCGCCCAGACGCTGCCGTCGTGGCCGACGATGGCGGCGGCGGTGAGGTTGTTGCCATCTATCTCGCACATGAGGTGGTCGTCGACGTACGCCTGCCACGACATCTCGCACCTCCCTTCTCCGGCGGCGGCGGCGGCGGCGGCGGCGGCGCCTCGAGTCTTCTGCTCGGTCTGCTTGGATCGCACGCGGTCTCTCGCACGACTGTCTGCTTTGACGGCGGGGAGAGGAGGGGAATATAAAGGGGAGTGGAATGGGAGAAACCCTATTTTTTTCCCTTTTTTTTCTTTTTTTCATTTAATAAATTGACATTTTTATGTTTTCCTTTTTATTTAATATATTTAAATTTTTATTTTAGTTTTTTTAATTGATGTATTTTGGTTTTTACATTTAATATATTTACATTTTATGTTTTTATATTTCATTTAATATATTTACATTTTTATGGTTTTTTTGTTTTTAAAATTTAATATATTTAGTTTTTGTGTTTGTATAAGAAGAAAATGAAAATATTTTGTGTGGTAAACCTGACTAGCAATATGAATATAGCGAGAATCGAATAATTTATATGTAATTTATATATTATTTTAAAAGTAACTAGTCACGATGATAACACAATCTTTATCATTGATACGTGGTTCATTGTTGTTAATGAAATCAGTACTACTTTTGAAACCGATACAGAAGTTCTCTTTTATCATGTTTTAAGTTGTTTGTATCATTTTGCAAGGTGTTCTTTTAATATTATAAAAAGATTCGTGTTGTAATGCACGGGCACTCAACTAGTTTATTGAAAATTGAGTTTGAAGTAGATTTTATGATTATGGAACTATTCAGGGTATGGATCCACGTGTCTACATACCTAGATTTTGTTCATGGATTAACGAAAATGTGCAAGAGATCTATTTGCCTCTTTCATTTTATGAGTCACTTCTTTTTTGCGCATGACACCCCCACCCCCTTTGGCAGCATCTACTAATTCGGAACTTAAGTTGAAAGCAATATTTCGACCCGAGCGTTTTTGGGGAGTATTTTAAAAGGAATTTTAAAGAATTTACTTTAATTTATATAAAAATACAAAATTTATGTGTTCTAAAGAAACCCTGAATTTGGTAGAACAATTTGTCTGTCAGGTCAAATTTCATGTATTTTTTGTGTGCCAGAGTTTGATGCAGTCTCAATAAATACAAATTTATGTTGAATTATAACAGTGGGAAACGACGACACAATTGTATCTGGTAGGTAAATATTAATCTATCTGTTCTATATTATAAATCATTTTGTTTGTTAGTAATTTTTCATCTTTATCGAATCTAAATAAACATATTAGCATCTATAATATTAATATATATTTTACGGTGAATTTAATACAACGGATTTAATGTTACAGTTATTAGTATATTTTTCTATAAACTTAGTCGAATTTAAAGAAGCTCGGATTTAAAAAAGTACAAGAATTGTAACATGGACAGAGTTTGTGCAAGCATTTCTTATTACCCAGCAATTAAAGCCAAATTATACAAAAGGAGAACATCTGTACCACAAAATATTCCATACCTGTAGAAAGATCTTATCATAACAAGAAAAAATTCCTAAAAAGTACTATAAACCCTAAGAGAAGAACATGGTGTGCCAAAGAGGTGGCTATCAAAAAAAGAGGAAGCATTGCTTCTTTTTGCCTTTTGGTGGATTTCTTTCTCCTCCTCCTTTGAACTTGCTTCTGGTTATTTGCTTGGAAGAATGGAGTATCAGAGTTGTCAGTGACCCCCACTAAACACAAGCAAGAATCAGATCTGTTCTTTCTCCAGATCCAATCAGGTGACCTGAATTTGGGCAAAATGGAATAATAATAACAAGTGAAAACTTGCAGCAATTGAAGCTCTGACTTTTGCAGCTCAAATAGGATTGCCAGCTTGCCATCCACTGAGAATGATTGTATTTGCAGTACAATTGCACAGTAATCGTTCAGACTTATAAGAGCAAAATTAAAGTAACAATAGAGCGAGGGTTAATTTCTTCCGTGCCATTATAATTCTCACGGTTCGACAATATGTCATCAGTGTGTCAATAACAAATAGAGAGAATCATAGTCACTGACAGTAACATGTAAGCAATTCTTAAAAATTATAATGATATATGAGTAATTTTTTCATGGAGCGAATAAAAATCATAGAGGTGATGAGGTGAGTTTCTAGTAGGCTGAATTTGTATTTTTAACAAAACCAGCGGCTCTTTTATTACCCTACATATTCATACACATAGCTAGCATTTATACTACATAATAGTTTTTTTTTGCAATAAATGAGAGTACAAGTGTGCCCATGTCCCATGGTGTGTCTGCACCTGATGCACACCATGGGAAATAAGATGAATATGGGCAGCATTCCTTATAACAGTTCCACTTCTACATTCTTCTTGCTGAATTATTGGACCACTTACAATGTAATTAATTGGGTTTCTTCCAAGTGGACAGCATGAAAAAAGGAAAGGAACTGTCATCCCAGGAACTTGTACAATTTTTCAGAATTCTCAATTACCACATTGCTGGAGACTGGAGAGCACATAATGCATATGCCATGGCCCTAGATGTATGGGACCCCTGTATTTTGGGGGTGGTACTTCAGCCAAACACAAGACTAGGGTATCATGATCTGTACCGCGCCAAGCCGCAACGTTAGAGGGTAAGGCCCTCTACGAGAGTTCTATCGCTAAAGCGATGCTACGCTTTAGCGACGCCTTGATAACTATGCTAATGTATGCCAACTCACAAAGTCCTAGGTCCTGACTGAATGAGCAATGCATAGTCAAGCCAACTAGCCCTGAGGCAGCACTGTCCCCAGCCCCACAGTGACTCTGATAGGTGGTTTCCACATGACAGCATAATGTATGTATCTACTCTTTCACTAAGTAATGGGCTGGATTTGGGCCCATAGAGATTGAATCTGGTCCACAGTCCACATTATAAAAATCTGGTGCAGCACCAGGGAAAAAGTAGCTAAATGTCACAATCCAAGCAGCTTGCAGATAGCAGCATTGCTCTGCAAATATGAGTGCCATGTTTACAAGATTTAGATCCTCTGACATTCTAGCTGTTTCGCTGGTATCCGACGGTGCGGGGGCGGTGCTATGCGGTGGCTGGAGCGGGTTTCACGATGGTTAGGGCGAAGCTTCGCACCGTCAGATCCTAACGGAACGGTCGAGATCGGCGAGTGCACTCTGACATCGGAGGATCCATTCCTGTGATTACATCATGTTAAAAACACAAATTAAAATATGATGCTAGGTCAAGACTCCAGTGGTATGACAGTAAGAGTAACAACAGTGGTATTTCTACTCAGTATATACCCCCAAATTAGACTGGTAATCCTTGTAGTCATCAGTTGGGAAACAGAATAGTCCAAAGATTTAAAACGTTGAATAAAAATATATTACTTAAAAAATTCAATGCAGCAATTAAAGGGCAAAATCGTATGTTTAGACATCAATTTAAATGACTAAACTTGAACTGATTATAAAAACAATTGCAGAATCAGAGGATTATTCCCGTGAAATTTTTTTTAAGCCTAATTAATCCATGATTAGCAAATATTTACTGTAGCATCACATTATCAAATCATGACGTAATTAGATTTATTAGATTCGCCTCGTGAATATTCCACCGATTATGAATAAGTTTTATAAATAATTTACATTTAATACTCTAAAATAATATCTTAACATTCAATGTGACGTGACTAATATCTTAATCAGTGACCCATTGGAAGAGAGCAGGGTGACGGGAGAGAAGAGAGAGAGTTAAGTGTTGTTCAGGCAGCTTGCATTCGCATGAGTGTGTGTTTAGTCCCACCTCGGCTACGTAGGCGTGGGCGCGCGAGGGAGGTGGGTATAAAGAGGGGAGGCGGTAGCAGCAGAGAAGGCATCTTTGCGCTTGGGGCAATGACGCAGCTAGTGAGGTAATACCGAGGCGCGTCAATTGCTGGTTGAAAACTATTTCCAAACCCCCTCTTTGGCCCACCCGGGCCACTGAGAATTTCTGGAAGGGCTCCTTCTCTTCGGAGTTTGGAAAGCCCTGCAGTTCAAATTCCAATCTTGCAGTTTCTACTGTTCCAATTTCAATTTTGCAATTATTAATATTTCAATATCTACGTTTTCAATTTTATGATGCAACATCTATTTAGTTTCAAACAGATTATTAAATAAATATACTTTTTTTCAAATTACGTTTTTTATTTTTATTACAATGTTTGATCGTTCTTTTTACTCAAAATTTTTGTACAGATATAAAAAAATAAGTTATTGATCATTATTCTTGTTGAAAATTTTGTGCAAATATATATATATATAAACTATGATTAAAATACCATCGGTAATAAAAACAAATTATAACAAAATAAATGATATTTTAAAAATATTTTTGAATGAGACGAATGATCAAATATTGTAATAAAAATCAACATCCATTTAAAATAATTTTTAAGTTGAATAAGTTTGACTTAAAAAAAGTCCTCGATTTACATTATATGAAAGGTGGAAAGGAGGTGTAGCGTTATATAAGAAGCATAGTTATGGTTTGATGAACCTGCATGGTTTGCAATGCAACACAGCTTTGTAGTGCAAGTGAACATGTGAAAAAACCCTTGCACAGTTGGGTGTGTCGATGCAGGTAAATTCTTGAAGTAGTAGAGCACATAGGCAAAAGGTAAATTCTGAATTCTGATATGAAGCACAAGTATATACATACATACCTAAATCGTTTTTACGGTGGAGGAAGAGGGTTGGCGATTCCAGCACGGGGTCACAAAATTGCTGGATGTAAATAACACCAACACCAGGCAGGGTAGAATCCAAACACGGTTGTAGCATCGTCACTGTGGCCTAAAGATGGTGTTTATGACCTCTTTCAGGTTGCTGCAGGGCAGAATCTCGACATCAAGTTGGAGCGGTCGGAGCAGCTTCTCTGAGATCTTGGGGACGACGCATTTCTTGTACCCCAGCTTGGCGATAGCTAACACCCTCTTGTCCATTCGCGGCACCTTAGAGAGGAAAACAAAGGAAGCATCAGTACAGAATTACATATGTCATGTGCTACGGGCTAGAGCCACCAAGACCATCCAATTGCAGTTAAAATCGGTTAAAAATAAAGAGAATCCCTATTCTATATAAAGGGATTAAGCAAGAAATAAAGATTAATCTACAGTCTTTATCCTAATTCTCTAAAGTCTTCCTTATTCTTTAAAATCTCCCTCGTTCTCCTAGCTCGACAAGGCATCAATCCTATGATAACCTATCATATTGTTACGATCTACACAATCAAGGTTCTCTTACCCTACCCTATGTACCGACACCCTTGACAACAGCTGAACAGACAATGGGTTGGTGCTTTCATTTTTGAAATGTTTCTTTACGAATTGATATACATATAGTTTTTTAACATCTACAAGTAGTTTTGACTTTTGAGAAAGGCAGTAACTCATTATTGGCTTCCTGGCCCTGTTTGGAGAGCTTATAGCGGCTGCAACTTACAAAATCTCTGATTCCCGCAAATAGTCCAGAATGTTTCTTAGATAGTAAAACTCAGTAGCTCCAGAACCAGAAATTAACTAATATACAGAAGCTAGAAAATAATAGTTTTTCTAGATTCTCACCAAGCTAGATACTCATCAGCTGGGTCTAAAAGAAACAAGTTCCTCCAAACAGGCCTTTAGCTAGATCAGCAACTCATCTCTCTATTGAGTTATGAGTTGTTCCAATTGGGCTGGTTTTCAAATTCTTCTCCAAGAGCAACATGTTATATCCAAAATCCCGAGTGTTACTTTAAAAATATAAAATGAAATGTTAGTTACTGTTTTAGCTCGTTTATAACTAGTGTTTTGGTTCAAGGTAAAGGACTGTTTGTAGGAAACCATGTTAAATCCCCACGATTTCTTAAAATGAAACCACCATTTGTTGAGCTCCGGTGCCCTACTTCCTAATGGCAGGATATTAACTGGAGATATAAATTCCAAATGAAGGTTGAATACATGATCCCTTGTCACTGTTTAGAAAGCAAACATTGACAGCAAATTATGGCAAATATAATCTGAGCAGGCTTGACAGAAGAATGTAGGTCATTCTTTTTCCCAATGTTAAACGTTAAACCATGCCTATTTCCAAGCTAAACACAATTAATCATGTTTCTTTCAGACCTGAACTGTCAATAAACTGAATAAAGAATATTCATATCCAATAAGTGATGGCATGAAGCAGAACGAAGATGTAAACTTACCGTTCTAATTTCACCACCAAGGCCGACCTCTCCAATAAATGCAATATCATTTGGTATTGGATAATCTAAGAAACTGGTGACAAGGATAAAAAGGTTTGATTAAAAAATATACAGAATATGGACCAAAAGGGACTTCCCAGCAGCTTTGCATTAAGCATAACATGAAGATAGAACCATATTCCACTGAAGTGCTCCTACATGTATATAGAGGAGAAACCAACCCCCCAGTCCTATTCCTATTCAAACTAGGACTGTTATCCAGCTAGAGACCTTCTAAATCCAGCACAATCCAAACTTAATATAGGCAAAACTGGAAGCTTATCTTCCCTAGATTATCTCCTGCTATCTTAAAGAGATCATGCAGGATCACTTAACTAATATAAAGGTATGCGCCATATATTACTTGATCTGCGTAGATACTAGCCTTAATAACTAGATCCTTTCCTGATTTCAAAGACGTGGGATTATTAGGCAATACTCCATGTAACTATTTTCCAAAGAAATTTGACAGATGACCATAAAGATCTAACATGAGAGCAGATAAGGTATTTAGGACTTTTGTGGAGTAGGTTTACTTGAGAATTGATTTAAACTCCATGTAGCCCATCCCAGCCAATAAAAACAATGTCACAAGGAAATCTTATTCTTTTACTAACTAAAAGTGCATCTGTCATGGGCCAGGGCCACTAGGCCCGAGGGTGAACAGTACCGCGAGGCACTGTTCACATGAACAGTACCCACATGGCAGGATGGATTATTCCCTGATTAGTGATTAGGGGTATTAGTTTCCCCAGATAACTATCCTTGTTAGTTAAGATTAGTTATTTTACTTTCTTATCTCTTAGGCATTATAAATAAAGATGTAAACCCTTGGGTGGAACCATGCAAGAAATAAAGATCAATCTATAATCTCTACGCTAGTTCTTTAAAATCTCTCCCGTTCTCCAACATAGCTCGGCAAGGGGATCAGCCCTGCACCAACCTATCCTACTGACTACCGTTATGATTTACGCAGTCGAGGGCCCCCAACCCTAGGGACCGATGCCCTTGACAGCATCCTATTATCCTATACCAGTTGTGACCTCCCTAAAATAAAACTCGAAAGATGCTACCTGCTGCAAATTGAAGCTGCTATGGCCAGATCTCCTGCAGTTTCTGTCAACTCATAGCCACTGACCACATTCAGAAAAATAATCTGCAAGTAAACAGAAAATAGTACCTGAAGCAGAATATGAGAGCAAAGAAAGCCAAAACAAATCTAAGGCCTGCTTTATTGTCACAATCTACCCAAAGTCCGATATACTATGAAATGCCGAAGTGACTCAGTGCCAGTGTTTCTGAGAACAATTGTTACCGGCCAAGTAAATTGCCTGGTTTCTAAGAACCAATACACACATGTTCATTTCACTCCCTCAGGTGTAAGTCCACAGGCTCCTTAAAAACACCTCCCATGTGAGCATGTAACAATGCTGGTTATGGTAGATGAGGTCATGGGTTTTAAAGTTCTCCCTCTCCTTAAAATCAAAGATAGTCAGATAGATGTTTCCTCCCATGTATTTTAGTTTTCAATTTTTTTTGCAACCCATCTCCAATACCCCCATCAAATGCAAACATTATCTATTGAAAGAGCTACATATTAGCTTCTAGTATATGATTTAAATCCTGACTATCAATTTATCAAAAAACTGTTCATGAAATTTCTGCTCTCCAGCCAAGATCCAATTACCCGTCAACCTGTTTCTGCAGCACTGTCAGTATAACTTGTCATGGTTGGAACATTCCCATCCATGTTACAATAAGCATGTGAAGACAGCCTATTGTTTGTCTCAGAACTAACACCAAAACTTTACCCACAGAGGGTATTGCAGAACAGCAGAACAAGGTACTCCCTCCATCCCAAATTATAGCCATTTCTAGATTTTGTGTGTTTATTAAGATGCAAGGAAAAAGTCCAAACTACCCCTCAACTAGTACTCCAAGCAATTAGTACTACATACAACTAGTACTCCAGATAAGGGTAAAATAGGAAGATTTAGGGGGAAGAATTGTAGAAGTTGTAATATTTGGGACAAAATTTGAATGGTAGAATGGTTGTATTTTGGAACGGAGAGAGTAGTAATTAGTAATAAATAAGAGCTAGGAATATAAGGTTGATTATCTTACATTATCCTGAAGTTTTAGGCCAGCTTGCTTCATAAGAACCTGCAGGATGAGTAGAAAAGAATATTTTAGACGTTAACAATAATACAATATATTGTACATGATAACAAAAGGTACATACAAGACTTAGTTTGTGAATGCAATTCAATGCTTATTGTTAATGATGCCATGAAAAATAAGTTCTGAATTTGGAATCAGGAGTAAGTTGTGCCTATTCCACCACAGATATTTTATTAAGATATTTTTTAATATGGTACTTACACTGAACTACTGAAGTTGCTAAAAACAGGCATGACCAGACCCGCTTGAAATTAAGGGATAAAACCATATAACAAGCTTAAAACATTGTACACTGGCATTATTTATGCATCTCTAAGACCACAAGTTTACAGCTAGCAAGTTAGGTTAAACATGCAACACTAAAATCTCACTGGATCAAGTCTTGTAATGCTGGCCATCCAGCTGATTACTATCCATAGATCATCTTGAACAAATATGACATGAGCACTGCATATGAGGGACACAGCACTTTATTGCTTTGAAGCATTTATGGGAACAATTAAACACTTACTGAGATTATAACATCAGCCCTGTTTTTTGGTATGCCAACCACTTGTCCATTGCGAGAAGCACTAGAAACACACAATGCCTGCAAAATAGAAGAAACCCCGTGTCACAGAATAAACATCTTAGTTCTTAAACTGTGGTAGGGAAGTACTAAATAAAGATGAAAATGTATTCAAAGCAGTGGCGCAAGGTGACAATGTATTCAAAGCCGTAGTGCACCAGTGTTCTAAAAGGCGCTAGGCGCTAGTCGGGCGTTGCCTGGCCGCCTAGCGCCTAGGGGCGCCTAGGCGGCGCCTAGGCGGCGCCTAGGGGCGCCTGGGGCACCTGGGTTAGAATACTCTCAATATAAAGACAACACTACATTTTCTACTAAACTGCAAAGTGCATGTGCAAATCGGGATGAGAAGAGTGGTAATGGACTGCTGGAGAGTGGAGAGTGGAGACCAGAGCGGAGGGTGAGCGGCCATGGCGCACGAGGCCGAACCGCGTCGGAGAATGGAGACCAGAGCGCGGCCGGAGTGGGGCGCGCGTGAGGCCAAACTGTGTCGCACGAGGCTAGAACATTGGACCGTGGCGAACGGCAACGAACAGAGCCCAAGAGTAGCTAAAAAACCCTAAACACAGCCGGAGTTTTTTGCTTTTTATCCCCCCAAAACCGGTTTATTACTATAGTCACCATTGCCATCCAGGGCGCCTAGGCGCCGCCCAGGGCGCCTAGGCCGCGGTTGACCCGCCTAGGCGCCTTGACCGCCTAGCCGGCCGCCCAGGTGCTCCGCGCGGCGCTGGGGTGGCGCCTAGCGCCTAATCCCGCCTAGGCGGGCGCCTAGAGCCGCCTTTTAGAACACTGTAGTGCACTACTAAAGGGGATTTAACAAACAAATCATGCTTCCATGTGTTTTAGTTGCAATATCCAAAACACACAAATGATAAAAACCGATCAAGATAAAGCTTAAAATATAGTAAAGTAACAGAAAGTTACAACAATTTTAAGATATAATGTCCCCTATGTTATGTAAGAGGTTGCTACAACCATTTACCAAGTGGTGAGCTTAGTTCATAACACAGTAATTTCTGAAGTAACAATACTCAAGCTTGCCATGTATTCCAAAAATCTCTGCTGCCCCAAAAGCCGAAAGATGGATATTATCGATAAATAACATAATTTGTTAAAATGGTAAGTTCAAGGCAATGTGAAGTTAAGAGAATAAGACAAAAAATGCTGGAATGAAAATAATTTAGCAGACTTAAGGACACCAATAATAATAGTGCATAGTACCTGAACTTCAATAGCAAAGGCTCTGGATCCATCCAAAATAACAGCTACAGCAACTCCAGCTAGTATTTCAGAATCTGAGTCATGTTCAGTTAAGAACATATCTGTTGGATTCAGAACAGCTTGTAGACCATATCCTGACATTTCAAATACGCCAAGCTGAAAAAAAAAGTAACCTGCTTTAGGGCCAGTTTTAGGTTGATGTGTTGTGTTATGATATTGAATCTAGTTAGCTATTTGAAATTTTGAATATATACTAATCTAGTAAGATCTTTATTTTTTCCACTCAAAAATGATTTTAATTAACTGTTATATGAAGTGGGAAAAAGAACTAACACTATGATTTTTCAATGAATGTTCTTAAATTAATTAAAAGGTAATTGTTACTATATGAAGGATTTGCCAAATCAGACTATTGCACCCAGTCACCCACATTAGATTCATGCACAGGTGTCTGCCAAAGAGAACCTTGGTTTCTACAAGTTTTGCTTGTCTTCCAAGGTATTTCAAAGTAATACCAGCAAGATAGGTATTTCAAAGTAATACCAGCATGATAGCACATTAGCACATACAGAGTTTGTGCTCTGATATAAGGAATAAGGACAGCTACAAGTAGAACTAAAGTACTAAACCAATAAACCTTCGCCGTGAGTTAACCCTTATTTTCCTCTAGAGCAACACCCTTCATGATTATAAAAATGTTAGAGCAAAAATGCTAGCGATGGTTTGTCTAGATGGGATTATCGACCACAAGAATCTGAATAGTGAATATCATACCTTACCACCTTAGCACTAACAATATAAGTCAAACAAAGATGCTTTTTATATACCAAGTGAAATATATTTGATACAATAATATTGATGTAGGAGTATAGGACTATACCTCATCTGTTGAACCAAAACGATTCTTCACTGATCGTAGCAATCGATGAGATAAGCATCTCTCTCCCTGAAACACGAGCACCAAAGTTTCTGTTATGTTTTCAACATAGAACATGTTAACTCACAAGGATAATTGAACAAGAATAAGCAGCACGTTAAGCAGTGTTATTGGAACTTTACATGTTTACAATATTATGTCATGATAATAGGCCCACAACATAGCCGATATATGGTGTGAACAGTACCACACGGTACTGTATCAGAAACATGGTTATTACGGTGGCGTGGCGAGGCACCTAACCACCTTTACATCTGTTAGGCAAGTATGGCGTGTGGCAAGGCGACGCCATACTCCACAGAAATGTAACAGCACAAATGTATTGCTTGCAATTGAAAGGCTTTGAACTTTGAAGAAGAAGAAGAAGATCAAATCCTTTTTTAGTAACATCCTAACAGGCGCAGTTATTTTTGTAACAGCACAAATGTATTGCTTGGGATTGAAAGGCTTTGAAGAAGAAGAAATCCTTTTTTAGTAACATCCTAGCAGGGCTTCTCAAATGCAAGAAATATAAATTTGAACTTTGAAATTTAAGGCATTCCCAGAAAGCACCAGAGGGTTGTTTACAAACATATCGTAGGAATTTGATATATAATCTCTATAACAGGCTGCAAAAATTTTGCTATGCTCCAGCATTTCCAATTTATAAGGAAAACTTGTGTCTAGAAACAGTAATTTACCAACCTCCATATATAAAACGACATCTACAATGTGCTCTAACAAACGAGGACCAGCAATATCACCAGATTTTGTAACATGTCCAATCTGAAAAAGGAAATGAGAGGAAAGACAAGGTTATTGATGATAACAAAATAAAGGCACAAATTCATCTAGGAATAGGTTGTACCGTACATAACTACAAACTTCTTGTACAGCAGTGAACTTACCAAGAAAACAGGAATATTTGTCAGTTTTGCAAATCTTAACAAAGCAGAGGTGCATTCCTTGACCTATGATACACAAAAGAAAGGCCAACATTTCAACAAGTGAGGATATGGATATGTGCATTTTCCAGTAGCACAGCAGCAAAATCTAGTTCATGAAGTTAGAAAATATGTGCTATCAAATTATATATGCAATGTGTAGCTCCTAAATTAATATGTTAGTATATTCAATGCTAAGATGCTAAAAACTAGTCACATTTTCCTTTCGGATCCTTGTATGGATATCTATACATGAAGTTAACTGTAAGATGAATTGAACATTTGGAGGTAGCAAAAACGAAATATAAATGGAATTCAATGCAAACCCATGATTTATATAAATTAGGAAGATTGACTTATAACGGATGGTACCAAAAAGTGAAAACACAACGTGTGGTTTGAATTAAAGGGTTTGTGCTGATTAATTATACATATACAGTAACCACAACATGGTAATAATCAGCATCACACATTCACACCAAGAGCAAAAAAACAATCACATAAATATAATCTAATATAAATATTACAAAAATGGTCGACGTTGGCTAAACACGATATGACATGCAAATCTAATAATGATGATTGGGAATATATTAGTCGAACAAAAATTAGCACCTGAGTCATATTCCCAGCACTTCCAGCAAACGCTCTTATATAAACTGTCTGAATCGAATCAATAATGAGAGCCTTTGGAGATAATTGTTGGATTTTGTCCAAGATATCCTGTGGAACAATAATTTTCAGGAATGATATGTCAGTTATTATCTGGCTGCTTATGTTTGTCCAGGATATAAATGCTTTAACTTGGGTATATAGTATATACTTCGATAAGTCGATGATAAAAGAAAAGTCTATGATCACATACACCTGATGTCTAAATCATAAGGTCACCTGTGTTATATCAATGGAAGCATTTACCAAGCAGAGCAAGCCTGACACTATGACACAATTGGTGTCCACGTAGACCTGCCCAGGTTAGTCCGGTTTTACCAGGCCAATTGCATTTCTAGTTCTTGGAGCTCAACTAGCCACACAAAGCTATTGCTCTGATCTTTTCTAGTCCATCCAATGGAGCCAGGCAGGGTTTAATAACTATGGCCCAACACTTTGCAGTAGTCCATAAGATGTTAAATTTTACTTGCAGATATGAAATTTGAACTATTCACAAACCAAACAATTAATAGACCTGAAGCCATTGTGAAACCATAAACTGAAAAAAATCCAAATCTATAAATAGTTCAGCATTAGGAGGTATGAGCAAAATAAACTACCAGTTCTATCTGTATGTATAAAGGAAGCTCTCATATGAGATGATCAGACAGGATACAGCAAAATTTAGCACTTGAGAACATTAAGTCAACTCTCAACTTATTAATAGAACGACAAGTTATGAGGAACTTTCTGAATTTAAATCTTAGTTTCTTCACATATCCTTAGAAAAGGCATATGAGCAAAACAAATAAATCTATTAGTACACATAAATATAATTGCTGCTAACCAAATAATGTTACCTCAATATCTGTACTGGAGTATAAGTACAAGTTTCTAGACTTGATTGACATCCGATCAGCCCTGTTTCCAATCTGCTCAATGCTCTGGAAACAGTTACATAGTTGTATCAAACAATGATATGGCAAATAAAAATTCAAATCTGAAATTACTAAATACTGAAGGTTATCACCAGAGTTTATGTAGATCTGTACATAGATCTCCCATCAATAAGAAATCAAAATAGTTTATACTTAAGAAGGGAAGAAGGCACAAATGATTGAGATGCGACAAGGCAGTAACCAACCTCCTCGCCAGATACATATACAACAGCAGAAGAGTCATCAACACTGATACTCTCAGATATGATAGAAGCAAGCTGTAGAGGAAAAGGAAGAGATGTAACGGTTAGATTCCAAAAGTTAGGAAACTAAGTACAGAAAATAACAAGATAGAAAAAACTCAACATGTAATTAAGTAGGTAGATGAAATATTAAAATTCCCAAAGTGTTTTTGATAGGTAAATGAATGTGGGCATCATAATGGCTTGAAAACACAAGAAGAAAAGGCAGATAAAACTAACATTGAATAGCCAAATGTGTGCCTATTTACCTGTAACATCAACGAACTTTTTCCTACACCTGGATCCCCACCTACTAAAATCAAGGACCCTGCAAAATTATGTGACAACAATTCATGGTATACAGAAGGTAGTCCTACCACATTGATAGTGTGTAGTAACAAAAGATTCATGTGACACATTACATGTACATTTCTCAAATATGGTAATTATAACACAGAAATAGAATGCCACGACATGAAAAGAAAATTTATTAGAAAAATGGTGTGGTAAAGTTTATGATTTATCTAAAACGTGTATAGTCACAATTATTTGGTATGCGAACTCTACTATAATTGGTAGTTCGCCATGTTAGACGTTCAAAAGAAATAATAAGACCATTAAGAACAAGCAAAACAAAGTAAACAAGAAGATGTGCGTTCAAACTTCAAAAGGCAATTCAAGAAATTAGCAAGACCAAAACAGTCTCGAATCGCTGGATGCCTGGATGGAATTAAAAACAAGTAGCTTGCTACTACATAGCTAAGCTACACGTTCATTGTGAGGAATGTATAGTTCACTTCAAAACCAATTTCAAAAGGCAAAAGATCATATAACCATAAAAGAAGTAGTACGATTTAAAGTGAATATTTACTAATATATGATTGTCCTATGCAATTCAAAAGCTTCAATTGAATTGCAAGATACATGTCAGAGTATGGAATTTATACAGATATGACTCCTGAGCCTACACAGCAACACATGCCAGTTATGACCTTTTCAAGCAGTACCATGAAAGTTCAGACTTCGAATTTATGTTTTACCAGGAACAATCCCACCCCCAAGCACTCGAGCAATCTCCATTCCAAAGCTCCCGGACCTACAAATAAGACAGATCCATGCCCATTGTCAGCCGATAATGGAAATAATCACAGGTGGCCTACAAAAGGAAATCACGCTGCATGGTGAATACGGTTGTTGAGCTAATTCATGTGTTTGCAAATAACAATCATATGCTAATAGTTTGGAGAGATGATAAGGAAGCTGGCATGTCCCCAAACTTATGTGTGCCGGTTCCGCATTCTTACTAGATTTTCTAAAACACATATATAACAGTACTGGGAATGCAAATGTTACAGCGGTATGCGCCATTCCGCTTGATTGACTCCCTTGGTCACTTCTTGAAGGCTCTGTGGAACCATCTCCTTGCTTTTCTGTGGAATCCACGACCTCGACGCATGGTGCGACACCTCTGAGGCTGTAGAATCAGGCCTGGGAACATACTTTGTCAGGGTCCCCATCGCCTCGCAGTGGCGGCACATACCCCACCATTGCGAAGAGTCCTCCCCGCAGTTGCTGCACACGTAGGTAACCCTATCCTTGCCCGACCTGCCGCCGGCCTTGGTCACGGCGGCCACCGACGACCACCTAGTCTGGTCCTTCCGGGCGACCGACCTCCCCCCCTTCCCCTTCTCCTTAACGCCGTCCTCCTCCTCCAATCTCCGCTTCCCCTTGGACTTGTCCTCGTCGGAGCTGGACAAGGGAGGGGGCAGCGAGTATGGCGGCTGGCCCTGCATGACGATGCGGCCGGTCGTGGGGTCGTATACGCCCCAAGCATCCTGCTCCAGGGGAGTCTCCGAGTCAGATGATGCGGCGGAGGCGGAAGAGATTGCCGCCGACGGCCCGATAGTGTCCGTCAGCGGGTCGTAGGTGGCCCAACCAGCGCCGCCGCCGGGGGAAGAGGAGAGGAGGCTCCTGATGAGCGGGGGGCTCCTGAGGCGAGGTTTTGCGGCGCGGAGGTGGAGGCGGCGGGACAGGTGGATGAGGGAGCGCAAGGAGGAGTGCGAGGGGAGCATCGCGGCGGACGGGTGGGGCATGCGCTGCAACGGGAGGAGAGCAAACGGTGGAGTCCCTGTCTCCCTGAGGTTTTGGGAGAGGAAGCCGGGGTTTTGCGGGGAAGGAGCGCGCCGGCCACCGGCGCTGAAAGGGGAAGGCGCGACGGGCCGGAGCCGGAGGAATGGGCCGAGTTCGAGACGGCCGGAGCCGGAGCCGGAGCCGGAGCCGGAGGAATGGGCCGTGTTCGAGACGGGCGGTGTACCGTACACCAGATCCACGTAGCCCTCTCGATTGGACTTGGACCTCTTTCTTGCCACGTGCTGCAGTCCACAGCTAATTTTTTTTAAGGAATAATTCGATTTATGCCATTACAATTTTGCGATTTTAGAAAAATACTAATTCGCATATTTAGATTTATGTCGTTCTGAAATTGTAGCTCTCTTAATATGTAATGGAGTTCTCTGAAAATTCGTATATTTAAATCTATGTCATTTCAAAAATTTAGCCCTCTGAAAATATAATGGCATATTTCGGAAATTTCTTAATTTGTAATGGTATATTTCGGAATTATCTAAATTTATAAAAGTATAGTTCGGAGTTCTCTAAAATTGTAATAGCATGAATCTAAATATGTGAATTGAAATGATATTTCTCTAAAGTCATAAAATTATAATGGCATGGATCCCACTTTCCCTTTTCTTAATTGGTTTTATATTTACATGTATATTATATTAACCTAAATAATTTTTAATATATATTATTTTCTAATAATGGCGTCATAATTAAATGGTTATCTTAAAAATGACAAATCATCAAAACTTTCGTCCTATGACTAGTCGTGTTTAGTTGTGTTTTGTAAGTGGGTTTGAATTTAAATTTGTGTCCACATGTTTCGATATCTGATTAGGTTGGGTAGGAAGTGATTTTGATTTAAAATCTAGGGGTACCCACGAGTTTGCCCGATTATCCTGCTTAGTTCTGAACCATTCTATTTTATTCCTCCGCATTCGTTAAACCAAATACTATTCAAGGTTCAAATGAATTTGAATTAATAATAAAAAGTTGGTAAACAGTTTTAAAACATATTTTCAATAATTTCATGTTTTTTAAGAGTTCAATAAGCATACTTGCTTATAAGCCATGTAGCATGAACTGGCCCCATTTGAGACAACTCAAGCTCAAAAAATATTGGAAGATTTGCTTTCATGTCACATATAAGTTGATGAAATTTGCTCTTTTGTTCCATATGAGTGTATGACACATGGCTCCTAGGCCCGACTGTCAAACACACAGGACGTGACAAAAAAAGGAAACACCACTCAACTTTGTGGCATAAGAGCAAAAATTCCAAAAATATTTGGAGTGTAAATCAAACAGAAAAATTATATTAATCATAATTAGCTCTATAACTAGTAATCATAATCATCTATAATCGTACTTATAGACTAATTATAATTAGGTTATAACCTTAATTACTTTAATTATTTTAAGATGTCCAAATTACCCATCGAAACCAACTGGGCCATATTGTATATGTAATATGTCCAAACAAATGTGTCCCCTATAAGCAGGCACCATCACGTTACCCGTTGTGTGATTTGTACTAGTAAGGGGTGTTTGGATCGGAGTCTAAAATTTTAGCGCTTATCACATCCAATGTTTAAATACTATTTTGGAGTATTAAATGTAGACTATTTACAAAACTCATTCATAATTAGAGGAATATTTACGAGACGAATCTAATGAGCCTAATTACACTATGATTTGACAATGTGATGCTACAGTAAACATTTGATAATTATGGATTAATTAGGCTTAAAAAATTTGTCTCGCGATTTAGTCTCCGGTTCTGCAATTATTTTTATAATTATTTCATGTTTAGTCCTTTAAATTAATGTCGAAACATCTGATGTGACACAAGCTAAAATTTAGTCCTAGATCCAAACACTCCATAAGTTGTCATGATGATTTGTACCATCACATCACGTAGATGTAGACATGTCTCACCATCAAACGATGAATATATTAGATAAAGTTTACAAAATATTTAAAATTGTGTTTGATTTTACAAACTAAAGTTTAATTTGTGTCATGTGATATGTTTAGACATCAATTTGAAGGACTAAACTTAAACTAATTATAAAAATAATTGCAGAATTGGTGGATTATTCGCGAGACATTTATTAAGCCTAATTAGTACATGATTAGCAAATGTTTACCGTAGCATCACATTATCAAATCACGGCGTAATTAACTTAATTAGATTTGTCTCACGAATAATCTACCGATTATAAAATAGATTTTATAAATAATTTACATTTAATACTCTAAAATAATATATAAACATTCGATGTGACGGGACTAAAATTTGGACTATGCGAAACAAACAACCCTAAAGTGGCTAGCTAAATAAAGTCGTAGTATACACTTTTTTTACTAATATACAATTACTTATGCCATTCATTTTTTATCCCAAAAATTATAAATTGTAACCCAAAAAGTAATTTAAACTTCCTATAATTCCCTTATCAATACTATTCGTTGAGTCCATTATTCAGTATGTTATCGGAGCCAGAATTTAAATGCTGTCTGACACGTAATTAAATAAAAATATATAGGTCACTTCTATTTTATGTTTGAGACTTAAAAGGTATGGAGTTTCCTAGAAAAAATGTTGAAATATAAAATGAATTGCCATTTTTCTTTTTCAACTAAAGCTTTTAGGTTGTTTATATAACTTAATAACCTCACACCTTACATATTCATAAATATTAATAAAGTATAATAATATTTTTTAATCATTTTCTTACTTTTCTTAACATTAGTGTTAAGCCTACATATATATAGAGAGAGGAAGTACATTTAGTTTTGAAGTATTTAAATCATTTTAGAGATTCTTTAGTGCAATATATAAGAATAACAAATCATCAAATATTTCCGTACACAAAGATTTGAGAATTTACTTAAAAATTATGCAATTTGATTATTTGAATTTACTAAAAAATATGCAATTTGATTATTTATTACTTATGTGAATGACATATGAGACTATTTAAATCTACGATGATTAATCAAAATAGCAAATAATCGACACGAAACCTGAATAGCAAATCATCAAATAATCACGTGCAATAAGCGTGGCAAACAATTTTTTTTTTCACAAACGGGAACCTTGGACGCCGGCGGCGACGAGCCCCAGGCTCGCCGTGGTCGCCGGCTTGAACAAGCTATCCGGGTCAGCTTCCATAAGCTCCACCAGCCTCGGCCACAACCTCGCGCCGGCGATGAACCACGAGCCGTCCCCGGCCGGACTGGGCACGGCTGTCATCGACGCCGACCCCAGCCTGCCGTGCCGCAGCCACGGCATGATCAACCTAGGCTTGCCGAAGCCTAGGTCGCCGTCGATGGGGAAAGGGAGCAGCCCGGAGATGACCAGCGCCGGGCTCCCGAGGCCGAGGTTCACCGCCTCCGTCCACTTCCCGCCGTCCTTGAATGCCTCCTTCTTCGTCTCCATCCAGTCTACGAGCTCCTGGAACCTGTCCTTGGTCATCACCGCCGTGATGGCCGCGCGCACCGTGGCGGCGACGCCGTGCAGCGGCGTGCGCAGAAGCTCCTCCACGCTCGCCTCGCGGGATGTGTAGGTGACCACGTTCCCCATGTACCTGGCCAGAGCGTCCTCCCCTCCAACCGACGGCTCGACGCACTTCCGGCCGTCGGCGATCCACGCCATCCGGCAGTTGGTGTCGGAGTCGCCGACGGCGCGCGCGAGGAGCTTCCACACGTGAGCGCAGAGCGCCACGAAGCGACTGGTACGGCGGCCGCCGGCTGACGCCTCCTTCCGGAGACCCTCGAGGTCGGCCGCCTCGATGCGGTACAGGCGCCGGCGGACGGCCGCGGCCATGAGGGGATTGATCATGGTGGCAGGCGTGAATCTCGCGAACTCGGAGTCCAGCGACGGGCTGAACCGCGGCGGCGACCGCGGCCTGAACAGAGGTCGGTCGAGCAGGGGCTCCCTAGTGAGGCTTCCCGCTCGGATCATCTCCGCCAAGGCGTGGAGCATGACGGTTAACGATCTCCCGTCGGCGACGAGGTGACTCGTGCCGACCGTCAGCGAGAACCCCCCGCATGCGAACCGGACCAGCTGCAGCGACAAGGGGAAGCTCGCGTCGAAAGGGATCTGAATCAGGCCGAGCGACCGGTCGATCTCCTCGAAGTCAACGGCCGCGAGGGGGACGGCGGCGTCCGCCACGACGAGCTCGGCCCCAGCGTTGTTACAGGTAACCTCGGGGATGTTCGTGACAGGGTCACGGACGATGCGGCCGGCGAAGGGGAAGAAGTGGGAGAGGTAGGACGGGAGCGCGGCGCGGACGGCCGACACAACGGCGCCGAGGCCGGACGGCGGGGCGGCGTACACCGACACGAGATAGATTGGGAAGGAGCCGAGGATGAGGTCGAGGTTGGAGACGGCGAGGACGGCCGGGAACCCCGGTGGCGGCCGCGACGCCTGGACCAGCGCCCGGGAGGCGATCTCGAGGTCGAAGCGCGGGAGCGGCATTTCGCCAAGCAGCCGTAGCGTGTCGGGCGGGACAGCGAAGTGGACGATGCTTACTGCTCGCTAGTCACTACTCACATGTCACCTTTATATAATGGTGAAGAGATCCGAGAATTTTTCACTTTTTAAAAGTGATTTTTCATTTTTGTTATGTTATTTTGTTATTCAGGTTCACTGTTATTAATTCAGGTACACTTATATGTCAATTTTAGAAGTGACATCATAATCAAAATGTATATTTTAAAAATAACAAATTGTCAATTTTTTTTGTAATGCCAGGAGGACCAAGGAGGCCGAGAAGTACATGGTATAGTCCACCACTCCACCGACACACCAACAGCATGATACATTTAGTTCAGCAACAGATGAATAAAATGATTTTATCTCATTATTTGGGATTGAATAGTTTCATAATTGTTTGGTGTGAGAATGGATTTATGCTATTTTTTGTTTGATTTAAGAATATAATGATTTCTTTTTCGTTCTCTTCCGCCGTATGTATCCTATCTAGAGCTTGGTTGCTCGACAACACCGCTAAGTTTTGATGATGACCACCGTTTCATAGCTACTGATAGGTTATACAATTCCAAATGAAATCCTTATCGACTGTAGAGGGCAGTCAGCCCCTCAGCATCGTCCGATCTCAATCGAACGGGCGTGCGAGGGGGCTTCGCACCGGTAGGACCCACTTCGCAAGAGGTTTTGGAGAGAGAAGGGGGCTTCGCACCGTCCGATCAAGATCGGACGGCTGCGAAGTCCGACTGCCCTCTGCAGTCACCCCCTCCGACTGCAGAGGAACCGTTTTCATACAATTCTTCCTCGCATCCCCTCACTCGTTGTCCCTCTTTGTCCATTGGCTCTGCCCATAGCCATCTTTTGACTTGTGGCTAGTGGTGTTGGCATCTATCATCTCTTTTTTTTTTTGTGCTAGACTTCTCTTCCCCTCTAGCCTATGCTATATCATCGGTCCATTTCGTCACCTTCTCTGCACTTGAGATGAATGATGTTGGTTCATTGTTTTGCTCTGGCTCTACTAAATTTAGATTTGTCACATCTATGTTATATTCATCCATAAAACACAAAATTATCTTGTTCTACCCATTCGACCAATCGTATATATTGTTCCATCTCTAAATCTATAGAGAAAATTCAATATATGTCACCGAAAGTTTACCGACTCGCATACATGTTACTAAAAATTTGTTTTTTTCGCATATGTCACTAATTTGTTTTTTTGTATTTGTATATGCCACTGATGTTAGTTTCAACGTTAATCAACATTAATTTTTGTAAATGACAAAATTATCCTCGTCCTCATCATCGTCGTCACTGCGGAACTCTCACCCGCTCCTCACCGCTCCCCAACTCATACTTGATTCCTTGCATTATTACGATTCAAATTGGTAATTTTGCTATTTAGAAAAAACTAACGTCGAGTAACATTAAAACTAACGTCAATAATACATATGAACACAAAAAACTATAGCATATAAATTTTTTTAGAGGGTGTTTGGTTTCATGGACTAAAGTTTAGACCGTGTCATATCGTATGTTTAGACATCAATTTGAAGAGTTAAACTTCAACCGATTATAAAATAATTGCAGAATCATAGTCTTATTCACAAGACAAATTTTTAAGCATAATTAATCCATGATTAACAAATATTTACCGTAGCATCACATTGTCAAATCACAGCGTAATTAGGCTCATTAGATTCGTCTCGCGAATAATACACCGATTATGAATGAGTTTTGTAAACAGTCTACGTCTAATACTCCAAAACAGCATCTAAACATTCGATGCGACGGGACTAAATTTTCGACTACACGAAACAAACATGTACTTAAAAGTATACACTGACAATTGGGTACTCTCTTAACTTTAACACGTGTCCTAGCCCATAAAATAGTTTTTTAAAGGATCTTGTGTTTCACACTCCATTTTGTCATTACGTCTGCTGTTGATTCCGTAGACAGCGTTTCAACTTTCAAGCAATGATCAGCACGTGAAACCTGCGATCAAAACAGCAAGACGAAGTTTTTACACGTGAACTGCTGATTTTATACAAGAGCAATCTGATAAAACGCCACTTCAAACAATAAGCCTCACCAATTCGTTACTTTAAATATAATATATCTTTCCTCGGGTGAGGAAATATGCTGTGCACATCGGCTGACCGTGCACATGATGCACATGTGAGATCTTCCCCCTTCAATCTGTAATTTAATGGACAGCAGCTCCACTAGATCATTTAGCACAAAACATCTCCCACCTCTCCATTCCGTTCCGGCTGGGCGTGCACATGATGTACATGCGAGATCTCCACCTTCAATCTGTAATCTAACGGACAACAGTTTCACCAGATCATTTAGCAGAAAACACATCCCCCTCCCCCATTCCGTTCCTTGCTACATTTGCGATAACCCCCCTAAATGATCTGGTGGAGCTGCTGTCCGTTGGATTACAGATTAAAGGTGGAGATCTCACATGTGCATCATGTGCACAGCCAGCCGATGTGCACAGGATACTTCTCTTATTTACATGGGCCACTCTCATCCTATGATACTTCATCTCAAATTATATGATAGTTTTAATCATAACTCGAAGCCTAATATAAATAAGACTGAAATCTTTTACATCTTAACTTATTAATAACTTAAAATAACTATTGGCTGTCTGAATTTTAAAATAACTATTGGCTGTCTGAATTTTGTTGGTTCATGTATTTAAGCATGCAATCTAGCTGTCCACATTGAAATCTAGCTGGTGCAAGCCTTGTTTTGTCCCAAAATGGAAACAACATTTAGACCTAAAATTAGCTTGTCCCAGTTAAGAACAAGAAGCAATGTTATCCCACAGCCGCACAACCTGAATCCGGCAGAAGCTTCTCGTCGCCGGAGACAATGGTAAGGTGGCAGCCGCCGTTGCCACCGGACGGCGAGCACTCATTCGGCCATGAGACCATCGCGCTGGCCTTCGTCGTCGCGTGCGTGGCCGCCACCGTCGCGCTCGTGTCGTCCATGTGCTCGGCGTGCGGGCGCAAGCCGAAGAAGGAGGCGGGCGCCGGCGCCGGCGCCGACGACGCCACCGCGACGGGCTCCGTCTCCGACGTCAGCGTGGAGATCCAGACGGGCGACGACGACGAGGAGAAGCCGGTGGTGACGCTGTCGCCGGAACTAGCGACGCACGGGCCGATCGCGCCGGTGGCGCTGCCGAAGACGACGTCGAAGCGCCGGCTGTCCATGAGCATGAGCGTCAACATCCCGGACAAGATGAGGCTGCAGAGCCGGCGGGAGCGCCGGGACAAGGTGGAGCCGGAGGACACGCTGTGGAAGAAGGCCATCATCCTCGGCGAGAAGTGCAAGATCCCCGGTGAGAGGGAGGGGGAGTGTGAAGCCGACGAGCTTCCCGCCGGCAGCTTCCGCCGGTCGAGCTACTCCCGTCCCATGTCGCGGTCGATCTCGCTCGCCGTCCACCAACCGCACGACGCCCCTGCCGCCGCCTCGCATTCTTGACGCTCTCGCTCGTCGGAGCTCGGCCGGCCGGCCAGGTGGGTGTATCCGTACGTGTACGTACGCGTATACGTATATATCTATATATATACGTGTATATATAGGTGGCAGAGAGACCAAGTGGCATTCAGTTGGGTCTCCTTCGAAATGAAGAAATTTTAAAAGATTCAAACTAAATTTTGTACAAATCTTATGAAATTTCTCTGTTCGGAGGACCTATCGATCTGTGCTGGTTTATCTACATATATCGAGGGAAAATATTCCGTGCAATCGTTTATTTGGTACAATTGTGCGATCAAACCATCCAAACCATTCAATTTAGATTCAACGGTTACATATGAAAAAGGTTAAAAGTAAAAAATACTAGGTTTCAGGTGGATACACCAGATCGCTTGATTACACGATTACACCAAATAAGCGATTGCATACAATATTTCCCCATATGTCGCGTGTTCCTTTCAGGCAAAAGGACAATGTAATTTAGCCAGTGCTGGCAATTTCATGAAATTTCGCTCAAATTTTGAGATTTTCGAACGAACGCTAGAGTTAAAAAAGTTATCATTTTGATAAAATTTAGGTGAATTATGTTTTTTATATTTAATTTTATGGAGTTTAGTTCAACCGCTGGTGTCAAAACTTACCCTTAAATGAAATTGCAAATGCTCAATTAAGGTGCAATTATTTTCGAATGCAGAAATAACGATTGAATTGAGATAAAACCATTAAAAGAGGTATATATTTAATAATTTACCAGCGTCAAAAAGTAAATAGCTAGCTTTACTTCCAATCGGTCTTGGTTATATTAGATTGAATGAGTGATTGATACGCATATATCATGAAGCTTAAATCATCATTGATTTTTAGTGATCTGAGATCAATTTTGATATTTTGAAAAAAATATTAACATTGACTAACAATCAAAACTAATGGTAAATTTTTTTTGGAAAAAAAAGCGACTCAACATCTGAGTGCCCTGCTTTATTTGAAAGCAGTAAACAAGGTAAGTTTGTCGGGGAGACCGACTTTACAGGATAAGACCAAGTCAACACCAAAACGGCCCAACAACACCAAGAGCCACAGCCGAAAATCCTTACGACAGCCACCGACCACAGCCAGCAAGGAAGAACAGAAACAAACCATCAAGCTACACCCACTAGGGACAAACAGGAACACAACGGACTGAACCTCGAAACCGACAATCAACTACAAGAATCGGCACAGGATTTCCTACACACAATCCGCTTCACTTTGGGAGGCACACCACGCTTCAAGGATGAACACCTGGGACGGGAGGAGCATCGCGGTGAACGAGCTGGAAGAGCCTTGCACGCAACAAGTCGAAGCAACGAGATGTTTCCTCCTTCAAGCGTGCTGGCACAGACGAAGCCATTGAGTGAGAAAAGCAATCAGTTTATGCACAACCTGAAAAGCGTCAGTACAGATTTTATTGCGAAAAAACGAATTCGTTACGAGTTAACCAAATAGTCTAGGCAATCGCCCCCAATACACAGACACACAAAATTTAAGCAGTGATATATATAGAAACAAAATTTTTCAGTGATATACACGAGAACCATTGAATTTAGAGTGACATATACGAAATTTTCTCTCAAAAATACGATGAAAAATACAAAAAATTATAATTTATCAAATTTCTCTATTATTAATAAGCATTTGGAATGTCTCGTCCCTTTACCTATTTACCTTCTCACCTGAGCGGACGAAGTAGTCGCCGGAAGCTTGAGCCACGTCGCCGCGCCAGCCCCCGGCCATGATGGACGCCACGCAGCACCGCGGCGACTCGCCGTACGCGGCGGCGCCGCCGTCGCCGCGGTTCTCGCTGCAGCCGAGCCGCCTCCCGCTGGAGGACATCCTCTTCTGCGTCGACGTCGACCTCGAGACGCGCTCCGAGATGAAGACCGCCGCGCCGTCCGCCCCAGCCCCCGCCCCCGCCGCCGCCGCCGCCGCCTCCGCCGCCTCTTCGGCGGGCGCGGCGGGGGCCGCGGCTCCTCGGCCAGCTCGCCCGCCCGTGAAGCGGATGGACGCCATCAAGCAGGCGCTGCTACTCTTCGTCCACAGCAAGCTCACCATGTGCCCCGACCACCGCTTCGCCTTCGCCTCCCTCGGCGATACCGTCTCCTTGGTACTGCTCCTGATCCAGTTACCCCCTTCGTTCCTTGGCTAGGTCGATCGAGATTTCTCGCTACCGCTCTCTCGATTGCTGATATGTTTTAGGGTTAACTGTTGTTGCACAAATGTTTGATGCGATTTTTCAGTCGTCTCGCTAGAAACCTGGATTCCTCAAATGCTAGTCGTTAATTCGAAGGCATGAAGTAGTCTACACGAAGGGAGATTCCTCAAATGCTAGTTTCTTTGGGATTGTTTAGGTTGAGAGTTTAGTCAAATGTATTTTGCCCCCAATAATTTTCCCCAATTGAATTATCTAGCTAGTTTCTTTTTCCTTAATGCAGCCCATGCTAGTTTCTTGTGTTGATAATGGAATGTGATGATAAATCAGTGGAATGACTCGGTTTACGCCGAATTTAAGGTAAAGAAGGATTTCAGCAGTGATGCTGGTTCTGCAGTGGAGGCAATTCAATCCCTGACTGCTTCTGATGTGAGGTATGCAATGGCTGATCTCACCCAGCTCTTCAAGATAGCTTACCAGGAAGGGAAGAGAGCAGAATCGCAAGGCCGACTACTCAGAGTGGTAAGCCTGCTGTAACCATAGCTTGAAATTGCTTAGTAGCTCTTTGTATACCTTGTTAATGGTGGTAGTTGTTCCTTTGAATTATATGCCACTTACAAGCTCACCTGTATTGTGTCCTACTGTTCTCTACCACTTAGCCTACCATGTCTCCCTGAATCGAGTGCGAAACGCTCAGACCTATGATGCCATTCATATAGTTCCAAGCCCCCAAGGCTCATGAACTCATGATAGCAACACTTGGGTTTGCCAACATTGATCCCAACTCCCAAGTGGAAAAATAACTCTTGATATATGAAATAGATATAGTATTGGCAAAGAACTCATCCTATATGAAATGTTCATACCATCATCCCATGGGAACACACACACACATATGGGTCATGTGACCTCTAGGTTTCCATGGTTCAAATGTGTTACCCAAACCCCTGGAAGTTATTTTTATTAGAAGGGCTTACAAAACTAATTATGGTGTGGAAATATACTGTACTTAAAGATATGTAAAATACAAGCACCATTTTGATTTGAAAGGGATGTGTTTGATTATAGTGCTCTTTGTCTTGACTTCCATGAGAACTAATTGTTCCAGGTACTCATCTACTGCCGATCCTCAACTAAGCCTCAACATCAGTGGCCCATCAAGCAAAAGAATTTCACCATGGACATAATATATCTTCATGATAAGCCTACTGCTGATAACTGTCCCCAGAAGGTATATGATGCTTTGGTTGATGCACTTGAGCATGTCAGCCAGTATGAGGGATACATTCTTGAGACTGGCCAAGGGCTTGCTCGTATCCTGTTCCGTCAAACATGCATTCTTCTATCCCATCCCTTGCAACGTTGCATGCAAGATGACCTTGATATTCCCAAGCAAGTGGCCAAGAAAGCTGTTGCGAGTGATGCTGTGCAGAGTGAAGATGGTGTGCCAGTCTCCACCCAGTAGGTAGTTAGTCCTAATTCAGTGGTTTGCATCATGAAATCAAAATCAATCAAGAGCTTCCATTTGATTTGCTTCTATTGCATGTTCTGTATAATGCAAATGACCAAGGGGACATCCTTTTTTTTGCTGTCTATGGCGTTGAACTTGCAGATGCTCATCATACAAAGGTTCTTTGTCCTATGACACTTAAATTCCTTATTGGTTCACAGTCTTTCAGTCACAGTACACTTATGTACAACAGCAATAGCAATGCTGGTGCCATAAGATACATCTTTTAGGGTGTGTTTTTATTGGTTTTTTTAGTGCTTCTCGTCTGAAAAATCGAAAAAACTGAACAAAACATGTTTCTCATCTGAAAATCTAGTTACAGGCTTATTCATGGAGATGGAACAAGGCAAGATCCTGTCATATGTTGTGACAACCAGCTACATTCTTGCATATAGTCAGACAGCTTACATAGAACTATTCTGAACAACTGGTGAGGTCAAAAAGTCATGGCCATGCACTCATCTCTTACAGCTGCAAAGAGGTCTGAGTTCATGTGCCTCTCACCACCGCCTAGGAATATGGTGACAATCATCTTCCTCTTGTTTTCTTCTCTGGATGCAACCTAAATACACAATTGAAATGAAAGATTGTTGAACATAAGAAATGGAACAGCACCCATTTCTTCCTTTTCTTCTTTAGCCATAAATCAAAAAAAAAATCCACATCCTTTCTTTTTCATGTATTTTTCTAATCAGGAAGAATAAAAAAAATATGCCAGTTATTTTGAAGTTATTCTAATCTCATTAGCACAAAAAACTGCAATTATTCATCTACCTCGGTTAATGGCTTCTGTTGGGTTTCAACTCTAGTCTACTCTAATTTATTTGAAATTGGAAAGACTTTGTTGGGTTTCAACTCTAGTCTACTCCAATTTATCTGAACTTGAAAGACTTAATTTGTTGTTGTTGTTGCTGCTGCAGCAGCAAATTGGATTTGAATAGAAGGGTACATTATTTTATTTTAGACAGGAGAGAAAACAGGTGGGTCAATTAGCTAGGAGGTGTGAACCTTGAAGCAGGCCTTCCTGCATTGCCAACCTCCTTGCAGTCACCATTGCTTCCTCAGTGTTTACTGTGACTACTGACTACTTCATCAATGACTGAGGTGTCCAACATACCAGGTAAGAATCAGGTAACAGTATGTCACAGTCACTGGACCTGAAATGTTGTTGCAGTGAGATTTCAATAAGTGGTATTATTTCCATTTTACAATGTAAGTCATCTCCAATTTTGACAAAATTTAAATAAAAATATATTAACATTCACAATATCAAATAAATACAATATTCAAACAAATTTAATGAAACTAATTTTCTGTACTTAGCATTTATTTATTTATTTATTTATTTATTTAAAATACTTTAGCGGGAGAGAATCCAAAGAACTGATATTTTCTGGTTTCTAGATTTTAGATTAGTTTTAAATTACGTAGTTACTGATTTTCGTAATCCTAAGTTTAAAATATAAATAGTTTGTTTCAGTGTTAGACTGTAGATATAGCTGCAGCTATCTAAGATAAAATAAACAGGCGTTAGATCTATAAGTATATAAGGGTTAATTTGTGCTTAAAAAAAGTACTTACTTTATTTTAGGATTCTAAAATGAAATCTTATATTTTCTAGCAATTCTACTACTATGAATACGAAACAACAAAGAACCCTAAAATTCTTTTTTGAAATTAAACTAAAGTGCTACTCTCGATCGAACTAAAATCAAACTTCTCCTACCGCTTATAAATTAGTATATTATGGTTTTATCCCATTCATAGAAAGGGGAAAGGAGATAAAATGAGAAATCTTTGTCGTCCAATCTAATTAGAATATCATAATTCTATAATTTTTTTGCCATTTTTATATGTTTATTTTTTTACCCATTCTCTCTTCTGTATAAGCCCATTTCTGGTGTGTTTGACTTCCCTCGCCGTTAGAAGCTGAAGTGCTGCAAGAGTGTGTCGCATTGCGCCGTTTCGGCGTAGGATAACACGTAGTAAATCATACTCATGAATTCTGGCAAAAACTTCATTGCTTTTGAGAGATTTCCTGCTACTTCCTTACCATCGAATTGACCTTTCTAGCTTCTTTTTGTCATTAAATTCTTCGTTTCAACCTGTCATGCCTTTTACCATTAGTTTATAAATCTCATCTCGAAATCGAAGTCTTTCGTACCATTAATTTATCACTTTTATCTTGAAAACTAAATTAGTTGCCTAAAAAGGCCTTCGTGCATTTGTGTTTCAATTCATATATAGGCTCATTTTATACCAAATAAACGAGTGGATTTTACCAGCAAGCGGAATTTTGGCTGCTACATACATCCTGCAGATTAGTTTTCACTAGTAAAAGATCCGTGCTTTATATTAGTTAAGATGTAGCAAACTGATGTTGAAAGTTGAAACTGCAGTTGAAATGGCAAAAACCTCGCTAGATCAATGAGATCAAATGGAGCAAAAATTTATGTTTTTTTTTCTCAAATGGTTCGAAGAAAGAAGGGACCGACAAGGAGCCTCAAGCGAATACTAGTAGAAAGTTTCACCAGCAGATTCCGGAGATAATTACACAATCTTTTAAGGTACCGACCGACCAATGCATGCAACTAGAACATAATAGGCTAATGACAGAAGTTCCAACACACCAATGCAAGGTATACCAGCATCAAAATCTCACCCGTGCACAACCAAACCATCAGACTCATTTGCAGTTCAGCGGAAAACACTGCATCGACGAACACACCGGCTAGCCATCGCGTCGCGTCACCGGGCCAAGTGATCCAGAGTGGTTCTACTGCTGCTTGCACTCTGCTGGCTGCTCAGCATTCCCCTGTGCCGCGCCCTTGGTAGGTAACTGGTAGAGAACATACCATGATTTATAAGATTGTGACAATTTGACAATAATAAATGGAGGAAAGTGTAAACATGGAAATTAAATGCCATGTCATTTGAGATTGGTATAGAGTTGTACCTTTGGTTTGCCTGCTGACTGTTCGGACAAATCACATAAGGAATGAATTAGTAACTAACTAAATACGGTAAAGCAGCTGCAAACAGAAACATGTTTTAGGGCATAGTGAGGGTCTGCTACCTTCTTCTTTGTATTGCTTTTCTCTTCCTCATCATCTTCATCTTCTTCATCCTCATCCTCATCCTCATCCTCATCTTCATCATCGTCCTCATCTTCATCCTCCTCTTCGATATCATCAAAATCTTCCCCTTGCACTGCCTCACCAGTAAACCAGGAAACTGCATGTGGGATGATCTTATCCCTTATGGTGGTCCTGAAACCAATGTTCATAAAAAATCAGCACAAGAGCCGTAAAAACTAAAATATAAAATCACCATGACAGCCAAAACATTGCATGGCCGGTGATGATGACTTGTACTTACCCAATGTCATAATCATGTTCCATTTGACCCTGAAGCTCATCAGCCTACATCAAAGAGTGAAAGAACATGTTTTACTACAAAACCATGCCAAGTATGATATCCTTGTAAGAATGCAAATTAAACAGAAAAAATAAAACATACAGTATCTTCATCAATATCCTCCTCATCATCAGGTACTTGCGGGGGATTGAAAAAGTTGAAGAAGCTCTCACACACTTCAGTTTTGGTAATAGGCTTCGCATTCTTTGAACCTTTCTTGGGTTTCTTTTTGAGAATCTTCTGTGTCACGTTTTTCCCAGGATACCACTCAATTTCAGTTCTGCAGTGCACATAACAATGCTGAGTTTAACAAGGCATGCACATATAGGTATCAACACAGGATGGAAAATTGCAACCTTATAAATGAAAACAATAAAGTACTAAAAATACCAACCCAATTGCTTTCTCCAAAATTGGCTCATCTTCATCAACCATGTGGTAAGTTTTTGTTACGACTGAGTTCTTGAAGAAGGGGTTTGTATCAAAGAAGAACTCCAGCTTGAAACCCTTAGGATCATCAATTCTAGTCCACTTGATATCTTTTAGATATTTCAGAGCAGGCTCATCACGCTCTTGGATCTAAGTTTAGTAGTACCCAGTCAATAATATAGTAATGCATCTAAAACACAACACAAAAGTAAACCATACTCTGTAGTACCTCCTCCGAAAGCACCTCATTTGTTTTCATAGCAGTAAGCCAAAAATCTGGGACTCCTTTAGCTGGAAAAACGGTTTGATAAAAAATCATAATGTAAACTGTTCAATAGTTAAAATAGAAACTTAGATTTAGTACCTTCTGAATCTTTCCCCTCAGCAGCATTTTCAGTGGTTGGTTCTTCATTAACACCATCAACCTCAACAACTCCATTTACAATGTTATATCTCTGGAAAATGTAAACAGGAGTGTGGTTTTAGCAATTTGCATAAAAGAAAATTACCAAAGTAATAAATTCACATATTCAACAAAACATTAAGAACATGTGTACCTGTTTGTACAATGGTTCATAAAACTTCTGGTACTTAGCTTCAAGTGCAGCTCGTTCTTCAAAAAACTTTGCCTCAATCTCATCGTGTTGGCTCTGCATTACAATAGAGAAAAGTTGGATCTTTGATGCAGTTGCAACATGCGGAGTAAATGTGAAACTTATGTAGAGCAGTGATCAGATTGTCTATCAATTACATATTTACATGACAAAAATGTAACTTTAAATTTGTGTAATTCACCATGGATATGACACATACAGAATTGTATACAAACATAAGAAACATGTCACAACTAGATTACACAAGAACCCAGGGAAATGGAAGAGTAGGAATGAAGAGTCATGCCACAAATGGAGCTACCTAAATTCAATAATAGATGAATGGAGGCAGTACCAACTACAAACAAGCTAACACAGAGAGCAATAGAGTTTAAATCATATCATTAAACAGTTTAACCAAGCAAAATGTCTAAAGCTCGGAAGCATAAAAATAAACCTAAATCGTACCCTTCCTAAGCCTTGTAAAAAATATAAAATATAAATGCTTGGATATCTTCTCCATAAGGTGATTACATTACGTTAGGTGCTTCTAAGTTTTAGCATTGAGATTTGAATGATGCAATCTACAAGGTTTCATAAGACACGTGAAGAGTTCGCACATCTAATTTCAAAGATAAATCCCCATACAATAAGTAGTTTCATTGTGGCAAATAATAATAATATTAAAGTGGATATCCATATAAAAGAAACTGCAGATTTTGTAGGGGTATAAAATATTAAGTCTGTTTAGATGTTGATTGTTGAACCACACATATAACTTTTAATTCATATTTGACTTGACTAAATGACTACCTGACCTATTCACCTTTCACCTTGTAGACTGTAGAGATAGTGAGATACAATGTCCTTTTTCCTTACTTGACTTAAAAACAGTTCAACATGCAAAACAGTATAAATAGGCCTAATGAAGTATAGAAAATTCTGCTGAGGAAAATAATATTATCTTATCTAAGCAAACATCAAGGGAAATATACCAAAACAGGAAGTGGAAACTTCCTTTACACCTCTAAACATAGGATGAGTGTCAGATGTGCTTCACAGTCAACAGAATCGAAGATGCCGGCTTGTTTGGTTTGGGGGTAGCGGTGGACTAGGATGGAGGAATTGGGGAAAATATGGATATCCCAATACCTATCCCACCATTCTATCAAAAGCCCCACTTTAAGGAATATTTGTAGTTTTGTACTAAATTGATTCATATGGAAAATCCAATTTATCAACATAAGTCTTGAATTTTCATATCCAACAGAAGTTCATAAAATTTGAGCTAAAAATTACAGAATAGTTATAGCATTATAGCAGATTACACATACAAGTTGAACAGATCATTCTGATGTTACCAACAAAAAAGACAAATAAATGGTAACAAGTGAACAAATTTTTAGGGGTCAGAGAAAATATTCCAGACCAACAAACAGGAGTAAAGCCTGATTACAACCATCATAATGCTGCTTCCTAAACAAGAATATTGTATGCTCACTGCTCAGAATGAAAATTTTGCTAATACCACAGATTTTTCTCATGAAAATATGAAATCAATATTGAATTAAGGGCATCAAGCAAAAAGCAGCAGAACAGATAGACCTGACTGGTGAAATCTTTACAAGTCATTATGTCTACCAGAAGCTAAATCCAATAGTCTATTTGATTTCATTTCAACGCTGAAATCTGGATTATACTCCAGCACAACAATATGTAGCAAAACGTTCACATCGGAAATGGTAAAAATAAAGGCAATGAAATTCCATGTCGACCTGAATCTCCCTCAGATACTCAACACGCTTCCTGACATTAGGCGAGAGCGCCTCAAGCACGTCCGCGTGCTGACCCGCCAAACTCTGCAGCTTATCCTGTAACCAAACCATACAGGAGAGTTGAGAAGAATAGGCAACGGCGCGCGCATCAAAACCGAGCCAAATCACCGTACCTTCAGTGCATTGACGAGGCCGGCGCGGTCCTCGGCGCTGAGAGCTGCACGCACGACACACGACAACGCAGATCGATTAGGAAACGCGAGAAGGCGCGACGAAACGGCGCGTCGGCGCGGAGGGTACCGGCGGCGGCGGCGGGCAGGGAGGCGTTCAGGTCGGAGAGGTCGAGGTTCTCCTTGTCGCCGCCCATCGCGGGATCTCCTGCGGGCGCGGAGGGGCTCTGCTTCGCCGATGCGCCGCCGCAGAGGAGCAGCCCTAGGAGGAGGAGCAGGAGCTGTGCGGCGAGAAAGGGAAGAGGAGAAAGCGAGGGGAAGAAGGAGGCCTCCACTAAACCCTAGACTCCTGGGGGGTATAAAAGGGGCATTGAACAGTCAGACCTCCTTTGGTTTGTATGAATTTTACTGGATTTTGGGGGAATTACACTAAATTTTTAAACTTTAAAATTTTTCGTTTCAAATAAGCCTTTAGTTTTATATTTTAGAACGAAAAACTCAACTATATACCCTCTATTTAATTAAGGATTACAATCTCCCGAAATTTGAGAAAGTTAACGATTTGACACTCTTAAATACTCTTTCACTCCGGTATAGAAAAATAAATCATTTTAGACTTGTCTCGAGAGTGGTATAAAACAAGTTGGTTTACATTTTATTTTGAATTTTAGACGTTTATATCACTGAAGTAGTACTCTATTTTTCTCGTTTTCTGTGCTATCTATACCACCGCATTGTATTTAATAGAAACAAACAAGAAAAATATACATTAATTAATATATCTTTGATATTTGAAATCATGTACAAAACAAACTCATTTTTTATACTGGTTGGAGTATGCTTTATTAATTATCACTCTAACTCACTATCATAGACTTAGATAGATTCGCATGTCAGCCACATGAGTGATAAATAATTAGATGACACTCGCTTAAGAGTGACAAATAGTTGATTTATATGCTATTAATTTGAGATAGCATCACACGTTAGTGAGCTATATATGATAAATCGTTAATTCCTTATTTAAAAAATAATATATATATATATATATATATACGGGAGCGCTATTCTACACCACGTGTGTAGATAACTATTATACACCGACTATTTTCAGTAGTAGATTTTCTCAGTAGAATAGCAATTGAGTACTATTTTTTTCTCAGTAGTAGATTTCTCGGTAGAATAACTATTTTACACCTATGGTGTAGGATATCATTTGTATATATATATATATACATGGGAGCGCTATTCTACACCAAGTGTGTAAAATAGTTATTCTGCACCGACTATTTTCAGTAATAGATTTTCTCAGTAGAATAACAATTGAGTACTATTTTTTTCTTATTAGATTTCTCGGTAGAATGGCTATCCTACACCGTTGGTATATGATAGCATTTGTATATACATATATATGTACGTATATATATACATATACAATCTCTCTTTTATAAATGATTCTAGTCATCTATGATTATTATGTTTTAAGTATCGTTTGTATTTAACTTTTAGTTTTATATCATCATTAGTAGTAGAATCAATATTATCGTTCAAACCTCATTGAATTATAAATTCATATAAATTTATAATCTTATCACTACACATCACTTTTTTGGGGGAAAATTTATCATTTCAAATTTATACTAGCACTAGTGCTAGTTAAGTTAGATGAAGAGGAGAGTTTATTCTGATAACCAGTCAGAATATTTAGCTAGTAAAAATCTAAATAAACTAATTTTTTTTTAGTTTTTAAACTCTAGTTTATTTTTATAATATATAATTATTTAGTTTTGTAATAAGAGATCGAATTTAAACCGTTTGAAATAATTTCAAACAGGCCTCACCTGGTCGGCAATGTAGTTTTGGCCCAAACTAAATGGGCCGCACGTGGGTGGCTACCCGGCCCGGCCCAAACTAACGGGCCGCACGGCTGGCCAGCCCTTCTGGGTGTCTGGGCCGTTGGATCGTAAATCAACGGCTCAGATCGTCTGCTACAGTTCAAAGCAGCAGCTGGGCATGGCGATATTTTTTTTGCGATTCTTTTAAATAATATATTTTTAAAAATGGTTAATTTTTTTCGTGCAATTACAATTTTCACGGTTTACCAATATGTCATCGATATGTCACTTACGGATAGAAAACAGTCACTGACAGTGGCATGTAGGCAATTCTTAAAAATTATAATGCTATGTAAACAATTTTCCCTTTTAAAAAACAATATCACACAAATTAAAAAATAGCAAAAATGTCAGCGGACTATTGGTTGAACTAGGCTATCTTAAACAATATATTGAGATGAAATCTAATGTTGTTGTCTTCACACATACTTCGCATTAGAAACGGGGGTTGTGCTGAATTTTTTTGGGCTGGTCCAAAGCACGGCGGTTCGGCCCAGGTGAAGCACGACCCGGTACGGCCCACAGATGGGCCGGGCCAGCACGGCCCATACAAGGGTCGAACCTGGGCATGTAGATTAGGCCCGATGGGCGGCACGGGTACGACTCGTAGAGCGGGTCGTGCCTGGGCCGGCCCGGCACGGAATAGCACGTGGGCGGTGGCCGATGGCGAGTGGCGGAGGCCGAGAGACGGACTGGTTGAGGACTCGAGGGCGTGTCGCCGTGGCCTGCGTGGGACAGCGGACTAGCGTACTGAGCGAGGGCTGCGATCCTGCGAGGGCGTGGCTGCATGGGATAGTGGGAGACTGAGCCGCGTGGGCGAGGACGTGAGGGCGTGGTGCATTGGTGCACAGGCGCAGTCCGCAGAGCACTCCACTGTCACCTTTTTTTGGCCGCAAACAATACTGCAGTGCACTGTGCAGTGTGCACGCCGTGCTAGGCTTAGTAGGTTGCTAGCTGGTAGCTGGCTAGCTGCTAGTCTACTAGCTAACTAGCGTAGCTAGGCGCCCAGGTTGCCCAGGCAGGCTGCTTTGCTGCTGGACAGCTGGAGACTGGAGTGCTCGGCTTGGCTGCTGGGTCATTTATGGGTCGGCCCGGCCCATCTAGGCCCGTCGGATTTTGGGTCGTACCTGGGCTTAGCGAACACAGTTTCGGGCCAGCCTCGCCCGACCCTTAAATTTTTCGCGCCGAAACAGCCCGCCCCATAGTAGGTCCTGGCCCGAAGGACCCGGCTCGGGCCGGTCCGGCCCGGCCCAAGTCCCAGCTCTACTTCGCATCACTCCGATTCGTCTGTTGGTCGGCCGAGTTAGACTGACCTGTGTCAAATCCATAGCAGCGTTCAACCGAACTAGACTGACGTAGTCTATTTCGGTTGATGGTGTACATTTTTACTATTTTTTAAATCTGTGTACCACGAACTAGGCGGACTATCGACATAGACTACCGATAGTCCGCCGACAGATGTACAATTTTACTATTTTTTAAATCGGTGTACCACGAACTAGGCGGACTATCGACATAGACTACCGATAGTCTGCCAACAGATGTACATTTTTACTATTTTTTAAATCGGTGTACCATGACTAGAACTGAAATTGTTTTATAAAACTATTTTTTAGAAAAAATATATATTTTTGCTGCTTTATTTTTTTGCAATTGCAAGATCCGGATCCATTGGTTCGCATTCCCCTTCGTTGTCTCCACCTCGCGGCGACGGCGCCGGCGACCGGCGGCGGTTGGCTTCCCCGTTCTTCCCGCGCTCTCCGAAGACCACGCCTCCGGCCTCCCTCCCTTTGTTACCTGCCAAGTTCCGCCAAGCCTACTATCTCGTGGTTCTCCTTCCGCCGCCTCCACCGTACTGGACGGACTTGTACCCAGGGGAGGATTGGTCTACTGGTGGAAAACCCTAGCACGCTTGGATTGTTCGGTGAGTTTTTTTTTGGTTCTTCTCTTCCGCCCATGGTTAGATGTGCTTAGGAGTTCATAGACAGAAAAGCGGGGAGAAATTGCCTGGAAATATGGGGGATTTAATTAGTTCGGCATGGAATCCTGAGCAATGTGCAGAACCAATCTTCGTCAGGTGATTAGCCTTGCAGGAGCATATGCCAAATCACATAGGCTATCTTTATTGGTTCCATGCATGAATGGTTTGATGGGCATGATACATTAAAACTGTGCAATGATTTTGCTCTATCATGTTGTTCATCCTTCTTCCAAATTAATTTGAGAGATTTGAGAATTCGCCACTAAAAAATTTGTGTAATTTTATCATTCACCACTTGTGTGGATGACAAGAGTCAACGGCAGTGAGTTAAAGTAGCAAATAAATAATCAAAGTCACATTTTAATCAAATATTCCAATTAATTTTTATTTCTCAGCTCGTCACTACTCATTATCAGACGTGTAGTCCATCCTCTTGTATTCTCCGTGCATTTAGTCTTTCTAGTGAAAATGTTCTGTGTTTAAGACCATTTCTATTTTCTCTTGTTATTCTTAAGTTAATAACCTCATCTTAATCCAATTTCACAGGCATTGCCATTTTCCTTGAGTATTTTTAAGTAATTTCTGAACAAGAAAATGTTGTATGTGAGTATGTCACTTTGTCCTACTATTATTTAGAGAGCAACACTTGCAATTAATCTGTTCTGGTTCACTTGTTCACTGCTTCAGGAATAATACTACTAAGATCAGACAAACAGTAGCTTTACTCTTTAGCCAGGAAATGCCTTCAGTTATTTATTCTATTTAACTGATACCTTGCTTAATTACGTGTCACTAGCAATTCCTGTGAGTTCAGCTGGCCATAAACTGGATAATAATTCTTAAGAGCTTATGAGTATGTGGACATATGAAGAAACTAATATGATATTGAAAACGGAATATCTTGCTTGTGAAGATATTCTAGCCTGGGGGTTAATTTTGTAAACAATGTGGGGGGGGGGGGGGTTTATTAGTTTTATGGCCATTAATTTTTTCCTTGGATCACTTTAAGTAATTACTGAGAAAAAGGGAAAAGTCTTCACATATTTTTCTCTAAATTTAATTCATAAATGTAACACTTTCACTTATTCTGTTCCATATTTGCTGTTTTTTCCATGTTAACTGCTTCAGGAATTATACCATGGAGATCAGGCCAATGGTTGCTTTGCGTGCTGTCCTAGTTGGTGGGGTAGCAGCATTTGCAAAGATTGGCGCTGTGATGAAAGCTGCTGGAGGTGCAAAGGTTGGTGCAGCGGCTGTGGCAATGACAGCTGCAGCAACGGCTGCCGTATCTGGGAAAGATGCAAATAAAGATAATCCAAATCCACAAACAAAATGATATGTGTTGAGTTAGCAGTGAAGCCATGTATGGAACCCACTGCTCCGGAACATGGATCAGCAACTTGTTTTTGTTCCTGGATTACACTTCCACCATCGTTAAAGGGTTGTATAAGCTAATTGCACCATCTGAAATGATGTCATAATAATCAACTGGAAGATCAATTTTCAGCTTACATGGGAAAGTCTATGATCCTGACGTGGTTTAAAATGAGACTAAGCTTGACAAATGTTGACTCCCCCTACTGATGTTGATGATGTGGTTACATTCAATGGTTTACTGTTTATCTGCTAATGTCTAGCAGGTTCAATGGTGCTGAGTGCTGACCACAGTGTTTATCTTGGGTGCAAAGCAGCAGCTAGCACTAGCAGAGTAGCAGTAGCATTTGTATGCAGGAAGAAGATGCAACACTGAATTGCTGATGTTCCTGTGCAGATTTGAGATTGTCACCATAGGATGATTTGGACATCTTAATTCATTTTGTCGGGGAACCAAACTCGGATCTATAAGGTTAGCATATTTCATGTATACCTACCCCATATTATTGTTTCCTACAGTATATCCATAAGATAGGCGATAGAATCCTATAAATTATTGAGATAAGTTATCTCATATAGGTTAAGGAGTCTATGGATTGACTTGATTGTTGTAAACCTTATTTCTCACATAAATAATAGATTATTGATCTAGCGATCAAGTTTATAATTTCATACCCATTAGTTTGCTCGAGACATAATTTTGCTTTCATGGGTTATATCAATATAGATACAAAACATGATGAAGGTACTCTGTCCAAAGTGATGTGAAAAGTGTAAATCTTGTAAACTTTGTGTTCCACGATCAGTCGAGGTAGACAAGTTACCCATTCTATTTATTTACTCGTCCGTATATTCTGTCTACACATTTCGTGTTTCTTTCTTGTTTTGTGGAACATTTCCTGTTTCTGTTAGTTCTCCTCACCGATGGAACAGATACAAAAAAGCCTTGCTAATGTTGTTTTTAATCTTCTATTTGCAAGTGAAATACTGGGCCTTCTGGACTATTCGGCCGTGCTAAAACTTCTTCAGCTTCCTCTCGATGATCAAATCAACCAGGTACTTCATTGCTTCAGAAATCCAGCTGATACAATTGTCCAATTAGAACATTTGCTCTTGCTTGTTTTACAAGCATCTCCATATTAGAACCGGATTCTTTTGGTGCTATAAAACTAAAATGACAAACTTTCGATGCTATTGAACCAATTTTGCCACATCTTGATATACAGAAAGGTAGTAAGATTATTGCACCGTGTTATGTGTGGCATAATTGGCATAATGCTCATGTGGGGTGGTCAAATTCTTCCAAAAATCAAGAAACATAGTAACATGGTTCATTCGATCACATCATCCATGCTTCAATACCAGACTGATTTTTATTATATATTTTAAGTTGGATTGAAGATGAAATTATGTAGGAGACAGACACTCATGTTTATATAGAAACAAACCATATTATTTTTATATTATATATTTTAAGTTGGATTTAAGATGGAATTATGGAGACAGACGCTCAAATGCTCAATGTTTATAGAAACAAACGATGTTATTTTTTTAGTGGAGAGCACTTTTTTCTTATGCTGCATTGACTTAGCTGTGATACAACTGAGTCAATGCTGTCATTACAAACTTATCAACTATCGATCATGATTTTCAGTAATACAAACTTATCGACTAACGATCATGATATTTTCAGTAATACGAGCTTGAGATTATCCAACATATAATGGAGTCTTTCATGCTGATAGGGTTATGTGACCAAGCTTATGCCGGCCGATATCATGGAGTCTGCGATGACGACGTTGGCCGCCTCCGACGGGTGCACGCCGTCGAAGTACACGAAGTCGCTGGCGTTCCGGCACATCCCCGCCATCGCTGGGTTGCAGAGGTACACCCTCGTCTTCGCCGTCCCCGTCCGGCAGCACGTCTTCGTCGCCTCCGAGAAGCCTGACAAATGTAATGGCGCCCATGCATGCATGGCAGGCGCACGTAACGTACGTGTGATGAACTCTCGATCGATCGCCATGGATCAACTGACATGACCCAGCTCGTGTGTGTTACCTTGCGTCGCAGGGGCCTCGGACAGGTCGCGGAGCGGCGTGTAGATGTCGAAGATGGCGATCTTGAGGTCGGAGTGGCGCCTCGCCAGCGCCTCGACGGTGGCGTTCAGCTTCCTGTTGAAGTTCTCGGCGTCGCCGTTGAGCCTCTCCACGCACCCGCCGCGGCGGCCGCCCTCGCCGTACAGCCTGATCGTCGCCGGCAAGCATCCCAGCGGCGGCATGGACGTCACCCCGATCCGCCGCGCCCCCATCCTGTACAGCTTCTGCACCACCCAGCACACGACGCCATCGTCACAACTCTGCAGATACGACGGCGACGACGGCGACATAGATACTGACGTTGGCGAAGCCGGAGAAGGCGCCGACGAGGAGGTCGCAGTACTGGTCGACGTTGTACCGCCGCGACAGGGAGGCGTTGTGGTAGTAATTCTGGATGAAATCGCCGGTCCCCGTGCTGACGACGTACAGCGCGCCGGAGAGGATGGCTCGTGCCCGTCTCCGGCCGGCCACCGCCGCAAGCTTCGACTGGTACTCCTCGTAGTACTTGAGCTGCTGCGTCAACGTGATGGCATCCTACAAATGTACGCACTCGTTACTCCTACTCCTTATTTGCATTTATCACTCTCATAATCTCATCCAAAAATGTCTATATAAATTTCGTTTGATTTTGTTTAAAAATCAAACTTTTAGGTCAGATAAAAAATATGTTAATATCTAAAACATCGAATAAATACACTACTTTAATATAGAGAAAATCTATAGAATGGTATACCGTTAAAGCTGTGACTTTTAATGCGTGACAACCCATTGTATGCATAGCAAGTCAAAACCTATTATATAACTCATTACAGTAACTGTACCGTTGGAACGGTATACTGTTCTATAAATTTTCACTTTAATATATTCCATAGTAGATTTAATATAACTAATTTGACGTTGTAATTATTGGTATTTTTCATTTAAAATCAAACTCTAAGGTTGAATAAAAATGTGCTAATATCTAAAACATTGAATAAATACACCATTTAATATATTCCTTTTAAATAAAAGTTAAACTTATCTAATCTTATTAATAACCTTGATTAAGCTAATATATTACTTTTTAAATAAAAGTTAAACTTATCTAACCTTATTAATAACCTTGATTAAGGTTAAATAAAAAATGTTAATATCTATAATATCAAATAAATATACTATTAATACATATCTCATAGTTGATTTAATAGAACTAATTTGATGTTATAATTATTGATATTTTTTAATAAAACTGTTCGAAATCAACAAATATTCAAAAAATAAAAATAGAACTATTTAATTATTTATCAATCTTGTGAATGATATTTGAGACTATCTAGATTAGACTAGAGCGACAAATAATCGAATTTTTTTAAAGTAACAAATATTCCAAAAATAAAAAGGATATCTGTTGGGTTTCGGATATCCGATAGGTCGATAAGTTTAGGTGTAGTTTTGAACCTATAAATTTTGTGAGTTCGGATTTGTATGGGTTTTGTAAGTGGGTTGAGACACCAATGCACCCCTACTCATTACTCACTCCTGATTGTATTGTAGGTTGGACATGTGTGTGTGTACTTACATACATGGCCGCCGTGTCGTCGAGGTAGCTGGACGCCGCCGAGGCGAAATTGGCGCCGGTGAGAAGGCTCTTCCCCGACGCATCTGGACTAAGGTACGGCGGCGAGCTGCTCTCAAAACCAAGCGATTCAGCTGCAATTATTTTACACCCAAAAAAATAATATCAATCACCAGAAGCTTACCAAAGTTAGTTTTTTTTTTCGAATATAATGTACTCTCGTATGCTACTAGTCTTTTAAATATCAATCACCAGCTTACCAAAGTTAGTTTTTTTTTCGAATATAATGTACTCTCGTATGCTACTAGTCTTTTAAATATCAATCACCAGCTTACCAAAGTTAGTTTTTTTTTTCGAATATAATGTACTCTCGTATGCTAGTAGTAAATGATTTATTAATCACGGACTTACCAAAGCTATTTTTTTACGAATGTACTCTCGTATGTTACTAATCTTTTAAATATCAATCACATAATAATAAAAATATATTATTTTTTTAATATTTTTGTTTGTGATATAACTGATGGTTAATATTATGTAGAACTATATTTTTAGTAGCTACCTGCTTGTTTAATCGTTATCTAGCTTTTGGGTTTTAATTCATTTTTAGATTAGGTAGATTTTCACAATCTAGATATAAAATTTGAACAGTTTGTTATACGGATTTAAATTCTAGAAATAATTGTAGTTATTAGAAGCTGAAATTCTAGAAATAGTTGTAGATATCAGACAACTAGAGATAGCTAGAGATTATCGGTAGTTAGTTAGTCTGAATAGTTAGATAATTTGAGTATCTAGCTGATGAGAATTTAAAAAAGCTGATATATTTTTAGTTTTCGGATTTTAATTTATTTTCAGATTTTGTGGTTACACCGTTTGTTTCAACTATAGATTTTAGAAGTAGCTGCAGCTGACAGAAACTATCAAATAAGTGAATTGAAAGTATCAAATAAGCTAAGCAAAATCTTTTAGCGAAAGTAGTGCGATCGAAACCATGTCTTTTTGTAGAAATTAAAAAGCAAAATCAAATCCCGAGGTTAATAACATAACCGGTGATGTCGGTGACGATCTTGCCGTCGGAGAACCTCCCGGTGGGCTCGTGGCCGTCGTAGTTGACGCCGTACGGCACGTAGTTGGCCTTGAAGACGGCGCCGGGCAGGTAGTTGTTGTTGCCGACGTCGGTCGTCGAGTCCCCGAACGAGATCACCGCCGGCACGATCGGCTCCGCCTGGACTCCGCCGCCGCCCGTCGCCGGCGAGAGGATCAGCAAGGTCGGCAGGGCCACCAGCGCCAGCCTTCGTGCCATATTTGCTGCGTTCTTCTGATTGATGAATGAATGCATCCTTAACGTTCCCAATGCAAGCTCTCTATTTATAAGTGGATTTTTTAAATAATATTTTTTAATAAATAAATAAATTTGTACTATGATTTTGAAAAATTGCAGAAGTAGGTACCGGTCGGTACTTGAAGTGCCGACTGGATACCACGTTAGCTCTATTCGTCACTTTAAGTGCCGACTGGTGCCACGTCAGCTCCAATCGGTAGTTCAAGTGTCGACTAGAGCTGGTGTGATAGAATTTGATAGGGGGATAGCATCCAACTGGAGCTGATGTGATGGAATCTGATAGGGGGCAGTATCCAATCGACACTTGAAGTGTCGATCGGAGCTAACGTGACACCAATCGGCACTTTAAATATCGACCGGTATCTATTTTTGTAATTTTTCAAAATCGCCATACATATTTGAAAGTTTCTTTTAAAAAATATTATTTCGGGAAAAACGTCGTATCTAACTTTCTAAAATTAAATTTAGATAATTTTTTAAAAAATCAAGCCGCAACAGTATTTATAAATGATTCCCTATCTTTGGAATCTTTCTTTTATATGTTCTCCTAAATTACCTCTTATTTATCTCAAAGTAGGAATTCCCTTTAAAATATAGAAATTGAGATTGTAGAGATATTGTTATGAACCGAATGATTTTTAGGGATCAATTGAATTTAGAATGATTCATGAGTTTAGAATGATTCATATTTAAAGTTTAAGGAAAAAAATAGCAACTCAGGCCTTAAAAATAGTTATAGTCTCGTTCATATATATACTTATTCCGATCAAAAAATCTTATATCTATTACTTTTTGCATCAAGATGAGAAGAAAACAAACTCATCCTAATACATTAATTAAACAATACTTTGGAAACACAATTTTTAGAAACTTTACTATTTCAAAAAACTACACTACATTCATGACAATACCACAGTTTATAATACCACAGTTTTGGAAAATAGTGTTTTGTACCAAAGTTTTCAATACTGTGTATTGAGTACAATATTTCTAATACTGTAGTTTACTTTACATAGATTTCAGATGGAGTTGTCAAACACCTTTCAGTATATAATACTATAGTATTGCTCAATACTACAGTATTGCTTCCAAAACTACAAAAAACCATGTTCCCCAACAAGGTTTTCCATGCATGTATTCCTCGTGATATATTAAATAATATTACTACTACATTAATAAAAAAACCATATGGTTGACACCATAACAGATGCTCGTTCAATAACTTTTTAGAAAAAAATGTAATAGATAGAAGATTTTCGGACGGAGAGAGCATTTAGTATTTTCGGAGGAAACCCTAATTTGTGAACGTGTGGTTGGCTGATTTTTTTTGTCGGAGCAATTGGTAGTTAGCTGCGATAATTAAGAAGGTGCAAGCTAAAGCTAACTGTGCCGACACGACGGCTGTCTAATTGCGCAATTAAATGGGCGGTTGCATGATTACGTGTAACACAACTGTCAACTGCTTAATAGTGACAAATAATTCCTTTTTCGTACACTTTCGATCGTCCCACGAATACTTAATTTGGTTTTTGAATTTTTTTTCTCCCTCTCTTATTAATCCACGTATAATTATTGCGTTCTTGCAATCTAGCCAATCAAGGGGTGACATAATTAATTCGATATTGTTTCTTGGAACTATTAATTTGTCTGGCGATTGCTAAAAATTGAGCTTTTATGATACGGGGAGAGATTACCTCCAAACTATTAGGGCTTGTTTGGAACGGGATTCTTTTTAAGAAATTTTAGAGAATTTAGTTCTATTCATGCGAAAATCCAATAAAATTCGAACATTCCAAATGCGTTCTTGCAATCTAGCCAATCCAAGGGATGACATAATTAATTCGATATTATTTCTTGGAACTATTAATTTGTCTAATAATTTGCTCAAAATCAAGTTTTTTTTGAATGGGTAAAGTTCCATCGGCCGACGGAAGTTAGCTAACTTCCGTCTACTCATTTCCGTCGGTCAAATGCCGACGGAAGTTAGCTTCTTCCGTCGGACGGAAAAGGGCAGCCGACGGAAGTTGAGAGTTACTATTTTTTGTCCCCTAAAACTTCACAGAGAAACCATTTTAAATTTTGTTGATCCCTATAAATCAATCACTCCTCTATAATCTCAATTCTTATATTTTTTTAATAAAAAGAGGATTAGAAAATAAGTTTAATGAACAGGTGAGTGCAGCAGTCAGGGTTCTTCAGTCGTCCCTGTCATATTTACTTCTATGGCTTGCAAATCAGATTAGATTATATACAATTTCATATACCTACGAGTAATTAATTAACGTGTGATTTCATTTTTTTCTTGTATTAAATGCAACGTGAGAGTAAAAATAGCTCGAAAATGAGAAGAAAGTAGTAGTGTATATAAGATACAAAACTATTTGTTTTAAACAACTCTTAATACAAATCTAAAACGACTTTCTTCGTGAAACCGATGTAATATTTACTGGTTCTTGGCTTGCTTGTAGTGATGCTTCCTAAACTTATCCTTGACTAAAAACTGTGCCAAAATAGGTTAGGTTAACTATACATAGGATACAGTTAAGTATAAGCGCTCCTTTGGAACGTATGAATTTTACAAGATTTTTATAGGAATTACACTAAATTCTCTAAAATTCCTTTAAAAAACTCTATTCCAAAGGAGAAGATATGTTTGACATAATTCTAGATCCAATTTTTTTGAGCTGATCTTAACTAGCTTCAAGGAATCTTGAATTTGGAGCTATGAATAGCTCGAGGATATTTAGCTAAGCAATCTAGCTTTATTTTGGACTAAAAAAATAAAGTTTAAATCATTTTATTATACTATACAAATCCATATATAACACGAATGTTTAAGTTGGAGTGGTACTAAACATGTCTAAAACATGGATATGTTTGGAAAGCTGTTGTATGGTACTTTTTGATTTCTAAAATCTTATATATGGAGCCCTCCAAAAAAAATTTAATACGTAAATCTTATTACCGTCGAATAGACTCTCAATATCATATTTCCTATATTTTATTTATGTATCATTGATAGGTGGACTTAACTTATTAAATATCTTATCTTATATTTTATTTGTATTTCTTGTATCGTATTGACGGATGAGACTAGAGTGGATAGGGAGCGAGAGTCATTCTCTATAAGTACGAAGATGAAGGAATATTTAGGGAGTACCTTATTTTTGGAAATCTTTTAAAGTATATGTTAAAGCTATTTTTTAAGTTATAAACTCTAAATTTTATTACAGTGAATTCTTTTTGAGATGCTCTAAACCATAGTAGGTAACCAATAGTTACCCCTCAATTCTGGTTCTGAACTGAGCTATGTACGAGACAAACTACTCAGACGATAATTTTTAAATTTTAAATTTGAGTTTTGAATTTTACCGGTTATACTGTAACTTACCATCATGGTGAGTGATTTTTTAAAATAATACATTTTTAATTTATTTTTTCAAATCCGGTATGTGAATTTCAGCATTTGCAAAAACAGCCTTATGTCGGTAATTAGTCTGTCGATTTATACCGTTTGACTCTAAATAGGTGGAGTATAGCCCTATAGAAAACTATTTTTGTACGTTCTGAAATTCACACACTAGATTAAAAATTTTTGAATAAAAATATATTATTTATAAAAATCTGAGTTGGTTTGAAAAATTGACGGCAAGAGATTGTGGGCCTGGCCCATCCATAAAAGGCCCCGTATGGCTGGCTTTTATTACAGACCCATTCCAATCGGCAACGGATAATCCATCCGATCCGATGTTTGGACATCAATTTAAAGGATTAAATGTAAATTAATTATAAAATTAATTACAAATTTGGAGGATTATTCACTAAACAAAATTATTAAGCCTAATTAACCCATGATTAGCAAATGTTTATGGTAGCATCATATTGTCAAATCATGATGTAATTAAGATCATTAGATTTATCTCGTGAATAATCACCGATTATAAATGAGTTTTATAAATAGTATATATTCCCAACATTCGATGCGACGGAACTAAACTTTTGAATAGTTGAACAAATGTATTTTTGAACATGATATTAATTACCGTGTCCCGTCACTCAGACTACAAAAAATGAAAAACAAAGATGAAGCCAATATCCATCAGATGGATTACTGCATCAGAGGATAAAGTAATTAAGATCTGGAAAAAAGAAAGAGATAAAGTATTATAAAAATAAATATGTGATTATTACATAGGAACCGGTAGGCTGTAGGGCCTTTCAGCATTTGCAATGCAAACTTAACAAGATCATATCAGTCCATGTTAAAGAGTGTTTCCATCACCTCAGTAAACACGAGTAGACAATAAAACTTGAGATAAAAAAAAATAAGTACAGAAACCTTCAAGGAATAATCTTATTGAGCTCTATAAAAGTGTAATAGTAACAGTATATGCTGACATGCCACAAGCCCAAGTAAGAACCTGAAACACGTTTCGCACAGCACATTTTTAGGGTTCCTTGGAACACAGAAATTTCGAAGTATTTTCGTAGGATTTAGTTCAAATCCTCCAAAAATTCTATAAAAATTCTCAGTTCCGAAGAAATCCTGCATATATAGAGTGTGTCAGCTGTCACTGCCAACATTATTTTCACTAATCAAAGTGTTGAAGAGTCTGTGTTATCTACATGCAGTAGCACGATTTTTTTAAAATAATATTTTTTAAAAAATCAAATTTGTACACCGATTTCAAAAAATTGCAAAAGTAACAGGCGGTCGGCACTTGAAGTGCCGATTGGATGCCACGCCAGCTCTCGTCGACACTTCAAATGCTGACCACCTGTTACTTTTGTAATTTTTTAAACTTGACATACAAATAATATTTTTTTAAAAAAAATATTATTTTTTAAAAAATTCCAGTAGCACTGCTGGCTGACACCATGCAGAGCCAGCTGCCCAGCTCCACTGATTTATGTAACGAGGTTGATGCCCTCGGCGAGCAGGGAGTCGGCGATCACTTGGTTGGCCGCCTCCGACGGGTGCACGGCGTCCCAGAACACGTAGGTCGTCGCGTTCGGGCAAGTGCCGATCGACTTGGGGTTGCAGAGCAGCACCGTCGTCTCCACCGTCCCTGTCCCGCAGCATCCCCGCCTCGCCTCCGTGAATCCTAGCATGCACACCACCATCGTCATCAATGGCGAGGCGAATCCTGAATCCACAGTTGCATCGATGCAAACAGTTGTGAGTTTGTCACCTTGCGATTCGGGAGAGGTGACGAGGCTGAGCAGGGGAGTGTAGATGTCGAAAACGGCGATCTTGAGGTCGGGGAACTGGCTCGACAGCGAGTCGACGGTGGCGTTCATCTTGCCGTTGAAGTTCTCGGAGTCGCTGTTGAGCCTCGACACGCACCCGCTGCTGCCATGGCCGAACAGCGTGATCGCCGCCGGAAGGCAGCCCAACGGCGGCAACGACGTCACGCCGATGCGCCGTGCTCCCATGCCGTAGAGTTGCTACACAGTTTGGTCCAACGTTACGCAAAAAAAAACATGATCTTGGTGTCATTATGCCGGTAATTCGATTTCTTGGAAGCTGGTAATTAATCTCAGTTGCTTACTGTCACAGTGTCGCTGAAGATGCTGATGAGGCGGTCGGAGAACTGGTCGGCGGTCTGGGTCTTGAAGAGGAAAGGATTGATGTAGTAATTCTGGACGAAATCACTCGCGCCGGCGCTGATGATGTACAGTGAGCCGTTGATGATTGACTGGGCCTGGCTGCTCCCGGCCACTGCTGCCAGCTTAGATTGGTACTCTTTGAAGTACTCCAATTGTTGGGACAAAGGAATAGCATGCTGCATCACACAGTTTATCCAAGTTAGACATCACCATGACACCATTTACACCCTCACATAGATTTGCAGGTACACTGGTGTCCGAAAAACAGTAATAAAGCTGCTCCATTTATGAAACGTGAGTTCATAAATTTATGAGATTTACATGAAAGACGTTCCATTCACCTGGAAGGTAAGGTTTGGATACTTACATACAGAAGTGCAGTGTGGTCATAGTAGCCAGATCCTGCAGATGCAAAGTTGGCTCCAATCAGAAGGTTATTCCCAGACGCCGCTGGGCTCAGATATGCAGGGGCATAGCTTTCAAACCCCAACGTCTCAGCTGCAACCACAGAAAGTTGTGTAGAGCGGGATCTTTGTTAGGAAACGCAGCTGCAACCTAGATGATACACATTGAAAAAAGTTCACTTTTGGCAAGAGTAAGAATGTAACCAGTGATGTCAGTAGCCAGCTTGCCGTTGCAGAACCTCCCCGTGGCTACCTGGTTCTTGAAGTCCCTTCCGTAGGGAGGGTAGTTTGCCTTGATGATGGTGTAGAGGTAGTCATTGTTACCTACGTCGACCGATGAGTCACCGAACGTCAAGACCGCCGGCACGAGCGGCTGGGCTTCACCACCATGCGTGCCCAGCAACAGGAAGAGAGCCAAGACCAGCAGCAAGCACTTATTCACCTCCATTGGAGTATCCTCTGGAAGAGTCAAAGAGAAGTGGGTTCTGGTCTAGCAGAACGTTGTGAGCTTGTTTATATAAGTGTTCCTGCAAATATATAGTTAATGTAGTTTGTTATGAATCCATAATTATAAGCATGTGCAAGCTGCACTGATAAGACCAGTAAGCAACTAACATATACCCCAAAATTTATTATCCAAATAAACTATAAGCTAATTCCTATTTTCATTGGTGGCAAAAAAGGTCCTGTTTTAAAGCTTTTCGGGTTTATTTGCGTCTCTACGTCATCTAATGATAAAAAATGTCTCAAATAATGATGTTATAAACTAAACATATACAATAAACTCAGATTTTAAAAGTCGTTTAGAACATGACAATGGGATTCTTAGAGCTTTTTTGGATAGCAGCTTATGTAGACTGTTAAGTTTAAGCTGGCTTATGAATAAAGCAATGCTGTCTAGAAGAGGCCTTAATCAGTAGGACCTATTGTCATCCAGTGTAGTGATTCTTTTTTTTGGTTTAGTGTGTGGAATGATATCAGTGTTAATATTAGTACCTGCTCGTGGCAATGTGCCAAATCCAGTCTCCATGCCCTGCCTTGCATGGTTGTCCACATTAATTCTTCCATCTGCAATGGCGACTATTTATTAGATTGATAAGGAAACGTGGGTAGTTGAAGGGCTATTGATGCTGTGATGAGGCACATCAGCACTAGAAGTGCCAGGAACAAGGTGTAAGCACCAACAGCTACTACACAACCACTAGTGAGTTATTGCACATGTTGTACTAACACAATGTATGTATGCAGCTGGAACTGGAGCTATTGAGTGATTTGAGTCCAACTGGAAAGATCATAACATTGGTTGTATATTTTGGTGGAGGACATGGTTCGAAACAATGCAAGGAAAATAAAAGGAGCTGCTAGACTTGACAATAAATATGCAGATCTTTCAAGTGCTGTAGTGTACCACCGAGCAAGGCTACAGTACAGCACTGAACGTACAGTGCTGCCACTGGTTGAGTGGCTTCCTTAAATGCCAGTGACACGATACTTCCCTACGACCAATACTCCAAGTAAGAGGAATACATGCAGTGCAGGAGACAAGATGTCAGGTGACCCATTGCGACAACTGAGATAGAATGCTGCAGGGGAAGCTAGAGGGAATTCAATGGTCAAATTGTTGATAAATTTATGGCATGGTGTATGTAAGTATAGCAATATACTATTTCTTGTAAGATTCTTGTGCTTGTGGATTTCTGGGACCAAAGATGTTCATGTACTTTTTAAGCATGCTGTTGCTGTATATGGATCATCAAGATCCTACCTAATATATGAGCTGGCAGATTTTAGACGCATAACTGATTTTTGTACATGTCCTGATTTCAAATGTTACAGTCCAGTCCTCCGGTTGAGAGTTGAAAATAGGTACTAGACCGAATTTCCATTTTAAAAATCCAGTATTAGGTCCTGTTTGAATGACCCTTGTTTATTTTTAGAGACTAAAATTTAGTCTTATTTAGTCCGTAAAGTCCTAAACAACCTTACTTATGGAGATTAGACTAAAGTTTAGTTTGTAAGTCATTTTGGTGTTGTTTATAGAGACTAAAAGTATAATACATACTCCGCTCTCATTTATGAAACTCTCATAAAATATTATTTAGTTCCTACATCCAAACAGAAAGACTAAACTTTAGCCCTGAAAATAAGCAAGTTCACATGGCCTTATAAACACAAACCATTTAGATATGAAGTAGACATACAAACTTATTGATGATATGATCCTTGTTTACTAACACGTACTGCAGTGAATATATGGTCTCTCTTATTTATACTATTGAAAGCTTATCCTCTTACATTAACAAAAGGACTTTAATATGTGTTAGACAGGACTTTAATATGTGTTAGACGAGTAATTTTATGGTCATTGAAGAGATACTAGAATTTTTAGGGTTAATTTTAGTATCTCCTGGTACCTGAGGTACCAGGAGGTATCAAAATTAACACCGAAATTTATGGTATCTCCTTGTGGACTCTAAAATTTCTCGTGTTAGAATATGTAAGAAGGCAGAACTGTATGCTAATGCATTTAAAATGTGAAACTAACTATTCATAGGAGGAAAAAGCTGGGCACATAAGCAGAAATCTGTGAAAAAATAAAAATACGAGCAATAAATAGAGATAAATAATTTAATATATTTCATTTCATTGTAATATGTTCAGAGCATGCCATGTCTAATGGATGTTACAAAAACATTTGGAAAATAGTTAAGTGGTAACGAAGTACAACATTCAATCAAGGTGGGTTCGACTGTGATGAAAATCTGAGAAAAGAACCAGGGTGTGTAAACGTGACTATGAATATTTAAGAAGTAGATCAAGTTTCTTTTAAATGGAGGAGGATCAAGCATCAAGACAACATATATTATCATATTAGCATGAATTTTGAATGATTAAAACACACTTACATTACAGTGAAGCTTCTGAGAAGCAACATGCTACGTATTTTTGAGATACACTTGCTGTTACTAGCAAGAATGGACCCAGTGAAACTGGTAAATTTGGATGGCTGCCAACAATGTTCAAGTCAGATATGGTAACAACTGTACTTTTATAGAGAATGACAAGAACGACTCAAACAACACCGACATACTTAATGTTGCCCTGCATAAGAGCAGAGTTAATTAAAACAGTGTATGCATGCATGCATAGCCAAGAAATAATATTGTAACAGTAAGATTACATCAAAAGGTGTAATAAAAGTAGGAGCATTCTAGATTACGATCGATCATTTGACACACTTAAAGCATGAGTTCATCGTAATACAGTGAAAATGACTATTTTTTAGAACACTGCTGGTAACAACAAAATAGTTGCTTTTGGGTAACTGGGGATTGGCCAAGGTGCTAAAGTCAATGATCCAATTCTTTCCTGACAAATTGACAATTTCTTACAAAAGATTGGCATTATCATATTAAAAAGATGAATATATATATATATATATAATTTACTATAATCTGAATCAAATGGCTGTAGATTGAATAATGAACTTACCATTGCAAGGAGCCAAGGATATATGGAGAAAGGACCATCTTCTGTGTTTAACATCAACATTGACTGCCCTACTTCATATGAACCACCAGTGTTGCAAGTTGCAAGTTTAGTTCAACCCATTTCAGTTATAGTAATCCATGGGGTATTGATGGCAATAAATATTAAATATACATTCAATGATGAACAGAGAAACGGATCAAATACATTCATTTGTATAATTTACCAAAATTAGATAATAAAGAACCATGGACAATCACGTGGTTCCAAGATAAAAACATTATCCCACAGATTATACGGTGCATTAATAGTTGATAGCTGTAAATAAAAAACGTGACATGCAACTGAGGTTTATAAGGTAAAGCAGAAACAGGTATAAATTCAACTGGGGCTTTCGTCCTAAATGGGAGAAGAGCATTTACATAAAAGAATAAAAGATGCATGATCGTGTTTATTAGCAGCAAAATTCAGTTGGATGTCATCATCAATGTATTCAGATTTCAGCAGAAAGCCAGATACGACCTATGTGGATTCTTTTTCTCAAACAGTACACGTACATTGCATAACATAGAATAAAACCAGAAAACTGTTCATCACAGAGTGAATATGATATGATGTACTGTGTCTGTCATCCATAGGACTGTAGTAGTGAAATGTCGTTGGTTCCTACAGAACTGCTTGAAACAAGGGATTTTTTTTTTCCAAATACCTTTGAGAATTGGATTGTTTCCTGTGAAAAACTTGTGTTCCAAACAGAGTTGAAGATGATGAGTTTCATTAGGACAGCACAGTTATGGGAAACAATGACAATGCAACTAACATCATGAAACATACAAGAACAAAGATTATGGGAAACAATGACAATGCAACTAACATCATGAAACACACAAGAACAGAGATATCATTATCATGCAATATTTTAACAGTAAGAGCATCGAATGGTCCATCAAGTCATCATTGAGATGATATGAAATTCAAATTGTGAAATTGTAAGTACAAGAATACCCCACACATTCAACGATCAGTGAACTAACATCATTTATATGGGCAGCAAAAGATTATGTCCCTACTACAGATGAGTGAGGAGCTTTTCACATTACCATCCAAAAAATCAGTGAAAGTTTGCCATTTAACCCCCCAAAATTGAAAGATAATCGCGAACAGGTGTCTTAACCAACAGGCTAAGTGCCTAAGCCTGCAATGTTTTACTGGTATCTGATAATGGAAGCAGCATACAAATAGTATAGGGCATTCTTCCAATACCTATGTCCTGCTTCTTTTTGACTAGATACTCACTGAGTGGCCAGCATCAGCATCCCAGGTTTGACATGAAACAGTAATGTACCTATTAGTAACTTGATCTCTGATGCTGATCATCAGTAGAGGCAAATTACAAAATCTTTCGAATCCAAATTGGTATCAAGTTCATCGATGACCCTGATCAATATCCCATCCAAAGCCACATATGTGATCAAAACTGTATCGAGTCTTTGATTTTCGTTGTAGGTGTAATCATCATCCACCAAAGTTTGTATAATCTCAAACTGTTCCACCACACACTGACACACCTCATGCACCCTGTTTAGCAAAACGAAGCACACACCATGTTTCACAGCAGCTTCCTCCGCTGCGACCTCCTCCTCCTCCTCCCATGTTGCGCCCACGGCAGGAATGGTGCCAACATGAGCCCGGTCAGGTTCCACGGCCGTCCACCACCTTCCTCCAGCGGACCACCGACATCTCCTCCACAGTTCAGCCCATCGTCAGAGTCGGAATCCCCGCGATCAAGTGTACCCTCACACACCACCACCTTCTGGTCGCCAGCAGTAGTGTTTGCCTCGCCGTTGCACACCACTGCCGCATGTGGTTTATTTGGTTCGGCGTCACCGCCACCCACCAATGTCCCTGAGTTGGACACGGCAGCACCTCTGCCGCACCCCGGAGGGTACGTCCGCACGGCGGAGACGAGGCGCGCGAGCAACCCCGCCGCAGCTGGGACCTCGATTCCGGCCGTCGATCCGTTCCCCTCGACGCGATCGGTCCCCTCGGCCGCCGTGAGGACCGTTTGTCTTGCGTGGGAGGGGGCTCTCGTCGCCGTGCGCGCCGATGGCTTCGGGGGTCGAAGAAGGTCGGCGGTGGAGGGTCTGGGTTGCAGCTCTTGCTCCAGCGAGTGCGCGGCACGGTGGTGGCGGCCGCATCCCGGCGGGAATATGCGCACGGCCGAGGCGCGGTGGCGAGTGGCCGGAAGGGCGACGAGCATCGGAGCCGCGGAGATGGCGGTAGTCCGGCCGCCGGCGGAGGGAAACGAACGGAGGATTGCAGAGGAAGGAACGATTTCTCCGAACAGCCACGTGTCGTTTCTCTAAATTTATTTACCGCTAAACATTCGAACCATCTCTTCCTCGAATATTTAGATATTATTTTAAAATATTAAATATAGATTATTTATAAAATATATTTATAGAGATGAATTAAAGAGTATAATTACATTATGATTTGACAATATGATATTATAATAAATATTTGCTAATTTAACCCATGATTCAAATACCTCCTATATATACACACACAAAAATATTTTTTATCACCTAATAAAAATGTTTTAAATAAATGTAATGTTGGACGATAATATTTACAAAATGAACACTATATAATTTGTTCTTATGTTTTAGTAATTGAAAACTCAATATTTTATGTGTTGGAGTAAATGTTTTAGTTTTGATCGACTGTGTTACACTTTCTTTTTTAATTTTTTTTTTAACAAGGTGATGAAGCATTTTCACCAAGTATTAAAATATTTTTCAAATATATATATATATATATATATGTGCGCGCGCGCTAATGATTTATTGTGAAATTTGGAGATTTTACATGCTAAAATAATTCTTGGAACTCCACGTGAACGTGTCTGGTTTTTATACGGCTCTAGATTAAAAAATTGGAAATGATATAACCTATTTCTAAGAAATCCTAAATCTATAAATATTAAGAATATTTGATTGAGTAATGTACGTAGTTTTTATTTTATACTAAGAATAAAAATCTAAACTATTTTTATTACACTGTATAAATTTTAGATTCAGTATAAATATCGGAGTTAGAGTTTACAAACATACCTTTTACAATACATCTTTATAATTCTAGCTATCCAAACAGTAGAAAACTATGAAAATCCATAAATTATTTCTAAAATCAAGTTTTAAATTCAAAATATAAACCACAACTCAGCCAATCAACCATACATAGATATATTTTGCCACTATGTGTTGTATGGCATGCAACAAATGAGATCCTCTATAGTCAACCTCACCGGTTGCAGAGGACAGTCGCTTCCTCCACACTATCAGATCCACGCTGAACGGTACGGATCACGATACAGAGTACACTCGAAGCTCTCTGCAATACAAGCCCTATCAGCTAGACTGATAAATATCGACCGCTAATCAAAGAGTGATAAATGATAATTTTTCATGAATATTTAATTATTGATTAGCTTATTTACACAACGAATCTTTTTTAACAGAGTAAACAATGAATAATAAAGTCATTCTAGTTAATTTATTAATTCTTTTCCATAGTATAAAAGTAGGTCAAGAGGATAAAGCATTGTTTTTCATCTAGATAAAGGGCATACAATCATATTTTAAAATGTTATTTCATAAACCTTCTATCTTTGTACACATTTTAGCATTTAAATATATGCAAAAACAGAAGAAAAAAAGATGGTTTACTGCTGTCAAGAACAACTCTTGATTATATTTTCATTCTATAATAATGATATATAAAATCATCTAAATCAATACTTCCTCTATGACTCTATCCCATAATATAACAAACTATGACTGAATTTGATATTTCATAGTACATCGAATATGGACATAGTACATCGAATATGGGCGGTAGCAATTTATAATTGGATTTGATATTTTATAGTATAATAAATCTAAACAGGTGCTATCTAGTTTAATATCAAATCCAAATATAATTTCTATATTATAAAATTTTCATTCTGTAATAATGATATATAGTATCATCTAAATCAATACTCACTCCATCTCATAATATAGCAAACTATTATTGAATTTGACATTTCATACTACAATGATTCTAGACAGTAGTAACCTATGAAAGAATTCGATATTTCATAGTACAAAGAATCTGTATAGTGCGTTGTTCAAATTCATTACACTATAAAATATCAAATCTGATCATAATTGCTATATTTAGGGTGTATTTGGTTGAGCCGTAGATTCTGAAAAAGCTGCTGTGAGCTGTGAGTTGTGGAAAAACTATTGTGAACTGTAGTAAAGCTGAAAAGCTGTTTGGTTAGAACAATTGCGGATTTATATTTTGATAGTTCATAATGTTTAGTTACATTATTAATGTGCAATTTTACATGAAAGTCATTATAATCATGAAATTTTGTAATGTTTATATTAAAATTATATATTTTTAAATTACACTAAAATGATATATTTTACTAAAATTTTACTTTTTCAAATTTCATATGAATTGATATGTTTTGATAACATTCGAAGTTGAACTGTAAAGCTATAAATTCTGAATTAAAGATGTTCGAAAATCTATATGGGCTTTCTTCCAACGGCCCAAAGTTGTACGAAAAAAAAAACTCGACCCGCAGCTCCGCTCACGGCGAGGGTGAGGCGCCGCCGGCCGCGCGACCCCGTCCGCTCCCCCCCGCCGCCCATGGCCGATCCCTATCGCGCTTACGTCCCTCACTCCTCCGCACGGCACGGAGGTATGCTTTGCGCGCGCGTGCCCTCTCCTCCCGCCCAAGCCGGTCGGGTTCTTCTGCGTGGCTCCTGCGGCGGCGTCTCGAGTCGAGCCGAGTGGACGAACGGCCGTCGGATGAATCGGGAACCGTTTAGTGGCTGGAGGCTGCTTGGTTCCTGCTGTTTTCCGTGGAATTCTCGTCCATTTAGCTCGTTCTAGGCTCGATTTTTCCGGATAGTTCAGTTTTTTTCCTTTTCAATTGGTACTAATCCGCACACTGCAAATGGGAATACAGGTGAGTCAGGACTCGCGTAGTGCAATCGAGTGGATAATCTCCAGCCTGTTTTAAGCTCTGATTTTACTAGCATCCCCGGCCAAATTAGCCCTAGAGTTTAGTTTCTGATTGGTCCTGATTTGTCGCTGCTAGGTTGCTGAATGTTTAGACGTAGTCCAGCTGGATGTAATGTCTCTGCTTATGTTGAGCTAGAAAATTCATGGATTTTTAAGGTGCTTTGATAGGATGTATTGATGTAGGGCCTATTTAGTACAACGTCAGCTCCGAGATTCACATTGGATCTAAAGTTTTTATGATAAAATATAGTGATTTAAACTTTTTTAGTCCAAAATAAAACAATATGATTAAACTAAATATTCTTAATCCAAACACAACTCCATATCCAAGATTTATTGGAGCTAGGCTTGACCAGCACCAAGAAATCTTGGATCTGGAGCTGTGCCAAACGGGGCCGTAATATTTCGCTAAATTGGACATTTGTTTTGACTTTTGAGGATCATGTGAGGTCCAATTGACCCACAAAATTTTTTTTGTTGAATTGAACTACTGTGCAAAGAAACTACCTTTATGGATTTTGCAGCACTTCTTTCCATGTATGAGAAGTTGAGAACTATTGATCGTTGGAGGAAGCATGGAATATCCGGTTATGATGCATAGTCTTGAAGCGCACTACGTTGGCAACAATGGATCCCTTGTTGGAACCAAATTAATAACTGTCTCTTACATTTCAGCTGCAGTGGGTAGGATAGATTGATGTGTTCTTAAAAGTATATAAGAATAACTATTGATGTGTTCTTAAAAGTATATAAGAATAACTAATAACTATCTAGACAGAATTAAACATGGTGAAGATGATTATAGAAGGGTGTAGTCTTCACTGGTTTGAATTTGTGCCTTAATGAGACATGCATTCTCTTTTGCCTTTTGCTTTCCTTTTCTTGTTTGTTCTTAGGTTGACAGCAATATTTATCCTTGCATTGGATGATCAAGCTTCTTTGTTTTACTTAGGTAAATTTATTTTGTTTGCAGATTCACCCGGTGGTTTTCCTGGGCATTTTCCCTCTGAGGGCTCTTATTATGCTTCAAGAATGGCTGCTCTCCATGGAAAATCAGATATGCTTAGAAATGATGTAATACCACTTCACTTTAAGTGGGTCTGTTAGTATTTATTAATAGAAGAATAGCTACCTTTTTGTCACACAACATATTGTTCTGATTTACAGGTACCATTACAACCAAGAGCTTATGGTGTGGATGGTCCAGCGGCAGCCAGTAATCCTGCTTTGTCTGGTCTGGGTGGACTGGGTGCCGGAACTAGCGCTCGGGGACCTAGTCCTTTGCAAGACCCAGCTGCAGTAAGGAGCTCTTCACTAGGAAAAACTGCTAGTATTCCAGATGTTGAGCGCCCCAGCGCCCTTTTGAACCTTGATGGGCCAAGAGAAGATGAATCCAACATTCTCTTTGTTGATGGTCTCCCTACGGATTGTACAAGGAGAGAAGTAGCACGTATCCTTCCTACTTAGTTTCCATATGCATTATTTATATTTTCCCATCTTGTTAGTTTCCTTTTGCAAGCCTTGACTTCCTATGGAAGATTTGTTCCGTCCTTTCATTGGCTTCAAGGACATCAGACTAGTGCACAAGGAGCCCAGGCATGTATGTGCTTTTCCTTTTCAACGCATGTGTCTTTTTCTATCACTTGAAAATATGGTTAGATTGTTCTTTACCAGTTATCATTACCAATGAATCTGTGCATGTGGATTTTAATTCACTCTTTGAACTGAGGTTCTGTTAAACAATACCATATATGTTTATGCGGTACAATATATGTTTCCAGCCATTGTATGAAAACATAGTAATTTAATCACAAAAGGCACCTTTATTTGAACAGATATTTTATTAATTCAAGTGGTTAAGAGTAATTGCAATTATGTTGACTTCTACATATTGAGCATATTTGAATACAAGGTTCCCAGACTTTTACCACCAACTTTTCCCATGGGCCATTAACTAATGCTGCTACCATTTGTCACTATCTTTCCCCAAGGCATTACCTTATTTCCTCTGGGAATGAACAAACAATTGCTTATCTTTGTTTTGTGCTTTTCCTGTTCAACGCATGTGTCTTTTCTATCGCTTGAAAATATGGTTAGATTGTTCTTTACCAGTTATCATTACCAACGAATCTGTGTATGCAGATTTTAATTCACTCTTTGAACTGAGGTTCTGTTAAAAAATACCATATATGTTTATGTGGTACAATATATGTTTCCAGCCATTGCATGAAAACATACTAATTTAAACGCAAAAGGCAGCTTTATTTGAACAAATATTTTATGAATTCAAGTGGTTAAGAGTAATTGCAATTATGTTGACTTCTGCATATTGAGCATATTTGAATACAAGCCACAAGGTTCCCAGACTTTTATCACCATCTTTTCCCATGGGCCATTAACTAATGCTGCTACCATTTGTCACTATCTTTCCCCAAGGCATTACCTTATTTCCTCTGGGAATGAACAACAATTGCTTATCTTTGTTTTTGTGTGGCAAACCCCTTATTCCATTCATCACTGCTTTATTTTTATTTTTTGTGAGGGATTCATCACTGATTTTCTACTGCTGCTTCTATCAGTTTTAATTTGATTTTGTACTGTTACTTGCAGAGTGGTGACAAGGCTTATGTTTTATGCTTTGTGGAGTTCAGTGACGCAAAATGTGCACTAACTGCTATGGAGGCTCTGCAAGGTCGTTCCAGTGTCATTGTTTTGTCATGTTGATATGCTCACTTGATATTGTTTCATATATCCTATAGTAGAGTCTAGAGTTTGCAAGGATGGGAATGGGATCATACTTGTGTAGTTGTGTTCCATTACATATAAAATTAAATGTTATCTTGATATGTGTGCTATGCATAATGCATGACTGTGTTCTTTTCTAGTGGTATTTGACAATTCACACTGGCTTTAGACTCTTGTAACTGACTTTCATACTTCCATGCACTATCTGTCTTCAAAAGCTTTGGCTATTGAGACAACAAGACAGACAAATCACTCACATTTCATACATAAACAAACACAAGGATAGCTAGCAAGAATCCAACTTGCAAGCTGTAAGTTGAGCTTTTCTTGGTTGCACTGGCTGAATTTTTACGTTGTCGTTTTCGCAGGATACCGCGTCGATGAGAGGAAGCCTGATGCGTCGGTTCTTGAGATCAAATTCGCAAGGTTCCCTTTTCGACCACCTGCTGCCGCCCACGATGATAGGAAACGCCTTGGCGCGCACAGCCGCTGATTACAAGCTCCCTCCCCTGGCTAGCTGTGAGTTTCTTGGATCATTGTAAGTTGCTAGCATGAAATCTTGTGGAACAGCAACACAAGGAGAGTGTTTTATGATGCAGATTTCTTTGCAACCATCCATACCCTACGTCGCTGTACACTCTGCATCTTCAGATTCTTTTTTGCTGGGTGTCGATTATGGCAGAAACACTGGGCACAAACTGGTGGTGAGTAATTCACTAATTCCATCAGCAGCTTGTGCTTTTTTTCCTGTAGACTAACCGTTGACGTCAGAGCTGTGTCATGAGCTCATGCGTGGTGTCGTTGACCTCGTGCTCCAGACTGACGCGGTCTCCCTGTGGGGGACCCACATATCGGTGTGCAGTATATATCACTAAACAAAGTAAGTTTTTTTTATCAGTAATGCTTTAGTTTATTTAGGGCTTACTAAGATTAAAATATTTTATCACATTATTGAAAAATATTTTAAACGGATGCAAAATGCAAAATTCAGCTATACTATTTGTAACAGTGAGAAACAACTATAGTGTATTTGGTAGGGCTTTAGTTCCGGCTTTTTTGTTTCGTGGAGTGGATCAGAAAAATGAACTGGAGTGGTGGAGCAGGGTTTATGCAGCTTTAAGTATTTCATTCTAACTTTAATATGGATTTCAGAATACAAAGCTCTACTAAACAGGCCATACATTGGCCATACATGTAATCATGTTGTTATAACAACATGTTTTAGTTAATGTTTTATACGTATAAGGAATCCAATTGTGTTTCACTTTGTTTATTTTATATTTCATTAACCGATGAAACACGATTTACTAAGCGTTGAAACACTAACTATTTTTTTGGAAATTCTACAACGTTAACACTCAAGGCAGGAGACACGTGAGTCGACAGTAATTAGGAATGAGGAGGAGAAAGGATTAAAGGAATGAGAAAATGATATATATATTTTTTATTTTTTATGGTCTCCAATATATAATTAAATTGTTCATTACTCCTCTATATATATATATATATATATATATGGTATAATAGATATAGTTTCACCATTTAGATCCGCAAAGCATTTTTTAGCAGCTCCAATATTTTATACTGTGGGAGGTTTAACTCTACGGAGTTGACTGCTCCACGAAGCTACGGAGTTAAAGTGTTTGTGACAGCTTACAGCTACTTCATGATAGAGTTGGGAATTGGAGCTCTTTTAAACAGGCTATAAATTCCATCATTTTTGAATTTGGATTCATTTTACAAGCTAAACTAAATAGGTATGTGTAAAATAGCAACTTCACTTTATATCCTATTCGAAACGAATTCCGTTGAGTAAATCAAATTTCAAGAAAGTAAAGTAGTTCGAACAGACCCGTAGTCTAGTCTGCTTCTTCCAGACCGGAGCTGTTGATGTGAGACAGGTTGACGTTGAATTCTCCCGCGTCCGGCGATCCGTCGACTTCGCCGTCGAGTCGAGTCTGGCGCTCGTGGACGACGGAGAGGTCAGCGTCGACCGTGGGGCGGCGAGAAGAAGCTCCTCCGCCCGCCGTCGCCGTCGCCGTCGTCCTCGCTGCTGGAAGATGCCGGCGAGGTGCAGCAAAAAACAGTGCGGTGATTTTTAGGCTGTAAAAAATGGGGAGATTTCACCATACCGTACTAATTGAAGATTTATCCAAAGCGTCTTAGGAGGTATTTAGATTCAAGTACTAAAATAAAAAGAGTTAAAATTTAGCCTCTTTAAGGGCTAAAAAACCAAACACCAAGGCTAAAAAGGGGCTAAAAATTTTTAGCCCATTAGCCCGAAAGGAAGAGCAAAATAGGGGCTAAAATGCTCCTTTTCCACCCATACTCATACCATGCATATATGCATGAAAAACAAGAGCAATAAATGAGGGATATTTCAGTCATTATACATAACAATAAATGTTTTAGCCCTTTTTTTAGCCCTTGGATCCAAACAAGGGTTGACTAAAATTTTAGCCATTTTTTTAGTAATTTTGCTTTAGCCCCTTGGATCCAAACAGACCCTTAGTTCAAAAGTTTAGCCTCGTCGTATCGGATGTTTGGACGTTATTTTAGAGTATTAAATATAGACTATTTATAAAACCAATTCATAATCGGTGAATTATTTACGAGACGAATCTAATGAGGCTAATTACATCATGATATGGTAATGTGATGCTATAGTAAATATTTGATAATCATAGATTAATTAGGCTTAATAAATTCTTCCCACGAATAATCATATGATTCTGTAATTATTTTTATAATTAGTTCACGTTTAATTCTTCAAATTGACGTCCAAACATCCGATGTGACATATACTAAATTTTAGTCCATTGAATCAAAACGGAGAGTATATCATCAATTTTTTTGTTAAAAAATACGTGAAATTTTTTAATTTGTGTACGATTTTAAAATAAAAAAGATAAAGCTTATATTACACTGAGTGGCAAATATTGAGCTTATTCTAAACCTGACATGCTCCCCGGTAGAAGTAAATTCCTTTTTTTTGAACTTAAAACTGCTTAAAAGGAAATTACTGCATCCGCTCCTTTGATTTTTAAGGCAATCTTTTTTGCTTTTAATCAAATTTAAAGAAAAATATACAATATTAAAACATATTTCACGATGAATTCAATCAGACTGATGGATTCAATTAGACTAAAGGCATGTTTGATTCAGTTTTTAGTAGCAGAAGATTTTAGTAGCTAGCTAGTCTAAATAACCGAATAGTCTAAGGCCCTGTTTGGGGGAGCTTCTGGCTGACTAGATATTTCTAGTATCTAGAAGCTCCCCCAAACAACACATTGGATAACCTAGATTTTTAAAATCTATAAAAACAGTTAGTCTCTCCAAACCTAGTAGCTGATAAGCTGGTTAATCTCAGCTTCTCTAGATTCTGTAGATTTTTATTTATCCACTATGTGACTGAATAAAACCCACTCACCCAACAACTAGCTACTCCAACCAGCCAGCTAGATACTCGAACAAGCTAATTCTAAGACACTGTTTGGGGGAGCTGCAGATTCTCAGAATCAGCTAGTCCGAGTATCTAGCTGGCTGGTTGGAGTAGCTAGCTATTGGGTGAGTGAGTTTTATTCAATGACATAGTGGGTAAATAAAAATCTGCAGAATCCGGAGAAGCTGAGGTTGGCCAGCTTATCAACTACTAGGCTTGAAGTGACTAGCTGCTTCTGCAGATTTTGAAAATCTGGGCTACCTAAGATACCGTTTAGGGGAGCTTCTAGATACTAGAAGTATCTAGCCAGCCAAAAGCTCCCCCAAACAGGACCTAAGAATTTGCAGCTCCCCTAAACAGGACCTAAGTATCCAGCTAGTGAAGTTCCTAGATTCTAGTTCATTTTTAGATTCTATGACCGTAGATTCTCGTAATCCGGTTTAGAATTCAGAACATTTATTATTCTAGAAGTAGATGCGGCTGTCCAAATCTAAAACTAAACTATAATTTATCTTATAAAAAATCACCCTACGAATGATACGAAACGAAGAGTCGAAACAAACGTGGATTTTTACTGCGGACGGCGTTGCCATCTCGGAAATCACTAGTGCGCACGGGATTTTGATGGATGTTGCCGGGGAGAGCTATCACATATTCCTTCGTGGGTACGGTAGCGAGGTGTCGTTACCGTTAATTTTATTCCGGTGATCATTCTGGTTTGATTTTTAGAATGAAATGTTTTGTACCGATCGATACCGGCATATTATTTTAGAGTCTAATAAAATAATATGAACATATTTAAAATATATGCTGGTATGATTTAATATGATATATTTGAATAAGTTGACATCTCAAATATCAAATATAATATATAGATTGATACAATATAATATATAATACATATATCAATTTTTTTAAAAAAAATGATCGAAACGGAATTTATGATGTCATGCCAAAATTATACTTGTGTTTGTGTTTGTGTTTGATTACCGCCAAAAAACGATTAAATTATTTAACCTTTTTTCCTGCCACAATATGTTATTTTTAGAGAATACCTACGTAATTCTAGACATAACATCGGATAATGTCTAACCATTTACTTTTAGAGAATACCTACTTTTAGAGAATATGCTACTTGATTTGTTATTTTAGGTGACTCTCTATTTTCCTCTCACACTTGCCATATTTATCAAGTCAACCAAACTTGGTACTTCATGGTGTGTTGAGCTTGTTTAATTGTTTTTTTTTTCTTTGCATGCATATAAATTGATAAAATATAACTATATAAAAAATAAAAGGTCGGCATTTAGGTGTCGTTTGGTTCTTTAGTTCAAAAGTTTAGTCCCGTCACCTCGGATGTTTAGATGCTATTTTGGAGTATTAAATATATGTTATTTATAAAACCCATTCATAATCGGTGGATTATTCACGAGACGAATCTAATAAGCCTAATTATGTCATGCTTTAACAATGTGATGCTACCGTAAATATTTTCTGATCATGGATTAATTAGGCTTAATAAATTCATCTCGAGAATAATCATCTGATTCTGCAATTATTTTTATAATTAGTTATCTAATAGTACTAACAAAATGAGCTTCTCTAAAATAGCACTTTCAAGTGTGATCAGTTGCTACAATAGTATTTTCAATTTTTTTTCATTTTCAGAGAATATAAACTGACCATTTTGCCCGCACAGACCCTTCCGAACCGCCGCCCTGCACGCCCCCCTCAGTCGCCGCCACACGGCACCTCTAAAACCGTCGTCGGGGCGGGCACCCCCCTCGGAAAATACCACCACCTTGCGAAGTCCCTACGCGTCGCGCGCGCCCTCCTCCGCGCATGGCACCTGCTCCCACCGCCCCACATGCTCCCTACCCCGGTCTCGAGGCCCCTGTCGTTGCCCCATCCCGTCCGGCCTCGCGTGGCTTTGCTGTCGGCCCGAGTCCCTTCAGCACGGCTGCGTGGCGGCGACGACAGAGGCAAAGTCCGTGCACGACAACGACGGAGGCCATGCAGGAGGAGAGGGTAAAATGGTCAGTTATTTGTCAAAAAAATTGAAAACCCCCGAAAATGCTATTATAACAAATGGTCGCATTCGAAAATGTTATTTTAGAGAAACCCATATTAAATACTATTAGAGAGAACCACTTACTATAATAGTAAATTTCTCCCTTTCTGAGGCATTGACCAAACCAACACGTGCCATAGCATAAGGAGACTCCTCCAGTCTCCGCCGCCGCAGCCAGCCGACGCCTCCCTTCCGTGTCTCCTCCTTCGGCCATCCGCCCGGCCGCCCGCCTGCCTCCGATGGCGCCGCCTCGGAAGCCGGGGAAGCTGGCGCTCCCGTCGCACGAGTCCACCATCGGCAAATTCCTGTGATCCCCGTCTCTGTCTCCCGCTTTTGTTTCGGGTGTGTTGGCTGCGCTGATTGGTTCTGGTTCGGGTGGTGTTGGGGTGTGTGGGTGTTCCGTCAGGACGGAGAGCGGGACGTTCAAGGACGGCGAACTCCTCGTCAACAAGGACGGGCTCCGCATCGTCTCGCAGAGCGATGAAGGGGAGGTATTCATCTGCTTCGTATTTTTCCTTTTCGCAATGGTAGGGCTGGCTGGAGTAGCCATGGTTGGGTCTTCTCTTAGCTTCTGTTGATAGCTTCTGTTGATGATATGGAGATGGTTAGAAATTGGGGTGCGAATTCGCTTGTGGTGGCTAGCGATGTTCCTGGATTCACATTGGAGTGGATTTCGTTTGAGCTCTGGCCACATTTTGAATAGAAATTATCTTGATTCTGGCAATCAGGGTGTTGTTTCATGATGGTGCAGACACATACTTTAAAATTTAACTTACTACAGTTTAGTATTATGAAATTAAATTGCTTAGAATACTAACCCAATGATGTCCAAGCCATGAGCTCTGAATCGGTGAAGTAATTCAGAACCCGGAATGATGTAGAAGTAGGTTGAGTAGCGGTAGGAAGCGTTGATGCCCTTTTAACCCCTTCACCTTGATCCTTTGGTTGCCTGTGAGAGGGTTGAGGGTGGCGACGACCTTCTGGCCACCACCTACACTGTCTGGGAATGGATCTCGCTAGACGGGACTCCTCCAGCACAGCTGTTGATCAGTTGGGTTTAAGGTTTATCAGGGGAAGCTATGGCACAAGATCCAATCTATTAGATATGCACCACTGGCCCCCTTGGTTTTTATATTGCGCTGTGGGTCTCGGGGTGAAGTTCCATACGCAGAATACGCCTCCGATTGTGGCGCATAACAATCCCACATGCAAGGGGTATCTCTTGGATGCTGCCATTCACCTATAAGGCCTATTCCCATAACCGTGAGTTCTGCCCTTTGTTCCTTCTAACGACAAAATCTATTTGGGCCTGGATCACTTTGCAAGCTTGAGATCAACTAACAACTACTCCCTCTGTCCCATAATATTATAACCTAGGACCAGATTTGATATTTCATAATACAACAAATCTGCATATTGTCTTGTAATATTATAGGACGGAGGGAGTAGTAATTAGCAAACATCTGGATATGGTTGTGGGGAAATCCCCAAATAGTTTTATTGTTCTTTGTAGTCCCCGGTTATCTCACTAAGATAATTTTTAGTGAAACAACATGCACTAACATTGTGGCTCGTGAGTCCTTCATATTATCATTGTTTCGACGAGTGGAGTACTTTAGTGAATTTTCATGTTGGGTGTTCACTTGCTTATAGTGTGGGAATGTTCTTTAATACCATTATTGCTGTTATACTCTCTGCAAAAAAAACATAAAATAAACATTACTGTCAATACTCTCCATTTTTTCTTCTGTATCCTCACCTTCTTTCTAATTTCTATCGGCATGCTAAAATTGTTGTAGGCTCCCCCTATAGAACCGTTGGATCATAATCAATTGAGTCTAGATGATCTAGATGCAATCAAAGTGATCGGAAAAGGTAGTAGCGGAATTGTGCAGTTGGTTCGTCATAAATGGACTGTCCAGTTTTTTGCTCTGAAGGTATTATACGGAAGTACATTCTTTGCCTTTTATGGCTTTTCAACTTCTCTCTTAGTTTTAACTATAACCAGCTCCTAATAGTTGTAACTCTCTGTGGGGCCAGTACTCTTCTCATGTGATCTTTTTCCTAACTCTTGCAAAGGATCTTTACATCAATTGATGTATTGTTCAGGTTATACAACTCAATATCCAGGAGACTGTTCGCAAACAGATTGCCCAAGAGTTGAAAATAAGCTTGTCGGCACAGTGCCAATATGTTGTTGCCTGCTGTCAGTGTTTTTATGACAATGGTGTTATTTCAATTGTTTTGGAGTATATGGATGGTGGCTCTCTCTCAGATTTCCTGAAGACAGTCAAAACCATTCCAGAGCCCTATCTTGCTGCAATTTGTAAGCAGGCCAGTGACATGTGGTAGATGCTACCATACAATTTCTTTGCTTGGAAATTGTTACTTTAGCCTCACATGAACCTTGTAATAAAAAAATATTTCTCATGCAGGTGTTAAAAGGTCTTATGTACTTGCATCATGAGAAGCACATCATACACCGAGATCTGAAGCCATCAAATATATTAATAAATCATATGGGTGAAGTAAAATTGTCTGACTTTGGTGTGAGTGCTATCATTGCTAGCTCCTCTGCACAACGAGATACCTTTACTGGAACATACAACTACATGGCAGTGGGTGAAATTTTTTATGTTATTAAATATTTCTGAGTTTGGCATTAAATGTTATCCATTTTTCTATGTTTCATTGAACCAAAGGGAAATTCTGTTCTTGACAGCCAGAAAGAATTAGTTGCCAGAAACATGGTTATGTGAGTGATATCTGGAGCTTGGGCCTTGTTATGCTGGAATGTGCCACTGGTAAATTTCCATATCCTCCCCGTGAAAGCATTTATGAACTCCTTGAAGCTGTTGTCGAGCACCCACCACCTTCTGCTCCATCAGACCAGTTTTCAGAGGAATTCTGTTCATTCATCTCTAAATGGTAATTGTGCTTATTTGATGATTCCTGGTCTCCTTTTTCTAATGGCAGTACTAGCAATTTGTTTTAACTTTTAGTTTACAATCATTTGCTTCTGGTATCCTCCACATTGGTGCACGCTTTACAGTTTACACTGTTACATGCATAATTAAGTGAAAAGGTGACTATAAGAGATCCCTTTAGATATGTGGAGACCTAATTGGTGCATGGTGGAATTGCACCCAACGTCCCAACTACATAATTATATTGTGTTGTATGTGTCCTACAACCTTGAAATATTCCGTTCCTCTGACCTGTGAACCTATTATCTATTAGGTTTGATGTCTTCATATTTGTATGAACTTCTCAATGTTAAGAAGGCTAGTAAATTTTATAAAGAGAGAAATACTCAAGGCTAATTTTCAGTTCCTCTTTTCTGAATCTTCAGTATCCAAAAGAAGGCTAGTAAATTCTATAAAGAGAGAAATACATAAGGCTAATTTTCAGTTGCTCTGTTATTTTTTTCTGGATTTTCAGTATGCAAAAGAAGGCTTCAGACAGGTCAACTGCACAAATCTTATCAGTCAGTGAAAATTCTACTTCGCAAATTATGTTCATTTTAATCCATCATTTACAAGGCTACCTCACTGATCTCCTTCTTGTCGCTTCTTTCCTCTGTGCTGTCTTTGATGCTCAGACTCATCCATTCCTCAGCATGTATGATGACCTGAATATAGATCTTGCTTCATACTTCATAACAGCTGGATCTCCGCTTGCCACCTTCAATTCAAGTAAATGATACATAACTCATCTCTTTTTAGCATCCATTATTCCATTTTGTCATAATAGACCTTTGCTACTGCCATTCTTTACGATTCCCATGGATGATCTGTTCAAGGAACCCTCACACATTCCTGTTTTTCTTCATAGGCAACCGGTATGACGACAGGTAGCCTGATAAGCAACTGTGTGTCATCCGCTACCTGGAAGGATTGTAGAATGTAATGTACCTAATTGGAGCGAAAGTTTTTGAGTTTTCTTTTGGGAGAAGGCTTGCCAGTGTACTAAGCTGGGGGTGAATGTGATATCTTGATGCGCCGATTACGCATAATGACGCATATTTACAACATTCTAGGATCGATGAGCATTCAAGTTTTGTTTGGATGTGCACCAGAACTGTCCGTTCTTCTCCGTTTGACCTTGTTTCTCGTTTCCAGATTGGCTACTGTTATATTCACAGAAAAAAAAAAAGAAAGATGGTTTCTGTAACTCCAATCATTTTGACCATGATCCCATGTGAACAAGTTGCCCTTTCATTCCTGTGTAACTGTGTTCATACTTGCATGTTTCCATCTGAACAAAACAAGGTTGCTAATTAAGGTCAACAACAAGATGATATATGTTTCTACAGTTTTTATTTATGATGCTTGTTGTTGTTGATAATAGGCATGCGTTGAAACATACAATAAATTAGCACTACATTATTGCTGGATATATATGGATATATATACAACTGAATTATATATTTTCTCAGTAGAGTAGCAATTGAATGCTATTTTTTTATCATTAGTAGATTTTTCGGTATAATAGCTATTTTACATATGAGGTGTAGGACAACATTTATATATATACACCACTACACTTCAATTTTATGTATCTATATATATCATTGATATTAGTTTTAATATTAATTTTTTTCGAAATACCTAAACCTCCTGAGTTTACAAAGCTAGCTAACTTGATTTGCTTCCAGGTGATATTAGTTGCGCTAGATTGAATCACTAAATACACGTGTGCTAGCCGAAACAAGTGCTAGTTGATCACACAACTTAAATCATCCTTAATTTCTAATTTTTAGTAACTTAAATCATCCTTAATTTCTAATTTTTAGTAACTTAAATCATCCTTAATTTCTAATTTTTAGTAACTTAAATCATCCTTAATTTCTAATTTTTAGTAACTTAAATCATCCTTAATTTCTAATTTTTAGTAAGACAAAGGTATTTTTGACATTGAAAAAAATTAGCATTGAATAACGGTTAAAATTAATGGTATAAAAACATTAAGTTTTTAGTGATATATATCATGAGAACCGGGGCATATACATAATGTTCTCTGAATAAATATAAACTCTTTTAAAAAAACAAAATAAATTGTAAAAAAATTACAGGTCTAAAACAACCTATATACAAAATCAGACTAATAATACAACTATCAGTAGCTATTTTTTTCTTGGTTTCGAAGGTTTCAATGTACTGCTGCATGCGTGCAGACGAAGAGGACGCAGAACCCTCCGACCACCGTGGACGCGGCCATCACCCAAACGACGACGGCCGCCGGCGGCCACGGCATCATCCCGGACACTCGCCACGCGAACGCCGTCGTCAGCAGCGTCGACAGCAGCCAGACGCCGGCTTTGTAGCGCGTCGTTCTCGCCGGAGAGTCGTCGCCGTCGTTCTCCGCAGCCGCCGCCCTCTCGTGCTGCAGCACGCACCAGAACAGCGCCGCCAGAGCCAGGTACGCCGCGGCGACGAACGCTACGCCGGCGACGTCGCCTTCTTCGGATCTGTGGACGACGGCCACCACCGAGTTGACAGCTGCCAAGAACACGAACCCTACTACGTACGTCAGCCATGAACCCATTGCCGGCGACAAAGAACACGACGGATTATATCGCTCATGTTCCCTTTATATATGATCAGAAACCGACTCAAAATTATAATCATTTAATTTAATTTAAGTAGTTGCACGTCTATATATATAACTAATATATAACTAATATATATATATATATATATGCTATCCTACCACATGTGTGTAGAACTAAAAAATCTACTGCTGAAAAATAATACTCAATTGCTATTTTACTGAAAAAATCTACTATTGAAAACAATACTCTCGTGTGATCGGTGTAGAATAGTTATTCTACACACGTGGTTTGGTATAGAATAGTGCTCCCGTGTATATATATATATATATATATATATATATGTGTGTGTGTACAAATGCTATCCTATACCACGGGTGTAGAATAGCTATTCTAGCGAGAAATCTACTACTTACTCAATTTTTAATCTACTGAGAAAATCTATTACTGAAAGTAGTCGGTGTAGAATAACACTCTCATATGTATGTGTGCGTGTCTTTCCTTTATTTTAGGTTAAATTCCTTTACTACATGTTATCAATAACTATAAAGGTTAACAGTGTCATCAGTAAGTATAAATAAGTATAAAAGTTATATTGATATTGAAGTAGTTATGAATAATATGGATTAAACTAACTGTATCACATGCATAATATATACTAAACATGTATATATTTTTAGTTTAATTGTTATTTAAAATTTATGAGTGTATTATCCTCATATATATTTCATGAACTCATATATGTATTTCTATTTATTTTGCAACGAAAGAAATATACCATTTTTATACGTGTGCCCTTATATTACTTAATGACGTCAGCTCGTACGTGCGCGTGAAGCAATGCTGACGTGTAGCCTTGGTGCCTACGTGTTTGACTATTCGTAGTCGTAGCTGCCAAGCTGAAGCTTAAGGCCGCCGTCTGGGCCACGGCGATGTTCGCCGCCAGGGTCGCCCCCGCTGACGCCGCCGCCGCCGCCTGGTTAATGTCCGCCGCCGCCGCCGCCGCCGCTGCCGGAGGCTTCCGGGAGATCTTTCTCAGCCGTTGACTCAAACACAAACAGCTCGATATATTCTTCAAAAGATTTATCAAAGATTACATAAACTTCAAAAGATTACACGTTTGATTATGTTGCTATGTTAATAATAATAATAATAATAATAGATCATATAAGTCAACGATACATGGGTCACAATAAAAAAAATCAAGTAGTTTTGCAGTTTAAGGTTATCTTTAAGACAACTTGTTAACAATTTATGTTTAAAATAAAAGCAAATTATATGTGAAACATACAAATTATTGCCAGCTTAACTACTAATCATAATCAACCACATAACTAATAATCAAAATCATCCATCTCCCTGTTTATCCAAAAACAAGATTATGTTACAACCACAATAATTTTAAGCTGTCTCAAATAGGCCTAAGAATCAAGGAAGAAATTATGAATCCAGGGATCAGAAATGCAGTTTGATAGGATCATGCCTCAGATCTAACTTCATTGGGTGGTGCTCTGTCATTGCATCAACTCCAGAACTGACAAGTTAGTTCACCAAATCAAGCTCTCCAACACTAGCAAGACAGCAGGGAAACTCAACATTTTACAGAACAAGGCAAGAACTGGAAAAAAATCATTTGCTAACTAGCTAAACCAGAGATTGCTCAACCAAATTATGCACCAAGTACTTTCACACAAAGCCACCAATAGTTATCATTTGAATTGTTGGCTGCCACCTCCATTCAGATACCCTTTGGTCATCTCCGCCACTCAAATTCAGGCCCGGATTGCGGTTTAGTATACGCCTGTGAATCTTCAGGCTTAATAGAATTTGTAAATGTGCCCCAGCCCATGAGATGTGGTATGATATACTGCAGACACAAAAATGTGATTCGGCGTTATTTTCAAGAATGGATGTGAATTCTGGATGTTCTTTACTTAAATTATTAAATAAAATGAAAAATATATAAACAATTGTTTTAAGCATATGAATATTTGCAGCCTAGCTGTTATATTCAGTGTTCAGGACACATCTACACTACATGATGCAAGAACTTTACAGAAAATGAACATGGATGTATATCATGTCATATACTCATATGTTAATACATGTCGAATAGAGAGAAGTAAACCCAAGTGAAAATAAATCTATAAGTACCAACCACAACTCGTAACTCGTGCAGTTTGTTTGAATTTCAAGACTTAAATCCAAATGGATAATGGTAAGATGATGTAGTAGAATAATAAATAATATAGCAGGATATGTTACGTACGTTGAAAGTCGATACAATGACAGCAAATTCTCCTTTGGTTATAGGGATGTAAATGCTCTCATCAACGTTCAAGAGACGATTTTGAACACCTGAATGAAATACAGTCACCAGATCAAATAATGAACACAGATTCAGATTCCGGTGTAAATGAATTTGTAATGGTGACTACATACTGAGATTGAAAAAGCGACTATTGCCATCTGGTGTTGGCTCAACCTTTAGAACCTTGCGCACTTTACCTTCATCACTATGTTTAAAGATGAAACATCAATAAGGATAAAGATTTTTTGATGAAAAAAGAATGCAGAGCTATTAGATAACAGACAAAACTAAAACCAAAAAAATTGTGAATATGCTTGTGGTCTTGGTGAACTATGCTAAAGTGAATGTGATTTACTGTGGCCTCATTGGGCAATATTCGGTCAGAGATACTGTCATAACAATGAGATTATATTAACTACCAACAAATTTAGTAAACACCTGCGAGAAAAATGATTGAGTACTCGACAGAAATACAAAAATATCAGTTGAAACGAAGCAACTTTTTGCAATTAATTATCTTCATCAAAAGAAAGAATGCAGTGTAACAGTGCCCTTCTCTTTTATCATTACCATTCTACTTTAACATAAGAAAAGGTGAACAGAGATGGTGAACATCAGTGATTAGCACTCAAATTATGCTGTATCAGGCTAATTCATATTTTCCTTTGATTCACATGTATAGTATTAGAGAAGTCTAATAAGTTGATACTGAGGCCTTATTATATCATTGGGCAGGCAGCGCAACAAATGAAATATGCTTCCAGAATAAAGAAATGTGGTAGGTTTTTCATGAGGCAGAGTAAAACATGTTGTGTAATGTGTATTTTGCCCACACGCTTTTTTTGTGAAGTAAACATTCAACCAGGGATGATATGTCATGAAACAAGGTAGTAGGGCTAGCTAGGGATCAAATACATCAAGCGGAACCAACCTCCGCCCCTTGAAAGGGTCGTGGAAGAATTCACATGAATCGGTTGGGCCAAGAGTAAGCACGCTACCCATCTCCCACACAGACAATGAGAACACCTGCATTACATTGCATCAAGCAAATTCATCTAAGCAACATATTATGGATAACTCCAATCACCAGGTCTATTTTACAATTATAAGAGCATACAGTTATATTGATCTTTCCAGCTTCCAAGGGTAAACATTCTAACAAGCAAGTAAGCAATCAGCTCAAAAGGGCAGCAGTATGTTAACAAGTAACAACTTATACACAAGTTTACAAATTACAACACTGGATGAACTTCCAGTAACACGAACTCTCAGCGAATGTAAATTAGAGTCTGATTATGGGTAAAAACATTAAAAAGAATTGAAATAGGAGCAAATAATCAAGATTGTCAAAGTTTTGGGTGTCATATAATCCAAGCTAAAGTTTTAGGTGGCGAATAATAAAAGCTCAGATTTTGGAATCCTAACAAGGTACTCCCGCTCCAACTGGTAAGATCCGGCGTCTCAGAAATAACGATTTTTCTTGAAAATCCCACGCTTGAACCCTAGAAAAAGAAGAAAATTTTGATTCAAAAATGAAATAATTAGAGAGAAATCCTGAATACCTGCTTGCGAGTCCAATCATACTGCCGGGTCGCCACCGCGGGCGCGAACTGTAGCAGCACGAACCCTTCCTTCGCCATCTTGTAAGCCCCAGACTGCAAATTCGAGCACGCGAACACAAGAAACACCCATTGTGGTTAGAACAATCCCATCTCGCAGTTGCATAGCTTGCATGCAGCGCCGTTCTACTTTTAATCTTCTACCTACATCGAGAGGCACGAACTGCGGTGGCCTGGGGTCGAGTGACAGCGCCGCCTTGCCCTTGTAGATGCTGTAGGTGGAGAACACCCTCCCATTCTGCGCCCCGGGCGCCGCGGGAGGCGAGGATGGCGGCATCCCGTACGCTTCTCGCCGCCGCGGCGGCGGCGGCGGGGCGCGAGGGTCGAAGTAGTCGGAGTGGCGCTGGGAGGCGACGGGGCACACGGAACTGGGCCTCCTGGTGGAGGCATTTGGGGCTAGGGACAGTCCCCGGCGCGTCTTGTGGCTACGCAGCCGGCGGGGGAATATCTGAGGCGGCGGCGGCGAGGGGAGCGATAGGCAGAGCGGCGGGAGCGGCGGCGGCGGCGGCGGTGGCATTTCGTCGAACGGGTAGCGGGGTGGGAGCGAACAGTGGCGGAGTGAGGGGTTTTCGGGTTTATCCTGAGGCGAGGCGAGGCGGCATCTGACCGTTACGTTATCGCCTTTGTGCCATTGACAACATGGGGCCACTCGTCAGAGAGAGCTGTCCGTGACTCTCCATGCAAGTTAACAACTCGATCTGGGCCGCTAAAAGGCGATCCAACGGACCCCATGATGACACGTGAACAATTCCACAAATTGTTAAGGACAAATGTAAGTTACGACGATTTGCGGAATTTATCGCACGTCATTAATATATCTGTAATATCAGTAATCATTAATATATGAGAAACTTCAAGATTCTACACATTTTTATCTAAATATCGGTAGTCATTAATATATGAGAAACTTCTATAAATCTTGTCATTCTCAACAGATTTAACATTCGGTTCATACGCAACATAAAAAATCCATGAAGAAATAAATATCTGAATTAACATTCGGTTCCTGCTATGGATACAGGACAAGAGGCTAGCTGACGACACACGACACCTAGCATCTGAAACACCCTGATTTTTCAAAATTAAGTAAATTGAGAAAATAAAATTTTTAAATAAAAGCATTGAATTTGAATAATTAAACGATTGAAATAATTATGAATTAAAAATCTCAAGAAAGAATTCAAATTTTAGTTTGGGAAATTTTTATTAAATTCTCCAAGTCAAGAATATGCCATAGTATTTTTATTTGCATTTTTACGATTTTTATAACTGTTGTAGTAAATACAAACATTAATTCAGAAATTAGTCAAATCAGAAAATTTAATTAAATCCTATCTATTTCCCAAGCCGGCTCTTTTTCTTTTTCTCTCGAGTCGTGGGCCCCTGCTCTGCCGTCCGGACCCCACTCGCCAGCGCCGTGGGCCCCGCCTGGGCCGGTTGTTCGCACGTGGGACCCGCCACGCGTCCTTATCCCGCGGCCGTACAGTCCTGTCCTGCATGTGCTGCTGCCGCTGCCATCCGGTCCCACATGTCAGGTTCATCAACTACCGCCCGAATACTCCGCCGCCGCTTCTCCTATTTAAGGAGGCGTTTTGCGCGCTGTTCCTCTCCAGCCGCACCTGCTCGCCGCCGAAACCGCCGCCCGCCTCACCGACGGCGCCGGCCCTCCTCTCCTCCTCGCCCACCGCGCCGCGCCGCGCCGTCGCGGCGGATCTCCAGGGTTTAGCCCCGTTGGGCCCGGCGTGACTCGCCCCTGGTTTCGCCGTCGCCACCAACCCTGCCCACAACCCTGATCCGGCGGCGAGCGGCGAGCGGCGAGATGAAGACGGTGGAGACGCCGGCCGACGGAAGCGATTGCCCGATATGCTTGGGTTCGGCGTCGGCGACGGACGAGTGGAAGGAGACGGAGTGCGGGCACCGGTTCCACGTGGGGTGCGTGGAGCGGTGGGCGCGGGTGAAGCGGAGCTGCCCCTTATGCCGGCGTGCGATCCATCTGACGACGGGGGCGGCGGATTTGGTCGAGGACACCCGAGCTCTACACGACGACGACGAGGAAGAGGAGTTGCTGGACGTCCAGGTGCTAGAAGTGTTGGCGGTGGGTCTCCGGCAGGGAGGACGACGACGGCCACCGGCCGCTCGTGGAAGGGGACGGCGGCGTGCGGGCAGCGGTTACGAGCGTGGTGCATGGACAGGTTGGCGCAGGTGAAGCGGAGCCACCGCGTGTGTGCCGGTGCGCGATCGATCTGACGGCGGCGGCGACGGCGGCGGATTTGCTCGACAGAGACATTCGAGCTCTACACGACGACGAGGAGTTGCAAGCTCGTCATCACTCACGACGTTGAGGTGCAAGAACTATTAGCGGGGGGTCTCCGTCATCTTCGCCGGCGCCGGCCCTCAACTCTGCATTTAGTAGATGGATGCATATGCTACTGTGTATTACTCTCTCAATTTCATACATAATATACTGCATTTTTACAAAGTCAAAAATTTTCAGTTTTGACTAAATTTAAATAAAAACATGTTAATACTAAAAATATCAAATAAATATAATATTAAACTATATTCAATAATCGATTTAATAAAAGTAACTCAATGTTATAATTGTTGATATATATTTTAAAATTTTGGTCAAAGCATAAAATTTTGACTTTTTAGTTTTTCAAGAAGGTTAGATGATTTATAAAAAAATCATGTTGACTGTTTGGTAACTAAACTTAAAAAAGGACTTCAAAATTAGTTTTTAAATATTAGTTTTCTCCACAACTTTTTGGGAAAGATAAACAAACAGAGCATTTTTGCTCCAAATAGACAGGCAATTTTCTCTAGACTGATAAAGTGTTGTTTGATCTTGCAAACCAATGCATCCATTTTATATCAAGATTTCAAGATTGCGAAAACCGAATTATCTAAGAAGGGATATGCAAACCATTATGAAGAATTGAATATCAAGACAAATTTCAAGCTCATGTTGAGCTTGTTGTGTTCAGTTTACTACATATCCCAGGCAAACCATTGGAGATGCATGGATGGATATATTCAGTGTTCTTCTGAAAACTTGCATGCCCCAGGGAGCTGGAGCTGCCTGCAGGCGAGATCAATCTCTTCTTCTGTCATTTCAATCGTGTCATCGCTGTCATACTGGGCATCATCAATGGCAGGAGGCTTGCTTTGATGCTTCTTGTCATCACCATGCATGCGTGCAAACTCGGCCTGATAAATCTTTTTACATCTGATTGCTAGTTGGGAGAGTTGTTCTTTAGACAATGATCCCTCTTCTCTTCTTCCATCTAGTTCTACCAGTTCATTGACGACATGGGGGACAAAGCTCCACTGCTCTGCCACCCCCTTGACATCCTAAAAACAAGGTTGATCATGGTTAACTAGGAGTACAGTAAATCGCGACAAAAGTGCATCGAACATGTTTTCACTTATTTCTTTATTTATCACTCGCTCTTTCACGGACATGTGAAACATGTTTGATGTATTGGTGTTGACTATGTGATTGAGTTCTCGTAAGGATCGACGTGGGAGAATAATCGATCCACATCAAGATTTGGCATCACCCACCCAACAAAGGATTTCAATCATTTCAGATTATTGGAGGTTAGCACCTCAGCCCACAAAATAACTTGGATATATCAAGGTTTTCGACGGATCAGTAATATAGACAACTAAAGCGAACGGTCGCATTTAAATAAAGAGCGCGATTGCATTCTTACATTGCCTTGCTTGAGAGATTCTATGGAATCTTGCAAACAGGTGATAACCCCTTCAGCAGCTATTGCCTTCAACTCATTTGGTTCTGGCTATCAGAAAAGAAGCAAGAAAAATCAGACAGAACATCAACAATAACTCAAGCAGTAAAGAACGCTAAAAAAAAACAGAGGGAGGACTAAACAGAGCTAACATATGATATACCGACTACCGGTTTGCTAACTGGTAGAAAGACTTTTTTTCTGTTGCTTTGTCATCACAGCCAAAATACACTTGATTTTTGTGACTTATTCTGGAGCAGTTTCCATTTATAACACAGCTTAAAACAATAAAAGGTTCCAAATTAAAAAAATGTATTTTTCTCTCTAGAAACATTATTGGGCAGTGATTAGAATTGCAGGAGATATCTATGATGGCCTGATGAGCATCCAGTGCTTGTCGAAGTATTTCACGGAAGTAGGGAACACAAAACCTGAACTTAACAGTAATACTTAAACAAAAGACTTGAAATGTAACTCATCAGCCGTCAGCTGACTTTTTGACTCCAAATGCTCACTTTCTCTTCTTGGCTCTCTAACCATGATATTGTCTGTGCCAAATCATCCATTGCCCATTGTTTTATTTTTGTGGGAGAAAAGTGTTTGTTAGCAGCATTTGAATATCTTGCCTGTAAACATAAAATATTATCAGGCATTGGGGAAAGAATACATGCTAAAGAATAACTGAAGTTATTCATTGCAAAAGAACATGCTGATATGCTCCCAGGGAAGCATTCTGCATTCATAGAAATATTTCATGGGCATTTCAACAAGGTAACAAGAAACAAACAGATGCAAAGGTGTTTGGTAAGAGAGAAGAGTATGTGAGCAAAATACTGAACTAACTGTCGAGATAAAAAGCTGAGTGAAAACAGACATGTACGATTTTTTGTTATGAAAGACAATAATTCTAAAAAAACAACAAGCATCTTTCTGAGCATCGAGCAACTAATGCCACCTAAAGCCATCACATAATTGAAGTTTTCAGGTTTTAGGTGGAAATATGTTGATTCAAGATTGAAACATAGGCCAAGTGGTCAGTATCTAACTGTACAAATTATAGTGATGCTGATAAGGGTCCAACAGTTCAAGCAGCCAGCTAAAAGTTACCGAGAATAAATTCAAATCATACGTCATATGCGATCCTGTCAGTCTCGTGACAATGTGAATTGTGACATGTGCGGGAAATTGGGAAACATAGTTGTGGGCTATATCACTAAAATTATTTTCAACAAACCTCTATGGTTGCAGAGGGTGATGGTTTGACATGAGATCGCTCAACCTGCTTGTCATGCTCTTTATGCTTCTTCTTCTTATCTACAACATGAGGAACAAAACACAATTAGAATATCAGACCTTTTATATTGGTTATTAGCTTCCATGCCACCGTTATTCTGCAGTACGCCAAATATGCCACTGGAATTTCGCGATTAGCCAAGAAACCATTATTTTTTGCTGAACGATGCCACTGTGCCATTTTAGTCAACTTCTGGCACTACGGGCCCACTTGCAGGCAGCACACATTTTGTATTGCCCCTTTTGCCCCTCGGCCATGACTTCCTCTGCGGCGTCTGCCTTTCTCCCTGCTGATTTCCACCTGGATAGGAGGTGACGATCTCTTGTCTCCATGGCCGCTATCCTGATGCTGCCCCTGTATCGCGTCGAGCTTTGCGCGGATTTCGGTTAGCATTCGCGCTTGCGAGTCGCATTTGGAGATGCTGGCTTCCTTCATCGTGGTGAATTCAGTTGCAAGATTGTGTACGGCGAGCTTGATCTGCTCGACGCTTTCACCGAATTCAGCAATGACGTCATGGCCATTGCAGTTGCAGTCCTTTCTTGCTTTGTGGCTGTGATCTTCTTCTTCTTCGGAGATGATCTCCGGCGAAGTCCTCCTGCTAGATCTGGGGGAGTAGCGTGTGGCGTGTGCAGCAGCGCTGTCGGAGTAGCTTGGCACACGCCGGAGCTGGTGAGAGGCTGACCGGAGCAGCCTCGTCCACTCCTCCCTCGTGATGACCTCTCCTATGTCTGAGACCGTCCTCGCCGGCCATCTGTCGCCGCCGTTCTCACGGGGGTGGCGGCCCAGGCCCTCCTCGGAGCCGGTGCTGCCGGCGGCGTCGATCTCCGAGAAGAGCTCCTCTAGACGCGGAGCCGGGAGGGAGGTGTTCCTCCTCGACGGCGCGGCGTTCTTGGCCAGCATGAGAGGCCGCCTTGGGCGTCGACTGCGCAGGCGTGGCGGTGGCCAGCGGCGACCGCCTTGAACGCGGCTCCGGTGGACGAGGGCAGGGTCATCCCGCCGAAGCAGCGCATGGCAGAATCGTCGTCGGAGACGACGCCGCAGAGGAAGTCATGGCCGAGGGGCAAAAGGGGCAATACGAAATGTGTGCTGCCTGCAAGTGGGCCCGTAGTGCCAGAAGTTGACTAAAATGGCACAATGGCATCGTTCAGCAAAAAATAATGGTTTCTTGGCTAATAGCGAAATTCCAGTGGCATATTTGGCGTACTGCAGAATAACGGTGGCATGGAAGCTAAAACCCTTTTATATTTGTTAAGTTCAAGCATTCCAGAGTCCAAAGCTTCAACTTTCACAGGTTAGTTAATGGACATCTAGCAGTGCTTCACCGAGGTTTCTAAAACTCAATGATCTGCCAGAGTTTTAGTAAACTTTCAAAAAGAAAGGAGCTCACAACTGGTCCATTTACCACACTGTAAAGCTAACTCAATTAAACATGTATCCCTGAATTACTCCTTGCCTTCCATAGTTCCACTTCCATGGGTGGGATTATGTGTAGTTGCAGCTAAAAAATGTCTTAAAGCCAGAATGCGTCGACTTGGAGAGGAAATATAACAGATGGTTAGCTTTATTTTAAATATAATTGTCAGTGAAATGGCCAACACATTAGTCCCATGAAGGATAATGTGTTTAACTTTTTATGAGAAACATATTATCGTTGTAACAACATGATGTAGAAAACTAGAAATACAGTTAGCTCAGACGATCACTGAAGGTAAAAGGGCCATAACCAGAACTAGAAAATAGAGATATTATAAGGACACCATATGCAGTAAATGGGTCCTTTTTGTCACACCTTATAAGTGATAAATTGGTGAGATGATCATTGACGTCATAGGGCAAAGTAAAATTCAAAAGATCTAAGGTTTTCAAGTTACTCTTCCCAATAATAAAAAAATACAGTCAGGCATGATCAACCATGTAGGAAAAGAGACCACCTAAATGAAATAAACATAAAATAAAAGGGGGCACTTAGTTATCACCTTCATCGGATTCAACTAGCTCTTTATTGTTTCGCCATGGTTTTCCAACATGCATAAGGTAAGGCTCAATGTCAACAAGTTTTCTTTTGCTGTGGGATTCTAAGATCCACTCCTGAGACAAGAAAAGAGAGCAATTGTGATTCCCTAAGGAACCCCAAAAGGCCCAAATACAACTTAATTGATAGCTGCCTATGCATGGTATTGCAGATGGAAGCATACATGTCCTGCATGTGACTTTGTGTTCTTTCTTGGCATTCTGAATGGAGTTTTGGTCAAGCAGTCACATTGCAGAGAACTAGGTAACTCTCTCGGTTAAATATTTAGAAGTTAAAACATCAATCAATAACACATGCCATTAAGTAGAAAGAATCATCTGATTCAGTAAATGGATGACAAATGAAAAAGAAGGAAATGCACTAGCTATAACATCTGTGAAATCCATCGTACTTTGCAGTAGTAGTTGTACATGGTAGTGTGCATGCATAGTAACTTATGATGTAGAATTATATTGACGACAGCTAACAAGAACAGCTGCAGCAAGGATCCACCTTTGAGACAATGGTTCCATTGTCCGATTCAACTTGTCGAAACTTGGGGGTATTGGCAAATGCACAAACGAGAAGGGTGCAATCCGAGGTCCAATCGGGTCGATATTCAGCGCCCATATCCAATGCCTGGGAGCGCAATGTACTCCTTTCAGGGTTCACAAAACCTGAAAGTACAAAGACCACTCCGTCCTGTCCAAACAAAGTAACAAACACATGGAATCACCTCAGACCTCAGCTATACACACATTCATAATCGCAGCGATAAAGAAACTACCAAGTGTTGAATTGATCTAAATCCTAATGTGACCGAACAACTCAACTTAGGTTGCAAACCGAATCAAACAACATCTAAAAAGGATACTATATTGTTTGACTTAATCTATCTATCTATCATTCTATCTATCTTTATCTATCTGTGGGTAGACGGGCAAAGGGTAAAGATAAGCACCAAAAGTTTGGAGAGATCCGATCCTTTCTGCCTCTTCCCGTGGGTGGCCGTCTGCTTCTTCTTGCCTGGATTGTCCTCCCCATCTTCAGAGCTAATCCAAGAAGGGACAATCCTCTTGGACGACTTCCCTTTACCGTCGTCGTTAGGATCTGGACCCGATTCCGGCATGCTAGCGGAGAACACGGCTCAGAACCAAGGGCTTTTCGTCAAGATTCTTGCGCAGGGCGGGCGAGGGCGATTAACCTGGGAGAGATTTCGCCTCTTTTTCCTCTTCGTCGCCGCTCCGAGCTCAGCTCGCCGCCCCCGAGGCCACCACTGGAGCTCGGGGAGAAGAAGGGCTTTAGGTCGCCAAAAAAAAAAAGAGAAAGAAAATAGGAAAAGTGATATGGGCTAGGCCTCAGTTGTGTAGGTGGGCCCATTTGGAGGCCCAACATGTGGGCCCATTTGGAGGCCCAACATGTGGGCCCATTTGGAGGCCCAACATGTGGGCCCAAAAGTTGATGGGTTTTTTTGGTAATCGTGCCATTTTGCATAAAAAGTCTTTAATTGTAGCTCTTTAATTTTGTTTGAAAAATACTCTTGCATAAACTCATAATCTAGATTTCTTAAAAAAATATTGGATCTAGGGCGATAATTGGATTGAAGAAATATTGGATCTAGAGCGATAATTAGATTGAAAAAATACGGATCTAGAGTGATAATTAGATTGATGGTATTTAGTTAAGTTCTTGTTCGACACATCTTTAGAACCTAACTCTAAAAAATCCTCCTCGATGTGGAGTGTTAGATGGATTATTGATATTACTTAAGTAATTTAGTTGTTATTTTTCGATTAAAAATAAAAGTTTAGAATATTTTATTATACTATACAAATATTTGATCGAGTATAAATCTCGAAGTTGAGGTTATACTAAACAAGAATTAAGATCGTCTCCGAGAGAGGTGCTATTTTTTCACAAAAAATCTATATAGGAAGTCATTCTAATAAAATTTAATATACAAAACTTATTACTCTTTAGCATGTTTCGAGTATCACATCCCATATATTTTACTCTTGTATCATCGACATGTGAACCATACTTATTAAATATCTCATTTTTTATATCTTGTATCACCGATTGGAGGGACCATAATGGATAGGGAATGAGAGTGACCGCTTGTAAGTAGAGTATGAACAAAGATTTAGGGAATACAAGCCTTTTATTTATCTTTGCTAATTTCTTAACTTATAATCTTTGGTGTTCGAAAAGGCTCTTCTAGACGCTTGCCTAGTTGGCGAAAAGTGTTGGGCACCACCCCAACACCGTGTGTTGCCCTTAGTCGACATCATAGACACGCAGGGCGCCTAGACATGTCAATTGTGACCTAGGCGATTGACCGTGGTGATTGGGAAACGCTTGGGAACATGAAGCGTAGTGACGCTGAGGGTGCTGGTGATCAAAAACACGGCTTAGCTAGATCTGGTGGCGGGAAGCACATGTGACCCATATACGATTGTCGTCAGTAGCAGGCACGGTCCAAGGGAAAGAGAGGAGAGGGAACATTTGGCTAGCTAGCTAGGAGGGAAACATCATGAGAAGAGAAGAGGAGGGGTAGCATGGTCGGAGGAAGAGAATGAAAGGGAAGAGAAACAATTGACGACAGGGAGAGAAAGATAAGAGAATGGGAGGGAAACGTTATGGCGCCCAAAATTTTAGGAGAAAAGTTTTGGGAAAGGACACTAGGAACTCGCACTAAAACCTGGTGGCGTCTAGGAGACCGTGTTTGGCACCTAAGAGACAAAAAATGCATATGGGAAATAAAAAACAAAGAAAACGGTGGTAGACCTAGCACCTAGTGACTAGGTGCTAGGTCGCCGCCTGATTAGCGCCTAGCACATAGGTAAACACTGATAATCTTTAAAATTTAGGGAAGAAAATTCTTTAAAAGTTCTCTTAAAGATGTTCTAAATCTTAATTTTGAACCAGAACTATGTCAAATAGACTATTAATTCATTAACATCATCTTATAAATTAAGTTTTTTTATTAATTTATTACCTTTAAGTATGTTTTACATATCAATTTATATTTCTTTCTTGTTAGCGAGAATACGTTCATGTTTTATTTTTTCAACTAATTTATTAAATTTATTTTATAAAAAGATAAAAAAAATCTTTATAAGTTAAGGTAAAACGAATAATTATTTTTAGGGACCAACTTGAAATTGGTTTTTTTAATAATACATATATTTAAAAAATCAATTCTATTACACAGTTTGCCTAAAGCACCAAATTTTGTTAGACGAATTGTCGAAGTAACCGAAAACCCATAGATAGGCTCTTGATCGGCCGAACTAGGCCAATGTTGTGCTGGGGGTTGAGCCGTGCACTCGATATGGGCCCCACCCGACCACCACATACACAGAAGCGCGCATAGGTACCACAGACCGTGGGCCGTGACCATGAGGTAGGCAAAACCGTAAATAAATTCAACCTCTCACGCTCATAGTATTTAAAATTTCAAAAAGAAACTTAAAACTCGTTCAGAATTTCCGAAAATTTCTTAATTTTAGTTAGTTGATATATAATAGTAAAAAATAGTTCTTTGGTATTAGGACCCCTGTTTATAATCCCGCCCTAGGCCTCACAAAACTCAGAAACAGCCCTGAACTAACCACGTGACCTAGTTCGGTTGATGATGAGTTGATAGGCGGCTATTTTTGCTATTATTTAAACTGTGTATCAGTTTTAAAATTTTGTAAAAAAAATATATCATTTAAAAAAAGATCTTGAAATTGAGTAAATAAAATTACTCACAAACCCCCCTCCCCTTCGTCCTCTCCAACCCTCCTCGTCGCTGCGCCGCCGAGCTCGCGATCCGATTCTCTTCGCTCCTCTCCTCCTCGCCCGCCGCGCCGCAGCCGCGCCGCGCCGTCGCGTCGGATCTCGAGGGTTTAGCCCCGTTGGGCCCAGCGTGACTCGCCCCCGGCTTCGTCGTCGCCACCATGGTACGTACGCGGATCTGAGCTACCTCGCCGCCTAATACGATCAATCCATTCGCCGGTTTTGTGTCGGCGATTGAATTCGTGCTGTACGCGATGAGATCTGATCAATGTTGTTTTCTGCTCGTGCTTCCCGCAGCCGCTCAGGTTGGAGATCAAGGTGCGCTGGCTCTGCTCGGCTCGGCTCTGCTCTTCTCCGCTAGATCTCAGTCTAGTTTGTCGTTGCTGCTTTCCGAGTTGCTAGTTGGTTTTGGACTGATTTCGTGTTCGTTTTTTGGTGGTGATTAGAGGAAGTTTGCGCAACGGTCGGAGAGGGTCAAGTCGGTGGATCTGCACCCGACGGAGCCATGGCAAGTGACCTGAATTTCTGGGGCTTCTAGCACATTTCAGTCTAATTTGGGCGGTTTTTCCTATCATTTTTTATGTACTGTTGCTTCATTAGTTGATTAAGTTGTTTGCAATGGTGTAGGATCTTGTCGAGCCTTTACTCGGGAAGCGTGTGCATCTGGGACTATCAGTCGCAAGTAAGAGCTCTAGCTGTCTTGTAGATTCATTTTTTCCCCATTAAGCCGGACGGAACTACTGAAATCAATATTCAAAATTGTATTCATGCTAATAGACCAATGCATGAATTGTGCATACAATTAGGGTTTAGCTGTTCGGTTGCTGAACCCTTATATCTGATGTATCTCCACTTTCCATATTCTGTATGTTTTTTTACTATTTTTCTTGGAAAATTTTGCACGTCTGAGCTCAGTTGTGTTGTAGAACTTAATCACATGTCAAATGAAGGGGCAATGACTAATCATCTGTTGTAATCTACCATTAAATCATGCTTTAAAGTTTGTACAAATCACTATTGGTTACGGGAGGAGCATAAAAGGATATCTGGCCACATAATTACATTTTCACACGTATGTTATAAACTTATAATGTTATATTCATGTCAATAGTTTAATGTCATCTCCTGCTGTGTAATATGTTTTTTTCCTGGTGACATAGTGAAGGCTTAGGTGCTTTACTGCATTGTGATATGTAAGCCCTTTACATCCTCCTATGGCATGATCTGTTGATGCCTCGTCTCTATGACTCTATCACCACCACCATTGTTGTGGATTTGAACTATATATAATTGAATGTCCATTGTCAAACCACTTGTGTTCCATAATACACTCCTACAATCCTGCAGAGTCTACACTTTGCATTCCATTTGATTATATTAATATGTTTGCCTTGGTGTATCTTTGCAGACAATGGTGAAATCATTTGAAGTTTCAGACCTGCCAGGTACACATGCCCTTATGTTCACATTAAAAGAAAACTTGTCCTAGAGGCTGAATTGACACTTGTATCTGAACTTAATTTCAGTACGGTCGGCAAAATTTGCTTCAAGGAAGCAATGGGTTGTAGCTGGTGCAGATGATATGTTCATTCGTGTCTACAATTACAACACTATGGACAAAGTTAAAGTTTTTGAGGCTCATACTGATTACATAAGATGTGTTGCAGTCCATCCAACACTTCCATATGTGCTGTCATCATCTGATGACATGTTGATAAAACTGTGGGACTGGGATAAAGGGTGGATGTGCACTCAAATCTTTGAGGGACATTCACACTATGTGATGCAGGTTACTTTCAATCCAAAGGATACTAACACTTTTGCAAGTGCATCTCTTGACCGTACTACAAAGGTCTGTTTCATAATCTCTTATGCGATGAATGTTAGTCAGAATTTATGATGTGATTTATGCATTAATGGTTCTTATGCTGAAACAACAGATATGGAGTTTGGGTTCTCCAGATCCAAATTTCACCCTTGATGGACATCAAAAGGGTGTGAACTGTGTAGACTACTTCACTGGTGGTGACAGACCCTATTTGATTACTGGTTCTGATGACTCCACTGCAAAGGTTTTTTTTTTTCATTGTCCAATTGTAGTATTTGGAATGTTTATGGTATTCGGTGCACGGGTGCGGTCCTAATATGGTGCTGTTGTGGTACACCAGGTCTGGGATTACCAAACAAAGAGCTGTGTTCAGACACTTGAAGGCCATACACACAATGTTTCTGCTGTTTGTTTCCATCCTGAGCTTCCAATAATCATTACTGGATCGGAAGATGGTACAGTTCGTTTATGGCATTCAACAACTTACAGGTTGCTTTCACTTGTGTATTTTCTTATTGATGTGAACTCTGCATCTCTCTTTACTAGCTCATGCTTGGCTATTGAAGTTCTCTTCCAAACAAACAAGTATTCATTAATCATTTCCCAATTTACACCCCAGAAACTGATCTACCAACTCTTTTGAAACAGCCATAATGCTGCTAAACAGCAAGCTTGACTCTCCTCCACTTTTAAAATGACACAATTTTTTAGACCTATGTGCATAATATCAATGTTCTATCTGTTTTGTACTCTTAGTCTTGGTAATCCTTACCAATGAAACATTCTGCTTCTCTTGATTATTAAGGAAAGAACACTTCGATTCTTTAGCTCCAATTGTATAGATATTTTGTTTTTACTCTTGACTTGTCCCCTCAAGTCTAGTTCAAAATTTGATCCAAAAGTTATTATATATTCTCTTAGAGACATTTTACTCAATATAGTAATTTGATGGAATTATCTCATAATTTTTAAGCATATTATGCATGGGCTACATTCTTTATGTGGAGAAATTCCAAACCTATGTTGGATATTGGAAACTGACAGTGTAATCTCTGTACTAATCAGATTGTTTGTGTCATTAATTTATCCATTCCTTTTGTAATGACCTGGAAAATTTGTCAGTCTTGACAGCACCCTACTTATGTCATTTATGGTTGCAGAATGGTGAGATGTTCTTATTTTTAATTTATTTTGTAGACTTGAGAACACATTAAACTATGGTCTTGAGCGAGTTTGGGCTGTTGGATACATGAAGGGTTCAAGAAGGTAAATGAAAGATCAATTCATATTTGCATTCTACTTTTATTTTCCATTGTTAATCATTTGCTTTTAGTACTGTTTTCCGTCTTTTGGTTTGTGGCACTGTTCACTTTTATGTTGCAATACTGATGTTTGTAGCTGTTGAGTTGATCAACATTCTTCACCTATTTGGATAACTGTAATTCCTATTTTCATTTTTCTTTCCTTTTAGGTCCTGTTTTGTGTCACTCCTCTTTTTTCTAATCTTAAATACCATTTGGGGTTTTCTTATAATCTAGGATGGTGATTGGTTATGACGAGGGAACTATAATGATAAAAATGGGCCGTGAAGTACCTGTAGCAAGCATGGACGCTGGTGGAAAAATCATCTGGGCAAAACACAATGAGATACAGACTGTGAATATCAAGACTGTTGGTGCAGGCTTTGAGGTTAGCCTGTTTGCAAACAAAATCAATCAATCAAGCTGAGAAGCTGATCTGATGGTCTATTATATTTTCTTCTTCAGGTTACAGATGGGGAAAGACTGCCCTTAGCTGTCAAGGAATTAGGAAGCTGTGATCTGTATCCACAGGTACTTTTGGATGTTCCAATGCTCTTCATATTTGACCACCTGTTAGTTGTACTGTTGTGACCTAAGTGTCTGAATTTCTGCATAAAAAGCAATCTTCGATGTTATGATGTTACTTCAGGATAAATAGCGGTTGCGTCCATGCCTGCAGTTTATGATGAAAGTCTGCATAAAAAACAATCATCCATGCTACTTCAGCATAAATAGCAGTTATCGCCCATTTCTGCACTTGTGATGACTGATAGTGATTAAGCTAATGAACATAGCTTAATAACATATGGGCTTTTTAGTTCAATATGTGTTATTCCTTTAGTTGTCCATTTGCTGAATGTTTGATTACCTACCAATTCAACACGCAAAAAGAATAATGCCAAATAGAGTGCATTAAGAGTTCTACAATCTTTGGTATTGCATGGATCATGAGTCAAATACCATGCCTTATATTCTTGGGTGATTTAACTGAGTTCTTTTCACTGAACCATCGCCTCTAGTTTCTGTTTGTTAATGTGAAACTAGACTGAGATGGGTTACAACTTACAACTTTTTTTTTGTACTACTTAATGCTAGTTGTTTGTAATATACTAATATCTTGAATAGTGTGCAATCTTAATATGGGCCATATTTTTGTTTGGTCAGAGCTTAAAGCATAATCCCAATGGAAGATTTGTTGTCGTATGTGGAGATGGCGAATACATAATTTATACTGCACTGGCTTGGAGGAATAGGTCATTTGGATCTGCATTGGAGTTCGGTTGGTCATCAGAAGGAGAGTATGCTATCAGAGAAAGTACATCAAGGATAAAGATTTTCAGTAAATCATTCCAGGTGTGTCTCACATTATTGTAGTCCTTTTATTATGAATTTCAGCAGTAAGATTAAACTGTTTCATTTCTTTAATTACCACTTTGGAGGATGCATCCTCCTGTTTAGACCATCTTCACCTGTGTATCACATTGCCTTGTAGCTGTAAATTTGTACCCTGTAATACTCAATTGACTCTTCTAATCTAGTCTTGTTTCATTAAATTTCGTTTGACTTTTTGTTAATCTTTGTCTCTATGAAGTTTTCTGGTTAACACTAGTGTTAGTTCAATCAAAAGTTCTATGCCATGCATGTTAACTTATGTTATTACCTCTGTTTGTGATTCATCATGTTTTGTCAAAGGAAATTACAGATTATTTTATGTTTGCATCTTATTGGACCTAGAGGGCAGCTTCTTTTCTCACGTCATTATTCAACCTACAGAAGTACACTATTTATGTTTGGCCATAACATTGATCTAGAAATGATAGAAGCATAGGTTGAGTTGATGTGTTACTATTTTCTAGTCCCATTTCTCTACTAATTTTTCAAAGCAAATACACATTGTATTCTATTGGTAGTTCTCAAGAATGTGTCTTCTGAGCTCTGGCTTGAATGGTCCAATTTGCAGGAGAAGAAAACTATTCGCCCAACATTTTCGGCAGAACATATTTTGGTGGAATACTGTTGGCGATGTGTTCCAGTGACTTCATTTGCTTTTATGACTGGGGTGATTGTAGACTAATACGCCGCATTGATGTGAATGTCAAGGTGAGTTGAATATATATATATATATATATATATATATATATATATATATATGGATTGAAATATTGTCGAATTTTGTATTTAAATAACTTTGACACTACTTTTAGAATGTCTATTGGGCTGATAGTGGCGACCTAGTTACAATAGCAAGTGATACATCATTCTACATCCTGAAGTACAATGTAAGTTATTGTATTATCTAAATGTTCTCTATCCTATTTCTTTTATCCTTTCTTCCCTCCTTTTGAATTTATTATTTCATGAGAGCCTTTTTTAAACATGGCATGTAATCTTGTTTGCAATTTGTCTTTGTGCAGAGAGATGTTGTTACTTCTTATCTAGAATGTGGAAAACCTGTCGATGAGGAAGGCATTGAAGATGCTTTTGAGCTGCTTCATGAGGTCAATGAGCGAGTGCGGACAGGGATCTGGGTTGGAGACTGCTTTATTTATAACAACTCATCATGGCGCCTAAATTACTGTGTTGGTGGTGAGGTAAAGATTGTGTGCTCCACACAAGCATTTTATTTTGATAATGTTTTGTCTATACTGGTATTTTGTGCGCTATGGTTTATTCCTTTGTGTGTTTATAAGATGTACATTTACAGGTCACAACGATGTATCACTTGGATCGCCCTATGTACTTGTTGGGATATCTAGCAAATCAAAGTAGAGTTTATCTTATTGACAAGGAATTCAAGTATGTTTGCTTGATAACATTGCTTCATTTCCTGTGTAGTGAATGCCTGCTATTGAATTCTTGACTAACATATTTTTTCTTGTTGCAGTGTCATGGGGTACACATTGCTTCTCAGTTTGATTGAGTACAAGACACTTGTGATGCGTGGGGATCTGGATCGGGCAAATGATATTTTACCATCCATACCAAAGGCACAATACAATAAGTAAGTTGCTAACTTTTGATCCAAAAGAATGAGTTTCTTTTATTTTAGTACTTCTTTCTTTGAATCTGTTGGTTTGGTTTCTCAATAATTTTGTACTTTTTAGTTTTTAGTGAGCAACAACAAAACAATCATATAGATGAGATCATGAAAATATGTTCATATGATAAATCGTGATGCTTCAATAGTTATTATGTTTTGTGTTGTTTAATAACAGTTATGTAATGCATTGCGCCTGAAATAGATTCAATTATTAGGAGTATTGGCATAAAGATTTTTAGCGAAAGTACATATATAATTTTCTTCTATATCTTGGTCGATTTTGCGTATGAGTACTGATTACTCGAAGTTTTAAACAACAAAGTCATAAAATTTTAGTTTCATTCTATTATTGTGTATATGTGTGTCATTCTATTCTACCTTTAATTCTTTCATCCTTTTTTATATGGCAGTGTCGCTCATTTTTTGGAGTCTAGAGGGATGCTAGAGGAGGCTCTTGAGATAGCCACTGATGCTGATTACAGGTTTGACCTAGCTGTGCAGCTTGGAAAATTAGAAGTTGCAAAGGTACATAACATGTTGCGAAGTGTTTTCTTATTCCACATTGTTGAAAGAAACTTAAAGGTATTCTGTGGTGCAAAGTTCATAGCCAATATATAGATTGAACTTGCTGTGGACATTTACTGTGCAGGCTATCGCAATGGAAGCGCAAAGTGAATCTAAGTGGAAGCAGTTGGGCGAACTGGCCATGTCCACAGGAAAGGTTGGTCCTTTCTTATGACATATTGTTGGTATGCAGCATGCAAATGTTTGTTGATGTATGCATACAAAATGTAATGACTTGAGAGTGCCATAATAGAATTGTGAGGATGAATATTACGAGAGTTTGTTGGGTTGTGGCATCTTGTTATCAAGGTTATGATTGCAAGGTTAATCATTTGAGTTGTGAAGTTTTGCCTCCTAGAATTTGAGGAAAATCAGACCAAATATGCTTTTGAAAATGAGCTTTGAGAATTATCCTTTCACAAGTTAGTTTCTGCCCATGGAAACATGGAAATGAGCAATATTTGATACTTGTTGATACTGCCATCATTTGGTGACATGTAACGTAAATCAATATATTCTGCTTGTTTTGAATATGCATGCTAACTTAGTTTTCTGACTTACAAGCATTTCACAACTTCTGTAACAGCTAGAGATGGCGGAAGAGTGCCTTGTGCAAGCAAAGGACTTAAGTGGCTTGTTGCTACTATACTCATCTCTTGGAGATGCTGAGGGAATCGACAAGCTTGCTTCTCAAGCAAAGGAGCATGGAAAAAACAATGTTGCTTTCCTCTGCCTCTTTGTGCTTGGTAAATTAGAAGATTGCATACAATTGCTGATTGACAGGTAAATCTTGTTTGCTGTGATCAACTTGTTGTAATGCAGTTCCTTTTCAATGCTAAACTTCATCTATGTATTCTGCAGCAATCGTATACCTGAAGCTGCATTAATGTCACGTTCTTATCTTCCCAGCAAAGTTCCAGACATAGTAGCAATATGGAGAAATGACCTTAGTAAAGTAATTTCTCTATTTTTCTTAGCTTCTTTATGAAAAGAGTTTCCCCATCTATAAAAACATATCCTGTTATTGTTCTGGGCTTATCTGTTCATTTGTTCCTTCTGTACAGGTTAATCCCAAAGCCGCGGAGTCTCTGGCGGATCCTTCTGAGTATCCAAATTTATTTGAAGATTGGCAAGTTGCACTTACTGTAGAAAAAAATGTTGCTTCCCAGAGGTAAAAATTACCACACAAGCAATTTTTTATTATTACAGAGTGACATTATCAATTTGTTCAGAAGCAACTATTGCACTAAACAGACCTGATGCAATGATAAGGTTTCTTTCTTCAGGGGCCATTATCCCCCTGCTGATGAATACATGAACCATGCTGAAAAGTCAGACATGACCCTTGTGGAAGCTTTCAAAAGGATGCAGGTCATTGAAAATGAGGAACCAGTAGATGCACTAGATGAAAATGGAGAGCCTGATGACGAGGTATTGAATGTGGAGTGTGCCTCTTCTTATCCATGTCCAACTTATATGCTACTGTACACCGATCGTTTTTCTACATTAGCAATCTCCCCTTTTTGGTGTTGATAGTAATGTCATTCAGACATTTTTTGTAAATAGTTTTCTCCTTGTTTGATGACCGCAGTTCCATATTAATCATGATCTTAGAATAATAAGTAATAACATAGAATTCCTCTTAGGTATTGGGAGAGAATAAGGTGGAGGAGAGCACAGAAGAAGCTGTCCAAGTTGATGCTGATGAACCTGAAGAGACCGTTCTTGTAAATGGGAAAGAGGGCGAGGAACAGTGGGGTACGAACAATGAAGGAACTTCGTCAGCCTAAAAGAATTGTTTGGCAAGTGTAAAACCCCAATTTTTTCCTGCGGTGATTAGCGGTGTTGCCTCCAAATTATATGATGTTGAACCTTTCTAACCCTTAAATTTTTGAAAAAAAAATCAGAACCTCGATACAGAACAATATACCATTGCCAATGATTAGAATTTAGGATATTGAAATATGTCCATTCATTATGAGTTAGCTTTTCTTCAATCCCATTGTGTATGTGACTATGTGCTGTTACCTGCTCCTGTATATGGTATAATTGATTGGTAAGGACTTCATGATACAGGGATAACCATCCATCCACTTATGGGCTTGCATATCTATAATCAAGTTTTCATCTAGTTTATCTATTAATTCCTTGAAACATTTTGCCATTCTAATCATTGAACTGAATTTCATCTTTCCCTGCCCCTTGCAGTGCTAACTCAACATGAGTAGAGACCGTGGACAGAATTACAGCTCAATGGTGGCCGGCCCCATTCCGAGAATTTCATCATTTGAAGCACTGGCGCTGGTGATGCTTAGTGCCGTTTTCGCTTACATATTGCTTCGTGGTCACTCCAGAGATGGAAGCATGCTTGTCTAATGGTATCAATCCAGGCAGGCCTCTCTTTTTTTCGCGGCGATATAGGTGATTCTTTCGTCCTGCAACATTTTCATGCCCATTTTCTTTTTCACGTCCTGAAATCAATGGGTTTGGGTGCAGAGCTGGTTGTGACGGATTTGAATAATTGCTATAGAGACGTGTAGTATATGCCACAATACCGTAATAGCCATATCGTCTTCTAGGAGATCGAAGTTTTCGTTGGCCATCCACTGTAATTTCATGTTATTCGATGAGTTCACATGTACCATATGATTGTGGCGCCAAAAAAAAAAAGCTTTCCCGTGTATAATTCTCCATTGAATGTTTGCCGTTGAATCCTGTTTTTCATTTTTCATCGGGGGTGTTTGGACCAGGTGCTAAAATTTTAGCATGTCACATCAAATGTTTAAATACTATTTTTGAGTATTAAATGTAGACTATTTACAAAACTCATTCATAATCGGAAGATAATTTGCGAGATGAATGTAATGAGCTTAATTATGTTATGATTTGACAATTATGTTATGATTTGACGATGTGATGCTACAATAAATATTTGCTAATTGTGGATTAATTAAGCTTAATAAATTCGTCCCGTGAATTATCTTCTGATTTTGCAGTTATTTTTATAATTAGTTCACGTTTAGTCCTTCAAATTGATATCCAAATATCCAATGTATATCCGATGCGACAAAGCTAAAATTTAGCTTCATGATCCAAACACCCCGTTAATCCCTTAATGTTGGTTGAAAGTTGATTCTTGGAAGAATTCGAGTAAGCATTTTTGTGGAGTGTCGTACTCGAAATCATTTTTGGGCCTCTTATACAATAAAATACTGTATTATCTATGAATTTGCGTGGCCTGCTTTTTATGATTTTTTCTCCTCATTAACTTTTTTGTCACATTCGTTTTTTTTCTTACACAACATACTGTTTTTGTTTGGTACAGTTCTATCTTCGAGATTCTAGATTTGGGGTTTGTATATTGTAATAAAATAGTTTAATTTTTTATTTTTAATCCTAAAATAAAAACTAAATTGTCAACTAAATATCTACATATAATATAGGATTTTTTGGAACTAGAATGGACCGGTTTTAAAAAATTCTAGATCCAAAGCTGTGTAGAGTAGGGATCTATTCGGGGCGTAGCTCCAGATAATCCTGAAGAAAATTAAATTATTTAGTTAGTAATTTAGTTTTTATTTTAGATTAAAAACAAAAACTTAAATTATTTTATTTTATTATATAAATTTCAGATCTAGTATAAATTTAGCATTTAAACTAGCTAATATATATGCATTATCAACATCAGTTAGGGCCTCCAAAAACGACCTGCATTATGTCATTATCTATGAATGTGTTAGCGATAGGATGCGACTTACGTGATGAGCTACGCAAAGCTCTAGTGCTTTACGTGCTTATTAGAGACTAATTGCTAATTAAGTAGCTACATTAGATGCTAATCTCTACTATTATAAAGCGGCTAGTTTTTCGTTTCTCCGTCCGCAAGCCTGCCTTCCCACTTCCCATAAAAACCAATTAAAAAAACCGGCTAAAACTTGTGCCCCTCCACTGGGGCTCCACGCGCGGCTCGCCCGAAAAGCAACAGGCGCGCATCATCTGCGCATGCAAGCAGGCGCGCACTTGCAAGTTGCAACTGCCAGATCCGTGAGAAAAAGAAAAAGGAAAATAAAGAAAATAAAAAAGAAGAAAAAAATATACATTTTCATTTTTATTTTTTAATTTTTTTATTTTACATGAAGGTAAGAATTTTGTATAAAAATAGATTTTTGATAAATCACGCATAAACATGAATTTTACACAAATACCATGTTGAAAATAACATTCTCTATTGCAAAGCACAAGACATCTGACTAGTATATTATTATTATGGCTACTAATTAAGCTAGTGCATACGCTTATGTCAATGGCATATGCGTGTGCGCCTTTCGTGTAATAAAAAAAGCGACATGAGCTGAGAAACTAACGGTCATTATATTATTAGCCGATAACAAAAGGAAATTGAGCTAAAAAAAGCACCAAATAAATGGTTCAGATTATGAACTTAGGGTCTATTTATTTTAGTTTCTGGTAACTGTAACTATTTCTAAAATCTGATATGAAAATAAACAGTCCAGATTCTAAACTCAGATCGTAAAAAATCAGTATGCGTAGAATCTAGAAATGAACTAGAATTTACTCACATGACTAGCTAGCTATTAAAAATCTTTAGCTGCTAGAAGCTGAAACAAACATAACCTTAGATTATGAGAATCAGTAGTAGACTAAAACTAGAAACTAAAAAACTAACACTAAGTTGTCCAAATTCTCGCTAGCTAAATACTCATATTAACTACTTACTGATAATCTCCTGCCGCTAAAAATTAAAATAAACACTTCCGTAGCCTTTTTGGAAGAAAGGAAGGAAAGTCGAATCAAATAAGCTATCCATGTGTTCTTCTAGCCCATTGCTTAATACAATAAATGCCATCGTGTAGAATAGTTATTCTACCGATAAATTTAATACTGAAAAAATAGTACTCAATTACTATTCTATCGAGCTACTGAAAGCTACTGAAAATAGTACTTGCGTGAAAGTTACTGAAAGTAGTACTCTCGTGGTCGTTGTAGAATAGCTATTCTATGCCCATATGCTATCGTGTATATATATATATAAATATATATACATATAACATCCTAAATAGAGAGAGTATTATTGTATAATTAAATATTTGATAATATAATTAAATATTCATTATAAATCATATTTTTTTTCTTTAAAGAGAGAACTGGGTACAGGCCATGCAGCTAAGTGCTAACGGCCCAACGAAATCGGCCTCTTCGACTCCTTCCTTCCTGCGTCGTCGTCGTCCTCTCGGCCTCGGCCTCGGCCTCCGCCGCGCCGCCTGCGCCAATCTCCATCCCGCGAGCGCGGCGTCGGCGTCCCGCTGCTCCCGCCGCATCCTCGCCGGCGTCGTGCCGCTTCCGCCGCGCCCTCGCCGCCGGTGAGTACCCGTACGGACGCCCTCTTTCTCATCGCTAGTTCGCTACCTGCACCTTTTTCTCTTCGCCTTAACCCTAGCTTCTCTTCTAGATCGGGAAGCTTTTCTATTTGCCTTAGCCTTGCTTCTCTTCTAGATCTGGAAGCTTTTCCCCTAACCTTAGTGCTAGTAGCATTTTGTTTCCGGAAAAAATAAGGGTTCAGCTGTGCCCCCATGTCCCGGATTGAACCCATATGGATTTGATGTTGATTTCAGAGGGGAAATGGAGGTCCAGTCATCTGGGAGGCCCATCGATGTGCTCATGGAGAAGGTTTTGTCTGTGAACATACTCTCCTCGGACTACTTCAAGGAGCTCTATAGGCTAAAGACCTACCACGAGGTCATCGACGAGATCTACAACCAGGTTGACCACGTCGAGCCATGGATGACGGGCAACTGCCGCGGCCCCTCCAGTGCCTTCTGCCTCCTCTACAAGTTCTTCACCATGAAGGTCACGGTTAACCAGATGCACGGGCTTCTGAAGCACCCTGATTCACCTTACATCAGAGCTGTGAGTCCGCCTGTTTTCTGCTTCCCGCAATGTTTATTTCTGTTTCTGCGTTGTAAGATGGCATGTTGCATGCAGAATGCAGTGTATATGATTTAAACATTTGTATTTCAGATTGGATTTCTTTACCTGCGATATGTTGCAGAACCAAAGACGCTATGGAGTTGGTATGAACCCTATATTCAAGATGATGAGGTATTCGCTCTTTCTTGTTATAGCTCTTTGCTTCTTTTGCATCTGTTTGATGGTAAGTTCAGTCTGTAAAAGCTCCAAAGTGCTGGTTTCCCCACTATCTCCTATTTTATGCATTGAAGCATTCGGTAAACCTTTGTATTGCTCCCAGTGAGTGGTAAGTAGTATATTAAGCTTGTATGAGATGCCTACTGTTTGTTAAGAACAATGCTTGTACAAACCAGAGAAAATACTGAAATGAAGGAAATCGAGCAAAGAAGCAAAGTAAAGAAACAAAGAAAAAACAAACTGAAATGAAGGAAGCCCATATAGTGAAGTGATGGAAAATGTGGTTAGAAAGGCCAAATTCTAGAATCTACCATTCCTACACTGTCACATCTGGAATTTCACAAATTATGAACTATGTATATTAATCCATGTCCCAAGAAAAGACATGGTATACATTAACAAAGTTAGCTCACGACACTTGACGAAAGTTAGCTCAATCATGCCTTTCCTCTTCTACAAACTCTTTCTCTATGATGATTTAAGCAAGGTTGAGTAAATGAATTACTAAAAGAAACACTTACCTTGTTAAGAGGGCGGGCTTGTGTAGGAGCACAACTCGAGGATTTCATGAAAAGATAAATGTTTGTTTTAGCAATATATTCTTTTTTATTTTTATCCCTTGTTTTGATTAAAAAATGTCTTACGGAAATTAACCTAATAGGCCAATACCCATCTTTGTTATTTCTTGCATTATATGCATTTATCATTTATTATGTTGCTTGCTGAGTACCAAGTACTCAACCTTGCTTAAATCATCACAGAGAAAGAGTTTGTAGAAGAGGAAAGGCAGGATTGAGCTAACTTCCGTCAAGTGTCGTGGCTTAGACCTAGGGTGTTACGTTTATCTTTAAGACTACTATATGTAATGAATGATGTCTTCAGTTGTGATAAGTTTGACTTGAAGGTTGTGTTTTGGAACAATTTGTAAATTGTATTTCATAGGAAATGCAATAAACTCAAAATTAGTAAATTTTGGGTGTCACATACACTACACTAGCAAATTCCAGAGTCTCTGTTCCTGCACTAGACTAACAATAATTGCTTCTTGTCACATGCATCGAATGCAAAAATGCTTAACCATCTGGATCTATTTGTAGCATGTTGATTTTTTTATGTTCTTGTAGTTGTAACTGTCTACTCTTATTTATTATAATACCGGCCCAGTTCTTTCAAATGTATCATAACTTATGCATACTATCTTCTCATTCAGGAGTTTTCTCCAGGATCTAATGGTAAAATGACTACCATGGGTGTTTATGTGCGAGATCTTATCCTTGGGCAGGTATATCTTTTAAACGTCTTACTCCTTTCTGCCTTTAAATAGAACATTATTGTAGAGTTCCTGTACAGTGCCCTTTAGTTTCCTAGACACATCCGTGTGCATACATCATTAACAGTATTCTCTGAACATAAATGCAATTAGTGTTTGGCACTTTGGCATACTGAGCGGAATTTTCAATTGTGGAGTTGCTTTAAGAGGAGACATCATCTCTTCCACCAGTAACTACTTTGTATAAGGTTTGTCATGATGTGTTACTCAGATGTTCCATTTTTATGCTAGGGTTTAGTGTTTTACTGTGTTTCAGCTAGTTAAGGATGTATAGCACGAGAAAATGATGTATCCTGTATTTGCTATCTTTTTAATTTTGAGGGTGCTTTATTGGATTTATATTTGTTGAGAACTATGTCACATATTTCTTTCCTTTTCTGACAATGATTGATGTTTTTGGAATAAAACTATGGGTACATTTTGTCAAGAAAATAAACCATATTCATTTCAATAGTAAAGCAAAGCTCAGTGTGTAACAATTGGAAGTTGTAATTTGTTTAGGTTTCACAGTAAACAGAACAGAATGAGTAATACCCAAGTTCTAGTAAATAGTGAGCTTAAAACATGCAGTTTTGTTTTTAACTTTTTTCTGGTCGGCCTTGTAGTTATTCCAAGGCTTCTTTTGTATCGCAGTGAATTCACCCATTTTTTATGTGGGCGAGTAAACTAAGATCCCATATTTCATATATTTCATTATCCATGCAAGTTGGCAGAAAACCAAGTCCTATATTTCTTAGATTTCACTGTTCATTTAAGTCAGCAGAAAATTAGTAGCACATTGAGACATCTGTTTAATGGGTCAATTGAAGCAGTGTTTACTCAGTTGGCTGAAAGTAATCACAAAACATGAAAACAATAGACTAATTTATTTATTTCAGTTTTTAAATTTCCAAATAATTTTCTTCTATCACAGTTTGTCTTCACATCTGATGCTAGGTGCTTAGAGCCTCATGTTACTGAGGTTCATCGTCACATCTTTGTCAGTGTGCCGAAACATAGCATATTAGCCTCATAATCATATTTGTTCTGTTTAGGTTTGTAGCTCTGATGTTATTGTTCAGTGTTTCTTTTTTTTATTCTGGATTTATGGTTGCTTTAGTTGAGAAATATTATTCACATGTATACTAAAACAATTGAGTTTCCATGCCTATTTTTCCATTGCAGTACTACTTTGACAGTCTTCTTCCACGAGTGCCTCTCCTAATTTTGCGACAGGTCACTGCCCATCTTGAGAAGATGAAGCTCCCAACAAAACAGTCAGGAATGACGGGGGATTCTAGTCGCCTTGGTTCAGATGATACCGCTCGACGCCCTCCTTCAGTAAAGGCTTCCTTGTCTGTCTCTTTTGGTCAGCGTGCTCCACACCGTGCATCCACAAGAGACTCATCCCCAGTACGAAAGACATTGCCTTCTGTACGGGATAGGGAAAGGAGTGGTGATGGCGAGCGCGCAAGATGTTCACCCAGGAGGCGCCGGAGTCGGAGTTGTGAGCGTGTTCGTGATTCTGAGCTTGACCGTTCAGATCGTGATCGTGGTAAGCACAAGGATAGGGAGCATGATCGGCATGCCCGTGATGATAGAGACCGTAATTACCATCGTTCGAGCTATTCAAGTAGGGATGTTGACAGACAAGTCCGAGAAAGGAGGGACAGGGATTCTGATCGACATGGACGTTCAATTCCCCGCAGGAGCAGGAGCAGGAGCAGGAGCAGGAGTCCAAACCGTGGCCGAGCCGAGAGTGAAAAACACCGCTCTAGCCCATTTGGCAAACCACCAGAGCCATCCAACTTGTCAAAATTGAAGGATTTATACGGCGACGCAACAAACGCCAAGGATGATACAAGTGATGATAAAGCTCACAGGGATTCTGGCACTGAAGAGGTAATCAGATTGGGAGGTGCAAGGTGGAGGTGAGTGTCAAAAACACACATGAAAATGCATCCACCCCCTTCTGTCCTTGTACCAACATCATTATCAGTCAGATATATTTGTTGGGATTTTCTCCCCCAGGCTCTGCCGTTCCAAGAAACTTTGAGAGGGAGGGAGGGAGTTTTATTATTGGTTGTTAAAACTCGATTGGGCCAATGTCTCTTGGCTATAGCAACAGAATGCATCTGTCAAATAGCTATACAGATTATATCTATGATTTTATCAGCTTTGTTGATCGCCTGAACGATGCAAGCTGCATGCATTCTAATTAGTCCCCTGTTTTATATTATGAATCATTTGAATGTCTCTAATCTTCACTAATCCCCTGTTTTATGTTATAAATCATTTGAATTTCTCTAATCTTCACTAATATCAAATATAAATAAATATGCTGTTAAGATGTATTTCTAGGTGGATTTAATGAAATTCTACTAATTTGATGTTGTCGTGAGAAGAGAACTAGTCCAGTGGAGAGCGGTGATTCATCTCTTGACAACTCGCTCCTTTGGAAAGCTGGAATTACTATGTTTTACAGACATCATCCTTGATCTCTTAATCCAAGAAAAGTATGGAAAGCAAAGATACACAGTCAGATGGACAAAATACAAAATTTGGAGATGAAAGGACAAAGTTCTTCTATGCTACAGCAACTAAAAGAATCAGAGTTAATACAATGATTAGTTTGGATCTGAATGATGGGAGAAAAATGATCTCTGACGCTGAAAGGCTGCAGCCCTGTTAGAAGCCTTTATAGGGAAAATGGGCTCTTCCCACAACCCAACTATGCACTTCAATCTTCAGAATCCGGTCCCAAGAAACCAAAAAAAAGAAGAAATTTACAAGGTTATTCATATGCCAAATGCCAAATTGACAAGGATTCTTCGACCACAACATGAATCTACAAACATCATCCTTATTTCCAAGACTGACAAATAGGTGCAATGATCTCAATTAATCCTTAAGTTGGGATAGTCTTCAGTGCTCCTCAATGGAGTTGCTAGAAAAATTCTTTGATTGCAAAAGAGGAGTTAGACAAGGAGACCATTTATTTATCCCTTTTCTTTTTTTGTCATAGCTATAAAGCTTCTTCAATTTATAATCATCGAAGCCTCAGATTTGGGACTCCTCTCCAGGCCAATAGAACTCTTTTCAATTCTGCAATACATTGACGACACAATCTTATTCCTTAAAGCTTCGCAGATAGAACTCTTTTGCCTTAAAGGTACACCATGGAGACCTTCTCTCAATCAACTGGTCTAATGGTCAACTTCAGAAAGTCATGCCTCACCCCTATCAATCTAAATCAGCAAAAAGCATAATCCTTAGCCATGGTCTTTGGTTGTAAATTGGGAGAATTACCTTTCACTTATTTAGGTCTTCCTCTTTGCACCACAAAGCCAAAGATTCATGACTATGCTCCTTTAATGATTCAAGTGGATAGAAGACTTTCTGCAGTTTGTAACTGGTTGTCCCTTGCTGGCAAGCTTCAAGTAGTCAATACAGTCCTCTCCTCTCTGCCTACTTATGCCATGTGCACTTTAAAGCCTTCCAATTAAGGTCATTGATTACATTGATAGAGCTAAAAGGCAGCCTCTGGAGAGGAAATGATTTCAACAAAAGAAGTCACCCTTTGGTAGCATGGAATAAGGTCTGCAAGCCAAAGTTAAAAGTGGGATTAGGATTTATCAATTTGAGGAATCAAAATAAAGCTCTACTGATCAAAAACTTAGACAAATTCTACAATAAAAGATAAATTCCCTAAGTAAACCTTATCTGGAACTCCCATTACCAAAATGGAGCAATTCCCCACTTATCAACTGGAAAGGGATCTTTCTGGTGGAAGGCCATTAGTAGACTCACTACTCTCTTCAGAGGAATAGTAAAATGCTCAGTATCTTGTGCTTCAACAGTTTCATTTCGGTCAGACCTTTGGAGTGATTCAATCTTTTAGCGTCTGAGGTCTCCTTTCCTAGACTGTTCTCTTTTGCAATAAACAAAAATATGTCTATGGATTCTTGGCAAATAATAGTATTGAACAACAGTTTCTCCTCCCTCTCTCAGAGCAAGCTTTTCAGGAATATACTCAACTTCAGCTAATTCTCAGCAGCATTCAAATTCAGCCCAGTAACTCAGATAGCTGGTCTTATATTTGGGGATCAAAAGTATTCATCCAAAAAATTCTATGGTTTACCCTATTGCCTTACAAATCCACCTCATATCTTCAAATGGATCTGGAAATCAAGGTGCTGCAACAAGCTCAAGGTCTTCTTCATGTGGCTTCTTCTGATGGACAGACTCAACACAAAGAATATTATGAAAAGAAAAAAAATCAAAATATAGAACAACAACTACAATTGTCTCCTTTGTGACCTAAATCTTGAAGAGACAACCTATCATTTTTTCTTCAATTGCCTCTTCAGTACCAGATGTTGGGAAACCATTGGTATTACTTAGAATTTGGCAACACCATTCTACACCATGCTGTCTGCTGCAAGAGCTGATTTCAGAGGGCCCCTTTTCATGGAAGTCCTCATAACTGGGGCATGAATTATTTGGAAACATAGAAATTGCCTCATATTTGAGAACCAGAGACCGTCTTCATAATTGGGAAAAGGCTTTCAAAGAAGAATTATCTTTACAATTTGTTAGATTCCTAGAAGAGCAGGGACCTCTTCTGTTTAGTTGGCTCGCTCAGCTCTAATTTGGCTTTTCCCCTTTCCCTTCCCTCACCACCTCCCCTTCTCTACCTTTTTGTTCTCTTGTATCCCTTTTGGCCTTTGGGTCTTTTTAATAATTAATATACAAACCACGGTAGGATCTAGGTAATGCAGGATTGAAGAAATTATTTTACGAGTTATATATATATATATATATATATAAAGAAAATGGAGTGTGTAAAAAAAGAGGGTACTTACAAGGGGAGAGAGATGAAGAATTCAAGAGTAGACCTTTTATGAAGCCAAACGAGTCGAAACTGTTTAGGTTTGCTGAAAGTGGTCGTCCACACTCCACACTATTTGTTGAACACTCTCGTTGCTTCCATGCTGACCAAACTCTACTGGTACAACATGGTGGAGAAGTTCAAAATTATATTCCTGAAGAGTGACAAAAATGAATTAAAATCATGCCGTTGTTATTTTCTGGATAGATTAGAATCAGTCAATCATCGTTCACATACAAGGTTCAGCACACATATACATCAGGGAGAGACAATTGATCAGACCAATCCAATCGGCTAGAAGGCACAGCACTACAGCAAGACGATTGGATTGGTCTGATCATCTACACAGCACAAAAAGTAACATAAGCGACTAAAAGTAACACATATACAATCTTAACAGCCGCTTGGCTGTATTATTTTCAGTTGAGCACCAAATATTTCAGGAGAAGGGGTCAATTCATGCCAAAATGTTCTATCCAACTAGAATAGTGTTTCTTATGCCTTTTGTCTAAACAATGGACATGATTGAGCTGGATGTTTACCTTATACCTATCAGCCTTGATCACAGTGCTACTTACTTGCAAACAGTGACAGCAGATGTCTTCATAGTTCATAGTTCAGACTTTGGAAGCATTTTTGCAGGATGTGCAACTATTAAACAGCCATGACAACTGCCAATGCATCCAGAGTGTTTGATGCAATTTTGGGGATGGAATTTCTCTGTAGTTCTGCAGAATGACACATGGGCCCTATTGCTACTTGCTGTGGGATCCATGTTGGCGCTGTATACAACCGAGTTATAGCAAAGGAATGAGTTTCATGCTTGTTCCATCCTTCATAATTATGCCTAGGTTAATTAGCCTTCGTGGACTGAGAATCTGTTTTGCACAATTTATCATCTCGTTAGAAAAATATAACCCAGAAGGTGAATTAGTTGCAGGTTATCAAACCAATTAGATGTCAAAGCCTCAAAGGAAGGAACCACCTACTTATTTGCTTATAATTTTACCTGTTTGGTGAAAAATTGCTGCAGAAATGATCAAATGCTGTTAATGCAGTACATATATGTGAATCAAAATTGGGACGCTAAATCCAGCTATAACCGACATCTTTCTTGGTGGCGGCACTTTTAATTTGACTTCTCAAACTATCAATCACACTCAATTTATTGGTTAATCCATGCACACTGATGAGGTGCAGATAAGGCATTTTAGTAGAAGGATTCATGGCAATTAATTGACTCGCTGCATGCTCTGCTAACCTGTCATTGCCATTGAATCTGCAACTGCTCAAAAGAGATGTCCATATTGCTGAATCAGGTTCAAATGGCATTGACTTCACTAATCCTTCAGCCTCCTTAATCATGCCTCTCCTACAAAATAGATCTACCAGGCAAGCATAGTGCATATTATTAGGTGAAATTCCATAAGTACATGTCATCACGTTGAAGAAATATTTGGCTTCTTCCAAAAGGCTCATGTGATTGCATGCAGAAAGTACACCAAGAAATGTGATGTCATCAGGATTGACTTGTGCCTTTTCCATATTCTCAAACATTTCAAGAGCATTTTGACCAAGATTATTTAGTGCATATCCATGAATGATTGTGTTCCATGTAACTTTATCTCTCCTAGCCATCAGACCAAAAATTCTTTGGGCTATAATCATTTCGCTACATTTGCAGTATAGACTAATAAGTGAATTTTGAATTAACAAGTGTGAATCAAGACCAGTCTTGATGGTTGTAGCATGAAACTGCTGACCATGAACCATCATCGAATAATTTGACAAACAGCTCATGAGGCTAGAAATGACTGACTCGCTTGGTCGTATATTAGATAATAGCATCTGTTTGTAGGACTGTAGTGCTTCATGGATTAAACCATTTGTAGCAAACCCAGAAACTAAACAGCTCCAAGTCACGGAATCACGTGTTGGAGATTCATTAAAGAGCTTATATGCTTCAGTAACTTTACCTTGGTGAAACAAACCAGATATCACCACATTATAGGTGACCACAGTCCTTCTGTTCATCCTGTGGAAAAGGTCCAGCGCATCATCCATATACCCTCCTTTCACGTATCCAAACAGCAAAGTTGTGCAAGACATGACATCTATTTGGGGCATATTATAAAATACATCCCGTGCTTTGTCAAGCATTCCATTGTCTATAAACCATGACATCAAAGCAGTAGCTGCTTCCAAACTCTTTTCTGTCATGTTTGAGTACAACTCAGTAGCATCAACAATCCTTCCAGCATTTATGTATCCAATAATCATTGAGTTCCACGAGATCTTATCTCGGTAAATCATGGAATCAAAAAGTTTCCGAGCCTCGGCTATCTTGTCTGAATAAATATAGCCACATAAGAGGGCATTCCATGAACCAACATGCTTTCCTTCCATTTTATCAAACTCCAGTCGCGCCTCATCGATGTCCAAGGATTTACAGTACATCAAAACCAATGAAGCCTCAAGAATCAAGTCGTAAACAAACCCATACTTCACAGCAAAACAATGAATGCATCTGCCTCCTCTAATACTTTTCATGCCAACAAAAGCATTCACAATTTTGATGAGAATCTCATTTGTCACTTCCTCCCCATTTCGCATCAGACTATTGAATAGTTCCACTGCCTCACTGAATTTCTCGTCGTTGACAAAACCTCCAATCATGACACACCATGACACAGAGTTCTTCACCGGCATCAAATTAAACAGCTGAAACGCCACGCCGACCTCATGCACCGTAAGATACCCTTTAATCATGGCTGTCCAGGAAACCACATTACGCTCCGGCATCTGCTCAAAAACCCTGTGAGCATCGGCTACCTGATGGTTCATCACAAGGCCTGCTACAAGAGCATTCCACAAGGCCACATTAGGACTGTGAACACCATCAATCACCTGCTCCAGGCAGCTGACAACCCGGCAGTTGGCATACATCGTGATCAGAGAAGCACCCACGAACACATTACCAGAGGAGCAGGTCTTGAGCGCGAGCCCATGAACACACATCCCCATCTCCAGAGCTTCCAGCCGCGCGCAGGCCGACAGCACGGTCGAGAAGGAGGTACGGTCCGGCCGGAACCCCTGGCGCGTCATCTCCACGAACGCCCCGACCGCCCTCCCATGCGACCCCGACCGCGCGTGCACGGCCATGAGGGAGTTCCAGGACACGACGTCCCTCCGCGGCATTCCGTCGAACACCTCCCGCGCGGCGTCAAGCCTGCCGGCTCTCATGTGCTCCGCCATCATCCTGTTCCCGGATACGGCGACGGCGGCCGCGGAGGCTTCGTCCCACAAGCAGAACGCTCTCTCTATGGCCGCCAGCGACGGCGGCCTTCGGGCTGCGCCGCGCGACGCCGCCATCCCCCGTGGCCGCGCGCATGAGAGAGAGAGAGAGAGAGAGAGAGAGAGAGAGAGAGATCGTGGGCTCGCGCGGCTCAAGTGGAGTTGCGCACTCGATGGGCCGGGCCGGGCCGGAGGTTGAGCCCGAAGATGGATGGGCCGGGCCGGGCTGGGCCGGAGGTTGAGCCCGAAGATGGATGGGCCGGGCCGGGGGCCGGAGGTTGAGCCCGAAGATGGATGGGCCGGGCCGGGCCGGGCCGGAGCTTGAGCCCGACAGATGGATGGGCCGAAAATTATTTGGAACAGCCGGCCCATGTTTGTATACACGTGGGGAGAAAATGAGATTGCAACTCAAATTAATTTTTGAATCTCAAATTTTGAAAAAAAATTAGCAAATGTTGAGTGAATGTTTGTATACACTTTGGTAGATATTAGATAGTTTTATTATGTGGATGTGTGAGATTTGACGAGGATTTAAAATTTGAGTTGAAATATTTTTATGTAATCAAATTATATAGTATAGATTTTTTATAATTAGATTTATAATCTAAAGTATTATACTAATATATTTGAAAGATTTTATAAGCACAATAGAACTTAGGTTATGTTTGATTAAGTTATAGATTTAAAAATACAATTGTGTTTTGTATGAAAGCTGTTGTGAGCTAAGAACAAAAAATAAACCAATATTATTTATGTATGGAAATGATTGTTATTAGAAATATACCCCGTCCGTCCAAAAATCTTCCACCTATTAATTTTTACATCAAGACCAAATGAAAAATTATACAACTCTCTTGTTTTTTAAGTTGACTTTGTATATATCTATTTTTGACTACCTTCACTCGGCGTTGACCAAGAATGGACCATGCTCGGCCACATCAAACCTGACAACTCACTTTTTTTCACTTTTTTTGAAATATCTTTTATTTTGTTATAATTTATTTTTATCAGGTACATTTTTTTAAAATAAGATGAATTATAAAAATTATGAAAAAAGTCAACGACGTCATTTGAAAAAACGAGTAAGAACGCAAAGTCAGCTGGTCAACAAGAGGATGAATATATGTACAATTAGTCATGCTAGTATCTATAAAGTCATGTCTTAGCAACCAAGGAAACATATCTGCAAATTAATCTGAATGGTGGATTCCACTAAATTTAACTGTTTGACAAATCAAATTAGGTACCACAATTTTGTTAAACAACATTTGTGCAAGGAAAACACAATGGAGTATTATCTACAATATAAGATTTATGCTGAATTCATAGTTTGCATGATGAAATAGAGTGGATTAAATTTTTTAGTTTTAAATAGCTTCAAGAAATTTTATGAAATCTTAGGGTTTGTTTGTTTCAGTTTACGATTATAACAATTCAGCTTATAAAGAAAAACTGAGTTGGACCGGTTTACCAGATTATTATAGATGTTGGTATGATTTTTATAAAATTGATTAACGGTTTAAAAATTACTTATAAAAAAATCAAACTACCTTTTGTCAATTTTTTTTTAAAATTTTGACAAAACTTAAATAAATATAATTTAAGATACACAATATCAAATAAATAAATACACTATTTTATGAAATCTTAAGATCCGGTTGTTTCAGCTTACGATTATAACAATCTAACTTATAAAGAAATGCTGAGTTGGACCGGCTTACCGGATCATTATAGATGTCAGTATGTTTTTTATAAAATTGATTAACGTTTTAAAAACAACTTACAAAAAATGATCTCTTTTGCCATTTTTTTTAAATTTTGACCAAATTTAAATAAATATAAATTTAGATACACAATATCAAACAAATAAATGCACTATTAACGCTAAACATAAATGACCAAACGTGCTGAATCGATTCAATTCAATGGAGGTCATTAATGACCATCTAGAAATCTTAGGTTCGAAGGAAAGAACCCAATTTGTCTGCATATGACGAAAGGGTGCTTACTAGGTCACTACCAGCTGTATAAATGCTCCCATTTCACCTCTAATTTAGATCATGGTTGATCGATCGTTTTAGAGTAGTATCAAAAGTGATCTAATCTAGTTTTGCCTGTCTAAAAATTCGAAGCATCTTTTATCCGTCATAAAAGTTTTGAAAAAGTTTCGAGAGAGAGTCGGCGAAGATGTACAACAACGCTCCACCACCGCAGGACATGTCCTACTATGATCACTGCACCAAGCGCCACGAGGAGAAAGGGTGTCTCTATGCATGGTGAGTTCTTTTTCCTCTCATTTAGCCCCACTTTGATAGGTTCCTTTTCGATAACTTATATTTAATGTATAAGTGAATTATGCGTTTAACGGAAAAATGATAGACAACTTAAGTAAAAAAACCATAATCAACCACATAAGTTATATAACTAATAATCAGAATCAGCTATCTGTCGGCTTATCCAATGATTATGATTTATGATTATGCTATAGTCTCGACTATTTTAAGATAGGTCTAAGGTGTCTTAGTTTCTTGCAAGGGTTCCTCTTGTTCTTAATAGATATCTGCTTTCCATCTAGATTAATTGCGGAGGGATGGACAGGACGAGAAATTTGGAGCGAGATATTAGATAGTTTGACACCATTAAGAAGTTGTTTTATTTTTTCGCCACTGCCAAAATATAACATTTTTCAGTGGGGATAGAATGATGTGATGCTAACAATGGTATAGACAGGTTACAAATTGCTGACCTTGAAGCATAATCCTTCTTAATCAAAAGAGGGATCTTATTCCTCAAGCATACAAGCACACACAGTCACACACACCATGTACCACTCCTTAATCCTTCGTAGGATACACATCATTAATTATTTGTATTGAGTTGCATGCACCGAACCAATGCATGATTAATTATTTGTACCGAGTTACATGCACCGAACCGACCATAAAACATCTATCAAACCTCAACCGTGGAATAGAAATGTGCTATATTTTTTATTTAATTGTGTGTCAGCTAGAATTTGAGACCTGTTTAATTGTGTGCTAGTCATGATTCGAACTTGAGACATCCAATTGACTAGCTCTAATACTATACCGAGTTATATCCACCGACTAGTTATACATAAAAATCAAAGTCGATGAAAAAAATGAACAATTCACTTTATATTAGTTTGTTTGTTTACATAGTTGGTCAGTGGTTTGGGCAGTTTGGCAGAACTCCATGCTTATTCCAGCCTATCAGAACTGACCACTCTACTAGGAGCCTCCTGTTCCAAGAGAATTCAATCAGATTCATCTTGAGAGTGACAAATCATCGATTTTTACATCTAGGAAAGTATTCTAGACTTTCTTTCCTGGCCTATAAATGATATCCACCTGTTGCAATCATAAACGCAACAAGGAGAGGACAGGAGAAGAAAACCTTGGCACTTGAGTTCTTTCTTCCCTTCCAGTGAGGTTCTTGCCTGTTGATCAGAAGCAGAAGAGATCCAAGATGTATAACGCTCCAATGGCACAGGAGATGTCCTACTTTGATCATGTGCAGAGGCGCCATGAGGAGAAGGGCTGCCTCTATGCATGGTGAGAGTTCTCTCTTGTGTTCTTTTGGTTCTCCTCTTCTGGAGAGGCAAGAAGATTTTGATCTGAAACTTTCTTGCAGATGCTCTCTCTTTTCCACACTACTCAATGCTTTATGCTGCTCCTTTTCTTTTTCTTGGGTTTCTCTAAGCAATCTGTTGTTTTCAAGCAAATATTTCTTCAGTTTCTGAGTTCTAAGCAAACTGATTTTTTTAAGAAGCAAACTGTTGTTTTCAATCAAAAACTTCTTCAGCTTCTAAATTGTAAGCAAACTGTTGTTTTCAAGCAAAAACTTCTTCAGCATCTGAGTTCTAAGCAAACTGTTGTTTTCAAGAAAAAAAACTTCTTCAGCTTCTGAGTTGTAGGCAAGCTGTTTTTTTCAAGCAAAAACTTCTTCAGCTTCTGAGTTCTAAGCAAACTGTTGTTTATAAGAAAAAAACTTCTTCAGCTTCTGAGTTCTAAGCAAACTGTTGTTTATAAGAAAAAAACTTCTTCAGCTTCTGAGTTGTAAGCAAACTGTTGTTTATAAGAAAAAAACTTCTTCAGCTTCTGAGTTGTAAGCAAGATGTTGTTTTCAATCAAAAAACTTCTTCAGCTTCTGAGTTCTAAGCAAGCTGTTGTTTTCAAGCAAAAAACTTGTTCAGCTTCTGAGTTGTAAGCAAGCTGTTGTTTTCAAGCAAAAACTCTCTTGTTTTGGAGCTGTTAATCACCCTGGTGCTCATGCTTGGCTTGGTTGCTGATGGAGTTGGAATTCAGTTGAGATCTGAAGGAGAGTCAAAATCAGCATACATCACCAGAAGCCAACAGACCCATTAAAGTTGATGAAATTTCTTAGACGGCAAGCAGTGCTTTTGTGAAGGAAAAAAGAGAGATCTTTTTGGCACAATCCTGATCTCATCTACCTCACTAACTATTTATCATTCTGAATTGTGATTGCAGCATCTTCCCTGGAAAAAAAAAGATCTTTCTGGCACAATCCTGATCTACCTCACAAACTATCTCTTATTCTGAATTGTTGTGGTTGCAGCATCTTCACTGAAAAAAAAGCTATCTTTTTGGCACAATCCTGATCTACCTCACAAACTGTTTCTCTTATTCTGAATTGTTGTGGTTGCAGCATCTTCACTGAAAAAAAAGAGAGATCTTTTTGGCACAATCCTGATCTACCTCACAAACTGTATCTCTTATTCTGAATTGTTGTGGTTGCAGCATCTTCACTGGAAAAAAAAAAGAGAGATCTTTTTGGCACAATCCTGATCTACCACACAAACTGTTTCTCTTATTCTTAATTGTTGTGGTTGCAGCATCTTCACTGAAAAAAAAGAGAGATCTTTTTGGCACAATCCTGATCTACCTCACAAACTGTTTCTCTTATTCTGAATTGTTGTGGTTGCAGCATCTTCACTGCACTGTGCTGCTTCTGCTGCTACGAGACCTGCGAGTGCTGCCTCGACTGTCTCTGCTGCTGCTGCAACTAGACCCGCCATGTCGAGCCATCAGCAACAGCAGAAGCAAGCTGAGGAGGATGGAGATCTCCTCCATCTCTTGTCCCTGGATGAGATTCAGTAGCCCATTTTCATTTTGGAAATAACAACAACAACAACAATAATGATAAGCATGTAGATGTAGCAGATGGAAACTTTCAGATCGAGCATTTGGGTTCTGAATAAGACTATTTGTAATCAATAATCATGGCCTGAATTTCTATAGCATGTTAGTAGTAGCACCGGATTCTGACTGTGACTGAAGTGCTTTGTGTGTGCATGAGTTGCATGCACTGTTGTCTTTAATTTTGTCGGGTCACTACTAGCCTATTAAGGTTTAAGGTTTAGGGTGTAGAAATGACACGTGTTTGTTGGAGTAGCCTTCCGGCGACATACGCCTTGATGACAAACGCCGTTCTTGTTTCTTGTATTCACGACTCACGTGATACAACACTGGACTCACTTTGCACTTCTAGCTTCTCTCTCTAGCACTCGTCGCAAGCACACGAGAACTACATCTCTCTTCACTTATCATCGACTCACGGCTGCATGCTTAAAATACACACTCGTGGCACGCAGGCCACTAACGCCCGCCCACACACTCTGCCGCACGACCCGGCCACGAGCGCACGCCGTGGTCAAGATTAGTGCTAACAATGTCTGTGTTAGATTAGTGCATGTCTAGGAGTATAGAGTCATGCAACTGCTAGCTTTGCATGCTGGTGGAGTGGTTAGCACCACGGTTAGGACCTATTCGGTTAGAAGGGGATTGAAAAGGATTGAGGAGGATTGGAGGGAATTGTAGTATAAATCCCCTCCAATCCCTCCCAATCCCCCTCTCCAAGAGGATTAACCGAACATGCCCTTAGTGGGCCAACCCACCCAAGTTCGACTCTCACCTCCTGTAAAAATTTCAGGGGTGGACATCTCTCCCCCAGCTTCAAAAAAAAAAAAAAAAAAAACTAGGCACCGGTGTGCATGGCTAAGTGCTTCTTTTCCTCCTTGAATGAGTTCTTGTGTTAGCCTTTTTCTTCAAAGTGCAAACAGTCAGGGGGCGTAGCTACGTTTATCTTGGGGGTGCACATGAACCCCCTAAAAAATTGAAAAATAGAGGAATTGATCAAATTTTCACCATATATACACCCTCCATGACACATGTTTATGCATCCATAAAAAAAGTACACCTCCTCTAATTTTGCTCTATCTTCGTCACTTCAAGCAGTGCATGTGTGAGCTGGGCCAACAGTCTGCACACTCTGCAGCCATGTGGTGCTACACAATGACTGCATTCTGTTACAACAGAAACATGAATGGAGCAATTTAATTCATGCCAACTTATTCTGGAGTGCAAGTGTTTGCAAAGATAGAAAAGGAAGCAGGGCTGTGACCTGAGCAAAAGCTCACTTATGCTATTATGATGGTCCATACTCTTATCCGCTGGAAAGTATCAAAGCAGCTTTCCTGAATAGCTTGAAGCTGGTGATCACAGCCTTCAAGAAAGAGGCAAAATTGCCCCCTTTTCAGGGTTCACAGTTCACAGCATTCTGAAATCTGAAGAATGTAACCCATAATTACCACCAACATGGCAGAGAGCAGTGCAGGAATCATGCCAAGGATTTTTTTTTTAAAAAAAATGTGAAGACCTTTACATCCTTCTGATGAATGATGCACTACCAAAAACTGGGAGAAGAAGGCAGTAGGCACAAACAATGATGCTTACTTGTGAGCAATGTTGCAAGAACATCGCATCAATTGATCAACTAGTTCGGTGTCGAAAAAGGAATGAGCGAGAGGGACATAATGGTCAGGGTACAAAGTGGAGGAAACAAAGCTAGGCTTAACAATGACAGAATTCTGTCACAAAAGAAAGACAACTACAGCTGAGTTGTGGAAACTTAGCAGGAAGGTCTAATCTAATATCATAATGGGAGATTGGGAGCTTGTTCTGAAGCATATATGTTTACAACAAAAAGCACAGCTTCAAGCAGAAGTTAGATTGATAGCACATACTCTATAGTGTGCATGCTCTAGTGCCAAAGGCTGCTTTGCGGCGGTCTTGGTCTTCCAAGATGGCTTCCTAATAGAAACAATCGGGACGATGATAAAACTGAGCTGATCGTCTTCAAGAAAATTTCCATTATTTCACGGTGCATGACATGAGGTGGTATAAGGTGTCTCTCATGCATGCAAATCTCAGCCTCAGGTAGAATCTGGTGAAATTTTCCTCGGCCTTGCTGAAAAAGGGATAGAAGAACGAAATAAAAACATTTTAGCATAATCTGCTCCTGCTACACATCAAGAAACACAATATAAGACCTAAAAACAAATGAAGTTGTTATCGGTGGTGACAAAGGGAAGACAAGATGACGACATTGCGAAATAGGGCCCAGGATGCAAGAACATTGCATCTAAATATCTAATAGGTAGGTGCAGGATATGGAAGACAATAGATCTAGTGATGCTTTAATAATAGCTTTTCCTTTTTGACAGATTATAGCATCAACGTGAAGTCATGGATGTGTAATTATGACTAAAAAGTTCACAGGATAGCAGTTCAGTAGCAGGTTCAAAGTCCTAATGAAACCTTCAAAAAGAATTGGACACTACCTGTACAAGTACAATGGAAAAATTAGGAAAGTACTTAAAACTTCTGAATTGCTCAAGAAAAAAACCTCTCTAAGAGTCTGTAGTGAGTGGTAGTTTAAGTGTAGAAAATTAGTTAAGGTGATATACACAAATTAACTCTTTTGTTAAAGCAGTTGGCATTCAAGTTTTAAGAAAGGCCCCTTATTAACCATAACTGTTACGTGCAACAACCAAATTGTCAGGTGCAAGATAATTTCTGGAACACATGGCTAAATTGGCCCCTAGACTTATTGGCGTTGCAAGCTCCGCGTTGACGAGATAGGGCTCCGACCCAGTCTTCTTTGATCTAATCTTTCTTGACTCCTAATTACACACAACAGAGCTCTTTATATAGGGCAGGAGTTCCCTTATTTTCCATGACAAACCGACTCTAACTGTAATTAGACTCTTAACCCTAAACCTACTCTAATTCTATTAGAGTACCAGGCAGGTACTGTTCACGTGAATAGTACTGTGTGTTTACTGTTCATGGTCTCGACCTGGCTTAAAACCCTAGCCCATGATATCTACACCCCTTTTTTGAGCAACTCGCCCTCGAGCCGTCAGACGACATTGACTCTATCTCAACACCTAAACACGAATACGACTCAAGCCTTTTACATCTCAGCTTGAGATGGATCCCATCCCATCCCTCGCAGGGAAAGGACAACCCCACACCGTGGGCCAGACCGCCCACACCTGACATCTCCCCCAATGTCGAAAAGAAGCTCATCCACCAGCTGGATAGTAGGGTATCATTGCTTCAACTCGTCGCGGGGGAACCATGACGTGGGTGGTACACATTGAGCTGGTGCAGAAGATGGCAGCGCCATGGATGTGGAAGGACTCATGCAATCTGAAAGTTGTGGTGGTAGCTCTCGCAACAGTGTCCTAATCAACGGCAGCATGGCGGTGGTGGCTCTACAGCTGCTCGACGGCGGTAGTCCGTGCGGCGGCGGTATTGGCGAAGTGGCAACAGAGTATCACAGGGCATCCTGTGGCACAAGCTACCCTGACTCCCCACACACGAGTCGAGATGTTGCACCTTCTCGTGCATCTCCTAAACGTCATGACGGAGGTTCTGCATCACCTGGAGAATCTCCCTGAGCATGTCTCCTACCGGCGGCGGCGTGGCGACCAAACCGTCAATAGTCATCGCCGACAGATAGCGAGAGTGCCCGAGTAAAGTGGTCTCTAATATCAAATTGGTATCAGAGCGAAGGGCGTAACCTTGGGCATTGTGTAGCGGAACATGCATAAGAGAGCGAAGGGTGTAACCATGACAGGAGGACGGTAAATTGGCTCTGATACCAAGTTGTCATGTGCATGGTAATTTCTAGAACACATGGCCAAATTGGCCCTTAGCCTCATCAACGCGGCAGCCTCCGCGCTGGCGAGGTAGGGCTCCAACCCGGCCTTCTTTGATCTAATTTTTTGACTGATTCTTGACTTCTAATTACAAACTACGGATCTCTTTATATAAGATAGGGGTCCCCTTATCTCTAAGACAAGCTGACTCTAACTGTAATTGGACTCAAGTACTGTTCACGGGCTGGGCCTGGCCTAAAATCCTAGCCCATGACAATAAATGTAGTGGGGGTGGGGGCAAATGAATCATTGGTTTGCCATACTCATTGCAACAGTCCCCCCAATTCAGACACCTAACCAACCGCCCCGTTAAAAAAGAAAGGAAACTTAATAATCTCCATGCAATCAAGGGCTCTACGAGTCTATGCAAACCCACATAGTCCAATACTCCAATCTAATTCTCCATATAACCCTGTACAATCTACTTCTCAGATTCAACCATCTATGTGTCTGTTTCCACTTTTGGGGGTAAATGAATCTGTTTTTTTAACCCAGCCAAAGAAACAATGTCCAGCCACATGCACCTTATACTCCCAGCAGCATGTGTTTAAGTCTCAATCCCCATATTCGTTGCCTTATGTGCCAATTTTTCAAGATAAGCCTTCTTGTATCATAATGAATATTACATGATATAGTAATATCCCTAGGAGCATGATTTTTGGTACTGCCAATACTGAAGGGTACCACATGTTTGGAAAACTGAATGATGCCCTGGTTTGATTATATCGCATGGTGTACTGCATCATTAACCTGCATATGTGCCATATGTCATGCTGCAAAATTCTGAATTGTTACCTCATGATGAAAACACAATTGTAGATATCTCCAGGGCATATCCATATCATCTCACATCATGCCACTGGGATATTCGGTTCACCAAGGTTCACAAAAGCCTCACCACGCATCATGCGTAGAGTGACAGTATGCCAAGAGACAAGATGGTCGATAAAGTTTGTAACATACATGCGCCTGTCATCCTGAATCATTAAAAAGAAAGCACAACCGATAATTTCTGATATATTAGTACTAGTTGAATTACAAATGTAGGTAATAACAAGAAAAAAAAGAATCTGGAATGTACCTTGTAATCTAAGTAGTAAGCATGCTGAAACACAAAAGGAGATCTGTCAATATTTGGCACATGGTAAGATCTAAATACAGTGTCGGTTTCTTACCTCCCACAAGTCTAGGTTCATGATTGGCTGCAAGAGAAGCAGACATGGAATGTCATCACATAGGTTTATACTTGGAATGTTATTATTCTAAATACTTCAACAGAGAACACACAAAATGAAATGAGAAAACATACAATATCACCAAGAGCTAATGGGCTGATGGCATTTCGTGTACAGACTACAGAAAGTTTTCTCTCTTCTCTCTTCACTGCAACAAGCAAACAATCACAAGAATATGAATCAAACTTTAAAAGCTATGTTAGAAACAGAAGTTCAGAAAGTCAGCTTGAATCAACAGGGCCTGATTTTTTAAAATAAAATGAAAAACTTACATACAAGCCAAACCCAGCCAGACCCCAAAAGTGATAAGGCCGAGCATATAAACTCTTCCCTGAAATTAGTAAACGAGCCAAAATCCTTCTCTATCTGCTGCAGCACACCTCCCTCAGGTGAGCCACCACTTTCTGGCTGCATTGATTCCCAGAAGAAGTGATGGTTCCAGACCTGCATTTCAGAAGATTGAAAGTCACAACCATAAGATGCATACTGCTTGTCAGGCTTTCAGCTATATGCAACAATTAACCAGGTCCACTGAAGCTATCAGGGTGAAAATTTGCTGTGTACAAATAGAATATCCAACAAATGGGAAAAAAATACATGACAAGTAATAACACAATTACCTGTGCTGCATTATTATACTCTGGTAATGGGTTGCCATTGTTGTACCCTTCTTTTATTAGTTCCTCCAGAGTGTAGCCATAGAACATGCTGGTAGCGAGCTGCTTATTCAAGCCATCCACATAGTTTTGATGGTGCTTACCCCAGTGAAGTTCGACTGTCCTCTTGCTCATATAAGGTTCCAGAGCATCCTAGACACCACAGGACAAGTTAAAAGATTTCATCTCCTTAAATTACAGAACACAAGTCTGTCAAAAGCAATACTAACAAGGTGATATATGATAACACATACAAGTTTATATGGCGGAGTGATGAGACCGTAGTAAGACACGACTTTTGAACACCTTCGAGATCTACAACCCTGCATTTGTTCTCTCTGCAACAAACATAAGGCATAAAGATTGCAACCAGCACAAAATGTCAGAGTCAAGGGCCGTAGAACTACAAAAGCTGTGATACAATTTCCTAACCCTGTAATCACATATTCACATTCAAACTTCGCACGCAAAAAATGTTTTTTATAAAATCAAAACTTGTCTTGCTAATATTATCAGTTCGATATTCACAAGCTCAGTTTCAGCGTGACACACGCACTGCTGAATTCTCTAGGGCATATGCCCGAGCACTACGCACGCATGGCGGCCACCATCCCCACCGACGCATCCCACCAAATTTGACACAACAAACAATCTCTCTCTCTCTCTCTCTCTCTCTCTCTCTCTCTCTCTCTCTCTCTCTCTCTCTCTCTCTCTCTCTCTCTCTCTCTCTCTCTCTCTCTCTCTCTCTCTCTCTCTCTCTCTCTCTCTCTCTCTCTCTCTCTCTCTCTAATCCTCTCTATTTACGTAGTGCCGCACTACACATGGAAGGCGCAATTGCGCAAACGAGCAAGCTTCCAGCGAGCGCAGGAGGAAGGGGAAGAAGAAGAAGCAGCCAGCAGGTATCCGTCGGTTTCGGGCGGAGGGGCTCACCTTCACCGAGCGCAGCCGCCGTTGCTGAGGATACGCGGAAGCCGGCGGCGAGGGCAGGATACCGAGAGCCGAAGCGAAAGCCGCCATTGTTCTCCCCCCTCCTTCGCCGCGCTATCCACCACCTCGGCAAAAATCGAAGCTTTCGCTTCTCCACGCAAGCCGGCCAGAATATCGATAAGCCAACCAAGGGATAAACTCGTAATTTCCGAGATAAACCCACCGAAAATTTGCATTTTTGCATTATCATCTATGATACGTAAGAGTTCGTTTGTTTCGGATAACAACATCTACTTCTAAAATCTAATGTAGAAATAAACGGTTTAGATTTTAGATTTAGAAGTTTGTTCGTTTCAGATTACAACAACTACTTCTAGAATTTGATGCAGAAATAAATGGTTCAGATTTTAGACTCAGGTTGTAAAAATCATTAACTGCAAAATTTGGAAATGAACTAGAATTCAAAAATTAGAAAACACCGACTGCTACTCAGACTAGCTAGCTACTGAGAATCTCTAAGTACTAGAAGATAAAACAAACAGACCCTAAGATCCACTTACGTTAATAATATGTGAGATAAAAAAATAAATCTTTAATTTCCATATAAAAGAGAATATATGATCGATTTTTTCTTTTTAAATATTATTTTCTTCGTCGTATTTGTTTTTTTTCACAAGAATCAAATAAGTGATTGCCAAATCACTGTGCCAACGACTTAAAATGACAAATTTATTCTCAAATTGAAACGAGGATTCGGTTGGTAAAAAAGAAAGAGAAATATGATAATTTGTTACCCTCAAAACTTCACATTTTTGTCATCTAAATTCATATTCATCGAGTTTATACGTCAGAATAACATCATAATCAATATAATTGAGAAGAAGTCAAATAATCAATCTTTTTTAAAAAAGCAAAGACAAAAAAATCATATTTAAAATGAGCACACGCTATGAAAAAGGCAAATAGTCAAAGTCGGGGCCACTGACAATCTGGCCCCACACGCACAAGCTACAGTTAGCGCATAATGATTGTACTTAGAGGCATAATTACATTGCAGGGATCACTAGGAGACGAGATTAATTTATTGCTAATCTCCTATCTAATTATGGCCATGTTTGAAACTGCTCTGCTTCATGTTTTATAGCTCTGCTTCATAAATGTCTAGCCAAACAGGTTCAGATCTTAGTTTTTAGATCCGCGAAAAATGCAGATCCACGACTCCGCTCCACGTTTTTTGTGGAGCACCTCGGGAGGTGCTCTGCGGATTCAGTTTTTAAAACAAAACATGAATTTCATGGTAATTTATCCATCAATGCTATTATAAACTTATCAATTCACTTTTTAGTTGATATTTATTAATTTTTCATTTAGTACTATCTATATTAACTTTTTAAATGTTACCATTAATTTTTATCAAAAACTTTGATTATTCGTCTTATTCAAAAAAATTGAAATATCATTTATTTTGTTATAATTTTTTTAATATTGAAGGTACTTCAATTATAACTTATATTTTTGCATATTTACATAATTTTTTTGATAAGACGAATGATCAAAGTTTGTGATAAAAGTCAACGACATTATTTAAAAGTTAATGGATGGAGTATTAATTTAATATGTTTTACATAATGAACATGAAAAATAATATAATTAGAGATTTATGAATAAACTCCGGGGTAAAATAATACATTCCTACCAAATTCTATTATTCTTGAATCTGAATTCCCTCCGCAAACCAAACAAGTGCAAATACTCCACAGTGGAGCTGCAACTTCACTCTAGATCTGATTCTAAGTGAATTCTGTGGAGTTGAGCAAATTTTAAGAGAACGGAGTAATCTCAAAGAGGCCCTATAATCACACCACCTTTTCGGTTTGGATTAATCCGCTAGCTAATCACTGTCATGTCAGTACAGCGCGGCACTCCGCATCCCAAATCCCAGAGCAGAGCTAGGGTTGCTACTCGCGAGCAAGGAGCGGGCACCCGTCCGCCGCCCGGCTCCATCGCCGCCGATCCTGCCGCTGCGCGAGGGGCGGCGGCGGCGGCGGCCAGTCTGAGGAGGTTGGAATTGAGGTAAAGCTAAAGGTGTAGTTTTTTTTTCCGCCGGCTATTTTCGTTTTCGTTTTTGGTGCAAGCTAAGCTAAGCGAGCTGATTGGGGACTACCAAGTTCTTGGCCATCTGACGATTGATCCATTTCAAATAAGTGAATTTGCTGTTTTAGCTATACTTGATTGGTGTCATTCCAAGGACAGAGGCTCGATTGGGTGTTCATCTAGAACACAGGTGTGGTGTGTGGATAATGGTTATAATGAATTTAGGATTTAGGATTTTACTCTAAGTCTAAGGACTAATTTTTTTTAGCCGGGTCGGCGACCGAATTTTATTAAAATGAAAAAGAACAAGTTTTGCATAAACATCGGAAAAAAGTTGTCAAAATTAGAAGAGCTCAATATCTTTACACAACTGGATTTACTCTATCAAGAAAGCAAGCACCAAAGGATTACGGGGATCATCCAAGAAGCCGAAGAAACCAGCTTATCTCCGCATTGTCAATTCTTCTCTAATGTCGGCAGACAATTGAGCTGGTGTCTACGAGATTTGTTTAAAAATATGGTTTAGTGATATCATAGTACCCTCCCTCTAAGGCATAATCCCTCTGTCTTTTTTTGGTCAAAACCAAGAAGTGTCTCACGCTAATGGATAATAAATTGCAGGCTTTTGGTCATTAACCAGTGTCCAGGATGGGTGCGACATATCTGCATTCTCCACCTGCTGCTGCTAATTTAATGTGTGATGAATCTGCTCTTCTGCACTCAACAAGTTACTGTCTCCAATTTTGTCGGCATTTGAGATGTAATTCATCAAATTTGAAGGCATGCCAAACGCTGGTGTTCAATTTGTCATCAAGGGTATGTTCTTCCTCCAGAGCTGCAGTACATTGTGCGGATCAGGATAACCTTTTAGCTTCAGATTGGATATTTTATCCCACAAAGAATACATAAATGAAGTACATTGTGTGAGCTGCAGTTGCAACCTAACAGAATTCCATGACTATTTTATTAGTGATACATTTGTGGCCAAAGAGGATTCCGAACTTTATAGTCACATATGGTGACTGCTCTTTCTCTTCTCGTACAGGGCTTCAATCAAAGAGTGTCTGCACTACCAGACGTTGATGATTTTTTCTGGGAGAAGGATCCGACTCCAATCCTGGACACGATTGATGCACCCATTCATTTGAAAAATCTATCTAGTAAGGTCGTCAGCCATACTATCTTAAGCATACTCTCTAACTATGTTATGAATGAGGAAATTTTGACACTTTCACATTGAAAAGCAGGAGCTAAAGCAGCTAGCTGGTGAGGTTCGATCAGAGATAGCTTTCATAATGGCAAGAAATTGCCAACCATGTAACACTGGACATTCTGTCATAGAGCTGACTATTGCTATACATTATGTCTTCAATGCCCCAATGGATAAGATACTATGGGATGCTGGTCAGCACGTATGTTAACTTTGTGCTAAGATTTTTCCATCAATAAAATAGCTACCGAATTACCATTTTATATGATGGAAAATTTTCTGATTTGTCGCATTCAATAATTTTCTCATCTACAGGCATACGCACACAAGATTCTCACAGGAAGGCGCTCTCTCTTTCATACTATTAAACAAAGAAAGGGCCTTTCAGGTTTCACATCTCGTTTCGAGAGCGAATATGATCCTTTTGGTGCTGGACATGGATGCAATAGTCTCTCTGCCGGCCTTGGTATAGTCCTGCCTCTGTTAACACATTCGTGCTTTGCACATCTAGTAATCTGTTTTATCATGAAACCTATCTTACTATTTCAATGCATTTGGAATTGTATGATACTTCATTTGTCTTCGATTATCTTACATTCATTTTATCTATAGTTTGAGCACCTTTAAAAATATATCAAAACCGATGCTTCTTGCTTTTTAAATCAAGGTATGCATGCAGTACCAGGAGGGCACAATATATAATTGAAAAAGTCTAATATGAGTTGTGACGTCTAGTATTCAAGTCTGTATCCTTGTGTGTGATATCAGTTTACTCTGTTAGGAATAGCACTTGTATTATTCTGAGGACAGAAGGTCCAAATATATAGATGTACAAGAGAGGGAAATATGCAAAGAAACCCCTGAAGGAATACAATAATAGAAAGACTAATATCCATCTAACACCCACCCTCAAACTCATGGTGGATCAACAACACTGAGTTTGGAGAGATAAAACTGATGATGGGCGCGAGCCTCTGCACTCGAACGGGAAACTGCTATCTGCTTCTTAGTCTTCCAAGCAATGAGGGAACCACCAAGAAAAACACAATAGGCAGAAAGAGAACGACGATCAGAAGGATCACTAGCCCAAGTAGCATCACAATAGGCTTGGAGCTGTAAAGAGCTAGAACGTGGAAAGAACAACCGACGAGAGATAGTCCCACGAAGATAACGCAAGACACGAAGAAGATGACTATAGTGGATTTGAGTGGGAGTAGAAACAAACTGACTCAGAATATGAACGGAGTATGAAATGTCAGGTCTAGTGACACCAAGATAAACGAGACTCCCTACAATGTGACGATAACGAGTAGGATCCTCAAGAGGCTCACCATCAGTGTGTGTAAGGTGAACATTAAGCTCCATGGGAGTCTCAGCAGTTCGGTGATCAGTAAGAGAGGCTCGATCGAGAAGGTCGTGAATATACTTCTCTTGAGACAAAAAGAAACCCTCAGAAGTGGAGGCGATTTCAATCCCAAGGAAATACCTTAGAGGACCAAGATCAGACATAAGAAACTGATCACTAAGACGAGCCTTAACAAAGGCAATGTACTCAGGATCATCACCGGTGATAATCATGTCATCCACATAAAGAAGGAGGAGGGTCCTACCACGAGGTGACACATGAACAAAAAGAGCTGGATCATGAGTGCTGGCTGAAAAACCAGCAGCTGTGACCACAGAAGCAAATCGCTGAAACCAAGCTCGAGGAGCTTGCTTAAGACCATAAAGGGAGCGACGAAGGTGGCAAACCATACCCTCAGGGACAGAATACCCAGGTGGTGGGCGCATGTAAACATCCTCGCGCAACTCACCATTAAGAAAAACATTCTTCACATCAAGTTGGGAGATGGACCACTCTCGAACAGAAGCCACAGCAAGAAGAGTGCGGATAGTGGTCATATGAGCAACAGGAGCAAAAGTCTCATCATAATCACGACCTTGCTCCTGCTGAAAACCACGAGCAACAAGGCGAGCCTTATAGCGCTCAAGAGAACCATCAGAGTGAGTCTTAACCTTATAGACCCACTTACAAGTGATAGGACGAACACGTGGGGGACATGGTACAAGATCCCACGTGCCAGTACGCTCAAGAGCAGCGATCTCCTCGGCCATCGCATGCTGCCATTCCGGATGAAGAATAGCATCATGATAAGAAGCTGGCTCAGAAAGAGCAGTAGCAATGAATGCCGAAGGAGAGTAACAATCAGGCGGCCTACGAAGGCGATGACTACGTCTGATAAGTTGCTCCGGAGAGGAATCCGTCGGAGAGGACTCAACAGGAGTAGAAGATGACCCATCCTCAATGAAAGAAGAGGATGGCACATCAGAGGAGGGCTCATCTAAGGGAGCTGGAGCATCGGACAGATGTGCCCTACGACGACTGTAGAATTGTGTCACGGGAGGCTTTACCGTGTAGTCGAGAACCACAGGAGGAGACTCAGAGGAAGACACAGAGGATGACAAAGTCGAACGAGTAATGGGCAAAGAAGCAGGAGGAGCATCAGGAAAAAGAAGAAAAGACAAGGGGTCAACCAAGGAGGCAGGAGAAACATCAGTAGTGGGACGTGGATAGAAAGGACGGGACTCATCAAAGACAACATCCCGCGATGTCCGCATCCGACGAGCGATCGGATCCCAACAACGATAACCCTTGTGCTCTATGCTATAGCCTAAGAAGACACACTCGGCAGACTGAGCAGTCAACTTAGTACGCTCACGAGGTGCAAGAAGCACATAACACACACAGCCAAAAAGACGAAGGCTGGAGTAATCGGGGGTCTTACCACAAAGACGCTCAAATGGAATACCACCCTGAAGAGCCGAAGAAGGCTGGATGTTAATCAAATAAGTGGCAGTAGAAACCGCCTCAGCCCAAAAGTGAGGTGGAACAGAGGAGGCAATCATAAGAGCACGAGCAGTCTCAAGTAGATGATGATGCTTGCGCTCAGCAACCCCGTTCTGGGCGTGAGCACCGGGACAAGAAAACTGAGCTAGAGTACCCTGCTCAGCAAACACCTAGTGAATAGCATCCGATAAATACTCCCCAGCAGAATCCACACGAAAAACACGAATAGATGTGTCAAACTGGGTACGAATCATAGCAGAAAAATTCTTATAGATGGATAAAACCTCACTACGATGTTTCATAAAGTAAATCCATGTGTGTCGAGAAAAGTCATCAATGAAAATGATATAAAATTTATGACCACCTTTTGAAACAAAAGGTGCAGGACCCCAAACATCAGAATGAACAAGATCAAAAGGTCGCTGAGACACAGACTCACTAGAAGGATAGGGAAGCTGGACCTGCTTTCCCAACCGACAACCCTGACAATGATCTAAAGACTCTCGACCTGAAACCGACCCTAAAAGACCTCGACGAAGTAATGTAGACAATCGAGAGCCACAAAGGTGTCCGAGACGATGATGCCACTGAGTAAACGAAGACGTGGACGAAGCAGCGGAGGCGACACTGACAAGACTGGCAGGCGCAACGGAAGGAAGACGAAGCCAGTCAAGCTCCCAAAGACGATGTGAATCACGCCGACGGGGGCCAGTACCAATCAGGTGACCAGTGCGTCGATCCTGAATATAGCAAGCATCAGAGTCAAGGATAATACGACAATCATTGTCAGTGATTTGCCCAGCAGACATAAGCTGCATGGTCAAATCAGGAACAATCGAAACATCAGGTACAAAAAAATGTGTCAGAAGAAAGAGTTCCATGTCCATTAACAGAGAGAGGAGATCCATCGGCAGTATGAACAATGCAATGACGGTAAGAAGGGTGTAAAGAAGAGAGGTGGGTAGAATGAGGAGTCATATGAAAAGTAGCACCCGAATCAAGATACCAAGGAGAAGTACTTGAAGAAGCAGGTGAAGGTCCTAGAGTGGAAGACTGAGAAGCAGTAGCAGAACCCGTAAGTGCAGGGGACTGAGTCACAGAACCAACAGCTCCTGACGATGTAGAGGCTGCAAGGCGCCGAAGTAGCATGAGCATCTCCTGTGTCTCTGAACCAGCAGAACTCCTCTCAGATCCTCCAGAACTAGAACCACCAGTACCCTGTGAAGAACGGCGAGCTTGAGCCTTCTGAGCTTTCTTCTTCCTATAGCAAAAGGCCTCCACGTGTCCATCACGACCACAATGATCACAGTGAAGACCAGTACTCGCACCACGAGCAGCAGACGGAGCAACCGAAGGAGACGCCAGTGGCACCGAAGCAGTAGGACGAGCACTCGAAGAATGAGCAGCCAAAACCGAAGAAACCCGCAAAAGGCCAGCATCCCGAAGACGTGTCTCCTCATTACGAACCTCAGCAAGAGCATCCATCAATGAAACACAAGGGTGACGAGCAAGCAGCTGAGCACGAAGAGGCTCAAACTCATCACGAAGCCGAGTCAAGAAGTCGTAAGTGCGACGAAGCTCCAGAGCAATCTTCTGATCCTTGCATGACTGACAAGTGGCAGGAGACAACTGAGGACCAAGAGTATCAATCTGACGCCAAATAACAGAAAGCTGATCGAAGAAAGCATCAATAGTATCATCTCCCTGGCGAAGAAGGTGCTCCTGTCGAATAGCAGCAAGAAAAGCAGACTGTCCTGTGGGCTCATAACGACTGCGAAGAAAAGTCCACATCTGATGAGACCGCTCAAGCTCCACAATGTCCGCAGAAATACGATCCTCCATACTAGCCACAAGAATCGAACCTGCACGAGCATCCTCATCAAGCCAAGTGCTGTAAGCACGAAACTGAGACTCATATGAAGCCAGATGATCATCATAATCTGCAAGCAAACTCTCCTTCTCAGTAGCTGTAGTCTTCTCCGAGATCACCGGCTGAGTGGGAGCTAAAGGAGCCAGAGGGCAGGGCAGCTCACCCGTGAGAAACTCCCAAAGACGAAGTCCACGCATGTGCAACCGCATGCGAGGAACCCAGTCACGATAGTTGGTGCCATTAAAAAGCACTGGACACCGCAACACTGGGACGGGGCCTGAAGGAGTAGAGGAAGCCATTTGCGTGAACGCAATTTTTTTTTAGAAAAACAGGGGGGCCTGCTGTCACGGAGAGCCTTCACTCGCGGAACCACCCGCCCGCAGAAGTCTCTCCCGCGAAGGAAAGTACCCCACAGCGAAGGAAAGCGGAGCCCGCAGCGGCGCAATCCGCGACCCTCGCGACGACGACCCCGACCCGCAGCAGCAGCCGGCGACCCGCAGCCGCCGACTGGGGCCAGCAGTGCAGCCCGACCCGCAGCGGCCGACGACGACGACGACCGGCGACGGCGACTCGCAGGGCAGCCGCGAGGCCCGCAGCCGCCGACCTGCGCGAAGAGGACCGACGACGGCAACAACCTGCCGCCCCCGCAAGGGATACTCCCGTCTGCGCGAGAGAACCGACGACGACGGCCGGCGCACCGACGACGACGACGACGACCGGCGCACCGACGACGACGACGGCAGACGATGACAGACGACGATGGCAGAGGAGGAAGAAGCCCCAACGATCCGTCAATCAAAAGATGGATCAAAGAAAAGGGCTGCATGTAGATCGATTAGGGGAGGAGATTAGAAAACCTAACCCTAATTTTTCTGGTTCTGATACCATGTTAGGAATAGCACTTGTATTATTCTGAGGACAGAAGGTCCAAATATATAGATGTACAAGAGAGGGAAATATGCAAAGAAACCCCTGAAGGAATACAATAATAGAAAGACTAATATCCATCTAACATACTCAAGACATGAAATATTCACAAAGTACCTTATTTCGCTAATGGACTGGATAATCATTACCAAAATTTCCATACTGTTAGAATCTAAATTATATTCCTACATTTAATCATGAACATCCTGTTGTGTTATTCCTTTTTGCCAAATCATTTCCAATTATTCTTTTATAGCTTGGCAATGATCTCTTGGCAGGGATGGCAGTTGCGAGGGATCTAGGTGGGAGGAAAAACCGAATAGTAACAGTTATGAATAACTGGACAACCATGGCTGGTCAGGTGTACGAGGCAATGGGTCATGCTGGTTTCCTTGATTCTAACATGGTAGTGATTTTAAATGACAGTCGGCACACCTTGCTTCCTAAAGCAGATGGCCAGCAAAAGATGTCTGTAAATGCCTTATCCAGTGCTCTGAGCAAGGTTCAATCCAGCAAAGGATTTAGGAAGTTTAGGGAGGCTGCGAAGGTAAAAGTTTAGGTTCCTGTAGAAGACATAGACACAGTGCATTGGATTTAAACTTGGTAATACGAAAAATAGTTGTTTTAAACTTCATCCCTGCCATTTCTTGATTATGATTATGAATTTATGATATAGTTAGCTGACCGTTTCATTTAAGTTCTCTCTGTTTTAACTGGTGTTGACAACTTAATGTTATAAAGCATGCTAATCGACTCGTTATTGTACATAGTATGATGAAAGGTTTTCTGTAACTTTTGGCATGTGAGCTGTGAATCTTTCTACTTTTCTAACTGCAGTCTTACCCTATCTTGAGTTTCCCGCTTTGATATCTGAATTTCGTTTCCTTCCTAGGGGCTTTCCAAATGGTTTGGCAAAGGGATGCATGAATTTGCTGCCAAAGTTGATGAGTATGCTCGTGGTATGATAGGACCTCATGGGGCAACTCTTTTTGAAGAACTTGGATTGTATTATATTGGGCCTATTGATGGGAATAACATTGATGATCTAATTTGTGTACTCAAGGAGGTTGCAACTCTAGATTCAACTGGCCCGGTACTTGTGCATGTAATCACTGAGAATGAAAAAGACTCCGGTGGAGATTTTGATACTGAGATTGCTCCAAATGACGAAGGTCTGTGATTACAAATTATTAATGAAATCTTCGGCAATCCTATGATAATGTCCATGTTGTTTTTCTTGTTTTGTCATTTTATAATTCAGATGTCTTGCTTTGTTATGAGTGCAGTTAGTTAAGTGAAGCACCATGTATTTGAGAAAGGAAACGGTGCATGGAAAGGCTTTGTTTGAGTGGCAATATGCATATGAAAGTTGTATTTGTTTGTTAAAAAACATGTGAATTGTCTCTCACCTGTCATATCGATCATGATTCACAACATTCAATGGTCCCTTTAAGGTGTCACATATAAGTGATATTAAATGTTACATGTACTGATCAACTATCCATCGTTATCCTTCGAGATCCTTGCTACATATCTTTGCATAATCAAGTCATATAAATGTTACAGCCAAATGGATTTATGATTTATTGACCTTTTTTGCCTAATAACAGGAACACCAGAGTCAAGCCAAGACATTCAAATTTTTTTAGAAAATGGTCTTTCTAGAACATATAATGACTGCTTTGTAGAAGCAATAATAGCAGAAGCAGAGAATGACAAGCGAATTGTGGTGGTTCATGGAGGCATGGGAATACATCGATCACTCCGATTATTTCAGTCCAGATTTCCGGACAGATTTTTCGATTTGGGCATCGCCGAGCAACATGCTGTGACATTTTCTGCTGGTTTGGCCTGTGGAGGCCTAAAGCCTTTCTGCATAATTCCATCCACTTTTCTCCAGCGAGCATATGATCAGGTGCCTTTTGCTCTCCATGTCCCCACATATTCCCCTTCTCTAACTCCGTTCCTCATTTGTGTCACTACAATCTGCTAAACGGTCGACACAATGATTACATTATGTTCAGTAATAACAGTAGTAATTGCATTAGTAGGCTTAGCCACCTTCCAGATTTTCATCTACTAGAATTAATTTCTATGATGAGAAGCATTGTTTCGATAATAGTGGGTATAGGCTAAAACTCCACTTGATCTGCATGACTTCTTTACTGCAAGTGTGTTGCATTTCATAAAGCTTACATGTATACCAGATAGTCGAAGATGTGGACATGCAAAAGATACCAGTTCGCTTTGCAATCACAAATGCGGGTCTGGTGGGATCCGAGGGGCCGATTAACTCAGGGCCATTTGATATCACATTCATGTCATGCCTTCCAAACATGATTGTCATGTCACCATCTGATGAGGATGAACTTATTGACATGGTGGCGACAGCTGCAATGGTTGAGGACAGACCCATTTGCTTCCGTTATCCTAGGGGTGACATTGTTGGGACTGGTGGCACTTCGGCATATGGGAATCCACTTGAGGTAGCTCTACTTCAATTTATTCTTCGATTCTAAGCAGAACTCTCTTGACAAAAAGTACATTTTGAAAGCTAGAAGCTTATGTCTTTAGTTTTCAGTTACACTTTTGATGAGCTTAAATTCATATGCATGCTTCAATGTTTTGCAAATTGCAAGGAGTTCATATAGTTTTTGGAACTCTGTTTTCAGATTGGTAAAGGAGAGATTCTTGCTGAGGGGAAAGAGATAGCTTTTCTTGGCTATGGTGAGGTGGTCCAGAGATGCTTGATAGCTCGATCTCTTCTGTCCAACTTTGGCATCCAGGCAACTGTTGCAAATGCGAGATTTTGCAAGCCACTCGACATCGATCTGATACGGATGCTGTGCCAGCAACACGATTTTCTAATCACAGTGGAAGAAGGAACTGTTGGTGGTTTTGGCTCACACGTCTCCCAATTTATTTCGCTCGATGGTTTACTTGATGGCAGAGTAAAGGCAAGAACTTTAAGCGTTTACATGCAGCTCAGCTTCAATGGATAATGTCTTGCTAGTTGCTACCTTGCAGGAAATGCATCCTGTACTCTTGCAAGCTGCAATGTAGCTTTGCCCTTTTGTATCTATTGCAAGTTGCCACTTGTCTTGTGTTCCACAAGTCAATGCTCTCTATAAATGGTAATTTCAAGCACTGACCTTTTTTCTGTTTGACTTGCAGTGGCGACCCATTGTACTGCCAGACAGGTACATAGAGCACGCTTCACTCACAGAGCAGCTTGACATGGCAGGGCTGACTGCTCATCACATCGCCGCAACCGCATTGACCCTCTTAGGGCGACACCGGGATGCGCTTTTGTTGATGAAGTAACAAGGAAGATGAAGCTGGAAAAGGAGAAGTTGTGTCCCAGGTTTGAGCTGGTAAAAGAACAGCTGTTTCACAGTCACACTTCAGAGGAAGCTGAGATTGCCCATGACAAAAACAGCCTGAACTCACCACTCAGGAAGAGCTGCAGCTTCAGCATGTCTCTCTGCTCCAGATGCCTACTGTAATCTGTAATCTGTTCATGGGGGCTGTACAAGTGTACATACTATAAACCCTGCTTTGATGATTATGTTTACCCTGAGATGTGGATTTTTACAGGAAGAAGACTCCTGCTTATGCAAATACTTGAGAAGTAATTGTGTCATGTATCATGCAGAGTTCTTGCCTTGGTGCTGTGAATCCTCTCTGAATGGAATCATAAAAAGACTAAATTGGGTGTGAACTATGAATGTAAGGGTAAATCATTCTGGTTGTTGCCTTCTTCAGAAAACAGCAAAAAAAAATTGTTTTGCCCTCTGAAACTGAGAATATGCAAGTAAAACCTTTTGGGAAAGTAATTCAGAGGCATCAGCACAAGCACACAGGTAATAGGCATATGATAGCAAGAGTGAAGTCAATTAACCAATCAAACAATAAATTACTGATACAACAAAATCTCTGGCACTTTTTGTCATGCCTCAAAATACAGCTTTGATCCCTATGTATCAATCCTTACATCGGTCGGACAAGTGTTTCGGTACATGTCCTGCATAGTATTACATGATGTGGTCATTAGACCCTTGTATAAAAACCAAATACACCAGGAATGGCTTCAGCTTGACTCCAACTATCAAGCAAGGTTTCAGATATGGTGGCACAAGAATACATGGTATTCCAGTACACAATCTTTCATCAGTTGATTCTTACATCTAGTAAGTGTTATGTGACAGCAACAAAAAAAAAGTTCCGGTTAGGTCGAATCTTACGGGAAGCACCAAAATACAGCACCATGTGCAGGTATCATGAAGAACCATAGTGCCCTACTAATTCTTATATGTTGGCATATTATACAATTGAATAAATGAATCGGCAAAAGTCAAAAAAGTTGTGATTTGGGGAACCAAACCTTGCTCTAGTCTAAGTAAAACTTTGTTGTGATTGCTGGCAGCTGCTTGCCAGATGACTCGTGTAATTCATAGGTGAACTCAAGATCCATGAGCCGGCGATTCTCTTTTGAGCGAACCATTGTGAAAGAGACTTTAACAGTGTCCCCTTCATTTACTTTCAGAGGTGGAGTCAGCAAGAAAACCTTGAAAAGAAGAGCAAGAAATTTCTGTTGAACTGTACCAAAAACTATAGTCCATGAGTGATATGCATTTGCATAATGATAATCAGCTGAAAGAAATTATTGTTTTGAATAAAAGCACTCTTACGTACACAAATGACATCCAAATAAATATTAAATATATTATCTTTATCTAAGTATCAGTTTTGCAAGAAATATTTTTCTCTGTTTGTATTTATAATTAATTCAAAAAAATACTGAAGCTTCTTTTCTTCTCTGTATCAGCACTCACTGAACAAGAAGAGATTTAACTCTTTAGACTAGCTCAATTCCAGGAAACCAACCTGCTGGCCCCAGTGAGTGCCACCATTCTCATCTGGAGCTGTACTTAACTCAACTTCTTGAGCTGCAGGGTTTTGCTTGCTACCCTAAAGTAATAGAGATAAAAGTGAGCATCCACACTACATCCTGAGAAAAAAAACAAGTGACAATTCAGTTCAACATACTCGAAAATGAACATCAAACCATCCAGCAAGAGCTGCTAATCTTGTCATATCCTCGCTGATTGGCATTGTAACTTGAGCTCGAACTTCTTGGATCTCATCAACTGTTGCTGTCAGGCAATCAATTTCCTTAACAATAGCAGCTTGCCCTATAACTTGATTTGGACGGAGATTGTTCCATATGGAAGACTGCAGAAGAATACAACCAAATGTACACTGAACTTGCAGGAAAATGCACATAAAGCATGTATTTCTATTTATACTCTTTTGTGCTGAATTCTTAGGGATACGTAATTCAGAGATGATGATCCATGAATCATATATTTCATACAGAATACAGAGTATTGAACTAGACTATCAAATGTATGCTGCATTCTTAACGAGTAACCATCTGATAGAGAACTCTTTCTCATGAATGAAAACAGACTTAAAACGCCTTGATCTTCACCGTGAAAGAATTCTCACTAGTTACTGAAAGGTAAAAAATATGCTTATAATAGTTGTCTACATTGCATTTTTCACAGAGCACATGCAAACCAAAAGATTAATTGAAACATATTGCCTTTGTACTGATTCATACATGATGCATACCTTGAGATAGTATTTTTCATTTTCTGCACGGTATGCCTTTGTCAAAACATTCATGTTGACACCATAATAAGACACAGTATCCGCAACAAAGTGGTTCCAGTCGTGCATAGCGATATCGAAACCCTCCATCTTTTTGTCACCCAAACCACTTCTTATCGGTGCTAGCCACATCCGAGCATGACTGGGATACCTGCAATGAAAAATGAATAAATGATTTCATATTAACAGTTCTGCCATCTTAAGAAAATGCCAGATACTTATTTGTGTAATATAGAATACTGGATCAGTCATATACTCATATATAAGTATCACAGTTGACTTCTAAAAGAACGAAGAGACTGTCCAACATTCAATAATCCTGTCAATATTAGCATGTATATAATTGCATTCGAAGCTTTGACTTACATTACACCATCAGGCTTCAACCAACGATCTCGTGCACAAATGACAGAATCAAACATTGACTCTCTCAAGAGAAAGTAGCCCATCCACTCTGATATAATGACATCCACTGCCGTTCCAAAGAATATACAGAAACAAAAAAATTAATACTGGACACATAATAATCCCCTTGTTTCGATTGAAGTTTTGAACTTTTCTGATTTCTCTTTTGAGATGACAAAGTATCAGTCTTTGCTTGTGTTCGTGCGGCTGGATTGTAGTTTCATCAGCCGCATCAATTCCCCCCTGTTTCAGGGGCTATAAGAACAACCAAACGAGGAATCAAGGCTCACCTTTCTCCGGCAACACAACGTCCTCCATGGAACCCTGTATCACCTCGACGATGTCCGCGACATCGTTGGCGCGCGCGAGCTCGCGGGCGTGCTCCGCCATATTGGTAGCCTCGACGGCGTACACCTTCTTGGCTCCAGCCTGCGCGCTCCAGATGGCAAGGATGCCGCTTCCGGTGCCCACATCAAGAACCACCTGACAGAATCCACCAAATCCATCGAGCCGGAGCCCGAAATTGCATCAAAGATCAAACTTTTTAGCGGCTTCGGTGACGGAGAGAGGCCGCTCTCTCTCTCTCACCTTGCCGCGGAAGTGGTGGGCGTTTCGGAAGACGGCGGAGTGGTAGGCGTCCATCCGGACGGGGTCGCAGAGCATCTCCTTCTGGTGGTAGAGATAGGAATAGGTGCAGAAGTAGTTGGCAAAGTCCACCTCTTTGTCCACCCGCGCGCCGCCTCCACCGGCGGAGGAGGCCGCGGCGTCGGCGGCGGCGGCGAGGGACGCCATGGGGGAGAGGTGGAAGCGGGAGCGGACGACGGTTTTGGTGTGCTTTGGGAGGAGGGCTGCTAGGGTTTATGGAATGGAGCAGCGATTTTTAAAGGGTGGCTACAATGCTTGTCCGCCGTCGGATGTGCTTTGATTGTCGTGCTCCAAGTTGATGGTGTTACCGTTGGAAGCAATTGGAAGTAAGCGGTCAATTTCGGTGTATCGTTTTAGACCCTAATAACAAAATATAAAATATTTAAAAATATATTAGTATGATTAGATACGATATATTTGAATATATTAATATCTCGGTGTATACTTAAATACAACATAATATATATATATATAAATATACCTTCTAAAATTAAATCCTCTCCTATATCTGATCTATAAGTATTCACTGGCGCATTGCCGACTTAATTAACTGTAAACTCCAAATTGCATTGGTTCTATATTTTCAGAGGATGAGCATGATGACTTGGAGCAGCAGTGGTTTTTTTGGAAAGCACAGTTTTTTTTCAGAGACTTGATCATGCAAATAACTTGAGATAGGTTTGGAAATAGGCTTGTCCCTAAATATCCACATACTTTGGGATCGTCGAATTGACCTAAGTGTGAGGCATGTTTTCATGTCAACAGTTTGTCTAGCTAATTAGGGGTTACCCATGTGTAGCAAGACTATCTTACATGTTTGATAATCTGCAACTATCAAGAAATAATTTTGATTGTTTGTTATTGTGTTTCACATTTTATTAACTTAAATGAAATGATGTCACGTGTTGTTTTTACAAAATATCTTGAAGTACCGTAAAATTTTCCTGGATATAAATTTTCCTGTCGAACCTTCAAATTATTTATCAAATAATTTAGATCATCTAACGATTTTCAAACAGATCCGCACTTGTTACCCTCCCCCTGATAAAAAAATCATCTTTTGGCAGGAAAAATTAGATCTTTTTAGCACAGCAACCACCGACCACTCGTGTGTTTTTCACCTGAAAGCAGCTCACAGAATTTGCGATCTTTGAGAGAGAGAGAGAGACGTCGCTGAGTTGACTGAGCCGGTTTCGCCGGAAAACTAGGAGCGTTCGCCGTCGCGTCAGAGATGCCGAGCAAAACTGACGGCGGCGGCGGCGGCGGCGGCACATCCACCGGATTCCCATCGAAACCGAGGGCACGCCGTGTGATTCTTTTCCTCGCGTTCAAACGCTACAAAATCCAGCTGCTTATTACTGTCACAGGTTGAGCTGCTCCGAATTCACTCACCTTTTTGACTCGAAAAGCAAAAACGAAGCTTTGAATCCTGCAAACTGTGTTCTTGGGAGTTGGGAGTAGGGGCTGTTTGGTAGCTGCTTCCAACTCTTCAATTCTAGTGGAGCCATATTTATTACGAAATTTGTAGCCTACGCTACAGTGTTAGCTAGAGCTGCAGGGAATGGTTCCTCTGTAGTCGGAGGGATGACTACAGAGGGCGGTCGGGCTTCGCAGCTATCTGATCTTGATCGGACGGTGCGAAGCCCCCTTCTCTCTTCGAAGCCTCCTGTGAAGTGGGTCCTACTGGTGCGAAGCCCCCCTCGCACGCCCGCTTCTGCAGTCGGCTCTCAAATCAGAGCTGCATGAGTGACATGTACGAACGAGTTTCTTTCCAGATCAAGCCGCTAAACTGCTGCTGGTTTAGTAGCAAAAACGGGATTTTTACAGCTTCATCCATCCATCCATCCATCTCTACTTAACTGTTTAGCAGCAGCAGCAGCAATCGAGACAGTGAGATTTATAAATCAGTGAGCTCTTCTTCACCCAACTGCTAGCTTGGTTCTTGATTGCTCCTAATCCAGTAATCCACCTCAAGTTCAGAGTAGCCCCTGCACAATTGTACACATGCGATTGCCCACTGATTTTGAGTGTCAGAAGAGTCACTCTCCCTGACACAACAAACCAGCAAATTAAAGAAAAGAACCGAGGAAAGCTTCAGTAAGATGTGTTTCCGGCCGGTGAGTTTCAGAGCAGTGTTTTTCAGTAGATTGTCAGGAAGACAAAGCGAGGCCATGGATCTTGCTGATATAAGATGAGCTAGATCGGAGAGCTACATGCTGAGATGGATCATGTCAGATTAACTTAATGGAGAAATGGATAAGCAATCAGTTGGTGTACCTGAGTCTGAGTGGTAGTAGCCCACAGAGATGGAGACGCCGGTCTCGGCGAATCCGAATCCGAATCCAGCCGAAAACTGGGAGCGCCACACCGTTCTCGCCCAAAAACTGGGGGCAGGTAGAGGCAGAGATATTTGATAATTTAACATTAACGAGAAAGTCACACACATATATATATATATATTAAAATACATTATTATCGTTTAATACGTGTTAATCATGTATTAATACATCACTAATTATTTCACCGCATGAGCCAGACTAACCAGAAACAGATTTCGTTCTCATTTGTGTGGAACCAGGAGAGCTACCCCTTTTGTATCCGGTGAGCTAGACTTAACCAAATAAATGAATTTTGCAACACATTTGTAGCATGCAGCGTCAAAACAAATAAGATAACTTATTATGTCATTATGTCAGCTTATTATATTCTAAAATATAAAATATAACAATTCAGTAAATCAGTGGAATCAATTTTTTTAATAAACTAAATTATTATAATTAAAAAACACAAGGCACAAAACACCAAGCACAATATAGTAAGCTTGGTCTGGTTAAGTAGAACCCACTGCATGCATCTCCCTAGAATCTACAGTTACCTACACATTGGTAGTTATGCCCAAACACTAAAATTAAGCTGAAAATCACATCGGTTTCGTTTCATGTCTAGTGATGGATTCCATCTTATCTTTGGTGACTGTTCGATCTCTCTTATCCTGCAAAAGATCTTATTTTTTTAGCTCTTTTAACTTTATACTAAAAATGATTCACTTTTGTCTTATTACTTCACAAATTTATCAATTTTATCTTAAAACTAAATTTTTTATGGGTCAGAGAGAATTGCAACTAAGTAGATTAGTAGTAAATTGAAATAGCCGAGCTTAAATGGCCTCCTTAATAGTGCAACTCGAATGTAGACAGTGTTATTGTTCAGATTCATTATTTTAAAAATGTTAAATCCAATAATAGATAACATATTATAAATAATAAAAATAATTTCCCTCGGCGTTAAAATATAATATCCCGAAATCCATTTGGCAGAGAGCCCAATGCACCGACGTACGTGTGCATGCAAACCATCATGTGGCCGGACACGCGTGCATGGACGCGCGGTACGAGGCGAGGCGCGCGCGCGCGTGGCGCCGTGGCGGAAACGTGGAACGCAACCGAGCATGCAGCAGTTCGAGGCCGGAGCAGCCGGAGCCGCCTCCTGCCGGCGACGCCGGCCGCCCGCGAGCGAGCTCGTCGGCAGCATATCACACACGGGTTTCGACCTTCTCGCCCAAAACCACGTCCTCTTCTTCTCCAACCCGCCCGCCGCTTCAGCCTGATGCCTTTGCCCCCCTACCTACCTACCTACCTACCTCGTCCACCGATTGCAATCAATCGCCTATAAATTCCCAGGCCCATGCCCCTCGCCTTCATCCATCCGACCCATCTCGATCTCACTCTCTCATCACTCCCTGCAAGCTCGATCATCTCTCTCTCTCTCTCTCTCTCTCTCTCTCTAGAGCTTGGAAATTAGCTAGAGCTGAAGCTAGCTAGCTAGCTAGGATCGATGGCTAACACGGTGACTCGTGCGTCCCTGGACCAGAAGCTCGCCCTCGCCAAGCGCTGCTCTCGTGGTACGTCCTTACGTGTACGACTCACTTATTAGCTTGCATTCGACAGTAGTACTGATGTATGTGTGGTTGATTCGATCGAGATCTGCAGAGGCGAACATTGCAGGGGTTAAGGCGGCGGCTGTTGCGACCATCGCCTCCGCGGTTCCAACGGTGAGTGTTTCTACCGCTAGCTAGCTCACTCGTCGATGCGATCTGATTGATCGATGAGCATGTTTGGTTGGGTTGCATGAATTCTTGAAAAGAGGAGGGGGTTAGGGTTACTGATGATGAGCTGCTTGGATGATGGGTGAAATTTCAGCTGGCGAGCGTGAGGATGCTGCCGTGGGCGAAGGCGAACATCAACCCGACGGGGCAGGCGCTCATCATCTGCACGGCGGCCGGCATGGCCTACTTCGTCGCCGCCGACAAGAAGATCCTCTCGCTGGCGAGGAGGCACTCGTTCGAAGCCGCCCCCGACCACCTCAAGAACACCTCCTTCCAGGGCGCCGCCCGCCCTCACCCGGCCTTCTTCCGGCCATGAACACCCCAACACATCTTCTGCCTGCACTGCTGCTCCCTAAACCCTAGCTAATATATTTCCTCCTCCTCCTGCTGCTGCTGCTGCTGCTGTAGACGTCACTGCCATTAGCAACCTTAATACATGCGTGAACAGATGAACTCTAGCTCGTATCTATGATCTATTATCCTGTACTGCTAATTTTAACCGTGCAGTAATAATGTTTCATATATATAATCATGTGTTTTTCAGAATATGAAACGAACTCAGCTCTAAAATTGGACAGTGTAAAATAGTCCAATTACTTCATTGGTTGGATATAATTGGAGAAAAAAAGGGTTTTTGATGTATGTGGTTTGAGAAACTTTATCATTGATACTTAGGGCTTCTGACAGTTACAGATGCTTTTAGAATTAGAATATGATGGGAAATAAACGGTCTAAATTCTAGATTTATAAGAATCGGTAGCTACAATTAGAATCTGATGCGGAAACAAACAGTCTGAATTCTGGATTCATAAGAATAAGTAGCTACAATTAGAATCTGATGTGAAAACAAACAGTAGCTACAAAATCTGGAAATGAAATATAATCCAGAAACTAGAAATGTCACTCAGACTAGCTAGTTACTAAGAATCTCTAGCTGTTAGAAGCTGAAACAAATGGATTCTAGAGGATTGAGCTAACTATAGAATCGAGCTAGCATTTGTTCTAGATTCATAAGAATCAGTAGCTACAGAATCTAGAAATAAAATATAATCCAAAAACTAAAAACACTAGCCACTCAGACTAGCTAGTTATTTAGAATTTAAAAACTGAAACAAACGGTTCTAGCTAACTCTAGGATCGAGCTAGCATTTGGTCATGGTTTAACTTTATTAAAACCGTCATATATGGACTCGTGGTCAGACTCAGCAGCAACATTAATCAGGAAGCGAAAATGTGGCAGTTTAGTCTGCACTCGCTGACGGTTTTCAGAAAGAACAAATCAACTTTTAATGTTTGTTAATAAGTTGCATCAATATTATATATATTCCTTGGAGATCTGAACAATCGAAACATGTTTATTTTGTTGGATTAGTATTGTCGTTCACGCATGCATGAAATATCCGACCAACTTCCTATTTTTTCCTCCCCATGACTAAAAATAGGGACCTTTCTATCAAGATTTACTTTTTATTTTTTAAAACACTACATCCAACCCCTTATATTTAGCTCCCTATATTTTATCTATATATATTTTATTAATATTTCATAACTATCATTAACCAAATTTATAACTGATTCATATTAGAATAGCTAAATTTAGAACTAATATATATCGTAACTATAATTTTACAATCTAACTATGTTTTGCCATTCAATGAATCAAAATTTCTATCAATTACATTATAATTTACTAAAAAATTATAATATTTGCAAACAGAAAATAATTTTAATTTGTTGTTTGATTCAATATATCAGCTTTCCCATGTTTAAATTGGTTGAAAATAGGACAGAGAGGCAGATTTGGCTCTTTAGGTTTGGGGAGGAGAGGAGGAAAAATAGGGAGAGGATAGGAAGAGAAATAAAGAGCTGGTTGGAGAGGGATTTTGAGTGAAAGTTTGCTAAAAAATGAGATGAGGGGTGTGATGAGGAGTTAGTTGGATATGCCCTTATATTCGTAATTCCAACTCGCGTATATATATGTACATTATACATGGATAAATGTAAAGATTAAATAGAGACACAGTGGCGTACCTATGATTTGGAGGCCCTAGAACAAAATACATTATAGGGGCCTCAAATTTTAAACATCTAAATTTTTTTAAGTGTTCTAAAATAAATTTTTCTATAGATTTATAAGTACTATTTGTAAGTACTAATGGGCCAACCCAAATTCCACAACAAGCAAGTGGAGAAAGAATCTAAAAAGGGCTGCTAGCAAGAATCGAACCCTGCAATCTTGAAGGGCGAAAAGTCCCACAACAATGCAATTGTGTTACCAGCTTCTTTGTGTTGTGTTGTAAATTTGGAGGCCCCGAACCAATCGTCGACCCTAGAGACAATAACACTAGATCATAATATCTGCAGCATAAGAAGACATCGATTGTTACTCGGCCACTCTACTAGCTTGAGGATGAGCTGATCTTTAAGGGGGAGATATCATGTGTTATGGGCCAGAGCCACCTGGTCCAGAAGTGAATAATATTGTGCGGTGTTGTTTACATAAATAGTACCATAACATATGAAGACGTCAACAGTTCCTCGCCCGCTTTGCTAACTTGAGGGTGAGCTGATCTTTAAAGGGGGGAGATGTAATGTGCTATAGAAAAAGGCAACCTGGGGTGGTACTATTCACGTGAACGGTATCCTCGTGGTGCCCCGGGCTATTCCCTACATTAGGGGATTTACTTCCCTAGATAGTTATCTAGATTAGTTAACATATAGTTAGAATATTTCTCTTTCATATCTCCTTATTAGGCTCTATAACTATAGATCTGATTTCCTTTGCAAACCAAACAAGTACAAATACTTCACAGTGGAACAACAACGACTCCACTCTAGATCTGATTCTAAGTGAATTTCATGAAATAGAGTAAATTTCAAAAGAGTAGAGTAGTTCCAAACAGACCCTCGATAGCTATATAATGTAGATTCTAGCTTACATACCAACTACTAGCATTTATTTGGTTTAATTTTCAGCAACAAGCAACAAAGAAGCTGCTCGGAAAGATGAACCAAACACATGTTAAATTAATCGTAGAGTGACTAAATCACGGCGTTTTACACGAGAGTCGTCGGTGATGCCGGCGTCGGTGAGACCACCGACCATGCACTTGGTGTCAGTGGAGTTCATCGTCTTGCTGATCGGAGTTTGCATTATTGTATGCTAGCTTTTGGTTAGCGTGCGTGTGGCCACGATTAATTGCGTAATTAGCCAACGATTGAGTCGAGTGAATTACCACACATTTGTTTCAATTACTCGTAGTTTTGAGTTTAGGCAAGAGTTGAACTTAGGTGACACCACTAGAGTCAAGGCTCGATAACCCCACTTGAGACAGACTATATCGCTCTATTTAATATCACCTTGGTATATATAATTTAGTCTAAAACAACTAATATTTATACATCGGAGGGAGTAGCCTTTACGTAATCTGAAAATGAATCAGGATCTAGATGCTAGTTAACACCAGATTCTTTATATTTTCACCGGTTAAATTAAACGACCTATTTGTTTCAACTTTGCTACAACTACTTGAAATCTAAAGCTAAAAAAGATATAGATTTTAGATCTAAATGTGATAATCAGTAGTTACAAAATTTAAAAATAAACTAAAATCTAGAGACTAAAAAACACCAGTTTTTTAGATTATCACTAGCTAGATACTTAGACTATCAAACTACTTAGATCAGTTAGCTACTAAGAATCTCTATCTATCAAAAAATGAAACAAATAAGTTCTAAATACCTAGACTAGTTAGATACTCAGATTAGCTAAATATTCGTACCGACTATCTAGATACTTATACCAACTATAGCTACTAAGAATTTTTAGTTGAAACCAAACCCTTATTGTGCCATGATGAAGTTAACCACAATTTTCCAAGTTAGGGAAACAATTACACGAAGCAAAGAATTGATGAAGTAACAATAGTTTGCAAAGCTCATGAATAATCAGGAGACATTGTAATCATCTCCTCTCAAGTCTGAACTTTTTTTTGAAGAAGCGGCGGGAGAACTGCCAATATTAATTAAATAAAAGTTAGAATATACGCATCAGAAGAGAAGAGAAGGAAAAGAAAATAAAAGAAACAGGGGAGAGTGATGGGTTAGACGGGAGCTAGCAAGCAAGAAGCACTCGCTTCGACCCAAGTCTGAGCCTTCGATCCTCCTTAATTTTTTGGAGAACCATCTTAGGACTCGACTCAACATGATGAATTTTTTTTTGTATTTTGCTCTTTCTAGAGTTCCCATGTCACTAGAATCATTAGAGAGACTATCGATTTCCTTGGTTGACCTGGCTTTAGGACGAATTTTTCGCACCATGATTTGAAGGAAACCCTAGAAAGATCGGAGGTTGTCTGGGAAAAATTAAACATCCTGTCCAGACAGCGATGTCTGACCAAATCTTCTTAAAGAATCCGCATTTGCCAAAGATATATACGGTGGGTTGTCTCATACTCTTGTCTGAACTCTTTTAACATCTGATCTGACCGAAACAACAATTATTGGCGGCGGAAAATCGGTGCAAACGCATAAGATCCGACGAGCTAGGTGACAACAATGCATGCAGCTATAGCTATGCAAGAACACGAGCGAGCGATCGAGCAACCTGCATACGCTCCTTGTTGGTCGGGTTCAGCGAGCAGAATTATTAACATCTGATCTGGTTGGGCGGCAGCAGCAGCAGCAGCAAGTGTTGCAGCCCATAAGGGACAAGATTTGCAGAAGTTTCTTGCAGTCGCAAGCAACCCTGCAAACGTTTCACTGCCATGTTGCCTGAATTATTGTGCTTGTTTAGTTGCCCAATATCTATCCATATGCTGCACACCTAGCGAAGAACATGTTTGATATTTTATAGTGCAACGAATCTGCTAGACACTAAGGGTGTGTTTGGTTCTGCTTTTGAAATCTGCTTCCGCTGTGAAAAAGCAGAAGCTGGAGTAAACAGGTTTATCAAAACTGTTTCTGCTGTGAAAAAACAGCTTTTTCCTAGTACAAATTTGGAAGCAGTCAAGCCCCTGTTTTTCTGCTTTTCTGATTTTTAGTACAGATTAAATAGTATGAATTCAAGACGGAGGGGGTATTTTATATATGGAGATATTTGATGATCCGTAGAAAAAATTGGCTTCGATTACGAGACGAGAGGGAATACTTCATAGAGGGGACTATTACAAGGCAGTGAGAGTACTTTATAGTGGGGAATATTTGATGAGCCTAGAAAAAATGATTTCGATTATTTTTTAGTTTACTCCGTAGTTATAGATTTAAATGATTTTACATGTCGTCTAAATAAGTGATAAATAATCAATTAACATGAACTTTTTAGCATCATGTATTCAAATCTCCCTAGCAACCTCCCAATATAATAAACCAAAACCAGATACTTAACTGATTTGGTTTCACTGAAAGAACATACTGGTACTTTTTTTCGTCGAGCTGACAACCAACCTCAGCTCGCAGCTACAAGTGGCATCATTTACTATGTCCATCTGGCGAGCTAGGGTTCATGCTTCATGGATGCATGAGAGATTGAGAGATCGACATGGTAGTGTGGCAAACTGACCTGGGGCCAACGTGCCAATTAATCATGCATGCATACTGTCCGGACTCGTTGACCAACACGCTATAGAATTTTAGTATTGTTTTAGAGATTAAAAGTAGAATTTTTATATCATTTAATTAGATTTATGTGGACTCAAAAATTTTCTTAACTCCACCACTGGGTAGCTCTAAAAAATTCTTAATCTCGAGCTATATAAAACTAGTTCTTATAGTCACCGCTGCGAGAAGAGAGAGATAGAGAGAGAGAGAGAGAGAGAGAGAGAGAGAGAGAGAGAGAGAGAGAGAGAGAGAGAGAGAGAGAGAGAGAGAGAGAGAGAGAGAGAGGAATCAATCGAGACTGATCGATCAATCATCCTTCGGTAGTTTGGTTGTTGGAGGCGCCAGCGAGTAGAATTGAAGATTGTTCGTCGTCGTCTTCTTCGTTCTTGTCGTCGTCGTCGTCGTCGATTACTTGATTTGATCATACCAAGAAGACGACGAGGAGGAGGAGGAGGAGGCCATGCTGATCTTGGAGGTGGGCATCTGGCTGCTGCCGTTCACGCTGCTGGTGGCGCCGATGCGGCGGATGGTGCACCTCGTCCGCGAGCTGCGGCGGATCGTGCTCGCCGCCGTCGCCGCCGACCGGAGGAGGAGCCGGCCGCCTACGTCCGGCGAGGTGTGGAGCCGCCTCGGCTCCTCCTCCTCCTCCTCCTCCGCCGCCGCCGCCACCGCCGACATGGCCAGCTCCAGCTGATCGAGTATACATCTATCTCTGCATGCATGCACGCTGATTAAGTTTGCTTCACTCCTCCAGAAAAAAAATTAAGGATATATGTTCTAGCTAGCTTCTGAATCTTTGCTCTTTATTTCCAAAATTTCATCTTTGAATTCGGGTTCATGAATGCAATTCAAGCACAGATTTGATTCATATCTTGGAGCTCGCTCGATCATTTGGTTGTGAGATGAATCTCTTTCTCTGAATTTCTTGAAGAGCTTGCAGGATTTCCAACCTTTGGGAAGATGTTCTTCCAGGTCAGAAGAACGTGTCTATGTTGCTCTCGGTCTACTCCTTGGTTACATTTAACTTTTTTTTAAAAAAAATCAAATTTCTTCAAATTTGGATTGATTTTATAAAAACCATATCAAAATTTGCAAGATCATTTCATTGAATTGATTATTAAATAAACTTTTAATTGTGCATTTATTTCATATTGCAAACATTAATACATTTTTATTTAAATTTTGTCAAAATTAAAGAGGTTTAAATTTGAAAAAGTCAAACAGCTCGTAATATGAAACGGAGTTAGTAAGATTCTTCTCGTTTTTACTTCCTTCTCAACCAATTAAAGGTGGATAATCACATAGAATCTGACAGAATCCGTAATGTCAAAGTAATCCGCATATATATATATATATATATATATATATATATATATATAGGACGCGTGTAGATGATTAAAGTGAAAAAAATGAAATTTAGGATTGGTTTGGTAGGGCGATTTTCACTTGACGGGATCTGCTCAAGTTTTGAGGTTATTTGGTTGAAGCGCAACAGTGACAAGGGCAGACAGAGAAGGAATATTCGCGTCAAGATACATTCAACCTAGGAGGCGACTATACCAACTCATCCAATTTTGCTCATCAACCAAACAATAAACCGGTAGCTCCATTCGGGTCAAACCAAATAAAAAATTAGATGGTCACATCTATTCTACCAAACAAAAAAAACTAGATGGCCAAATCCAAAAAACTAGATGTTCATATCTTATCCAACTTCACTCTCCAATCAAACGGACTTAGAGAACGTCTAAGAAAGCTCCAATTTTTCCTTCCTAAACCGAAAGGAAAAAGACCTAATCTCAAAGATGGTGACAAAATCCTGTATTTTTTTTTTAAAAAAACAATCCACCAGGCTGCATGCCAGGACTAATAAAACAATAGAACATTCTACACTTTTGCTACAATGAGTACAACTATCAAATTGCATGAATGAATCATATGGACCAATTTGTTACCCCCTTTGGTTAAAAAAAGTCGTTTTAATGTTGTATCAAGAGTTATCTAAAACAAGTCATTTTGTATTTTATTGTGTATTTTGAATAGTTATACCCTCGATGTAATACTATTTATTTCTCGTTTCTCGTGCTATGTTTACTTTCGCGTTATATTTAATAGAGATAAATATGGAAAATACATACTAATTAATTGATCGTTAGTTTTAGTATATGAAATCATGTCCAAAACAATTTCTTTCCTGAACCAATGAGAGTATTTTTCTTATTAAAGTGGCATTAATGTGGCCTTCTGGTAATTGCAGAGTTGGTGTAGGATTAAATGCTACAATCCTATTAAAATTAACAGATTAATTAGATGTTGTCTGGTACATCTCTCAATGTTAAAATGTTCCATTGGGTTTTAAATTTCAAGTGTTTTAGTTGTTTATCTAGAATACAAATAAGTTGTTTTAACTAAATGTATTCAATCTATTCATATGGTCAGATCTACGATTTCTTTGAGAAAAGTTTAACCACTTAAAAAAAATTAAATCTAGAGTTATAGCAGACAAAGTTTTTAATCAAGATTTAGGACCCTTTTGTAATTACTCAACTCCACCAAAATATGTTCCACTATACGGAATCCAGAATCTATATCCGACAAATACTTCACGAACTGCAATGAAACCAAACCTAGCCAATCGTGGGACCCACCGACGTCGCGCCTTGGCCAGGCACGAGATTCTCCGACCGCATCGAACCGCTGCTCCTGAATCTCTATTTTTCGCGGATCTAAAAACTGAGATCTCAATCTTTTTGACTAATGGATTGCAGAGTAGAGTTACAAAACCTGGAGTACAGCGGTACCAAACATCCCCTTAATGTTAGTGTGTATGAGCTTCGAGTGGGCTACTCGCCATGATTTTTATCATGGCAACTAAAACTCACACGTGGGAGAAACAAACATGTTATATATGTGCCTTCATACGTGTCACATGTAAGTGGTGATCTTATTAGTGGCAATCCCATTTTAGAATTTTATACGTGGATAATATTTTTAGACAATGGAATTAGGTTCCCGCCTCTGCATTTCCGCACACCACGTATACATGGATAATATGTGAGTGGCAATCTCATTTTGACATTTCATATATGTGCCACACACGTGAGTGGCGATCCCATTTTGTGATTATAATTTAGGTGGGTCTATCTTTTGGTGAGAGGATATGTTAATCGATAGAAAGAAGAGACGTTGATGATTCGACTACAACCATCCATGGACATTGCACATTAGCAATCGCTACACCAATTCTAAAGGTTATTCGTGATCTAACAGAGCACGATCAACCGAACCATGATGGTCTTTGTTTCTACAAGCAATCAAGAACTAGCAAGAATAAGATTGAACAATTGCACTCACAATATTTCACAGGGTTATAAAAGAGAGTTTTGGAACAATGAAATGACAATCAGACCACATCTTCAATTGGTAAAGTAGTAAGTAGCAATTCTAAACTTTGATTACAACTAAAAATTGCCGTACAACTGAGGTCTCTGTGGTATTTATATCTTCAGGGACGCTACCTAATGTTTGAAAACTTATTACATATGTAAACTGTTTATTATTTCCTAAACAAACTCCGATTAGAAAAAGGAACATAGTTAATGTGATGATTCTTATGCCTTGGCTGGGATTTTTCGGTAGGAAAAGATATCATTTATCAAGTATATGTTCCTAGCTTTTCAACAAGTACCCAAACTTTTCAATTGGTGAGGGAATTCTAAAGTTATGCTGCTTTTAAATTCGTCTATGTGCCTTAGACGAAAGAAGCTTCCTCAGTAACAATCTAGCTAGCTCCATTTTCTTTAGCTTTTCCTCCATTCCTAAGTACAATAATACAACCACATGAATTTAAAAATACCCCATTCATTCGCTCATAAGTATGCAATCCTAGAAACACTTTCACATTATAATTTAATTATCACGCACGAGCTCGATTGGTTCTTTGGGAGCTGGTTCTCATAAGTTGAACTTAGATTTAACTATGTTAGAGATGTCCTCATCATTTTGTCCTTTCATACCCCATTCATTCGCTCATATGTATGCAATCCTAGAAACACTTTCACATGATAATTTAATTATCACGTGCGAGCTCAAGTGATTGGTTCTTTGGGAGCTGGTTCTCATATGTTGGACTTAGATTTATCTAACAATATGTTAGAGATGTCCTCATCATTTTGTCCTTTCATATATGTGTCACAAGTGAGTGACAATCTCATTTCAACCTTTCACATATGGGCCATATGGTAGTGGCAACCCCATTTCAGTCGTTCATATGTGGACTACCGTGAGTGGTAATCTCATTTCAACCTTCCGTATATAGGTCACAGTGACAATCCCATTTCGATATTTCATATATGGGCCACACGTGAGTGACAATCTCATTTCGGTCTTAAATATATGATAAAAGTGAGTGGCTATCCCATTTTTGCCTTTAATATGAGATTTTTACTATTATAACACTCAATACAATACAATTGGCTTCTCTAAAATAGAACTTACGACGAAGGCTTCTCTGATAACCTGATAATCAACAGTAATGTGGTATGTTAATCATGGTTGTTCCTCACCCCCACAGTGAAAGTTTAAGCTATACAATGGAATCCAATCCACAAGCCTAACCATCGTGATCACCAACGAGGCACCTCATGCAATCAAAATGGCATGCATGGCAATTGAGACCAAATGAGATCGTCGACTACAGAGGGAAGTCACCACTTAGGCTCTGTCCGATTTCGATCGGACGGCGCGCGAGGGGACCTTCGCATTGGTGGGACCTACCTCGTAGGAGGCTTCAAAGAGAGCGAAGGGGGGCTCTGTGTCATCCGATCAAGATCGGACGACTATGGAGCCCGATTGTCCTCTACAGTCAGCAAGCCGGTTCCAATCCGGACTTGTAAAATGGTTCACTTTTGAGCGCTTGGAGGCGATGGGACGAAGGCAGGAAATATGTCGACCGCGGTCGTAGCCATCGCACAACATCAGCTCCTCATCGCGCTCAGCTCACCGGAGCCGGTCGCACACGTTGCACAACGTATGTTCTCGTATTTCTCGAGGACTATGGGGGCGCCACATGACGTCAGAGATAGATCGAGCAGAAACGACGAGGAGATGAAGGCGGGGGAGGCGTGGTCGTGCGCTTGCGGCGGAGCTCCAACAAGGTTCTGGACATGGATTTTGCTTTGCGAGCCATAGGCGGCTGCAGGCAGCCAACCTCGAGAGAGATGAAGGTGACTTGGCATGGGCGGTGGGAAAAATGGTCAAGACAGGTGAGGCATAAATTAAAAAACAAAAAAAATGAAATTTTAGTATAGCAATTTGTCTCCCTTGAAAATGTTTTTTTAAAAGAAGCCTTCGTTGTAATTCTATTTTAGAGAAGCCAACTGTATTAAGTGCTATAATTGTAAAAAAAATCTTTTAATATATGAGCCACATGTGAGTGACAATCTCATTTTTGCTTTTCATCTATGGATCAAACGTGAGTGTGGTGATCTCATTTTAACATTTTATATAGAGAAAGTTTCTTATCTACCACAGAAAGTTCACTTGATTCTATTTATGTTACTGACTATCTCATACATGTCAGTGAGACAACTAGTGGCATATATAAAACTTGGTAAATTTTTAACCACATATTAAAAACAAGCTCTTTTATATACATGCTACACGTGAGTGGTAATCCCATTTCGGTCTTTCGTATTCATATACATGTGCCACACACACATTAGTGGCAATCCCATTTTGATCTTTCACATATATGGGTCACACAAAAGTGGAAATTCTGACCCGACCCAATATAAATAGCCCGCACATAAGTGGCGATCCCGTTTCGGCCCGTTGTGTATGGGCCCCACATGGGTATCAATCCTGTTCTAGACCAATATTTATAGAAATATGATCATTTGTCACTTTAAAGAAGTAACTTCATATTTTTGACATCCGGACTCATTTTCATTGGAGTATCAAAATAGCATTTTTTTCCCAATATTTATGGGTCGTACATGAGTGGCAATTCAGTTCTAGCCCATCTTAGGGCATGTTCGGTTAATCCCTTCCAATCCCCTCCAATCCGAGGGGATTGAAAGAGACTGAGGAGATTGTAGTATAAATCTCCTACAATCCTCCTTAATCCCCTTCCCTGATGGCATGTTTGGTTAGGAGGGGATTGAAGGAGATTGGAAGGGATTGGAAAAGATTATAGTATAAATCTCCTCCAATCCCTTCCAATCCTCCTCAATCCCCTTACCAAGGGCGGGCCCTAAATGGGTCGTGGGCCGTGGACCGTGACCGCGTTATATGTGTCTCAGCCTTTGGGTCATAAATTAATGGCTCAAATCGTCTGCTATAGTGCAAAGCAGCAACGACAACTCGCCTCCTCTTTGTCATCTCCACCTCGTGGCAGCGACAGTGGCAGGTGGATTCTTGGACGGTCTAGTGCACTCCACCGTATGACCACGCCATACTTGCGCTTAGTCAGGTTCCATAGGAGTGCGACCATTGTCTCGGTGTTCGTTTGCGCACCTCTTGAGATGTACTCGAAATAGGGTGGTGATCTCCACCTCCCCAACCACCATGGTCATACGACATATTGGTGTGAGCCGGTGGCCACTATGGAATCCAATCCACAAGTAGCCTAACCATCGTATCACCAACGAGCTAGGCACCTCATGCAATCAAAATGGCATGGAAATTTGGACTTGTAAAATGGTTCTCTTTTGACAGGCTTGGAGTTGGAGGTGATGGGACATAGGTAGAAAATATGTCGACCGTGGTCGCAACCATCGCACAATGTCAACTCGCTCCTCATCGCGCTCGCTTGAGTCGCACACATCGCAGCGCATGTTCTCGTAGGCCTCGTAGCCGAAGCGGTGCATGACGTCGAAGATCGAGCAGAAGCGACAAAGAGATGGAGGCAGGGGAGGCACGACCATGCACTTGCGGCGGAGCTCCGGTGAGGTGGTGGACGTGGATTGCGCTTTGCGAGCGGGCGGCGGCGGGGGCAGCTAACCTCGGGAGAGAGGAGGGTGACGTGGCGTGGACGGTGGGCAAAATGGTCAGGACCTAGGACTGGTGATACATAAATTAAAATAAAAAATTGAAATTATAGTATACCAATTAGAGTGTTATAATAGTAAAAATATCCTTTAATACCATGTGTGAGTGTCAATCTCATTTTTACTTTTCATCTATGGATCAAACGTGGGTGGTGATCTCGTTTTAACATTTTATATAGAGAAAATTCCATATTTACGACTGAAAGCTCACCCGGTTCCATTTATTACATTGGCTATCTCACTAACATGTGAGCCTAGGACCCACATGTTAGTGAGACAGTTGGTGACATATATAGAACTTAGCAAATTTTTTCCAATATTTATGGGTCGTACATGAGTGGCAATTGAGTTCTAGCCTGTCTTAGGGTTTGTTCGGTTAATCCCCTAGGAAGGGGATTGGAAGGGATTGAAGGGGATTGTTGTATAAATCCTTGCCAATCCCCTCAATCCCCTTCCTTGATGGCATGTTCGGTTAGGAGGGGTTTGAAGGAGATTGGAAAGGATTAAGGAGGATTGTAGTGTAAATCTCCTCCAATCCCCCTCAATCCCCTTACCAAGGGCAGACCCTAAATGGGCAGTGGGTCATGGGCCACGACCACGTTATATATGTCTCAGCCATTGGGTCATAAATTAATGGCTTAGATCGTCTGCTACAGTGCAAAGCAGCAGCGACAACTCGTCTCCTCTTCGTCGTCTCCACCTCACGGCAACGACGACAGTGGGTGGATTCCCGACCGGTCTCGCGCGCTCCGCCGTATGGCCACACCATACTTGCGCTTAGTCAGGTTCCATAGGAGCGCGACCACTTTATCGGTGTTCGTTCGCGCCTCCTGGGATGTACTCGAAACAGGGTGGTGATCTCCACCCCCCATCCACCATGGTCATACAACAGATTGGTGTGAGTCGGTGGCCACTCCATAGTGAAATCTTAAGATATACAATGGAATCCAATCCACAAGAAGCCTAACCATCGTATCACCAATGAGCTAGGCACCTCATGCAATCAAAATGGCATAGAAATTCAGACTTGTAAAATGGTTCACTTTTGACGGGCTTGGAGTTGGAGGCGATGGGAGGGAGGCAGAAAATATGTCGACCGCAATCGCAACCATCGCATAACATCAACTTGCTCCTCATCACACTCGCCTGAGCCGCACACGTCGCAACACATGTTCTCGTAAGCCTCACGGCCGATACATCACATGATGTTGGAGATATAGTAGAAGCGACGAGGAGACATAGGCGGGGGAAGCGCGGTCATGCGCTTGCGGCGGAGCTCCGGTGAGGTGGTGGACGTGGATTGCGCTTTGTGAGCAGGCGGCAGCGGTAGGGGCAACCAACCTCGGGAGAGAGGAGGGTGACGTGGCGTGGGCGATGGGCAAAATGGTCAGGACTCAGGACTTGTGATACATAAATTAAAAACTAAAAAATTGAAATTCTAGTATAACAATTTGAGTGTTGTAATAGTATAACAATGAAAGCTTATGCTATACAATGGAATCCAATCCACAAGCGGCCAAACCATCGTATCACCAACGATCTAGGCACCTCATGCAATCAAAATGGCATGGCAACTTGGACTTGTAAAATGGTTTACTTTTGACGGGCTTAGAGTTGGAGGCGATGGGACAAAGGCAGAAAATATGTTGACCACGGTCGCAACCATCACACAACATCAGCTCACTACTCATCACGCTCCCCTGAGTCACACACGTCGCAGCGTGTGTTCTCATAGGCCTCGCGGCCAATGCGGCACATGACATCGGAGATTGAGCAGAAGCGACGAGGAGACGGAGGTGGGTGAGGCGCGGTCGTGCGCTTATGGCGGAGCTCCGACGAGGTGGTGTATGTGGATTGGGATTTGCGAGCGGGCGACGACGACAGTCGCAGGGGCAGCCAACCTCGGGGGAGAGGAGGGTGACGTGGTGTGTGCGGTGGGCAAAATGGTCATGACTCAGGACTAGTGATACACAAATTAAAAAACTAAAAAATTGAAATTCTAGTATAACAATCTGCTAAAATGTTATTTTAAGGAAGCATTCATCATAAGTTTTATTTTAGACTTTAGAGAAGTCAACTGTATTGTAATAGTAAAAATCTCCTTTAATATATGGGTCATACGTGAGTGACATTCTCATTTTTACTTTTTCATCTATGGATCAAATGTGGGTGGTGATCTCATTTTAACATTTTATATGGAGAAAGTTCCATATTTACCACTGAAAGTTCGTCCAGTTTCATTTATGACATTATCTATCTCACTGACATGTGGGTCCAGGACCCACATGTTAGTGAAACAGTCAGTGTGACATATAAAGAACTTGGTAAATTTTTAGTGATATATTAGAAATAATATCATTTATATATGGCTACACATGTGTGGTAATCCCACATTTTGGTCTTTGGTATATATGTGCCACACATTAGTGGCAATCTCATTTTGATCTTTCACATATATGGGCCACACAAAAGTGGAAATTTTGACCCGGAACAATATAAATAATCCACACATAAGTGGTAATCCTGTTTTGGCCCGCTGTGTATGGGCCCCACGTAGGTATCAATTTTGTTGTGGCCTAATATCTAGGGCAACCACAATATTGATAAAAAAGGTAATCTTAAGCAATTAATATCTTCTACTAATGTGTACTACACACTAATAAAATTTATCTATGCGAGACCATCTTATTTCCTCAAGTGTCTTTAACAATTGTTGAATTGAACATAATTATTGTCAACTATAGTAGATCCCACCCTTATTTTCATCCAAGGCATAAGCATTATGGTTGCCCTTAGAGATATTTGATCATTTGCCACTTTAAAGAAGAGGCTTCACATTTTTGACATCCGGACCCATTTTTATTGACTCAGGTGGTCGTACGTATCAACCTTAGGAGTATTATCATAGACAAAGTGCATATCTTTCTTTCGAGTATAAAAATATTTTTTAAAAATATTTATGGGTCGTAAGTGAGTGACAATTGAGTCTAGCCCATCCTAAATGGGCCATGGGGCGTGGGCCGTGACCATGTTATATGTGTCTCAACCATTGGATCATAAATTAATGGATCATATCGTCTGTTATAGTGCGAAGCGGCAGCGACAACTCGCCTCCTCTTCGTCGTCTCCACCTCGTGGCAGCGGCGATGGGGGGGTGGATTCCCGGCCCGTCTCGCGCACTCCACCGTACGACCACGCCCTACTTGCGCTCAGTCAGGTTCCATAGGAGCGCGACCATTGTCTCGGTGTTCGTTCATGCGCCTCCTGAGATGTACTCAAAATAAGGTGGTGATCTCCACTGTCCCCAACCACCATGGTCATATGGCGGATTTGCATGAGCCGGCGGCCACTCCACAATGAAAGCTTATGCTATACAATGGAATCCCATCCACAAGCAGCCAAACCATCGTATCACCAACGATCTAGGCACCTCATGCAATCAAAATGGCATGGCAACTTGGACTTGTAAAATGGTTCACTTTTGATGGGCTTAGAGTTGGAGGCGATGGGACAGAGGCAGAAAATATGTTGACCGCGATCGCAACCGTCGCACAACATCAGCTCACTCCTCATCGCGCTCGCCTGAGTCACACACGTCGCAACGCGTGTTCTCATAGGCCTCGCGGCCAATGCGGCGCATGACGTCGGAGATCGAGCAGAAGCGACGAGGAGACGGAGGTGGGGGATGCGCGGTCGTGTGCTTATAGTGGAGCTCCGACGAGGTGGTGTACGTGGATTGGGCTTTGCGAGCGGGCGACGGCGGTAGTCGCAGGGGCAGCCAACCTCGGGAGAGAGGAGGGTGATGTGGTGTGTGCGGTGGGCAAAATGGTCAGGACTCAGGACTAGTGATACACAAATTAAAAAACTAAAAAATTGAAATTCTCGTATAACAATATGCTAAAATGTTATTTTAAAGAAGCATTCGTCGTAAGTTTTATTTTAGATTTTAGAGAAGTCAACTGTGTTGTAATAGTAAAAATCTCCTTTAATATATGGGTCATACGTGAGTGACAATCTCATTTTTACTTTTTCATCTATGGATCAAACGTGGGTGGTGATCTCATTTTAACATTTTATACGGAGAAAGTTCCATATTTACCACTGAAAGTTCGTCTAGTTTCATTTATGACATTAGCTATCTCACTGACATGTGGGTCCAGGACCCACATGTTATTGAAACAGTTAGTGTGACATATATAGAACTTGGTAAATTTTTAGTGATATATTAGATATAATATCATTTATATCATGGCTACACATGTGTGGTAATCCCACATTTTGGTCTTTGGTATATATGTGCCACACATTAGTGGCAATCTCATTTTGATCTTTCACATATATGGGCCACACAAAAGTGGAAATTTTGACCCGGAACAATATAAATAATCCACACATAAGTGGTAATCCTGTTTTTGCCCGCTGTGTATGGGCCCCACGTAGGTATCAATTTTGTTGTGGCCTAATATCTAGGGCAACCACAATATTGATAAAAAGGTAATCTTAAGCAATTAATATCTTCTACTCATGTGTACTACACACTAATAAAATTTATCTATGCGAGACCATCTTATTTCCTCAAATGTCTTTAACAATTGTTGAATTGAACATAGTTATTGTCAACTATAGTAGATCCCATCCTTATTTTCATCCAAGGCATAAGCATTATGGTTGCCCTTAGAGATATTTGATCATTTGCCACTTTAAAGAAGAGGCTTCACATTTTTGACATCCGGACCCATTTTTTATTGACTCAGGTGATCGTACGTGTCAACCTTAAGAGTATTATCATAGACAAAGTGCACATCTTTCTTTTGAGTATCAAAATATTTTTTTTAAATATTTATGGGTCGTAAGTGAGTGACAATTGAGTCTAGCCCATCCTAAATGGGCCATGGGGCATGGGCCGCGACCATGTTATATGTGTCTCAGCCATTGGATCATAAATTAATGGATCAAATCATCTGCTATAGTGCGAAGCGGCAGCGACAACTCGCCTCCTCTTCGTCGTCTCCACCTCGCGGCAGCGGTGGCGGGGGGTGGATTCCCGGCCGGTCTCACGCGCTCCACCGTACGACCACGCCCTACTTGCGCTCAGTCAGGTTCCATAGGAGCGCGACCATTGTCTCGGTGTTCGTTCGTGCGCCTCCTGAGATGTACTAAAAATAGGGTGGTGATCTCCATTGTCCGCAGCCACCATGGTCATACGGCGGATTGGCAAGAGTCGGCGACCAGTCCACAATGAAAGCTTATGCTATACAATGGAATCCAATCCACAAGCAGTCAAACCATCGTATCACCAATGATCTAGGCACCTCATGCAATCAAAATGGCATGGAAACTTGGACTTGTAAAATGGTTCACTTTTAACGGGCTTGGAGTTGGAGGCGATGGGACAAAGGCAGAAAATATGTTGACCGTGGTCGCAACCATCGCACAACATCAGCTCACTCCTCACCGCGCTCACTTGAGTCACACACGTCGCACCGCGTGTTCTCATAGGCCTCGCGGCCAATGCGGCGCATGACGTCGGAGATCGAGCAGAAGCGACGAGGAGACGGAGGTGGGGGATGCGCGGTCGTGTGCTTATAGTGGAGCTCCGACGAGGTGGTGTACGTGGATTGGGCTTTGCGAGCGGGCGACGGCGGTAGTCGCAGGGGCAGCCAACCTCGGGAGAGAGGAGGGTGATGTGGTGTGTGCGGTGGGCAAAATGGTCAGGACTCAGGACTAGTGATACACAAATTAAAAAACTAAAAAATTGAAATTCTCGTATAACAATATGCTAAAATGTTATTTTAAAGAAGCATTCGTCGTAAGTTTTATTTTAGATTTTAGAGAAGTCAACTGTGTTGTAATAGTAAAAATCTCCTTTAATATATGGGTCATACGTGAGTGACAATCTCATTTTTACTTTTTCATCTATGGATCAAACGTGGGTGGTGATCTCATTTTAACATTTTATACGGAGAAAGTTCCATATTTACCACTGAAAGTTCGTCTAGTTTCATTTATGACATTAGCTATCTCACTGACATGTGGGTCCAGGACCCACATGTTATTGAAACAGTTAGTGTGACATATATAGAACTTGGTAAATTTTTAGTGATATATTAGATATAATATCATTTATATCATGGCTACACATGTGTGGTAATCCCACATTTTGGTCTTTGGTATATATGTGCCACACATTAGTGGCAATCTCATTTTGATCTTTCACATATATGGGCCACACAAAAGTGGAAATTTTGACCCGGAACAATATAAATAATCCACACATAAGTGGTAATCCTGTTTTTGCCCGCTGTGTATGGGCCCCACGTAGGTATCAATTTTGTTGTGGCCTAATATCTAGGGCAACCACAATATTGATAAAAAGGTAATCTTAAGCAATTAATATCTTCTACTCATGTGTACTACACACTAATAAAATTTATCTATGCGAGACCATCTTATTTCCTCAAATGTCTTTAACAATTGTTGAATTGAACATAGTTATTGTCAACTATAGTAGATCCCATCCTTATTTTCATCCAAGGCATAAGCATTATGGTTGCCCTTAGAGATATTTGATCATTTGCCACTTTAAAGAAGAGGCTTCACATTTTTGACATCCGGACCCATTTTTATTGACTCAGGTGATCGTACGTGTCAACCTTAAGAGTATTATCATAGACAAAGTGCACATCTTTCTTTTGAGTATCAAAATATTTTTTTTAAATATTTATGGGTCGTAAGTGAGTGACAATTGAGTCTAGCCCATCCTAAATGGGCCATGGGGCATGGGCCGCGACCATGTTATATGTGTCTCAGCCATTGGATCATAAATTAATGGATCAAATCATCTGCTATAGTGCGAAGCGGCAGCGACAACTCGCCTCCTCTTCGTCGTCTCCACCTCGCGGCAGCGGTGGCGGGGGGTGGATTCCCGGCCGGTCTCACGCGCTCCACCGTACGACCACGCCCTACTTGCGCTCAGTCAGGTTCCATAGGAGCGCGACCATTGTCTCGGTGTTCGTTCGTGCGCCTCCTGAGATGTACTAAAAATAGGGTGGTGATCTCCATTGTCCGCAGCCACCATGGTCATACGGCGGATTGGCAAGAGTCGGCGACCAGTCCACAATGAAAGCTTATGCTATACAATGGAATCCAATCCACAAGCAGTCAAACCATCGTATCACCAATGATCTAGGCACCTCATGCAATCAAAATGGCATGGCAACTTGGACTTGTAAAATGGTTCACTTTTAACGGGCTTGGAGTTGGAGGCGATGGGACAAAGGCAGAAAATATGTTGACCGTGGTCGCAACCATCGCACAACATCAGCTCACTCCTCACCGCGCTCACTTGAGTCACACACGTCGCACCGCGTGTTCTCATAGGCCTCGCGGCCAATGCGGCGCATGACGTCGGAGATCGAGCAGAAGCGACGAGGAGACGGAGGTGGGGGATGCGCGGTCGTGTGCTTATAGTGGAGCTCCGACGAGGTGGTGTACGTGGATTGGGCTTTGCGAGCGGGCGACGGCGGTAGTCGCAGGGGCAGCCAACCTCGGGAGAGAGGAGGGTGACGTGGTGTGGGTGGTGGGCAAAATGGTCAGGACTCAGGACTAGTGATACACAAATTAAAAAACTAAAAAATTGAAATTCTCGTATAACAATATGCTAAAATGTTATTTTAAAGAAGCATTCGTCGTAAGTTTTATTTTAGATTTTAGAGAAGTCAACTGTGTTGTAATAATAAAAATCTCCTTTAATATATGGGTCATATGTGAGTGACAATCTCATTTTTACTTTCCATCTGTGGATCAAACGTGGGTGGTGATCTCATTTTAACATTTTATACAGAGAAAGTTCCATATTTACCATTGAAACCTCATCCAGTTTTATTTATGACATTAGCTATCTCACTGACATGTGGGCCCAGGACCCACATGTTAGTGAAACAATCAGTGTGACATATATAGAATTTGGTAAATTTTTAGTGACATGTTAGAAATAATATCATTTATATATGGCTACACGTGTGTGGTAATCCCACATTTTGGTATTGGTATATATGTGCCACACATTAGTGGCAATCTCATTTTGATCTTTCACATATATGGGCATCACAAAAGTGGAAATTTTGACCCAGACCAATATAAATAATCCACACATAAGTGGTAATCCTGTTTCGTCCCGATGTGTATCGGCCCCATGTGGGTATCAATTGTTTTGTGGCCTAATATTTAGGGCAACCACAATGTTGATAAAAAGGTAATCTTAAGCAATTAATATATTATACTCATGTGTACTACACACTAATAAAATTAATCTATGCGAGACCATCCTATTTCCTCAAGTGTCTTTAACAATTGTTGAACTGAACATAGTTATTGTCAACTATAGTTGACCCCACCCTTATTTTCACCCAAGGCATAAGCATTATGGTTGCCCTTAGAGAGATTTGATCATTTGCCACTTTAAAGAAGAGTCTTAACATTTTTGACATCTGGATCCATTTTTATTAACTCAGGTGATCGTACGTGTCAGCCTTAGGAGTATTATCATAGACAAAATGCACATCTTTCATTGGAGTATCAAAATAGATTTTTTTTCAATATTTATGGGCCGTAAGTGAGTGGCAATTGAGTCTAGCCCATCCTAAATGGGCCTTGGGCCGTGGGCCGCGACCACGTTATATGTGTCTCAGCCGTTGGATCATAAATTAATGGCTCAGATCGTCTACTACAGCGTGAAGCAGCAACGGCAACTCGCCTCCTCTTCGTCGTCTCCACCTCACGGCGGTGGCGGCGGGGGGTGGATTCCCAGCTGGTCTCGTGTGCTCCGATGTACGGCCACGCCCTACTTGCGCTCAGTCAGTGTCCATCGGAGCGTGGCCACTGTCTCGGTGTTCGTTCGTGTGCCTCCTGAGATGTTCTCAAAACAGGGTGGTGATCTCCACTGTCCCCAACCACCATGGTCATACGGAAGATTGGCATGAGTCGGCGGCCACTCCACAGTGAAAACTTATGCTATACAATGGAATCCAATCCACAAGCAGCCTAACCATCGTTTCACCATGATCTAGGAACCTCATGCAATCAAAATGGCATGGCAATTAAGACTTGTAAAATGGTTCACTTTTGACGGGCTTGGAGTTGGAGGAGATGGGACAGAGGCAGAAAATATGTTGACCACGGTCGCAACCATCGCACAACATCAGCTCACTCCTCATCGCGCTCACCTGAGTCACACACGTCTCAGCCCATGTTCTCATAGGCCTCGCGGCCGATGCGGCGCATGACGTCGGAGATCGAGCAGAAGCGATGAGGAGACGAAGGTGGGGGAGGCGTGGTCATGCGCTTGCGGTGGAGCTCCGACGAGGTGGTGGACGTGGATTGCGCTTTGCGAGCGGGCAATGGCAGCAGTCACAGGGGCAGCCAACGTCGGGAGAGAGGAGGGTGACATGGTGTGTGCGGTGGGCAAAATTGTCACGACTCAGGACTGGTGATACACAAATTAAAAAACTAAAAAAATGAAATTCTAGTATAACAATCTGCTAAATGTTAATTTAAAGAAGCATTCGTCATAAGTTTTATTTTAGATTTTAGAGAAGTCAACTGTATTGTAATAGTAAAAATCTCCTTTAATATATGGGTCATACGTGAGTGACAATCTCATTTTTACTTTTTCATCTATGGATCAAACGTGGGTGGTGATCTCATTTTAACATTTTATATGGAGAAAGTTCCATATTTACCACTAAAAGTTTGTCCAGTTTCATTTATGACATTAGCTATCTCACTGACATATGGGTCTAGGACCCACATGTTAGTGAAACAGTCAGTGTGACATATATTGAACTTGGTAAATTTTTAGTGACATATTAGAAACAATATCATTTATATATGGCTACACATGTGTGGTAATCCCACATTTTGGTCTTTGGTATATATGTGCCACACATTAGTGGCAATCTCATTTTGATCTTTCACATATATTGGCCGCACAAAAGTTGAAATTTTGATAAAAAAAGTAATCTTAAGCAATTAATATTACTATGTGTCTTTACTATTATGGAAGTGGACATAAAAGGTATGTACAAAAAGTTAGCCTTAAGCTTAAGGTGCACCATAACAACATAAATAAACAATATCTTCTACTCATGTGTACTACACACCAATAAAATTTATCTGTGCGAGACCATTTTGTTTTTTCTCAAGTATCTTTAACAATTATTGAATTGAACATAGTTATTACCAACTATAGTGGATCCCACCCTTTTTTTCATCCAAGACATAAGCATTGTGGTTGCAGATTTGATCATTTATCACTTTAAAGAAGAAGCTTCACATTTTTGACATCCAGATCTATTTTTATTGACTCATATGATCATATGTGACAGCCTTAGGTCTATTATCATAGACAAAGTGCACATCTTTCTTTCGAGTATCATAAATATTTTTTTTCAATATTTATGGGCCGTAAGTGAGTGGCAATTGAGTCTAGCCCATCCTAAATGGGCTGTGGGCCTCGACCACGTTATATGTGTTTCAGCCGTTGGATCATAAATTAACAGCTCAGATCGTCTGCTACAGCGCGAAGCAGCGGCGGCAACTCGCCTTCTCTTCGTCGTCTCCACCGGCGGCGGCGGCGGCGGGGGGTGGATTCCCGGCCGGTCTCGCGCGCTCCGCCGTACGGACACGCCCTACTTGCGCTCAGTAAGTCTCCATCGGAGCGCGGCCGCTGTCTCGGTGTCCGTTCGCGCGCCTCCTGGAGATGCACTCGAAGCAGGGTGGTGATCACCGCCCCCAACCACCGTGGTCACACGGCAGATTGGCGTGAGCCGGCGGCCACACGCCGTCCTCCCGGGGACGAAACCCAAGCTACAATTGCAACTACGGCTGATCAGCAGGTGAGCAGATCGTTCCTAGCTATCGCCCCCCCCAAAAAAGGAAGCCATCCCTGTGAGCAGCTGAACTGATGAACTGACAAGGCCAGCAGCGACCTCCAAAGTCGCAGCTAATCAACTCAATCCTGCTCTGCTCGAGCACCAGATTTCCAAGCAAATCCACTACGCCGATGCTGTTTCTGTCCCCATCTGTCTGAAGAAATGTGAGAATTTCCATTATTGTGTTCACATCCTGCTTGGACTATGGATTGATGCATTGATGTGTGTCTTCTTGGAACAGTTGATGGATGCCCCCTCTGGAGTCTGGTCAGTGATCAGAGCAGATTCTTGCCAACCATGTCAATCTAATTGTACTCATCTTGAGCAATGCCATGGTCACATGGTCACAAAGGAATTCTACAATCAAGTGTGAGGTATGGCCTTGCTAAGAGAAATCTTCCAATGTTGCATAGAGAACAAAACCAAAACTGAAGTCTTTGAGCAATTGTTGACCACTCATGAAGAAAGCTATTGAATTAGATATGTGTTTGGGGATGATACTGTTTGCATATATGGATGAGTACCATGTTATTTACACATCGATTACTGAAAGTACCAATTAAGTATTACTAAAAATAATATTTCCTCTGTGCTAAAATACAACATCACTTAGGCTTAAACACGTGTATTAAAGAGATGTATAAACTTGAATTTTTAAAATATTTTTTTTCAAAAAAAATCAGTTATGATCCACCGATTTAAAAAATAACAAATCTGGACCTGTCGGCCGATCAACGGCTAAACAAGCCTCAACAACTAGTTCGGCCGATCTATGGTGTGGGGCTTGAAACATTTCGGTCGTTCATGTGCCGACAAAATGATTTTTTTAATAAAAAATTGTCGGCGCGTGGGCAGGCGGCGAGCGGTGGTAGGACGAGCGACACACGAGGAGGCTGGGCACTGGGCATGCACGTGGCGGGCGGCAGTTGGCTGACACGAGCGGCGGGGCACATAAGGGCCGAGGCGACGGGCACGCTAGTGAGGCACATCGGCCGAGTAGGAGCCGAGGTAGCGGTTCGCGTGGGCAGCAAGGGCGGCGCGACGCGCGAGGTGACAGGGTGGCGGGGCGCACGCGAGGTGATAGGGCGACGGGGCGCGCACAACGTGACACGACACGTGAGGCGATGGACACAGTGACATGCGGTGGGTGGCAAGCACGATTTTTTAAATAAAATCTAGTTTAGCTGATGGCCGGGTCTAATTCAACCGACCAACAGCCAAAATGTGTCGGCCCCACACCGGAGATCGGTCAAACTAGCTGTTGCGGCTTGTTCGGCCGTTGATCGAGTTCGGTCATTGATCGGCCTACATGTCTCCAGATTTGCGGTTTTTTGAATAATCCGTATACCACAACTGTTTTTTTAAATATATTATTTTTTAAAAAATATATATAAACTTAGTCATATTAAAAATAATTAGCTTTGGAAAAAATCATACTATTTATAATGTAAATCTGTAACTACTAGTACAATATAACATTATGCTCCCTTTTGTTTGATAGAATTATTACTGGTAAGTTTGTTTGTGTGCATAGCATTTAGTGTGTGTTCTCTATTATACACCACAATTTTCGTGTAATTTATTTCGTTTCAACTAACTTAACTGGAGGCGGCTCTGCCCTCCGGCCACTGGCGCCCCTTCTCCCTTACTCCCCATTCGATGTCGGCGAGGTAGGCGCCAATGAATCTCCGGCCCCGCGGTTTCTTGTTTCATCCGAAAACTCCAGTTCGGCTCAAAGTTGTCGCCTTTTTGGTTTTCTCGCCTCTGCGGTTTGTTCTGTTCTCTTCGTCATGTGGATCATGGCACCGATGGATTCTTTTTTTCCTGGGATTTCCTTTGCGTTTCTAAGATTGTTGAGAGCTGTGTCTGCATTGTGTTACGAGAAATTGGGGGGAGGGATCACGGACAGGGCAAGGAGGCAAACTAGACCTGATTTCTTTTGTTCTAATCCCGTGGCCTGCAGGTAGCGGTCCTGTTCTTGGAACAGTGATTAATAGGAGGAAGAATACACGCGGAGGGGGATGGAGATCGAGGAGGCCGCCGCCGCCGCCGAAGAGGAGTTGGAAATGGAGGCTCCCAGCGTCAGCACGGTGGCGATTGCCGTGAGCGGGAGCAAGAACAGCAGGCACGCCCTCAAGTGGGCTCTCGACAAGTTCGTGCCCGAAGGGAGGGTCCTCTTCCGGATCTTGTATGTCCGACCGACGATCAAGATGGTGCCTACTCCAAGTGAGATTTTTCCTCCACCGTCTCTTGGTTGCCTGAATTTACAGTTCTTGCGTTCTTCAGAAAAAAAACGGTCCTTGTAGGCAATGAACCTTACTGTGAAGCTATTAGCCTATTACCAGTCTCTGTGGTTGAATCTTTTTCTTAAACATGGGAAATTTGATTTATTGCTTATGTAGTTTAATTTGGAGTAGGTGACATTTGATACATCTGTCCATCTGGGAGGTGAATTAAAATGAAAGGTTTTACTTGGGCATAGCACCAAATGTGGAATTTGCGTCACAACTCTAGTTGAAGAAACTAACCAAATACAATTCACGTTGGCATTCTTGGAAGCCACCCCACCGAGTTGATGAGTGTAAAAGTTGAGCCCCTGGATTTTTTTTAAAAGGAAAAAACTTCTGATTGGCATTTGTATCAGTGATATATTGAAATGACAATATGAGTTTTAATTTATGTCTGCTGAGGGAAGGAACTAATGAATGGTAAACAATTATTTCACTCCTGTGCAACTAGTGGAAAAAAATGTGTTATGATCTGCACCCAAGGTATCTATATGGTATCTGTTCGTGCGTGTAGGAATATACTACTAGTTGCACTAGAACAGGGAGGCAGGAAACTGAAGTAATTCTATCAGTTCCAATCTTGCAATAATGGATCTAGAGCTGGCCACTAGTATAATCTATGAACAAACTTATGATTGCGATGTCACAACTACCTAGTACCAACTACATAGCTTGGGTTCCGGCAATATTAGGTAGCCTGAATACAAATTCCATAATTTTATGTGATAACTGTGGACAATACAGATTCAGGACGGCATTTTTTGCTTGTCTTTTTCAAATCATTTTAATACTGACCTGTTTTTTTCTCCCTCTTCTTTTGTAAGTGGGCAATTTCATTCCAATAACTCAAGTGCGAGAAGATGTAGCAACTGCGTACAGGAAAGATGTGGAATGTCAAGCAAATAATATGCTACTTCCTTACAAGAAGATGTGTGCTCAGAGACAGGTTGGCCTACATAATTGTCTAGGCGTGCCACTTGTAGTTAGTGTAACTTATAACTCAAATAGCATATTTACTCTATCTGATGTACAGGTAGAAGCTGAAGCTGTTTTACTCGAATCTGACGATGTGCCTGTTGCTATAAGCGAAGAAATCAGAAAATTCAATGTTTGCAAGTTAGTTTTAGGTTCTTCCTCGAGTGGCATATTCCGAAGGTAAAGTTTTGTCACTAATGTTTCACAATTTATCTGAAAATTTATGTATATTACCAATATATTGTCAGTACATATACAAGTCCACTCAATAATGCTCATAGAACATTCCTATACATTTTAGTCCAGGTACTAAAATTTGTCTTCTGATCCAAAAATTAGAATTAACAATAATATAAATTCATTAATCCATCAGGAACTTTCCTGATTCTTACTTATTACTTCCAGAAAATACCTAAGGTTTGCAATGCAACTATTTGATTGCAAGTTTTTGTCAATAATGATATTGGCAGAACAATCCAAAATTCCAAACCGAACAATTCTACAGCCAAAAAGGCATTGAGTACTGCCAGGAAGATGTGGATGTACTTGGTACATATTCCTTTACCATCGTTTAAAATTTCCATTAACTATCTACCAAAAAGAGAACTGCAACAAAAGTTTCCATTAATAGTGAGTCCTTACATACTGTAGCAACTAGCAATGGTATTACAGTTTTTCACATTTATTCATTTCTTGTTCAAGCCAATACTACATCTAGATCATTTTGACTACAATCTTAAAATGGTCATCATTATGTATGTCCTAAACAGCTAAACCTCTTAACACTATGCTTTTGCAAATTCACTGCATGTGCCATCTAGAGTTAGAAAATGTGTTTTATATGCTTACAATGTTAGTCACATCGCTAACACTGTTAACTATTCTTTCAGAAAACTCAAAGGAAGTAAGATTGCATCCAAAATCTCTGAGTGCATTCCAAACTTCTGTACAGCGTATGTTGTTTCAAATGGAAAATTATCATCTGTGCACTCAGCTACATCTGATATTGTTGAAACGCCCAAATCCATATCTTCTTCAACTGTTTCTTCCCCTAGCTGTAGAAGCTTTTCATCCAGTGCAACCACAGGTAATACACAATTCTGCATGTTTTTGTCTAGTGAATTTGTTGGTGCACCTTACAATTGAATACAATGCCTTTGACCTCTTGAGAGCTTAGTCAATGAAGAGTATGGTCAGGTATGTTCATGCATTTGTTTTGAGGTTCGTCAGTTCATGTGCTTGGTGTTGGCATTTAAAAAAAAACAATGGCAGAATATTAGTGCAACATCTAAGATGACATCCGGTTTATAAACATATTTTCACCCTACAACTTACAAATAGCAGCCTTTCAGGAACACAAGTCTATTTGGCATTTAGTGTATACTTTCTTTATGTCAGTGTAATAAAGATTCTGTATACTGCAGAGTGGGCAGACACATATGGATCAACAAATGTGTCAATTCATCCGCCATCTCTGTCATCTCAGCGTGACCAAGCACTGGCAAATATGAACAGGTTATCTAACAGGGCAGCTAGCCCTTCAGGCAGTGCTGTGAGCGAGATCTCCTACCATGATGATACAGCTATGACTGGTTTATACTCAATCAATTTGGAATCACAGTTAAGTAGTAGCAGCATTGGAAATTCTATCTATATGAGCTCCTGTAGAGATCATTCGCTTGATAACACTGATCAGGCATCAGTTTCAGATATTGCAACAAATTTGAAACATTCTCATGACCAGGTATTGATTTCATTCAAGGAAAACAAAACAAAGCATATTCTCTTCCAAAGTAAATATAATATATACATGACTCAAAACTTCAACATGTTTTTCATAAGTGGATGTAACTTCTTCTGTTAAGCAGGATTATCTAAAGCTCGAGATTGAGAGGCTGAGGGTTGAATTAAAGCATCTTCAGAAGCTTACTGAGTTTGCTCAGAATGAATCATTTGACACCACTCAAAAGGTAAGGACCTTTTAATGGTAGTCTCTATCCAAAGCACATACTACATAGCTTACAGCCTAAATATTTCCTCTTGAATCTTTTGCTGTTAGTTACATGAGTTGGGCATTCAGCACATTGAGGATGAAATTAAGCTTAAAGAGATTGAACTGACAGAAGAAAAGGTAATGAGATTGGTAAGGAAAAAGGAAAGGGAAGAACAGAAAGTTGCCAGAAGAGAAGAACAATGTAGGAAAGGGTCAGCTCAAAGGGAAACACAGAGTAGTGATAATCAGGAAAGTGATGAGAATAAAACAGGAGATAGGATTTCTGGGCGCCGTCTTGTTGAGTATAATAGGTATACATGGGAGGAGATACAAGCATCGACTTCATCATTCTCTGGTGATCATGTGATTGGTAGGGGATCAAATGGCACAGTCTACAAGGCTAAGTTTCATCATACAGTTGCAGCAGTAAAAGTTCTGAACTCCCCTGAAGGCTGTGGAACTCAGCAACTACAGCAGGAGGTACTATCATTTTCACCCCAACTGTCATGAGCGTTGTGTAGTTAAACGTGCTGAAGAGAGCGGAGGGCGTAACCATGGCTGACGGGAGGACGAGTGTGCGTTGTCCCTTGTCTCCCCGGTGCCATGACAGATTACACGGTAGATAGGGTAAAGACTAAACTGATTTATTTATTGACTCATAATTACAAACTATAGACCGCTTTATATAGGACAGGGTCCTCTTATTTCTAGGACAAACCGATTTTAATGGCAATTGGACTCTTAATCCTAAACCTAATAGGAGTCCCAATGCAAGATTTTAACCATCATTAAATATCCTTGAACAAAGTGCAAGGATTTCATCAAACAAATTAAACAAAAGTTTAAAAAGTATTCTGTAGTGGTACACCTATCCTTGGATATTTCAGCAGTTCTTGTTTTATGACATGCAAAACAGCAGTATTTTCAATTGCTGATGCAATCTTTGAACCTGTCTAAACTAGTATTTCACAAAATATGCATGTAGATGTTGTCCATATCATCATTGTACTTATTCAAATTGCCACACCATCTTAAGTCTAAAAGGTGCCACTCACATTTTCAGCTTGATGTCCTTGGTAAAATCCGGCACCCTCACTTGCTCCTGATGCTAGGCGCCTCCCCTGAACATGGTTGCCTAGTCTACGAATACATGGAAAATGGCAGCTTGGATGACATGTTGCAATGCAGAAATAACACGCCACCATTGGCCTGGTTCGACCGTTTCAGAATTTCTTGGGAGGTGGCCACTGCTCTTATGTTCCTTCACAGTTCCAAACCAGAGCCTATCATTCACCGGGATTTGAAGCCTTCAAACATATTGCTTGACAGGAACTTGGTTAGCAAGATAGGTGATGTAGGTCTATCAACTTTGCTTCCAAGCATGGATCAGTACCTGACTACAATGATCAAGAACACTGCCCCAGTGGGCACTTTCTGTTACATAGACCCAGAGTATCAGAGAAGTGGTGTGGTATCCATGAAGTCCGACGTTTACCGCGCTAGGGATTGTGATCTTGCAATTGCTGACAGCAAAGTCACCAATGGGGATTGCTCATGCTGTGGAGACTGCACTAGAAGATGGCTGCTTTGTGGACATTCTGGATGCATCTGCTGGGCAGTGGCCTGTGAAGGAGACACAAGAATTGGCTGTCCTAGCCCTCAAATGCGCTGAAATGAGGCGCAAAGATCGGCCTGGCTTGAGTGAGCATGTTCTTCCCATTCTGGAGCAACTGAAGGATGTCGCAAGCAAGGGCAGAGAAACAGCTCTTCATGGCAGGACAGGACCTCCAAGCCACTTCATTTGCCCTATACTTCAGGTTTGGAATCAGCCCTTGTCATAATAGTGACAACCTCGCAGGAACTTTACTCTCTTTTTTTAGAGAGAGAAAGAGAGAGAGAATCACAGGAATTTTACTGATATATATGTTCTTACTGATGATGTTGTTTCAGGAGGTTATGGTTGATCCATATGTTGCATCAGACGGGTACACATATGACCGCAAGGCGATCGAGCTCTGGCTAAGTATGAATGATAAGTCCCCTATGACAAATCTGCGATTGTTGCACAAAAACCTGATACCGAATCACTCACTTCGTTCTGCAATCATGGACTGGAGATTGAAGAGCTAGCAGCTGATACACATTCTGGGCTGCATCCTCCACAGTGTGGCTGTTGATTAACTCAAGTAAAAAAAATGTGGCATTTGATTATTTCTTTTGCTCTCAGGATGTAAAGTTTTGCCAGATCTCATATATGTAGAAGCAGTCTTCATACATACAGAGATTTTAAGTTGTGCACCTCTATCAAAATGTACAAATACTTTCCTATCTCATAGACACTCTACCTCACTACTGTCTTAGTGAATGGTGACCATTTATTTTCTCCTTACCATTGCATGATATGTTTGTAAGTTTATAGATAGCACTCCTACCATGTACTAGCATGTTTTCTCAACATTTGATCTGAATGAAGGACATCTCATTGAAAAACCAATAATAGTGTGTATGAAGCTTGCAGATAGTTGGTGTTCCATGCTGTCATTGTCATGTACAGTTAGCCTGTCTCTCCCTGAGTGAAAAAAAGCTGAAGTGGAGGCAACCTAAGAAAAGCTCAGGTATTAATGGTCTTGTGGAAATTAGAGGACTTCTCATACCAATCTGCATTTGCAAAGTAGGACACAATGATGATGCAATGGCTCATTTGCAAAGCAGATGGCTTTTTCAGAAGACAGCAAAGTCAATAAGCAAATAAGTTGCTCATCTCTTTTATGCAGCTATCCATCTTTTCTTTCTTTCTTTTTGCCATGATCATGGGTTAGGTTAGCTCTCCCTCTTCCATTGATTGATCTTGCAAGTTGTTGTGAGAGAGCATGACTGAAAAGCTGGAAGCAGGCTTTCAATTAACTTTGAACGCTGCGTAAAGATACAATTGTCGGATGAAAACAACTTGACCTAGCAGAAAACTCATCACTAATCAAGGAAGATTATAATCTATCTGATCACATCTTCTCCTCATAAAGATCTGCCTATGGCTTTAACCTGTCACTAGTCTGCAGATTAGCTTTAATTTTTATTAAAGTGCATGAGTAATTTAAACTTGCCAATATTTTTATCAAAAAACCATTTCTTTCCACATCCCAGAAAAAACCAAGACCATTTAATGAAAGAAGATTCTGATAGTCCTATTTACGATGTAGATTTTTATTTCAGATCGTAAAACTCAGTAGCTATGAATCTAGAAATGAACTTAGTATCTAGAATAACACCAACTTTCTTCAGATTCTTACAAAGATTTCTTTACGATTAAAGAAGTCGCGAAATGTTAGGTCACTTACTCACTTGTGAGCATTGCAGCATGAAAGAAATGATATAGGGCGATCGATTTCAAAGATGCAGGGAAGATTTCACTAACTTTTAATTCATCATCAATCAATTTCAATCAATTGTTGGTAGTGCAACCAAAATATATCAATCAAGCTGTTAATCAATCGGTACATGCCGTCCAAGAAAAAGGCAGACAGCAATTTTTTTTTTTTGCTTTGTTCATTTGTTCTTCTTGCATTGGTAGGAGTCTCAGAAATCCAGCTGAATTAACCCAAACCAAATTGCTACTGGTGCTAATACTAATTTGGTACCAAAGCAATTAATCACATCATCTTAATTAATTAATTAATTAACCAAATCAACACTGGTAATCTCCTAATTAAAACCTTGTCCTTTCTTCACTTCCAAGTTGTCATGGCGAGGAGAATGGTTGGATGGATCGGATTCTAGAAGAGCTCTCTGGTGACGAGCGGCGTGGCGGCGTTCCACGTGCTCTGGCTGGTCCGGTCGGCGGCGGCGGTGGAGGGGAAGAACTGGCAGTGGCTGGGCAGGACGTTGCCGGCGACGGCGACGGCGGAGGCGGAGATGTTGTTAGATTTGGGATGGCATTGTTGGTGGTTAGGGTGCGGCGGCGCGCCGGAGGTGGCAACGCGGCGGCAGGAAGGGCACATGGTGAGCGTGGCGGCGGCGGAGGAGGAGGGATGGAGAGAGGACGCCGGCGACGGCGCCGCCTTGAGAGCCCTCAGCTCGGCCACCTCCTTCTCGAGGCGTTTGTTCTCCTCGGCGAGGCGCTCGCACCAGCGCTTGAGGTACTCGCAGTCGACCTCCGTCTGCTTGAGCTTGGTCCGGGCGCGGCGGTTCTGGAACCACACCTCCACCTGCCGCGGCCGGAGCCCCAGCCGGTTGGCCAGCGCCACCTTCTGCTTCTGCACAACGAGATCCCGATCGATCAGCGCCATGGACGAACAGCTAGTAGGTGATTAGAAAGGGACGAGGAGGGAGGTGAGGTGGCGCTTACGGGGTTGAGAGTGCTGTGCGTCTTGAAGCACTCCTCGAGCACGGCGGCCTGGTCCTTGGACAGCCGCAGCTTCTTCCGCCCACCGGCGCCATCCGCGCCGTCGTCGTCGTCGACGCCAGATCCCGCCCGCTCGAGCTCCCTCTTCCCGCTCGCACTCGACAGCGCCGCCGCGCTATCAGGCGACGTGGACGCCCTCATCCCCACCAGGTCCTCACCCTCCGCCGCCGCCACCACACCCTGCTTGGCCTCCCTCCTCACATCCCCAACGACGGAGTTGAGCGCGGCCGCCCATGGCGAGCAACCAGGGGACGACGTGGTGGTGGTAGTAGTAGTAGTAGAGGACGTGAGGCTGCCCTGCGATGCGAGGCCAAGGCCAAGGCCGAGTCCCAGATCCAGGCTACGCTGCATCATCGCGGCCGTTGGGTCTCGCACTCTCGCGGTGGTGGCCTCGTCGGAGATGGGGAGGAGTTGGTCGGCGGCGGTGGCGGTGGCGGAGGCGGAGGGGCGGTTATAAATAGAGGGCGAGTTGCCGCAGCAAATGATGAGCTGTGCGAGTGGATCTCGTCGCCTCGATCTGAGCTCGAACTCGAGCCGATCCGAACCGAGCCGAGCCGAGCCGGATGGCGCGATGCCTCGGGCTTGGCTCGCTCGTGTGCCTTGGAACTTGGTGCGTGCCGGCCAGCTCGTGTGTGCAGCACGTTAACAGTCCGTCTGTGCGAAATTTTAAAAAGAAACTTCAGATATCAAATATTTTTCATCTTTGCCCGTATTAAATATAACACAGGAGTAAATATAACATGAGAAATAAGAAAAAAATATTACTATATCAGTGGTATAGTTATCCAAAATGCACAATAAAATATAAAACGACCAGTTTTAGACAATTCTTGATACAACCCTAAAACAACGACTTCTTTTTGTAAACCGAGAAAATAAAATATTTGTGTCTTTATTAAAAGAAAAAAATTATATCTTTTGACTAAGTTGGTTCAAACTTTTAGTGTTATATCCACGTTGTGTAGTTAGATTTATATTTAAAATTAGTTTTATATGATGTTAATTTTGTAATTAATGACAATATATAGTGAAATAAGTTGTTGAGGTGAAAGGGATGTGAGCAAGTTAACACAAGATCCCATAAGAATTCCGACATTGAACATGTTCAGACGAGAATAATATTGAGATGGGTGAAACAAAAAAATCATATGACTTTCAAACAAAACCGTTAAGTAATGTTTTGTATTGAATATCCATTAAACAATTTATGAGCCTTCTACTTTACAATAGAAAGACTAAGTACTTTATAATAGAAAGAGTAATAGATACATAATATATATATATATATATTCCATATGATCCTATTTTATATGTTTACAACTCACTCTTCTTGCCAGTAGGATAATTGGTTGCTTCAAGAAATGAGGTATACTAAGCATATTTCAAGAAATGAGATCTTACTTTCTCTTTTTTTTAGATATTAGTTGTAGACACTATCTTTAATAGTTTCTTAAAAATAAAATTATATCCAATCATCTTTTTTCTCTTTTATTTTCTTTCCAAGTATGAATGTAGCATGCATCCTATCATGCATGATCTTTGCTTTGTTATATATCCATATATATCCACTGCAAGAATATTGGATCTTATTGCTGACCAGTGACCACCTCATCTATCACATTCCTCAATAATAATCCGGTTTATAGAAAAAAGATAGCTTACATATATAGCTTATTGAATTATTATAATTTAAAATATAACAAAAATCATTCGACCTAATTTCTATTTTTAAGAAGGTCGCACGGGGCCGACTTTATTTAAAAGTCGTGTGTGGTGGGACGTGAAATAGGATTTTTAGCCCCGGTCACATCGAATGTTTAGATGCTATTTTAGAGTATTAAATATAGACTATTTACAAAACCCATTTATAATCGGAGAATTATTCACGAGATGAATTTAATGAGTCTAATTACACCATGATTTGACAATGTGATGCTACAGTAAATATTTGCTAATTATGGATTAATTAGGCTTAATAAATTCGTTTGACGAATTATCCTCCGATTCTGCAATCATTTTATAATTAGTTAACGTTTAGTCCTTCAAATTTATGTCCTAATGTCAGATGTGACACAGGCTAAAATTTAGCTCATTGATCCAAACACCCCAGTACAGCTCTCGTCCTGATACACTCAACTAAAGTTCTAATAAGATCCTTCCCGTCCACCTAATTTCTCGGTTCTTAAATTATTAAATCGGAATGGAATACATCTCCTTGGAATCTGCCGTGCATTCCAATCATTCTATTATTACAAAGAATTTAATGATCTCTCCGTCCCTCCAGCTAAATCAAAAGAGGCCAGAACGAGCCGAGCCGAGCCGAGCCGAGCATGACCGGCTCGGCTGGAGGCACGACCGAGCCGAGAAGCCGGCGCGGGGGGAGACAAGGGCCACGATTCCTCGCCCAGCTGCGGCGGGGCCCACCTGGAAGCGAGAGAGACAGGGGTGGCCCACCGGGCCGGCCGTGCGGCTCGCTTTGCCGGCACTTTTGCGGACACCCCCACAACCTCCCCGCAATCATTGGGGGCTCCAACCCACCTGCTCTCCTTAAACTACTAATTTATTCCTTCATCATTAAGGCCCCCAACCCTAAATTTAGTGGTCAAATCTTGCATTTTTTCAAAAAAACAAATATTTTTTTACCAAGGACAAAAAAATATTTGTTTTGAAAAAAATGCAATATTTGATTACTCCATCAGTTCAATATATATATATATATATATACACAAATGCTATTCTACACAACGGGTGTAGAATAGCTATTCTACTAAGAAATCTATTACTGAAAAAATATGCAAATGTTATTCTACACCACGGGTGTAGAAGAGCTATTCTACTAAGAAATCTACTACTGAGAAAAAAGTAGTACTTAATTGCTATTCTACTGAGAAAATCTACTATTGAAAGTGGTCGATGTAGAATAGCGCTCTCGTCTATATATATATATATATATATACATATATATCCTACTACCTCTTTGTACATTTTTTTATCTCTATTTTTTTAAATGAGACCGTAGTAATCTACTCCCTCCGGCCAAAAATCTTCTACCTGCTACTTTTTGCATCAAGACGAAGAATGCATTAAAATAGTGCTATTGTTGCATTAAATTTTTCGTATATCCATCGTAGTGTACTATATAGTACTACTATTGCATGGATGAAACGACATGGTTAGCATCATAAATGAAGCTCACTTAACTACAGATAGGTATAAGATTTTGGAAAAAAACTAAGTCTATGATAAGGCTTATAAGTGGGGATTATGATAAGGCTATCAACTTTGGATTATAACAATCCAGATTGTTTTCGTAAGCTGAAATAAATATGATAACTTATTCTATCAATTTATTATAATCTAGAGTGCAGAAAATAATAATGTAGTAAGCTGGTAGAACTCGACTTTTTTCTATAAATTAGATTGTTATAATCCAAAGCTGAAACAAACAGACCATAAGTTAGTGTGTACTCGTTCATAGTACTAAGAAATGTTATTAAGTTGAATGTACCAAACAGATCGGCTCTGAGCCGGTATAAAAAGACAAACAATTCACTTTATATTCTAAGAGTCATCTCATGAGAGAGCACCTCAAGTCTCAAACGCGGAACTATTTTTATTTAATTGCGTGCTAGCCCGGATTCAAACTCAATATCTTGTCTAAGAATACCATACTAATTAAGTTGCATGCATCAACCAGTTTGCATTATTCACTATTTTTTCCAGCTTTTAATTGGGCATTTTATCACTCCAACCAAGCTGTCTCAACCCAGGTTGGAGTAATTATTGGCTGCTGCCTCCCATCACTCCCTGGAATGTGGGCCCCAAACTTTTGGCATGATGCATTCTACTCACTCTGTCGACACGTATAATTTTTTTATAAGGTGTTCAATCGTGTAATTTTGACTATTAATTTATTTTACAAAAGCATTTTCATATATAGATTCATTTGTATTATATACATGGATAAAAGTATACGGTTTTTCTGATTAATTATCAACGAAAAGTTAAAAGATTGACTTGTTAAATGTTGAGTTTAGTTCTATATCGGGTATCGATGATGGAGGACCACAACTTAAATAGAGGGGTAATATAATCCTTACTCATCAGACTAGTCTTTTGGGTTGAGCGGGTCCAGAATTTAAGTTGTGTCTCTGGTTGAGCCTGCGGTGGTGAGCAAGCTCGACTCGGCATGGGTGAGCTGACTCATGGTGTGGCGGGTCGATCAAGCTCCACATTAAATGTATTCATGTCTTATATTTTTGGAGTTATAGAGTAGTTATCTTGTGACGCGAGATTTTTAGGATGATAGACTTTCTTTGTACATATGGACTAAACTTGTTCACTTTTATTATTTTAGAAAAAAAACTTTAAAAAGTTTATTTTCGACAATTTTCATGTTCGTGAGGGTGGGAAAGGTGGTGATGGTAAGTTTAGAGTGGGGAGGGGTCACCGCTAGAAACCGATGGTCTTTTAATGTCGGTTGTGTCGAAACCGACAATGAAGAGTTATCACCGCGGGTTTAAAAACACTCAGACGCTAAAGTTTTTGAATTTGACACGAATCAGATGCAACAGACATAGCACTATCAGTAGCGGTTAGTGGCACCAACCAACTGCCAATTAGCGGCCAGTCTTATTGGGTCAAACTTTAATTCTAAGCTTAATTAACTTTTCATGTGCATGATTATTATTTTATTGAGCCTTTTGCCTTTGTGCAGAGGGAACTTGGTGATCATGGGCATGCAATGCAATGATGGTCTCATGCATGTTTATGAATCTTCACATGACAGAGAGGACACATGACCAATCTTGTGATTAAAGCTGCATTAAGCAGATGGGGTGTGTTTGAATAATGGTCATAGGATGCATGTCCACTTGATTAGGGTGGTGTTCAAGCCCCCTAGATGTTGTTGTCTGGTCAAGTGGTCATTCTTTTTTGTTTTTTATAAATTAATCTCGCGAGCTAATTATTAGCCACGCACTCCTCTCTCGATCTGATTCACTGTATAATTCGCTCTGTACTTGACGACAAGAATTAACAAATCAGCTCGGTTGATTTTATCGTCTCTCTCGTTTATTCTATTTTGAAAAGAGTAATATATATATTTGGCGAGGATAAATATGGAAGAAAAGATTAAAATCCTAAAATCTCTAAAACAAATTATATTATAATAGAAAATAAGGTTCGTCGAGAAGACTAAAACGACTTATAAAATGAATCGGAGACGGAGATGGTATATAGCCAGTGTGACCATATATACTGATTTGTAAGGCATATATATATCCTACTTTGATGAGCACACATTTGTTTATCCTAATTGGAATGTTATCATCAACAATTAAAGGTTAATTGTCATCATTTCCAAGCTAGATCTTAAACAATATCATATCAATATATGCACATGTGTATGTACCCTTGATTATTATGAAATGAAATGGTAGGTTGATACTACTTGAGGTATTTTTATATATTAAAACAAAAGCACTAAGTATAAGATGCCAATAATTGGCTTGTGATTCAGCTGCTAATTAATGTCTCAATCAGGTGGAAAAGGGGATAAAAGATTTATACATATCCTTAATAATTTCCAGCTTAATGCTTTTGACATTTCTTGGTAATGCTCTTAATTACTACATTGCCTTATTTCTCATGAAAGGATATACACACCCAACTAGACAAACTAATGAGATTCGAGAATTTTCCGCTAAAAAAGTTTACGCTATTTGATTATTCATCACATAGACGGATGATATGTAGCCATGTAGGACCATCTGAGTTTATGATTGCGAGCTAAAATGGTAAATAATCATAGTCACTTTAATTTTTAGGGGTGAAAAATCATATAAGATTCTGACAACTACGTAAAAACATTTGTTTTCCTGGTGCCCCATATTTAGTGACCGATTGAGATTTGATCCGTTACTAATAATATAATATTTACTAATGCATGTAAAACAATCCATCACTATAAGCATATTATTGGCACACATTTTTATCTGTCGGTAAAACTCTGTTATTAAAGATTGTTTCTGTGGTAGTGTCAGAAAAAATATGTAAGGCAGGTTTTATAGAAGCTGCTGCGGGAGAGTTTAACTAGAGCATGTATTGCATCTATTCGAAAATAGTTATCAGTTTTGACTTTAAGAATTAATTAGCATTTGACTAATAATAATTTTTCAAAATCAGATCATACATTACAGAGTTGTATAATTGGATTCACCATCTAAAACATTATACGAATGTTGTATTAATTTACAATTTGCAATCTGCATGGTGGTTGCACATTGGTGTGTCTAACATTTTTTACCCCACAGTGCTTGCACCGGTGTGTGTATATATATACTAGTAAGTTGTCCGTGCTTTGCTACGAACAAAAGAAAATTTCGTAATATTATCTGAAATAAATTAAATATATTGTATATGATGTGTTATTGACTTTTTTGTTAGGAGTGCTTATTTTGATTATATATGTGCCAAATATTAGTTGTTAGGCAATAATATTAAATAATATCAGAGAGCAAACTATAAAAGGTTGAGTGATAGATTCACCACTACTATCTTCTTTTAAAGTAATATTTCCTCCGATTTCCAAAAAGGAAGTCGTTTTGGACATGATTTCAGATACCAAGGAATGATTAATTTGTGTATATTTTCTTTTTTTGCCCCTATTAAATACAATGTATTAGTAAAGATAGCACATGTAACGAGAAGAAAGTAGTACTATTTTAGGGGTACAAACGTCCAAAATGCACAATAAAATACAAAACGACTTCTTTTAGGCAACTTTTGATACAAGTCTAAAACGACTTCCTCTAGAAAGCTAGAGGGAGCATAAGGACCTGTTTAACTGAAATCCATACTGAAGATGAAGTGGAGCACTTGAAGCTGGCTAGACCCTGCTCCACCACTCCAATTCATTTTTCTAGAGTGCTCTCAGTGGACTCCACTCCTCAGAAAAAATGTTTGGCTTGGCTCCATCTCCACAGGACAAATAAGATGAAGCTGAAGTCGTGCCAAACGAAGCTTATCAATTTTGTTTCGGTACTGGCCGGAATGGGTGGTATGTACCATTTCGTCACTCAAACCGATACGTATTAAGTGACGTACCATTTTAACTTCAATATTGGTCATCAAAATTACATTTAATTTTTTTTAATATGTATTACATATTACTTACGTTAAGCTATATATTATATTGATATTTAAATTATACACTATATATAAGATATCAATATATTAAAATATATCATATTTAATTATATTAATATATATTTTAAATATATTTATTTTATTTTATTAGACCTCCAAACAGTGCACCGATATTATCCGGTATCAAAATATTTTATTCCAAGAACCAAACTGAAATAATCATCCTAATGGAATTAAAAAACTTCGCCAAAAACGCACCCTAAATATATAGAGTAATTTTGAGGTTGATCGGTGGGTGGGCCCACCGGCTACCCAGCTGTCGCTCACGTGCGCCCAATCATGCGGACACCTGTCCCCCCCCGCTGCTGCCGCCCGAGGCCTCGACCGGGGCGGGCCCACCTGTACGAGGGTGGCGGGGAATCCCCATGTGACGCCCTCGTGCCCCGCAGCCCGCTACTTCCCCATCTCGCTTACGTTTACAACCGCTTTGCTAATTATTGCAGCCTTGCAAACAGTGGTACGAAACTATGAAAGCATATTTGTTTCCTCTTATTCGCTTTGGTGTATACTCCCTTCGGTACACAAAAACAAGTCGTTTTAGGTTTCTATCAAGAAGTTGCTAAAACAAGTTGTTTTGCATTTTATTGTGCATTTTGGATAACTATACCCCTCAACTAGTACTACTTTTTTTCTTGTTTTTCGTGCTATGTTTACTCTTACACTATATTTAATAGAGGCAAACATGAAAAGTACCCACTAATTAATTGCTCATTGGTATGTGAAATCATGTCCAAAACGACTTGTTTTTGTGTACCGGAGGGAGTAAATATTAGTCGTCTTGATATAATTATACATACCAAAACGACTATTATTTGTACACTGAATAAAGCAACATAATATGTCCCAGAAACATTTTGATTGACGGGATGACTAATATTTTTACACTCCCACTTAAACACCAAAACGACTATTATTTGTACACTGAAGGAAGTATGTATTATTAGAATTTAAATCTAAAATCTACGAGATTTAGTAACGGTAAAATCTAGACATGAACTACTCCCTCCGTCCCAAAATATAGTAATGTAATAACGTGTTTGACGTTTTATAGTACAATGAATCGAAACATCATCACTGTTCAGATTTGTTGTATTATAAAATATCAAATTAGATCTAGGTTGATATATTATTGGACGGATGGATGGAGTCGAATTTAGAAGCTCGGACTAACCGGTTAGATACTCAGACAGATCGACTAGGTAGCTATTAAGAAATAAGCTAAACATACATTCTCCGTTGGACAGATGATTAAGACTCATTTGTAATAACTTATTGGCAACTTATGTCATACCAAATAAAAAAATTATACATATCTTAAGTGTTAATTATAATGAATAATATAAATAATAATCAGAATCACTTATATATCTTCCTGATAATCATCAAATAATCAACATTTTAAAGCTGTTTTAAGGATGCTAAAACTAAAAATAAGGTTTTGAAGGGACAGAAGGATTATGTTAAGGATGGTATCATATAAAAAATCACTTTCTCCTTCCCATTATCTCCATCATCTAACAACTCGACGTGATGACCAAGGCGAGAGATGTGGATCTTAAATTCACTTCGCATGCCGTGTCTGTTGCTTCATTTTTTCGCACCCTCAACCTGCATGTGCATGTGACCATGTGGAGTAATAGTAAAAGAAGAAACAAAAGCGGAAACTAAAGTCATGCATATAGACTTTAAATCAATTTGCATATAATACGATGTGCTGTTTTAATGGCTCAACTATTAGACGATGTAGATTGTGAGAAAACTGAAAAACGCTTAGATGATGAAGATAATGGGAAGGAGTGAGTATACATTAGGTGCTTACGATTAATTTGGGTCATTGGATCCCAGATGCCCTCCCAATCATGCCTGCTTCAGTCGTTGGGCACTTAATTGGGACGGTTGCATGCTTCACTATTATTGCTTATTATTGACTGCCAATTAATGCAATAATTAAACCACCCTGCTGCTCGATCAGCTCAGCTTATTAATAATTGGCACGAAATTAAAGATTAATTGGCAGCTGGTAACTGACAATTAATGCATACATGTTGATGCATGTTGGTGAGTACAAGGAATTAGCTGGAGATCCATCGCCATTGTTGATGACGAGCTAGCTACGTAGAATTGCGAAACTAATCGTTTATGTACTCCCTTCTTTTCATTATCTTCATCATCTAAGCGTTTTTCAGTTTTTTCACAATCTACATCGTCTAATAGTTGGACCATTAAAGCAGCACGCCGTATCATGCACGAATTGATTTTAGAGTCTATGTGCATGGCTTTGACTTCCGTTTTCGTTTCTTCTTTTACTAGTACTCTGCATGGCCACATGCACATACAGGTTGAGGGTGCGGAAAAACGAAGTAACAGACACGACATGCAAAAGGAATTTAAGCTCCATATCTCTCGTCTTGGTCATCGCGTCGAGTTGTTAGATGACGAAGATAATGGGAAGGAGGGAGTAATACGTGGCACTCGACAAATATGCGTTTTCTCTAGCGTGAGAAAGCAAATGAAGCTTGGTTTCTAATTTCTTATCTATCATTAGTTAGTAAATTAAGAATATATTTTATATCTCACTTTACAATACATTTTTTATTAATAAAAGATACTTTAGTGTTTATTTTCACCAGTAATTTGTTAATATTATCTAAAAATAAAGTCTTTGCTTTTTTGAGGAAGCTCAGGTTTGTTTAGTTAGAAGCACATCATATTACTATTCTTATCTAAGCACGGTTAACTAGAGTTCTAATATGATCCAATGCCATGATGCCCATCCACATCCTTCTCACAAAATAAAAAAATCTTTTTATGATAGTGAGAGAGTACTACATTATAAACTACTAACATTCGCGATTTGAATCTAAAATCTGAACCGGTTGAAAAAAATATATTTTTTTAGAAATAGCTAGTGCTACCATGACTTCCAAATAGTGTCTCCAAATTTAAAATTTTGTGGCAGTTAGTGCACAACTTGCAGCATGCATGTTAGTGATGTGCTTGCAGTGCGAGAAGCTAAGCTCAACCAGCTCTACCTAGCTAGCTAGCTAGTGGTACGTACGACGCAACGCCCGGCACGCAGTGTGACGGCCAGCTCGGCGTTTGGTAGCTTTCCGTTGCATGCATGCATGCATGCGACCCATGCATGCACTGCACGTTGTGACGATCAGTTGTATATATGTGCCGATCGACCAGTCGTTGCATCTACACGCCGATCCATCCATGGTATATCCATCTATCATCTTATGATTCATGATTGATTGAGTGGAGCTCGACGCATTATTGCACGGTTACTTCGTTCATGGATGGATATATATGTGCATCTACAAGTTCCGTACTCGCGTACAAAAGGTTCGCCGAGTGTTATATAGACGCTCGACGAAGTTAGTTGCATACTTGCGTATAAAAAATTCGCCGAGTGTTATACAGACTTGCGTATAAAAGGTTCGCCGAGTGTTATACGGACGCACTCGACGAAGTTAGTTGCATACTTGCGTATAAAAGGTTCGCCAACTGTTATACAGACGCTCGACGAAGTTAGTTGCATACTTGCGTATAAAAGGTTCGCCGAGTGTTATACAGACGCTCGATGAAGTTTAAAATATACTTGGCGAATCCGCTATCAAGGAACAACAAGGGTTTGCTATTTTTTTGACACACGTCTTTTGTCGTGAATGTTTTTATGTGGTGCTAGCGATTTAATAACTATCTTTGTAGCTTCAGAATGTTTCAGATTATGTTCCTACCTCTTGTCTGGATATACCAAGAAAGATCTACGGTTCCAAATTTACTACTGAAAGTCACTTGGTTCCAAATATGCCACTGGTTGTGTCACTGACATGTGGGTTCAGAACCCACATGTCAGTGATACAACCAACGACATATATGGAACTGCATAATTTTTCAGTGGTATATTAGGAATAATCTATATTTTGGGACGGAGAGAGTATCTTGTATGCTGCTGCACATGGCCTGCTCTCTGCTCATGATCATCTCATGCCATGTGTGTGTGTATGGATCGGCATGCAAGCAAGCACATGTGTGTGTGGATTTCCCAATAATTGTGTTCGTGGGACGCATCACAGTTGTATTAGTTAATTTGTTTGTGTTTTTGCTTGTTGCGCTCACTCTTTTTTTTTTTAATTTATAAATATTGTTCTTAAGTTGCATGCAAGAATTATTAAAAATCGATTTAGACGATTTAGTTGCCACTGGTTTATTCTGTTTTTGAAAATATGGGCTATTTAGTTGTAAGAGTTAGGGGTATTGTTTAATTCATATGAACATGTTAACATGGAAGAAAGGATGAAAAAATATGTAGAACTTCTAAAATGACTTGTAGTAGAGAGCAGATAAAGAGCTCATGCTACGGGAAACACGTAGTTTGCCGAACACTAGGGAGTTCGCCGAGTGTTTTTCCTCAGCTAGTTTTTAATTATAATATATCTAAAATTTAGAGAATAGTATTCTTTTGAGTGTCTGATGGAGATGTTCTTAGGGCTTATTTATTTTAGCTTCTGGTGTTGTATCTACTTTTAGAATCTGAAGCTAAAACAAATGATCTAGATTCTAGACTCAGATTATGAGAATTAATAGCTGCAGCCTGCAGAATATGAAAATAAACTAGAATTCAAAAGCTGAAAAAAACTAAGGGCCTGTTTGGGGAGCTTCCGGTAGCTAGAGATTCTCAGGGCCTATTTGGGGGAGCTTCTAGTAATTGTAGCATTCTGGCTCAAATTGTAAGAATAATAGCTGCAGAATCTAGAAATGAACTAGAATCTAGAAGCTGGAAAATATTAGCTTCTCTAAATTTTTTCAGCTAGATAATCAGACTAGCTAACTACTGAGAATCTATAGCTACCATAAGCTCCTCAAACAGGCTCTCAGTAGCTAGCTAGTATGAGTAGCTGGATAGTCTGAATATCTAGTTGATAAGAATCTAAAGAAGCTGGTGTTTTCTAGCCTTGGATTCTAGTTCATTTCTAGATTCTGCAGCTACTGATTCTCACAATCTGAACCAGAATCTAGACCGTTTGTTTCAGCTTCAGATTATAGAAGTAGTTGCAGCTGACGGAAGCTCTTCCAAACAGGCCTTAAAGGTTTGTTGTTTTAACTTCTAACAACTAGAGATTCTCATTAGCCAGTTAATCTCAGTAGCCGGATACTCTCAATATCTAGCTGATAAAAAACCGGATTCTAGTTCATTTTGAGATTCTCCGACTACTTATTCTTACGAGATTTCATAAATTACTATAGCTAAACAGAACCATACTTCAAATTCTCACCAGCTAGATATTAATGACGGATCATCCATCGGCCAGAGGAATCTTTACCCCTCGAGACCTTAGTTAGTTAGTACGGGGGCCCTACATGCGTACGTGCGTGGACCAAGCTACGGGATATGCTAGCTGCATGCAATCAATGGTCGCACGTGGGATGGGCGTGGCAGGTCGCGTGGAATCCCAAGGCGGCCAGCGGGGAGAGGTGTACGGCCATGTCGGCCACACGTGCGGCCCCTCTGTCCATCCCCGGGTCAACATTCGCCCGCATCGTAGTGTTAGCTAATTGCTCACGCAGTCAACCTCTTGACCCATAGTTTTCGTTGGAATGAATGTTTTTTTCAAAGAAAATTTGCAAAAATTTAGTAAAATTTCTGTGTTCCAAAAGAACCCTAAATTTCCGGCAAATGGTTATTTATATTAGTTGAAAATTATAGTAATAGTACTGCCCTTTTGTTTTGAAAATATCTTACTTGTAGCTCTTTAAATTTGTCACAAGAGGACTTCATTTTTATCTTTTTAAGCTTGTTAAATCTAGTTTAGTTTCAGTTCGTATAACAAAAAAGTTCATTTTTTCAGTATATTTTTCTCATCACTTTATAATTTTTATTAAAAAATAATATTTTGTCTTCTACTTTTATTGGCTAATTTATTAATTTTATTGCGGCTTTCGAATCTTATCATTAGGCCACCATTATAGCCTTTACGACTTAAAATAATCATGATTATTTGATAAGCAAGAAGACGAGTCTCTTCATTATTAGTTATATTGCTGATTATGATTAATACTTATTTTTTTATTGATGCATATTTTTTTGTTTGGAACATAATATGTCTCTACTTTTAATCGTAATTAAGCTGTTAATAAGTTGTTTCAAAGAGGCCATATATCGCTATGCTTTAGGATTAATTGCTAGTTTTCTTTTATAAATAAATTGAAACTATGGCTATTTGAATATATATATATACATACACACACGATAGCACTAGTCTATATCACGTGTGTGGAATAGCTATTCTACACCGACTACTTTCGGTAGTAAATTTGTCAGTAGAATAACAATTGAGTATTATTTTTTTCTTAGTAGTAGATTTTTTTGGTAGAATAGTTATCCTACACCCGTGGTGTAGGATAACATTTATATATATATACACACGGGAACGATATTCTACACCACATGTGTAGAATAACTATTCTACACCGACTACTTTCAGTAGTATATTTTTTCGGTAGAATAATTATTTTAAACCTATAGTGTAGGATAGCATATATATATATATATATATATATATATGACCAAATTGCAGACGTGCCATTTTTTTTATAAAAATTAAATTAAATATGCAGATAAAGTTAGTCGTGGTAGGACACGCTAGCTAGGGCTCAATTTCCTGGAAGTTTCGTCGTCGTTTGCAGTTGTGCGCTCGCTCGTGTCCACGGCATCTGATTCGCACGTGCGGTGGCATGGCACGTGCCATCCGATTTTGAACATGGCCATCGATCATCCGTGCATTTTTACGAATATTCAACTATTTTCCGCTTTTAAAACGAGTGTGATTCGATTATTTGCTCTTGTGTAGCTGACGTGTGGGATCACCGAGTCTAGGACAGTAGATCGGTGCGATAAATCATTGAACACACTACTCCCTCCGTTTATACTTTTGCAACTTAGAATTAGATTTAACATTTCATAATATAATTTAATAGTGTAACGAACCTGGACAGTGTCAATGTAAAAATTCGTTGTAATATAAAATATTAAATTTGATCATACGTTATATTATTACTGGATAGGGGAATAATAAACACTTTCTCTGTTTTGGAACGAAGTTATTATGGACTTGTTTAGATTCATCTGTATATGATACATGTGTTTAGATTTATTGATTTATAGATAAAGCTAACCAAGTTTAGAATAACTCACGTCCCGAAACATTGGTGATACCATATATATGAAGTTATTAGTGTTTTATGTCACATTTTGTATATAAGAGGCATACATTTTTGTTCTATACAACTTTATAGATTTTATATTTTTATCTAACTTACATGGATGAGTTACATATACTATATACTACAAGTAAAAGGTTTGTGCTTTGTGACATGATTTATTTTATTGCTACAATGATAATTTTTTCAGCAAATCTAACTGCCTATATGCAAAATTCATAGTTTTATGTGATTTTTTAGAAATCTAAGGGTCTTTGCGCAAAATTCTTAGTTTCTAAGTTTTTACACAAAATTCGCACTTCTATGCAAGACACAAAAATTAAAGGATTAAAATGTAAAAATATATTTTTTTATTTTCTTCTTTTTCTTTTTTCTTTCTCTTTCTGCATGCATGGGAGGGCAATTGGAGCGCCGTGCATGCATGCGGGGCGGGTGAGCGCACAGTTAGGGCACGCAAGAAGGGGTGCGAACGGAATCCGCGGACGATCGTACTTTATATCAGCGGAGATTAGGTAAAGATATAAAGTTATAGAGAGGCCCACGTTAGGCCCACGTGAGGCCCACCTTCTATGGGCTGGAAACGGATTGTGGCGCACGTGCGGCCCAATATTATTGGGCTGTAGAGAGAGAGAGAGAGATATCAAAACGGTCTTCTCCCCTCCACGCCGTGCCCGAGGTCTCGAGCGATCGACCCACCGTAGAAGGACGGGATGGAGGCGGCGGCGGCGGGAGGGGGAGGAGGAGGAGGTAGCTTTGCCGCGCGGAGCAGTCCCGCGGCGGTGCAGGCCACCAACGACGACGCCGCAGCCAGCAAGCTGTGAGTAACTGACCCCCTTCTCCTACCCCATCCCCTTCCACGCGTCCGCGTCCACGTTGCCCAGTCTCCTGCGCTGGGGGCTCCTGCTGTGCTGCGCGATGTGCTTGCGTGGATCTCTCTCTCTCTCTCTCTCTCTCTCTCTCTCTCTCTCTCTCTCTCTCTCTCTCTCTCACACACACACACACACACACACACACACACACACACATTTGGACGAGGGCGTCCGAAGCCGACGCGGTGCGTTTGTTTGGATCAGTTCGTGCCGTGCAATTAATCCGCTCTCTGCTGCGATTGACCGAGGCAAAAGCGGTTATCACATAGTGAATTCATGCTTTGAACATTGGTTAGCAGATTGGGAGTATGCGCCTCAACCTTTAGTGCTCATGTGAGCTACTAGCCTTGCTACACAAAGGCCAAAGCAAATGAGACATTGAACTCTTCAGCGCGTGCCTGTGAGACTTTAGAGGCCATTATCACGAACAATGAACAACTAATTGTGTAAAAGTGGCAATTATTCAACATGCACGCAAGGTGCGGTGTATTGCTTATTTGGATAGAATTGTCGTTTGCAAAGTAGAATTTGATTGTTGCTGCTTGCTATAATCATTATCCTTTGCAGCTCATGTGTTAATAAAGGATATATGAAGGATGATTACGTGCACCTTTTCGTTAGGCGGACGGCAAAAAGGGCTCCGATAATAAATCGAGGTAAGTAGTGCCTCATTGAATCTTGTATCTGCTCCTCTAGAAGTTGAAAATGATTGGAAATTCTATTCTAAATATTTTTCCCTTTCCAAATGACTCTGCAAAGGATACTATGCCCGTTGGTCTGTTCTTAGGAAGCTTCTGCGCCAGTTCCTCAGTGCTGGAAATGGCAGTAATGATCAGAAGAGGAAACAAATATTATCTCTTGGTGCTGGCTTTGACACAACATTCTTCCAGTTGCAGGTTAATTATTACTCAATATTTCATGGGCATCACAATCACATACTTACTGCCCCATTGTCATATCTATATATTGTGCATTGCAGATTTAACTTTTGTTTTGTATAATTCATACCATCTTGTATTTAACACCATATGACCTTCATTGCATTAGCTAGTTAAACATGTTTCATTATGCTGTGCATGTGAATTATATCCTTTTCTGTGGAGGCAGTGATGAAGATCAAACTTCTAATATTATATTGGTTGTTTTTTTACATATCAATTCATCTGTCTCAGTGTGTGCTGTACTTGTTACTGTAGGACGAAGGCATTTCTCCATACCTTTATGTTGAGCTGGATTTCAAGGAGGTAGAGAAATTTTATTTTCTATATTCAAGTGTAGATTACAACTCAGCATAATGTGATGCATGTGACAGCAACAAAGCTGCCAGAGCAGCTTCCTCTCTTTGTGCATACAAGTAACTTCTGGTGAATTTTGATGATTGGCAGGTAACCAGCAAAAAGGCTGCCATCATCAACCACTATAGTGAAATGAAGGAAAAGTTAGGACCAGAAGCTTCTATTTCAATCGGTTGTTCTCTAATTTATTCATGTTGTGTCCTTTACCCGCCTACCCTATTTGTAAGGATCTTCCCAGTTGTACTGGATTGACCCATAATTCTAAATTTGTCAACTGATGTTACTACTAAGTTCGTTCTATATGTATCTACTGGGTGACTTTTTTCTAATTTGATGCCTGTTTAACAGAAATATGAGTGTTTATTGTTTAGTGACAATTGAGAAGGAATTGTGTAGATGTTTTTTGTTTGCCTGATTTTGTCTAGACTCTAGAGGTCATTCTCCACATTTTTGTTGATTTAGTTGTCACTCTTGTAATGCCTATTGGAGTATTGGTTATGAAATGTGGTACACTTTAAGTGGGCTTCATAGGAGGAAGCATGTTTTATGTTTTTTTGTATAAAGTTTCTGTTATCTTTTCTTCTGGAGGTAGTTATTTCATAATTACCATTTTATTTGGAAGAATGTTCTCTTTGCAATAACTGAATTGAAGGCACAATGGTCTTGGTTACAGTACCAATTTATATGTTGGCTAGAATTGCTATTAATTGATGGTGGCCAACTATTGCAGACAAAGGTGAAGTGACTAGTCCGCGTTACAAGCTCTTTTCTGCTGATATCCGTGATATGCCAAAACTTGATTCGATTATTCGCATGGCTGAAATGGACCCGAGGTAAGTTCTTTTCTTATGTTAGTTGTTTATGATTCATAGAGAATGCAAGTTCTGTTAGTACAACCATAATTTGTAATTAAACTTTCTGTTTTACCATTTATTGATTTGACTGTAAGAACAACATAAATATACATGTTTTCTGTTCTCTTTTGTATATCATAGCTTGTTCTATTTTTGGAGAAGTTTGATTGATTATTTGAATGACCCATTTGGGATGAGCTTATTTCATCATCCAATGAGAAACTATATTCGTTTTGAACTTATTTTGTACACCGCTTTCCCATAGGAACACTGCCAAGACAGATGTTTGCATCATGTAGCCTTTATCTCTAACACCTGTATCACAATCCAACTTTTCAAGATTTTGATAAACCTTTCTGTTGTCATCAGCTTGCCGACCTTTATAATTGCAGAGTGTGTGCTAATTTACTTAGATCCAACTTCAACCAGTTCCATTGTTAGTTGGGCATCTGATAAGTTCTCCACTGCCATATTTTTCTTATACGAACAGGTTAAATCATTTTCTCATGATGCCTTCTTGCCAATTGTATGTGATGTCCTTTTGCACTGTTGACTTCTGTTTTGATGCAGATCCATCCAGATGATGCATTTGGGGAGCAAATGATTATAAATCTTGAGGTAATTTTCTTCATTCATGTATATTTTTCCATGAGCCATTGTAACCTGTGTTTCATTGGGTGCATGAACCATTTGTCCTGAGGCATAATGGAATGTTTTAGTTTGAATTTGCATGACTGTTGCATGGATGGGAAAAGTTTATTCCCAGACAATGGGGGATAGTTTAGTTAAACATTGCACATGGAAGTTTGATATCAAATATTTTTAGCCATTTGTATAAATATCTTCTATTTATGGATCCCAATTTATCGAGCGCATTTTACATGTATGAATTAAACCAGGTGGTGTTCTGTTTTTTTTTTCAGTTGGTATTTGCCTTTCTCTCTCTCATGGATGTTTCTTTATTCTTAGTATTATAGCAGCTCAATGCTTTCTGTTGTCCTGCTAATGCAGAGTAGAGGATGCCCGCTCCTTGGTATAAATGCTACACCAACCTTAAGTCACAAGGAAAAACTTTTTCTTGATCATGGATGGCAGGTATATATTTGGTCAAACACTGAAGTTCTAATACAATCTGATTCTAACGATTTAGTGATTGTTTTTTCAGAGAGCTGCTGCATGGGATATGCTAAAAATATACAATGATTTCATCGACAGTGAAGAAAGACGCAGGTAATGTTTCTTACAGTCTCCAAAAACAATACTACAACAAGGTCAGGTTAGGGTTTCTGAATTTTAAGGAGGATTTACATCTGTTATTTTCTGTCAAGTGTCAACTGATCATCAATTGATGAAACTAGAATGAGAAAATTCTGGATTTGCCCTCTAACTAGATGGGAATCTAGGATTTACCCTCCTTTAGTGTGTAATTCATTATATGCCCCCTTTAGTGTGCTTTCTTCAGAAAATACCCCTTTTATTATACTGTATATTATACTGTATTTTGCCTCTAAATAACTATTTCCCTCCTAAATGGCTATTTTGCCCCTGTGTATAACGTGATTGGTATATGTTTGCCACTAAATGAAACTACACGGTTGCAGGATTGAACGACTGGAATTGTTTGATGAGTTTGAAGAGTGGCATATGATGCAGGTAAGTTCTTGAGAGTTTCTGCCTGTTGGTTGTGGCCTGAGGGAGCCCCCACACAAAAATAAACAGTATGTGTATGTTCTCTCTTTCTCAGGAACACTATTGTGTGGCTTATGGGATAAATGATGCCGAGGTTAGCTTTTCTATCGTATCAGCGACCAAACCTTCTCCGTAAAACGCCTTTTGTCATGTTCCGTCCAATGGCTCCAGATGTTTACAAGATGATCAACAACTTGTCCCTTCTGCTTTCAGGGGCTATTCGGTGATTTTGGTTTCAAGGACTAGCGCTTGTCCGACCCGTCGTGCCCTTTTTGGCATCGAGCCGAGAGGATTCAAACTGGGAATTCCTACTGTTTTCTACAGAGAGAAGCGTGCTTGGAGTGTGTGAAATGCATGGCAGGATATGAGGGATAGTGCGTACACCAGCACTGTACATATTCTGTTCGAGTACTTGTAGTTGGATAGAGTGTTGCCATGTTGGCGTGTCAGGCTCACTTGATGACATGATATCCCGTATGTTGTTTCAAGGTTTTCGGCGATAGCTGGATGGTTTTTCTGGCGTTTTCTTCTCATTGATGAACAAAAGAGCATATACGTCCTATAAGGGCAGCTCCAATGGGAAGTCTACAGAGATACCTTGAGAAAAAAACGTTTTTTTTCCCCATAGATGTTTAACGTAGGAGTTTGCTCTTTATTGTAGCATCGGGTGCTAGTAGGTACTAGTTAAGATAATTTTAGCCATGTATGGCTAGTTAAGTAAGTGTAGCAACAAATTAACTAATAAATATAACAATACTAAATATCTTTGCATTGTAACATGGGGCTCTTAACAAGGATGTTTATTTTTTTTCTTATGCTAAACATCTACATTAGCACTAAGGCCCTGTTTGTTTGAGCTTTCAGCTAGCTTCTTGCTCCCAAAAGCTGAAAGCTGAAACAAACAGCTAGCTTTCTAGTCTAAATTTTCATCCTTCAAAAGCTCTGGAAAGCCATGTTTGAATAGAAAGCTGAGAAGTGCCAAAAAACGAGCTTCTGGTGGGCTTTTGGGGGTAATTACCCGCCTGCCACTGGTAAAATGGCTCTGAATCGTTTTTTTCTGTTTTCTCATCCTGAAACCCTAGCTACCGCCGCCCTCCTTCCCCTGCCGGCGAGCCGCCGCGCCCTCCTCCTCCCCCTGCCGGCGAGCCGCCGCGCGCTCCTCCTAAGCCCTCCCCGTCTCCCGCAGCAAGCTCCTCCCGCGTCCTCTACCCGAGCCGCCGCCGCGCGCTCCTCCTTCCCCTGCCGGCGAGCCGCCGCGCGAGCCCTCCCTAGTCTCCCGCCGCACGCCCCTCCTATGTTGACGCCGTGCCCTCGCGCGCCTCCCCTGCGCCGACGCCGTCTCCTCGCCGCGCCCCTCCTGCGCCGACGCCTCCTCGCTGCGCCCTCTGTTCAGCAAGTCGAAGCGGCGGTGGCTGGCGCTGGGCGACCCGGACATGGAGCGGAAGCGGCGCGTGGCGGAGCTTCAAGTGGATCAAGGACCGCTACTTGCACCTCGTCTACGGCTGGTCCTAGCCGCCCTCTCCATCCATCTCCTCTATCTACCTTAAAATTTTCAGCAAGCACGTCACCGATCGATCGATCCAGCAGCAAGCAAGCAAGCTCCTGATATCCTCCTCCTCCTGGCTTTCGTCTTCTTTGATTTTTGATGTTTGATCATGGCGAGTAAATCAAGATTAATTACTACAGACATAAAAGGCTTTTTAATCTCTTCTTCTTGAATTTTGTTCTGGTACGTACGTATGTTGTAGCTCGATCAATGAGCTGCATATATGCTGGATCGATGATTCCCTTCTTGTACGAATCTATGGATGATGAGCGTGTGTGTGTGCTGGTTAATTTATCATGTATTCATGTGATCATGATCGATCACGCTGTCTTGTTTGATTACTAGCTCTAGATGAGTTCTTGGGGGCTAATTATATTGTACATATCTGAAATGTCACTCTAAAAGCTGGATTGCCAAACAGACTCTAGCTTTCAGAAAGCTAGCTTTCAGAAAGCCACCATTTCAAAAGCAAAAGCTAGAAGCTAGCTTTTGGAAAGCAAAAGCTCAAACAAACAGAGCCTAAATATTGGAGGTGACCTAATATTGCAATCTAGTAGACATGTCGTTCTGATTGATACCGACCGATATTGACAATCTGATTGATACCAACCGATATTGACATATTTTGGTCAAAATTATATTTTGATTTTTGAGCATATGTTACATATTATTTATATTAAGCTATATGTTATATTGTATTCGAGCTATACATTATATTTAAGACATCAATGTATTGAAATATATCATATTTAATTATATTGTTATCTATTTTAAATACATTTATATTATTTTATTAGATCCTGATACCAAAACATTTTGTTCCAAAATTTAAACCAAAATGGGCATCGGAATATAATAGAATAAGAAAAAATTGATAATTTACCACTCGATGTGTACTTTGATTATGATGCCACTTCTAAGACTAATATATAGAACCACTTAAGTCAATAATAATGAATCCGAATAACAAAAATGTAAAATCACTTCTAAATTCTCAAATCCCTTGTGAGCCGGACCGGTCGAGCCGCACCGGCACGAGATAGCCCGGCCGGGCCGGACACGTCATGGCTGCGGCTTTCTTGCGCAACACACACATCTCTCCTCCTCCTCTCGCCTCGCTTACCGAAGAAGCGACTCCCTGACCATTCGCCGCCCGCGCAGCTAGGGTTTTCCGCCCCCGCCGATCTCCCCGACAGACATGGAGGCCGATCTCATGGCCATGGACTCCTACCCCGTCGCAGCGGGAGACGCCCCCACCACCGGGGAGCACCGGATGGGGACCACCATCGTCGGCGTCTGCTACGACGGCGGCGTCGTCCTCGCCGCCGACTCCAGGACCAGCACCGGTACGTACCCATCCCACCCGATGCGGGTGGTTCCCCACATGGGCGTGGTTAGATTTGCCGTCGAGGCGGCGGCGTCGCGGGTCTAATTCTGATGCTAGATCGCGGGGCATGGGGGAAGAGTTCGTCGCCTGCCTGTAACTGATGCGATGCTGATTCATATTTTGGGTTTGTGACTTATGAGATTATACGAAGACGAAGTGTTTAGTGTCGATGGAACGCCCTAAAACTGGTTTGGCGGATATGCGAAAGTTGCTACTGCCTAGTTTTGGATCGCCGTAGCATTAGAGCAAACTAGAAAAAAACCCTAGGTTTCAGTTGCTTTCACCGTTCATATAGTTCTAATGTGGCAGTGAAGAATAAAAAATGTGTACTCATTGTGGATTTGTGGTGCTTAGGAAATCTAGAGCCCTTGGTCTCGTCTTGTCTTCATGATTAGCGAGCCTCCATAGATGTTTTTGCTGTTCTGCCTTATTATCGTAGCAAAATATTGGAGCATGTGTTGAACTTGAACCAACTGAAAGTCTAAACTTGTTGATGCGGTGTCTGTACTTTTTTTTTGCTTTCCTTTAATATCCTTTGATGTCTTGTGTTAATTCCCAGGAATGTATGTGGCAAACCGTGCATCAGACAAGATTACTCAGCTGACAGACAATGTGTATGTCTGCCGCTCTGGATCTGTAAGTGTCTATGTAATTTAGAGGCTCGAGCCCTTTTTCATGTTGTTGCCTCAACATGTTGGGAAAATTAAACGCTCTCTGTTCATTAATTAAGATATGTTTTTTGTTATACTGTTGCATCTCATGATGTTCAATTTTCCCTGTCATTGCTTGCCAGATGCAGTAGGAGATTCTAGCTCATGAGTTACACTCACATTATCAATATTTTCTTTTGCTTCATTTATTTTACAGTTGTTAGTAGTTTGCTAGTTGGTTACTAAGTATTATCAGACAAGGAATTTCCAGGAGTTCACTAGTATTCACATGTAATTCTCTTTTGTCTCACAGGCTGCTGACACACAAGTCATTTCGGATTATGTACGCTATTTTCTCCACCAGCACACGTATGCTTGCTCTTACTTCTTACATTACTCTAAACCTAATAATGAACTCTTCATGTAATGATCAATTAGATACTGGAAATATTTGATGTTCAAGACAGTTCATGCTAAATATGTCCTCCGTTTGCAGAATTCAGCTTGGGCAACCAGCTACCGTGAAAGTTACAGCCAACTTAATTAGGTTGTTGGCTTATCAGAACAAGGTATATTTTCTGTATCATTCTTCAATACAATAATTTTATGAATACATGAGATATACGATTCTTTCCATGATATGTCATGTTAAGCTATTGTTTAATTTCCATAATGAATATTTTTATCCAATTTTTAGAACATGTTGCAAGCTGGCATGATTGTTGGTGGATGGGATAAATATGAGGGAGGCCAAATTTTCTCAGTCCCCCTTGGTGGAACAGTTCTGAGGCAACCATTTGCAATTGGAGGTATATTCCCCCCACAAATATTTTGGTCAATGTTTTTTTCATTGGACTTAAGTGTTATCTTTTAAGTACTCAGCATTATCAAGTCAGGAATGTGGCTCTCCACTTGCTAATATTATGTCATGATATGCATCTACATGCAATTAAGAATAACTATCAGTTCAATTGGATTGCTTTTATTTTTCATGAGATTTTGTCATTTATTTCCAAACTTATCTGAGCAGTTCAGTTTTTTTCAAGCAATGCATTTCTATAGCCATCTGTAATTCTGTATGTAATCATCATGATTCATTTCTTTCTTTATTTTAACATCTTGAATTAGCCTGCTGTATTCTTGGCTGTTAAGTGTTAACCACACTCCTTGAGCATATAATCTAAAAAGTTCCTGCTTTAGCTAATGTTATATCAATAGCAGTTTCTGACACTAGATGATATCTCTCTGAGTTTTGCAGGTTCAGGTTCCAGTTACCTGTATGGATTGCTTGACCATGAATGGAAGGAGGGGATGTCCCAGGAAGAAGCTGAGGTACATCATCGGATACTTGTAAACCAGGAGTAATCAGAAATTGTTTGCTCATTGTATAAGGCAGAATAAAAAATTTGCAGCTATGTTGAGTTGTCCCTTTTAATTATTCTACTGCTCACATGTTTGGAGACATTGACCCATTGTTTGTGTGCAACAGCATTTATGTTGCCTTTATTTGTGCAGAGAGTAACAACATTAGCTTTTTCATGACATTTGCAGGAGAGTGCATGTTCAGTTAATTATTTTGTTAGCATTTTTGCCATGATCTAGTGATGAGCTCACAAATACTAATACAGGTTGGATAAGGTTGCTCCCCATCTCTTAACGCGATTCTTTTCTTCTCATCTTTACAGAAGTTTGTGGTGAAGGTGGTTTCCCTTGCTATTGCCCGTGATGGTGCTAGTGGAGGTGTTGTTCGTACAGTCACTGTAAGTGATGTCTTATTTCATCCTTGTTGTCATTGTTTGTTCCTTTGTTTGAGACATTTTGAAATCAGAGCAACCTTAACTTAATGGTTCTAATACACTGAATACAAACATATAAATTTTTGTGCTATATTTGGCATGATGTGTCTTCTGACCGCTATAAAATATAGTGTATCAAATGAAACTTAAAAGCAAAACTATTGGCCTTTTCACTCCTGAGGACTTAATGTTTTGCAGTGTGGTATGCCCCCTTTGCTTCATTCAGACCTGTTTTACTCTTGTGCTAAAATATGCTAGGGTAGGGTAGACGAAGCAGTTCTATCTCATTTTATTGTGTCCTTGTGGTTATATGTTTTGCTTCGATTGCATTTTCTTGGTTCATACAATATATAGTTTCACGGTAGCAAAGTAGATTTTAAGTTAAGAGACCTATCCTGTTCCATGTTCCCACTTATCGTCGGCTCGTCGCTACAAATGCTATCATGTTTCTGAAAGATTGGTTGGTTGGTCTATAAACCTTATGGGATTCGATCATGTTGCAGATAAACGCTGATGGCGTTTCGAGGAAATTTTACCCTGGTGACAAACTACCACTGTGGCACGAAGAGATCGAGCCCCAGAACTCGTTGCTCGATATACTTGCCGCTGGGAACCCTGATGCCATGGTCCAGTGAATCTGATCTCCAGCCGTACGCAACTTTCTACTATATTTGACTTGCCCTGATTTTTTTTACTGAAGAACTGTACTGCTGAATTATGCCACACCGACGTGTTGTTTACTCATATCCTTCACCGTTTTAATTCGGTAAATTCCTTTCTGGTTGCTCCGTAATACGTAGCGAGTCACCGTGGATTTGTTAATGCTGGATGTTCAACTGAACATAGTTGCGATGTGTTTGTTGAGCAACTCGACAGGTAGCAAACCAATCCAATTCCTCCTAACAATTAATGGCCTATGAGTTTTCAGAAAAAAACGCATTTTATTTGTTTTCCCAAGAGAACTAGCTATATCCATGAACTAATTACTTAGGCTTTGTTTGGACTGGTCTTGCTTATTTTTAGGGATTAAATTTTAGTCCCCTAAAAATAAGCAAGTGCATTTCAAAATAAGGTGGCACTCCTAATCTTTTACCTCAGCTGATTTTTATGACATTAAATAGTTTTTCATTAAAAAAATGATGTGCCAAGGGAATTATGAGAATTGAGGAAAAATCATAGAAACATGTCTCATGTAAGAAAAAAATAAATTATTTTAAAGAAACTATCTGGGAGATGGTGTGACAAATGATAAGAAAGTTAATAAGATAGAGAAAAAGTATAGAAAATAGATCACAGCTAAGAAATTAGCTCTACAAAAGTCAAAAAGAAAAAATTATAGAAAATAGATCTGAGGTAAGAAATCAGTTGTACAAAAATCCAGAAAAGAAAAGGAACGATGATCGGATATAAATTTATTTTGAAGAAAATATGTGATGTCAACGAGTCATATAAGACAAAACTTATAAATACTTCGTGACTACTATTTGTTTCTCACTCCTTAGCTACCCTTAATTCATGAATCAAAATGTTTTATTTCTTCGATACCAAAATCTCCGTTTTTGCCTTCTTAACTACCCTTAATTCATGAATAAAAAATTAATTCCTTCGATACTTTTTACTTATCTATTAGCTATCACTTCACACTATTACGACACATTTTGATTTTTTTTACTCTCAAAAGTAAAGTCTTCATAATATAATATATCAATTAATCCAATTACAGTCGAGATTACAGGTTTAATGTATTAGTGAGGTTTTGTGCAGTTGAAATTCCATTGCTGAATTATCGTCCAATTGAGCCGGGCGAGAAAACGCACCAAATAAACATGGCCTTCCTTGTAAGCTTGTGTCATGGAATATAGTACATTGGGTTGGGAAGCTTGAAGGAGCGAGCGCTCGTGGAGAAGCCCAACAGGTCGCTCCATTGATCGCCGGAGTTGCCCACGATCCTGTACCCTTGTGCTTCCATCCCCTTCCTCTTCTCCGATTTGTATGCCGTCGTCGTCTTCTCGCGATCCGCTGCTGCCCTGTAAACGGCCAAGAACATTTATTTTGGGAACGTATCTGATGTAAATCATCAGTTCCGTGCAACTTTCGTGCAACTTTGGAAACTATGAATTAAAAGTTACAAGATTAATCCAATAGAAAACTAGTAGTACTACTATTTTACAGTCAAGTCCCTCCACCGGCCACTTTTAAAAAATTTAAAATAGTAATAGTAGCCACCCATTAGAGCATCTCCAATATATCTTAAATTTTTTTCTCCCTAAAATCTAAATCTGATGTAAGGACTATCCTATTCCTATTATTTCTTAAAAACTAATTTGATGCACAACAGTTTCCCAATATTTTAGAATCCCTATTTTTAATTTTTTAAATGAGAAAGGAGAAGTTAATAATTTAATATAGATAACAAGAAATTTAAGAAATAGTTTACGATATGAATTTGTTTACGGGTGTTGTTGGAGTCTATTTTTTTTATCAAAATCTTAAATTTTAAATTTAAAAAAGCTCTCGGAGATGCTCTTAGATTAATATCTTACGACCTTAATTCATAGATTCCAGTGTTACACAGAGTAATCAAGGCAAGAAGATGGCTGCTCAGATTATGAAAACAAAGAACGGTGCTACAACTAGCAGACAAGATTTTATTCCAGTAAGCTTCTAGGTACATATATAGCTGTTTTGACAAGTGATATTCGACAATGTCAAGTAATGAAGTAGTGGTGAATGTATACCTCAGAATGAGGTGATAAACCCAAATTTACAGGTTGCTAAATTCTATGGAAATTGCAAATGTTATCTGAGCACAGGACAAAAGGTAGGATAAAAGCATCGAACACATAAGAACCTGCATGATCAAGCAATGGAATTGCTTTGGTACCGGACATTCTATAGATTCTCTGCCGCATGCTAAATTTGGCGATTCGGGCATCTAATGGACGCCTATCTACATAGTAACTTAACTCTATTAGCTGGGACAAGTTATCCCTATTATGAAGTGTGCAGTGCGCACAGAGACCATCTACATATTTGGAGCAAAGGCAAAGTAATCTACATATTTGGAGCCAAGGCAAGGTAATCTACATATTTGGAGCAAATTAATCTACATATTTGGAGCAGAGTAATCTACATATTTGGAGCGGAGTAATCTACATATTTGGAGCAAGTTAATCTATATATTCGGAGCAAGTTAATCTACATATTTCATATTTGGAGCAAAGGCAAAGTAATCTACATATTTCATATTTGGAGCAAAGGCAAAGTAATCTACATATTTGGAGCCAAGGCAAAGCAATCTACATAGTTGGAGCAGGCAAAGTAATCTACATAGTTGGAGCCAAGGCAAAGTAATCTACATATTGGGAGCAAGTTAATCTACATATTCGGAGCAAAGTAATCTACATATTTGGAGCAAGTTAATCTACATATTTGGAGCGACATAATCTACGTATTTCATATTTGGAGCGACATAATCTACATATTTCATATTTGGAGCAAAGTAATCTACATATTTGGAGCAAATTAATCTACATATTTCATATCTGGAGCAAATTAATCTACATACTTGGAGCAAAGTAATCTACATATTTGGAGCAAATTAATCTACATATTTCATATTTGGAGCAAATTAATCTACATATTTGGAACAAATTAATCTACATACTTGGAGCAAAGTAATCTACATATTTGGAGCAAACTAATCTACATATTTGGAGCAAAGTAATCTACATATCTGGAGCAAATTATAGGTCGATGAAAATGCCTGGTAATGAAGCACTGGTGTAAGGGCTCTGGTTTTCTTACAAAACGTCATGGCTAATGCAAAATGTGATGTGCAGATTTTTCTTAGAAAATGTCATGGACAAGGGGAAAATTTCCCCATGGTAGTGAAGCGATTGTACCTCAGTATAAGCTTGTCCCAATCATGGAAGCCTTGTTTCTTCAGATTCTCCACGGTGATGCCCCGGTGCCCCTCACTGCGCCCCGTGAGCAAGAAGGTCTTGAATCCAAGCTCGCGAACCTCCTTGTAGAGCTTCAAGCTGAAGGGGATCGCCGGCGCGTCCCCTTTCTCCACCCACTTGTCGAACTCGCGGTGGTCGAACAATTCGAGCCTGGCATTTTCGGTTCAAGTAGTACTCACGTGAACATCTCGATTGGCCAATCGAACACACGCCCAAGCCCAACGATTTGCCATTTCGTACCCTAATTTTGCTGGATATTTGATGATTTGTGGGAGCGAAAACTGACCCGTATCCGTGCTCGGCGTAGTAGGGGAGGTTGGAGAGCAGCGTCTCGTCGACGTCGAACACCCACACATCGCGGCCGTCGTCCCCGACGCGCGCGGCGCGGGCGTGGGCGGAAGCCTCCCGTGCGACGACCTCGAGGTCGGAGCGGTAGGCCACCCCGGTGACGTACTCCCGCACGTAGCCGACGCACTCCTCGGGCACCGCCTTCCACGGCGCCAGGTTGTCCGCCTCCGCCGCCAGCCGCCAGCTCGCGCACCACACCTCCGCTGGTACCTCCTCCGCCGTCGGAAGCTCTATGACGAGCGGCCGCTGCAGGAGGTACGCCTCCTCGTCCGCCGCCGCCGCCGCCGCCGGAACGTTCACGGCTACGACGACGACAACGACGACGACGAGGAGACTCAGCAGGAAGAGGACGAAGCAGCCGCCGTGGCGTTGGCTCCTCATGTTATTGCACCTGCCGCCGCCTCGGCTAGGGTCGGGCCGTCGGGGTCACCCGCGCGTCGTCGTCGTCCCGTTGGTGTCTTCGCCGCGAGGAGAGGAGAGGCGACGGGAGCGAGGAACCCAATAACAAACAGGAAGCGTTTGCATCGATAACTGAATAAAATTTATAAGCTAAATTTTATAAGAATTCCGATATTTTGTGGGTTTTGACGAAAATAATATTAATATAGATAATTTTGTGGGTTTAGATGAAAATAGTATTAATATAGATAATTTTGCGTGTTTAGATAAAAATAGTATTAATATAGATAATTTTGCGTGTTTAGATAAAAATAGTATTAATATAGATAATTTTTTAAAAATTCTCATATCACGTCCCAATACATAATACATGGTTTAAACAAAATTGGGTCACTCGACTTTCTTCAAAAAAACTGATTAAAAATAATTAAGATGTGATATCTGAAACTAATATATGTATGTTTATTATAAAAATATTTTTATATTGTTTTATAAATATATAAATAAAATAAGCTGTGTAGAGATATGTATACATGTTTAAAATATCATCTATTTCAACTATTATGATATTGTTTGGTTCTTTAGTTCAAAAGTTTAGTGTCGTTACATCGGATATTTGGACGCTATTTTGAAATATTAAATGTAGATTATTTATAAAATCAATTCATAATCAATAGATTATTAACGAGACAAATCTAATGAGCCTAATTATACCATAATTTGACAATATGATGCTACAATAAACATTTACTAATCATAGATTAATTAAGCTTAATAAATTTGTTTCCCAAATAATCTTCTGATTCTGTAATTATTTTTATAATTAATTCATGTTTAATCTTCAAACTGATGTCTAAACATTCGATGTGACACGAACTAAACTTTAATCTATAAAACCAAACACACACATATATTATATTATATGTTATATGTCGTTTAACTTTTTTATCAGTTTAATTTCTCTAACTTCAAAAAAAATTACAGAAAAATATCAACAATTCCGAAGGAGGTAGGCAATACACAAGTGCAAATTGCAAAAGAAGAGGTAATGCCAAAACAGGGGACACACGGCAAGCCCTTTTATAACAACTTTAAGGAGAAGGCAACATCAAAACTAATCTTGTTATGTGTTCCAGTTCATTTCTAGATTGTGTAGCTATTCAGTCTTACAATCTGGAGCAAGAATACTTGCCTTGTACATTTCAAACAGGGAAATACTTGCCTTCTAACAGTTCAAGGTATTTGGATTAGAGATGCAATAATTGGATTGGATACATATGTATATTGCTAAGACTAAGTTCTGAGCAAGAAAAAACGAGAGATGTTGCACTACTTAACTGATGCTAATACAGCAGCCAACTTTGAACTAATCCTCTTCGAAGTACTTTTCCTCGGCGTCGTAGTTGGCTTCTTTTGACCAATGGTCATCCAGCATCTCGTCATTGTCGATCTGAGAGTAGTCCATGTGCTGAGAGTCTTCACCAGACAGGAACTTTTGTTGCATCAAGTTGGTAAACTGTTCCAGCTGATCCTGCATCTCTTCATCCGATAATGTTTGCTTGAAAGCCCCTGCAGGGGATCCTCCAGTACTGTTGGTGCCAACCACCACCTGCAATTACATATGATTGACGATGTGGCACAAAGAGTATCCATGTGGAAACTGGGAAGATATTTCGTTGTAAGATAAGAGGTTCTTAGGTTAGAAAAGAAATGGATTTTTTTCAAGAATATAGAAATTGCAAATCAGAAATAAGAAAACTTAAAATTTGGACTTGAGGTATGTAATAGATTGTGTTTTACTAGACAAACAAACATGCATACAGAGTGGATCTGATTGAGCTCGATTGATGATTCAACACCGAAATGGAAAATTGGAACTGTCCAAGTTAGTCTATCCAATGGTCAGAGATGATATCACCATATTGTACTTTTTAACTTATAATTATCCAGACCTCAGAAATTAGCATTGACATGTAGGAAGAAATATTATATTATCAATTTTCTTTCAGTGGGGTCCTAGCCTTCTAGCAGGACATGACAACCCCAAACTCATTGATGTATCAAGGAATTTGGAACAAATGGATTTCAGCAATGAAGTTGGACCACAGATATAACAACCGGCTAATGAAGGTTTACATTTTCCATAAACACAATAATATATATAATCAACTACATATTTGCCGCATTGAAACACTACAATTGTTGATGTGCCATCCAAGAGCAGCTAATTGCTCACATGCAACTATAATTGATGGGATGTTTTTATGCCATTCCAGACTCCAACAGGGGAAGTTAGCTCCCTCCAGGAGGGTATGAGATGGAAAATTATCAGATTTCAGGGCAAAAAGGAGATTCTTGTTGGATAAAATCTCCCCTGGGCAAGTAAATTGTGAAAGCAGCTATTCTACCTAAAATTAAATGAAATTTCATCTCAATGTAGTCATTCGATGTAAGCCATTATACCTCTAATAAAGCAACAAGTTTTCTACATACAAATAGAAACAGGGAAGAGTGCATACAATTGAAATATAACACTAGTATTTCAAGGCTCAACAATAATACTTTGCAGTCGTCAAATTGAATTATTCATACTGTAGGTTATCAGAAAATCTGCCAACTACATTGAAGCCACACACCATATGTAGTATCACAGCAATTCAAACCCTCCCAATTCCATGCAAGTGCGATCAATGTAGTAGCAAGCACGATCAAGTCAGAACATGTACTCATTAACAGTTTAACACTATTCAGCAGGAAGCAAACCTCAGTCGAACTGGGATTCTCGATCTCTCTTCCTTTCTCCTCCATCTCCATGCTGCGCTCCTCCTCATTGGCTTCCTCTTCTTCCTCTTCTTCTTCTTCTTCCTCTTCCTGCTCCTGCATCGCCTCTTCAGTACCTCCACCCACCCACTCGCTCGGATCAACCCCTCTCCTAATCTGTTCCCCTCGAATCTTCTCAACAATCACGACCTCCTCGGCCCGCCGCATCAGCGTCTCGGACCACCTCTCCCCGGGCCGCGCCATGGCCCGACCGGTGGGGTCCTGGAACCTACCCAGGTACTCGTGGTGAAGGTAGGGTTCCCTCTCCCGCATCGCCTCCTCGGAGAAGTAATCCCCCTCGCGCACCAGGCGGTCGAGGTAGGCGCGGCGGCGGTTGCGCACCCGCGAGGCGGGCGGCTTGGCGGACGCGGCGCGCAGGCGTCGGAGGTGCCACCCGACCTCGTAGTCCTCCGCGAGCGCGTCGAAGGCGGCGAGCTCGCCGGGGGACAGCACGGCCCCGTACCGCTCGAGGAAGAGCGGCGCGTCGCGGGCGAGCAGCGCGAGGAGTGCCGCCCTGCGGTCCCCCGGGGACGGCGGCGGCGTGGCGCGCAGGAAGGAGGTCGGGTAGTAGAGGCCGTCGACGGCGGAGAGGCGGCCGGCGATGCGGTCCATCGCCGTGGGCTCCATGTCGCGTGGCCGCTGAGGCTTTTCCGCTAGCCTGCCGCTTATGCTGTGGTTGCCGAGATGGGCTCAATGGGCTCGATGGGCCGGGCTTTTACATCGGTTTGGTTCCAAGTGGGCCTCAAAGGCCCATATAAGATACGTTTTGATAATTTAGCACAAAAGTTTGTTTTGATTTGATCTAAATGATTACGCTTGTCATTATCTCATGGTGGCAACATAAGGACACGTGGAACCCTGAGACGGCGGAACGGTTTTCAAAATACAAGAGACAACAAAAAAATGTATGGTACAACTCTAAGCCCTTGAATCATAAATGCAGCTAAGAGACAATGCGTATGGAGAATCGTGTAGAGACGGGCCCCGTCTCTTGTAATTTTTTTCAGTTAACCCCCTAAAGACATCTCAAGAGACCACCTATTAAAATGGGTTGTACACGCCCTAATGAAATGGGTCGTGTTGAGAGTGATAAGTTATCGTACACATAGTTAATAGGATTGATGATACAACTGGGAGAACCATTTAGGTGGAATAACGTGGTTTTGTTACGAGTGTAAATGTTAGATTTATGTGGTACACATATAGTTAATAAGATTGATGATAGAAGTGGGAGAGCCATTTTGGAGGAATATTGTGGCTTTTGTCACGAGTGTAAATGTTAGACTTACGTGGTACACATGTAGTTAGGGTCTGTTTGGTATAGCTTCAGATCCTAAAATCCATAATAAAGTTGGAGTGGAGTAGTTGAAGCTGGTTAAATATTACTCCACCACTCCAGTTCATTTTTCTAGAGTACTCTCATTGGTATCCACTCCTTAGAAAAAATATTTGGCTTGGCTCTAGCTCCAGCTCCATAGGATAAAGAAGTTGTAACTAGAGCCCTGTCAAACACACTGTTAATAAGATTGACAATAGAAGTGAGAGAGACATTTAGGAGGAGTATTTTGGCTTTGTCACGAGTGTAAATGTTATATTTATATGATGCACGTATAATTAATAGGAATGTGAGAGACATTTAGGTGGAATAACGAGGCTTTCCCACGAGTATAAATTTTCTTATGTGGTACACATATAATTAACACTTCCTTCATCCAAAAATCTTAGACCTATTACGTTTTTAATTTTTTCCAAAAATTTTGGACCTATTTGTAGTTTACCTATATTCAAGCATTAAATGAGATTCATTTATGGTGCTAATCATGTAGTTTTATGCATGCAATAATATTACTATTTAATGCATTAGGATGAATATATGAGAAATTTAATGCAATAGTAGTACTATTTATTTTTTTCTTGGTCTTGATGCAAAAAGTAATAGGTCTAACATTTTTAGACGGAGAGAGTAGAATTGAAGGTAGAGGTGCGAGAGCCATTTAGGTGGAATATTGTGGCTTTGTCATGAGTGTAAATGTTAGACTTATGTGGTACACATATATTTAATAAGATTGATGATAGAAGTGGGAGAGCCATTTAGGAGGAATATTGTGGCTTTGTCACGAGTGTAAATGTTATATTTATGTGATGCACATATAGTTAATAGGATTGATGATATAAGTGGGAGAGTCATTTAGGTGGAATAACGTGGTTTTCCCGTGAGTGTAAATGTTAGAATTATGTGGTACACATATAGTTAATAAGATCCAAGGTAGAAGTGGGAGAGCCATTTAGGTGGAATAATGTGGCTTTGTCACGAGTGTAAATGTTAGACTTATGTGGTACACATATAGTTAATATGATTGATGGTAGAAGTGGGAGAGCCATTTAAGTGGAATAACGTAGTTTTGTCACGAGTGTAAATGTTAGACTTATGTGGTATACATATAGTTAATATGATTGATGATAGAAGTGGGAGAGCCATTTAGGAGGAATATTGTGGTTTTTCACGAGTGTAAATGTTAGACTTACGTAGACACATATAGTTAGGGCCTGTTTGGTACAGCTCCGAATCCTAAAATCCATACTGAAGTTAGAGTGGAGCAATTGAAGCTAGTTATATCATACTCCACCACTCCAGTTCATTTTTCTAGAGTGCTTTCAGTGGTATCCAGTCCTTAGAAAAAATGTTTGGCTTGGCTCCAGCTCTAGCTCCATCTCCATAGGATAAAGAAGCTAGAACTGGAACCCTGTCAAACACATCGTTAATAAGATTGACAATATAAGTGAGAGAGCCATTTAGGATGAATATTTTTGGCTTTCTCACGAGTGTAAATGTTGCATTTATATGATGCACATATAATTAATAGGAATGATGGTAGAAGTGGGAGAGCCATTTAGGTGGAATAATGAGGCTTTCCCACGAGTATAAATGTTCTTATGTGGTACACATATAATTAATACTTCCTTCATCCATAAATCTTAGACCTATTATGTTTTTAATTTTTTCCAACAATTGTGGACCTATTTGTAGTTTACCTAGACTCAAGCATTAAATGGGCTTCATTTATGGTGCTAATAATGTGGTTTCATGCATGCAATAGTATTACTATTTAATACATTAGGATGAATATATGAGAAATTTAATGCAATAGTAGTACTATTTATTTTTTTCTTGGTCTTGATGCAAAAAGTAATAGGCCTAACATTTTTGGATGGAGAGAGTAGAATTGAAGGTAGAGGTGGGAGATCCATTTAGGTGGAATATTGTGGCTTTGTCACGAGTGTAAATGTTAGACTTATGTGTTACACATATAGTTAATAAGATTGATGATAGAAGTGTGAGAGCCATTTAGGAGGAATATTGTGGCTTTGTCACGAGTGTAAATGTTATATTTATGTGATTCACATATCGTTAATAAGATTGATGATATAAGTGGGAGAGTCATTTATGTGGAATAACGTGGCTTTCCAATGAGTGTAAATGTTAGACTTATGTGGCACACATATAGTTAATAGGATCGAAGGCAGAAGTGGGAGAGCCATTTAGGAGGAATATTGTGGCTTTGTCATGAGTGTAAATGTTATATTTATGTGATGCACATATAGTTAATAAGATTGATTATATAAGTGTGAGAGTCATTTAGGTGGAATAACGTGGCTTTCTCGCGAGTGTAAATGTTAGACTTATGTGTTACACATATAGTTAATAAGATTGATGATAAAAGTGGGAGAGACATTTAGGAGTAATATTGTGGCTTTGTCACGAGTGTAAATGTTATATTTATGTGATGCACATATAGTTAATAGGATTGATGATACAAGTGGGAGAGTCATTTAGATAGAATAACGTGGCTTTTCCGCGAGCGTAAATTTTAGACTTATGTGTTACACATATAGTTAATAAAATTGATGATAGAAGTGGGAGAGCCATTTAGGAGGATTATTGTGGCTTTCTCACAAGTGTAAATGTTATATTTATGTGATGCACATATAGTTAATAGGATTGATGATATAAGTGGGAGAGTCATTTAGGTGGAATAACGTGACTTTCCCGTGAGTGTAAATGTTAGACATGTATTACACATATAGTTAATAAGATTGATGATAGAAGTGGGAGAGCCATTTAGGAGGAATCTTGTGGCTTTGTCACGAGTGTAAATGTTATATTTATGTGATGCACATATAGTTAATAGGATTGATGATATAAGCGGGGGAGCCATTTAAGTGGAATAATGTGGTTTTCCCGTGAGTGTATATGTTAGACTTATGTGGTACACATATAGTTAATAGGATTAAAGGTAGAAGTGGGAGAGCCATTTAGGTGTAATAATGTGTCTTTGTCACGAGTGTAAATGTTAGGCTTATGTGGTACACATATAGTTAATATGATTGATGGTAGAAGTGGGAGAGCTATTTAGGTGGACTTTCCCACGAATGTAAATGATATATTTATGTGATGCATTACATATAGTTAACATGATTGATGAAGAAGTGGGAGAGCCATTTAGGTGGAATAACGTGGCTTTCCCACGAGTGTAAATGTTAGACTTATGTGGTACACATATAGTTAATAAACCATCTCGATGGCTATATATATATATATATATATATATATGTAAGCCAATTGGCACGATGAAATTCGAAAGATCAATTCTGTCTAATCATCCTCTTCCATTCAAAATAGGGAGCCAAGTGACCAAACTCAAATATGTGATTAACACACGAGAAAAATGAGTGGGTGCAAGTGTATCCACAAATCTTTTCTTGTTTTAATCACATATTTTGAACATATATACTAAGGAAGTTAGCACACATCAGTTTAATTTATGTATCTCTTTCTTTTCCTCTAGCTTCGCCACTCTAATAGCGTGAGATAATAATGCATGGAACGAAGGTGACAAAATCAGGTTCCAAACATCACCTTTACTTTAATCATGGTGAAGCAACGTGTGGGGCCACACATAGTGATCCACATGGGGATATATGGGGCGATGACATGGTGTAGGGTGTGCATGCCAGTATGGGGTGGTGAGAGGCAGAGAGGGAGTGGGAGAGCGAGCCTGCAGTGAGTGAGAGGCAGAGAGGGAGAAGGAGAGAGGGATCCGATGGCTATGGGGTGGAGGGAGGAGAAAAGGAGAAGAGGGGCTAGGGTTTTGGTATTGATTTTTATACTCAGGACATTTTCTTACTCCTAACCTAAAACGCTTGGCCCAAAAAATTCTCTAAACTCAAGACATTGAATGAAGATTTAGCCGATTTCAACCTAAATTGCTAACGTGTATAGAAAAACAGCTTAATTCTCACCTCCAAGCTCTTCGTGCTTGCCCTTTCTCCTACAATGTGTAAACATACTCGATTGACAGAATGACAACATAATCAAGTGGATCATCTTGAGGTGGCAAATCATTAATTTTTTTCCACGAGGAGCGGTGAATTTGGGGGTGCTAGGGTTCCGAAATGATCGAGGTGGCCGATTGGTACAGACTGAGGGGAGGGGCGATGGGGATGGTGGATTAGGATAGGAAGCGTCGATGGCAATGACGATGACCGAGGGGATGCCAGCCTAGGGGAGGGAACACCAATGGAGGCATCGAGAGGATGGTGGCCTAGGGGAGGGAGCATCGATGGAGGCGTCAAGGGGGCAGCTGGAGGTGGATGGAGGGGATATCAGCCTAGGGGAGGATGGGAATGGCATCCTAGGGGGAGGGAGTGCCGATGGAGGCGTTGAGGAGGACAACTAGAGGCGCTAGTTGGAGGTGGCCGGAGGGGATGGTGGCCTAGGGGAGGAAGGGGATGGCAGCTTGGTGGAGGGAGCATCGATGGAGGTGTCAAGGAGGGATGGAGGCATCGACTAGAGGCTACAGGGGGTAGGCGGCGTGGGAAAGAGAGATTAGGGTTAAGCAGGGATCCAATGGCTCAGATCATACATTGAATGTTGAACGGCTAAGATTCGCTCCATGGTAGGCCATGGGTGAGTAAACATCCTCCAATAATATAGTAGAGTGATTGTTTATTTGGTTGGATGACCTTTGGAGGTCCTCTCACCCACCATATATAGTGTGGAGAGTAAGGCTACGAGTAGGGGAACATATCCCTATTCAGTTTCTATTTTCAAGATATTACAAGCAGACACTTCCTTATCTCTACATTATTTCCTAACTATAAGAATAACATTCATGGTATATCTCAACATAACATATTTATACATGTCTCTACTCAATGGGTAAAACATGCCCTCAATATGCTTCACTAAAACCCATCATGAAGTACTGAGGGTTATATCGCCCACACAAAGGCTGTGATACAATACATTTTAATTAACAGTAAAAATAAAAAATGTGAAAGAGATGATGTTCTCAATAAGGGAAGAGGGGGTGCAGCAGCCGAGGAGGAATTACAAGGATCTCATTTGTGGTATATCTCAATATAACATATTTAAACCAATCTCCACAATGGGCCAAGCATGCCTTTAATATGCTCCACTAAAGTCCATCATGGGGCACTGGGGGTTATATCGCCCACACAAAGGCTACAATACAATATAATTTAATTAACAATAAAAATCAAATAGAAATGAGAAAGAGGTAGTGTTCTCACCGAGGGCAAACAGGAAATGATGCACCACCAATTACATAGATCTATCAATAACAACAACCAGCGATGAAGGAGCGGTGAACAGAGACTGCTTATCCATTCCCTTTTTTTCTCTGTATGGTAGGCTAAGTAGCAAGAAAGGGATACATAGGAGTATGAAGGGGCATGAAACGAGAGAAGAGGATTGGCCTGGCCTGGTAGCTACTACTAGGCAAAGGAAATGGCAGGGATTAATGGTGTAATTAGGAGGGGAAATATCACTAATTGTGAGTAGAAAAGGCTGAATGCATTGATTGTAGGGAGGAAACGAGCAAGCAAATTGATGGTGTGGGACGAGGAGGTGGCTTATTACTAGCGAGCTAGAGCAGATGTAGTGGTCAAAGAATTCATCTAGGTGGTGAGGCAGCTAGGAGAAGAGAGGAAGGGGTACGGTGGCATGCAACTCTAGGAGAGGCGAAGGTGTGGCACAGATAGAAGGAGACTGGATGGTGCGATGCCCTAAGAGGAAGGGCACAAGAGAGGGGGAATAAAGGAAGGAAAGGGCAGGCGACGGCCAAAGAATGGATCTAGGCAGTGAGTTGGTTTATCTAGACAACTAATCTATTTATTTAGGTAACTAATCAAGCCCTTAGATTAAGGCAACTAAACTATTTATTTAGGTAACTAATCAATCACTTAGATTAAGGCCTTCCTTAGCCACTACTTTCCCCGGATTGCTCCTTTGATTTATTCTCTTTCCTTGTGTAGTGCTTTTCCCACATAACAGGTGAGCTTATGTGAGCTACGAAACTCAAATATGTGATTACCACATGAAAAAATGTGTGGGTGCAAGTGTGTCCATAATTTTTTTCGTGTGTTAATCACATATTTAAAACAGATATACTAAGGAAGTCAGCACACATCAGTTTAATTTCATGCATGTATCCTTTTGTTTTCCTCTATCTTTGTATGTTTTGTTATCCATTCATGTTGAAAACGCTTATGCGGCACAGAATCAAGGAAACCAAAAAAATGTGTGGAGAAACTTTGTTCTACAATGTCTAAAATTTTACCAAGTTAATGTGCTACTTCTGAAAGGTAGATCTAGTAATTTGCCAAGTAATTACAAAAAAAATTGTAGCTTTGTGTGAAGACCACACAGAACATAATAGAATTGAGAAAAAAAATGTTCGTATCATTTTCTTCTCTTTGGCTTTCTTCCTTTGCATGACACATAACAATGAATATCGTCAACATTTTCTTCCGAGATTTGAAAAATGATGGAGATCTTTCAAATAATTTAGGAACTCGATAATATTTTGGATTTGGAGAACATTTTTTGTCTACATACACAATATTCTTGTTCTGATAAATATAGGTAACCCTATTTGTGTCCGATTTGGAATCAATACATATTCATATCTAATGGTATCTACTTTCGTATCTATATCAAGGATATCCATTTTTGAATCTAAATCTAAATCTAAATCCTAATCGGGAGACATGCGGTGACTCTCTAGGCCTCTGTGAGGATGTGTGCATGTAGTAAGAGCGCTCGGAAGCGGTCTTGAAACTCCTCCATGGAGCCCATGCGCTTACATGCATTGAGATTGCCTAGGGGATTGGAGCGGAGGGGCAGTCCAAAGCAAAGGTTCAAGTATTTTGAGAACCTTCAACATGCTGGGTTGCCTTCATCTATTTAAATCTGCATATACTAGAGTTGCATGTCATTGGTGACATTATATGATGCCATCTGTACCTTCTCTTCGTAGGTGATGTGTTGCTGGAAGAAGTATTTTTCGCAGCGGTTGAGGAAGGGTACTGGATCGCCCTTGCCATCATACTTGGGGAAGTCCATCTTCTGGAACCTCGGTTGTGTGGAATCGTTGGCCAACAAAAGGGGTGGGGGAGGATGTACTAGTCGCTGATACCAAGATGTTACGTCTAGAGATGTCAATAGGGACTCGTTCCCCGATTCCCCGTGGGGAATTCTCCTATTAGTAGCCGGGGATGGTAGAGATTTTTACCCGTGAGGAATTATATGGGGAAAAATTGTCTCTGTTGGGTTTCGCGAGAACATGTATGATTCTCTATTTCCCATCCCCGTTCCTCACGGGGACCCGTTTCAGCCCATAAAAATAGGTTCATTCCAATAGGTTGGTTGTTTTATAAATTTATTGATTAATGTTTTTTTTGTTAGTGAGTGATTGATTTGTTATTTTTACGAATTTTAGTAAAATTTGGAGTCATAACAGTTAGAAATTTTAGTAAAATTTGGTCTCTACATTGTCTTGGAAATTATACTTTAGATGATTAGATTGAATCTGGGACGGGGGCTCCACGAGGAAAAATCCCCGCGCGGGGTAACAGGGATGGGGAAAAATATCCCCATCATCATTGGCGAGGACACAGATGGGGACGGGGAAAATAAATCCCCGTGGGGACAGGTATGAGGAGGTAAAACCCGACGGGAAATTCCCCATTGACATCTCTAGTTTCGTCGATGTCCCAACTTTAACAGCGAAGGCTCAGGTGGGAGCTCCTGACTCTCAGGTGGTTGCCGCTGGTAGGCAAGGAGCGAGGTCTTTCCCCTCAGCTCCCTATTTTGATTGGAAGGGAAGATTAGAGAGAATTGATTTTATTATTTCCCAAGGTGCCAATTGGCTTACATATATATAGCCATCTATCAGTTGGTTTATCTAGGCAGCTAATCTATTTATTTAGGTAACTAATCAAGCCCTTAGATCAAGGCAACTAAACTATTTATTTAGGTAATTAATCAATCACTTAGATTAAGGCCTTCCTTAGCCACTACTTTCCTCCGATGGCTCCTTTGATTTATTCTCTTTCCTTGTGTAGTGCTTTCCCCACATAACAGGCAAGCTTATGTGAGCTACAAAACTCAAATACGTGATTACCACACGAAAAAATATGTGGGTGCAAGTGTGTTCACAATTTTTTTCTTGTGTTAATCACATATTTAAAACATATATACTAAGGAAGTCAACACACATCAGTTTCATTTCATGCATGTATCCTTTTGTTTTCCTCTGTCTTTGTATGTTTTGTTATCCATTCATGTTGAAAATGATTATGCGGCACAGAATCAAGGAAACAAAAAAATGTGTGTACATAATACAGTGATATTAACATGTGAGGGTTTACATCAATGGGGTGCTATTTTGAAATTAAGATCTATGTGTATAGAAAAAACTAGAAAATGATCGATTATCCACTAGGGTGAAACTATGTTCTACAATGTCTAAAATTTACCAAGCTAATATGCTACTTCTGATACGTAGATCTAGTGATTTGCCGAGTAATTACAAAAAAGTGAAAAAATGTGTTCTTATCATTTTGAGATTATTCCTAATATGAGTGAACTTTCAGTGGCAAATATGGAACTTTCCCTATCATTTTTGCCTATTTTTGCCTTTTATTGGTGAAATTGCTCGGAGAAGTCTTTTGACAACAACATGGTCGGTCATCTCCTTGCTTCCAAGGCCCTTGGTCTTGTTGACCAACACCATGAGTCGATCAAACATCTCTTGAGGAGTCTCGTCATCTTCCATCACAAATCTTCCAAGATTTCCTTCAAGAAGCTCGATCTTCGATTTCCGCATGGAAGATGTACCTTCATGGGCCACTTGCAATGTGTCCCATATCTCTTTGGCATCTTCTATGCCATCCACCTTGTTGTACTCCTCAAGGCTCAAGGCGGCAAGTATGGCACTAGCCGCTCCAAGCTGCGGTGGAGGGGCTTGTTCTTCTCCCGGAGTCCAATCCTTTCCTTAAGCATCATTAACATCAAAATCTAAACCATTTTTCACAATTCTCCATATTTCCGAATGCATGGAAAATAAATGCATTTTCATTTTGTGTTTCCATGCCGCGTATTGTGTACCATCAAAGTAAGGTACACGACCCGCAGGAATGGAACTACCATTAGTATCGATATTTAATTTTGAATAGTCAAAGTAAGGTACACGACCCGCGGGAATGCTTGGAAACCACAAGTGTCGGATCGCCTTGGACCACAACGCTTTCTGATCCAGAAGAAAATCGCATTTGTTGATAAAAGTCATTGGAACCCCTTAGATTCCAAGTAGCTGCAGTTGAACACATTTTTAGGTGCTGACAACAATGGCGGCAGCTAGCGTCGTGGTTGGAGTTGCAATTGCATACAGAATTGACGTCTATTGCTCTTAGAATCAAATACAAATGAGAGGATTCCAATTATATATATAGTATGGACCATTAAATATTTCTCTAAATGCCTGAACTGCCCTTGTGTGTTGTTACTTCTTACAAGTGGGACCCATTTCACAAATTTGAATAGATTTGAATTTTAACCAACAAAACAATGGTCTGAACCATACCCTAAACCTTAAACTCAAAACCCTAATGCCTTGCACCGTTTAGCCTTTTTGTGGGGATGCGTCAAGGTCTTGACAATGTTTGAGACCTGCCAAATAGCCACCCTAATATTAGTAGTATTCACATCCTAACAAAACCAGCAGCAATATCATGTCAATAATGTGAGAGTATATTTGATGATTTTGTGTTGTATTTCCAAGAAACATCATTCAAGAATGCCTCCATCCAGGTCAGGTTTGCTATGAAACACAGCAGGAGATGTGCCAATGTCAGTTGTCGCTGCAGGCAGAAAATGAGATTCAAATTGTCAATCGGGGAAAAATAGTGGAATACAAAATGCAAGGTAGCCAATTAAAGATAAATGTAGTAATGTAAAGCAAAGCAATAAGGTACTACACAGTCTAATACATTTAGGTTGCGTTGGTTGCTTGTATGATGAACTCATCCATGTATCATCCTATCCAGGATGTGACACAACTAGCCTGTTTGGTTGCCAGGATCAACCATTTCATCTCGCATGGAATGGTACAAATTCCAGGAATATTCTCTTTCTATCATGTACAATGCGGTTCGGCCAAAATCGTTGTACCAACTTGTCCAGGACGGAACAAATGTGAGTCTGGTTTCTCCTCACCGCCCAGCTCGCTCGTACTTTAGGCCGCACCAATCACCGCCCACCCCACTGCTTGGTGGTCGCCCATCAGTCGCTCGCTCACCGACCGGCTACCCACCCGTCGCCCACTAGTCGGCCGACCGCAGTCCCTCCAGAACCTGCCTGCCCTCTCCCCTTCGCTGCTCGTCCATCAGTCCCACTGCTAGACCCCCAGCACCAGTGGTCTCCTCTAGATCTGGTTTTCTAGCTGCTCGCTGGTGGTCTTCTCATCCCTGCTCGCCGGTGGTCTCCTCCTCCCTGCTCACTGGTCGTCTCCTCTTTGCTTGTTTTGTTTTGATCCGGTGGTTTTATATCTGAAGACTTTCCGTGGCTGCTACTGAACATTGATGATTCTTTAGACTTTATGTGGCTGCGGATCTGAAGACGAAGAGAGGTTTGCTGGGTGAAAGAACAAGTCCGGCGCTCAGATCAGGAAGCAAGCAGCACACGTTTCTGTCTCTGAAAACACAGATCCTTTTCACGGTTAGCTACCCCTCCTACAATATATTGATTTATGTGACAATGATCGGCCAAAGTTTAGAAAATCTTGCAATAGTCATAACAAATATGACAAAGGATTTTAATTCTGATGGTGAGATTCCCGAGGAACTTTATGATACAATGAGTATCACTGGTTTTGATACGGCACGACTTGATCACTACTATGTTTATTTATGTGACCATCCAACGAAAGCAAGGGTCTTCTACAAGTTGCCACCGTCAAGCAAAATGATGTGGGTTGCAAGGTACATCAAGGAACATCTTTGATGTTCTTTACTTGTTAGGTAACGGTTGGTATTGGTCCTAATATTTTGCTAACCATAAAAACTAAAACTATGGTGGTGTATGAACTGAAATTATGGTTTAGGGTATGAACTGAAACTATGGTTTGTGTGTTCTTCACGTGAATGCCCTGAGCTTTGCAATGTCTACCACTTTGTGTTGTAGATTGATATCTGTAGAATAAGTAGTTGTAGACTGCGGTAATGGATCTTTTTATGCCTAATCAAAAGAAGAATTCAGGAGTTCATCGTTAATTCACACGGACTGTAATGTGCTTAAACTTTTTTCCTGTTTGTTAGAGAAGCCTCATCTTGTGAAATCATCATGAACCAGTTGCGCAATTCGCCATGAAATGATGCAATGGAAATCATCTTCTTGTAGACGACAAGTTGGACAATGTCCTGTATGTACTTCCTAATTTTGTCACAAGTAGACATGGATTTGCCTAATTTTGAAGCAAGTAATCAAGCAAGAGAGCTAGAGTGTGGAAGGTGATTATATCTCATCCTATTCAACCAATTAAACATGAACATGTATCATCTCGTATCATTTCATACAAGTAACCAAACAAAATCATGCACCATCTTATACAAGTAACCAAACATCCTATTTGTACCATTCTATTCAGGACCATTTCATTCAGGTGATCCATCCCGTGCAGGTTCAATTTCATACGAGTAACCAAACAGAAGCTTAATGACACGCACGTGACAAAATTTGATTCCAAAATAAAAATACATTAAGATATTTTTTAAATGAAGACCACAACAAGGTCTATCCAACAAGTGCAAGTACTGATCATAGTACTAATCCAAATAAGTAGTACATATCTCAGGTTGAACGTGTAATGATAAAAAATTCATGTCAACAGAAGTACCCTCCATTTTAGCAGAATGTCTGTAACCACAAACCAACAAACAAAATAACATTTAAAGTATAAATGACACATCTGCACCACCGCACTTTTCACTTTTCTCAAAATAAAGATACCATCAACAATGCACAATTGAATGGAAGTAACATAACACTAACAATGCAATCATTCAGAATAAAGGACCACCTGAGCCTAAAAATCTCCAATGCGGACATAACACTAACAATAACAATGCACATTTAAATTGCAGTTGAACTAAATGATTTACTTTGCATTGATTTGAGAAATATGATGTTTTTGACTTTGCTTCTGCATCACTGTGCAGTAAACCTGAGCCTACAAAAACTCCAATGCTGCTAACGCCCTCTGCTGACAGACAAGTAAAAAGAGTGCTCTGCAGATATTAAATTATCTAGTACTTGATTTTTCTTATCTTTTTGATGAATACCAGGTTAGCTGCTAGCATAGCAGAATATAAAAGTTTGCCTGTGCTTTTCAAACAACTTTGTTGATCCTTACAGTGTATCCTCTTCAATATTATATTTTATTACATCAGTTATATGGATATTTAGGATAGCCCAGTCTGCTTTGAGAATCTCCTTATCTAATTTCATAATCCAAACAAAAGAGAAAAGTTGTACATGTAAAACATCAAAATAACAAAGCTACTGGGAAGAATTCTCATTCGTCCGAAGCACATCCACAAATAATACTAGACCACTTTCTGCAAATGATATCCTAAAAGTAAAGATGGTAAAGTTGATTCTTGTACTGAATTCTTGTACAAAGACAACTGAGTCCAAAACTACACAAAAAATGGTCAAAACAAAGTACCGATTCTTGTACAACTGCTATTCAAAACACGTTTACAAGTAACAGCTACAACATCCTTAAGCTCTAACCATGCCAAGCAAAGAAAGACGAACTGCACCAAAAAACAGTCATTCAAAGAAGGAATGGCATTGCTTTTTGTACGGAATTGATTTGAGTTAGGACTCAAGACACCTTTTCTGCAGCCCATTCAAGCCGCAATCCTCCAAGGCCTCCCCACCAGCTTATTGCGGTACTTCATCGTTAGCTCACACATCAGTTTGCTTTGACGAACAACTCCCTTCAACTCCTTTACATCATGCTTTATATACTTCAATGTGGCGGCGTCACGTCAAATCCTGTGAGCACTCATGGATGAATCGAACAAGCGGAATAATGCAGTGTCTTCTTCCTCTGCTTCTGCCGTAGATGAAGTAGTAGCCGGTGTAGAGGTACTAACAAATCTGCATCGTAGTCCACCTCCATGTGCGGCTTGGCAGCGTCACGTCAAATCCGCAGCGGGATCAACGGAAGGAGGTGGCGAGGGTGCTTGGGGTGGGTCGAGCCGCCACTCAGACATTTCCTCGAGCAGGATTTGTCGGGGCAAGTAAATGATGTTTGTGTTGCAATATTTGGCTTACGGTTGGATTATAGGTGGTAAAGTTGGTCGTGTTATATGGAGGCCAGACCTACAAGTCAAGTAGACATCTGCAAGTGACGTGTATCTGATTATTTCAGATTCAACTAGATTATTCAGATTATGTTGAGGCATCGTCACTTGCAGATACCTCACCATAACCTCATTTCATTTATGTTCCATTATGTTACTTGAAATTTATGTACATGTTAGTGTGTGAATTCATTTATATAACCAGTTTTCTTTAGTATTTACAATTTGTCTGCTTGAGTTCGCAAGTCTTTTTTTAATGACAGAACATTATATCTGATAAGGATTTAACACTACTATCAAATTTATTCCTGACCAATCTAAATGTGAAGAATTCTACAAATGTTTGGAGATCTTTCGAACAAACCTAATAGTGGTAGATGTAAATGTGCACAATAGTTTTCAGTCTAGCCTTTACCGCAAGGCTTTGGATCATTCCAGAATGATGGTAGTGAATGTCGTTATCTAGGTCCTAAAGCTTCATCTTGCAGAATACACCCTCAAGGGGATATATTTGGTCAGTCTTTCAAGTATACATGGTTAGGCAGTCTAAAAATGGTTACTGACAAACTAAATTGCCTCAGAAAAATAAATACATGTAACGGCAAAAAATATATTAATCTTGATATTCAAGCTACTACTGATCTAATTGAATATAGGATTTTCAGTGTGTCTGTGATGCCAGTGGACTTTGTCCATTTTGTTGGCCTGTTAAAAATGTACAAGAAGTCTGATAAGAAACTAATACTGAATTATCCTGCTTTGAAAGAAAACAATGATGTCCTGAACTTGTTTGAGATACTGTATTATAGATTTAAGGACCTCCACACTTCTGATGTTGTAAAGTACAAAAGAGTTGTTGCAACGATGTCATATTGTGATATTGACACCAACTACTGAAAGATTTAATGTGAAGAAAATAACTTTCTAAAATCGTTTCTCGCTTATCAGTTCTCCGAAAACAAGAAGAATCAGTTCAGGGTTGGACGAGTGTCCAACGACAGAGGAGGCAGGGGAGGCGAGGGCAGATGAGGCAAGGGCAGAGGAGGAACAATTCATGGCCTTGATGAAGTGGGAGAAAATTTCTAGCAGTATGGATCCAAATATATGCAGGAGATCGAAGTACCTCAAACTGATGTTTATGATGCTACTGTAATCTAATGCGTGATGCTTGTCGTTTCTTATAAACTTCAACATTCCACTTCCATCTTCTGTGTATAGAGACCCTAATGTCTTGATCTTTTGTTCTAGAGTGAGTGTTACTAGTACCTATGCTCTGGTGTTAGATTTCAGCCTTTTGGTTGCGCCGAGTGTTGCATGGGATGTTGTGTTGTTGTGCTTCTTGGAAGTAGATGGAACACTAGAAGGTGTTGCAAGCAAACCCAAGCCTCCTCCGCCCTTGCCTCCCTTGCCTCTTCTGCCCCTGCCTCCTCTGCCTCCTATTTCGCTAGACACTCGTTCAATCCTAAACTGGGTCTTCTTGTTTTGTAAAACTTATGAGAAAGAATCGATTTCAAAAAGTGATTTTTTCACATTGAATTTTCCAGTGATTAGCGGTAATATCACAATATGGGATTGTTGCAACTCTTTTGTACTTAACAACATGAAGTCCTTAAATCTATAATACAGTATCTTACATTATTGTCTTCTTTCAAAATAGGATGATTCAGTACTAGTTTTTTATTAGACTTCTTATACATTCTTAACAGGCCAACAAAATATATAAAGTCTACTGGCATCACAGACTCACTGAAAAATCTCATATTCAATCAGATCAACAGTAGCTGGCATATCAAGATCAATATACTTCTTGTTGTTACATGCATTCATCTTTATGAGGTATTCAGTTTGTCAGCAATTATTTTGAGACTGCCTAACCATGTATACTTGAAAGACTGATCAAATACATCCTCTTGAGGGTGTATCCCGCAAGATGAAGATTTAGAACCCAGATAATAACATCCACCACCATCATTCTGTAATGATCCAAGACCTTACGGTAAAGACTAGACCGAGAACTATCAGGCACATTTACATCTATCACTGTCGATTTCATTCGAAAGATCTCTAAAACATTTGCAAAATTCTCCACATCTAGTTTAGTCAAGAATAAATCTAATAGTAGTACTACATCCTTATCAGACACAGTATTCCGTTATTAAAACAGAACTTAAGAACTCAGACAAGCAAATTGCAAATACTAAAAGAAACTAGTTTTATGAATGAATTCACACATTGTACATAAATTTCAAGTAACATAATGAAACGTAAATAAATGAGGTTATGGTGAGGCATATGCAAGTGACGATGCCTCAACATAATCTAAATAATCTAGTTGAATCTGAAACAATCAGATGCACCGTCACTTATAGATGCCTACTTGACCTGTAGGTCTAGCCTCCATAGAACACGACCAGCTTTACCACCTATAACCCAACCGCAAACCAAATATTGCAACACAAACAGCATTTACTTGCCCCAGCAAATCCTGCTCGAGGAAATGTCTGAGCGGCGGCTCGACCCACCCCAAGCACCCTCGCCACCTCCTTTCGTTGATCTCGTCGCGGATTTGAAGTGACGCTACCAAGTTGCACATGGAAGTAGACTACGACGCGGATTTGTTAGTACCTTTACACCGGCGGCGGCTACTACTTCATCTACGGCATAAGCAAAGGAAGAAGACACTATGTTATTCCGCTTGTTTGATTCCTACCTCGATTCATCCACGAGTGCTCACAGGATTTGACATGACGCCGCCACATTGAAGTATCTAAAGCATGAGATTAATTTTGAGATTACCTTGGTCCCACGGAGCATTCGACGATGGAGACCCGTTATACGATGGAAACCCCTCATTGGGCGCACTCTAAGAAATCCCTAGAGACGTAGATGCTGAAACCTAAGAAGGCAACCCACAATTTAGAGAGCGAGAGGCGGGAAACTAGTGGAAAGCAGGGGGAACTAACCTCGATCACTAGTAATCCTGTGGGCCGGCCCAATTAAAAGACTTTTCCAAATGGTTTCAATTGCCCAAACTTCGAAAATACAAAGCATGATCCTCCTGAGGTCCAAAAATTTCCAAACTTGGCCTGTTGAGAGTTTAAATCATAAGGAACAACTTTCCTTTTGGGAAGAAGTTCAAATTCCCAACAGAATTTGAATTAAAAATTGAGGAAGTAAACTTCGTTTCAAATTGGTTTGAATTTTAAAGGTGTTTAAACCTTTGAGGAAAAAATCAATAAATTCACCAAAATTCTTTCTTGACATGATCTTCACAAATATGAATTTAGTTGGCCACACTTGTATGCAAAATTTTGAAGTTCCTTTACAAGTGGCAATTAGGACTTAGAGGGAAACTCCAAAGAGAGTCAAATTTGAATTTGAATCCCCTTGAATTAGGTTTCACACTGTAGCAACCACTGTGGAAAACACTGTAGATGTTACAATGGTGCCTCAGACTCGGGAGCATGTGCAGCAGCTAACACACCTCGGGTATTTTCTTAAAATGCCCTCGGGACATCAAGAATTAATAGTCAATTCAACAGAGGCTAGAATCTTATATTTATACTTGAAAGATCCTTTTACGGCCTGCTCTCCTCAGAGGAAAATCCAAAAAAAAATCATAAAAAAATCTGGCTATCAATTTGGGTAGTCTACAAATCATAGCCGCTATAAGGATCAAGGCGTAATGAGGGGGAGGGTTGAGTCAGTGCTCAATAAAACTTATGAACTACCCAAGGCTACTACTTTCAGTTTGGCAAGCTTAACAAACAAGGTAAAGCAACCCTAAGCAATTCTAGTAGGTCAAGATCCTACAGATGCTAGTGAGTATGCAAGATAACAAGATAAGAAGACAACTAGCAAGGTAAACCCTAGAATATTACAATCAAGATACAGTGTGGCAATCAAGATATAGTGCGGAAAGTAATGCAAGCAGTAAAGAGAAGGGCAAGAGAGTCCTCGTCAATTTTTTCCGAGGTATTGGGAGGTTGGCATCAACCCCTAGCCCTCATCCTGAAATCAGTGGATTCAAATGGATCCGGTTACCTGGCGTTCGGCCGAGCGGTCCCCGCCGCTGCACGCCGTGTGTCCGCCGGACTCCAGGGCGCCGTCGCTCTGCCGCGTCCGGCCTCCTCCTCGACCTTCGGCGTCACCCCTCCGACCCCGCCGGCAACCTGCGGCCTCGGCGGCGCCCCCACCGTCGAGCCGCACCGCCGCTCCACCTCGCGCCGCCGCCCCTCGGAACCTTCTAAGCTCGGAGCTCCTCGCCGGCGCCGCCCACCCCGACAACCCCGCACCCCTCACTCGGGGCATCGCCACCACCGACGGCAGAACCACCCCCGCCCAGCCCTGTGCTCCGCCACCGCGCGCGGCGAGGAAGAGAGAGGGGGAGGTGGCGGCGCGCGGTAAGGAGTGGCGGCGCGAGGCAAGAAGGAAGGAATGGCCGCTAGGGTTGCTCGCTCGGGGCCTATTAAAGGGAGAGACTAAAATCCAGATGGAATTTGAAGTCGAGCCCAAAAGGAAAGTTGTTCCGTAAGTTCAAATCTGTCACCTTGCAAAGTTTGGAGAATTTTGGATCACGGGAAGGAAAGTAAATGAAAGTGCAAAGTTGGAGCCTTTGGAAAATAGTTTGAAATTTTAAAAAGGAGCCCGGGCCCACTTGTCAGCCACTCGGGCCGCTTTACCGCATGCACCCGGTCACCCGGCCACGCGCGCGTGACCCAGCGCCAGTCACCACCGGTCACCGCCTCACTGCCGTCGCCGATCACCTCTTTACTCCGCGGTGAAATAGCTTGGGCTTGCCTTTGGCCTCGCTAGCCCAGCGGGCTTCAGCTTTCATAGGCTGTTATTAGTAACCTGTTAGGGGTAAACTATTTCCCCCAACAATTACCTTGAAAATGCAGTTTTAAAGTTGATGAAATGAGATGAGACAAGAGTATATATCATACCATAATTATAACAGAGTCCAAATCGGATTGTCTCCACTCTTTACCACACATTCACTTCTAGGGTTCTGTTTTGTACATAAATGAGGCACACACTGTCAATGGTGAATGCATCTCAAATCCAAAACTCATCACCTTTGTAATGGAAAAAACATAGATAGACACAACCAGAGTAGACTTCCCAATATATAGGACACGCCGCTATAGTCACTCAAATATGTGATTGACACATGAAAAAAATTGTGGATGCAAATGTATCCACATTTTTTTTCATGTGGGAATCATATATTTTGAATGTATATATATACTAAGGAAGCCAGCACACATTAGCTTAATTACATACATCCCTTTGTTTTGCTTCAGCTTAGCTATCGCTAAGCAGTGTTCAAGTAGATGCTAGGTACTCGTTGGGCTACGATCCAACACCTAGCACCTAGAGGTGTCGAGGTTTTCCTCTCTTTCTCTTGTTTTCTCGTGTGCCACCACCTTTGCCCCCAATGCATAATTGCACTGCATTGCCTATTCCGGAGGAAGTCATTCAAGCTCGTTTGTCTCGTGGCATGCGCTAGGTTCTCATCAAGTGGTATGATCAGCCCTCTTCCACAACCTCCTAGGAGGACGTGAAGATGTTCCAACAGTGCTACTCATCATTTAATCTCACGGATGAGCTACTGGTCGAGAGGAGAGATGTTATGTGGGGAAAGCACTACAAGGAAGGATGAGAAATCAAAGGAGCCATCCGAGACAAGTAGTGGCTAAGGAAGGATAAATTGATTAGTTGTCTTAATCTAAGGGATTGATTAGTTCCCTAAATAAATTGATTAGCTACCTAAATAAATCAGTTGGATGGCTATATATATTTAAGCCAATTTGCACCCAAAATTCAAGAAAGATCATTTCTCTCTAATCATCCTCTTCCATTCAAAATAGGGAGCCAAGGGACAAAACTCAAATATGTGATTAACACAAGAAAAAATGTGTGGGTGTATCCACAATTTTTTTCTTGGGTTAATCACATATTTTGAACATAGCACACAATACCGTTTATTTTCATGCATGAAACGGAGGTGACAAAATCGGGTTCCAAACATCGTATTTACTTTAATTATGATTATCATTGGAAGCAGGAACACAATAAATGGAGCAAATTGTGCTACTTCCAATAGGTAGATCTAGTGATTACAAAAAATATAGCTTTGTGTGAATACCACATAGAACATAATAGAATTGAGAAAAAATGTTCTTATCATTTTCGTCTCTCTCTCTTTCTTCTTGACACATAAATACGAATATGATGAACAGTTATAGATCCAATCTTTTTGGATATGGATATAGATATAAAATTGCTAGTATTCGAGGAATGAGGATTCAAATTTGGATAATCCACACAACTCCTATTTGGATTATTCAGAATAAAAGGACCATTCGACCCATTTTCAGCTCGATTGTTGTTTGGGATGCTGTGCTGCCTCACCCCACAATAGCCATGCACCAGTCAATATAATTCAAGAAAATCAAATGAGGCACTACTCATCCTTTGAATTTATGTGTAATAAAAGATTATAACAACAATAAATAGAATCAATTTGTGAACTTGCCCATGATTAGTCCAACTTTTTAGCACAATTAATCTACTAGCACGGGGAAAAGCACGAGAGAGCATGCCGAGCAGGCAGAGGAATTGCGACTGAGAAAGTGAATCTCCGGTGCCATCAACTTTCAGATTAGATCCAAAAAGAATGTTTCATTCACTAAGGAATGAAACAGTATAGAATGGCATCACAGATTCTTATCCTGCCATAGAAAATTGAAAGTTCCGATGGATTCGAAGACTACATTACGTTAAAAATGTAGTTTTCAATGTTATGTGGGGAAAGCACTACACGAGGAAAGGGAAGAAATCACCGGTCGAGGCAAGTAGTGGATAAGGAAGGATAAATTGATTAGCTGCCTTAATATAAGGGATTGATTAGTTACCTAAATAAATTGATTAGCTACCTAAATATATATTTAAGCCAATTGGCACCCACAATTCAAGAAAGATCAAGTATATCTAATCATCGTCTTCCATTCAAAATAGGGAGCCAAGGGACAAAACTCAAATATGTGATTAACACATGAAAAATGTGTGGGTGCAAGTGTATCAACATTTTTTCTTGTGTTAATCACATATTTTGAACATATATACTAAGGAAGTCAGCACACGTCAGTTTAATTCCATGCATGTACCACCTTGTTTTCCTCTTCGCCACTCTAATAGCTTGAGGTAACAATGCATGGAACGGAGGTGACAAAATTGGGTTCCAAACGTCATATTTACTTTAATCATGATTGTCATTGGATGTAGGAACACAATAAACAGAGCAAATGTGCTACTTCAATAGGTAGATCTAGTGATTACAAAAAAATGTAGCTTTGTGTGAGTATCACATAGAACATAGCGGAATTGAGAAACAATGTTCTTGTCATTTTCATATCTTTGGCTTTCTTCCTTTGCATCACACATAGAAACAAATACGGTGAACAATTTTAGATCTTATAATTTTAAGAACAGTTATAGATCCAATCATTTTCGGATATGGATACAGATATGAAATTGCTGATATCCGATGAATTCGGATTCAAATTTGGATAAACCTGACAACTCCTATTTGGATTAATCAGAGTAAAAAACCATTCGACCCATTTTTAGCTCGATTGTTGTTTGGGCTGTTGTGCTGCCCACCCCCACAATAGCCATGCACCAGTGAAAATTTCGAAAATTTAGAAATTGGGGGATTTAAAGGTTGAAAATATAACATTTTATTTGATAATTTTAAAATGATGCCGATATTTCAAAATATTTTGGAAGTCGGTAATAGCCATGTTCTAGTCGCTAATGAATGAGGTCATGTGGCCCTTCCTCTACTGTTTCATGCTTGTCTTCTTCTAGAACATCCTCATATTTAGCACCTCCTAGGCAAAACCTCTGTGTCACCTCCTTGTGGTGCTCATGGTGCTCCAGCAGCATCAACTCTTCGTCAGGCATTCGAAGTATGCCTTTGGCGAAACGTCTATCGCTTACTTAGGGCACATCATCTCAGCCACTTGTGTGGCCATGGATACCACCAAGATCTATGTGGTGGTCAATTGGCCCACACCATGCTTGGTGCACATGCTCTGGGCCTTCGTAGGTCTTGCGGACTACTATCACAAGTTCATCCAAGAATATGGCAAGGTAGTGGCACCACTGAACATGATCCTCTATAAAGAAGGCTTAAACTGGTCTAAGGAGGCCACCATGGTGTTACAGGCACTCATTACCACACTCAACACCGTGTCGGTGCTTGCGCTATCTGATTTTAACAAACCATTCATCATCGAGTGTGAAGCATCCACCGTGGGGTTTGGCGTCGTCCTCCTACAAGGGAAGCAGCCCATCACCTTCTTCAGCTGGCCCACGATGGCTCGCCATAGCTCTTTGCTCACTTATGAGTGCAAGCTCATCGAGCTGATTCAAGCTATCCAATCCACCATTGGTGTCCATATCTCTAGGGCCACCATTTTTTGGTTTGCACTAACCATTTCAACTTGAAGTACTTGTTGGATCAACGTCTAGAAACAATCCCTCGACATCATTGGTTAGGAAAGCTCCATGGCTTCAATTTCATAGTGGAGTACAAGCCTAGCAGCACCAATGTCATGGCAGATGCCTCGTCGTGACACTAACACCACCACGACATTCATGATGGCCACTCTACAATTCGACTTCATCATGCATCTTCAGGAAACCCACACGATGGACCTAGCCTTGTGCACCTTGGTAGAGGAGCTCTATACTAGCGCACGACAATGGCCTTGGGTGCTGGTGGATGGGTTGGTCACGTTCAAATCCAAGCTATACGTGTCCTCCTCCTTCGCGCTCCTCCTTGAACTAGTGACCGATTGTGGCACCAGCTGTGGCACAACATTCATGCCCCTAACCTACGCACGATGATTCAAGACTTTTTATACGCAGCCACCCCACCTGCCAGTGCTACAAGATGGAGCACCTCTAGCCGACGGACCTACTATGCCTCTGCTAGTGTTCTCCATGGTATGGGCAAACATTGTGCTCGACTTCCTCGAGGGCCTTCCCAAGGTAGGCGGCAAATCAATAATCCTAACACTCAACAAATACATATCAAGGAATCTAGTAAAACTTAACAAGATGATAAACAACAACAATAGCACTAAACAAGTACTTACTACTGATTAAACGAATGACCGAAGCACTAAACAGGTGGTCACTGCCTCACTGGTTGCTTGCTCCCGCCTGCCCATGGGCCTTGGAGGCTGGGGCATCCTACATGTGGTGGCATGGGCCGACACGTGAATGGGCCATTTGAGCCGGCCTACTACTCGCATGTACTAAATTGCTAAAGGCCCAACATCAGGAGTAGACGAGAGAATGGGAATTCCGTTAATCGTTTAATGGCACATTGAAACTGAATTGATCACCGAATAACACTAATTTTTTAACTGAACCGAGCACTAAAAACCTAATTAACCGACTTTTTCGGTTAAATCGGCTCGGTTCGGTTAATCGGTTTTGGTTATTTTTTTCCAGGCCAAGTAGCATAGAATCAAGGAAACCAAAAAATGTGTGGAGATTACTATAAACATGTGAGGGTTTACACAGATGGGACACTATTTTGAAATTAAGAACCATGTGTACAGAAAACAAGGAAAATGATCCACTATCTACTAGGGTGAAACTCTGTTCTACAATGTCTAAAATTTTACCAAGCTAATGTGCTACTTAAGATAGGTAGATCTAGTGATTTGCCAAGTAATTACAAAAAAATTGTAGCTTTGTGTGAATACCACATAGAACATAACAGAATTGAGAGAAAAATGTTCTTATCATTTTTGTCTCTTTGGCTTTCTTCCTTTGCATGACACATAAAAATGAATATAATGAATATTTTTTAAGATTTGAGAAATGATGGAGATCTTTCAAATAATTTTGGAACTCGATAATATTTTGGATTTGGAGAACATATTTTTGTCTACATACACAATATTATTGTTCTGATAAATATATGTAACCCCATTTGTGTCTGATTTGTAATCAATACATATTTATATCTGATGGTATCTATTTTGTATCAATATCTAGGATATTCGTTTCTGAATCTAAATCTAAATCTAAAGCCGGAGACCCACGGTGAAGAGTTGCACTCTCTAGGCCTCCATGAGGACGTTGAGTGTGGCAGGAGCACTTGGAACACTGTGTGTGGTAGGAGCACTTGGAAGTTGTCTTAAAACTACTCCACGGAGCCCGTGCGCTTGCATGCGGTTAGCTTGTCTAGGGGATTGGAGCGGAGGGGCGGTCCAAAGCACAGGTTCAGGAGCTCCAAGAACCTTCATCACGTCGGGGTGCCTTCATCTATTTAGATATGCATATACTTAAATTGCATGGCATTGGTGACATTGTATGACACCATTCATACCTTCTCTTCCTAGGTGATGTGCTGCTGGAAGAAGTATGATTCGCAGTAGTTGAGGAAGGGTAGTGGATCGCCCTTGCCATCATACTTGGGGAAGTCCATCTTCTAGAACCTCAGTTGCGTGGAATAGTTGGCCGACGGAAGTGGTAGGGGAGGATGTCCTAGTCACTGATACCAAGATGTTACGTTGGTGTCCTTATGGTAACAACGAAGGCTCAGGAACGGTGGCAGCTCCTGACTTCTCAGGTGGTAGCCACCGGTAGGCAAGGAGCGAGGTTTTGCCCCTCAGATCCCTATTTTCATAGGAAGGGAAATACTAGAGAGAATTGATCTTTTATTATTTCTCAAGGTGCCAATTGGCTTACATATACATATCCATCTATCGGCTGGTTTATCTAGGCAACTAATATATTTATTTAGGTAACTAATCAAGCCCTTAGATTAAGGCAACTAAACTATTTATTGAGGTAATTAATCAATCACTTATATTAAGGTCTTCCTTAGACACTACTTTCCTCGGATGGCTCCTTTGATTTATTCCCTTTCCTTGTGTAGTGCTTTCTCCACATAACATGCAAGCTTATGTGAGCTACAAAACTCAAATATGTGATTACCACATAAAAAATGTGTGGGTGCAAGTGTGTCCACAATTTTTTCGTGTGTTAATCACATATTTAAAACATATGAACATAGAACATAACAAAAGTGTGTTTAATCTAAATCTAAATCTAAATCTAAATCTAAATCTGGAGACCCACGGTGAAGAGGTGCACTCTCTAGGCCTCCATGAGGACGTTGAGTGTGGCAAGAACACTTGGAACACTGTGTGTGGTAGGAGCACTTGGAAGTTGTCCTAAAACTACTCCACAGAGCCCGTGTGCTTGCATGCGGTTAGCTTGTCTAGGGGATTGGAGTGGAGGGGCGGTCCAAAGCACAGGTTCAGGAGCTCCAAGAACCTTCATCACATCAGGGTGCCTTCATCTATTTAGATATGCATATACTTAAATTGCATGGCATTGGTGACATTGTATGACACCATTCATACCTTCTCTTCCTAGGTGATGTGCTGCTGGAAGAAGTATGATTCGCAGTAGTTGAGGAAGGGTAGTGGATCGCCCTTGCCATCATACTTTGGGAAGTCCATCTTCTAGAACCTCAGTTGCGTGGAATCGTTGGCCGACGGAAGTGGTAGGGGAGGATGTCCTAGTCACCGATACCAAGATGTTACGTTGGTGTCCTTATGGTAACAGCGAAGGCTCAGGAAAGGTGGCAGCTCCTGACTTCTCAGGTGGTAGCCGTCGGTAGGCAAGGAGCGTGGTTTTGCCCCTCAGCTCCCTATTTTCATAGGAAGGGAAATACTAGAGAGAATTGATCTTTTATTATTTCTCAAGGTGCCAATTGGCTTACATATACATATCCATCTATCGGCTGGTTTATCTAGGCAGCTAATATATTTATTTAGGTAACTAATCAAGCCCTTAGATTAAGGCAACTAAACTATTTATTGAGGTAATTAATCAATCACTTATATTAAGGTCTTCCTTAGCCACTACTTTCCTCGGATGGCTCCTTTGATTTATTCCCTTTCCTTGTGTAGTGCTTTCTCCACATAACATGCAAGCTTATGTGAGCTACAAAACTCAAATATGTGATTACCACATAAAAAAAATGTGTGGGTGCAAGTGTGTCCACAATTTTTTCGTGTGTTAATCACATATTTAAAACATATGAACATAGAACATAACAAAAGTGTGTTTAATCTAAATCTAAATCTAAATCTGGAGACCCACGGTGAAGAGGTGCACTCTCTAGGCCTCCATGAGGACGTTGAGTGTGGCAGGAACACTTGGAACGCTGTGTGTGGTAGGAGCACTTGGAAGTTGTCCTAAAACTACTCCACGGAGCCCGTGTGCTTCCATGCGGTTAGCTTGTCTAGGGGATTGGAGTGGAGGGGCGGTCCAAAGCACAGGTTCAGGAGCTCCAAGAACCTTCATCACATCAGGGTGCCTTCATCTATTTAGATATGCATATACTTAAATTGCATGGCATTGGTGACATTGTATGACACCATTCATACCTTCTCTTCCTAGGTGATGTGCTGCTGGAAGAAGTATGATTCGCAGTAGTTGAGGAAGGGTAGTGGATCGCCCTTGCCATCATACTTGGGGAAGTCCATCTTCTAGAACCTCAGTTGCGTGGAATCGTTGGCCGACGAAAGTGGTAGGGGAGGATGTCCTAGTCACTGATACCAAGATGTTACGTTGGTGTCCTTATGGTAACAGCGAAGGCTCAGGAAAGGTGGCAGCTCCTGACTTCTCAGGTGGTAGCCGCCGGTAGGCAAGGAGCGAGGTTTTGCCCCTCAGCTCCCTATTTTCATAGGAAGGGAAATACTAGAGAGAATTGATATTTTATTATCTCTCAAGGTGCCAATTGGCTTACATATACATATCCATCTATCGGCTGGTTTATCTAGGCAACTAATATATTTATTTAGGTAACTAATCAAGCCCTTAGATTAAGGCAACTAAACTATTTACTGAGGTAATTAATCAATCACTTATATTAAGGTCTTCCTTAGCCACTACTTTCCTCGGATGGCTCCTTTGATTTATTCCCTTTCCTTGTGTAGTGCTTTCCCCACATAACATGCAAGCTTATGTGAGCTACAAAACTCAAATATGTGATTACCACATGAAAAAAATGTGTGGGTGCAAGTGTGTCCACAATTTTTTCATGTGTTAGTCACATATTTAAAACATATGAACATAGAACATAACAAAAGTGTGTTTAATTTCATGTGTGTATCCTTTTGTTTTCCTCTATCTTTGCATATTTTGTTATCCAATCATGCTTAAAATTCTTATGCGGCACAGAATCAAGGAAACCAAATGTGTAGATTACAAAAATGTTTGTAGCTTTGAGTGAATACCACATAGAACATAACAAAAGTGAGAAAAATGTGTTCTTATCATTTTTTCATATTTGGCTTTATTCATTTGAATGACAACACTATGCAAGTTCTAGTTCCGCACGTGGTCCAAAAAGACTTCCTTTACCTAAAAGCATAACTAAGAAACACATACTCATTAACAAAAATCCATTGATAGTTGAAACCAAACTTCAATTATAGCTAAACGCTTGCCTCAAACTTTTCTTACTCCTGACCTAAAACCCTTTACCCAAACATTTCTCTAAATTCATGACATTAAATTAAGATTTAGCCAATTTCAACCTAAATTGCTAACATGTATAGAAAAAATAGCTTAATTCTCACCTCCAAGTTCTTCATGATTGCCCTTCTCTTATAGTGTGTAAACGCACTCGACTGACAGAATGACAACATAATCAAGTGGATCATCTTGAGGTGGCAAATCATTGTTTTTTTCCATGATGTGCCCTTGTTCGGCCAAGCTAAAACACAAAAAATTCCGACAATTAATGTATAGAACAATAATATAAACATTAAATACAAAAATTAATAAAATATGTTTAAAGCCTTACACTCAAAAGAAACAACAACGACAATGGAAAAATAAATAAACCTATGGTACCAACTTCATAGGCTCTTGAGTGTGGATAAGAAAAACCTTTCAAACCTTTATTATTTCTCCTAGCTTTTTATGTAACTTATGGTGATGAGGGAAAGTCTCCCAAAGACAAAGACAAAGTCGATTGGAATGGTGGCATCAAAGTTACAGATAATTGTCATCAAGTATCTAGTCGAACTACATTATCCCCTACATGGGGTGGTAACTATTGGAGTTTTGTCAAACAATCCATTGAAGGGGATGCTTTTGGTGGTAATTTGTACCTTGAGGGAAGCACTAGATTTGATACTAGATTATTTGCATAAGAAGTAGAGATAATGGATTTAGACAGATTTAGGTCATCAATATGATGAATACCCCATGTCTTGTGTAAGGTGGATTCTAATATCAAAGACTATTGGTTAGCCTATGCTACGCAATGATGAAAATAAAAAACAATAAATGTGTTGAACTTAAAACAATTTTTTCAGCCAGTTAAGGGCTTATGTCAAAGTTAGTCATGAATCAAACAAGCACTTGGAAGTGACATTATCCAGCTAGAAGGGCGACCATATAAAGAAGAATTAAAGCTATAAGTTGTAGTGGTCTCAGAACTGACTTTACACAACTGGAAGGGATACCAATATAAAGGAGAAATAAAGCTAGAAGTTGTAGCAAACTCAACATCATAAGAGGAACAAAATAGACGCACATCACACGGCTCAATTTTATTAGCGAGACAAAATCTAACAGTATAATTGCAATAGAAGAATAAGGAGGGCATCTAAAACAACATAAAATAAAATTGTAAAACTATACTTTGTCGGGGTCTTTATATGAGGTACAAACAATGCCAAACTTCTTTTCTTTCTCAAGGATTTCTCGAATGGGGTAATGTGCAGCAGTCATGCATAGATTCTAAAAACACAAGTCAGTAAAAATTATGCAATTACTTCCAACCACTTATAATATTTAGAAAACATATCATTATCAACCATACCTTCAGATCACTTCCTGAATATCCATCGGTCATAGTGGAAAGAGATTCCATGCCCATGCCTAGAGCCAACTCTTCTTTTGCCAAAATTACTTTCAGAATCTTCTCTCTATTTGATGCATCAGGTAAGTTAACTATTAACCTACAATAATACAACATCCAAATGAATCACCAACGGTAATCATTAATCAAAGAAATCTAATGGTCACACATACCTCATCAATGGATATAACATTGGGAGCTATTTTACTTAGCTTTCTAATGAAAAAACGGCTTTTACATATTTCTCTCCTTCACCAAACCACTGAAAGCAGGAGAATAACATTTAGCCTTGAGAATCATATGTTACACCTAAAAAATTCCTACATGTCTCAAATTAAATGATACATACAATTTCTTGAAAGAACAAGAACTCTTCTTGTCTACAAGCTTTAGGTTCTACTCATTACTCACGGCACAAATTTGGATATATCATCCAGATACCTGTCTCACCTAGTTTTATGGTCATCTATAATATCTCATCACACGATACTATGCTTACCGGAACAAAACCTTGTTTTCCATTGGAGGATATTGTGTACTCAAATATACATGTGTAGATGCATCTCTTCTCTTTTGTTCTATCTATCCTCTTGTTTCTAAATTTCAATTGAATGCAAAATGTTACCACTTGCCACTCCTAAACCATGCAAAGGAAATTTCATATGTCAATGATGATTTACAACTGTCCACTCATCAAATTTTGAACATGTCAATCAGAGAGTTAAAAAGGCATAACTCAAAGAGGAATGAATAAAAAAAATACTATAGATCAAGCCTACACAATAAGGCATTCAATTTTGCAGTCTCAAATTTTGTAGTGAGTAAATTAATAAATATTTCCAATAATTCCTTACAGTACAAATGAATTAGACATACATGTTGACAAATTGAACAAAGCCACATTGTTTGCATACAAACATTTAGACATACAGGGGCAGAGTAGAGGTGCATGACTGGTCAGGAAGGGAAACATACTTAGTACTTATTGTGGCGACAACGGTGGATTTCGACGCGGTATCATACATGATGAACGCAAATTTTCCAATGAGATCTCCCAACTTAGTTCACAAGCCTACAAAGCAAAGAACTAACCATATTTAGTTCAGAACATTTTGCATTGAAACATTGCCGTAAATGTTATTGTATCATATACAAAACAAAGAGAAAACTGCACTTGACAACATCATACTCAAAAGTATCTCCAATAAACATTCTAGCAACAATATGCACTAAATCTAAAGCGTTTTCAGATGTAGATGTATAAATGCATGCCTGAAATCTATGGCAAGCAGCCAAACCATAGTCACAAGAATCGGGGTCTACTCCGCGATCCACGTATAAGGGTCGGTGTTCTGGTTCGAGGGTCGAGGTCGACGCGGGTCTCCATTCCAAAACATTGTGGATCATCGTCCCAATGCCTACCGCCAGTTCCGGTTCCATTCCGACCGCCTGTGGCCCACCGTGGTAGCCGCAAGGGCACCGCCGTGGAGGTTGAAGGGCGCCACCGCGCCGGCCGCCGGGCTTCTGCAAGGATGCCGCCAACACCATCATCTGGATCTACGCTGAGCTCGCACCATCGTCATCTGGATCCGACTCACGCTGCCACTAGAAGGGGAAGTGAGGGAGAGGAAGGGTGGGGGAGAGAGGGACCGGGGCTGGAAGGGTTGGGGAGAGAGGCGGCGGGCTGGATTGCTAGAAGGGTGGGGGAGAGAGGCGGCGGAAGGGTGGGGAAAGAGAGAGAGGGAGGAGTGAAGGGTTAGAAATAAGAAACCCTAATGGGCTTTTAAATGGGCTGTGCATAAATTGACTATTTGCATATTTTATAAATATAGTATTACCTTAACTTTAAATATAATATTATCTTTATTATATATTATTAACCAATTAATAGTGAACCAAAATATTTTGGATCACGTAGCTATCTATTTGGTTCGATCCAGGGTCATCGACCCAAACATCTATGGATCACGAACCAAATATAAGATTCACGTTCCATATAGGTAGACCCCCCTCATACCTCGACCCGCGACCCCGTTCCTTGACCCCAATGACCCGGGAACATTGTGACTATGAGCCAAACACAATTCCTAACTTTCATGTCGCAGAAGTGGTACATTGCATAATAACATGGGTTTAGAAAACAAAAGGTCACATTCTTTAAGAGAATTAATCACTTATCACTTACAGTTCATGAGGCCAGTCAACCACTACTTCCAACAAACACTAATTAACGCCCGCTAAGACAGAGCATACACATAACAAGAAATGAGGTAATGGAGGCCTCTAAATATCTAGGATAAAAAACACTAAACCTATTTTAGGCTCTTAACATAACTTTTTCTGATTGGTGCTTCTTGATTGTTTCAAAGCAATATCTAGTTAAGAATATATGTGAATCTTGTCAACTTATTATTCAAAGTGCTTGAATGTCTTAAAGTGGACTATTTAAAAGAAAAAAAACAAGGCAGTTGTAATTGTTCTCTTACAACAAGTCATTACAAAATGCGAAATCATGATGAGTATTGATCCATCATGTAAACAAAGATGATTAAAGTGTCATGCCAATCCACCAATAAAAGAAATGTAAACAAGGTGTTCAAGTATTTTGAAGTCATTTCCCAAGTGAGAACAAGTTGTGCCAAAAGTAGGGGGGTTGCACTACTCACATATTCATATACCCTTATTCTATAGCATTATGGGATCAGAATCACCTCAAAGCATTGGTACTAGAACAGCTAAACTGCGGTCGAAAAGCATATTAGGATATACAAATAATCTTGAGTAAACTCATAAATTCTCCCATATGGCATCAAATGATTAGACAAATAGCCATATTCCGAGGAAATTCTGAAAGCAACAGAATATTTCCAAGCATATACAGGGAAAACCACACCCTCTAATGCTCACCTCCATCTTAGAGACCACTTCAAGATGCTCCTCCACCCATCATCCACTGTTGCGCCCCTCCGCTAATTCTTGAATGGTACAAACACAACATAACGAGGTGTGCTCATGAATCAGGAAAGCCTCGATAACACTAGCAATGAAGTTGCAGCCATATCCCAGCAAATCTCTGCAACTGGGTCATAAACCAATGAGAAGATAAAATCAGAAATCTAGGGGAGTCACAAAATCAAAGGATTCGATCAATTGTTATTCACCTCTCGCAAAAGGAAAATCGTGCCGCCTTCAAACACTTCCGCGAGAATGCGCAACAAAACCTTGAATCACCAAAACCTATACATCCACCAATCCCACCCCACCCGATCTGTAATCCGCATGGGGAAGAATAATACTCACAATTATCTTCTTCTTAGTCATTAAACAATTGCACGAGACGGTGTTTGACGTGGTGGCCGGAGAAGGGGAGGAGCAGCGGAAAAATTGGGGGCGCTAGGGTTTCGAAATTATCAAGGTGGTCGATTGGTGCAGGCCAAGGGGAGGGGCAACGGGGATGGTGGCTTGGGAGAAGGAGCGTCGATGGCGATGATGATGACCGAGGGGATGTCAGCCTAGGGGGAGCATCGATGGAGGCATTGAGGGGGCGGTTGGAGGCACCGGCTAGAGGTGGCTAGAGGGGATAGCAGCCTAGGGGGAGGATGGGGATGGGGGCCTAGGGGGAGGGAGCGCGGGTGGAGGCATCGAGGAGGGCGGCTGGAGGTGGCTGGATGGAATGGCGGCCTAGGGGAGGAGGGGATGGTAGTCTAGGTGAGGGAGCATCGATGGAGGCATCAAGGGGGCGGTTGGAGGCGCCGACTAGAGGTTACAGGGGGTATGCAGCGTGGGAAAGGGGGATTAGGGTTAAGCGGGGATCCAACGGCTCAGATCATACATTGAATGCTGAATGGCTAAGATTTGCTCCATGGTAGGTTATGGGAGAGTAAACATCTTCCACTTATATAGTAGAGTGATTGGATATTTGGTTGGGTGACCTTTGGAGGTCCTCTCACCCACCATATATAGTGTGGGGAGTAAGGCTATGAGTAGGGGAACATATCCCTATTCAGTTTCTATTTTCAAGAGATTACAAACAGACACTTCCTTATCTCTACATTATTTCCTAATTATAAGAATAGCATTCATGGTATATATCAACATAACATATTTATACTTGCCAATTTGAGGCCTTGATAGGAGACAATACATAGCGCGGGTGGAGGGAGGTGCACCTCATCGAGGAAGGACATGGTCACCATTTTAGCATAGCATTAGCATGGGTGCATTCATTTTAACCTTTTTGGCATGAATATTAATTTATCTTATTAATCATTTACGTTCAAGACATTTATTATCTTTTAATTTTTATCATGACGTTAGCATGTGCTTAAAGTCATATTGGATATTATCGATGGAGCGATGTATGCATTTTCTGCTACTAGACTGATCCCTGATATGTATGACAACTGGTTCCTGTTTACCCTTCTAATGGTTCAGAAAGTGTTCTACTGGAAGTTGTTAATTGTGTCCATTTGTCGCAGTTCCAAATGTTAAGGCAACAATTACAATTTTCCATGACATTTCCATGCTTTGTTTGTTACCTTTGAACTCTTCCTATGTTTCTATTCTTGCTAATACTTATACTGACAAATACTCTGGTTATGCTCATATTTTTAATGAGTTTGTTGACGTGTTAGCTTAAATGAGCACTTTTCATAAGATCAAAATTAAATCTAATTAAGTTTCTCCATCACGTCAATCTCTTTATATTTTCATTCGGATTTTGTACTTGTAACTCAAACCAAAATAAATAAGAATCCTAGTTTTTGAAATAGAATATTTTTAAAGTTTATTTAATTGACTGAATTTTTTAAAGTACAACACATTTATTATTTTTTGATTTTCACTGTTGCGTAGCACGGGCTAACTACTAGTAAGTATGAGTGTGACAAAAATCAAGGAGGCCATGGCAGATGGCTGTGGAGGCCTAAGTCCAACCCACTAGACCCAAACAGCCACCACCTCGTTGTCGTAAAAAGTTGCTATTTCGACAATCTAAAATTGGATATTTTATTTATAATGACATTATTAAGGGTGTGTTTAATTGAGTTGTAGATTCTAAAAAGCTCTTATGAGCTGTGAGCTATGAAAAAACTGTTGTGAGCTGTGAGCTGTAGAAAAACTGAGAAGTTGTTTAGTTGTAATAGTTGTGGATCTATATTTTGATAGTTCATGTTGTTTAGTTACATTATTAATATGTAATTTTACATGTAAATCACTTTAATCATGAAATTTTGTAATGTTTATATTAAAATTATATATTTTTAAATTACATTAAAATGATATATTTTACTAAAATTTCATTGTTTTAAATTTTATATGAACTGATATGTTTTAATAGCATGGTAGGTAATATTCATCCAAAATTGAACTGAGAAGCTGAGAAATCTGGGTTATACCGGCTTTCAAATTTGTACTACAAGAATTTGATGATTCTGAAAAAAACTCAATGACCAAAAGAGCTGTTTGGTTCGGATTCTAACTTCTGAAGCAAGCTAGTTTAAAAATCCGAACCAAATATACTCTAAGATTAATACCTAAAATCACCTAAATCAATGAAAATATGTTCTAAAAATAGCAAATCTCCCTCGTCGTCGTCGAAGCCCCAAACCAAAGCAACCAAACCACCGGTAGGTTTGCTTCCGATCCGGATCCCGGTGTGCCGCCACCGCCGCGATGGCCCGCGCCTCCGCCGGTGCCGGAGTAGAAAGGACGCTTTTTTCCCTCATCCTACTCGTCGCGGCAGCTTCGGGCGCGCGCCTTCCGGCCCGCGGCGGGGGCGCAGGCATCCGGGCGCAGCAGCAGACGCGCGGGGGAGCGTCGGGCACGGCGGTGTTCGCGCTGGGCAGCTTCTGGAGGTCGGAGGCCTCGTTCGGGTGCCTCCCCGGCGTCATCCGCACCTCCGTCGGCTACGCCGGCGGCTCCAAGGCCTTCCCTCAGTACCGCAACCTCGCCGACCACGCCGAGTGCGTCAAGGTGCGGAGCTAGCTCTCTTCTCCCTCCATGTGACGAACCAGCAAAATGATTAGTTCCATGACCATTTCATATTTGAAAGCTAAACGAGAAATTACTTGGCAATTATCCTTCTGCCGGGATCTGCCTAGTGTGTTTGCATAATTGTTGGGTTCCAAGTTCCAACGCCAATGATTGTTCTAAAATTCACACTCTGATTTGCTTCATGTGAAGCTCTGTGGTTGAAGCATTGAATCAATCGGAAATGTTCGTCCTTGGGGCACTTCATTGTGCTGCACTTTGTATGCCGGTACTAAAGACTTAATTTTTCGGGAAATTTGAGGATTTGCCACTAAAAAGTTTGTATACTTTAATTATTTGCCACTTGTGTAGTGAGTGTATGACAGTGGGCCAAAGTGGTAAATAATTGAAGCCCATTTTTAGGAGTGGCAAATCCTCAAATATTCCTAATTTTTCTAGCATATACCATTTTCTTGATGGGCCAGTAACTACTAAGAGCACAAGAGAGTGTATCAACGACGGGGATCAGCGGGTGTCGGGGGAGCGGTGGGGAAGAAGTGGCGCGGTTCTGTGCGATGCTTAGGAAGAAGGGTGTCTACACCAGGCTTCAAAGGAACGGTGACCCTTTGCGATTGATCGACGCTGGCTGCCCCATCCAGCCAAATTTGAGGGATGAGTTCATCCAGCATATTTAGGGAATATTCCCTTCAAGGGCGGCCCTTGCCGCTCTTGAAACTCAACCAAACATTTCAAAAAACTGGACGGTCATCTCCCATCTAGGGAAAGTCGCCCAGCCAAACTCACCATAAGTGTTTCCTGAGAGAAGATGATTGACACTGCCTACTGATTACTGCTCTCTGTTGATCCATTTAGGTTGAATACGATCCCCGGTTGATTCAGTACCAGCAGCTTCTGGATGTCTTCTGGGCAAGTCATGATCCGCGCGAGGTCTTCGGGCAAGGACCAGATGTTGGCAATCAGTACAGGTGCTTGAGTTTTCCAAACTTAATCCCTTTATGTAGTATGTACAATGAATCTTTTTGTTCATAGTTTGTCATGGTCTCACCTTATCTACTAAGGTTGTGATTATGCTTCTATCGGCTTATAAGAACAATGAATCTTTTTGTTCATAGTTTGTCATGGTCACATTATCTACTAAGGTTGCGATTATGCTTCTATCGTCTTATAAGAACAATGAATCTTTTTGTTCATAGTTTGTCATGGTCACATTATCTACTAAGGTTGCGATTATGCTTCTATCGGCTTATAAGAACAATGAATCTTTTTGTTCATAGTTTGTCATGGTCACATACTCACATTATGTACTAAGGTTGTGATTATACTTCTATCGGCTTATAAGAACTTCCGTAGCAACATTAAGCATATGCTGATAGGCTGTTTGATATTTTGATAACAAAGCAATTATCTCTCCACTTATGAATCTTTTACTGCTTTACCAAACTGAGTGTGAACTGAAAGGTGCACATTTCATTTCATGGCCGAATGTTCAAATACCTGTTTATCCTGCTGTTCCAAACAAGTACCTATATGTACATATTGTCGCCATCATGGCTAAGGGGGTGTTTGGTTCTATGGACTAAAATTTAGTCCGTGTCACATCAGATGTTTAGACATCAAATTGAAGGACTAAAAATAAACTAATTATAAAAAAAATGTAGAATCGGAGGAAAATTTGTGAGACGAAATTATTAAGCCTAATTAATCCATGATTAGCAAATGTTTACTGTAGCATCACATTGTCAAATCATGACGTAATTACGCTTATTAAATTCGTCTCGCAAATAATCCACCGAACATAAATGAGTTTTGTAAATAATCTACATTTAATACTCTAAAATAGTATATCTAAACATTCGATATGACAGGGACTAAAATTTAGTCCCTCAAACCAAACACCCCCTAAACATAATTTGTGAGCGAACGTTGTAACTTGTAACTGTCAGTCTGTCATCCAGGCTGAGCTGACTTGATAGGATCCTACTGTCAAGTGTTGGTTTCAATGCTTGCCTCAATTTTGTGGTCACAGATCCATCATCTTCACAAATGGAACAATGGAAGCTAGATTGGCTGCTGTTAGTAAAGAAAAGGAACAAGCCAAGGATCGGCACAGTGTTATTACCACACAGATCCAACCAATGGGGACATTTTACCCGGCTGAACCAGAACATCAGGTAGCAATCCCATCTGACGATCTGAATTCTGCACGATCGTTCTATGTTTCATTTCCGCTAGTCAGATGTCTATATTGTGTAAGAGAGAACCTTATTTTTCAATAGGGTATTTGCATAAAATTCATGTTTCTGCATGATTTTTTAGAAATCATGGGTTTTTATATAAAATTCGTACATCCACGTAAAATAAAGAAATTAAAAAACTGTAATGCAAAAATATATTTTTTATTTTTTCCTTCTTTTTTATTTTGCTTTTCTTTTCTTTTTCTTCTTTTTCTTCATTCTCACACTTGCATGCGGAGGTTGCAACAGAAGTTGCGCGCCAGGCACTCCAGGTGAGCTGCGCGTGGACGAGCCGGGCACTGCACATGCCGGTTTTTAGCACAAGTTTTGGCTGGTTTTTTATGGGATGTGAGAAACACTGCAGACGAAGTAGCCGCATTATATTAGTTAAGATGTAGTTACTCTTTGCCCTTATTCAAGTTAATTTTGGTGCTAGAAATTTGAGCTGAAGCGCAAGCCGCAGCTTCTGCAACTGATTGGGAGCCTGCCTGAGGAGGAGCTCCTGTCCTCAACACTAGCTGCAAGGTTGAATGCATACGCCGCCGAACTCTGCACCACAAAAACCCAGAAGATGATAGGCTCCAAGATTGATGATATTGCAAAGAAAGGATGGCCCATCCTGAGGGATATTTAGCTCATTCTGTTCATGGTTTTTAGCTGGTTATTGTTCCAGCACAGACACACACAAAAGTTGCATGGTTTTCAGTGTTCATAGCATCCTCTGCTCGGTTGAGATTCTTTCCGATAGAATCTGCATGTATCTCCAGATCTCTGACCTGAATTCATGGCCGGATCATGCTCAAGTTGTAAATTGAGACACTGCGATGACCAGCTACAAATTAAACATGACTTTTTTTTTTCATTTTGGGATGAAAACATGACCTTTTTTTAACATGAGACTATTTTGTTGCAACCACACAGGTAAGCAGACACTGCGAGCATTATGTACACATGCTCCATGAAGAGGAGATTATTTGGCGAGGGGGCTGTTCCTCAAAAACATTCTGAACATTCAAAAAGGCACAAGTGCCAAGTATCACTCCAGTTAGGGCTGCTGCTTGACTCGTTTTGAGTTGGTTCTGGCCAGAGCATTGCATATCTCCCTCTTTCTTTTCGCGTTTTCATCAGTCCTGCCAGAAACGATGTTGGTCTGTCGCTCCAACGCTTCCCTCACAAAGAATTTCAGCCTCCAGAGGGTTGTCTCGCTCTGCGTCGACACAGGAAGCATTGTTAGAACGACAGGAAGCGTCGTTAGAACGAAACAAAACAACCAAAATCCTACACATTCAGGTAAAGGGTTATGGTATCTCATATGGAATCACCTGAGCATCCATATCAAGGTCCACTTCGTCTGCTGTAGTTTGGAAAGTAGGGTTGTCTTGTGCAACCATCTCTAGTGCCTTGTTAAGATCATCTGGAGACAAGTGGCAGAGACCTGCACCCAGTTTTCTTTTCTCATCTGTAGTCATTTTCCTGCAATATAAAGTTTTTGGCAACATACCATATGCATGAGTTGACAGCGGTTGTGACATCAAATAGAAGAGTATTAAATCTACAGGGCAACATATGAACATTTGTAACAAGTACCTGCATCTCTGGACCACCATTTGCCGGAGCTCCTCCAACTGCTTATTGATCTCAATCAGCTGGAATAAGAAACCAAAGAGAAAACACTGAATATCTAACAGAAGCTCAAGAGTATTAGCAGTACAAGGAAATGCAAAGCAGGAGGGGTTTCACGCATGTTGTGTGTTCGACTTCTAGAAAGATCACCAAAAGGTACATCATGGTTCAGTATATGCAACTACAAAGTTGTTCCAGTTGGCCACATCTCTTAGTCAAGAACTGAATCCATACTGGCACATCTTTATAGACATAGAGAAATGAACCATAACAGAACACATTTATGTAAGGCCTGAGTGATTTCTTTGTAGTTCATAACTTCATATACTGAACAAGAGTCAAGTCAGTAAAGGGCTGTTTGTTTGAGTGATTAAATTTGCCTATGGTTGCCATGATTTTTGGCTAACTTGCAAGGTTTGGCTAGCAAAATTGAAGACACTTTAGCTAGAGGCAACCTTGCCACACTTTTGTGTCCATGACATGTAGGACCAAGGTGAAAGGAAGGGAATCTTGCCACAAGTGGGGCTCAGAACCAAACAAGTCCCTAAGTCAAGCTTACCTAACATGAGGTGTGGGCGTGTGACAAGATGAGGCAATGTTTGGCTATGAGCAAAACAGCCCCTACATTTTTCTTTGTGAAACAAGTGGCCAATAAAGCTATGATCAATATCCTAAAAATAAAAAATTACAATCTATGATAAGCATACCTCATTATCAGTATCTTTTGCTAATTTAGCAAAAGCTTCTTCTGGAGAAGTCTTTGTGCTTGGAACACCATTCACGTCTTCGTCCTTTTGTTTCCTTTCCTAAAATGAAAAGTTCCAGCTTATTGTTGTCAAAGGCTAAGTGACCCATATCCACACACCCCAAAAATATCATATGACTACAAACATTCACCTCATTTTCAACTTTAGGGAGAAGCTGGAGCCATTTCTCTTCAAATTTCTCAAGAAGTGATTTGGCCATTATATGAACATCATGTTGTTCATCATTGTACTTCATTGCATTGGCAAAAATTAACCTAACATCAGCATATATTTCTCGTACATTGTTGTACTTGGTCTCATCTTTCCCTTCCATTTTGTTTTGGATGGTTGAAAAGTCCATTGGTTTGGTGATGATCTGTAAATAAGACAATTGAAGGTATGAAGATCAACACAAAGTCGCTTCAGGGAGACATAACTTTTAAGTACTAAATGTCCCAATCAAGACTGCTTGATAAGGACACAGTAATAAATGTCTCCAAAAAAGCACCTCTGATATTAGATCCTTATCTATACTAATGGGGATCTCTCCTACAAGTCCCCACGTAAAATATTAATCCTTTTAGGCAAAAAAAGGCTAAAAATTCCCACATAAATTGAAGAAATGAAAAAAAAAAGAAACCCGCACATTAATGCAAAGAAAAGATCTTGAGCATTCATCTAAGAAACCTATGGATGAGATCTCCTCCTACAATGGAATAGATGGATCTGTAATAGGAAACAGCAAAAAAGAGGTGGAAACGAGCTCCGTCGACACATACATGAACACAATGATTTCAGATCGTCTAGTCAACACTAGTTGTAGGGCTGACTAATCGATTAGTCATGACTAAGCACGACTAATCGTAGATTAGTCATTGCACTGCACAAAGATAAGAATTTAGCATGTCGTGTGTGAGTGTCTTTGTTATGCTCTTGTGCTGCTCTCTCACATGTTCTCTTTTTCTGACATCTCTTAGTGCATCCCGTGACTCCCATCTTTCTCTCTTTCATTCTCTCATTCTCTCTCAAATTCCTCTTTTCTCGGGAAGAAAGCAAGCAAGCAGAAACCAGAAAGCAGCCAGCGGCATGCGCTCGACATGCCCGATGCGGCTACTCAGGGTGAACTCAGGCAGCGGCGGCGTGGACCCAGCCAGTGGCAGTGCAGATAGCGATGGGCGACAATGCCGATCCATAGCAACGGGTGACGGCGCAGATCCAGAGCGATGGGCGGTGGCGCAAGCAGCTAGATCCTGGTTTTCCCTCTCTCCTATCACCCACCAGAGTCGCCCTCTCTTTCCCTCTCTCCTGTTCTCGCGCATGCTGCTGCTTTTCTCCCCGCGCGCTGCCGCTTTTCTTTTGTGTGTCCTGCCGCTTTTCTACCGTGCACGCAAAGCTGCTTTTATGCTGCGTGCTCACTGCTTTCCTGCGCACACAACGCTGCTTTTCTGCCACGCGTTCGCTACTTCCGCCCACCCGCCATACGAATTTTCAAGGGCCTAAACTAGTCGGCCATCTATTAGTCAGCCGACTAATCGTGATTAGTCGCGACTAATCGGCCGATCAGAAAACTAGTCATGCATCCAGAGCTGATCGCTTCAAAATTTCTGATCAGGCCGACTAATCACGATTAGTGAGCCGACTTGTAATCACTGCATGAACATGTTAGGCATATGATATGATGGACGGACCTGAAATTATTTTCTACATATATAAAATCAAATGCTAAAGTGAATTAAAATTAAGGAATAACGAATAAGCATATGAAATTACATTTGTAACTAAGATAAGATAAGTCATCGAAACCATTATCTGTGCGCTTGCCTTCAGATAAGTATACCATGAAAGTTAAATTGATTTTTAGAAATAAAGTAAGCAGAAACCATGTTAGAATGGAATATTTTGATTTATACTATTTACTGTGGACTATAAGATATAGTTAACTGTTAGTCTGTTACACATATTCAAACTGGAAGAAATATAGAAAATATATTTAATTCTCTGATTATAAGTTGTGCATGGTTCTTTAAGAATAATAAGTGGAAATGGGCACCCAAACTTTGAACGCGCTAGGTAGATAATCTGTTATATATAATTACTAGCCCGTGAAGGTGAATACTGCATACGTTGATGACTAGTTCATCTAATCAGTTATCAACAAATAAAATAGATGTCACAAAAAAACCACTAAACTAAGATGCATCTAATCAGTTATCAAAGATATTGCAAAACACATATTGCTAAATATCAACGGTCCCATCCATAAGCCACTGGGATCGATGGTCAGTGCTGCATTTCACAATTCACAGTCCCGCATCATGGGTAGCGTGCAATCTTAGTTCATTACCAGTATGTGGTAGGGTCTCAAGTTGAATGTGGGAGGGAAAAGAGAAGAAGAGGGCCACTCCACTAGCAATACAAGATCAAATGTGCCAGCAGTATTACCTTGTAATAGTCATCAAGTTGAAGACCTACAACGTCTACCGGCTTCAGAAATGGCTCTGCCCATTCATGAGATGTGATCTGGAAGAAAAGGAAATCAAGCAGAATACTGAGTTCATATCATGTGTATTACTGTATTTCATATTTTCATTTGGAAAACTACTTGTGTGTTTTGATTTACAGGTTTCAACTACAATCAATCAATATGAATTTGTGAGGAATCTAGCAAACAAGACCATAAATTTACCAGAATATCATCAAGCTAGATATATCAGATTATAATGGATAGATTGTACCTTGAAGTATATTCACTTGCTAAAATGATCTCATCAAAAACACTTCTGAAAATGCTCCTCTTATTTTGCTATATTTGATTCCATGTATCACGAATAGAAAAATGGACTACCAAGAGCAGCATGAATTAATTTGCAAGTCTGTGCATGCTTATGAAGCAAAAATAGACTCAAAACTAACAGTGGAATCTTATTTATCAGTGGAAAGGAATATTTCTAGGTTTTCATATTTTTTAGTTAGATCTATCAGGTTCACTAGCCATGTACTTGTCTGAAATTAACATGCAAACGGCAAACATTGGCACCACGCTCACTTTCTGAAGCATGACCAGGGCACACAAAATACAGAGTATCTACGCCAGCAAGCACAAACAACATAAATCGATGCATAGATGGTTAAGGTTCCAGCCACAGTTCAGAAAAGATACCTGGCGGACGATGACGCCAAACTGGCGCATAAGATCAGGCATCCCTTTGGAGTGACCACAATCCTTTCTGCTACTGGCAGCCTTCCGGCCACCGCTGCAATGTTTCTTGCCGTCGTAGAATCCCACCACCTCATTCACCCTCTTCTCCAGCTGCAACAATTCACAACAATCTCCAGTGTGAGATCGCTCCACCCCCAATCCTCCGGCAAAAGAACACAGATCACACGCAAGTACTGTACCGGCGCGCATGCTCTCTATCCCTCGCCAAAATCCCCAAAATCGCATACTACAGCGAAGCGAGATAGGACTCGGAACCCTAAAACAGCATGCTAGTATGCTACTGCGAAGCGACTAGCGAGATAGCACTTCCCCTGCAGAATCTCGCGCATAAGGACGAAGCGAGACGGAGCGCTACAGGTTGGTTGGGGGTGGGGGGGGCATTACCAGGTCGGTCTTGGAGACGAGTTCATCGACCTGGCGCCGGAACGCGTCCACCTCCGCCGCCGGGGCCCTCACCTCGGCCGTCTCCGTCGCCGCGATACGCCTCCCTCCCTCCACCGCCGGTGGGACGCCGCCTCCCGGCACCATCTAGACGCGTCTCCCCTCTAGGCGGCCGTGCCCGCTCGAGCTCGACGCGGATCCCTTCTTCCACTTTGCCCCCCTTCGCTCGCTCCTTTCTTCCTTTCGACCCCTGCGGGCGAGGTGGAAGTGGGCCAAGATTGGGCCTAGTGGGCCGAGATTGGGCCGAGTGGGCCGAGATTGGGCCTAATGATATGATGCTTCCTTCGTTTAGTATGGGCCGACAAAAAGTTAAAGTTGTTTTTTTGTTTGTTTTTTCAGACCAACCTAAACTAAAACAAATAGGTTTTGAGGTCAGTTAGTTTTTTTAAAAAAAGTATTAGTTTTTTAAGTACAAATTGAAAGTTAGGGACCAACTTTCACAACTTTTCGATTCAACTTTGAACGAAAATTATCCACCGTATCATTACAACATATAGCGGTTCATGTAAATTTTGAAAAGGTGATTTTTTAATAAAATATATTATTTTAGTATAATTAAAAATGTATAACTTTAGTATAAACATTACAGAAATTATCTCTTCATGTATCTCCTGATATATGATTAGGGATGGCAATCGGATTTAGCGGATATTAATAATGCACATCCATACACGTACCCGTTTATCCGATAGGTAAAAATCTCATCACTCGCCTTATACCCACGAGTATACCCATTTACTCGTGAGGCGGGCAAACAGAATGAAGGAGGTGCACCGCACGTAGACGCGGTCAAAGCTAGCATAAGGCGGTGGGTAGCGCAGGGAGAGATGCCCGGGGCGGCGTCGCGTCGTGCGTGGGAAGACGACGTAGGCAAGCATGATGCGGAACGTCGGCGCAGGGAGACGCATGGAGCAACGCTCGAGACGCCGACGCTGGGCGGCGCTAGACGCTTGCCTGGGTGTCCGGACAAATGTTGGAGTTGCATATCTAGACTCTGGAGAGAACGAGAGATAAGGATAGTGGGGACGGAGGTGGGAAGAAAGAGATGAGTTAGGGTTTAGTATTTATTTTTATACTAAAGATAATCGGGTAAACATGTGAGCAAGTATAGGTAGTTAATATCTGCATCCGTATCTATTTATGCATCTAATATAATATCAAAAATATACTCGGTCTTAACGGGATTTTAAATGGAGAGATTTGAAAATTTGTCATTTTTAAGAAGTGATTTTGTATTTTTTTTTCATCCGGACTCATCGTCATTGAGGTCCTACATATCAGTCTCTGACATCATAATCAAAGTGCACGTATTAAGATAAGTAAATTATCTTTTTTTATTTTACATGCGAGTAAACATTTAATTGGAAGTTACGATGAGTCATTTCGTTAAACACACATTAACGGTACACACCTCCATCGATTTCTCCGCCTCGTCTTCTCACCACCGAGCTTATGTGTTGTTGATCTCCTACCACCGCTCATGCTCTGCCTGCTACTTGCGAGTAGGACAAGATAAAAGAATTACTACTCCTTACAATCAATCTCATCACATTTGTCTTCTAAGTTGTCGCATCTCATCCCACTAACTTAAAAAAAGTCTTGTTTGTTACCCCTCTCTATTGTTTAAGGCCCCGTTTGGTATCCGAACGCTAAAGTTTAGCTCATGTTTGGTACCCAGCGTCTAAAATTTAGCCTACTTTAGCCTCTGTCATATTAGATACGAGAATACTAATTAGAATCTGTCAGATGTTCGAATACTAATTAGAATGATTAAATATAAATTAATTGTAAAACTAATTATATAACCCTTAGACTAATTCACGAGATGAATCAATTAAACCTAATTAATTCATAATTTGACAATAATATGCTAAAGTAAAAATATGCTAATGATAAATTAATTAAATATAATAGATTTGTCTCGCAAATTAGTCTAGAATTAGTCAGAGATTTTACAATTAGTTTTATAATTAGCTCATATTTAGTATCTAAACATTCAATTTGATAAGAGACTAAATTTTAGCCTTATCATCCAAATGGCCCTTAAGTATGGCATGACTAAATGATGTGCAACTGGTACTTCAATCGCCGTGCACTTGCATTTTCATGGCATGTTTAGATTGCAGATGGTAAGAAAAATGAAAGGCGTCCAAATCAGTGAGAGCTTGGATCTGTTGAACAGCGTCGGTGTCTGGACCTGTCAGCTTGTGTCACCAACTGACACGAACAAGAACATAACAGCTCGTCCAGAAAACCACTTCAGTTCGTATCATGCCACAATCCTCCCTCTCCAGCAGTGCTGTTACCGGTTCAGTTTAGGGCTTTCTTGGAACAGAGTAGTTTCAAAGAAATTTCGGAAGGTCTAATTCAATTCATATAAAAATCCTGTAAAATTCATGCGTTCCGAAAACCAAAAAAACGCAATGGTTAGCTTAAAAACCACGGTTTTTTTTCCGTGGCATCCTCTCCCTTTCCTTCCTGTTCTTGTCGATGGGTCCATGGAAGTTATAGTTCTGGGACTGGTAGTCCCTACACGGCATGCCACTATTCAACGGGGAGACAAAGTCAGGCTGCTCATGACAAAGGTAGGTTGAATGAGGTCCATCGATCACATGTGTTCAGAAAGAAAAGTGTATTGATCATGGAACCCCAAACCTCAGCTGATTTCAGATCAGAGTAAGTTTGGTAGATGCAGCAATATGGATCACCAGTTTAGTGGCACAAGAGTGATAGATTTGATTTGAGGCCAAAGTGGTACATCGGTTTTCGTTTGGAAGTTTCATGTCGCCATAAATCTGCAGTTTTTGTCAACACAATTCATGAGGAACTGAGGAACGGAGATCAAACAGAAATTACAGATGAGTGAGCAATGGCTGAAAAAGTGGCACACAATTATCAAAATTCAAAACTGGGATCTTGCATTCATCAGCCATAGGCTCATTGAAGAACTATCCAAGCAGTGCTGATGCAAAGTACATCCACTGGGAACTATGCAAATAAACAGGAAAAAAACTAGCATATTAACAATAAGAAGTCCTCATTTCTCAAACTCAAACTCAACAGTTCAGGACTTAGTTTATTTAACACCACATTTTCAGATGAATGATGCTTTTCATGACTTCATCTTATTAGCCAAATATGATCATGGATTCATGGTAGAGTTTCAGAGTTATGTTCGGTGATGAAGATAGATTTATCACCTTCAGCAAAGAAACTTAATTTATGCAGGAAACGAAGAGAAGGCAATACAATGCTCACAATGCTTGTCCCTGAAGACCTGAAAACCATTCTATCAGAAGCATATATGACCTCTCTCCTACTTTTCTTGGAAAATTTGAAACTGGCAGATTGTTAACTTGTTTCCAATATTCCAGTCATCAACTTCAAGAATACAGACTTAGACTCACCAAGTCATTTACCTAGATCACACTATCACAGTCATGCAGATGAACAAATGAGGGCTTAAGTCCATGACTCCCATTGAACTACAGTCTACAGGCCAAGAGTTCAGTTCATTTTCTCAACCAAAGAATAATATGGACCAAAAGATTCACCTTTTCCAATTGTGCACTAACCACATGTTACAATCCACATTCTATGGTGCAGTGCCAGTAAGACAAATCTTCAATCATAACAAGACACACCTACTAATTTATTTGTAAATGGCACCGACTCGTTTATTATTGTCTGTTAAAAGGACACAACAATAGAACATAGTAAAAGCAATCAAAGGTACTATAGGATCAAATTGCAACACTCCTTATTCCTACCTCAAGGAAACAACAATAGTTAACTTGAGCCCACCTCTTCTGTGACGGCAACAATGTATCAGTTTATAGGTAATAATCCAAAGTCCAATCTCCAAGAACCAAGCAATGGTTGTCAATTCTATGGTTGCTGCTTGGGATCACGGTAACCGGCATCCACAAGGACCTTCTCCTTCTTGGCGAGCTCAATGTCATGATCAACCATCATCTCAACGAGCTGCTGGAAATTGACCTTGGGCTTCCACCCGAGCTCCGTCCTAGCCTTGGATGCATCCCCCTGGAGACTGTCCACCTCAGCTGGGCGGAAGTACTTCTTGTCGATGACCACATGGTCCTTCCAGTTGAGCCCTGCATAGCCGAAGGCGGCCTGGAGGAACTCCTCAACAGTGTGGGACTCCTCGGTGGCAACAACGTAGTCACCGGGCTTGTCCTGCTGCAGCATGCGCCACATTGCCTCGACGTAGTCCCCGGCAAAGCCCCAGTCCCGGGCGGCGGAGAGGTTGCCAAGGAAGACCTTGGTCTGGAGACCGACCTTGATGCGGCCGATGGCACGGGTGATCTTGCGGGTGACGAAGTTCTCGCCGCGGCGGGGCGACTCGTGGTTGAAGAGCACACCATTGCAGGCGAAGAGGCCGTAGGCCTCGCGGTAGTTGACGGTATACCAGTGTGCGGCGACCTTGGAGACGGCATAAGGCGAGCGCGGGTGGAAGGGGGTGTTCTCATTCTGCGGCGGCGGCGTGGAGCCGAACATCTCGGAGGAGCCCGCCTGGTAGTAGCGGATGGGCTTGCGGGCGAGGCGCACGGCCTCGAGGAGGCGGAGCGCGCCGGTGGCGGTGACGTCGGCGGTGTAGTCAGGCACCTCAAAGGAGACGGCGACGTGCGACTGCGCGGCGAGGTTGTAGACCTCGTCGGGGAGGATGTGGTCGAGCGCGCGGCGGAGCGAGGAGGCGTCGGCGAGGTCGGCGTAGTGGAGGCGCATCGGCGGGCGCGGCGTGGACGGCTGGGAGTGCGGGTCGTGGTAGATGTGGTCCAGCCGCTGCGTGTTGAAGTTGGAGGAGCGGCGGATGAGGCCGTGCACCTCGTACCCCTTCCCCAGCAGCAGCTCCGTCAGGTAGCTCCCGTCCTGCCCCGTGATGCCCGTCACCAGCGCCACCTTCCTCGCCGGCTCCAGCGACCGCGGCACCGCCGGGGCCTCGCCGTCGCCGGCGCCGGCGCCGCCGTTGGAGTGCTGCGCTGCCATTCCCGATCAGATCTGGTGGCTTGGGTGGGGACCAGAAAGAGACACACACGGCAGGAGACACGAAATTGGGCGAAGAGAGCCCGCCCGGGCAGGGAGTATTTGTAGGGCCCGCCTGCAACACGACCCCAACCCCTGCGAACTGAAGTGGCAAAGTCTTCAGATTTTTTAAAAAGTTTCTTGAATCTAAATCAAATAGTTTTTGCCCGGATTTCACAGCTTCCTAGTTTAATTTGGGGGATTTAATTATTTGCCACTCTTAACATATGAGTGACAATTTGTCACTCTGAGTCACTGACATATGGGGTCACCTGAGTCACTAACATGTCCATTAATTGACACAGGTTAAGAGTGGCAAATAGTTAAATTATCCATTCAATTTTGAATAAATATAACCTACCCTGCCTTTAAAACATATCCGTTTGTGTAAAATTTGAAAAAAATAAAATTTTAGTAAAATATATCATTTCAATTTTTCGTTTTGTGCCGTGCTAACCACGATCGAGCAACGAGCTTGGTGAATTGTTTTGCGATGCTCATCTCGGAAGTATTGATTGAAAAAACAAACCGAAAATACTGCTCTAGAAGTAAGTAGTGACAAACTATTTTAACGAAAATGAGGAAAGATCGTCAATTCGGGTTTTACATAATGATTTTGCTCAAACTTAAACAGGTTATTGCTTTAGCATTTTGGGCTTGAACAGTGTCCAATATCCAGGTCAATTCTTCTATTAATTATAGGCGATATCAATCACGAATGTATTTATGCAGCTGTCTAGTTGAAAGCAAGGGTTGATACAATAAGTCAATAACCCGCCTAGAGAATTGATAGATTCTATCGGAGATAAGATGACATGTTGTTTTTTGTTTATAAATATGTAAATGGTTTTTTAAATCCTTTATTCAACTTATGTTTTTATATTCACTATATTTAATCTATAAAAGAAAATCCCGTATAACTATATTTTAGTTATACATATGGTAAGTGCTGCCGCTAAATTTAGATTTATCCTTATTTACGTTATATTCGTCTAATCAAACAAAAAATTATTCAATCTCATCTATTCAACCAAACAATTAATGTAATTAATGTAGAACATCCATCCTAAGTATGATAGTCATAGTCATATACTAATATACTTGTCCCTAAACTAAACAGTACATAAGATAGTATGCGTAGCATGAAAAAAGGTATCATGTCCATAAGATGTTACTCACAAAAAGTTAATATTTATTATTGTCATATGTACAATGTAAGAAACTAAAAAAGTAACATTAAAACGAACCTAATTTATGGTGGGACTCACAAAAAATAAGCCATAAACTCAGCTCAGAGTACACCTTAAGATTCTTTTGCTTATGATATGGCTTCACAATGTATAAAACTAGTAACTTTTAATGCTTAAAGTCACATTTTCATGCATATTGTGGATGTCTTTATGGAAAAAGGGCCTACTATCCTTAAAGTCAACTATAATTTTACCCTCTAAACCTTACTTTCAACCAACTGACGAAAATCCACGATCTCACGGAAAACTTAATTACTCTTGCCCAAGTGGACGACTTGCTTTGCTTGATTAGTTCCTTTCCAGCTCGTCAAAGCAAGCAGCCAGCCAAGCACAAACCTCGTTTAAGTTTAGCCTTTTGTCTCGGATCACTAGGCAGCAGCATATAAATATCAAGCTTGTAAGTTTGTCTTTAGTTTATTTTTAGATTCCGTTGTTATTAAGTTTGTCCTTAGTTTATTTTTAGATCCTGTTGTTACTGGGCTTTTCGAATTGAGAAATTTTAGACCGTTTAAAAAGGCCGAAAAGGCTGAAAATTTTAGAGTTATTTAAAAAAAGCTGAAAATTTTAGAGTTATTTAAAAAAAGCTGAAAATTTTAGAGTTGGTGCAGCTGCTATGAACTTCCTGAACAGGGCCTTGACCATGAACATGAATCTAAGATCTCGCCGTGAAGAAACAGTGTGCCCTGGTTTGACCGACTACTTCGTTGAGAGTTTCTAACCGGCTTAGGTCTTCGCTCGTGTTCACCATCCCCATGCATTGACCTAGGACTAGTTGATAGTTTTCTACTCCCTTGGAATCCGCCATCAAGGCATACTTAGTTTACTACTCCGATCTAGTATTACTAGTAATTAACATAGCTAAAAACATGCAACTGATTAAGGCTCTGTTTAGATCTCGTAAACTAATTGTTAGTAGCCAATTTTTAGTCTTAATTCGTCCAAATAACCCAACTAATTACTAAACTAATTGTTAGTTCATAGCCCAACTAATGGTTGGCCATTAGTCCATTAGTCCACAAAAGTGAACTAATGAAAGCTAATAGGGGTATTTTACTCTTTTTCAAATATTAGTCCAAACTACCCGAACATATGTGAACTAATTATTAGCTAACTAATAATTAGTTCTAGCTAACAATTAGTTTTAGTCCATCCAAACGGACCCTAGATTACTGGGTCGGTTTAGATCTCATATGAAGTATGGTATTAATAATAGAGTTAACTAGAGGGAGTGTAGAAGGATTCGAGAAGACCTGGATCCATAGATTAGGAGACCACCAATCCTGCCTGCTTTCTCCAGTTTCAGGAGGGAACACGATGCCAGTTGCAGAAGACAAAGCAAGGATGATTCACCTTTGAGTAACATCCCATTTTACAGCAAGGCACTGAGGCCCCTGAAAACAAGTTTGGATGGTGTTAACTCTCAACCTCATAAAAGCTTAATAAGCTACCATGACAACTTGACAAGTTGACAACGAGTTCAAGAAGCATGTTATCCTAATCATTGCAGCCATGTATAACTTTGGATTGCTGAAAACTTGATGAAAAGAAAGCAACATTGGGATATCTTTCAACCACTTCTCATATTTCTGCTACGCATGGTATGAATGCAAGGTAAGGTTAAGTACATATTTACAGGTTAAGTATGCTTACGCCCACTGATTTATTTGAGATAAGCCGATGAATAAACAAAAGTAGGATACTCCATGATTCTTCCATTGAGATAATAGTAGGGTGCAGTCACCTCAACTGAACATCTTTGTTCCATCAACAGATAACAGACAATGGGTGATGCTCTGCTGACAAGGAAAATAGGATACCACATGGCTTCTTCCATTTTCTCATGGTCGATTTGCATGATGGCAGGTGCCTTGATATCAAGAATATCAACATCCACTGACGATTTCTATTTTCCATCAACATTTAACAAAGTTTTTTTTAAAGCACATTTAATGAAGTTTTGATGCACAGTTTCTTCAGATGAAATGCCATACAGAGATATCACTGTAGTGTCATCCTGATGTTTCATAGTTTCATTTGCACCTTCCCAGTTAAGATTGTGATCTAGCTCCTGCAATTCCTCTGAATAAAAAGATGAGACGAAAGCAGCCCACATTTCTAAACTATCTCCACAATGATTTTCAGTTGAAACTATCAGATTCTTGAGGTTGAAAATATTATGTGGTACTCTCTAAGAAATCTTGTGAACAAAAAAACAAATAAGACCAAGAGAATGGAAGGTCCATTGTACAAACATTTGGATGCAACCATTTTTGTTGTTGGATTTGCTATCTTCCACCTGAAAGAAAGAGATCGACTAAATATTAAATTTGGGGAGCAATGGAGCATGTCAACATTAACTCTATGTGGCACATCAGGTGAACTTTGTAAAATGGCCAAAAGAGACATATATCCATAATTGTTTGGACTAAAAAGAAATATTTGTTTTGGATTTTTCATATCTACAGGGGAAATATGCTACAAGTAAAGAAGCCTGGAAAAGTTGAAAAACTAAGTTTGTTGAAGTAATTTGTTATAATATGCATGTATAGCATAATGGGAGGAACGGGTAGGAGAAAGAAAGGAAGGCTAATACCATCAAAGATGTGAAGGACAGAAGGAGCTAGTAAGCTCCCGATATCAGTAATTACTGTGATGTAGAAGGAAAATACACGAGGTCATATAATAATTCAACACTGAAAGAATTACAAGCTCGGTTGAGTTACTTGTGCATAGATCAGTTACCTCATATTCTTTCGCAACTGTTTCTTCTTCTTCATCTGATTGTCTGACAGATGAGACAATACCAGCTGTTGCAATTTCATAATGGCAAGTATGTAGTTCAATGTGCATAAATCAGAAAGTGTCTTTATCATTACATATTACTGAACTAAATGTACTGCTGTATGACATAATAACTGACTGAAAGATGTACAAGACTGCTCCAAACCAAACAGAACATGAGAATTGAAATTCAGCAAAGTAGGAATATAGCAGGTGCTAGTCAGCATACAAGGACAAACATCAGTTATAATGCTTTCAACAATGGCCACAAACCACGGTCTAGGGAACAGAAAGAATGAATCTGCCTTCAGAACTCGATGCCAAAATAGCTTCAGCTTTGACCAGTCATGCAAAAAGGATATGATCTTCTACTAATTGAAAACATAGATGTCAGAGCTCTTCGAGTGCTGAGTTACTTTGGAACATTTTGCCAAACAGAGAGTTCTCATATTCATATGACTAAAATCTAAGATAACTGCACAAACAAATTACAACAATTAGAACATTTATAGTAATTGCACATTAGCTAAACTATGGAAGTCTGATAGTGCACAACTCTTTACGGAATTCATTTATGTACTTATGTAATCATGCCTACTACAATCTATCACCATTACAACTAGTGAAAACCTACGGTTTATGAAGAGGAACTGAGCAACTCAAACATGCATATCTTCTAAAGAAAAAACATGTTCTTAAGAAAAAGAAAATGAGCGTGATCACAGAAATTCAGTATTCATGTAGTGTCAGAGGCATGTGTTACCTGAATTGAGGAATTAAAGCATAATGTGAGCATAGTTGTTACGGCGACGCGGCGAAGCGCGGCGACCTACCACCTTCATAACTTTACAGCGCTTATGGCGCGCGGCGCGGCGTCGCCATAGACACATCGGCGCGGCGAACAATATAGAAAAATAGCTTATAGGATTTAGAAAAATATATCAATAAATAAGTACTAAAATACTAAATTGCAAATAACAAAATTAGTATGGTATGATAAACATAGCAATACAATATCAAGTTACAATATTATCACTTTAGATATATTATAATATAAAAAATATAATTAAAATTGTAAAAACATATTTAAAATTATGTCTAATAATATATTTAAAGTACAGTAAATAATCTATTTATATAAATTTTACCACACAACCCATTTAAATTTCAGCCCATTTCTAAACCCTAACTTCTCCCCACTACCTCTCTCCCTCTCAGCCCCCTCTCCAGCCGCCACACTTCCTCTCCTCTCCCTCCTCTTCTCTTCCCCATCTTCTACCCTAGTGCACTGGGCGGCCAGATCTGAGCTCGCCGCGCCCTCGCCGCGGCCACGCCGCGCCCTCGCCGCGGCCACGCCGCGCCCCGCCGCGGCCCCGCCGTGCCCCGCCACGGCCCCGCCGCACCCCGCGCCGCGCCCTCGCCACGCTCCATCGAGTCCTCGCCGCGCTCCCCCCGCGCCCCCGTCGCGCCATCGCCGCGCCTTCGTATGGCGGGCGCCACATCCGCCACGGGCGCCACGCCACGCCACAGTGGCGCCACACACCTGTGGCGCCCGCCATAGACACATGGGCGATATGGCGGTCCGTGGCGAATTGCAGATTTTCGCCACGGCGATATGGCGACGCTATGGCGACGATATGGCGACGCCATAACAACTATGAATGTGAGGATTGAATAAACAACTAAAACCAGCTAAAAGCCCAGACTCTTGATCTTCTTTCGAATACAACGATAAAATTCAATCAACATTGCGGATCTGAACAAGATTTTTTTCTAAGCAAATTGGTTTGCTTTTGCAACTTAAGACACTCAAGTTAAATTGCTTAAGTTCAACTTGCAAATAGCTGTTGACATCATAATTTTTCTCACATGAATTTGAATATTACATTACTACACAAACTTTACCTTATTTTATGCATTACAATAGCATGTTTTGTAGTCCCACAATTTAAAATGCAGAATAATATTGCAAATCCATGGTACTTGAAAACAGAAAGCATTTCATGCAAGTCTTAAAACTAACTTTGAAATGCTTGGTAAGGGCCTATGGTAAATTTACACATCACAATTCATATTTTGAAATTGTAGAGGCACACCTGCTGTGTTCTGAAGTTGGATGAATCATGGACAAGCTCCATGAAGACATGATGAGCTATTTTACATATATGATGTCCTCCTCATCTGGCTCATCTGCATCCCAATCACCATCTTCATCTTCTTCTGATCGATTTCCACCTTCTACATCTTCTTCTCCATCATTTCCTTCTTGCTGCTCCCGTTCCTCCTTTAGTTTGTCCAGTATAGTAAGAATCTATAGGTATGGAAACAATTAGACCATATTTTCCCAATATATTCAAGGGATCTGTCAGAAAAAAATGTTTAGTGCAATGATTCACTGTGTGACAGTACATTTTCTGCAAACCATTGAATTGTCCATTTTGTAGGTTTTGTGATGTAATAGCTGAAAAATACCAGCATTTGGGTTGACTGCCTCATATAAGCCCAACAGTAAGAAGTTCACATCTAATGTGGTATCAAGTATCAACCAAGCATAACCTATGATTCTTATCCAAATAAAGCATAAGGATACTTACAGTTTTTATCTAAACAGAATTGCAAACACCATTTAAAGTTTACACCAAAAAAACAAAACACTGACACAACTTGACAGGTAACTGAAACAGTGACATGCTTCTTCTAAATCATTCAAATCTTGGTAAGTACCCTAGACATAACTGAACTATATGGTGTTGGGGGAAAATATCTCATCTTCAGGGTTATTGCCAAAGCAGCATGAAGACAGCCGACCAGTTCGAAGATTGTCCGAAGTCCATCTTCGAAGGTGTATGGAACCTGGTTCGAAGCCCGAAGGCAGGCATTGGTTCGAAGTATGTCTTCGAACCAAAGTCCTTCAGGATCTTTTCTGCCAGCTAAGATGGAAGACTTATCTTCTATCCTATTAGATTAGTCTTTTACCATTTTAGCCCTATTAAGGAAACCGAATAGTTTCCTTAATGTCGGTTGTAATAGAGGGGTAAATAGGTCTTTTCCTTAATGTTTAGGCCTATAAATACCCCCTATTTTACCCTGTAATGAGGACCGATTACAAGTGAATCAATACACACTTTCGAACTATTCTAAGTTATTATCCTTTCGGAGGCTTAGAACAGTTTGCTTCGCAAACACTTCGTTTGTTAGTTTCTTTTCTACAGAAACCTGTTAGCGTAATCTTTTACGCCAACAGTTGGCGCCGTCCGTGGGGAACCTAGTCCAAAAAACTTCGTTCTCTACCAACCTCTTGCATCATGCCTCCTAAGCGGAGCGCACCTCGCAATCCCACTCGGAGGTCCTCTCGGATCTCCGGAGAGATACCCTTCGACACAGTCGAAGTCGGAGGGTCTTCGACTATCCCTCCACCTCAAACTCCGCAAGGGGCTTTTATCCCTCGAGGATACGAAACCTCTCCACCAACCCCTTCCACACTCCGACCACCCGGAGCCACTCTGCCACCCTCCATTCCGATTCAAACTGATCATACCAGCTCTCAAGACCCGGAAGGTCCTTCCGGAGGAGATGAAGATAGCCTTGGAGACATGGCCACTCAAATGGCCAATCTTCAAGCCGAAGTAGCGAGGTGGCGGCAAGAGGTTGCGAACAGGCTTCGTCCTCAAGCCACCCCAGCTATCCCCGAAGTGCACGAAGACGACGATCTCGATTATCCCGAAGCCCCGGAGAACGCCTCTTACGACAATGAATCTCCGTTGCATCCCGAGCTTCAGAAGGTTCGCTTCGATCCGAGGTTCAAAGCTTCAAAGCTTTGCAAGTATGCCGGAGACGAAGATCCTAGTGAATTTGCGCGTTCTTATGCCCTAGCAATCGAGGCTAGTGGCGGAGACAGAGAAACTATGGCGAAGTGCTTCCCGTTAGCCCTTCAAGGAGTGGCGTTGAGATGGTTCTGGTCTTTAAAACTAGGATCAATCACTTCATGGTCACAGTTGAAGAAGAAGTTCATAAGTAACTTTCAGGGCACCTTCGTGCCCCCCATGTCGACAGGGAGCCTTTTCCAATTGAAGCAGCTCCCCGGAGAAACATTGAGACAGTACTTCAAGCGCTTCGCTCACACGAAGTCGCAAATCCGGGGGCTGTCTACATCTTCAGTGGTTGATGCGGCTCGGGAAGGCGTCAGTCATAAAGGCCTTCTGGATAAATTGCATCGAAAGAGCATCACCACGGTATCACAGCTGATGTCGTACTTCGAGGAGTACTCGAAGTCAGAAGAAGGTTGGCTTCGGAGGACTACTGCTACTTCGACAGTGTTGACAGAAGTTAAAGCAGAGGTGAAGACTTCGGCTCAGCCGCAAGAACCAGTCTCCGAAGTGCAACATGATAGAAGAAGAGGGCAAAAGCACCCTCGCTCTGAGGTCTTAAACATTGCACCCCCGCAGAAGTTTGCGCCAAGAGCTCCACAGTCTGCGGGGAACAAGTCCAGCGGCTGGAGGCCGCCAGGGAAAACGGCTGGCAAGGGCCAGACCCTTTTTTGCTGTATTCATGGAGAGAATCGAAGCCATGCAACTGACACCTGCAAGGCTATTCTTACCCTTCGAGGAGAATACTTGGAGAGAACTTCGGGTCGAGGTAGTACCGACCGAAGTCCAGCAGCAGCAGTGCGCTCGGAGCCGGTCCAGGCTGTGGCGCGGATAGAAAATTTTGATGCTGCAAGGCATCCTCCGGTGGCCAATGTTATGCCACCTCCGAAGCAAGAAGAAGGGCAAGATAGAGGGAAGAGAGTAGTTCTCCCTATCTCCGGAGGAGGTACCCTCGGAAGCATGTCCAAGAGACAGCGAAGAGAGTACGTTCGAGAAGAAGGCCACATTGGGACTTCGTCATCTGCAGCTGCAATGCCGGAGTGGTCTCATGTTCCAATATCTTTCTCTGCGGAGGATGCAGCTGGTATCAAGTTCCCGCATGCAGATCCATTGGTTATTACTGCTGATATTGCAGGAACAGAAGTTCGAAGGGTGCTAATTGACGGAGGTAGCTCGGCAGATATCATATTTGTACAAGCCTTCGATCAGTTATGCATTTCCCGGAAGCATCTCCTCCCAGCGGCCCGTCCTCTGCAAGGCTTTGCAGGACCTCCGCTAGATGCACTTGGCCAAATAGGCCTGGAAGTAACCTTCGGAGAAGGTTTACTAGCCCGAACTGAAGAAGTTATCTTTGATGTGGTGGACGCCCCGTATGCTTATAATGTCATCTTTGGGCGAGGCATGTTGAATCAGTTCGGAGCTGTGGCGCATCACAACTACTTGTGCATGAAGATGCCCACACAATCAGGAGTTCTAACAATCTTCGGAGATCAAGCCATAGCTCGGAGGGCAGAATATGGTCATGGTCCTCCTCTTGATCCGAGGCAAGTAAACAGTGTCCAAGATAATGGAGAAATTTTTTCAGCCTCCTCCGAAGCTTCGAAGAAGTCATTTCCAAGACCAAGTCCCGAAGGAGAAATTGCAACGAAGGTCATTGTCAAAGATGGTAAAGAATACACTTTTCAATTTGGTAAAGATTTACCTCCCGAAGTTGCAACTTCCTTGGAAAAGGTCGTAGAAGAAAATTTGGATGTCTTCGCTTGGTCTGACGAAGATATTACCGGAGTCGATCGGGATATTATTGAACATAGTTTGCTTGTAAACCCGAAGGCCCGGCCTGTTCGACAAGGGCTCCGGAAGATGTCCGCAGAGAGAGCTGCTTTAGCTAAGGACGAAGTTGAAAAACTGCTGAAGGCTGGGATTATCAGAGAAGTGGCCCATACAGAATGGTTAGCCAACCCAGTCTTCGTCAGGAAGAAGTCCTCCGGAAAGTGGCGCATGTGCATTGATTTCACATCTCTGAATAAAGCGTGCCCACGTGACCCCTACCCCATGCCCCGAATTGACCAGCTAGTTGACTCCACTGCAGGTTCGGAGTTACTAAGCTTCCTCGACGCGTATTCAGGTTATCATCAAATATGGTTGAAGCGCGAAGATGAAATCAAGACGAGCTCTGTAACTCCTTCGGGAGTCTTCTGCTATGTAAGAATGTCCTTCGGCTTAAGAAATGCCGGGGCTACTTTTTCAAGATTAGTTGCTAAGGCTCTAGGTCATCAACTAGGTCGCAATGTGGAGGCCTATATGGATGATATTGTAATAAAGAGTGCTTTAAAGCACCAACATAGCCTAGACTTAGCAGAAACATTCAATAGCCTTCGGGCATGTGGGATCCGCCTTAACCCCGAAAAATGTATATTCGGAGCTAAGGCTGGAAAGTTGTTAGGGTACTTAGTTTCAAGCAGGGGAATTGAAGCTAGCCCTACTCAAATAACTGCGCTGCAGAAGATGGCTCCTCCCGAGAATTTAAAGCAAGTGCAAAAGCTGACTGGACGTCTTGCCGCACTTAGCAGGTTTTTATCAAGGTCTGCAGAGAGGAGTTTGCCAATCTTTAAAGCTTTGAAAGGGTCCGAAGATTTTGCATGGACACCGGAGTGTCAGAGAAGCTTCGAAGACATTAAAAATTATCTCAGCAATCTTGCTACACTTACGGTGCCTATTGCGGACGAAACCCTACTTCTATATCTTGCAGCTACAGGCTCAGCTGTCAGCGCAGTCCTTGTCAGAGAAGCCGATATCAATGGGAAGTTGGTCCAAAATCCTGTCTATTTTGTATCCGAAGCATTGTCAGGAGCAAAGACAAGATACTCCGAACTTGAAAAGTTCGTTTACGCTCTGATAATGGCTTCGAGGAAGTTAAGGCATTATTTTTTGGCTCATAATGTAATTGTACCAACTTCATATCCTTTAGGAGATATGCTCCGAAGCAAAGATTCCACTGGAAGGATTGGAAAGTGGGCAGTAGAACTAGCACCCTTCGGCATATCTTTCCTGGCAAGGACAACTATCAAATCTCAAGTCCTAGCAGACTTCGTAGCAGAGTGGACTCCACCTGCGAAGTTGACTCCGGAAAAATCAGATGACGGAGTTTGGATTATTTACTCCGACGGGGCTTTTCAAGCATCCGGAGCAGGCATTGGGGCAGTATTAATTTCACCATCAGGACAAAGAGCAATGTACTCCGCAAGACTCAACTTTAAGTCTACCAATAATATAGCGGAGTACGAAGGAATATTATTGGGACTTCGGAAAGCACGTGCTCTAGGGGCTACAAGAATAATTATAAAAACAGATTCTCAGATAGTAGCAGGGCACGTAGACAAAAGTTTTCAAGTCCGACATCCACAGCTTGCAAAGTACTTGGAAGAAATTCGCAAGATCGAAGCACATTTCAAGGGTATTTCCATTCGGAGTATACCAAGAGCTGAAAACGTGCAAGCGGACATTTTAGCGAAGGCTGCTGCCGGAGCTGTGGATGTGCCTGACGAAGCTTTCTATGAGGAGCTCAATATACCTTCGGTGCCACAAGTTGCTTCTGCAGAGATTCTCTGCATTCCTAGTGCAGATTGGAAAGATTCAATCATAGAACACTTGCAAGGAGGAACAAATTTGCCCGAAGAGCCCCAATTGTCAAGATTAAAGCTCAGAGCAAGAAACTATCAGTTAATCAACGGTATATTATACAAGGCCGGAGTATGTTCCCCTCTACTCCGATGTATATCTCAAGCCGAAGGCCAAGAAATTCTTCGAGAAATTCACGAAGGCCTTTGTGGAAGTCATTTAGCCCCTAGAGCTCTGGCAGGAAAAACACTTCGCCAGGGGCTTTATTGGCCCACAATAACAGCTGATGCGGAGAGCTTGGTCCGCACTTGTCAAGGATGCCAGTGGATGGGTCGACGGAGTCATCGCCCACCAACAGCTCTTCAAGTCATTGCTCCGGTATGGCCTATGGCCAGATGGGGTATGGATCTAATTGGTCCCTTTCCGTTAGCGAAGGGAAATCTGAAGTTCGCAGTGGTAGCTATCGAATATTTTTCTAAGTGGGTGGAAGCAGAGCCCTTAACAGCTATCACTTCGAATAATGTACAGAAATTCTTCTGGAAGAACATTATTTGCCGGTTCGGAGTGCCTAGATATCTCACGGTTGATAATGGAACACAGTTCGACGCAGAACCCTTCAAGAAGTTTTGCGAAGACCTAGGCATTCAACTATGTTTTGCTGCAGTGAGACATCCTCAGTCGAATGGAGCCGTTGAGCGAGCCAATGGAAATATCTTATCAGGGCTAAATCGAAGAATAGTAGGGTTGTCAAAGGGACTGTGGACCGAAGAGCTTCCAAAGATTTTATGGTCCATTCGGACTACGCAAACAAGGTCCACAGGTTTTACTCCGTTCAGACTACTATTCGGAGATGAAGCAATGACTCCAACGGAGCTCAAAGGGGGCTCATTTCGCAGCACCGAACCAGACGTCGAAGAAGAAAGACAAGCTTCGTTAGATTTGTCAGAAGAAACAAGACTTCGAGCTGTAGCTAATTTATCAAAGTATCATCAGCAGACGAAGACTTGGTATGACCCGAAGGTTAAGCTCAGCGAGTTAAGGCCGGGTCATCTTGTTCTACGAAGCATTATAGCACCAGGGAAGTTAGGCAATAAATGGGAAGGTCCATATCTAATCGTCCGCTCGGGACGCCCTGGTTCGTTTAAATTAGCTAATTTAGAAGGTGAAGAATTAGCACATACTTGGCATGCGGAGCACCTAAAGCGATACTTCGCATAAGGGCTCCTTGTAATTCGCTTGTAATCACCTCTAAATTAATAAAGCATACACCCTGATGGTTGCCTTCCCCTTGACACTCCTAGTTTCCCGAGCGGACGCGCTGGGACAGAAGTCGATCGAGAGGGAAGTGTCATTAAGCTGGGTTGTATTTCCGGACTTCGTACCCATAAAGTCGAAGCCTCCGGTGTGGTGGCTGAAATCCATCCGGAGCCCAAGCTGATACCTTGTAGGCATCCGTAAAAGAGCCAATACCACATTCTACGGAGTCCAAGCTTCGGCTGGTAGACTTCCGTAAAAAGAGCCGAAGGTGGCCAAAATCTGCGGAGTCCAAGCTGCAGCTTGCAGACATCCGTAAAAAGAGCCGAAGGTGGCCAAATTCTGCGAAGTCCAAGCTCCGGCTGGTAGACTTCTGCAAAAAAGAGCCCAAGTTGGCCAAATTCTGCGAAGTCCAAGCTCCGGCTGGTAGACTTCTGCAAAAAAGAGCCCAAGTTGGCCAAATTCTGCGAAGTCCAAGCTCCGGCTGGTAGACTTCTGCAAAAAAGAGCCCAAGTTGGCCAAATTCTGCGAAGTCCAAGCTCCAGCTGGTAGACTTCTGCAAAAATAGCCGAAGGTGGCTACAATTTCTGCGAAATCCAAGCTCCGGCTGGTAGATTTCTGCAAAAAACAGCCGAAGGTGGCTAAAGCAAAACAGCATTTAAGCCATGAGCTTCGAATGTTTGTTCATATAAGTCCAAAGTGACAAATTTCTTAAGACACTAAAGTGTCCTCGAAGTTATCTTAATTGATTTCTTTCGTAAAACAAACAAAGGTACCAAGTTACCATTCTTCTGACTACAAAGGTCAAAGACATTTCATAAGATTTCAAAAGATCTTTAAAAATGACAGAGGGGCTCCGAACCCCCAAAAAATTGTACTCCGAAGTTTTTTCTTTGCGCATAACCATCTTTGAATGCAGTTCGAAGTTGCTTATACCCAAAGAGAGGCTAGTAAATATGGAGACAATTTTAAATCGGCATTCATTATTGAAACAAATGTGTTTACAGATTACATTATGAAAAATTGGTATCTATACCAAGAAGGAATCGGAGACCTCTTCGGTCCCGAGAGCTAGGGGTGGAACGACTAGTTCCAACATCGGAAGTTCTAAGAACTTTGCGTTTAACTCTCTTTCTCCCCTTCGAAGCTCTAAAATCCTTCTGTTCTTGTTGAAGCTCGGCCCAAGTTCTAAGCCGCTCAGGACTTCTCTCCCAGCTTCTAAGACCTTCAGATCTTTTATTTTGGGCTTCACCTTCGTCTTCGGACCAGTTAGTGTCTTCAGAAGACGAGGTGTTTGCGTCGATTTCTTTATCTTCCTCTTTAATATAAGACAATACGTCTTTGATTACTTCGGGCGCAATAACGCCGGAGTCATCTCGAGGGATAAGAAATCGAGGACGCTTATAACTCTTTAGAAGTTCGAAGGTGTTCCACAGTGAGCGAAGTTCGCTGTTAAGCTCTAACACTTCGATATCTTCGATAAGAGGCAAAGCCTAAAAATATGACAAACAAGATTTTCATTGATAAATGTTTACAAGCACAAAGCTTTACACGGTTAAAAATCCTAAAACATTCCTAAACCTGTGGGTTTGAAGGAGGTTGGCTGCTCGAAGCTTGGCTCCGAACATGCTTCTGGCGTTGGCCTTCATCAATCCAAGCCTTGATCGCAGATCGACCTTCGGCTCTCCACGAAGTTTGGAAGGCCCGCCAAGCAGCAGCTACACCTTCGGAAGGTTTGAGAAGTCGGTCGTCGTCGAAGGTGATTGGACCTCTTCCTGCGTCCGGAGTTATTGATCGGCCCAAATCCTCGTAATAGCGAAGTAGACCAACAGCAGACACATGTCCGGAGAGTTCTCCGTATCTAATGCCCGCCGTCTTCATCTGCTTCGCCACCCCTTGGATCCTTTTCAACCGGCGCAGAAGGCTGATGTTATCATCAGAAGGGAGAATTCCAGTAGTACCGAAGTACTCCAGGACTTCTAACAACTGATTCATAACCTCCGCAGCCACCTTCTCAGACTTCAACTTATCTTCGTTCAGCACATCCTTCGCCGAAGTAACTTCGTCCAAAACCCCAGAAAGCCTAGCATTCTCAGTGGTCAAAGTATTTTTCTGTGTCAACAATTGGCTAGCTTCCTCTTCAAGCCGGACGAGCCTAGACCCTGCAGTAGCATGCTCCGTCCGTAGTTTGTCAACTTCTGCTCGAAGCACAATCCTTTCCGCTTCGAGCTCTTTCTTTACAACCTCCAAGCTTTGCCTGGCCCTTCGCTCTGTTAATATTATATTGTCCATTTGAGTCACTCGACTTTCAGAGATGTTAAAGTTCCTTCGAAGAGTGCTATTTTCTTCCCGAAGCCGAGCGATTTCTTCGTCATTGCATAGACTTGCAGCTCGGGCCAAGACAGTTTGCTGCCAAAGTAAAAATCAAAGTAAATATTCATTCGAAGATAAATTCTATAATAATTTGCAGTTGTTTCATACCTGATAAGCTGTACGTTCAATAATGGCATTAAGCTCCGTCCTGTCAGCCTTGCGCAGGATGGCCACTAATTCGGTCTCCCCTATCTCACGACTAGCTCGATCCAAAGGTTCGAGCAAAGTCCGAAGACCAGTTGTTTGCCCTAAGAAAGGAGCCAGCAAGGGGAGCATGCTTATTGCCTCTTGGTCATCTTCGTTCAATGAAGGACCGGAGCTTTGGCCTGCGGACTTCGGAGCCACTGGAGTTCGAACCTCCCTGGAAGATTGGCTCTCGTCTGTTGAATCAGACGGAGTTGATTCGGAGCTTATAGCAGGCAGGGGCTCTATTTGTCTTTTGCCTCTTCCAGGCCCCTTTTGAGTAACTCTTGGGGCTGGCTCCGAAGTCGTCGAAGGTTCAGGAATTATTTCCTCCTGGCGGACTTCTTCCATAGAAGTGGGTTCTGCAAAACAATCAAAAGTATTATACATAGTATAAAAATTCAAATAAATACAAAAGTTCTTCGAATTCTACCTTCGGCAGTCCGTGGAGGAGTTGTTGTCGGACTAATTGGTGGATCGAAAGCTAATTCTTCATCTGAATCAGCCGTTGAATCATGGACTGCAGGAGCATCGTCCTGGGTAGTCCTCGCTGCTTCTTCGGGAATCAAAGCCATAGTGACTTCGACCCCACTTTCATCCACAGGAACTTCGTCCTGAGCTACATCTTCTTGAACTACCGAAGTCCTTGGTTGATCAACATTTTCTCCGGACTCCGGTACGTTCACAGGCACTCCGGTTTGTGCGGCCCTTTGAGTTTCATTCTCTTCCATTAGGCGCACAAGTAACCTTTCCACTTCTTCTTGGGAATCGGAGACCGAAGCTCTGGAGCTCGAAGGTATAGGATCTAAAGGTGCGAGGTTCTTCGGCTTCCGAGCCACCCTCTTCACCGGAGTTTTTGCTGAACTTGAAGTTCCAGCTTCGGCTTTTCTTTTTTGAAGCCTTTTCTCCAAAGGTGCCCAATCCATCAGAAGGGGAGGAGTGAGTTTCAGCATTCCCCATACTCTGTTAAATCGCTCCCAACTTCCGACTAATTTGATTCGCCATTCTTTTTCTGACGGAGTTGGAGCACCCAGAATCTTCTCCGAAGCCCTTACAATTTGCTCTGAAGTAATAGGGGCTGAAGAAGCTAAAAAATAATTCAAGTTAATCTTTCTTCGAAGTAAATATGTACTATGCATGTTGGTTTCGAAGTTACCTGTAGGACTTGAAGTCAAGTTAATTCTACGAAGACCACCTTCGGAATCATCTTCGAAGATAATAGGCCAGTTAGCCATCAACGGAGGAATTTGAAGACCGATGAACTCTTCGGCCAAATCCCGCATACTGAGTCTTCGGCTAACTTTCTCAAGCAAGTTCAGACGGGCTTCGAATTGACCTTCGTCAGGACGCACCAAAGCTTCTTTTCGGAACTGGATTTCTTTAAGAGGTCCGGCCAGAGGATTGCTTGCCCCGACTTCGGCATAGAACCATTTCAGCACCCAATCAGTATACCATCTAGCATTGATGGCCTTAGCAGGGAATCGCAGAGCGTATTCATCTCGAAGCCTGAAATTGATGCTTCCGAAGGCAACCACTACTTTTTCACCTCCGGAGCCTACGAAGGTCTTCGGCTGACAAGTTGCTCTATGCAATGCTGCGAAGATTTCAGCCCTCCCCTCACAACCTTCGGCTCTTAGAGCCCACTCGAAGATAGCTAATCTAGCTACAGCATTCGGAGACAGCTGGGGGAGGGTTACATGAAACAAGTCAAGGACTTCAGCCAAGAAATCTACAGCAGGGAGGCCCAAGCCTGCTTCAAAAAAAGCTTCGAACACTACGACTTCTCCGGGTCTTGGTGATGGGATTGCTTCTTTCCCTGGTTTTCGAATCATAACTCCTGCACCTATATTTCCTCCTGCTGCCATTGCCAGGGACTCTCTTTTGCAGGTTGAATGTCCTAATTCAAAGGATTGGTCCAGATATTTGGTCGATGGAGGGCACAGACCTTGATCATCGGCGATTTGGGGATTTTTTCCCTTTGCCGCCATGGAAGTTGTCGCCTGCATCGAAAGCGTCGCCGCCACTGTTGCCGCTGCCGCTGCCGCAGCCGCTTGTTGACGAGCCAAGGTTGAAGGAGGTGCAGAGCCTTTGGTCTTCGCCATCGCAATCGCTGGATCGATCTGAGAGAGTGGGGACTAGGACTCAAGAACTCGAAAGCTAGGGCTCAAGAACTCAAGAACTCAAAAGGCTTTTGACTGGGAGCAAGCAGTGAAAAGGTAATCGAGTAAGTTCTGGAGTTCTTTATTTATAGTCTAACTTTCCGTTTGTTACCGTTTGAGCTCTGCCCTTTCGCATTCCCGCCTGTTATTTTCCTCCGAAAATAACGCTTCGTATAACTCCGTTAGAAACAGAAACTAACGGCTATATTTTCTAAGTCTAAAAGACTTTCGAACTTCTTGAATCAGTTCTAAGATAGTTCGAAAAGTAATTACCTTATGACTGATTCGAAGTTCATATCTTCATGTATTTCGAAGATAAAACAAAAATCAATAACCCCTATGATTGGTTATCTTTTCTTTCCGTATACTGCTCTCCTAACGTTACAGGTCGAACGGAGAAGCGTATTCGAGGGGCTACTGTTGGGGGAAAATATCTCATCTTCAGGGTTATTGCCAAAGCAGCATGAAGACAGCCGACCAGTTCGAAGATTGTCCGAAGTCCATCTTCGAAGGTGTATGGAACCTGGTTCGAAGCCCGAAGGCAGGCATTGGTTCGAAGTATGTCTTCGAACCAAAGTCCTTCAGGATCTTTTCTGCCAGCTAAGATGGAAGACTTATCTTCTATCCTATTAGATTAGTCTTTTACCATTTTAGCCCTATTAAGGAAACCGAATAGTTTCCTTAATGTCGGTTGTAATAGAGGGGTAAATAGGTCTTTTCCTTAATGTTTAGGCCTATAAATACCCCCCATTTTACCCTGTAATGAGGACCGATTACAAGTGAATCAATACACACTTTCGAACTATTCTAAGTTATTATCCTTTCGGAGGCTTAGAACAGTTTGCTTCGCAAACACTTCGTTTGTTAGTTTCTTTTCTACAGAAACCTGTTAGCGTAATCTTTTACGCCAACATATGGTAATTTGGTAAAGATAAGCTTTAGGGCATATGTGAGTTTAAAATAATGCAGGATCAATAACCATGGTTTGCTACCGCAACTCCGCAAGAATAGTACTAACAAACAGCAGTAAAGTGTACAGTATCATGTACTAAGATGTAAACTGGAACGGGAAGATAAGTAAGCTTGGAGGGTACCCTGCTTCCCCGCTCCATGGACTCATCCTCAATAAACCGTATCTCGGGCGTGAGGCGCAACTTCATCCGCTTGCCTATCTGGCTCCTGACGTACTTGGTCTTGGCCTTGAGCCCGGCAATGGCCACCTTCTTCCCCCTCTCGTCCCCGAACACGGAGACATACACCTTACACACCTGCGCAGACGAGAACAAACAATGGGAAACAGGGATTCAGCGTAACTCACACAAAATTACTAGCTCTCTGACTCGCGAAGCGGGGAAGCATCGTTTGCAGAGGCGGCAGCGACCTGGAGGTCGTTGGAGAGCTCGACGTCGGCGATGGTAGTGAGGGAGGAGAGGTATCGGTCGGCGCCGAGCGCGGCCTCGGGGAGCACGGCTCGCTGCAGGATGGGGTCACGGGTGAGCATGTCGGCGAGCTCCCGCTGGATCTGCTTCGCCACCATCCGCACCCGCCGCTCCTTCGCCATGCACCGCACCACGCGCAGCGTCGACGAGGGCGTCCGCGCGGGGGCCAGCGGCTTCACGGCGAAGCGGCGCGGCAGCGGCGGGGACACCAGGGGGCGGCACGCGAACATCTCCGATCACTTCAACCGTGAGCTGCTCGACGCGAGCGTGCCGGTGGTCTCCGGAGGCAGGGGGGGTTTGCTCCGGCGTCTTCCCGGTGAGGCACTGAGGCGGCCGTGGAATCGGAAGGGATAGTGTGGAATCGAACAATATCTAGTTTTCCTCTCTTTTGGTTTTATTTTAAAACATTTTAGACAATTTTTATAGTAGTTTTGACACGTCATTGATTACTTCACATGTCATTGAGATATGGTGGGTAAATTCTCAATTTCCATCTAAATAATGGGTATATGATCAATTTTCCCTTTATAAAACTCTTTCGATAACATAATTTATATTTTATATAAAACATGTTTTTTTATTCTGCTCCAGCTCCGTACATTGTTTAGAACCTGTTTGGTAGAGTCTGGATCCTGAAATCCAAAATAGGCTAGACCTTATTTCACCGAGTTCATTTTTTTAAGTACTTTCGATGGAATCTACTCCTTAAAAAAGTATTTAACTTGATTCTAATTCTATAGGACAGAGAAGCTAGAGCTAGAAGCCTACCAAACACACCCTTAATTCGGCTCTAGCTATAGTTTGATTAGCTACAACTCTACTAGATAACAAGGCATGCTTGTTTCAAATTCCGACGGTTACTCCTACTTATAGAATCTGAAACTGAAATAAGCAGTCCAAAATTTAGATCCAGAAAGTGAGATTCATTAATTACATAATTTAGAAATGAATTAGAAACCAGTAGCTAGAAAATACCGATTTCTCTAGATTCTCATCAATTCGATACACGTACTAGTTAGCTAATGAGAATTTTTTAAATCATATATTTTTGTGAAAGCTGACTGACCTAACTCTACTCAGTTGCATTGGATATGTATAGTATTTTCGAAAAATAAAAAGGCGGCTCACCTGAAAGCCCAAGTGGCCCATAAAACCGGCCTACTATACGGACGATGCCCTAGACGCGGCTTAAACCCTCACCTCCCAAATCACAGCAACCTCCCCGGGACGGCGGCGGCGGCGGCGGCGGCGATGGGCATGGCGAAGGAGAGGAAGCGGAGGCAGCCCGACGACGCGCCACCGCCGGGGGACGACGGAGAGAGGAGGAGGGAGAGTAGGAGGGACAAGAAGCCGATGAAGGAGAAGCCGGACCCGGTGCTGCCGTCGCAGATCAAGAACAAGGAGAAGCGAAGCGAGATGCACGCCAAGCTCAAGCGCGAGAAGAAGGCCCAGAAGCGCAAGCTCGCCCGCGAGCGCGATCAGGCCGCAAAGCTTTCAGCCGATCTTGGCGAGCAGGCAACCCCCCACCCCACACACCCACACCCTCACACTCACACACAGAATTTTGAAGTTTTGCTTCGTCGGTTCTGATTGTTTTGGGTGCGGTTGGGTGTTCGCAGCCGCCGGAGAAGCAGGTTCCGCGGACAATTGAGAATACCAGGGAGCCTGACGAGACAGTGTGCCGGCCCGACGACGAGGAGGTTTGCATGTTCTTATGTGTTGCCTACCTGATTAATCATATCGATATGATGCGAGATTCCTAAGTATCAGAGTAATTTTAATTTGTATCTTGTACAATCAAAATCAAAACGGCATTGTTAGGGATGATGATCATTTGTGGATTTAGCTGCCTTGGGGAGTTTGCAGAAGCTCAAGAGGCTTTATAAAATGAATCATTCACTAGTCTTTCTGATCGTAAAAAAAGCATTGCAACTTCTACAAGACTTGGAATACTTGCATTTTTCTTGGCATGCTTGCTTCAGTTAAGTACATTGCACCTCGAATTATGGATATCCAATAAGGAATGACAATGGCTATAATGCTGGTGGTTGATGCTGCTGCCGTGTATTATATAGTGTTCTGTGTTACACATCATGACATTTTTTATGTTAAGCTGCATATATTCACATTTTTAGACTCTTAACTGTTTTCTTAAGTAGTTTGACTGCATGGTATTTATAACCAGTACTAGCTGTTTTTTTCATACAGAACATGAACTCCAAGGTATCATTAAGCATCTCTATTAGGTCTATTAGAATATCGTTGTGTTTTTGTTATATCCTTTTTCGTAATTCTCTCTTGGGTTGAACACTCATTTGATTATTATGTGCAGTTTCACACTTATCAAATTATCATTCTTCTGTGCAGCTGTTTGCAGGGAATGATGCTGATGAATTCAGTGCAGTTCTGAAACAGCAAATAGCACCAAAAGTGTTGATTACCACATGCCGCTTCAATTCAGGCGTATGACTTGTCTATACTTATCACATCTGCTTTTGTTTTTTTGTTATTTTTCCATATCTTCTGCTGGCTGTTCTGAATTGGGAGTATTTACTAATATTTGTTATTTGAAGAAGATTGCATCATCTAACTATATATGTTTTCCGCACATATGTCCACAGAGGGGCCCTGCCTTCATTGAGGAGTTGATGCAAGTAATACCCAATTCTCATTATGTTAAAAGAGGCACTTATGAACTCAAGAAAGTATGGCATATTCAAAGTAATTTCCTGTTCGTTTGGTTGAATAGACACTTATCCATATGGAGTGAAAAGACTGTATTTTTCAGATTGTGGAATATGCAAATAACAGAGGCTTCACTTCACTTGTTGTTGTCCACACAAATCGAAGGGAACCTGGTAAGGAATAATCAACGTTAAAGCTAAATAATGATCTTTTTATTTGTTGTGACATCTTTTATTGTCATTTATGTCGCAGATGCTCTACTGATCATCAACTTGCCTGATGGTCCTACTGCACATTTCAAACTATCCAAACTTGTTTTGCGGAAGGACATAAAGGTGCTTTACATGTAATTTGTTTATCGCGATAGCGCTCACTAACTACTGTTGTATTTGATTTTTATATAGATATTCCACTGAAACACAACGACTCTTACTTAAATGAGCAAGATTTGTTGGACTTGGACATAATAGCCTTTCTTTTAAATTTGGGAAGAACTTGTTGAATGGCTTTAGTTTTATCGACATCTAAATATCTAATTATGCACCAGTCAATACTAAAGTGTTTGTTTGAATGTTTGATGTATCTCTCTACCTATTTTCCATGACAAGGGATAATACTGGAATACTTTGCACAGTTAAACATTTAGAACATCTTTGCCCTAACTTAACATCCACTTTCTCCACATCCAAGGGATAGTACATAAGTACAACAATATGGTTATCCATTGATCATACTTATCAAGGCGTCTCTTAGGCGTTGCTTTAGCGACAAGGCAGCCGGCGGGGGTAAGGCGTGTTAGAGAGAACACTCGCATTGGTAGGGATGACACTCAAGAGTTGGGGCAATTTTCTTTCATTCAACTCACTCAAATGCCATGCCAACCCAAATGGTTGGGGATACATATTTATAGGCTAGCCATGTAGCCCAAGATGCTAGATGCTAGTCTAAGATGCTAAAGCAAAGATGCTAGTCTAAGATGCTAAAGCAAAGATGCTTAGTCTAGTCTAAGATGCTAAAGCAAAGATGCTAGTCTAAGATGCTAAAGCAAAAGATGCTAAAGGTGCTAAGACTACAAACTTGTCCACACATGGACATCACACATGTCATGCCAAACAACATGTCATGCCAAAACACACACACACACATAGACTTAACCTCTCAATCTCCCCCTAAGTCTTGTGTGGCGCCTTCTGGGAAATCTGAACCATCCCAATCCTGGCGCGAAGCTCTTGGAACTTGATCCGCCCAAGCGACTTGGTGAGGAAGTCGGCGAGCTGGTCTTGGGTGTTGATGTAGCTTGCCTTCACACTCCCCTCATCCAAACAACTCCGGATGAAGTGGTACTTCACCCGGATGTGCTTGCTGCGCTCGTGGAAAACAGGGTTCTTTGCCAAAGCCAAAGCAGACTTGCTATCCACCCTGAGCTCCACCGCTTCGGCATCTCTGCCAAGAAGATCACCAAGCAGCCGAGCCAGCCAGAGAGCTTGAGTTGATGCAGAAGTGGCTGCGATGTACTCTGCCTCGCAACTGGACATGGCCACCACCTGCTGCTTGACCGACTGCCAACTGATCAGACACTTGCCGAGGAAGAACAACGTCCCGCTTGTGCTCTTGCTTGTGTCGATGTCGCCGGCGTGGTCGCTGTCACTGTACCCGATGAAATGCGCCGCATCGGGGCACCTCGGGTAGTACAAGCCGTAGTCAAAGGTCCCCGCGACATAGCGTAGGATCCTCTTCACGGCCTGTTGATGCTCCGTCGTCGGTCGCTGCATGAACCGACTGACGTAGCCAACTGCGAACGCCAAGTCCGGTCGCGTGTGGACAAGGTAGCGAAGGCTACCCACAATGCGCCGGTACTGCGTCGCGTCCACCTCCTCCGCCGTGCTGTCGCGACTCAGCTTCAGCCTTTCCTCCATGGGAGTGTAGGCTGGGTTGCAGTCGGTGAGTCCGCCCAGCTCGACGATGCGCTTGGCGTAGGCGGTCTGGCGAAGTGAAGTGCCAGAGCTGTCCTGGTGCACCTCGATCCCCAAGTAGAAGGAGAGGAGCCCTAGGTCGCTCATCTGGAAGGTGGCCTTCATCTTCGTCTTGAACGCCTCTACCTCCACCTCCTTGGTGCCGGTGATCACCAAGTCGTCAACGTAGACGCCTACCAACAGGGCATTGTCTCCCTTGCCCCGTCGATAGACTGCAGCCTCATGAGCACTCTGATGGAACCCCATCTGCCTGAGAGTGGAGTCCAACTTGTCGTTCCAAGCTCGTGGTGCCTGTCGCAAGCCGTAGAGGGCCTTGCGCAGGCGAAGAACCTTGTTCTCCTTGCCGGGGATGACAAATCCCGGCGGCTGTCGAACGTAGACCTCCTCCTTCAAGTCGCCATTGAGGAAGGCAGACTTGACATCCATGTGATAAACACGCCAACCCTCCTGGGCTGCCAGCGCGAGGAGGACACGAATGGACTCCATCCGTGCAACAGGAGCGAAGGCGTCGTCGAAGTCGACTCCCTCCTGCTGAACAAAACCGCGTGCCACCAGCCGAGCCTTGTGCTTGACTACCACCCCGGCCTCATCTTTCTTCAGCTTGAACACCCACTTAAGGGTGATGGCACGGTGGCCGGCCGGAAGATCAGCCAGCTCCCATGTCTGGTTCCGCTCGACGGCGTCCATCTCCTGCTGCATCGCGGCACGCCAGGCCGCGTCTCCTTCCGCCTCAGCGAAGGAACGTGGCTCACCGTCATCGTGCGCCAAGTGCAGCTCCGCATCGAAGTCATGTTGGGCCATCCCAGGAACGGGCTGCTCACCAAGGATGTTATCCATGGTGCGGTATCGACACGGTCCCCGTCGTTTGACAATGGAGTAGCGAACTCCACTATGCGCTGCTCATCATGGACTGAAGCTGCGGATGCCGATCCCGGAGATGTGGGCGCCGGTGTAGGAGAGCGAGGTGTGGCCGGTGCAGGAGGTGGTGGAGTACTTGCCGGAGCTGATGATGTGCCAGGTGCTGGGGCAAGCGAGCTCGGTGAAGGTGAGCTGCTAGCTCCCCCTGCTCCCTCGAAGTAGACGTACTCGACGACGAAATCGTTGATCGTCGAAGTCGAGCCATCATCCGCCATCTTGCCCCACGTCCAGCCTCGCCCTTCATCGAACACAACGTCTCGTGAGATGTGGACGCGCTGTGTCGTAGGGTCGAGGATGCGGTAGGCCTTGGAGCCCTCCGCATAGCCGATGAAGACCCCTGGCGCACTCCGATCATCAAGCTTGCCGATGTGGCCGAGCTCCTTGACGAATGCCAGGCAACCAAAAACGCGAAGGTGGCCAACCGTCGGCTTGCGTCCGTGCCAGGCTTCATACGGCGTCTCGCCGTCAAGCGCCTTGGTAGGCGAGCGGTTGAGGAGATGGACGGCAGTCATCACCGCCTCTCCCCAGTAGATCGCCGGCATCCCCCTCTGCTTGAGGAGGGCGCGAGCAGTGGCCACCACCGTCTGGTTGCGGCGCTCGACGACGCCGTTCTGCTGTGGTGTGTACGGCGCGGAGTAGTGGCGCTGAATGCCCTCGTCGGCGCAGTACGCCGCGAACTCAGCCGCCGTGAACTCGCCGCCGTTGTCCGTGCGCAACACCCGGAGCTTGCGGCCGCACTCCTTCTCCGCGGCAGCTTGATGACGCTTGATAGCATCTGCGGCTGCTGCCTTGGTGTCGAGAAGCACCGCCCACATGTAGCGGGACACGTCGTCGACGAGGAGGAGGAAGTAGCGCCGGCCTCCAGGGGTAGCCGGTGTCACGGGACCGCAAAGGTCGCCGTGCACGAGCTCGAGCTTCTCCTTGGCGCGAAAGCTCGCCTGATGAGGGAATGGGAGTCGCCGCTGCTTGGTCAGCACGCAGGTGTCGCAGAACTGCTCCACATGCTCGACACTCGGCATGCCCTGCACCATCTCCTTGATGCCGAGCTGCTTCAGGGCCTCAAAGTTGAGGTGCCCAAAGCGCTCGTGCCACCGCCACGCGTCGTCGTTGCGGCGGGCTGCAAGACACACAGGCTGCGCCACCTGCACATGAAGGACATAGAGGCGATTGCTTCCTCTATTTACCTTGGCGACAAGTTGGTGCTGATGATCCCAAATGCGCAGCACCCCATGCTCGATCTCCACGCGCGAGCCATTCTCATCCAGCTGGCCCAGACTGATGATGGAGTTCCTCAGCTCGGGGATGTAGTAGACACCGGTGAGCATCCGATGCTCGCCGGTCTTGGCGGTGAAGATGACAGAGCCGACGCCCCTTATCTCCACGGCGGAGGCGTCCCCAAACTTGACGGACCCTCGCACGCTGGAGTCCAGGTCGGAGAAGTGGTCCCGCCGCCCGGTCATGTGATGGGTGGCGCCGGTGTCGAGGAACCACCCGTCAATCTTGTCATCATTGGACCCATTGCCGAGGAAGACGTGTGCGCGCGGTTCGTCGACGTGGAGAAGAGCGGCAGCTGTCGACGTGGGAGGGGAGTGCAGCTCAATGTTCCCATGTATAAGGAACAGAGCTGGCTCCTCTTGCGCTTGCGCGACATGTGCCTGACCGCCGCGCTTCGCCTGCCGGCAGTCCCTAGCCCAATGGCCGATCTTGCCACAGTTGTGACAAGTGTCATCACGGGTGGCCTTGCGGCCACCGTTGGCGCCGCCAGTAGCGCCTCCATGCGCCTGGGGAGCCTTGCGCCCCCTACGTGGCTGGCGCTTGTGGCCATTTGACGAACTTGATGCCTCCCCCTTCTTCTGCTCTCGCTGGCGCGCGAGCCACTGCTCCTCGGTGAAGAGAAGCTTGCCACCAGTGGTGGCCGGCTCTGAAGATGGCTGGGGCTCGTCGATGTCGACGACCTTGAGGCGACCTATCGCTTCTCCGATCGACATCCTGGAGAGGTCCATCAAGGACTCGATCGAACGAGCCATTTGCTTGTATTTCCCGGGAACGCAGCGAAAAAGCTTCTCAACAGCTCTTTCCTCGTTGATGAGGTCTTCGCCATGCTGCACTAACTTCTGCAGTAGAGAGTTGAGACGGAGAGCAAAATCATCAACATCCTCACCTGGTTTGAAAGCCAGGTTCTCCCACTCCTTGCGTAGTGCCTGCAGCGTAGCCTTGCGGGCGCGATCGCTGCCGATACATACTGCAGCGATAGTATCCCAAGCCTCCTTGGCAGTCTGCTTGCAAGCAATCAAACACTGCATCTCCAGCGGAATTGCAGCAACGAGGGTCTCCAGCGCCCGTCGATCATCATCGTAGTCGACGTCGTCGTATGTGACCGCCTCCCACATGTGCCGCACTTGGAGCTTCACCCTCATAATCATGGACCACTGGGTGTAGTTGGTCTTGGTGAGGGTGGGCCATCCACCACCAGCACCAGCATCCTTGATGATGGTCTGGAAGCCGCGATGACCATGGCGCCGGTCCGGGGAGGGAGAGCCACGCCGCCTGTGAGGGTCGCGTTCGCCATGAGCACGACCGTCGCGTGCGCATCCTCCCGGAGTGTTGTCGGCGCGTCTGGGCCCGTTTGGGCTGCCGCCGCGAGCACGGGGCTGCGCTGCTGCCCACTGCGCCACCCGCTCATCCTTCGCCCTCCTTGGTAACTCGGCCTCCAAGTCGAGGCTACCTCCCTCGGAGGCACTGCCACTGTTGCTACCGTGGCGCAAAGCTTCGAGCTCTGCCGCCGCAACACGTGCTGCAGCCACAGCCGCCGCCGCTTCCTCTTCCGCTCTCGCTACTGTCAGTTCTGCCGCCGCCAACCTCACCTTCCGAGCCTTCGCTGCCACAACCTCTGCTGCCACCCGGTCGCGCTCCTCCGCCGCGGCGACTTCGGCCTCCTGCCGATGTCGTGCGCTCGAGGTGACCGAGCGAAGAGAGTCTCCTGTGGACATTGCGAGGTGGTAGAGTGGAAGGGTCGTGGGGGTTGCTGCTGCCCTGGGAGGAAGCCGCTACACTCGTGCTGCTGCTCGGAGTGTGGGTGGAACTCGCCGAGTCGTTGGTCTCCGGTGGACCGGCAAGGGAGGAAGATGAACAAGGAGAAGGGCGTCTCCGTTGGAGAGAGTCGCGGAGGGGATTGGAAAGGTCACAGAACCATACAGCTCTGATACCAATTGTTAGAGAGAACACTCGCATTGGTAGGGATGACACTCAAGAGTTGGGGCAATTTTCTTTCATTCAACTCACTCAAATGCCATGCCAACCCAAATGGTTGGGGATACATATTTATAGGCTAGCCATGTAGCCCAAGATGCTAGATGCTAGTCTAAGATGCTAAAGCAAAGATGCTAGTCTAAGATGCTAAAGCAAAGATGCTTAGTCTAGTCTAAGATGCTAAAGCAAAGATGCTAGTCTAAGATGCTAAAGCAAAAGATGCTAAAGGTGCTAAGACTACAAACTTGTCCACACATGGACATCACACATGTCATGCCAAACAACATGTCATGCCAAAACACACACACACACATAGACTTAACCTCTCAAGGCGTCCTGACGCCTCACCCCCAAGGTGCTCGCCAGGCGCACAGAGGGCTGGGGGCGGCGCAGATCTGGCGCGAAGAGGTGCGCAGCGAGGCCGGGCGTGGTGTACATTGGGCGCGGTGAGGTCCTGTGCAGCACGGAGGGCGGGAGCGGCTAGACGAGAGCACAGAGAGGTCCTGTGTGTGGCGCACGACGAGGCCCTGTGTGGCGTGGAGAGGCCGGGTGCGAGCTTCGCACGGCGAGGCCCTATGCAGAGCGGAAGAAAGGGGAGAGGAGGGGAAGAGAGGAAGAAGCAGCGGTTGGTAGGAGAGGATGAAAAAAGCCTGGGGATGGGAGGGAAGTTAGGGTTTAGAGATGAAAAATAATCCAATGGGCCTTAAGTGGGCTGCTGGATCAAAATTGTATAAATTAATAATTAAATTGAACTCTAAATATATCATTAAATATAAGTTTAAATGAATTATTATAATTTTAATTATGTATATTTAAATTTATAAGACATATAAAGTGAAAATATTGCAATTTGATAGTATATTACTATTTTTATATTGCTATCTTGCTATTCCTATTTAAAATTTATTACTTATCTATCAATATTTTTTCTAAATCATGTATTTTCTGTGGGCGTAAGGCGTTGCCTCGCCTTGTGCCTTACCGCTAGCGGTAAGGCGGTACTCCACCACCTCGCCTCGCCTTAGCGCCTTAATAACTATGCCATTGATTATGCTTTTTTGATAATTTTTAGATTTGCAGTGTGAAGAGCAGATCATATAATTTCCCTACCCTAACAGCTACTTTAGACATACACACATTAGTGCAACTTCTGAAACTTATATGCACACTGTCTTCTGCTATTGTGAATCTCCCATATTAGATGTTTAAATAGAATAACTGTTTGATATGTTCATGTTTTGAACTGTGATCTGATAAGTGGTGATAAACAATCTCCTTTGTTGTACCTTATTTTTTCCCACATGTAACAGTTCAGAAAATCCCTCTGTCCGCTATATCATAGCAGATTGATGTTTGACAGCAACGTAGTAGTCAGTAACTGTGCTCATGGGTTATAGTGGGTTGGTGACTCCGTGACTGAGAGGCAACACTTATGGACTGTTTTTAAAGTTCTCTAGACCTAATGAGGATCTGTACCCTATTAAACAAAGATACAAGCAAGAAGCACATAGAATTATGTGAACATTAATTTCAAGTCAGATACTCCCTTCGTCCTACAAAGACTTGATTTTTAGCAATTCTCAAGCAAATTAATAGTGTAGAGAAATGACTTAGGTGACCCTCATTAATCATGTTAACTCTAATTTCTAGGCTTGGTTAGCTGGAACCCATTAATTGCACATGGATTAATGAAAGGAAAGAAGCTAAAAATCGCGTCTTTGTAGGACAAAATTTGAATGCTAAAAATCAAATCTTTGTGGGATGGAGAGAGTAATAAATACATGTTTTTATTTTCAGACATCTTAAACACCAGTCATGAGTTTTTGTGGAAGACTTGTGTGTTCTTTCTAACTCTACAGAAGGGACATTCCCTTGTAGTGGTTTGGTCTATTGGTATCTGCAGGAAAATGGGCCTGCTACATAACAATTCCTTTTGAGGATCTTCATATTTTGTTGTTAGTAATTAGTAAAGCAAAGAAATTTTGAATTCAGTGTGGTGGCCTATTCTTGCAAGACACAGTGTACTGTAGAAAGTAAAACTCCTTGTTTTCTGAGGACCATGTTTATCACAAAGATGAATGTGAAAATGTTAATTGTTTGGTTTGGTCTATTGGTATCTGCAGGAAAATGGGCCTGCTACATAACAATTCCTTTTGAGGATCTTCATATTTTGTTGTTAGTAATTAGTAAAGCAAAGAAATTTTGAATTCAGTGTGGTGGCCTATTCTTGCAAGACACAGTGTACTGTAGAAAGTAAAACTCCTTGTTTTCTGAGGACCATGTTTATCACAAAGATGAATGTGAAAATGTTAATTATTTGGCCATGTTGTTAAAGAGCTATGTTAATGGCAAGGATGATAGCACAGCTGCATATCTATTATTACACCACTAACAAAGACTAAAGGCACACTGAAAGTGAACAAAGTAAAGTTGCCATCAATCGGTCATCCTACTTATCTCTAGCTTGTCTCTAGGATGCCTTAGCCATCTGAGTTGTACCCCCAAAATCAAATATGCATGTGGCTATGTTTGGTATCATAGGACATGTCTGCTAGATGCTAATCCATGTCTCTGTCCGACACCGCCATGTTGCCCATGTTTTAGTTTTAGTTTTTCCATGCCTCCAATCATTGTATAAATTATTGTAATGGAGCTAGGTTGATAATCAAGTTGATGGTTCTCCTGACTGTTGGAAAGCAAAAAAAAATGATGGCTGGAAGGAAGGAACATCTTTATTCTGCCACATCTGGACTGTGTTGACTGCTTATTTTATGTTAGCATGTCATACCTATATTTATTCAGTTTATTTGATATGATCTTGTTAAATGACAGAGTCTTCACAGTTTATTTTTCCAATATAATATAAAGCTACTGTAGTAGAATATTTTTAGTTTCATGGCACATTTAGTATTCATGACTTTATTTACATTTTGGTTTGTATTCTTGATAATGCAGAACCATGGCAACCCTACAAGTCATAAGCCAGAGTTAGTGTTGAACAATTTTACTACACGCCTTGGTCATCGCATAGGAAGGTGATTTGAGAACATGTGCCCTTGTGCTTCTTTTCTTATCCTATTTTGAAGAATTATATTTTATTTTATATGAAACATTTCTTGTCTTGTTTTCTTCAGATTTCATGTTCCCCCTTTTGTTTTTTCAGGATGATACAGTCTATTTTCCCCCAAGACCCCAATTTCCGTGGCCGTCGAGTTGTGACCTTCCATAATCAGAGAGATTATATATTTTTTCGTCACCACAGGTGCATACATCAAAATACAAATAGGCAAAAACTTGTTAACAATTGCATGATGAAAGATTCCCATGTGTCTGCATAATGGTTATTCACTGGGGTTTGTAGCATAATAAAGTTATTAGACATGTTTTTAATAATGACTTGTTGGGCATTTCTAAAAGTCATTGTTTAGTACTTTAGTTTATGAATGAAATGTGTTATTCTATCATGTTATCAAGGTTTTTTATGGTCCTTGAGAGGTAGAGGTATTCTTAGTGTTGATTGGGAGGTATACAATACCTCTACTAGAGATATATATCTCTTTGTTAGTCATGAAATATGCATTGGATTATGTTTGTCCCTTCGATTTTACTGTGAATATTTGAACTTATTTCTTATGCAATCCTCACTCTAGGTACATCTTTGAGACGAAAGAAAACAAAATTGCTTCAAAGGACAAGAAAGCTAAGACTTCTGAAAGCAAAAACCAATCTGAAAAGCAAGTGATTTGTCGCCTTCAGGTATTTGAGCTACTACCCACTACAAGTTCTCTATGTGACGGCAGACTTCTATTGACAATACTGTATTGATCCTCATCAGCATCTGACAACATCAAAACCATATGCTTGCAATTGCTCTATGTTGTGTGTTTGAAGGGTGCTTCTGGTTTTCCAAAACATTCTTTAGTTTTCAACTTCAAATGCTTCACTGTCTTGCCAGTTAGATGTTAGCAATGCCAATGCCATATTGCCATCTTTACATAGATCAAGTGCTTTGCTCGGTTGCTACCATGTTATATATTAGCCCTATCAGTACCTAAGCTGTTTTTTATGGAATAGGAATGTGGACCTCGCTTCACCCTCAAGCTAATCACCTTGCAACATGGGACCTTTGACACAAAAAGTGGGGAGTATGAATGGGTTCACAAGGTACTATTATTCATTTACCATCTGATGCCCACACTACCACTCTACATGGAAGTTTTCTAACATCTGCAAAATCATGTGTCATTTTACAGCCGGACATGGACACGAGCAGGAGAAGATTTTTCCTGTAATTTAGCATCAGATTGTCATCCCGTGCCAGATGAAATGTTAATGTTGTTTGGGAATTACTGCAGATTTTGTTGCGCACTTAGAGTCGACCACAAATGTAACAAACCTCAATGCACATTTGGAGCAATTTTGATGATACATCAAATGAGTTGAACTATACCAACTTTGGCTCTCTATTTTACTCTCCCGTTCCAGTCTTGCAGCTAGGATCTTGCACAAAAGCTGCCCTTTGTTTTGTTCCAGTCCTTAATGTCTTTCTGTCCACTATGTATAATCAATTCTGCTGCTACACGAAGGTCGTTATCGTCCAACTGCCGTGGTATTACACCTCATTGTTCCTGCCTGCTTCTTTCCATGCAAGAACTTATCATAGCTGGCCCCATGTTCTTCGAGGTTGCTATCGCCACCAGCGGCGCCATGACAGCGGCTGCGGCGCCGGGTCATCGTATTCCTGAGGTACATCTCTCTACTTTTCAGTATGACATGACAAGATACGAATGTCCATTGCCCATTTCTGCACTGCTTGTTTCAACTTTATTATAATAATTCAGATAAACAGTTGTTTTATTAGATCAACTCATTATAATATGGGTTTCTATTATAGTAATAAGCTGGTGAAACCTAACTTTTTTCAGCTTATTAGTATAAAAAGATTAAAATACACATTACACTTTTGTACGTAGAAATTATACGCTGGCATACTTGCTTAAATCTTAATTCTCTACACTTCATTACCCTCTACATTTTAAAAGGCATTATAATCTTATATCATCCATCAAAGATAATGATTTATATTACAGTAATCTAGATTATCAAACCGCTCACAATTCATTTTCCTCCGTATTTATTATAATTCAGTTTATTCTTGATGGATTGCAATAATCAAAAGGCCTTAATTTATTGCTAGTACTAGAGCTGAGCTGATGTGCAGGCTGGCAGGTGGCAGCCCACCAGCTGCTGCTGCTGCCACACATGAACCTGGGGTTCATGTCCATCCAATCCAAGCAAGGCAAAGGCCATACGTTGCTGCGAGTACGTCCGTGCAAGCCGGGGCGTACGAACGAGTGAGCTCTGGTCTCTTTTGCCCCAAGATGATGAGAGGATGCCATTGCACCCCGCAGCTTGAAGAGTAATGGCCGCCATCTGCTAGCTGCCTGCTCTGTTGCTGCTGTCTTGGTCACGAGCTTGCAGTGTGGCACATGGCCTGCTCCCCTAGCCTCCCTGACCCTGCCTGCCATGTTATCTATGATCTGGTTCGATTTATGATCTGCATCTGCATGCAAGCCAGGTAAATGCTTCTCACTATGGTTTTCACCCTCTCTCTCTACTGCATTATTACCATGTTTCATGGGTAGATGATGGGATCGTATGTGTGCTGCTGATTGCTGCTGAATCCTCTGTTTGAGTTGGGTTCTGCATTGCATGATGAGCTGGGCGAAAGCGACTGCCAGGTAACTAGATACGTACGTACGTACGTACGTGGTAGCTGGTAGCCGGTACTAGTCTACCTCTACCGTACGTACGTGCAACGGTACTAGCGTACAACTAGGCTAGAATCTTGGCAGACACATGACACATTATCTAACACTCTCCTGACTACTCAATGCAGCTATCTGTATTACCTTAAAAGAGAAGCTAAGTAGTGCTTAGTTAGATGAATGAAATTGGATAGTATGACATAGATTGATTCGGGATGAGATAGTCCTAGATTGAGATGATACATGATAATGATTAGTTATAATTAATAACATCTAATTATAATTATTATTCACTAAAAATATTTACTAACCACTAATCTTAATTAATTATAAATAATTAGTATAGTTAGCAAAAACTAGATGATGTTGTTCACTTGTTTTTACCGCACGAAATGGTTTAATATTTGGAGAGAATATTCTGATAATTTAAACCAATCCATTCTGGATGGTTTCGTATTGAAGTTGTACCGAACCATCTAGGATGAGTTTGGTTCAAGCAATCAAACACTACCTAAGGTGCGTCACCAGTATTACTTATTTTCGTAGCGAACCAAAACTCTATACTATTTAAAAAAAGTTAATGTGGTGGTGGTGAGTACATCACTACTATATTACTGATGTTTATAGTTTAAATTGTTCTTTTAATGGTGAAGATTTTTTTCAGCTGCAATGTACGGACAGTCAGTTAATTATATAGATAAATACCCATATGGAGAGAGAGAGGGAGATTACTAGCATATGGCAGAGGCAACATAGTACATAGCTAACCTGAGTTCCAAAATCACTCTCTTAAAAACTGTAAAATTAGTTTTTTAGATTTCAGAATTTTAATAAGATATTGATACTAGATATATGAAGTTATTATTAGATTTTACAATTACCACACCAATGATTATACTGTGGATATTGGCCCACACGTACCACATGACATGACATGATGTAATGTGACACAACCAAGCGAAATCATTCAATTAACGAACCTACAATTTACAACTAATAATATAATCAGTACCTGACAATTGCGTTATTTATTTGTACGAATCAAATTGATGAATTATCCATGACCTCTTGCACGACCGTCGGCCTGCAATTAAGGCCGAAAGCTGCAGGTTACTGACCACATCACACTGCCACATATATACCCTGCTTGCTGCCGGCCGGAATCGAAGCTTTTCATGCTCATCTCGCTATTAATTATCACCACTATTTCCAATCAACAACAACACATGCATAATTGCACATATATATATATATATATATATATATATATATATATATAAATCTAGATTTTGCCGGCCAATCTCTTTGCATGCATGTACAGAAAAAAATTAGTAACTATAAAAAATGATGGTTCAGCTCAGTCAGCTCAGTTCAGCTCAGTTCAGCTAGCATAGCTAGACTGAGCTCTGAGCTCTCCGTTTTGATGTGCTCGTCGACGAACGCATCACTGACAAAGTCGTCGTGGTCTGCACGAAAGCTTGCAACGAGACCAGCTGCATGCTAGCTCCAAATGTTCTTCGTCTTGTACCTCTCGACGGCGAGCTAGGGCGCGCGCTAATCCGCGCGTCCGCTACAAGCTCCGGTCGGGTCGATAGAACGTACTACGGTGGACGGTGGTGTGGTGGTTCGATATTTACACGGTACTCCATGGCTAGCTAGATCGAGCTAGCTAGTTAGCTGGATGAACGAATAGCTAGTGTACACAGCGTGCGGCGGCGGCGGCGGAGGTGGAGGAGGAGGAGGTGGAGCGTGGAGGAGTTTATCGGGTGCAGGAGTACTGGAGGGAGGAGGTGAGGGAGCGGAAGGCGACCTCCTCGCAGGGGAGGACGAGGAGGCCGCCGGCGCCGGCGCCGCCGAAGCCGAACTCTTCCTCGGCGCGGCGGAGCAGGGAGCGGAACTCGGGCCGATCAAGCAGCGCGATGGGCACCACGAACCGCCGCCGCCGCTCTCCCACGTACACGGCGAAGTGCCCCCTCGGCACGTCGGACGGCAGCCCGGACGTCTCCTCCTCCTCCTCCTCCTCCCGCCACCCGTTCTGCTCCTCCTGCTGCTGCTGCCGCCGCCCCAGGCTCGAGCACCTCTTCAGTATCTGCTTCAGCCCCGCCGCCCCGCCCTTCTTGATCGCCATTGCCGTCGCCGACGAATCAAGCTAGCTACCCGCCCTTCGTTGCTGTTGCCGACGATGACGACGGTGAGGCGGCGGCCGGACCAAGAAGCCGAGGGTTACTTATAGGGAGACCGGAGACGTGGCCGTGAGCTCTCCGCCACTCCTCTCGCCGTGGTTGGTGGTGGTGGTGGGCCGGGTGGGCCCGCGACGCTCGTGGGCTGCCGGGCCAGGGCCGGGACAGAGTGGGGGCCCACACCACCGGTCCCCGGTTTTTTTTCCAACCCGATTTATAAATTAAATTTTCTAATTTTGAGTTTTTGAAAAAAAATTATGGATGTGGTATCAAATTATTAGTATATTTAAATCCATCATACAAAATACATCTTGGTAGTATATTTATTTGGTATTGAAATGTCAATATTTTTTTTAAAAAAACTTTGTGTAAGTTAATATAATTTTTCTAATTTTGAGCAACTTTTTAAAAACTATATTATGGATGCGGTATCAAATTATTAGTGTATTTAAAGAATTGCCTACATATAACTGGGGAGGCAGTGACTGTGGTGATCTTATTTGTCATTGACACACCGATGATATATTGATAAACCGTGAAAATCGTATTGGCACAGAAGAAATTAACCATGTATTTAAATACATCATACAAAATACATATTGATAGCATATTTATTTGGTATTTAAACGTTAATATTTTTTTAAAAAAAACTTTGTGTAAGTTAGATGAATTTTACTTAAGAAATCGATCAAAATAATTTGTTTCCCATCATTTATATGTTCTACTCTGTATTGTTTGTGAGGGGGGTATTGTTTATTGGATAAGTGCAAATTTACAAGAAAATATAAAAATACATAAAAGTTTAAAACGATTCATATTTATGAAGAATTTGAGAAAACTAATATGACACGAAGCGAGCAAAATCTTAGATCCATCGCTGTATATCCGTACATGTGGACAAAGATGCCCATGTGGTTTTGACAGTCCCCCTTTGCATTTCATCCCTACAAGAATCTTGCATCTGTTCATAGTTCAGGTTCAGATCCATATAACCATTTTCAACAATGGGAATTGAGCAAATTCTTCAGATGTTGTTTAACTTTAAGTTTAGAGATCTAGGTTGCGCTATATTCGAGACAAATTTTGAACTCCGAACTCCTTTGGAACATAAGAATTTATTTTACAGGATTTTCGAAGGAACCGCACTAAATCTTCTAAAATTTCTTCAAAAAAACTTCATTCCAAATGAGCCCCGAAACTTCTTATATTTTTGATCGGAGGGAGTACTTATGTAAGATCATTTGCTTATTAACTTTCATAACTACTTGATTTGAGATGTTGATTAGTAACTAACCTTGATTGATAGTGGGGCCAATCACACAAGTCATGTACACACAAGATGTGTTTTGAGCTGGTAGATATGCATGACCAAAATAATGAAATCAAGGGCCCTGCATTTGCCACTAGCACACTTGTGGTTGCATATCATCATCTATACTATGATAATATGCTACATGTACGGATTGGTGGCCACCCCTTTAGCTCAAATTGGACCATCAAAGATGAGGCGCCCAATGGCACCTCCGTGTCGGGAGATTCGACTATTTGTCACTTTTAAGTGAGTGCTATTTAATTATTTGTCAACCGTGTGGTTGTCATGTGGGACCACCTGAGTATATGACAAGGGTCGGGATGACAAATAATTGAACGCACTTCTTAGGAACGACAAATCGTTAAATTTTCGTACTACGCGAGGATAAAAGGAAAAAACTATACAATTTTATATAACTTGTGAGTAACTTATCATTCTAGAAAGATATTATTTCTCTAGATGTCATAACTTATTGTTTTAAATAAGGTATAAGTATTTTTCATTCTTGTTGGTGGGAAAAATAACCATTTTGATGCTTCTCAAGCTTATTTGCATCTTTGCTTTTTCCCCTAATGACTAAAATATCTCAAACAATGGTATTATCAATTAAACACAAATAAAACAAGTATAGGGACAATACAATATTTCATTATAACAGTTTATTTGGACTATTTGCTTAAGTCAACTTATGAATAAATCAAAACAATACAATGTTTCTTTCTTATTTTTTTCTCATCGGCAAGTGTCGCGCATGTTTTTTCAGTTTGAGATTACATTAATCCAGCTTATAGAAAAAAAGACCGAGCTGCACCAATTTATTAAATTATTATAATCTACACTCTGAAATATAATAAACTGACTTGTTTGTTTCGACTTATAAAAATAAGCTCGGTTATTATAATCTTAAGCTGAAACAAACGGATGCTTGCGGCGCGAGCGTGTCCCGGAGGCTTGCATGGACACTCAACCAACTTGAAACATTATGTTGGAAATCATCACAGATGACCACTGCAATATGCTGCAAATTGGGCCCTGAAATGTCAATTCACTAATGCGCTGTTTCTTGCTAGATTATCATCACCACCTCACATGATGATATTGATCACTGATTTGCTGTTTCAAATCTAAGATGGCTTTGAAATTCATGTGATGCCACATCGGCCATGTGATGATAGAAATTCAGATATTATTAATCGTGTTGGTTGATTTTTTTTATTTGGATTAAATTATCTTTGTCATATTATGAATTTAATTAAAGATAAACATTAGCTAGAATCCTACTAGGATATATATATATAAGTGAGAGTTGGTGTTACTTAGGGTTTAGGGTATGTTTGATTCAGATTTTTGAACCGATTTCCTGGCGGGCTCAGAAGCTGAAATCCGAACTAAATAGTTCTTTTGGACATCTAGTTTTTTCCATAGTTTATAGATTTTTGTAGTGCAAACAGGAAATTGGGGGTATCCCGGATTCCACGTATTCTCGTAACTAACTTTTGATGAAAATTATCCACATTTGTCATTAATGAAATACTCATTCTGTTGATACAGAGTACTTGAAACTAACTAGTTGGTTTTCTAAGAATAGAATTTAATATATGATTGTTGGAAAACATAGATGCATTTCAGTTATAAATAATTTTGTTTTAGTTTTTTATTACAACAATGACCTAAATGCACATCATTAAACAAGTCGGTGTTTTATATTGAGAGTGTATATTAATAGTATAACCAAACATCAAGGAATTAGAGATATTTACTATCAAAACAAAAACCCATAGCTACTTCAATCAAATAACTTTCAGTTTTTCCACACCTCACAACTTACAACAACTTTTCTATAGCTCACAGCTCATAATAGTTTTTTCGGAATCCACGACTCAACCAAATACGCTCTTAGTGCATTTCTAAGAGATGTCTTAAATTTTATTCCTTAAAATTTAACATAGAGATCATCCTATTCATGTTAATCTCTAAAAACTAATTTAATTTACAACAATTTTCTTATCCTTATTTTTAAATAAGGAATGATAAATTAATCCTATATTTAGGATAGATAACAAGGGATTTAGGAAATGGTTTAGAACGGGGATTTGTTATTTGATTTAGGACCAAACAGTACAAGATTTCAGTCACCAGCAGCAGATGGTGATGCATATAACAAACAAGCAATCAGAAATTCAGAGTTCAAATAGGCGCACTTTTTTTAGCAATTCACGCGTAAATACAGTGGAATTTATATTAATTAAGTTGAAAAAAATTATAACATTATAAACTTAAAAGATTGTGATCAGAACAAATAAAACAAAAACACTCCACACGAGCCAGCATACAACCATCCACGACCCAAGAGGAACACAAACACAACAAGACCTTTAATGACGTCTCCAAAAAAAGTAACAACGCCAAAAGCGATGTCATTATCCACCTAAGAGCTTTATCCTAGGTTTTCACGAGACAAGAGAACGGTTACGTGACAAGGTATCCAAAGAGAAACATAGCGTCCGAAGGCAACATCAATGTCGATCCAACCAGATTGGGTAGAGCTTTCGTTTGAACCGGACTTCGCTACGACCCAAGCTAGGGCAGCACAAACACAACAAGACCTTTAATGATGTCTCCAAAAAGATAACAATGAAAAAGTGGCATCATTATCCGCCTAAGAGCTTTAGCCTAGGTTTTCACGAGATGAGAGAACAGTTACGTAACAAGGTCTCCGAAGAAGAACATGGTGTCCGAAGGCGAAATCATGTTGACCCAACCAGATTGGGTAAGGCTTTCGCTTGAACCGGACTTCGCGACTCTGAGTGCCTCCGATGTGATCTTGGCAGGAACACGCATGCAGAGTTGCGGTCTGTGTTATCCGAATCCGATCGATCGTTGAAACGCCGAGCTATCCTACCAGCAGTTAGCTAGAACATGAACATCTATCTGCTCTTTCAGAGACACAGACCGGACTAGTGAAGAAGGAATTGAAGGTTAAGCTGTGCAAATCAAAACTAGACCCGGCCATCGAACAAACTGTCAGAATGCGATTGTTCGAGGAGTACGTACTGCTGCAGGTGCAGCAGTAGGGTTCGTCGTCGTCGTCGTGGAGAAAGACGGTAGCTAGCTAGCTGCTACGACAACGACACATTGATGTGATGGGTACATATATGATCATGAGATGAAGATGCAAATGCAAGCGTAGTGAGCCCTAGCTAGATGGATCGGAGCTCCATTTCAGACGGGTAGTATAGCTTAGCTAGCTAGCCAGTGCCTGACCGATCAGATCACCCAGCTGACGAGTACGTACGTAGGGTGTACCGTCGTCGTCGCCGTCGTCGACCGGGCTAGCTAGTAGCTCACCGCGACGGACGGCGTGGATGGCCGGCCGGCCGGCCGGTACGTACGTACGTATAGTACGTCGTGTGATGTAGGATAGGTACGTGCACACGTCGACGGCGACGTCTGAGCTTCCACATGGCGAACTCGATCGATCGCCGGCGGCCGGATCGATGGACGTTGACGCGAATCATTGGGCGGGAGACAGCGCCCAAACAGCAAGTTGCAAGTGTTTCCAAGCCCTCGTGTGCATGCTATATATATATATATATATATATATATATATATATATATATATATATGCTATTCTACACCGCGGGTGTAGAATAGCTAGCTATTCTACCGACAAATCTACTACTGAAAGTAGTCGGTGTAGAATAGTTATTCTACACACATGGTGTAGAATAGCGCTACCGTATATATATATATATATATATACACACACACTCATCATATTCATGGATGCCCTGATTGAATGAAGCCTCTTGTACATGACTAGAGTAATGTTTTTAAAAAATATAAGATATCTACAAGTTCAAATTTAGAGGTTTTTTACCATCCTATCACATCACCAGGCACAAGGTACTAGGGTATCAAATCGGAAGGAGTATGATTGAAAAAAATTGAAAAAATAATGTCCAACCGCATCACTAGCGGCACCGCTCCCACCGTCGGCGTTGCCCTGCCCTACTGTCTCGGAGCCCCGCCGCCCCGTAGTCCTACAACCTTGCAGCCCCGTTGCCCCTCTCGCAGATTTCGCTGTGCCGTCATCGCTGCGTTGCCCCGTTGCCACCATTACGTCACCCTGCTGCTGGGCCCTACTGCCCCTTTGATATCTCACCGTGTCGTCACCCTGTAGCTCTCCAAGCCCCAATACTCCTAGTCCCTGCCGCTTCATCAGTCTCTCCACCGCTCCGCCGGCCGTCGGTTGCACCGCTGATCAAACCATACAACCGGCCTCGCCAGCCAACCCAACCGCGCTGTGAAATAACAAAAACACTCTTCTACCTTTCACCATGAGTAGATGTACTTTTTTTAAGAGGACGGGTACCAGTAGATATTGCCTAATCTGACGTACCGAACAAGGCAGTGAGTTTCTCGCATCTTTTTGGACAACAGTTTAGTTAGACCATTAAGTTTAAGCTGATTTATAAATAAACTAAACTCATTATTACAATGCTAAGTTTAAGCTGATTCACAAATAAACTAAACTCTTGACCTAGCTTAATCAATTGCAAGAATACAATGGTACATTATTAGAGAAATAAAGATAACGCATGCCATGGCAATCAAGTACATCTCAAATCAAGGATGAATTAAATTACACAGAACCAGAGCTCTGCATGCATCAGGGTCAGCAAGCTTCAGCAATTGAAAATGACTTGTAAAAAGGGCGCACCAATGATTGAAGAAACAAGGGACATTGGAAATCTTGTGAAGGTTTCGTCTGGTCCTTGCAACCAGCCTGTAAGATCTGGACCAGCAATCGATCGATCCATCAGCTAGCTAGCTAGCTAGCATCATCAACTTGCTCTAGCTTACCACAAGAACATTGAACAAGCTAAGCTCGCTCGACATTGTCCCAAAGATTGTAATATATATATATATATATATATATATATATATATATATATATATATATATGTAAACATCATAGATTCGTAGGTTGGTGGTTGAACCCGGTAAGGCAATCTCATTGATCAATCTACTGTTCTTCACTGTTTGCAATTCACTGATGTTAAACAGTGGCAAGAAAGTATAAGTCTATTATTCAGACTTTCAGCTGGTACTCTGTCCATATTATTTATCCATGGAAGATAGCAGCTCCATTTCATTTTCAGAACTACATGCTATATTTGTTTCATATTATAAACCATTTATCTTTTTTTGTCAGACTTCTTTAATTTATTAGCATCTACAATATCAAATAAATACATTGTTAATATATATTTAATGATCGGTTTAATAAAACTAATTTATCAAAATATCAAAAATTCAAAAGAGTTGTATGTAATACATACACGAGGGAAGGCGGTTCGAGTACACTTCGTTTTTCTGTCAACCTCTGATTAGATTTCTTCAGAGGGATATTTTTCCTGCAAAACACCAGCATTACTGGAAGAATTAATGCGAGCATTGTACCATGACATTTTGCAAACTGGGAACTTTTTTTGTGACAACCAGGAGCCACGTTGTTGGAGCCCTAAAAAAACAAATGATTGTTTACTATCTCAAATTAATCATATATGTACCCTAAAACTGTTTAAGTTTCTAACAGCTAGAGATTTTGAATAACTAGCTAGTTTGAGTAGCTAGTATTTTCCAGCTTCTAGATTATTTTCAAATTCTACCACTACTGATTCTCACAATCTGAATTTCAGAAGCGGTTGTAACTATCAGAAGCAAATCCCTAAGTCTGATATCTTCACCTCCTAACCTAGAAATCAGTTTATAAAAAGTCTAACATATGCACCTCTCTATTTTTCGCTAGCTCTACCTAAGTCTGATATCTTCACCTCCTAACCTAGAAATCAGTTTATAAAAAGTCTAACATATGCACCTCTCTATTTTTCGCTAGCTCTACCTAAGTCTGATATCTTCACCTCCTAACCTAGAAATCAGTTTATAAAAAGTCTAACATATGCACCTCTCTATTTTTCACTAGCTCTACCTAAGTCTGATATCTTCACCTCCTAACCTAAAAATCAGTTTATAAAAAGTCTAACATGTGCAGTTCTCTACTTTACAATTGCCATGAAGTGTCCAAATTTTGTCGGCAGCACTGCTCATGGGCAGACAGCCAGGAACATGCATTGGCATTGCACAGAAGACACTCAACTAATCTTGCACAGTTGCACTGCCCACACTACCTCTCCTAGATGCTAAGGCAGCCACTGTAGTAGCTTCAGAAAATATATACTGGCATGGACCATGCAGCACCAGCTTGAGAAAAATACCAAGCAAACTCAAGAATGCACATGATGTATTGACTTCAGATGCACAAAACAAAACATGCAAATGAAGTATTCAAGTAATGAAGACATATGCCATATTTCAGTAATTAATGATCACAGAAGAAGACATAGTAACACGAAAGATATTTTTCTGCAAGATGCCACCACATTTAGTTAGCACAAGTGTATGAAACAAAAAGGTCCCAGCAGGAACTGAATCGGTCAGACAGCACAGTTCTTGACTGTTACCCCACACTAAGCCGCGTTAATAGATGATGCTCCCTGTCACAGAATCAAGAAGCACAACACGTTTCTGAGCCAAGAATGTCAAAAGTCAGAACCGTTTGCAGTGTCAAAGGTGTAAAAAACAAGCAAACATACTTGTCCAATCTATCTTTCAAGTTTCAACACAGCGTGCTAGAATACCCATCATATAGCAGCAAGGACAAAAATTGGCGGCTTATATGTGGGGGATGAGCAATTTCAGTATGGAGTGAAAAAGGGGAAACAATGACATTGGAGCAGGAGGCAGATGGTGTTCCCATAAGATGCATAACAGCATAGAATACATAGAATCATAGATTATATGCAGAAAGACGCTGCTGGTTAGTACATTAATCGTAAGCCCAATGGATGAGGCAACAGCTACAATGGAAATACAGTGATACCCTTGTCACCACCTAGTTAGAGCGCTGTTATTAGGTTCCAACATCTTCCTTACAACAGCTCTTGTTGCAAATTAGCCGTGCCCAAACGGTTGGCCTTGAACTGAACATACAAAATAGCGAAATTCATTATCGGTTGAAACCCTTTAGCATAATTTACATATGCAGCCATGCTAATCAGAAATATAAGTAATTTTACTGACCAGAAACAGCTTTGGATTGCTGAGGCATTCCATCCATCATGCTTAATTGCCTTCTCAGCTTGGCTATGTGAGCCTGCACCTGGAGGATGACGAGAATTAGAGTGTCAAAGCAGTGGATGTTGTTTTCCCATCCACTCATGTGTATGCAATTCCTAACTATTAGATTTCTGTGAACTATTACATGCAACATTGCCTAAACAAGTGAAATAAAACATGTCAACAAACTATGTATTTTAAGCTATAGCTCCTAAACATTTCAAAGGTAATATCACATCAGTCGGTCTAGGCAAGTGATCCCCGGTGCAAAAGTTTACAGTTTTGTTGCCCACAAAAGATTAATATGTGTGCCACATGGAAATATGTAATATATAGTCCTCTACTATACACAGCTATCATTGTGAAATAAACAACTTAGTCTGAAATGTATTTTCCGTTGAATTAATTTGAGAAAAAGATTTTGACAGAAGGGATAATTACTACTGTTGCATGCATGACTAAACTGTGCACATGGGAAATCAAAAAAGCCTTCTGGAAGCATGGACAAGTATTGTGGGATGTACAACTTAGCCTGATGGATAATTACAACAACAACTTACCTCAAACAACAACAACAACAACAAAGCCTTTGAATCCCAAGCAAGTTGGGGTAGGCTAGAGTTGAAACCCAACACAAATATCCACAGATTGCATGCAAATTAGAACATACTAAGTAGATGGGAAAGCAAGACATCCTTCTTGCAGTATTGGCAAGCATAGTAATATATCTCACAGAATAAGGACAAAAATTTCCTAACAGTAAATCTCACCTGTTGACGAGCAGCAGCCAGTTTTAATAGTTCGTCTGCTTCAGAGAAATTCAAGAACCATTGACTCAAAGGATGATCCTTAGTGTCACCACGCTTCTTCTCGCGTGGCACAAATTCCATAGGACCTAGAAGATCGATAATTTCACATTGTCAACTTTATTGTTTGCCCCAATGAAATATAAGAACAAATCAAGCAAAGAGAGGAATACCTGGAGGAGGCATCATTATGCCAGGAGGTAACCTAGGCACAGTAGCAGCTGGATGATTTTGAACTCGTTGGAAAAATGCCTCTGTGGGCTCAGGAAATACAATTTCATTGTATGTTTCCACAACAACAGGTTTTTTAGTTGATTGCGGTCCAGTGTCCTCTTCCGGATACAGCTTAAGTTGATGAAACCTGCATCATTTGTGTCATTAATCACTGCTTTCCAAAAAAATAAAGATGATCTGATGATGTTGAAACTTGAAACAATATCTGGCAACTTACAAGTCCAAACGCTTTTCACATACATCACTGTGGAAATAAAGAGTTATTGCTATTTCAAATTCTCCCCATCCAGATTCAGACAATTCAAAAGGTGGCTGCTCTACAACTCTTGTTGGATTAGTGAAACTTGGGTGAAGTTGAAACACCACACGGTTAACTATCGCACTCAAATCCTCATTTGTTGCAGAACGGACGTACACAGTCCATTTGTGAGAGTTGTATCTAGAAAAAAAGAGAAGATATTCATGGCCTTCAGATAATACTCACTATGGGTAACAAATTGGGTGTTTGATGAAATTTAACAAGAAGTTTCCATGGAACAAATACTTACTCGCTTGCTTTTTTACCAAGCCAGAAAGAAATGGTTCCATAGACAATTGGAAAACTTATCTCCACATCCTTGAGCTTTTTATTCTGTAAAAATCCATTAAACATCATGTCAAGTAAAAAAGCCATTAAAGCTTATTGAACAATAGGGTCTAGCAACTAACTAATATGAACCATATGGTGTAATAAAAACACCCTGGATGACTCACCGCAGTATTCAAAATAATCAGAAGATGAAGTTTGGAGGATGCTTAGAGCAACTCGAAGAGAGCTCCTATATCAGTCCTCTATATTCTTGTATAGGGAATAATCATAATTCTAACATTTCCTAAAAATCAATCAATCCACAACAATATCCCTATGATCACAATTTCTATATTTTAAAGGGGGTTAGAAAGGGATTTCCTACTTTTGAGAGAAAAGAGAGGTAATTTATAGGAGCAGTTAGTATAGGGGATCACTTAGGAATACTGTTAAAGCGTGATTTTTTTTCTAAAATACCTAAATTTAATTTTAGGAAGCTGGATAGGAGTACTATTGGAGATGCTCTTAGTTCTTGCCTTGTTATCATACTTCGGGAGAAGCTGATTGTACGTTTTACTATCATTTATAAGATTGACTGCATGATGCCATGATGCAAAGGAATATGTCAACCATAAGCTATTAACTCAGTTAAATGGCTAGATATTCTGGCACATTATGCCTCAATTGTACCACAACATGCATCGATCTGATCTAATTGTGTATCAAAATAAGGAACAAATGAAAATGCAACTCCATATTGGCTGAAAGATAATATATAACAATGTGTCAATGCCACGTAAAATCAATACGCACGACTCCAAAGATGACAAACAGCAGAGGTCGATGCAGCTTAGCTCATCGGAAAAAAGGTAGGACTCGGGTTGAATCATGTCCTAGCCATTTCTCAATTACGCAGATGAACACTCGCATTTTCTTAATGACGCACGCAGATGATGCCAGCCTAATGCCTTCGCTCTAATGACCATAGCTACTAGCGTGCCACCTAAAAACCCTAGCCCCCCACCCCAGCAATGCAAAATCACGAGAGGACCAGCCATACAAGCTACCATAGGACGTACACGCTACGGGGGAGGAGAGGTAACCTTCCTGTCGGCCTCCTCCGGCGGCCGCGCCGGCTTGGAGGAGCGGAGCGCCTTCTGCGCGGCGGTCAGCACGGCCTCCGGCTGCGCCGGCGCCGGCGACGTCCCCTGCTGAGGCAACGACTCCGCCGAAGAGGGAACATCCGCCGGAGAAGGCGCCGCGGCAGGCTGCGGCGCCTGCGAGGAGGAGGAGGTCTGCGGCATCGGCGGACGGCGAGGGTTCGAGGGGTCCGGTCGGATCACCGCGGATGGGGGAGAAGAAGGTGGTTGGGTTGGGTCAGTTCCGACGGTCGGTTTGGCTCTCGACAATTTTTTTATAATTCAGATATTTTTAATAATTTTTTCATAAATAAATTCTTACTATACGTTTGGTAGGTCTTCAGCTCCAACTTCTTTGTGGAGCTAGAGCCAAACCAAATAATTTTCTTAGAGAGTGGATCTCACTAAGAACACTCTAGAAAAATAAATAGAGTGGTGGAACTTCAAGTGTTTCACTCCAGATTTAAGCCATATTTGGTAAAGTTTTAGATCCTGAAATCTACACTGATGTTGGAGTGGAGTATTAGACAATATTCAACCACTCCAGTTTATTTTTCTAGATTGCTCTCAATAAGATCCACTTAAGATCCACTGCTCAGAAAAAATGTTAAGTTTCGCTCCAGCTTCACAAGATAAAGAAGTTGGAACTGGGGTCCTACCAAACACACCCTCAGTATGGATTTTAGGATTCTATCAAATAGACCCTTAAAATTTTATTTCGAGATTTGGCCGAAAATAGCGCTAAATCTCCTAATAATGTCTAATAACAATAAATTTAATGTCGTCACATCGGATATTTAGATGATATTTTCGAGTATTAAATATAACCAATTTATAAAACTCATTCATAATCAATGGATCATTCACGAGAAGAATCTAATGAATCTAATTACACCATGATTTAACAACGTGATGTCACAATAAACATTTAACGTGATGCTATAGTAAAAATTTGTTAATCGATATCGTTGATTAATTAGACTTAATAAATTTGCATTGTGAATAATTTTTTGATTTTATAATTATTTTTATAATTGGTTCACCTTTAATCCTTTAAATTTATGTCCAAATATTTAAAATTTAGTTTACGAAATCAAACGCCAATTAAAAATATGGCTGCACGGCTCGTCGCGTCGGTGTGGCCCACCCGGTCCACTTGGAGCAGCGTGGAATTGAACTGTAAAGTTGGCGGGCTTTGGATGGGCCCGGCCCATAAAGTGAGTGGTGGGCTTACGGGGACGGGTTAGTTTCGGGCCTCATCTTTGTACAGCTGTACAATGGGGCCCGTTCTGGCCCATTATCCATTTCATAATTATCATTTGCCTTAAGTTCAAAAGTTCGATGTTAAATATAGACAATTTATAAAACTCATTTATAATCGTTAGATTATTCACGGGACGAATCTAATGAGTTTAATTACGCTACGATTTGACAATGTGATGCTTCAGTAAATATTTGCTGATCATGGATGAATTAGGCTTAATAAATTCGTCTCACGAATAATCCTCTGGTTCTGCAATTATTTTTATAATTAGTTCATGGTTAATTCTTTAAATTAATGTCCACACATCCGATGTGATATAAACCAAACTTTAGCCTATGAAACTAAATAATCATGTAATGGTAGGAACGAAGTATATATCTCTCTATATATATATATGGATTAGGGAGTCACTGTTGGTAGATAGCTTCAATTGAGGCCACCCATGCAACACCACGAGCATGAGAGTAGGGGGTGTTTAGTCCGTGTCACATCGGATGTTTGTACATCAATTCAAAGGATTAAGCGTGAATTAATTATAAAAATAATTACAAAATCGGAAGATTATTCGCGAGACGAATTTATTAAGCCTAATTAATCCATGATTAGCAAATGTCTACTGAAGCATCACATTGTCAAATCATGACGTAATTATGCCCATTAGATTCCTCTCGTGAATAATCTACCGATTATGAATGGGTTCTGTAAATAGTCTACCTTGAATACTCCAAAATAACATCCAAACATCGATCCAGTACGACGGGACTAAATATTTCGACTAAAGAACGGAACGGGTACTAATGTAGCGAAGAATGGATCAGTTGGGTGGGGTGGCAGAGATGCACAATACAGTTGTGATGGATCAAGCAGCCAGGGAATGTCATGCTCACAACTAGCTAGCTAGATCTGCATGATCTGATCTGGTTCAGTGTGAGATCACACAGGCCCACATGCATGATATGATGGTGCCATACTGTGATGCATATTGTTTATGTGACCTTGATTGCTGCTGATTAATAGGGTTGGTCCTGATATTTTGATGGCTAAGAATAAAACTAAAAATAAACACACACTAAACATAAAAAATTTACTAGCCTAGCTAATAATAAATAAAAAGGACTATCGGCTACTTCGGCCATTCGCCTGGTAATTTTTGGCACTTGGTTGGCCGACCTAGGCCACATAGCGGCCACATAGTGGCCTAGGTCGGCCGACCATGTACCAAAATTTACCATATGGCCTAGATAAGCCAAATCAAATACATTATCCTCTGCAACCTGGTATAATGAGCTCATGTGATTTGCTAACTGAGCTAAACGAGCTTATTATACCATGTTATAGAGAATATTATATTTGATTTAGCCTAGTTCGGCTGATCATCGATCGAAATATGTCAGCCCCCAACAACGTTCGGCCGAACTAGGCTCGCGTGGTCTAATTCGGCCGACAGTACGTCGACACATGCCTAGATTTGGAATTTTGTTTAAAACAATTCTACATAGTCCAGCGTTTAAAACGTAGCGTGTTATACTTTATAGTTACAATCTGACTCTTCCCTAATGACCTTTTTGGCTGCTGATCTATCCAACCAAGCCAATTGCAATATGATGATAAGCTAAGCTAAACCCTCTTTATGCTATGATGCATCTTGTTGATGCAGTAGGCCCTCCCATGCTCTCCTCATATATGTGACCAACTCAAGAGTTTCTCAACACATCATTAGAACAACATTGATATATGCCCTAATATAATAAATATAGATTTACTTGCTAGAATTTATAAGGTTGTTTTACTCTACAGCTGTTTATTCTTCCCAAAGATAGCTGGGGTTTGTCTCATCAACATATATAATATTTTTTATTCATTACAAAACTCATTATATAGGTGTGTGCCTCATGGCAGAGACCAGGTAAAAATTAAGTCAGCTTAATTTTAACAATCTAAATAAGGGGGTGTTTGGATTGGGGGTTAAATTTTTAGTCGTCGTCACGTCGAATGTTTAGATATTATTTTAAATTATTAAATGTAGATTATTTACAAAACCTATTCATAATTAGAGGATTATTCGTGAGACGAATCTAATGAGCCTAATTATGTCATGATTTAACAATGTGATGCTACAGTAAACATTTACTAATTATGGATTAATTAGGCTTAATAAATTCGTCTCGTGAATTATCCTCCGATTTTACAATTATTTTTATAATTAGATCGCATTCAAATTGATGTTCACACATTTGATGCAACACGCCTAAGTTACTGTCAAAAAAGTCTGAGGAACTTGTTGTGCTGTTCTAAACTATTTCTATGGGCTTGTTTTATTTAATATTTAACCAATAATACTGTTATTTGAGATAATTTTAATAATTTCAAGAAACCTCAAAACATAAGCTTTTTCTATCTAAAGGAATAAATTTTACCTTATACACCTTAATATTTTTTCAAAGCTATAACTTCATTATAACCCATCAAGGGGGCTAAGGACGTGTTTGTTTCAGCCTCTAGCAGCCGCAATTACTTGTAGAATCTAAAGTTAAATAAATGATCTTGATTTTATATCCAGATTGTGAAAATTAATAGCTACGAAATCTGAAAATAAACTAGATTTCAAAAGTTGAAAACATGAGCTCCTCTATATTCTCATCAGCTATATATTCGATCTAGCTACTTAGACTAGTTAGCTACTAAGACCATTCACAATGTAAAGAACTATAGAACTAGTATTAGATTGATATGTAGCAAAATTGTTTCTTAGAAATAATGCTAAAATGTATATTACTAGAGGTGAGACTCTTAGTAAAATAAAAAATATAAAACAATATATGTTCTATCCAATGGACAGCTAGCAAACCAAAAATAGTATTATTTAATTTGAAGGACTAGTATCCATGCTTATAACTCATACCTTACTTAGCACTACATTTTCAATGTATAGAATTAGTACTAAAGTAAAAAGATTTTCTTAGACACCCCTTATTTCATACATTGTGGTTGCTCTAAGAATCACCGGTAGTTACTAGAAACTGAAACAAAAAAGGCTTAACGACAGAACGAAAGGTTAAGGATGGATAAGCTGATACATCCTAATCCTAGGTTCTATTAGAGAGCACTATAAGCATTCATACCAAACAATTATATATCTTGATGTGAGCATCAGAAAAGCAAGATGATTTGCACGGTAAAAAACACAATCATGGGGATTTTTTTCAACTAAGCAGTTTCTCTTAGGCAGTGTTTGGTTTAACGCACGATGAGGAATGAAACAGGATAATTCATAACCATCTTATTCGTCAAAAAAATCAGTACCATACGGTTCAGCATCTACAGGGAATATTCTGTTTCTGGGAACAGTTCGGTTCCACTTGATTCCACTCCATCACTCAAACCAAACAGCAGTATCACATCATATCTAGGAACCATCTCGTTCCGTTCCTCCTCGTATAGAAAGCAAACACTACCTTAAACCCGAAGGCGAAACTACCTGAAGCCATGGTGTTAAAGATGTACCAACCGATCGATCCAAGGACGACGAAATCTGTCAAGTGTGACCCTGGTACGGCAACGATAGGCCATTTATAGCTCAATGAAAATTGCAAGCCAAGCAAAGGAATCCCAGCTCCAGGCCTACCTGTCTTTCATGCTCCAGTTTATCCCCAGCTTAATTTTCTATAAATTTAGGGATCGTTTGGTTATGTCCACTTAAAGTTTAGTCCGTGTCACGTCGAATATTCGGACGCCAATTTGAGGGACTAAACGTGAACTGATTATAAAAATAATTGCAGAATCGGAGGATTATACGCGAGATGAATTTATTAAACCTAATTAATCCAATATTAACAAATATTTGTTGTAGCATCACATTGTCAATCATGACATAATTATGCTCATTAGATTCGTCTTATGAATAATCACTGATTATGAATATGTTTTATAAATAATTTACATTTAATACTATAAAATAGCATCCAAACATCCGATATGATGAGACTAAACTTTGTGGACTAAAGAACCAAACTGCTTCTTATATATATATATGTGTGTGTGTGTGTGTGTTTGGTTGAACAATAGATTATAAAAAAATTGTCATAAGTAGTAAAATAATATTGTAAGATACGAAAACTGCGAAATTGTTTGGTTGGAGTACTATCATGGTGCAATTGTTCTATGAAACTTAATAACCATAAACGATGATTTTGTACCTTAATTAATAACATATAATAATCTAATATGGATTGGCAGAAGGATTAGATAGGTTAAACCATAAAGTCGTGGAACCTAATGAATAAATAATGTTTACTTTTTATAATTACAAAAAGCTAATGCGGTTGAAAAACTATTTTTTGTTTAATTTTCGCATTTCTTACCAAGAAGCTGGTTAGAAAAACCGAACTAAATCAACCCTAAGTATTTGTCCAAATAAATTCTGATACAAAATTTTCCACAGAAATAAAAATGTATTTGCGATATTTAAATATTTAATTCCGCATCAAAAACAACAGCAAAAAAAAAGGAGAAGCATAGCTCTTCATAAAATCCTAATGAACAGGAGAAACCAAAGTTCTTCATAACTCAAGGCTACTCCACAGTGGTCACACATCCAAGACAGCTTCCTAGCTATGAAACTCAGATTGATGGAATCATGGCAACAACTATATTATATTTAACTTGTAAAATACAGACCCTTGATGTGACTTTGGCAGTGACATGTTTATGCTGTTTGCTTTTGACACACAACTAGCATTAGGGGTTTTAGACCGTCGCATCGAACGTTTAGATACTATATTTTGGAGTACCAAATGTAGAGTATTTATAAAATTTATTCATAATTGGTGGATTATTCGCGAGACGAATCCAATGAACCTAATTATGGTTTGATTTGATAATGTGATGTTATAGTAAATATTTGCTATTCATGGATTGATTGGGCTTAATAAATTCATCTCGCGGATTATCCTCCGATTTTTTAATTATTTTTATAATTAGTTTATATTTAGTTCTTTAAATTGATGTCCAAATATCTGATGTGATATGGGCAAACATTTAGCTGGTTTTTTATACTTTAAAATAATAGTTTACTCTAGTATATTTTATGTTACAAACTATATATTCAGTATAAGAGCATGGTTGTTATAGCTCTAGTTTCAAGATCTGTTTGTATGGTTGAATAAAAGTATTTTAAATTTTATTTTTAGTCTAAAATAAAACTAGATTGTGCAATTAAATACCATCAATCCATAACAGATATAGATCTAGAATTTTCGGAGGTAACTTTGACCAACATAAAAATCCTAAATCTAAAGTTGTGTCAAAGAAGACCTTTAGTCCAAGCATTAGTCCTGTCATATCGGATGTTTTGGTGCTAATTAGAATTATTAAATGTAGGTTAATTACAAAACTATGTACATAAATGAGAGTTAATTCTCAAGACGAATCTATTAAACATAATTAATCAATAATTAGCATATTCTAATTAGCACTAAACATCCAATGTGATGAAACTAATGCTTATCCACATTGTTAAAATAAGGGGGTGTCTATGAAATCTTTTTTCCTTAGTATTAGTTCTATACATTGAGGAGAGACAGTGTATTAGTTCTATACATTGAGGAGAGACAGTGCTAAGTAGGACATGAGTGTTAAGCATTTATGCTAGTTCCTTAAATTAAATAATAATATTTGTTAGTTTGCTAATTGTCTACTGAGTAAAACATGCATTTTTTTACATTTTTTATTTTGCTAAGGGTCTTAGCTCTAGTACTATATATTATAGCATTTTTAAAAAAAATAACCTTATCTACATGGCATCTAATGTTATAACTCTTCACATTATGGATGCTCTAAAAGAACCAAATACCCCGTAAATTGTATAGCTAGTGCCGCACCAAACAAGCAATAAACATAGGGCCTATTTGGTAGAACTCCCCTGAAATCCACACCGAAACTGGAATAGAGCATTTGGAGCTGGCTAGATCCTGTTTCACCACTCTGATTTATTTTTTTAGAGTGCTCTTAGTGGGATCCACTCCTTATGAAAAGTGTTTGATTTGACTCCAGCTTCGCAAGACAAAAAAGCTAGAGTTGGAGCTCTGCCAAGCGCACGTGTAATCTAAAGGATGTTTAGAGAAATTGAACTAATTTCTATAAAAAAATTTAAAACTAATATGTTCCAAATGAGCCCTAAATTTGCATAGGAAAAAAATATGATAACATCAAAAGAATCTCAAAAGTTGCTAAAATTTTTGAACCATTTACCCTCCATTGGATCATCATTCTGATCAATTCAAGCCCCAGAAGTAAAGCAGCAGCACAGTGGCCACACACCTTTTGACACCAACTTTTTCCCCCACCCCCAAACGCGGATTCAAATCCCCCTCGCCCGTGGGCCCCATCTGTCATACACGCCCGGGTACACGCCCGGGTACACGCCGCAGCAGCCGCGCATGTGGGGAGGGACCACCCACCCACCCACTCGCTGCCAAGTGGGCCATCCTATAACTGGCCCCACCTGGAAGTGACTCGTACCGTGGGCCCGCGCGACGCTCCTCGGCTCCCCGGCTTCTCGTGTAGTAGTAGTAGCGGCTGCGGGCTGCGGCTGCGGCTGCGGCGGCGTGCGGCCTCCACCACCAACCCGACCCCCTCCTCTCCTCGCCGGCATTCCTCTCCTCCCCGTCTCGCTGTCGGTGGGCACCCCATCTCCCCCTTTCCCTCTCCCCTCCTCGCCGGCATTTATTCCCTCTCCTGCTCAGCTCATCGCCATCTCGTGACGCGCGATCCGCTCCACGTCTAGCGCGTGGGCGTGGGGGGGTGGCGGTGTTATGGCGAGTGGCGTGAGGAATGGGGGAGGAGGGGGAGGCGGGGTGGGGGCGGGCAGGATGAGCGGGAAGCTGGACCGGCAGAGCGTCACGGTCACGCCTAAGTCGACGGGGAAGCCGCGGCCCTCGGCTGGCAGCGGCGGCGCGTACCGGCGGGCGAGCTCCGGGTCGCTACCCGCGGCCGGCGGCGGGCGCGCGTCGTCGGAGTCCGGAGGTGCGTTTGGCCTCGATCGCTGGGAGGGTGGGATCCGGATTTGGATTTGCTCCTCTGGGGTTTGGGGGGCTTGGAGCATTGGTTGATCTGCATTTGGCGGAGAGTGCGATGTTAGCTCGCTCGCGCGTGTATGCTGAAACCGGCGCTTGATCTTCTAAGATTTACTGTTTTTTTCTCCATAGATGCAATTAAAGTTTTCTACCAGCAGAATACTTACATCATTTTGGATAGTGCGATTGGTCAGTTTATTGAATCTCTTCACATTTTTGGATCTGCTTGTTCGCGTTACTTGCCTACTTGCTTGGATGCAAGTGTGATTCAGATATGTGCACCATCCAGAAACCGTACTGGTGTGCTCCAATTGGTGATTGGATCATACCATTTTGGAAACAGTAGCTGTAGTGTCAGAACTATTAGTTGTGTTGTTCAGATTACGAAGGTGGTTTCCTCGATAAGGGCACATCGATGGTTTAGTTCTAGTCGCTGGACCATATGTTCGTCGTCCTGTAACATCGTGCATTCCTGCTTCATCATGATGGCCGTGCACCCCACCAGATCGCCACCTACCTTTTCAATTTGCCTTGCAAATCTGACATAACTGCTGGACCTTCCGAAGAAATAGATGTGTATCCAAACAATTGGGATCCAGAGTTCATCTTATCATCTATATGGAATTACCATTTAGATTGGGATGTAGTGTGTTGTTTTCATCTAGGGATTTGCTAGAAACCCAGCAATCCATACGACTTCATCCAGGAAATACCTGGAAGTTCATATGACTGCATTACAACAATTCCTCTCTTATTATTCTGACCGTCAGTGACCCAGTATTGTTTTATAATCTTGGTTAAGTACAGATGTGACCTAGCTTGGTTGCCATTTAACAACACAAGTTCAAGTATTCTGCTTTTGGGACTTGGTGCCAGCAGTTTTCTTGGGAGAAACTGTTTGGTTTGCATACAGGCTTCTCCTTTTGACATTTTAGTGTTGCTTTTCTTGTATGTTCACCTATTCTCAGGGGAGGCCTAGTAGACAACTCACATTCCATGCTTCTATGCTACAATATTTTAGTGGACGATGTGCATATAATATACATGTTACCTGGTGGGATCATTCCATATCCATGATTTAATTGACAGACCTTACATCTTATTGTTAAAAATTTGAAGAATTATTTGTGTACGTGCGTGTTTTGTGTAAAAATATTGATTTGACTTGGAGTATCTACATTTTTATCAACTGATGCATCATCGTTCTCCCTTGTGCCTAGCAGTTTCTAGTAGAGTTAGAGTTGCTGTAAGGCTTAGGCCACGAAATGCAGATGAGTTGGCAGCAGATGCTGACTTTGGTGATAGTGTTGAGCTCCAGCCAGAGGTTTGACCCCCTCACCCCATTTAGCGCTCAATGCAAAAAGAAGAACACATATTTTTCTTATGGTCTTACTTGACCTTTTTTTTATAAAGCTCAAAAGATTAAAGCTTCGTAAAAACAACTGGGAGTCAGAAACATATGAATTTGATGAAGTGCTTACAGAGTTTTCTTCACAGAAGAGAGTGTATGAGGTTGTTGCAAAACCAGTTGTGGAGGTATGTGACAGCCCAATCTTTATTGTATTTCTACCATTTTTGGTATGGTACCATCATTCCAATTATTTGTGGATAGACTCTTTCAGGAAATTGTAAACGGGTATGGTTTGTAACTTGTTGGTGTTGGAATGGGATCAGTGCCTATCCTTTGGTATAACACAAACCAGCTGGTTGATGGACTTTTGTTGCATTGTTTTCTTAATTTTTTAATGAGTAGTTTAATTTTTGCCTTACTTTAAAGTTTAACACAACCCTGCGAGATAAAAGAAATCTCAAACTTTCTTGTAGCTGAAATGATAGAACAAAGCATGAAGTTAACCATGCGAACTTTCTTGTGTGCAAGCTATTTGTTTTCTCTTATCAATGTCTGTACCCATTTAGTGTTATATGTATTTTGCAGAGTGTTTTGGAGGGATACAATGGTACTGTTATGGCATATGGGCAGACTGGTACTGGGAAAACTTTTACACTTGGAAGACTTGGTGAAGAAGATACAGCTGCACGGGGAATCATGGTCCGTGCAATGGAGGATATTTTGGCAGATATAACACCTGAGACTGATACAGTATCATTATCTTATCTCCAGGTTTGTGACTATAGGAGTTCTATGGCATTGTACTATGTTCTGTTATTTCAACACATGGCTTTCAGTCTGTATTATTTTTGCATTGTAAATGTATAATACGGATTGTTATTGCAGTTGTATATGGAAATGATACAAGATCTCCTTGATCCTGTAAATGACAATATAGCCATTGTAGAAGATCCAAGGACAGGGGATGTTTCATTGCCTGGAGCCACAGTAGTAGAAATTCGAGATCAGAAGAGCTTTGTTGACATTCTTAGGGTTGGGGAGGCTCATCGTGTTGCTGCAAACACAAAGTTGAATACAGAGTCTTCTCGTAGTCATGCACTCCTTATGGTAACCTCATGTTTCTAGATATTACTGCCTATTGGCACATAAATATGGTTATGCCTTATGAGTTATTTTTTTTATATCTTTGGTGAAGGTAAATGTTCGAAGAACTGTGAAAGGTAGGCATGAAATGGATGCTAGCATTTCTGGTGAAAATGGGCACTCATCTTCCATAGTGGGGTCACTCCGACCACCTATTGTTAGGAAAAGCAAGCTTGTAGTTGTAGATCTGGCAGGATCAGAGCGAATAGACAAGTCAGGTTAGTGTATTCTCATTGGTAACGATGACACATCCTTTTCCTATAAATATGTGGCTACACTTCTGCACCTTTGCTGGAAATGACAAGTTTTATTATATTTTTGCCAACATACAATTATGAAATTTAATCTTTGCACTGTTTGCAGGAAGTGAGGGTCATACATTAGAGGAGGCAAAGTCTATCAACTTGTCCCTAAGCGCACTTGGAAAATGTATCAATGCACTAGCTGAAAACAGCCCACATGTACCAGTTCGTGATTCAAAGCTTACAAGATTGCTTAAAGATTCATTTGGAGGTAATTACATATTAATCTGTCATTTGGTCTATGTAAAAATGGAATTGTGCTATAACTAGGAAAAGCTTGTTCATCTTTATCTGTAAGCTAATAAGGAGTTAAGAGCATATATCTATACACCATGTTCCCTGCAACAGTTTTTTGTATTTGTTCTGAGGTGCTTCTATTGTTGAATTTCATAGGCACTGCAAGAACATCATTGGTTGTGACAATTGGTCCATCTCCAAGACATCGGGGTGAGACTACTAGTACAATAATGTTTGGGCAAAGAGTAAGTTTTATGCCAATATATAGTTAATGATTTTAGATTCTCTTGCCTTCAACTTGCAAAATATTGATCGATAAACCATGACATGATTTCATTGTTTCATGGTACTGCTGGAACACAATTCCAAGTTGTTTTTTAATGAAGTGATTAATGTTTACTTCATTGTATCATGTATAGGCAATGAAAGTTGAAAACATGGTGAAACTGAAGGAAGAATTTGACTACAAAAGCTTATGTAGAAGACTTGATATTGAATTGGACAAGTTAATAGCAGAAAATGAAAGGCAAAAGAAATATTTTGATGATGAAGTTGAAAGAATAACAGCAGAAACTCAATGCCGTGTTACAGAGGCTGAAAGGGAATGCAAAATTGCTCTAGAGGTTTGCTTTCCATTATAATGTTATGTTATATATATATATGTGTGTGTGTGTGTCTATATATATTTATATATTTCTGTTTTGTATATGGTGATTAACCCTTTTACCTTTTATCTTGTATATTGGTGCAAGCGATTATTATTTGATGTGTGTTGATCTTCATGAGGACACTTTACAGGAACCAACAGTCTGCTGACTGAATATTTGATTGTTCCTCCTATGTTTTTATCTTTTAGTTAGAGAATATTAGGGCAGAAGTATGAATTGATGGAAATCCATAATGAAATTGGACCTTGCATCGACACCATAAAGTAATATTAATTTTCAATCTTAAAATGCCGGAATTAACTGTTAGTTAATACCTTAATTGTGTCTTGGTTCCTCAAATCTATTGCCTCTATCATCATCTATAACTCAACTGTCAAACCCTTGAGGCCTCAAGCATCTTAGATGCTCACCAGTCCTAAAAGGCCATTTCATTTTCGTGGAATGCTGGGCGCAGAAACATCATAGGTAATTCTAGAGTGCCATGTCATGGCCGTACGCTCGTACCTTTCCCTAGAAAAAACACCTAACGCACAATGAACTTTATATAAAATTCACAAATTAGTGTTACAAGCTAGAGAATAGGATGTAAATCACTTCATCTCTAAGCTTCTTAAATAGTCACTCTGGTTCTGACATGCTTGAGTGAAGACCTCTTTTTTTATATTAATTTTCAATGTGTTTTCTTAATGAAGAGTGAGAAAGCGAAGTACCATCAGGAATACCTGGACTCTATAAAGATACTGGAGGAGAAGTGGAAAATACACCAACAATCACCTAAGAAACAGGTACATGTTCAATTCAGTTTCAGTCATTAACTAGTTCATCAGTCAGATCTTGTTATCTTCTCAGTGTTGGCCTGGGTAAATAATATGCCATATGCTGACAAGCTGTGATTTTAGCATCAACTTCTTCAAAGCTTTTCAATCCCTAGAAAGTCATGCATTTGATTTTAATGTAGATAAAAGAGACAGGATCTTCACCCAATGAGGTTGGAGAAGTACAGAACTTACTGCAGAATGAGAAAATTTTACGCCAATCTGCTGAATATGAGGCTAATGACCTCAAGAATCAAGTGTTACACTGGAAAAAGATGGAGGTACTGCCAGTATATAATTGCTTTCCTCCTGGGAATTTATTTTTCCCTGATTATTCTGATAGTACACTAACCTTGTCTGTTTTCATCTTGTAGGCTGTAGTTACTGCTGAGGTTGTCAAACTCCGGAAAATGCTTGATACTGAAGCTAGCCAAAAAGAGAAACTTGAAGAAGAAATAGCTGTTTTGAAAAGCCAGTTACTGCAGTTAAGTCTTGATGCCGATGAGGTAAGAATTATTGGTGGTGCTAGTTTTTTGTGTTATCGATGATTCTTAATTGCCCATATGACATTCTCCTTTTTCTTGTATCATTCAATTTATTCTTTTTAGACAAGGAGGAGCCTTGACAGAGGAGATGGATCAGGAAAAATATTTCCTGGGTTTGATTCTTTGATGTCTCACACTCGGAATTCAGAGCCTAGAGAGCAGAGCAATGGACCTAAGCCACCCATTGCTAAACTCTTTGAACAAGGTATTTATTACTTATTCTCTTTCTCTTAAGGAAATAGTGAAATAATCCAGCCAAGCTCACATCCAATCCGGCTACATACTTATTTTGGTTCATCATCTTTAATTCACATGTACAGTTATACCTGTCTTTCAGATTACATTTTTTGACCCTCTAGTTCCCGTAAGATATCTACATATAATAAGACTGATTATAAAATGGTGAGAGAAATCTAGTTATGTTATCTGGCACGATAGCACTATAAATTAAATGACCCTGTCACCCTGAGTTGTGACTTTGCTTTCTGTTTCCACAAAATCTCAAGAGGGTATTAGGAGAACCAATAGATGCATCACAGTTAAAAGAATGCTTTTGTGTGGCTAGGCTAAAGATATAGTTTTGTGTGCGATACTATGATGATGAAATTTTTTCCACAACTATTTCAGTTGGGTTACAGAAGATACTGTCGTTGCTTGAATCGGAAGAACCTGATGTTCGTGTTCATGCAGTGAAAGTTGTTGCGAATTTGGCAGCTGAAGGTGAGCTGTGCATGTTCATCATGCATTAATTAGATACATGGATTCTGCTGTCTTTTAGTTTGCATGTCAAGAGTTGCATTTGCTATTTGAGTATGCTGTTGCTGTCAGGCATATATGTGAATATGAGTTTTAAGCATATAATCTAATAGTCTACAGTATGCAGTCTGCATTTCATGCGTAGCCTATGTTGGATGCATGCTGCTGAAGTGATGTATTTCAGATAAATAGAATTATACATCTGTACTCTAAAGCTATTGCTACAATACAGCTATCTATCATAATTTTTTAATTGATGCTTTAATATTCTATCCTGGAACTACATTTCAGTGTTTAACATGATGTGTATTGCTTTATCATGTATTCATGTTAGATCGGTGACATTTTACAGAAGCTGTGAATAATTACTCATATTTTCTCTGAGCTGCACATGATTTATTGTCCATTCATGAATTAACTATGTTTGCATTATTTGTGTATTCCAGAGGCAAATCAGGAAAAGATTGTAGAAGCAGGCGGCCTTACTTCCCTCCTAATGCTGCTTAGGAGCTCTGAGGATGAGACCATTCGCAGAGTAGCAGCAGGAGCAATTGCTAATCTTGCAATGAATGGTTAGTACGCCAGTAGATGGCCTCATGTGATGAGCTTTGTTCTGTTGTATAATACTATAAGGTCTTCTTCTCTCATTGTGGTAAACTGGTAATAAAAATATGCAGAAACAAACCAAGATCTTATCATGGCTCAAGGTGGCGTAGCCCTGTTGTCAATGACGGCATCTGATGCGGAGGACCCACAAACTCTAAGAATGGTTGCTGGAGCCATAGCTAACCTTTGTGGCAATGGTAAGCTCTAGACTTGATTTTCTTGGATTTGAAAACGGAAGCGATCCATGTTTGTATGTGACTATGCCCTCAACCTCATATTTTCCTTCCACCAGACAAACTACAGATACGGTTGAGAGGGGAAGGTGGCATCAAAGCATTGCTGGGAATGGTTAAGTGTGGCCATCCTGATGTCCTTGCTCAAGTTGCACGTGGCATTGCAAACTTTGCAAAATGTGAATCTAGAGCAGTTACTCAAAGTAATGGTACCAATCAACCTAATGCTCATTTGTTTTCCTTATTAAGGGATACTTTGGTTTGGTTGAGTCATACATTCCACAGTTCAAATATTCCATCTGTAAGTGTCATGGCCTCAAATCAGGCCCGGGCCTGCCTGTGAACAGTGCCGCCGGTACTGTAGCAGATTAATTGTTAAAATTAGATTAGTTAGTTAAGAGTCCAGTCTAGATTTGATTAAAGAGTCCAAGTCTATTAGAGTCCAATTTAGTTAAAAGAGTATTTCAGTTTAGATTAAGTGGTTAGATTAAATGAGTCCTAGTAGATTAAGGTTGTTAGATTAGATCAGCTCTGTGTCTATATAAACATGGCTGATGCACTAGAATTATTGTCGAGTATTCAGTTTGGCTTGTGCCTTTCTTGTATTCCTGCCTCCTCGTCGCATTGCCACAATGGTGCCGCTGCGATGGAGAGGTCTAGGCCCTCGACCAACTACCTCTTTTAAATATAGTTTGAGACGATTAGTCCCTATCAATTCTGTGGAAATCCTTGCCGGTGACAGTAAGGGACTCCCTTGTTTTGAGATTCTAAGAAGTTGCTATTCCATCTTATCCATGAGCAAGATTCCTTTTCTAGTGTAGAAACTGATGAAAGAGAATATGAGAGTCTGAGCTTAGCTCATATATATGCACTTCTCATTGATTTGAAATGCTTCCGAGTAGACATATTCCCAAGTTTGACCTAATTTTAATGATGTGTTTTTAACTTACACGTGCATAATTTTATTTTATCAGGAAATAAGGTGGGGAAATCATTATTAATTGACGACGGCGCGCTTCCTTGGATTGTAAAAAATGCAAATAATGAAGCTGCTCCAATTAGGAGGCACATTGAGCTTGCACTGTGCCATTTGGCCCAACATGGTATCCCTCCCTCCCTCCCTCTCTTTGCTTGCTGCATTGCTTGTTTATGCACTTGCTCATGGTGTCAACTGTGTCTTAATTTCTGCAGAAGTAAACTCAAAGGATATCATTAGTGAGGGTGCTTTATGGGAGCTTGTCCGAATTTCGAGGGATTGTTCTCGCGAGGACATAAGGATGCTGGCTTACCGGACGTTGACATCCAGCCCCACTCTTCAGTCAGAGATGAGAAGATTGCGCATTGAATATTGATAACCAAGAATTCTGCTAGAACAACTTGTGGTAATCAGCCATCTAGAACAGCTTGATTTACACAAATTTTGCCAGCAGCCTGGGAACCTGAGTTTGAGTTTTCATCTCAACAGAACTCCCTCTTCTCCTCAAAGAGTTAAGTTTAGTGTGCCGAGGAGAAGCCGAAACTCTTGGTTGCAATTCATTTTTTTTCAGATCCCAGTTCATGGGGGGCTTCGACATTTTCACGTGGTTTGTAAAATTGTTGTAAAAATATCCAGCAAGGTGAAAAACCGAGTGCTGTTAGAATCATAATTCTTGTATTCGTTGTACAGTAGCTGATCTTTTCACTGCAACTTGTTACTGAAAATACGTGATATTAGTTGCTTCCTGATTACTTTTGATTCAAAAAACGTAGCTGTTGTACCCATGAAATGCCTGCCAATCTGATTCATTTTAGAATTTTAGTACAGTTTGCTTTGAAGATCCATCACAAATGTCAGTACATACTACTTGAACAGGCGATCAAGAGCTGACGAACATTAGGGCCCATGGATTCAGGATTCTTGTTTGATGCATGTCACTACAAATTTATCAGATGATTATCCTAGTTTCCAGTGGTATGTTGCTATTGATAATCATTTAGGTAGTGTTTGATTTCATGGAATAGTTACTAAATATGGGATGATACTGTTCGAGAGATCGAGTGGAATCAAGTGGAACTGAACCGTCCTGTTCCATTCCTCATCGTACGTCAAACAAAACACTACCCTAGAGGATGATGATGCTCTAGACAACTGAGGTAATGAGGAATTCCTTCCGATTTTTTCAGATTCATTATAGATCAGTAAACCGAACTCGATACATAATATATAGAGAGAGACTGGCAAGTGATGAGAGAAGAATACTGCTCGAAATCGAATGCTCGACGGATAGCGAAACGCATCTGGCATCTGGCAGCCCATACGGATTTTGAACTTGAATCAGCTAGCAGCCAGGTCGGCCATGCATGCATACAGTCACCGATAATCTGCAGCTCGATCGATCTGCCCGGCCTGGCCGTCTCCGAGATCGCTACTCTATAGCTGCACTGATCGATCGATTGATCGAATCTTTAGGTAGTGTTTGGTTAGCTGAATGAAATTGGACAGTCTGAGATAGTTCTAGATAGATTGATTCGGGATGAGATGGTGCTGGATGAGATGATACAAGTAGATTGTTTGATTTGATATATGAAATGATACATGATAATGATTAGTTATAATTAATAACATCTAATTATAATTATTTTTCACTAAAAATACTTAATAACCACTAATATTAACTAATTTATAAATAATTAGTATAGTTAATAAAAAATAGACGGCGTCGTTCGCTTGTTTTTACCGTACGAAATGGTTCAGCATCTGGATAGAATATTCCGAGAATCTGAACCAATTCATCCTAGATGGTTTTGTACCGTACATCCAACCAAACAGACTCGTTTTTCGAAGCTGTACCAAACCATCCGCGATGAATTTTATTCAAGCAACCAAACACCACCTTAGTTGACTTGTACACGCAGATGCAGCTAGCTAGATCGGCAGAGGGATCAGTCTATCAGCCGTCGGCCATGCATGCATGCCGGGCTGTAGTAGTAACCGGCCGCCGGCCGGCCGGCCGGCGCCTGAGAAGACTTGAAGCGCAGTAAATTACTCTGCGCGCGGTGGGTGCAGTGCAGATAGTAGCTCATGCCTCATGCCATGAAGCTGAGCTGAAGGCCAGCCTAGCTAAGGCTAGCTAGCTAGCTAGCTTGCGTCGCTGCAGGTTGCACCTGGAGCAAGCATGCAGTAGATATATGTACGTAGAAGCTATAGCTATAGCTAGCGCTAGCTAGCTAGCTGCGACGGACGGACGGACGGGCCGGCCAGCGTGGGTAGGGGTCCGGCCGGCGCATCATGCAGCCGCAGCTGGCTGGAGTCCGGAGACGCGCATGCATGCATGCCGGCCGGCCGGCCGGGGGAAGCTAGCAGCAGGCACTGCATGCAAGCATCGATCACACATGCTGTTCACTTCACTGTTCGGTCCACGTACGTACGTACGTACCGTTCGTTGTGGGGGCGATCGACCACCTGCTTGCCGCCCATGCATGCATGCATCGATCACCGGCTCGCCGGCCGCCTCGCTCGCCGGCCGGCCGCCGGCCAGCAAGCATTATTGCTGCTTCTTTTCTGTTTCTCATCAGCCATCGTCTGATCGAACCATTGGAAATTAATACGTACAGATAGAAGGCATGCAGTTGCGAGCTAGCTAGAGCTGTTGCTGCTGATCGATCGATCGCGGTAATTCGGCACAAGCTAGGGCAGCAGTTGATATACGGGTTAAATTTTCCTACGCATTACAATTTTTTCAGTTTTGAAAATGTTATTATCACTGACAGATAAATCAGACCTATCATAATCACTGATAGAGTGACCGTTGCATTTTTCAAATTACAGAAAATTATAATTATATTTTTACAAATTTCCATTGATATTACTTTATTCATTACCAACTTATATTCTTGCAGTTGTCCAGCTCCATCGCAGAGTCGCGTGTGCCATTGCTTCGCAGTATACTACGGTCTCTCTGTTTAATTTGTATATACATTTTGATATTATTGTATATATATATATATATATATATATTATACAATACATCATATTACTACATCATATCTGTTTTACATTATTGTAATAGTTCGTTTGTTTTTTAAATCAAATTTCTTTAATTTTGATTAGATCTAAATAAAAATATATTATCATTATAATATCAAATAAATATGGTGCTTAACAATTGATTTAATGAAGATGATTTGATATTATATTTGTTAATATATTTTTTTATAAAATTAATTAAAGTTGAATACTTTTGAATTAAAAAGTAAAATAACTTACACCGTAGTAACGAAGGGAGTACATTTTAATATTATATACACTACATATATGAGATCATATAAATTAAAGTGGGCACATTAGTTATTTAATTTCCTCGAAATGGCCGCAAGTACGATGATGTGAGGCAATAAGAAATAATTTTAATTAATTGCTATACATTTGAAAATACACCTGTTCTAGAAAATGAGAAGTGTCAGTCGTACATAGTACATCGATCGAACGAACGAACACGATCGAGGAAAACATACCCCAAATTTGTCAGACTGTACCCTAAAAATTAAACGACTGATATTCTACACCGACGTGGAATGGGGGTCGGGATTGGATGGGGCGTGGGGGCACGCTGGATTAGGTGGGCACGGTTGGGTTGATATACATATACGGGAATGCTATTCTACACTACGGGTGTAAAATAGTTATTCTACACTGACTACTTTCAGTAGTAGATTTTCTCAGTAGAATAGCAATTGAGTACTATTTTTTTCTCAGTAGTAGATTTCTCAGTAGAATAACTATTCTACACACGTAGTGTAGAATAACATTTGTATATATATATGATCATAATGTGATAGATTTTAATTCGATTAATTCCTGACCATTTAATTTTTAGCCCTACCGAGGAGATCGATGACATATATATAGAGAGAAGCACTATTCTACACTGATTACTTTCAACAGTAGTTTTTTCTACATCTGTGGTGTACAATAACATTTGGTTATATATATATACAAATGCTATCTTACACTACGGGTGTAGAATAGCTATTCTACCGAAAAATCTACTACTGAGAAAAAATTGTACTCATATATATATATATATACGAGAGCGTTATTCTACACCGACCACGGGAGTACTACTTTCAGTAGTATATTTTCTCAATATAATAACAATTGAGTACTACTTTTTCAGTAATAGGTTTCTCAATAGAATAACTATTCTACACACGTAGTATAGGATAACATTTGTATATATAGACACGTGGTATAGGATATCATTTGTATATAGAGAGATATTGAGAGAGTTTTTCCATTATCTAAAAATATATAGAGAGAGTGATCAATGCAAATGTTCTTTTATCATGGATACATACATATATATATATATATATATGATGCTAATATAAATTTAAGTTTCGATGTTTTTAATCACGAGTATAATGCTAATTAAATTAAATTTCCAATTCAATGTCATTGGGTAGTCAGATTAGTATTTCTACATCTATCTGTTTATAAAATCATTTTGCAGCACCAGATAATAATCTTAATTAGAGGACAAAATTACTCCAACTCTTTTGATTCAACCTCTCTATGTACATCAATTCCATCAAATAAGTTTTACCGGCCACATAAAATTTTGGCCTCACAATAGCTTAATATATACATATGATGTGCAGCAATCATGTTAAACTACATAATTTCTTATATATATATATATATATATATATATTTTAATTCACTTGATTTTTGAAGTTACATTTTTTAACGTTGACCAAGTTTTAGAAAATATCAACACCTAAAATATCAAATAAATATAATAGTAATACATATTTTATGGTATATTTAATGTAACTATATATGCTGTAGTTGTTCATATATTTTTGATATCTAAAGTTAGAGAAATTTAACTTATCAAAAAGCTAAGTAACTACCAAGAAATTACGATAAGAACTTTACATAAAATCGATAAATTATGCGTAAGAGTAAAAAAATAAAAATACGCCTCATTAATAAGAAAATAATATTCTCTCATTTTTTTAATAATACCGTTGACTTTAACCGTAACATCCGTGTTGACTTCCGTATATATATACTTTGACATTGGCAACACTAATTCTATGATTTCTATCTTACGTCTTAGCAAAAATCCAAACCTACAACATCACTCTATCATTTGTGATATGGTCTATCCCTTCCAATCAATTAGATGTCGCACTCTAAAATAGTCTCCTCGAAAATGACCGGATAGATCGATCGAGTAACGTATATATATATGTACTCATGCATGCATTTAATGCTCCAATTAAAGGTGGTTTTGACTTTTTTTTATTTCTACAGATTTGGGAATTTGTCACTTTCAAGAAATAAATTTGCATTTTTATCATTCGGACCCACTGTCATTGACTTAGGTGCTCTTACATGTTAGTCTCAGAAGTGACATCATAATCAAAGTGTACAGCTTGAGAGTGGCAAATTATAATTTTTGCAAGTTTTACTAAGTTTAAATAAAAATATAATACAATTTACAATATTAAGTAAATATATTGGTGAATTATATTTTATGGTATAATAAATTAAAATGATTTAATGTTATAGTTGTTATATTGTCCATAAATTTGATGATAAGGAATCAAATATGGAAGTGGTCATTTCTAATAGATACTTGAATGAAAAGGGGAATTTAATCTTATAACTGTCATTTAATTTCATTCAGATGAAAATTGAGAATTTATCTTCCATACCTCAATGACATATGGGGTCCACATATGTCAATGACATATGTGACAAAATGGTAAATCCTTAATTTCCATCTAAATTAAGGGTACTTGATCAATTTTTTTAATAAAAATAGTACTGGAGAAGTTTAAATTATAATAAAGAGTAAAACGACTTATAATATTAAACATAGTAAGTACAGATGATACATCATATATTTAGCATCTACTTGATACACACTTAGCTCCAGTTCCAAGATTTATATTATTGGATCTTCTCTAAAATAAATCGTATAATTCAACTAAATATCTTTAATCTACGTGTACTACAGAATAAATATTAATTATTAGAGATAGATTTGACTTGGTTTTAAAAACTTTTGAAACTTGTGATAAAAAAGTCAAACATTGTCGTTGTGGCTAGCGGACACGGTGACGCCGTTGCTAGCGGTGGTATGCATGCATGGTCAACGGTCAACACAACACACGGCGGCGTTCAGACATGTCAGCAGCTAGACTTGTGGGTCCCACCGCTCCACCGTGGTGGGCCCCACGTCCCCCCTACGCGCTTGTATTTTAAGCCTTTCTCTTCTCCTCTCCTCCCTCTCCCGGAGACCCGACCCCCTCCTCCGCCTTTGACCCGTTGACCACGGCGAGAGAGAGAGAGAGAGAGCAGCCGGCGGAGAGGTGAAGTGGTCGAGTAGATCGATCCGTGGAGGTTGTGTGGATGGATCCTGTGGCGGCGGCGCATGGAGGCGGGCACCACTTCGCGGCGCCGGTGGCGTTTCACCCGTTTCACGGTCACGGACAATATCCGGGGCAGGGGGGGCACCCGGCGTTCCAGCAGCTTCAGGAGGAGGAGGAGCGCCTCGTCGGTGGTGGTGGCGGGATGGCGAAGCAGGAGCTCGGGGACGAGAGCAACGGCATCAACAGCGGCGGGGAGGGGGCGGGTGGAGGGGTGGAGGAGCAGCAGCGGAAACGGGGCGCCGCGGCTGGTGGCGAGGAGAACAGGGCGCTGGTGGTGATCCGGCGTCCCAGGGGCCGGCCTGCTGGGTCGAAGAACAAGCCGAAGCCGCCGGTCATCATCACGAGGGACAGCGCTAGCGCGCTGCGCGCGCACGTTCTGGAGGTCGCCTCGGGCTGCGACGTCGTCGACAGCGTCGCCTCGTTTGCGCGCCGCCGCCAGGTCGGCGTTTGTGTGCTCAGCGGCACCGGCAGCGTCACCAACGTCTCCATCCGGCAGCCAGGCGTTGGGCCCGGCGCCGTCTTCAGCCTCGCCGGCCGCTTCGACATCCTCTCGCTCTCCGGCTCCTTCCTCCCGGCGCCGGCCCCTCCCTCCGCCACCGGGCTGACGGTCTACGTCTCAGGCGGGCAGGGACAGCTCGTGGGCGGCACAGTCGCCGGACCACTCATCGCCGTCGGGCCCGTGGTCATCATGGCCGCCTCGTTCGGCAACGCCGCCTACGAGCGCCTACCGCTCGACGACGAAGAGCCTCCGCAGCAGCACCAGCTAGCGGGGCAATCCCCACCGCCACCGCCGCCGCAGCTCCCATTAGCCCCACCCCCACACCACCAACCGATCCTCGCCGATCACCTTCCTCACCACCTCATGCACGGAATCCACCTTCCCGGCGACGCCACCTACGCCTGGACCAGCGCCGGAGCAGGCGGCCGCCGCATGGCGCCGTACTGATCAATCGACCTCGGAAATGGAGGAGCGAACCATGCATATCGTGTCGGATGAAGCTAAGAGTTAATCAGTTAATTTTTTCTTGCGCCTTTCGCTAATCATACTCTCGAGTTGTTTAATCCGTGGTAATTAATCTGCAGCTTGCAATCTCACTGCAATTAGCAGCTATAAGCATCTGGGAACAATGGTTAATTGGATGGTTAAAACTAATTAAAGTAGTCCTCTTTTAGTGTTTATGTTAATTAATTACTCTGTTTCTTTACTTCTCACTCTAATCATCTACCTCAGCTGAGCTAGTAGCAGTAGTACTGCAGCAACAGCAGCAGTAAACTAGTAGTTAGTGAACTAATCAAGCTAAGCTAAGGTAGCTAGCAAGCTCAAACAGATCAATCAATCACTCTCAATTATTTGATTAATCATGTCACTGCCAATCTTTCTCTGTTAATTTGTCTCGAGCTACAGCATTATGGGTGGATGGTGGACAGATCATATCAGATATATAGCTGGAAATTAAAGAAAGATTATTGCTTAAATTTCTGTCTAGCTAGCTAGATAGCTTGATATCATATTTATCATCTGTTCCTTCCAGTTAATTTATTTGGTTAACCCGCCGCTACGGTGAGTGTTTGTAGTAGTGGTTGTGCACACTGCACAAAGCTGATGAAATTGAGACCATGCAACCAATTCACCTTGCTTGCTTGCATTGCATATGCATGTATGTGTGACATACACATGCACACACACACAGATAGTTCTTGCTATATTTTATGTCTCAAACAGACGTATGCTGGATAGCAGTGCTTCCATGTTTCATCAATTAATATAAATTAGAATTGGTTCCAGCAATTTGGTGTGTAGCTGCATATATATGTACGCATGCATTTCATCCTTTGATTTGCTTAATTATCTGATTAAATTTCACACACACATGCGATAAATCCAGTGCTAGCAGTAGTACTACTCTTGGATTTCAGGATTTTTATGATCTATGGATGGGGTGAAATTTCAGAAAATTTAAATGGATTTTTTAAAAAAACTGAAACATTTTTCAAACATGGAATTTAATTATTAGTCCTGTACATTTATTTTTCTCCTTCGAATTAATATATTAATTAATCTTTTATTACTACTACTACTATAACTGAATTCTGCATATACGGGAACAATTAAGAAAATATATGTGTCTCTGAGAAAACATAGGAAAATATTTATTTAACCTTTTAGATTTATAGTATCTCACCGGACTTTGGTTAGCCAAATTAATTCCCAAAATGTTATATACAAAATTTATAGGGAAATTTATAAAAATGTTATTACAATTTTCTGTAATTTAAAAAATGCCACTGTCTGTGACTGTGTAATTAGACCCCATCTGTCAGTGACGACACACCGATGATATATTTCAAAACCGTGAAAATTATAATAACGTAGAAAAATTTGACGCAATTTTATATCCGATTCCCGGCGTGTTGCCTAGCTAATTAGTTAATTAATATTCAATCGATCGATCATTACAGGATTTCTAATCATTTAGGCTTCGATCCTCTAGAAAGAAGTGCTTTTTACAGTAATTGAACTATTTTTATCAAAATTATATGTAAAATATGTGCGTTTCATGAATATATATGAAGAAAATCAATTATAATTAAGTTATATACAACTGATTCAGCGAATAGATATATAATGCCATTGACAGCTTGCTGCATTGCTTGATATATAGGTTTAATTTGTAAGTTACACATCATATATAGTTAACATATATTGCAGTAAAAAATCATTCTTTTATATATATGTGTGTGTGTGCATGCACGATCTTATTTTTTTTTCCAATTATTTTAATTAGAAGGAAATTAAAGAACGTTTCACAAGAAACATGGACATTCCTTAATTTGTCGAGTGTCCGTTAGCGGGACTAGACAAACTTTATTTTTTCTCCATCGGCGCCGCACGTCGTCCACACATGGAGTTGGTGACCATTTTTCATTGATTTTTTTATGTTTTGCCGAGTGCACAATCTTCTGTCACTCGGCAAAGATCATGTTCACTGAGTGCTATCTGTTCATCGAGTATTTTTGTATGGCACTCGACTAACGGACATTTTTGCCGAGTACCTGAGGGAATGTACTTGGTAAATCCTATATATTACATTCGGCAAAGATCTGTTTTCGTAGTGATAGGTAATATATACTGCCTGCTCAAAGTAATTTACTATAGTAAAAAGTGCATTCTTGTATTTATATGCATGTATATGCTCTTACCTTTTCCAATTGTTTTAAATTATTTTTTGTTGCATTTAGCAGTTTCTAGAGAGTAGTAATTGCACACACAAAAAAAACTCCAAGCCCAAATAAAATCTAGACTATGATGTATGCATTCTTAGGTAAAAAAATAGTTTTTTTATTATATAAAACAAATGATTGAGAGTGTGCTATCTAGTTTTTGGTGAAGATCTGCCACGTGATTAAGGGTGTGCTAATCTAAGGATGTGATTAAGATATATGTGCTTAAAGCTGAAAATAATTAATTAATTGGGCATATTCTAATCCTAACTCATAGATAGTGCTAACCAAACTTTTTAGTTTAGTACCTTTAGTGCCTATGATATGATGATTATTGTTAATGAATGGAGTAAGAAAACAATAATAAATTAATTAAAATTGATGAATGGTATGATGATTATTGCGTAATTATTGTTTAATTTACAATGTATACATATGAAAATGATGTAGCTAATAAGTTTCTTCTCACAAAAGTTATCATGCATATATGCATGCATGTGTCCACCATAACACCTTGAGAGTAACACTATTTTGGATTTATGAAAAAAATCAAGTAGATAGTCAAATTTGCGTGTGTGTGTGTGCTTTAAAAAGTTTGAAACAATTGACTTCCTCTCATGCAGTGGCTGCAGGTGTCCCGGGTGTGTTTTCAACAACACTCACATAAAATTTGATTTGCCGAATGCCCAAGAAAATACACTTGGCAAAGCCTCGGCAAACGCTCTGTTTCCGTAGTGTGGATGTTATGGAACATTATCCATCACTACATGTTCGATTGATATGATTGATATACAATTCAATATATACTAGTCAGATGCATGTGTTTTGCAACAGAACCGTGTTTTGCAACAGGGTCTTTGTGCAAAATTCATGTTTCTGCATAATTTTTTAGAAATCTAAGGGTTTTTAAATAAAATCCATACATCTGCGCAAAATGCATAAATTAAAAGACTGAAATGCTAAAGTATATTTTTCTTTTCTTTTTTCTTTTTCTTCTTTTTCTTCTTTCTCACACAGGTAGTTGCAGTGCATGTGGCCATGCGGGGATAGTTGCGGTGCATGCAGGACAGACGCTGCGCACGCGCAGATTTTTTTTCTCTTTTCCATTTTCCTTTTCTTTTGTGTTGCATGCATGCGGCGTGCTTACGGTTGCGGCGTGCGGTGCAGCATGCAGACGGTTGGGGGCGCAGGACGAGCGGGGCGCCCGAGCGCGCTGCTGCGCGGCGCGGGCAGTGGCGGAAATACAGGGGGGGCTGGGGGGGCGCGCGCCCCCCCTACAGCTCCCCCAGCTCCCCTGTTCCACTTTTTTTATATATAAATAATAATAAAAATTAATTATTAATATAAATTTTTATGTTAGAATGCGGTAGAATTTTACATATCTTGTTTTATTTTTCTTAAATTTCTTTGTATTTTTATTTACCTACATGGTTTTCTCTATTTTTTATGTATACTTTTTAACTTTCTCTTAAACTGTATTGTCTGTATATATACATAACTTCCTTCTATAATAGCATATACACGTGGACAGAATTATCAAGTGATCTATAATAACCGGTTATTCATGTATTTATAATTTTATTTTAATTTTTATCTCAATTAAAATCTCAACATGTCACCCTGCTCGTTCTGAATAGTCTCCCACTTGGCCACGCCACCTGCGGCAGACGTCGGCCGTGTCTTACCGTCCTACGTTACTGTGGTCGGTGTCGCCCTGCACCGTGCATCCCTATTTATTGCATGTTTATTGCTTATTATTTTTAGAATCTTATTTCTTAGAATCAATATAAACATGAATTGAGATAGTTCTCACAATAATAGAACTTCATGAATCAAAGAACAAATATTGAATAAAAATTAATTAATTATACTAAAAATGTATTGAACCTTTGATCCTGTAAACTTAGCCCCCCCTACATTTTCGGTCTAGCTCCGCCACTGTGCGCGGGGGAAGGGTGCGGACAGAATCCGCGGACCATCTGGCCGCTTTATATTATGCATATACATATATGTTGCCCAAGCTAGTTTGCATGTGAAATGAACTTGCATCATATCCGAGCTGAGCATTTCCTTCTCGATCTACTACAGATAGCTAGGTATATATGTATATCATTATATTGCATGCACTCACTGAACATATATATGCAGCCTCGAAAGCATGCACGAGGCCGCACTGTGCCAGCCTCTTATTGCATGCATGGTTTGGAGGACTAGGGCACAGTACAATGCATCCATCCTGGAAAAAAAATCAAAGCTGTAGTGGTAAGAATTCCTAATAGATTGACACACCACATAAAAACTAAAGGTAATCTAACCCTCTTTCGACCACAACATGACTTGCAGCCTCTGCATATATATATATACATCTGCAGAGACTACAAGTCACATATTCAATTTTTTCAATGGCATGCATGCATGCTTGCATGGTTCGTTAATATAACCCCAGAGACAGCCATGGATGCTGTAAAAAGGATGAGAGGAGGAGAGAGGACCGGATCGATGGAGGAGCAAATGATTCTGGTGGCTGGATGCTGCATGCACGCTTAATTGTCACATATGCAGATGCATGGCAGTGCTACTGTGCAGAGAGGGCTAGCTGCTGTGCTTGCTTGCATTACATTGCCTGCAATCTGCATATGCATATATGCACGGGTAAATCCGGTTCCGATTAAACTTTGTTTCCGTTTCTTCTTTTACGGAATGAATTAATGAGCAGCCAGCATCAGACTTGAGAATTGCATCGAGATCGAGCAACGTTCCCATGCATGCAGATGCAGGTAGCAGTGAGGTAGCAGCGCAGATTGCAGCTAGCAGCTTTGAGATGCAGCGCGAAGTTCGAGGCTGATGCAAGGTACAGTAGCTAGAGCAGCATGCAGGCGTGCATGCTAGCTAGGTGCTTCCAATCCAGCGATGAGTGAGTGAGTGAGCTGCAGCTGCAGCTGCAGCTGCAGATGGTAGTAGCCAGCAGCTGCCAGCAGCGCGGTAATTAACAGGCATGGACAACGACATGGATGATCTGCGATGCGCAGGTATCAGGTATGGGCCACCTGAAGAGATCGAATTGAATCGAGAGAGGATGCATGCTGCTGCCGCTAGCTGCATGCTGCTATGACTTTCAATCTTTATAGAGAGAGAAATGAAGAAAAAAATATCTAGAGAGAGAGATTGGAGCTAGATGGATGGACGCATGTGTGATGTGATGTTTCTGGGTGTGATATATGGAAATAAATTTCGTACGGTACTTATTACAAGCTATATTATATTTATTTTAGTTTCTAGTAGCGATCACCACTTCTAAAATCCGAGGTTGAAACAAATTCGGAAGTTGAAACAAATGATCTAAATTTTGGACTAAAATTGTGAGAATGAGTAGTTGTATAAATATTTAGAAATGAAATAGAATCTATAAGCTAAGCTCGGAAATAATATCTTCTCCAAATTCTAACCAGTTAAATACCCAGATCAGCTAGCTAGTAAAAATATCAGCCCAAACAAATATGTCCTAGGTATACACTACTGGAAACCCTAATTTTTTGTTGGTCATACAAATTTTCTGTCGGTTTAGTGTATTTTCCTGATGGTTTTTTGCCGACAGAGAAATCATGGTTTCTAGTAGTGACAAGCTTAAAACTCTTCATCTCCTATCGATTAGTTCTTAATATTACATGTGACACTAATCTAGACATTGTCCAGCGTTTAGAAAGGATTGATTTTTAAGCTTCTAAACAAATTTATTTCTTGTTTTCTATCGATTTGTTTGAGTCTAGATAACCTAGGCAATAACTTTGAAGTCCATGCACCTAGAGGATTTAATCCGGTGATATATGTGATGTGAGAGAGGAGGGTCATTGCATCATTTGCATGGCATGCAAGAGGAGAGAAGAAGAGAGGGTCACACGTGCAACCGGCGCCATTGCAATTGGGAGGCAGCAACAGTTGGGAAGGTGTGCTAGCTTTAATAGTATGATAGGTAATATTCATTCAAAGTTGAACTGAGAAGCTGTGAAATCTGGGTTATACCGGCTTTCAAATTTGTACTACGAGAATCTGCGGATTCTAGAAAAGTTGGGTGATCAAAATAGTTGTTTGGTTCAGATTTCATCTTCCGAACCAGGAAGCTGGTTCAAAAAATTGAACCAAACAGACCCTAAACAGACCCTTAGGGTCTGTTCGGGGAGCTTCTAGTAGCTAGAGATTCTCAGTAGCTAACTAGTATGAATATAGCTAGATAGTCTAAGTATCTAGCTGATGAGAATCTGGAGAAGCCGGTGTTCTCCGGTTTCTGGGGTTCTAGTTAATTTCTAGATTCTGCAGCTACCGATTCTCACAATCTAAATCGAAATCTGGATCGTTTGTTTTATTTTCAGATTTTAGAAGTAATTGTAGCTGACAGAAGCTCTCCTAAACAGACGCTTAGGCAGATAGATAGATAGAGAAACTCACATGGCATGCGCACGTGCGTCTACGTGTTTGTCTTGCTGCCAAGCTAGTAAAAAATATAGATTGATTTATAAGTTAGGAGATATAGATATTAAATTTAGAAAGTATATATATATATATGATTAGTTTAAGATACTAGATAATAATTTGTTTTTAAGGTGGTTTTATAATAACATGGCTCCGCTCTTGCAGACGACGCTAGATCGTCATCACATTAGTGTCGATCTATCCTCTTGCATGGAAGATAATGCTGAAATTTTAGGTTACACATATATAAATATTTCATAAAATCATAAATAAATCTTAAAAATACATAGTCCATAATGGGTCAGGGGTCGGCATAGGAGTCAGCACTCAGCACTCAGGAGTTAGGATCGACGGTTAGGATTCTATGAGCCAAATCTGACCTCATGTCCATCGAAAACAACTCTTCGCAAGTCTCTACTATTATAAAGTGTCTACTTCGTTCGTTCGTCCCCTCGCGCTCGCAACTGCCTCCCTCGCCCGCTGCGCTGGAGCACCCCGCACGACGCCCCACACGCACGGCAACAAACTAGCAAGGCAGAAACTACCTGCACGAAAAGAAAAAGAAGAAAAAGAAAATAAAAAAGAAAAATGTACTTTTGCATTTCAGTACTTTAATTTCTGTATTTTGCGCGGCTGTACGAATTTTGTATCAAAACCCTACGATTTCTAAAAAATCACGCAGAAACATGAATTTTGCGCAAAGGCCCTTGAATTTTTGAAAAATCATACAAAACAATGAATTTTGCGTAGGGGCCATTAGATTCGCTGAAAATTCTTGAAATACCCTTTTCTTGCATAAAAGGACCTTCGTAATCTGAATTTCGTGTCTGTTGTTATGCAATTTATGTCACGTTTATAATTATGAGATATATAATTTGCACCAGGGACGTTCATGAGTTTTGTGAGTCCCAGGACGAGATTATAAATAGGGGCCCTAATACCGAAGAACTATTTTTTACTATTATATATTAACTAACTAAAATTAAGAAATTTCCTGGAATTCTGAACGAGTTTTATGTTTTTTTGGTGAATTTTTAATTTCTATGGGCGTGAGAGGTTAGATTTGCTTGCGTTTTTGCCTACCTCATGGCCGCGGCTCACGGCTTGTGATACCTGTGCGCGCTCATGTGTATGTGGTGGCTAGGTGGGCCCCTGGGAAAGTGGGGGCGGCCCAAATCGAGCGCACGGCTCGACCCCCCTAAGGCACGACACTGAATTGCACTTGTAGTAGTCTAATTTTACTTCTTGTCATCACAATATTACTAAACACGTTTGAATAAACATTAAGTTCTAAATAAATCTTTGTAATAGTCCAATTTTATTTCTTATCATCGCGGTATTAGTAAACACGTTTAAATAAACATTATATTCTAAATAAAATTTTGTCATTAAGAATAAGGTTCCGTCGAGGCATCCCACTAGTAATCTTAATATTCCGACGGATGGGAGGGAATATATATTTCTCCCTTGATTAGCTTCTCTCTTCTCGATCTACACAGACTACGACAGCTACCATGATTATGCAGAGATATGATCGTCGTCGATCGTACGTGCACGCAGGGAAGAACAAGCTAAAAAGCTACGCACGTACACATCGAGGAGGAGAGATTTGGTCGTCTCGGTCGGATCTTCTTCCTCTCTCATGCATCTCAGCATCTGTCCCGAAAGGACACGATCGATCGATGGAGTGGCCGGCCGGAGAAGGAGAAGAAGAAGCAGAAGACGGAGGACGACAGCTTTTCTGGCGCCGACGGCGACGTCTGCATGCATGCTTTCTTCCTCGCCGATCTGCAATTCTGCGTTGCATATGTCCGACAAGATGGATCGCCTAGCTAGCATAGCTTGCATGGCCTGCACTGCACTGCACGTACGCACGTACGTATGCATGTACGTATTCTCTCAACTTGTACGTCGTTTCTAACCAAAACTTCAGAAGTCAAGACGACTTGGATCAGTCAACGACGGTACATACATGCATGCATGCATGCCGGTCACACGTACTGCACGAGCTGAGAATCCGAGTTGTCAGGTCACGCGTGTCTCTCGATCTGACTCTAGACTTAAGAACAGCTGAGGTACGGTGTCAGTACTACGTACATGTACAATGCAGTGCGTGTGTAGTATAACGGGGTTATATACTATTTTGAAGTGTTAAACATAGACTATTTACAAAACTAAATCATAATTGGTGGATTATTCGTTAGACGAATCTAATCGGTGCATTATTCGTCAGACGAATCTAATCAGTTTAATTACGTATGATAATATCTAAACATTCGATATAACATAGATTAAAATTTAGTCTTTTATCCAAACAAAGCCTTAAACATCCATGCATTATATTGGAGAGGCCAAAGCACGATAGTATCACACTAGCAGAAAGATAGATTTTAGATGGATAGCCTAGCTTAGCTCAGCTATAGCTAGCTGATGAGTAGTACATCCTAGGGCTGGAGAAGCTCTCACATTGCACTGCCAATGCAAGGAAAGTTGAGTGAGAGAGTGTACTCATATGTATGTGTGTGTGTCTCAGTGTCTGCATGCAAGGGCAGGCAGGAGTTGGCTCAAGGCTGATCATTTCTTGCATGCTTGTGCCTGTCTAGCTACTCTCTCTCTCTCTTCTTCCCTACCTCTGCATGAATCACTGTCAGTCAGTGGGTGGTATGGTATGTGCATGCATGCCCTGCAGCTGCAGGTCACTCCTTCTCAACCACTCTGATGAATGTCTTGAATGATATGCTGGTCCCTCACACCAGATAGATGGCACCTGTCAAATATTTTATATGTTACACAGATGTTCTATTCTTAAATAAAGTTGGTTAATTGATGGAGAGATTAGAAGACAAATTTACTTTTTATTAATAATAGTTTACTGTTGTGAAGTGTGAAGTGATATGTAAGAGATAAGTAATGTATTAAACAAACTCCAAGGGTAAAATAAGTAAAGTGGTGTTTGGTTTCCCTGGACTAAAGTTTAGTCCGTATATGTTTGAACATCAATTTAAAGGATTAAACGAGAACTAAGCTTAAAAATAATTGCATAATCGAATGATTATTCGCGAGACAAATTTATTATGACTAATTAATCCATGATTAGCAAATGTTTACTGTAGCATCACATTGTCAAATCATGGCATAATTAGGCTCATTAGATTTGTCTCGCGAATAATTTACATTTAATACTCTAAAATAATATAAATAAATATTCGATGTGACAAGACTAAATTTCAGACAAGAGGAAACAAACACACCGTAAGAAATGTAATCTTTTTGAAGATAAAATTAAATGATTAGAAGTGAAGTCTTTTCACAATGAAGTAGGTTTTTAGTTATTTATATTTTAAGTCTCCTTTGCTTTCCTTGAAGCTGGTGTTGTGAAAGGCCCCAGACGTCACAATCACATAACACTGTACTGGATCTTATCCAGATATTTAATAATTTAGCACCACAAAAAATGACTTTGTTTTTTAGTGATGTTTGGATTAAAGGCTATTTTAGAGTATTAAATATAAATTATTTATAAAATCCATTCATAATCGATAATTCATAATCGATAGATTATTCACGAGACGAATCTAATGAGTCATAATTTAATAATATGATGCTACACTAAATGTTATCATGCATCATTATCCTCCGATTCTGTAATTATTTTTATAATTAATTTATATTTATGTTTAATCCTACAAATTAATGTCTAAATATCCAACTGACTAAAATTTAATCCGTTGATCCAAACACCCCCTTGCTATAAACTCACGTGTTATTGAGCTTGCTGCAATCTGAGGCAGGCCAGGCCAGGCCTGTTTGGGCTACCAATCTGCATCCTTCACATTTTTCTGACGAAACATTCTGCATGAATTGTGTTTTTATAGCTCAGAGATTCTGCAAAAACACCCAGCAGGTACGTCCTGCGTGTTTGCACTTCTGACAGACGACAAAAGTTGAGACAAAGAGGGCAACGAATTCAGAGGAAATCATCTGCTAAACAAAAATGTAACCACACAAAGTGAAGATAAAATCGAGGACGTTCTTCAGTGCAAGGCAAGGCAAGGCATGAGAGCTGATGCACATTTGAACTGATAGTGGCATCGGCACGGCTCCTAATTTACATGTTACACGCGACAACAGTAGAGGGCGGATTCACCATAAAGCGGGAGAGAAAACATCTCCAGATCGAAGACAATCGTTTTCTTTTTGGGGGGGGCATGCTGTCTTGCACTTGCCTCGCTTCTTTCTTCTCCAGATGACCTGCATTTGAGCAAAAAGATTAGGAAAAATTAATTACATACCATTATATTTTTAAAAAAATTGCCTACATGCCACTGTTAGTGACTGTGATGGCCCCCATATACCAATGACACATCAATGGCATATTGATAATCCGTAAAAATTATAGTGGCACAGAAAAAATTAACCCAAAAAGATTACGAAATGGATGATAATAGTATTAGGACACGGAGTTCTCTAGACGTCGTACCTAACTAGTGGTTGGAACACCAGTATGAGCGACTGTGCCGTTATTTTCATTCTACTCATCCTCCTCCAATAAAACACTCCAGATCATCCTGAAGACAAAACACACCAACAAGTTCTGGTTATGTTCTTCTTTGCTTGTTGCGGAGTAGCGATAGATACCAAACAGTGTAGGATGTCTATTGTTTCTTTACCAAAACAAAGACAAGAACAGGAGGATGATGAGACCAACTATCTTAAAAATGCGGCGCTTCTTCTCCCGGCCAAGATGATTAAATATTTCCGTCACATCTACAAGATGTTGTCGTCGTTCGTACCTGTAAAATGCAAAGACCACAAAAAAGGTGCATATGCTCCATAAGCATGTCTCAGTACTCTTTGGGAGAAAAAAGATGGACACGAAAGATAGATTGCAAAGCCTACCAGGTTTACCCTAAAGATGCCAGAAGCACATGTATCTGACAAGTTCCTAGAAAAATTGCCAACCAGTTATTTCTTTTGATTTCTTTTATCTAGCAGACAAGTATCAGCGACAGAAAACCTAATCGGCTAATCCTACAGAATGGGCATTCCTGGGTAAATACATTAAAGACAGCAAACAAGGTCAAATGATATGCTACCTGTCCTTCCATTTATCCTTTTCCCTTGTAACTTCTAACACCTCATCCAATTCAAAACCACCCTGAAATCAGCTAGAATATTTAACCATGATTTCACATACTACGCCAATACACTTACTGGATGATCATAGTATTTAGTTGTTCAGTAGCTTCCTCAGTCCTGACATGATTAGTTTTGACTATAGACTGTTAAATCTGGTCTAGGTCTCAGCCACATGTTCTTTTCACAAAAACACTGATTAAATGATTTCATCACTATGTCATCAACCTCAAGCAATATGAGAGCATGCAAAACATGCAATAAACATGTGGGCGTGGATGGGGGAAAATTAATTCAGGTAAGACAAATATCAAACAGTAGCAGTCCGAGTAATCTGACACCCTGGGTCCCAAGAGCCAATAGCCCAATATACAGGTTGGCTAGATAAAATGTATTTATAATTTTAGGACGGGTATAACTTGAGCTCTCTGTTCGCCTATAGAACATGATGGTTTTGAACATATTTGTGATTCCAACCAATGACATGGAATTTACAGGTTGTTTGGTTAAACCCTACTTTTTTCAAGGCATTCTTATAGGAACTGTCATATCCTGGAGTGACAGCATTATCATATCACCTCATTTGTTTGAACACATGATATACTCCTAAGATCATAAGATCACTAACTATAGCAAACTTTGTAAAACAGGAAGCAAAAAAAACAATGCAGAAAGTCAGTTATCAATTATGTAAAATCATGATCCTAAATAAGCACATCTGACATGCATATCAGAATTTAGTATTTCCTGAATGCTGATACGGAAATAAATATATTAGAAGGGTTGTGTAGTAGTAATTTATGCTAATTAAAATGCAGATGCGTACAACATTCAGGTATGTCAGAAGTCAGAAGATTGCCAAAAGGGCATACCTCTAATCATGAAACCATCTTTAGTCCATTATGTGAAACATATGAAGCATAGCGTTGAAACAAGAGGCCTGACAGCTTATCTTTTACCATTTTAATCTAAACTTTTATGAACAAGCAATCCAAAAAACATAAAGGTTTATCAATCTTGAACACCCATTTCCATTTTCAAAATTTTGTCATTCTCACGTACTAGACATGGAGGGCTGTACCAGTTCCAACTTTCAGTTAATTTGTTTATACTAGGCATGGCAGATTAAAACAAGATGACACTGGCGGACTGGCCCAAGGCTTTTCATTCCATACAGCTTACAGAACCATAAAATGTTTTAAAAATTGAGAGGCAGATAGAAGAAACAAGACACTTACAGTGTATAATTATAGTACACTATTGGGGCAGAAAGTAAGAACATTGCCCAATGCCCAGATAAGAGAAATAACACAGTTAGAGCTGCTTGTAATACAAATTCCGGCATAACCACTTTATTTATCCGAGAAGACGAGTCGAATGGATTGATATAATCAAATTCCAGATCTGCCAGGCACATCAGCTGCAAGAAAAATAGTAGAATAAAAAACATCAGGTCTCAGGAATTGTTTTTTCAAGTTTGCCCATTCAGTTAGAACATGATAAAAGTGTTATAGATTCCTCCTAAGGTGGCACTGAAAATTAACGAGTTGCATTGCATCCCATCTTATAGCCATACCGTGAATGTTTGATTGGATATTTTGTGAATAAACAGGAAAACAAGCAACGGAAATTTTCATCTCAACCTTAAATAGATGGAAGTTTTAACTGAACACTTTTGGAATAGTCCCACCTTGGTTGTGGAGAGAGAATTAACCCAACTTAAATAGTAGGGGAGTCCCTCACCTCTTGAGCTAGTTTTTAGAGTGTAGACAAGGCTTCCTCCCAGTGTGGGCCGGAGGTTGGATCATTATCTTCTATAGTGGACCGACAAATGGTATCAGAGTCTAGTCCACAGTCTCCCATGCCCGTCCAGTGGGACTGTGTGATGCAGTCTGAGAGTGCACTAAGGTGATGAGGGCCAATGGACCGTGTGGTGCAGTCAAGCTGAAAGACACCAATGTGTGACGGGAGAGATTGTTGGAATAGTCCCACCTTGGTGGTGGGGGGAGAATTAACCCAACTTAAATAGTGAGAGTTTCTCACCTCTTGGGCTAGCTTTTAGTGTGTACACAAGGCTTCCTCTCGGTATGGGCTGAAGGTTGGATCAATTTCTCCTGTAACCAATGAAGATGATGCCGCACATTGATACTTCATCAGGCAAAGCCATTGTGAGCAGCGGCATGGGAACCTCAACGACCATGGGGAGGCTTTCACTCCCGATGCTAGCAAGGACAAACTACATGGCGTGGGCAATGAGGATGAAATTCCTCCTACGAGTTAATGGTGCATGGAGTGCTGTCGATCGTGAGAAGGCACCAACGACTGAGAGTGTGGACGAGGCCATGGACCAGCTGGCCTTGTCGATTATCTCTCAGTCGGTTGATGATGAGACACTGCTGCGAATTTCAGAGAAGGAGACTGCCTGTGATATGTGGACGGTGTTGCACTATATGCATGTGGGCGTTGAGCATGTCTAGGAGGCAAGGGTCCAATCCTTGCAAGCTGATCTTGATAACCTCAAGATGATTGATGCTGAATCTGTGGATGATTATGCTGAGGAGTTCATGACGCTAGTTGGGCGTATTCGTGAACTTGGAGATACGATGGAGGAAAATTATGTCATGAAGAAATTGCTACGATCCGTCTCCACCAAGTTTATTGAAAAATCTTCAACAATGATGCTGCTTGGAGACATCAACAAGATGGCTATGGAATGGAAGAGGCCATTGGATCATTGAACTATTGCAGGCTAATGAAGATCTGCTCAAGGGACGGAAGATCCGATCTGAAGAACAGCACCAAGAGCAGCTCCACATGGCGAGAGGACATGACTCGACGGGAGGTCGAGGCCAAGCCGAAGGCAGCCATGAAGGACGCAAAGATAAGAGCAAGGTAAAATGTTACAATTGTGAGGAACTTGGACATTTTGCTTGGGAATGTCCTAAAAATGAGGAGCAAACCTTGCTGGCTGAAGTCTACAACAGAGAAGAGCCAACGTTTCACTGAAGTTGCTCAAAGATTGGTGAATCAAGATTAGAGGGGAAAATGTTAGAAATAATCTTGATTCATGTGTATCTGCATGTTTGAGTTTTTCATCTTGCATGTTAGGAGGTGTATACATGAGAAGCATATACATATTAGTCTTTTGTTACAACTCATGTTTATGTGACAATGTGCTGTGTGATGCGGGCATTGCCGTGCAAAGAAAAGCTAGTGCAGTTGGAAGTACCGGCTGAATAGTGTGATGGAGATCATCCAACTAATGGTGATTAGTAGATGGAGCTCGTAACATGGTAGCCAAGATTGAGTTGTGTGAAGCAACTACAAGGAAATGCCATAATAGTTAGCATGTGCATACCCGCGTGATTAGCTAGCTAGTTTGCATGGTCATTAGTGAGTAGTTACTTGTTTTGCCTGGTTTGTAGGGAAATAGAAGGTGTGCAGTGATGATTGATGAATCAAGACATGAGATGTGTAGATTGACATGCACAGCTGTAACTGCACACCAAATGTGTACTAAGACATGGTGTGAGTCTAGCTAAGTGACTTAGCTGTTTGTTATTTATCTGCATGTACTTTGGGTCCATGTAAAAAGGAGAAAACGATGAGGCTACGAGTAGCCAATCGACCAAAAATACTTGTGAGCCTGTGCATTTTGTTCTGGTGTGTTGATCCACCTGTTCGAGTAGGTGAGTGTTTGTGATAAACACTTGCTGAGTGAGGGAGTGATTCCTAACAAACACTGGGCCAAAAATGTTTAAAACAGCATCTACGTAGCCAAATAACAAAACAAAAAAGAACTATTGATCACTTTGGAGAGGCATTTCCACAACCACGGAGCTGATAAAAAGATTCAAGGCTTTGGCAAGCATATTGTGATTTGAAATCAATTTCCACAACCCCGAGAATGGATAATATAACTAAATTTTTGAGTTAATCCATCCACGGAGATATCGAGACCGGTAATCGCACATTGAACAGTATCGCATCAGACCGCAACATTTAGAGCAAACAATTCGTCAGCTCCTCTCCAGTCTCCACAGGATAACGAGACTCCAGACACCGAAAATTTCGAATCACGAGTCACTCTAACCCCCACTACTAAGTGAAAAACAAATCCGCATCTCTGTCCTTCCAAAAGCCGCCCAAATTCCGTAGGGGCAGGGTATCAGGGCGAGATCAGTCGATATCAAGATCCGGAACAAGGGAGATACGGGCGGCGCTCACCTGGTAGATGACGAGCACGATGAGCGCGACGATGAGGAAGAACGCGGTGAGCCACACGAAAACCATCTCCCCTCCCCTCCCGGCACCCGTACGTACAAGAGGGAGCGGAATCGGCGGATGGAGGTTCACCGGAAACCTAACGGAATAAACCGTAGCGCCGCCGCGACCACCGGCGACGGCGAGGCGGTCGCCGTTAAAACGGAAGAAGGGGAAAAAGCAAGCCGCGGTGAGCTGGATGAGAACGCGTGGCCTTCGAGAGCGGGTCAGTGGGCCCGTGTGAATGCGTGGTTGCCCGGGTAGGGATTTTTTAAATATTTTTTTATTAAGAACGAACATCCTATTCGGAAATAAATTGGGTGGACAACGCGTGCATCCTCACTCGGATGAACGTGTGGAGTGTCGATCCATCGGACGATCGGAGGAGGCGACGGTGGCCCGACAGTGGTTGGCGACGACAGCGTGCGGCGGGCGGGGGCTTCGGCTCCGACGATGGTGACGGCGGCGGCAGAGTGCGACGGGCGGCGATGTCAGGGCAGGGGCTTCGGCTCCAGCGACGGCAGCGGGCGGCGGCAAGCGACGACATCAGCTCCGGCGAAGGCAGCCGGCGGCGACGTCGGAGCGGGGCGTCCAAGCTCAATGCGTCGTCCATCCAGGGGGTGCACGCGGGGCTGCGTGCACCCATCGCCCACCAGATTTATTTCCCTCGTATCTCCACGATAAAAATCAAAATAAATAACATCATAAAATATTCTCGTGGTAACAAATAATTTATACATAGTTAACGGTTAATAAAACATAATATTCATAGCTAATTTTGCAAGGATATTATGAATTATTATTATATGTGACATGAATTTAATTCCATGATACTTGTTTTCAATCTAACTCAGTACAAATTATAGTTTTCAAGTGATCTGAATTTATGTGTACGTTTAGCGAGAAAGCAAGCAAGGAAAATGAATTGAATCTTACGAACGTTATATTTGAATGTGTATGATTTAACTGTAACCGTGCATTTACGTCAGAAATACAATAAGAAAAACTAATGGTGAATTTAAGTAAAAATAAATTAAGAAAAGAATAAAGGAACCAAAATTTATATGGTATATCACATATATTTATTTGGTATGTATATGTATGGTTTGGAATTAATTATAGGTGACATGTAAATTTGCATGGCAAGTACTCGTGTACACATTTAAGTAAGAAATAAAAGAACTCGTTTATAAGGAAAGCAGTGTCTCATGCATAAGATAACATGAATGACTTTGTTGTGTAAGACAAGTTCACTAAATGAAACACTTATCGTACAACGAGCATTTTCTATTCATAATTCATACTATCTTTAACGTGAACGAAAAAGTAAGATTTAATAATTAAGTGAGTACGACGAATGAAAGGTTAGGATTTTGATATGTCTACTCTTTCAGCTCGCCATTGAAATTATATAATAGGCTAGATTACAATTGGGGCGTGTTTTTGTTTTTTTTTTAAAAAAAAATTGGCAGTGTCATTAACCTAGTTAACTATAGTTCTAGTTTTTAATTAGTTCAATTTTTTGTGTTCTTTTGATGAATTATAAAGAGTTTGGCTTTCAAAATTGGAATCATTTAAAATCACTTATAATATCATTCAGATGAATTTCAAAGGTTGAATTGTTTATAGTTTGTTGGCCAAAGTCAAAACACAAAATTGTTTCTAAACCCCTTTGCAAGTGGAGACTATATAATTAGCGAAGTTGCTTACAAGTGGATTACAAGTGGAGACTATATTCTAAAAGATCAGTGTAATAGAAAAATAACAATTCTCTTTTATAAGCTAGTTATAACCCCTACGTGAGGTGATGCTAAGGCTATTCACAATGGAGGTTTCATGAGGGTTTCATGATATTAATTACCATGTCACATTAGATTTTTTGCTTACATGACATTCAATTAATGAATAAAGAGAAGGAAGTAGTGTCATCACCATAACATGGTGCTAACCCGTTTCTGAGACGGATGAAACAAAATGAAACAACCACTGAGAGCTAAATCATTTCATCTGAGAGAGCGTATTTCATAAGAGCTAGTTGCATTTAATTACACTAGTTAGCCTAGTAAATAGTGAAATGAAACTCTCCACTGAGAGAGGGTATTTCATTCAGTTGTAAAGCTGACGTGACATTCTAGGAAACAATGCTATGAAACCCACCATTGTGAATAGCCTAAGAGCGTCTCTAAAAATGTACTATTTGCTTCTCTATAGTTAAATTTAGAGTATTTATTATAAAAACTACGCTTCAACAGATTCTTTATTTCATTCATTACTCTATTTGTTCGGTCGATCGAACCATATCAATTCCATTATTACAATAAAAACATAATCGTCTCTATATAAATCCATATAAGATGAGAGGAGAGGCGGAGATTCCGGTCAATTCATTTTTATTGAAGAGGAATTGGGCTAAACTACGAATTCTAGACTGGATCTCATAATTCTAATTCCAAAACGATTCAAACAACCCATTTCATAAAATTGAATTTCAATTCTTCAACCGTGAATCCAATATATAGGATCCAAACATGCGCTCAGAGAAATTAAACTAGCCATAAAATATTGGGCGAAATTCAGACCTCCAAAGGTGCCCTGACCTGAGCATGACCCAAACCATATTTCTTTTACAAAACAGTTAAGTGGTTTTGAAAGTAATAAATTATCATTTTTTTCATAAAGGTAATTCCTCAAAAACTATTATATTTTTTCAAGAATATGAAAAAACTATCTATTTTTTTAGAAATCATTTTTAAAAGATGCCGTTGAATTTTATTAAAATATTTGATTATTTATTTTATTCGAAAATCTTGTGCAAATATAAAAAATATTTTATAATAAAAACAATAAAATAACTTATAATAAAATAAATGACATTTTTTAAAAATATAACTAAACTAAATAATCAAATAGTATAAATTATACTACTCACTCCATTATTTTTTTAAATGACGTAGTTGACTTTTATCTCAATCGTTTTACTATTCGTCTTATTCATTTTTTTTTTTGCAAATATGTAAGAATATAAGTTATACTTAGAGTACTTTCTATAATAAAATAAATTATAGCAAAATAAATGATATTTCAAAAAAACTGAATAAAACGAATGGTTAAACGTCGATATAAAAATTAACTGTGTCATTTAAAAGTGAATCGAGGGAGTACTACTCCGTTAACTTTTATCGTAGTTTGACCATTCATTTTATTCAAAAAATTTATACAAATATGCAAAAAATATAAGTTATACTTGAATTATTTTCAATAATAAAATAAATTATAGTAAAATAAATAATATTTTTTAAAAAATTGAATAAGATGAATGGTCAAATCCAGTTACGGTAAAAAGTCAACTTAACGGACGGAGTAATATATTTCCAACTAAATGAATTGGTCGACGGCTCGACGTGCAGACGGACACGTCAGATCGTTTGTTTCATCGGAGACCCGGCCTTCTTTACCTCGGCGAAGGGGATTCCTCCGCTGATCCGCTCCTCGCGGCCAAATCCGCCATCGAGATCGGGGACGAAGGGGGAGGTCGAGGTGAGCCATGGTGAGCGCCTTCTTCCTGTTCTGCGGGTGCGTGGACCAGGCGAGCGTCGGGGTGGTGGAGAAGTGGGGGCGCTTCCTCCGCCTCGCCGAGCCGGGGCTCCACTTCTTCAACCCGTTCGCCGGCGAGTGCGTCGCCAGCGTCCTCTCCACCCGCGTGCAGTCGCTCGACGTCCGTGTCGAGACGAAGACCAAGGTTCGTTCAGCGCCCCTTCCCCTGTCGATCACGATGCACCCCTAGCTTCGTCTGTACGTTTTGGAATTTGTAGTGTACTTAGCCCCGTTCTACTTGGATGCTTGCTAGATTGATCCACTTTGATGGTCAAATCCTAGCAAGGTTATCGAAAATTTCGTAATTCCCCACCTGAGCCCGGTGGTGGGAGATTTGGTTCAACGTATGTTTCTGACCAGCGCTCTCGGTGCTATATTAGTATTGGAATGTTGAACCAGGCAGTATTTCATCTTGTTTCGATGTTAATTATGTTAAGTTTTTTAAATAATTCACTGTACAAGTAACAATGGCAGTATTCCAGAGGAGTTGGCTGTGTGCCTATGTGTGATGGTGAATAAAGTCATCAATTGATGCTAATTTCCCATATATTATATTGCCACCTAATGACATGTTGGGCAGAATGACAAAAAATCGAAGCCACTTTTTCACAGCGGCAAATTGTCAAATCTCTCGTCTGTTCGGTCGGTGATGCTTTGGAAGAATGGGATAAATTGCTCTTTTGCCCAAAGTGGAGTGGACTTTGCATTTTTACCCCACAAACTGAGCCTAAGGGCCACATGTCATCAGACATATGGCCATATGGGGAAAAGATACAAAGTCCACCAACTTATGTAGGGCAAAAGTGTAAAGCCCCGCAAGAATGTCCATAGCACCCCTTATTATTGTTTGTTTCTTTACTTGATGAAACATTTGATGTTCTCCTTTTCCCCTGCAGGATAATGTCTTTGTTCAGCTGATCTGCACAATCCAATATCGAGTTGTTAAGGAACACGCTGATGATGCATTCTACGAGTTGCAGAATCCGCAACAGCAAATTCAGGCCTATGTCTTTGATGGTAAAACTATTAATATTCTTTTAGCAGTTCAGTAGTTGCTCATTGGAAATTATTGACCAAAGCCTAACCATCTTTGCCTTGAAATTCAGTGGTTCGAGCCCTTGTGCCGAGAATAAATCTTGATGATCTTTTTGAGCAGAAGAATGATGTGGCGAAAGCTGTACTTTTGGAGCTTGAAAAGGTAACCCATACTTTTGTTATTACTGTGTCTGGCCTGTCTCTTATGGGATTGACTCGAGATATTGATGCTACAAACCCTGGTAACACGCATGATCATTATATTTAAAGCATTCTGCCAGGATTCTAACTTCCATTACCCATCTGTTTTGTGGTTGCTGCAGTATTCTTTTCATTCTTTTTCCCTTTGCTCCTCTGGTATATTTGAAGAGTTGGGAATTTTGTTTGGTACATTCCAAACATTCTGTTTGGTTTCCCACAGTCCATTTTTTCAATACCAGTTTAACATATTTATTTATCGGAAAAAGGGTTAGTTTCATACTACTCTATGGAACTTGGGTTGTATGTACAACTTGTAACACAAGGAAATTTGACATTGTATTGTATGTTGCAATAAAACTTACTCAGGATCTAACGTGCTTACAAAATTTTAGATACCCTCTGGTTATCCTATGCTATCATTGTTAATCCCATGTTTTGCTGCTAAAGTTTAGTTTTGTCACAAGACATTGTCTCTTGTTTTCAGTAATAAGCAATTTCTTGTATATATGGTTATATGCTCTCTCTCTCTCTCTCTATTCCCTGTCAAGGACCCTAGGGTCCCAGACGGTACTGCCGTGGCTACGCAGGTTGTAGCTCCGGCGAGGGGGGTCGCCGGAGTTGGCCTCCGGCAAACCAATGGCGTCCAGAGAGGTAGAGAGATTGGGCAGGGGAAGAAGAATTAGAGAGGAAGTGAGGGAATCAATTCTTTGTTAAACTCATAGTGCCGGATACAACCCTCTTTATAGCCTTCAGCCAGCTAGCAGCTTCTAACTGATTTCTAATCAGTTCTAACAGATTTTCTTCCTTCCCTCTCAAGCTACCACGCCGGCTGCTTCTACAGGAAGCTTGGGCCTGCGTTGGTAGTATCTCCCCCACATTACATCACTCCCTCCCTCGACAAGCAGCTCGTCCTCGAGCTGGAAATTGGGATAGCGATCCATGAAGGTGTCGACATCCTCCCATGTGGCTGAAGCAACAGGCTCGCCTTTCCAGTGGACCAGCAGTTGACGAATGCCTCGAGCCAAACGAGACTTCGTCACCCGCTCCGGTTCTGGGACCACGGCACCATGATGGATTTGAGGAAGAGCCGGCGGTGCTGATGGTGGTACGCCGACAAACTTCTTTAGAAGTCCTACATGGAACACATTATGCAGACGAGCGTGTGGAGGCAGCTCTAGCTGGTAAGCCACCGGATTGATGACTGCCATAATGCGGAATGGTCCATAGAAACGGGGTTGTAGCTTCCCGGATGGCGCTGCATGAAGTGAGGCAGCAGCTCGATGGTGCAAACGGAGCCACACCCAGTCGCCCTCCTGGAAGCAAACCTCTCGGTGCAGTCTGTCATAGTGTTTCTTGTAAATGGATTGGGCTTGGGCTAGGCGAAATCACACATCAGTAAGCAGTTCATCACGTTCTGCCATACTTTTGGCGATCGCTGCCACCCGTGACTCGCCCGGCTCATAAGAGCGGATGGACGGTGGGTCCCTGCCATAGACCACTTTGAATGGTGTGTCATGGAGGGCAGACTGATAGGCGGTATTGTAGATATATTCTGCCCATGGCAACCAACGCAACCACTGCCGCGGCCGATCACCCGTGAAGCATCTGAGATACATGACAATCACTTTGTTTGCTGCCTCGGTTTGGCCGTCAGTCTGTGGATGGAATGCGGAGGACATGTGCAACTTGGCACCAATGAGACGCATCAATTCCCTCCAGAAGATAGAAGTGAAAACTGGATCACGATCCGATACCAAAGACTGAGGAATGCCGTGAAGACGCACAATCTCCGCAAAGAAAACTTGTGCCACGGATTCCGCTGTGTACGGATGTGCAAGCGGAATGAAATGACAGTATTTGCTAAAACGATCCACCACGGTGAGGATCACCGATTTGCCGCCTACGCGAGGCAGTGCCTCGATAAAGTCAAGGCCGACATCTGCCCAGACAGCCGTACTGCCGTAGGCACTGGTAGTGGTAAAAGCAAGCCTGCCGGGTGTAGATGGTCGGTCTTGTAGCGTTGGCAAGTGACACAAGCACGGACAAAGTCCTGGACAGCACGCCTTAGATTGGGAGAATGACAATCACGACGTATACGGTGTAATGTCCGTTGAACACCTTCATGCCCATTGTCATGGATCATTGAAATGATCTCTTGCAGCAAGGGTGAAGCCGGAGGGATATAAAGACGACCATTGAATGTTACCAACCCGTCCACCAGAGCCCAAGAAGAGGGCCTCTGTCCTGACTCCACCTCATTTTTAAGGGCCACTAGACTGGGATCTGTGGTATGTGCCTGCCTCAGACGGTCGATGAAAATGAATCCCGGACTGGATATAGCATGCAACACCGGATCATCGGTGTCCCGTCTAGACAAGGCGTCAGCTACTGTATTGGAGCTGCCTGTCTTATATTCCACTGAAAAATCAAACCCAAGTATCTTGCCGACCCAATGATGCTGAGGTATGGTGGCGAGTCGTTGATCGAGCAAGTACTTGAGGCTGAAATGATTTGTACGGACCAAGAACCGTCGCCCCCAAAGATACGGTCGCCAGTGTCGAATGGCCATGACCAACCCGATGAGCTCACGCTCGTATGCTGGCAAGGACTGGTGTCGGGGTGCTACAGCTCGACTGAAGAAAGCCAGCGGGTGCTGCTCCTGTATCAAAACAGCGCCAAACCTATGTGTGGAGGCGTCACACTCGACAATAAAAGGTTGCCCAAAATCAGGTAATGCGAGCACGGGTGCTGTAGTTACGGCCACTTTGAGTGCTGTAAAGGCTGCCTCAGCCTCAGTGGTCCAAGAAAATCCCTCTCGGCGGAGAATGGCAGTCAAGGGAGCCGCAATTGTGCCAAATTCTTTGACAAATTTGCGGTAGTAGCCTGCCAAGCCGAGGAACCCGCGAACAGCCCTCACGGAGCGTGGAACCGGCCAGTCCGTGACGGCCTGTACCTTTGCTGGATCCATGGCGACCCCTGCGCCGGAAATGACATGGCCGAGATAGGATATGGACGTTGAGCCGAAATCACATTTTGACCGCTTAACGAAGAGGTGATGCTGGAGTAGAGTGTCGAGGACGGTCCGAACATGACGCAGGTGATCAGTCCATGTCAAGCTATATATCAATATGTCATCAAAGAAGACAAGGACAAATCGCCTAAGAAACGGCCGCAAGACATCATTCATAAGGGCCTGGAACGTTGCCGGTGCGTTGCATAGTCCGAATGGCATTACCAAAAACTCATAGAGGCCATCATGTGTACGAAATGCGGTCTTGGCAACATCCTCGGGCCGCATGCGTACCTGATGGTAGCCTGAACGCAGATCAAGTTTGGAGAAGAAGCGCGCACCATGGAGCTCGTCAAGGAGCTCATCCACCACTGGAATTGGATACGCATCTTTGACGGTGATTGCGTTCAGGGCGCGATAATCAACGCAAAAGCGCCAAGACCCATCAGTTTTTTTCACCAGCAGTACAGGAGAAGAGAAAGCTGATGAACTTGTACGTATGATTCCCTGATTTAGCATTTCGGCACATTGGCGCTCCAGCTCGTCCTTGTGTGCCACTGGGTACCGATATGGACGAACAGCCACTGGTACTGCCCCGGGAAGAAGGGTGATACCATGGTCGCGGGCGCGAGGTGGTGGCATGCCCCGAGGCTCATCAAAGACCGCAACAAATGTATCGAGCAGGGCTGTCATGAGATCCTCACTCATGCATGCCCGAAGCGCTGGACTAACGGGTCCTGCCTTGCCATGCCAACAAACTTGATGATCGTCCCGCCAAAATGACATCGTAAGTGCACCAAAATCCCATAGGATTGGACCCAATGTAGCGAGCCATTTTGTTCCCAGTACCATGTCATAGCCGGCAAGGGCCAGTGAGAAGAAATCTCCTGTAAACCGCTCATCATCAATGAAAAATGGTGCACTTCTGAAAATTCCAGGACAGGGAACGCGATCACCATTTGCCACCATAACCTGTAGCTTCCCTCCTGACTGCAACTGCAGGCCGGTGCGGCTGACCACATCCTCGGCAACGAAATTATGCGTCGAGCCGGAATCAATCAGGGCGAGCAGCAGGATGCCTTGAAACGAAACGCATACTTGCATGGTTTCGCTGGTATGAATTCCAGTAATAGCGTGTACTGAAATCTGCGGCTCGTCCTCTGTGTGATCACCCAACTCACGGTCATCCTCATCATCAGCAAAGGCCAAGTCCAGGAAAAAAATCCGCTGGCAAACACAATTGTGGCCTCTGCTGAATTTTTCATTGCAGTTAAAACACAGTCCCTGTTTACGACGTTCCTCCATTTCTGCCTGGGATAGCCTCATAACCCGTCTCCCATCTCCTGCCAGAGTAGTCTGTGGCTGACCCAGTGCCGTAGGGACCAAAGCCCGCTGCGGAGGAGTCGGCAGAATTCCCTTCTGGTGACGATGCTGTGGCAGGGCAGCGGCTGCACACTGGTCACGAAGTTCAAGCTTCCGGGCTAGGCTCATTGCCATGGCGAGGGATTGTGGATTAAGAATCTCCACATCCAGGCTCAAGGGTGGCAAAAGTCCTGCAGTGAACAGCTGAACTTTCTGGGCTTCGGTGAGAGTTCCTGCCCTGGGCAATAGAGCCTCAAACCGGTCCTGAAATTCAACCACTGAACCGGTTCGTTTGCATGCCACCAACTCGCCCAGAGGATTGGAACGTAGTGGCGGTCCGAACCGAATATTGAGCAATTCGACAAAGCGCTTCCACGGAGGGGTTCCCTCATCATTCTGAATTTGCATAAACCACAATTGTGCTCCTGCTTCCAGATTATAGGATGCCATCCACACCTTTTCTTCTTCGGCAATTCGCTGCTGTCTAAAGTAAGATTCACAGCGATTGACGAACGCCAAGGGATCAGATCGACCATCAAACTTGGGAAAGTCCATCTTCTGGAAACGAGGTGGCCTCTCCGTGATGTACTCGCTGCCATGCACGACCCGGAGCCCTGCTGATGAGGATTCTGTGTTGCGGTGCTCGAGTGTATCAATTTTGGACTGGAGTGTCTCCACCGAGGCAGTTAGCTTGGCAATGAGGATCGCCAAATCTGCTGTTGAAGGTTCTGCCATTGATGTAGAGGAAGAAGAACTGGGGATTGGTATGAAGGATGATGACGATGTAGAGACCTTCGGCGCAACGGAGGAACGCCTAGGCTCTGATACCAAGTTGTCAAGGACCCTAGGGTCCCGGACGGTACTGCCGTGGCTACGCAGGTTGTAGCTCCGGCGAGGGGGGTCGCCGGAGTTGGCCTCCGGCAAACCAATGGCGTCCAGAGAGGTAGAGAGATTGGGCAGGGGAAGAAGAATTAGAGAGGAAGTGAGGGAATCAATTCTTTGTTAAACTCATAGTGCCGGATACAACCCTCTTTATAGCCTTCAGCCAGCTAGCAGCTTCTAACTGATTTCTAATCAGTTCTAACAGATTTTCTTCCTTCCCTCTCAAGCTACCACGCCGGCTGCTTCTACAGGAAGCTTGGGCCTGCGTTGGTAGTATCTCCCCCACATTACATTCCCTACATCTTTTCGTTGGATGGTCTGCTGCATACTGTAGTTTTCTATCTTGTAATTTGATGAATCCTTGGTGTTGTCCAGGTGATGGGTGATTATGGTTACAGCATTGAGCACATTCTCATGATTGACATTATCCCTGATGCTGCTGTTCGCATAGCAATGAATGACATAAATGCAGGTATAATGCCCTTCCAAGTATATGTTGTACTTCTTACCATGCGTATAGTCTGGATGATGTTTATTGGTTTATTTAATGGTACAATGTTTTCTTGAAGCCAAAACTTATCACAGTTCTACTCAAGCTTCATTTTCTAAATTTTTCAATGATGGAGAGAATTTGAATGGCAATGACTTGAATTAAAACAGTGAAGCAGGTAATAGGTTGGAGAAGAAACATATGTAGGATATCTGATCAAGGAAAGATCATTGCAAGATTTTAAGGACTAGCATTTGTTTAATTAAACCTATGAATAAAGCTATCCTTTATAAGGATATTTCAATCTCTAATGCTCGCAACCTGATTCAATCTGAACAAGGAAACCAACAGTTTTGTTCCAGGACGATGTTGGATGTGATGAGGTGATCATGGATTTAGGAATGTTGTGATCCATGTTATGCGTTTGTGATTATTATATTAATAGTTAATAATAGAATATATTAATTATCATTAATCTTGTTGTATTCAGTACTAGTTATCCCTCATAAACACAAATGTTGACATGATAACCACTAAGTAACAATATGATAGGCTAATTATCACTAATCAATCAATAAGGAATAAGGTTAACGAAGGGGTGTATGGTCTCATCCATCCAATTTTGCCATGTGACCTCATCTAGCATCTTTATAGGGGGTGTTTGGCATGACTCTGGAGCCGAACTCTATGCTAGAGTTGATCGGAGCTAGCCAAACACCCCAGCTCCAAAAAATGTAACTTCATGGAGTTTTTGGAGCTCTAGTTCATTTGTTTGGAGCACCTCAATCGCAGCTCCACAGCTCCAGCTCCACTCAGAGCCAGCTCTAGCTGGATTTCTGGAGTGGAGCTGCTCTAATTGGAGTTGGAGCCATGCCAAACAGGGCCATAGAGTACTCCCTTTCCTGGCTATTCCATGCAACCTCACCCATCACCCATGCACCAAACATATTTGACCGTATTGACCATAAACTAACTATCCCTACCGTCATATGCCAACTCTGGCCTCTTCCGTGCTTGCTCCTGATACTCTGCATGTTGTTAGATCATTGGTCCATCGTTCATAGACAAATTGTGCAACCCTCACCACTACTATAGCAATGGCTGATGTTAAGTAGCAATTTCTGCTATCTGCATGTGCTCACTTAGCTGTTCATTTCCTTTTACAGCCCAGAGGCTTCAGCTTGCAAGCGTCTACAAAGGAGAAGCGGAGAAGGTTCTTCTGGTGAAGAAAGCAGAAGCAGAGGCAGAGGCAAAGCACCTTTCCGGCGTCGGCATTGCCAAGCAGCGGCAGGCAATAACTGATGGTCTCAGAGAGAACATCCTCAACTTCTCACACTCAGTTTCTGGCACCTCAGCAAAAGAAGTCATGGACCTCATCATGGTCACACAGTACTTCGACACCATCAAAGAACTCGCGGACGGGTCGAAGAACACGACGGTGTTCATACCTCATGGCCCAGGCCATGTCAAGGATATCAGCGACCAAATCCGGAATGGTATGATGGAAGCGTCGAGCAGCAATGTCTAGATCTCTCTTCTTTAATGTTGGATGCAGTTTCTGATGGGAGAGCCTTGTTTCTTTATAATGAGTATGAATAGCACGAACGCTAGCACCATTCTGTCTGCACACCTTGAGAGTTATTTGCAGTAATAACGAAGTATTGTGTTTTTTTTTTGTAATAAGAGTGTTTGAAAGTTACAAAGATTCGTTTTGTTTGGTTGAGCCACTTTTCCTGGACGGGAGATGTGAGGGAAATTGGATGAGTTTGTCTAAGAAAAATTGCTGATTATATTTAACCTAGAGATTATATTCATCCAACTAAACAAAAGAATTAGGCAGTCTCATCCAGATAGCCAAATATAAAAACGGATGGTCATGTCCCATCTAACTTCGTGCTTTAACTAAACGGACCCAAAAGGAAGAACACTACAGGCCTGTTCGGTTAGGAGGGGATTGAGATCCTACCTGGATTTTTGTTTTTGAAAGTTAAAAGTTGCACTGTTTTATAGGCGTTAATTAGGGTGTGTTTGGTTCAGCCGTGGATTCTTGAAAATCTGATTTCTGCTGTCAGCTGTGGAAAAGTTGTTGTGAGCTGACAACTGTCGAAAAGTTGAAACCTGTTTGGTACGAGGGAGAGGGTCTCGGGGGGAGGGGGGCAGGGGGTATATACACAGATTCCAAACAACACTATAGGAATCTGCAAATTTTTTGAAATCAGTTCTCATTTGGAACCTCTTTGGTTTAGATTCCATATAGACCCTAATATTTCAACTGCACGATGGTCATTAACTGAAATGGTGATGGTTTTAGCTGCGGCAGCCACAGAAAAAAATATTTGATAATTTGTAACTAAATGATGGCCCCACTGTGCTCCCTACGGCAAGCATTTTCTTACCGGCACCGAGCGTTTTTCTCGCCCCTTCGTTCCACGTCATCGGCCATTGCCTCCCCTTGTGGGCCCCACCATGTATGCTTGCACAAAATATTTCTCGCCGCTTCGTTAATCGTGAACCGAGAAACAACAACACCAGTTTTTATCTCCGTTCACACCAAGCTTCTTGTTTCGGTCTGTAGAGCGGAGACGCATAACTACGGGGAGCGGTTCCTTTGCAGTCGGAGGGGTGACTGTAAAGGGCAGTCAGGCTTCGCAGTTGGACGGTGCGAAACCCCTTCTCTCTCCGAAGCTTCTTGCGAAGTGGGTCCCACCGGTGCAAAGCCCCCCTCGCACGCTCGTCCGATTGAAATCGGATGGTGCTGAAGGGCTGACTGCCCTCTGCAGTCGGCGAGCCGACTGCAAAGGATCTCAAATCCATAACTACTACTCAGATCAGTGTACGGCAACCATCGGCTTAGCTAAGACCTGTGGCATCGGGATAGATATGCGCGACCCTTCTTTCAGCCTGTTTTGTTTCAGGTGAATTTCATATCGATATAATTCACCATATGTACCAGGGCCGTACCTATAATTTGAAGGCTCCGGAACAAAACACGTTATGGAATATCAAAATCTAAGCATATAAAATGTGAAATTTAGAAACTATAATAGTTTTCAAATTTTCTATGCATTTTTGAAATGTTCTAAAATGAATTTTAAAATTTTGACAAAAGAACGCTTTAAAATGTGGCTTGCAGCGCTCGAACCCAACACCTTGACTTCATTACAGAGCACACCAACCATTGCGATAGTAGCGGGCCCTAATTTTTAGGGGGCCTTGAACAACCGCACCACTCGCACCGCCTAATCGACGGCCCTGATATGTACATAAATATAATATCTTTTTACATCATGAGCTATACACCGGGCAATTTAATCATGCAAGGCAAAATGAACTAATCAACTCCTAATCATATTTTCAACACAACACCAAACATACCACAAGCCCGGCGTAGCGCGACTCAAATGCCCTTACTCATTTGACACTCTCATAGTCAGATACTAACTAATCTGTTATTCTAGTTGTAGTCATAAACTTATAACACATCATGACCAAATTTTTGTAAATTCTGAGTACCAAATCATCCATTTTTTTAAAAAAATAAAAATCATAAAAAAGCTTATTTTACACTTTGTCCCACAATCAGATAGTCAACTTTTTTGTTATTGTGTCAGAAAGTAATAAACTCAGAAAATATCATAATTAAAATACAATATTTTTAGTGAAAAATCATCTTATTTTTTTTAAAAAAGTTTTTAAAACGACATCTAGAATTATAATTTCACCAAAATTTGTTATTTAAAAATTCAAAAAAACCCTGCAAGCTCGCCATTGTCCTCGAGGGCTTCAAGCTCGAGAGCCCAATGGCCGGCGCCGCCGCCGGTGCCCGGAGCGAGCTCACAAGGCCCGGGAGATGCGTGGAAGTGGAGAAGACGCAGGCGACAGGCCCAGCCCATGAGTGCCTAGCCTAGCCTAGCCCAGCCTGGTCTGGATTCTGGAGGCTTCCGGCGTTCTCGCGTCGCTGCGCGGCCGTTCCCCTCGGATCAAAGCTGCCGAGAGGGAATTTCCCCTCCCCGGCGATTCCCCCCACCCATCTCCGCTACCTCCATCAACAACACGCGCGCCTCTCTCTCCCGCTCCGCCCTCGGGGAGATTCAGGTAAGGGCGCTCCTCCCGTGATGTGATGCTCGAGCGGTGAATTCTTTTCCTCCCCCTGGGGTCGTGACGACGTGAGAGCGTGTTGGCTAATTTTCTGCGGGAGAATCGTTGGGATGCGCGTTTCCCTTTGCAAGTTAGAATTGGGTGGGGGATCATGTGCTGCCCTCTCCTGTCCCCTAAATTGCATGATTGATTGCGTCGTTCAGCGAGATACTATTACAGAATGGGGGAAATTCGGTTGAGATGCTCGTGCACATGATCGTTTCCTGCGTGGCTGGTGTTACTTTTGAGCGAATTGTCTATCATAAGTTGCTAATTAGCGCAATTGATGAAGCTTGCAGAGCCTACCCGATCACTTGGAAATGGAGAGGGGGCGAAATGGAAGGGATGATTTCTTCGGTGGAAGGGACCCATTTGCTGGATTTGGTGGCTTCGGTCGCCAGAGGAGCTTGATCTCTGGCTTCTTTGGAGGGAGGGGCCCTTTTGATGATCCGTTCTTTACTCAGCCGTTTGGGACCGCGATGCGCAGCCCTAGCCTTTTTGGGCCAATGGGAGGGCCATTTGGAGACATGAGGAATGATGGATTCCTTGAGCAGGCTCCTCCCCGGCGTAACGGGAGGAACCCTATTATTATTACAGAGCTCAATGAGGAGGAAGGAGAGAACGCGGAGCAGCGTACTAATGACCAAGAAAACCATGAGTCTTATGTTCAAGAACTAGATGATGCAAATGACGGTAGGAGCTGGGGTTGAATCAATTCCATTTTCTAGTTTATCCTGGTCGCCGCATCGATAATATGTTAAAGTTTTTTATTATTTGTTTGTTTATAGAGATGCAAGGTTGCCAAATCCAGCCACGGAGGGATTTCAACCGGGCGAATGGAGGGGAGCCACAGGCTCATATATTCACATATCAGAGTTCTTCTGTGACTTATGGTGGTGTAAATGGATCTTACTACACTGCTTCGAAAACTCGTAGGACTGGAAGTGATGGGGTAAGCATATCTCCTACAGAACTACTAATGACCCGTACACATAAGTGACAGTAATTATGTTTATTGCAGATAACTGTGGAAGAAAGCAAGGAAGCAGATACAACAACTAAAGAGGCTACTCATAGAATCTCCAGAGGAATTCATGACAAGGTATCTACCTTGCCTTGTTAAAATATCACAGTACCATGCGGTACTGTAGAAAATATAATATTTGTTAGTTTAAACGCCTAAACGGTAAGTTTAGATTACATTAGATTAAGTGCTTAAAGATAAGGTTAGATTGAGTCTTGAAAGGTAAGATTAGATAGGTAGATATTGGTTTTAGTTAGGAATTAGATATAGAGATTAGATTGGTTTCTATAATAGGGATTATTTCTTTATGTCAAGTTAGTCTTCCCTATATATAAAAGGATCTCATGTACTCAATTGAAAAGCAATGAATAATTACTCTAATCTCTCATCCCAATGTTCTTCTCCCCAATTTAAGTCTACCTCTTATCTCTAGCAGACCTCGCCGCCCGGCTATCCTCTCGTCGGTGTTTATCCTATCATATGACACTAGGATAATCAGATTATTAACAGAACCAAAGATAATAGCATCTAGAAGACTAGAACTTCCCCTTGTCTAAAGCTGAGTTCATCTGTAGTTCTATTAGGTATATAACTATTTTTCTTTGTACTAAACTTTTTAGGGGCATTCAATAACAAGGAAGCTGAAATCAGATGGCAATGTGGACACTACACAGATATTGCACAATCTTCATGAAGGTTTGTTTGATATTTTTCCTCTTGACCTTTCTGCATCTTAATTACATTTTGGATATATATTTTACACAAGTACTCTACACAGATGAACTATCTGGCTTTGAGGAATCATGGAAAGGGAATGCTGGCCATCGCTTGCCTGGTTGGAACCAAAATACTGGTACATCTAATAATAATGAATCAGGTAACATACGTTTATATTGTGAGCACTTTAGGGCTAGTTTAGGAGCCCACAATCCCGGCCCATTCCCTGGGGATGGGCCGGGATTTTAGTTCAAAATCCCGGCCCATCCCCAGGGAATGGGCTGGGAATGAAAGTTCCCAAACAGGCCCTTAGGTATTGAACTTTTTTTAAGCTAAACTTCTCTGAGCACTGCCTACCCTGGGACAAAATTGTTCATGTATCAAAGATGAGTAGTAAACGTTTATGCTCATACTATCGCTTTAGTTTAAGCATGGTTTAAAACTTTTCTTGTTTCCATCCTATTTTTATGAATGTCTGGCTAATTCAGTGATGGCACAGAGGAGTAATAACTCAAAACATAGAGCAATCATCTAGGAGAATAGTTTGTGTTCTCATCTCTTCTCATTTCGATACTAATTTTCTGGTATCTGGATATATAGAGCCATGCTGGAGAGCTGGGGCTATTGACCGCTCAAACAGGAAAATCTGAAGTATTTGCACGTGCTAGTTTACCAAATAGCCAATTACTAACATGATAAATGAAAAGCGAGCATCATTAAAGGAAACTTGTTGCACTTTAAGCATCTTTTGTAAGAGTGGGTTGGATACCTGTGGTGCCGCTGTTGTTAAATTTCTCGTTAAAAATACAGCAGTTTAGTTCAAATTCTTTTTAGCTTGTTGCCATGGTCCAAGTGACTTAAGTTAAATTAAGTATCCTTTAGCTGGTTCACAAGTTTGGTGAATTTTGAAGCAGATAGTGTGGTGTAGTTGCTTCTCTGGCTGCATTGATGGCAGTGACGACCATCATTTCTTCCTACTTTACTCAATCTAGGTTCTTACCAGTTAGATCAATTCCAATCTTTTGCCCGTATCGTATAGGATTCAAACATAAATTTACTGATAACTGAAAATCTGAAATTGCTTTAAGGTTCTCTACTTCTCTATTTGAATGCGCAGTGTTGATCGGCCTTTAGCTGTATACCTGTACACAGTTTTTCATATGTAATACAGTACCATCCAATCTGCGTGACCATTTGGCATTATCTACAATTTCTGATCCACTAATATATGCCTGGCGATGCACCACACAGGTAACCGTGGCAGCAATGGACTTGGCAGGCAATCTGCATTAGGCTGGGCGCTTCCTGGAACGGAGCAAGGCCGTGATCCGAGACGGAACGGGCGGCCGAAATCACGGGTCATACCGATATCCTGAATAACGTGTCTTGTATGTATATCCACGGATCGAATCAATAAGCTGCTGAAGGTGAAAAGCAGCAAGATTCAGGTCAAGAAAATTGGGTTCAGGTGACAGTCCTGATTCCTCAAGATGTCTGTTTGTACTGGAAACTGTAAAGAGTAAAGACGATATCGTTGGTGCGTGCTGCCTTCATATCCGTAGTAGGGTTCATGATTCACGATGAAACTGATTCCAGATAGTAGATGCACTGTGCTTGCTTATAAATGGTTGCGTTTCGAACTACTTGTGTAGTTGTGCATTTGCGCTTTGTCTGATGGAATTGAAAATTCTGATCCAGTGATAATTGTAAGTGTCACTCTGAAGATGAAGATGATTGCTCTCTTATTATGAATTATGATGTCCTTATTAATGACTTGTAGTATCATTTGAGGCTAGCACAGTAAATCTCTTTTTGACATAGCTCAGATCTAGAATTTTTTTAAGATGGTTCAATATAGTTCTAAGAAATCTGGTTTTACTTTGGACTAAAAAAAATTTATACTATTTTATTACATTGTACAACCTCTAAATTTAGGAGCTGTCAAACAAGCATTAAAACAGTAAATCTCTTTTTGACAAGAAATTTTTAAGTTGGTTCAATCTGGTTCTATGATTTTTTTATCTTGGACTAAAAATAAAATTTTAAAGTATTTTATTACATTGTACAACCTCTAAATTTAGCATGAATACTGCATCAAACAAACATAAGTCTCTTTGGGAACACGGTTTTTGGAAATTACAGTATTTCAAAAATTACACTATACTATACTATATTCATAACAATACCACTTTTTCAATACTGTAGATTCATTTTTCAATATTGTAGATTGAGTACAATATTTCTAATACTACAGTTTATTTTACAAAGATTTCAGATGGAGTTGTCAAACGTATTTCAGTATATAAATTATCAAAATCTTATACCATTTCATTTCTTAAAGGTGATTGAATTATCAAAATCTTTAAGTTCACACGTGATGAGATGTTGGGTTAGCGGTCGAAGAATCGCCGACTCGCCGGAGTCCAGGCATGTGCGGTGGCGCCGCCGGGCCGCCGCTGCCACACGGGCGCACCTCGCTTTCTGAAGTCTATTCCAGGGAACCCCTGAATTCGGCCCAAAAAAACCCAGCGAAAACGCGCAACCCCGTCCTGGCCATGGCGCAGCTCGCCCGCCACCTGCTCGCCCCGCGCCGCGCCGGCGCGCTGCTGCACACGAGCCCGCCGGCCGACCCGGGCGTGCTGGCCTGCCGCCTAGCCTCCCGCGCCGTGGTCCGCTTCGCGGGGCCGGAGGTGGCGCGGTTCCTCCGCTCGCTCCTCACCAACGACCTCCTCTCGTCCTCCCAGTCCCAGCCGCCCCACGCGCCCGCGCGGGCGCCGCCCCCGGCCTACGCGGCGCTGCTCACGCCGCAGGGGCGGATGCTCTACGACCTCTTCCTCTACCGCCCCGCGCCGCGGTCGCAGATGCTCGACCGCACAGGGTCCGCACCACAGACCGGGGAGAAGCCCAAGGAGGACCGGGATGGGCCGGACGAGGAGCCCGGCGAGGTGCTCGCAGACGTCGACGCCGCCGAGGTCGACGAGCTACTCGCCTGCTTCAAGAGGTGAATTGCAAAGGCCAATTACTCGTACGGTGTATTCCAATACGAAACTTCTAGTACATCATGCGTTATGTGAGATTGTGAGTTACACTCAAACCGCAACTCACATTTGGATTAATTCGAGAAAGAACTCGACGAGTTAATTAACTAATAACGATTAGTTGCAAACATCAAATGTGACTCCTGAGCTCAACTGCAAGCATGGTTGCTGGTTGGAAATGAGGTACCCTTCGTTAATTAAGACAGTAAGCTCAACAATTCTTAGGAGTTTGCTTGGATAATTTGGTGTCATGTTGGAATTTTGATTGATGTGTACTACAATTTGATTGGACATTTTTGTGCCCTCGTTGTGATAGCTAGTAACCATTCAACGCCGCTAATTCCCAGCTGAAGAATATTATGACCTAAATAGTTAGCGATCTTAGTTTGTTAACTGTTAAGACTGATGTGTTAAGCTCCAGTAGGAAGGTGTACATGAGAATTAGGATCTTGATGTGCCTGAGAGATATAATGGCATATAAATCAGATTGTGTTTGTTATATCTTTGTGGCAGAATCAATGGCTTATCCCTTTTGTTCCTAAATTTCTCCATTCAAATGTCTTATGGCCTGGAGATATTTTTCCCACTCTGCAGATACCGGTTAAGATCCAAGGTTGAGATAGACAATGTAAGTAAGGATTTCTTGTGTTGGCAAAGATTTGGACGTAATGTGGAGCAAACCGGACCTTCTACTTGGGAACCTGAGGCTCAATCTATTGGATGGGGACAAAGTGTTGACCATGCTGCCGAGTCAGCAGCACAAGGATTATGCCATGGTTGGGAGTGGTTCAAAGATCCGCGGTTGGATTGCCTAGGTTACAGAGGAATATTTCCAGCTGATACTATGCGTAAGTCATCTGTTTCAGATGTTTCCTAATATTTATGTATCATCATCATGATGTTCAGTATCTAACAAAATCCTTCTGAACACTTGACTCGTGTTTTTCACAGCACCACTAGTTGAAGCTGACAAAGAAACAGATGAGCACCATTATTTGCTGTGGCGTATAGAGAATGGAGTTGCAGAAGGCTCAACTGAGATCCCAAAAGGTTTGGATTGACATCAAAGCTGATTTATTAAGAACGTGCAATGTTGGTATAATTGCAGAAATATTCAACACGAGGATATGATACTATTATTATCTGTTACCCCCCCCCCCCCCCACCCCAAAAAAAAAAAACACTCTGCTCTAAGTTTACTTACTCCCTTCAATCCCATAAAGCAAGTCGTTTTATACTTATATCTAAAGTTGCATAAAACAAGTCCTTTTGTATTTTATTGTGCATTTTGGATGTTTATATTTCTGATAGTGTACTAATTCCTCTTCGTCTCTTGCATTGTGTTTACTCCTGAACTACACTGTATTTAATATGGGCAAATAAAAAAATTCATACTAATTAATGATTCATTTGTATCTGAAATCATGTCCAAAACGGTTTCTTTTTGAAACTGGAGGGAGTATCAATTAAAGTCATCGAACTTGATGAGCCACTTCAACATACTGAATATATAGTACCAAGAGAAATCGTGCATCATCTTGACAAGGTTGACGCTATTAATGATAGAACCTCTATGCACAAATAATTTTACAGGCAACTGGACTGAGGTGACATCATATTTTAAGATAGAATCTCAAACTGGATCTCTCTTGGTTCATTTGTAGCACGAAGACAAATTCTCTAATACTAATGGCCTTATGCATGAGTTGAAGTATCTAAAATCATCCATTTTGCTGTCAGTATCTTCGTCTGTAGTTATATGATAGCACTTGGGCTATTGCCCAGCTCTTGTGATATTCTTTCTAATTCAAATACAGTTTAGAATTTTGTCTTCATTTGCTGAAACTGTCTTGTTTTAAATCAGGTGAAGCAATTCCGCTTGAATACAATTTTGCTGGATTGAATGCAATTTCTTTTGAGAAGGGTTGCTATATTGGCCAGGAGCTAATTGCACGAACGCATCATCGCGGTGTTATTCGGAAGCGCCTAATGCCATTAACGTTTGTAGATGAAAACGGGCAAGGTATTGATTGTGTTCTAAATAATACATTGCCTAATCTTTCTTTCGTCAGATACTTATGTTTTCAGTGTTTCTTGTTATCCAGAACTCGAACAGGCTGTTGCACCAGGCTCACAAGTCATGGACAAGGAGTCTGGCAAGAAAATCGGTACAGTTAGCACTACTCTTGGCTTCCGTGGTATGGGCCTGCTGAGACTTGAAGAGGCATTGAAGCAAAATTCAAGCCTTGCCATCGCTGACAATAGGGATGTGAGAGTTAAGGCGATTAAACCAGACTGGTGGCCGGCTGAGTGGACACAGGCACTAGAACAACAAAGTGCAGTTGCTTGACAGCACAAGTTCAATCTGGACTTAAAATCTCCAGGGAAGTGTTTTTGGCGGTTTAAGCTGAAATCGTGGAGATTTCGTTAGCCGAGTTCCAGAATTCAGAAGCATCAAAGCAGACAGTCTAGCAACTTTGTTATGTTCTCACTTCAGTTTATCAAACTTACATGGTCACTTGATAACGTTGCCTGATGTATCAAGGCATCTATTAGATTATAGAAGGTTAGTGCAATCAGCAGCCACCTTTCCTGTTGTGTTCTTGACCTGTACTGTTCCCAGTCACTGCCTGGACCTGATAACTGATAAGGTTGTCCCATGCATGCACTTTTGCAGCTTAAATCCATAATTTTAAAAAGAACAGTATCTGAATCTATGTTGCAGCATGCCAGCATTGCAGTTGCAGTACCCGTGGCCTCCAGAACTTGATGAGATTGTGCACAAATTCTGAGCTTTGACCCTGGCCCTGACCACCAAGGACCACACTAGGGGAACCTTTCCTGCCACGGGTACAAATGCTGCAAAGGGGACATTTTCTCATGGAGACCCTCTTTGAGCCATGGATGAGTATTGCTTTGGATTCCCTGCTATCTTTGATTCTTTGTTCGTCCTTGCTGCCTGCCCATGGGTGAAAGTGAAACCAAGGGTGAGATTGCAGTTGCATCCTAAAATCCAACGCTTGTGGTGCTGCTCTACTACTACAAGTGCAGGCTCAGCAGCTTGACTTGTATGGAAGAGGCTACTCTGTGTCTTGTACTCTGGTATGCTTACTCAGGCATAAGTGGTATTAAAATTCTTATGCATTTTCATCTTTTGTATATGTTTGTTTTGTCCTTGTCAAATAAATGCTACTTCTCTCCCAAAGAAACAGCTTGTATTTTGTAAAACAAAACAATGAGAAGCAACAAAAAACCATTTTAGTTAATTTATTAATTCTTACACATATAAGTTTAAAGTGTACGTGATACCATTGTACTCTTAGAGCAAGTACAATAACAGGTTGTATGCAAATTATAAGCAGGTTAAATGTTAAGGTGAAGAGAGGGGAAAATAGGTTGTAAGCTTGAAACCAGCTTACACACAAGAACCGAGAAATTATGTGAGAGAAAAAAATTAGTCATGTAGCTGCAAACCTGAGGTCGGGTGACAATTGAGACGGATTAAATATTTTTACTAGTCCTGGTAGCTAGCGTTGATCGGTCTCGCTTAACGAAGAGTCGACGATGGTTAATGCGGCTCTTGGGTTGGGATAATTTAACTATTTGCCACTCTTAACATGTGTCAATTAATGGACCACATGTCAGTGACTCAGGTGACTCCACATGTCAGCGACTCAGAGTGGCATTTTTGTTGCCACTCACATGTTAAGAGTGGCAAATAATTAAATGTCCCCTTTTGCTAGTAGTTCAAGTAGCTCTAGGGTTTACACCGTGCGAGTTGTGCCCAGAAATGAGAAATGGTAGCAAGATGGAGCCTGGAGGGAGCATGTTCACACGTGACAGCAAAGTGCTGCTCCAGTATTTTCGCTCTATGCTTTCACTCCCAAGAACACACTTTATCGGGGTTGACGAAGATGTGATTTGCGAATCCCTTCACCGTCGCAAGCAAGGCGAGAAATTCAGCAGGAAACTTGTGATCAACTTGATTGAGCATGTAAACAAAACCGAGCAAATAAAGAGGCTTTGATCAGTCGATCTGGTTAATGCAGACTTTAGTATAAGTTTTTCCTTGCCATATTTATAGTACAGTAAGTAAGTGCATGTAACGATTTACATCTCTTTTATCATTTATTGTTGTGAAACGTTTTTTTTTACAAAATGTTTAGCTTAAAGATGGCTCCAAAGCTACCGTTGTAGAGGCCCTAATACACTAAGGCTATTCATAGTGGAGTGTTTCGTAACACTATTTCCTATAAGTCCACATCAATTTTGTAACTGAATAAAATACTTTCTTTCAGTGAATAGTTTCATTTCACTATTTTCTAGGCTAACCAGTGTAATTAAATGAAACGATTTGGCTCACAATGGGCGTTTCATTTCGTTTCATCCGTCTTAAAAACGGATTAACACCATGTCATGGTGATGACACTATTTCCTTTTTTCCCTCATTAATTGAATGTCATGTCAGCAAAAAATCTAATGTGTCATGGTAATTAATAGACTAAGAGCATGTACAACTATAAAACGACGGAACGGTTTTCAAAGTACAAGAGACAACAAAAAAACTGCATGATACAACCTTAAGCTCTTGAATCATAAATGCAGCTAAGAGACAATGCCTATGGAGAATCATGTAGAGATGATATTTTTTCAGTTAACCCTTTAAAATTTTCTAAAAAAACCACCTGTTATTAAATGAGATCTTACCCTAAGGGCATGTACAACCCTGACACTGCTGCACGGTACTCCAAGCATAAGACATAGCTAAAACACAATATAGTACAGTGGTCGTGTCTAAAACTTGTGTCTTGCTATATTCATTGCACCAATCAGAGCATTCAATAAATTAAATTGACCAATCAGCTAGTCCTATGCCTCGAGCATAGAACCAAGACACAGTGTCTTCGTTAAGAGACGTGTCTTGAGTTTTTTTACATTTACCCCTTAGACACACCCAAAAACACAACTCAAGACACCCATTGTACATGCGGTAAGTGTATTACTGTAGTCGTCCTAGCTCAAACTTTGGAGCGAGTGCTCGTAGAAAGGCGATTCAAATTGCTGCCGCATTCAAGTTTGCCCTAGATGTGCAAGCCAGAGTCAATGCTCGCTGCAGCCTAATGGCGGACAGAATTGCAGATGCCAACCCCCCCCCCCCTCTCTCTCTCTCTCTCTCTCTCTCTAAATTATGAATTCTGAAACGCCCAATGCAATGCAGTGCAGCTTTGGACACGCACAAAAGGATAGCCTCGAAAGAACACACAGCTCCACTATCCATACACCATTACACCACATCTGAGACTGAGACTACTGCTACTGCTACTGCTACTGTAGCCTGTGACACTGTCACTCTCACTGTCACTCTCACTCTCTCCTACAGTTGAGTTGTTCACCTTGAGCACGCTTGCTTTTGCCTCGGTGCTGTGCTGTCTTGTTTGAGCGCTGCAAATCTACACAGGCATGCAGAACAAAACAGAAGCATTGGGAGAAGCATCTCAGATGGCAATGGCCGTCGTTGCGTCGTTTGCTGGTCGCTGAGACCGTCTCGTTTCCAGGAACGAACGAGACTGTCTCGCTCGTCTCTGCTAATCACTCACGAGAAAATAGAGATCGTCTTGTCTTATCTTAGTGCTCCCAAACTCTCCTAATACAAGAATAAAGGGGTTTACTAGTATAATAATAGTATAATAAGGGAGTGTTTGGATTTAGGGTTAAATTTTAACATCCGTCCTTCGAGATGTTTGGATACTATTTTAAAGTATTAAATGTAGATTATTTATAAAACTTATTTATAATCGGTGGATTATTCACGAGACGAATTTGATGGGTCTAATTACACCATGGTTTGACGATGTGATGATATGGTAAACATTTGCTAATCATGGATTGATTAGGCTTAATAAATTCGTCTCGTGATTTATACTCCGGTTCTGCGATTACTTTTATAATTAGTTCACGTTTAGTCCTTCGAATTGATGTCTAAACGTACGGTGTGACACAGACTAAATTTTAGTGCATGATCTAAACACCCCATAAATCTGGATAATATCATTGTCTAGATTTTTTATTATGAAATATCACATATGGTATTAGATAGCTATATTATGAGACGAAGTGATTCCTAAGGACATGTTTGTTTCAGCTTGGAATTATAACAATCCAGCTTATTTTGATAAGCTTAAACGAACAGATCAGTTATTATGTCAACTTATTATAATATTAAGAATAGATTATAACAATCCATTAAGCTAGTCTAACTCAACTTTTTTTATAAGCTAGATTGTTATAATTCTAAGCCGAAACAAATAGACTCTAATACTAACTAGGTAGACAGGATTATGGTATAATGGTGTTGTGATTAAATGCATGTATGCTTAGTGAAAGTACTCTTTTTTCCCGGTAACATAAAGTAATCTAGTATTAGATTTGATATTTTATAATACAATGAATCTAGACTTTGTCATTGTCTAGATTCGTTATATTATGAAATGCCAAAATCTTATACTAAATTGATTTGTATTATAGTGTGTTCGATGCCCTAAATATGATAGGATCATTCTGTCTCTGAAAACTAGAATAGAATTATATCTTGCTTAAAATTTGGGTATTTAACCAAATACACGTCAGTTTGTTTTGGTTTAGAAATGTTTGCTTTAAGTTCTTGCCATTTTAAAAACAAAATTTCAGTGGTGTGTTCTCCGATGAACGGGCAGATTCTTCTTCTCCTGCTGCTCGTGCAGATGGAACTTGCCTGAATTTTGCCTTTTTGTGACAGTTCAGTACTAGTATTGATTTATTTTTTTCATTCAAAGAATGCTACAGTATTATTTGAATTTTCAAGTCTTATACTTTAAGAGAAACTAGTGGAGATGAGTTTGTCACCACCGTCGCTCTTTCTCACGGCAAACGCTTTGAAGATCTCTATTTGCACGGTGTTTTTTAATGTTGTCAAAAAATTCTCGTTGCAACGTACATACGGTCAATTAGTAAGGCATTGTTTGTTTATTTCAGCTTTGGATTGTAACAATTCAGCTTTTTTTCATAAACCGAAACAAACTGGGTAACTTATTATGTCAGTGTATTATAATCTAGAGTAAGGATTATAACAATCCAGTAAGCTGATGGAACCTATATTTTTTATAAGCTGAATTTTTATAATCCAAAGCTGAAACAAACAGACCCTAAAGCGGTACGTTTCATGCTCTAGCGGTACGTTTCATGCTCTAGCCTTTGGGTAGTTCATGTAAAAGTTTATATTTGTTAAAGCCTTTAAGCCATGTAATGTTGTACACAACGTTGGCGAGCGTTTGGTTTGATTGAGTTATAGATTTCAAAAACTGTGTTATAAGCTAAAGAAACTAAAAAACTATTTGGTTAGAATAGACACAAATTTGCGATGGAGCAATTCCACGTAACCGTGTCTTAATTAACAACGAATATAATGAGCTCGTACAAACTAACGAAAAGATCCGACAACGCAAAACTGTGAAATTATGAAACACATGGATCAAAACTATGAGATTATGAAATATATGGATGAAAAACTTTTTTAAAAAAAACTGCTACAGTTAAGAAACACTTTCATAGTTTAGTTTTTAACTTTCCAACTAAGAAATTAATCAGACAAACTGAATCAAGCAGCCCTTACACCACAGTTGCTTCTTGCACAGCAGTTGAACTGTTTGAGAGTGTCCTTTGTTTGGTCACATATTCAAATTTTAAAGCTGCTCCCAACAACATCTTCAGATGTCTGACATACAGTTCTGCTCAAGATTAGTATGTTGCTGCTGATTTTTTTTCAGACCACAAAAGTATTATTAAGCGTAGATTATTTATAAAACTCATTCATAATCAGTGAATTATTCACGAGACGAATCTAATAAGCCTATTTACGTCATGATTTGATAATATGATGCTACAGTACACATGTGCTAATCATGGATCAATTAGACTTGATAAATTCGTCTCGCGAATAATCTTCCGATCCTGCAATTATTATTATAATTGGTTAGCATTTAGTCCTTCAAATTGATGTCCAAACATCCGATTGACACGGACTAAACTTTAGTCCATGGAAACAAACACCCCCTAAATTATGAGATATATACTTTGTTTTAAAATAAAACTAATAAATTAGTTGTGATGTTAATTAGTTAAAGCTTTTGTTATTAATAAAAAATATCAAACAAGAAAATTACACACTAATTAATTACTCATATTCTCACTGTTTTATAATATGTCATCGATGTATATTGACAGTGAAGACCATCAAAATCACCGACAATTCCATTTTACAAATTTTTAAAAATTACAATGACATACGAACAATTTTCCCCTCTAAAAGATAATTGCTCATAACAAGTACAATTATTACCATAGAGAAGCACATGGCACATCTTGATTTTTCCTCACCAGATGCAGATTTTATAGGATAATTAATGGATCGATGAATGACAACATGCCCGTAGTTCTACACGCGATCACGCGTTCTTCGTGAGTCTGTGTTCGTCACAAGCATTAACTGAAGCACACACTTCAATGCAAGCAATGCAATGCAGCTGCAAAACTGACCAGATTTAGATCTGAAATGCTGGATGAGTAGAGCTTGCATCTGATGATCTAAACGCACTGGATTCCAACATTCTGGTGTTGGAAGGATAGTGATACACTAACCATGAAATGGTGAGATCATTGGAGAAAGAGTTGAGCAACTAATCAGTAGTAACATGTCCCACATTAGCATGTCAGTGGCAAGCTGGATCATTACAAAAGACCTCAGCTGGAGGAGGTTTCCAAAAGACAATCTCATGAGATCAGAGCTCACTTGAGATCTTTGTTTCTTCAGTGGCAGCTGCTGAGTTGCTGGACAACAGCTTCCATTGTCGGGCGTTGGCTGGGCGCCTCGCTTGTGCAATGTGCCGCGACTGCAGCCAGCTTAGCTGCCTCAGTTCTTGGGAAGACGCCGTTGAGGTTTTGGTCGATCAGGCCGTCGGCAAGTTCACCGGCCCCGGCGACCTTCAGCTGTGAAACATCCCTCCTGCCTGTGATGACTTGGAGAACGACGACCCCGAACGCGAATACGTCGCTCTTCTCGGTGAATCGACCGGTGGTGGTGTACTCAGGGGCAAGGTACCCCCTTGCTGCACTTGCCTTCAGGGTCGAGAAGACGACGTCGTCGGCAAGGAGCTTGTGCAGCCCTGGGACTGACAAGCGTGGGGTCAAATGGTGGTCAAGAAGGATCTTCTCCGCGGATATGTTCTGGTGCACTACTGATGGCTTGTTTGTTTTCTTACTGTGTAGGTACTCAACTCCTGCAATTGCGCGGCGGATTAACTATCATATGAGTCTTAGGTTGATGTAGATAAAGCTAGAGAAGATAATATGGGCATGGGAAATACCTTTTGCAATCCCTCTGATTATGGAAATTCTTGTTGGCCAATCAAGGACACTAGCACTGGAACTATCCTTGATATCCAGGTACTGTGACAAGCAACCACTAACCATGAAATCATACACAAGGAAGCATTCCCCCCTTCCCCTGGAGCAGCAGAAGCCCCTCAAGCTAACAAGGTTCTCATGTCGCAGCACGGTGAGCATCTTAAGACCACGCAAGAAATCCGACTCTTCTTGCTTGCAGCTAGTTTTGTTGAGGCTCTTAACAGCGACAACTGAGCCGTCCCGTAGAATTCCCTTGTATGTCGCAGCAAAGCCACTTTTACCTAGCAAATTAACCTCGGAAAAGTACTGAGTCGCACACTCGACCTCCTCAAGGTTGAACCTAAAGCTATCACCGACCTCGCCGGATGAGCCAACACCACCGGACAAAGGGTCCCATCCATTTGAGTACTCGACGCTGATAAGTGGGGAAGCGCTTCTTCTGCTGACTTCCTTCTGCTGGTAATGGTCAGTGCTGAGCCTGCTATCAGAAACCTCCAGTGAGCTGCCAATCTTCTGCTTCTGCCGGCGGTAATATGAGAATGCAAATATTCCACAGAACGCGGCGCCAATCACCACTGCAACCAAGACGACAATGAGGACTCCCGTTGATGCATTTGATGATTTCGAGCAATGGGATCCCTCACAGTGATTGTCTGTATTTGCTGATAGGGGCACTTGCCGTGTCTTGACAGTACCATCTGGGCCAAAAGGTTCAGGTTTACTAGGTTTCAGGCCATCCTCCGAGGATGAGCAAAGATCCAGCAAACTGAAGTCGACTCCGCAAAGACCCTTGTTATTCATATACTGGAAGCCACCATTCAGTCTCCTCAATCCTAGCATCCAGAAATCATGTCACATTGTTATATACATGACCACAGCGAAAACTTTACTGCTCAAGAAAGATCATAAAGGTTTATTACCTGCAGGGACACTCCCAGAAAGGGAGTTATTGCGAACATCGAAGACCACCAGCAATGGAACCTCTGCAATCTTCGAAGGGATTGAACCAAATAGGCTGTTGAAGCTCAGATCAAGCCGTGTCAGCAGAGTCAAGCCACCAATTGTTGCAGGGATGGCTCCAGTCAACTGGTTGGACTGAAGTGCAAGAACAGCAAGCTTGTTCAGGTTGCCTAACTGGGGTGGTATGCTGCCTGTCAACTGGTTGTAACCCAGCTGCAACACTGCAAAAAAGGGGGTATGCTACATCAGAAATCTGCATACAGCATGCCAGCAGCTCTGATGCTCAAATGGATATCAATATATCATAGCACAGAATGTATGAGACTATATGCTGGTAGACAAAGATGCACCATGATACAAACTTTATAGGCATTGGTTTTTTGGATCATTGACATGATGCAAACTTTACATATCTTGTTGTTTACATTGTTGAAGTTGACACTTAGCAAGCAGGGAACAGGTGACACTGCACATTCCATGGCTCCAAAACATGAACAGAAGGATCACATGACCGAGGAAGGCCTAATCAACAAATATGCAAGACGGCAGAAGGAACATTGGATAGAAACAGACAATAAGTAGATCAAATTAGAGATGTTCATGACTGTTTTGTACCAAGATTCAACCAGAAGTGCAACGAAACACACACGGTAAAAAAAAAGGAGTCAAATCTTTCAATCCCAATCACCTAGCACAAGAGCAGGAGTCAAGCCAGGACAAATCAAATGGGAAGAACACGTGGTGGTCGCATTGCTCCAAAGAGAAGAATCGGAATAGAAACATACTAGCTTGGATGGTTGAGTACAGAAGTAAAAGAACTGCTCAGTTCAAAAATTAACCGTTGTACTGATAATTAATAAATGAGTCCAAAACTAACCAGAAGATTTGCAAGAAACTAATCTAAACAAAGTTCCAGTTCTAAGCCAAAATCCCGCCAGAATCCGACGAAAAACTGAAACTTTCTGGAATACAAAAATGGAGCATTCATACCAAACTACCAGTAGTTGGTACATTGGTTTTTGAAACATGGAAAATGGAAGGTGACATTTTAAATTTTTAATGGCAGGTTTGGTTGAAAATCTCAAAAGCATTCAATCCAAAAGAACATCAGGGACAAGAGATTGCTAAGTAAAGCAATGATTTCAAGAAGAAGCACCGTAAATCAACGAAACCCTATTTAATACCCAACGAAAAACGAATGTTAAACCTAGGAATGCAGTCTTGGAGCCAAAGACAAGGCAAGAACAGTTCAAGAACTGGAGAAGGCAGCATAAAAACCTCACCTTGGAGGTTCCCCATGGCGGCAACCTCCACAGGCACAGGTCCGCTCAGGTGATTCACGTCGAGGTAAAGGTCGGTGAGCTCCGACAAGCTCCCAATCTCCCGAGGTATGGAGCCCCTGATGCCGTTGTAGTGGAGGTACAGCCCCGTGAGCCGCCGGAGCATGGCGATCGCCGGCGGGAGCGAGCCGGAGAGCCCACGTCCCTGCAGCGAGATGGCCGTCACGCGGCCGCCTCTGTCGCAGGTCACGCCGACGAAGGAGCCCCCGCAAGGCTCGCCGGAGCGGTCCCACGAGCCCAGCACCCGGCCGGTCGGGTCGAGACCTTCCTTCAGGGCCATCAGCGCGCGAGCTTCATCCTCGTTGCGCGCTGACGCGGCGGCAAGAACGGCGAGGAGGAGGAAGGCCGGGAAGATGAGTTGTGCGGCGGCGGCCATTGCAGCAAGAAGAAAGCCTGTAGCCTCGAAGTGGGAGAGTAGCCCGGAGCAAGTGAGAGTGTGAGAGAGTAGAGAGGAGGGAGTGATGTATAAAGTGGAGTGGTAGTGGATGCAAGTCCCCACTCCCCACTCCACTTCAGCTCGTTTGAAATGAAATTCTTTCAAATTTCAAATTTCAAAGGAAATTTGAAAGCTTTAGTACAATTCCTATGAAAACCTTGTAAAATTCTTGTGTTTTAAAGGAATCCGGATCATTTCTTATAAAAGTTGTTTTATACATGAAAATCCCTCAAATTCAAAGGTCGTAGCATCTTCGAGGAGCTTTCTATTTTTTCCTTTTCTATACTGAAAATAGAGATATTTCTATCAGATTTCCTCTCTTTATTAAAAAACAATATATCTAATTTTTTTATATTTGGCTACTTATATTTCATTTATCTATAATTTATTAATATTTCATAACTACCACTAACCAAATTTATAACTGGTTCATATTTGAATATCTAAATTTAGAATTAATATATATTGTAACTATAATTTTATAATCTATCTATGTTTTTCGTTCAACGAATCAAAATTTCTATCAATTACATTACAACTTACTAAAAAATGTAATATTTGCGGACCAAAAATGGTTTAAACTTGTTGTTTGCTTTAACACATAAGCTCTTCCTATGGTTTTAATTGGTTGAAAATGGGATAAAGAGACATATTGTGCTCCCTAGATTTGGGGAGGAAGAATAGGAATCAAGATGGGATAGGGAAAAGAAGTAGGGAGCTGGTTATCAATGTGTTTTGAGTGAATTTTGCTTAAAAAAATAAGATATAAGTGAGATGAAGTGTAGGTTGGAGATGTCCTCAAATTGTATACAAAAGGACATGGTAATGTTTTGTTGTCTTGGTGGTACAAGTTCAAAACTCATACTTTATCAAATTAGGTTGCAACGGTCGAAACATGTATTTTTGGTCGATACCGCTCCAGCTCCAATATTTATATTGGATCTAGAGCGTGTATGTTACAATAAAATAGTCTAGACTTTTATTTTAGTCTAAAATAAAAACTAATTTACTCAAGTAAACACTCCTAATCTATTCACATATCTATCTAGATATAAGATTTTTTATAACTAGGTTTGACTAGCTTCAAAAAATACTTAATTCCATGATGCCAATTGCCAGTGACCAAGAAAACATGCATCTATAAAAACTGCTTCAAATATCCCCACAGTGGTATGAGTAATTTCATGAATATAGAGTAGGATGGTTTAACTCTTTAACCAGATATAATAGTTTAAGAGTTTAGATGAATGAATTTATTGTAAAAAGTTGATATAAGTGTCTTTAGAGTAGATTTTTTCCCAAACTTTTTTTGTACAGAAAGTGTTGTAAGAAATTGCGGGGCTCCTTTGAAACAAAGTTTTTTTAAAAGAATTTTAGAGGATTTAGCGTAATTCTTACGAAAATCCTATAAAACTCATGTGTTCTAAAGTTCATGCCAATAATCCTCCAAACAAGCTCGTGAACACTCTTGAGAACATGTTTGATAGTACTCTAGATTCACACTCTTATGACTTGTCCAACATGGATTTACTTGTTTCATTTTTTCTAATAATTGTAATTACTTATATACTTTGAATCCAAAAATCGAAACACTAAGCTTTCTATATGTCGAAAATATGATTATGGGCTATCTCCCGAGTGGTTTAAACTAACCAGTCAATGGTCAACATACTCCATATGGTTATTGGTAGAGAATCTAAAGGTTTTTGGGTCCAGCATACAGAAAGAGGTCCTCCCGACCACCCATATTTGGATGGTCATCATTAAGAACCAAGCTGCCATTAATCTCCATATTCCGTAGTTATTAGTGTTTTTATCTTTGGAGCTATAACCCACAAACTAACTGTTTATCCTCGTAATTGGTTATTAATAAGACGTTTTAATCATCGTTTGTAGCCATCGATCCTTCTCATACAAAGGGATCGAAGGAAGTCTAAAAAGGCACATTTTTTAGACGCATAAGGCAATCATAGTCCAAAAACTCATATTCCACACACATGATTAGAATTATTATCCTCTAGAATACCCGAACCTATCTCTAAATAGAGATAACAATCCGAATCATCAACGTAACTCCTCAACACCTAACCTAAACCCTCTCTTTACGGTAACCTTATATAGTATTGTCGCTTAATACACAACAACACTATATTTTCATCAACCAACTATATATATTGTTGGTGCAGCGGACCGAACCAACAAGTTTTGGAATGAGAGTAATGAGAGGCTAAGCTCCAAGTTGTATTCTTGGATCTCGTGTTCTTTACAACAGAGGAATGTGAGTATTTATAGAGGGGCCCGGCCAGGCGGGGTCCGATACTTCCAAAACCCTCTAGTCGTTACACTGTCTGACACATGCTTATGATACAACCAGGGGTGACAGCCCCATAGTACAGACAAAAGGTGTAGCCCTGACAGCGTATCAACCGTTCTGAGCGTTGTGGCGATCGTCCGACACTACGCAGACGATCGCGATCCTGTCCCCGGACTACCTTGACTGGGCCGGTCCCTAGTCTTCTGTCGCGGCCCTAGAGCCTTCGCACCTTCCGAAGACTCGGCTCCAATCTCCTACCAGGTCTCTACTCCGGGGCCCCTTCCGCCTGCTTCGAAGCCTCCGGAGGTCCGCGGCCTCCCTGCCTTGGGGTTCGCCGATGCCTCTGGGACAGGGCATCCGGCCTTTGACCGACGAAGCCCTCCCTTCGAACCGTGCACCTGCTCTTCACGTTTCCAGTTACCGTCGGAATTATCTCCCCAACATATGTATATATTCAGATCAGCTAACTACTAAAGATACCGATCCTAAATTTTTTTACCGCTTTTAAATTTTATTTATTCGTATATGAAATATTGGGCCCACTCAACAGATCACACGGCCCACGAGCCCCTCGCCCTCGTCTACATAAAGCCCGCCTCCCTCTCGCAGAGAACCCTAATCCCCTCTCGCGCCGCCACCCCCCGTCTTCCCTCCACGAGGCGAAACCCTAGAGACCTCATCCCCTCCCGCGTCAGCCATGGCGGCGGCGGCGTCACCCGCCGCAGGTGTGATCCTAGCAAGTTTACGAGCGGCGCTGATCTGACCGTGTTGGCGGCGATGGATTCCCGCCAAGGTGTGGTGCTTCGCATCACCCCACAGGGAGCCTCCCTGTGGCCAAGGTGGCCTTTCTTCTCGCGATAACCTGCTTGTTGGATGCTTAGGGTTTATCATGACGATGATGTGCTGAGCAGATGATGTTAGCATTAGACCACTGAGATCTTTTATGTTCTTTGATGTCTAAAAAATCGAGCTTTTTAAAACTGATGCTTAGTGTATCATCATCTTACAACTGCTTGTTTTGTTCGTTGTAAGTTAGATCTTAGATGTGCCTCAGATTTGTGAAGTAATGCAGTTGACATGAGAGCTGAGCATGAGATGTTAAAAGGAGATGCTTAGTGTATCATCATCTTACAGCTGCTTGTTTTTAGATCTTAGATGTGCCTCAGATTTGTGAAGTAATGCAGTTGACATGAGAGCTGAACATGTGATGTTAAAAAGAGATGCTTAGTGTAGAGAAAATTGATAATTTGTCATTGTTAAGTTTGGTCTTCGATTATTTGCCACTCTAAAATTTGCCTTTGATAAAATGTCACCCTAAACTTCATACTACTTGTTTTTTTGCCATTCCATCCTATTTTAATTCATTTCTCATTTTTCTCTCCCTAGAAAAGACCAATCTATACCATAAAAAAATTCCTCGCTATACATAAGTGTTCCTTTGTCACCTTCATAAAACAAAAAGGATAGATTGTTTTTTTTCTAGAGAGAAAAAAAAGAATCGAGTTAAAATCTGATAAAATGTCAAAAAATCAAGTAGGATGAAGTTTAGATTGACATTTTATCGAAGCCAAAGTTTAGGGTGACAAATAATCGAAATCCAAACTTATCGATGATAATTTATCAATTTTCTCAGTGTATCATATCATCATCTTACAGCTGCTTGTTTTGTTCGTTGTAAATTAGATCTTAGATGTGCCTAATGCAGTTGACATGAGAGCTGAGCATGTGATGTTAAAAGGAGATGCTACTGAGATGTTATTATATCATTGAAGTATCTCAAACCGAGCTTTTTAAAACTGATGCTTGGCTTATAGGAGTATATTGTGAAGTCAGGGTAGAATTTTTTTGCTTGTCTGATCTCATAATGCAGCTACAAGTTAGGACTTCTTTGGCATTGAATTTACTAATAATAATTCTGCCAGGAAACTGTGATTTTTCAATCAGAATCAATCTTGTTTTTCTATGTTGCTTTGTTGTTTTATGGTGGGCTGGCCAAATGATGCTAAAATAAGTTACTGCTGAGACTTTCTTTGAAGACTAACAAAATCGAGCTTTTTAAAACTGATGGTTGGCCTATCCAATGTTTGATACTTATTGTCCAAATATTTGTCCTTTAGTAGGAAATTGCTTGCTCCCTTGTACCTCTTTAATTGTGGCCATTTGATTTTGTTACCAACCTTTCTTTTTTACAAGGTTTGAAACTTGCATATAAATTGTAATATTTATGAGGCATTTGATTTTTTTGGAAGAATTGTATTTTCTGGACTCTGCTGAACAGATGATGATACCATATGTTACTACTGATATATGTGATGTCTTAAAACCGAGCTTTTTAAAACTGATGCTCAGCCTGCCCTAATATTTTTGACCCTCAATTACTTTATCATTGTAGAATCTGGTTGGATGTCAGATTTTCTCTTGCAAATTGCAATGCCCTTGTTTACTGGTTGGAATGATGTTGTTCACTTGTTTGCCTGTCCACTTGTTAAAAGGAGATGCTACTGAGATGTTATATCGTTGAAGTCTGTATATGACTATATTGTAAAGGCAGTGTAGAATTTTTAGCTTGCATGATCTCATAATGCTGCTACAAGTTAGGACTAGTAATAATTCTGCCTTTTAGGACCCCATGATTGTTCAATCAGAATTAATCTTGTTTTTCCATGTCATTTTATTGTTTTTTATGGGCTGGCCAAATGATGCTAAAATAAGTTACAGCTGAGACTTTCTTTGAAGACTAACAAAATCGAGCTTTTTAAAACTGATGGTCAGCTCAATGGTTGATATTTATTGTCCAAACATTTGCCTTTCGGAAGAGATTGCTTTATTCATTTATTGTCCAAACATTTGCCCTTTGGGAAGAATTTGCTTGCTCCCTTGTACCACTTTAATTGTGGCCATTTGATTTTGTTATCAACCATTTTCTTTTACAAAGTATGGCAACTTGCATATAAATGGTAATATCAATGAGGGATTTGATTTTTTTCGAAGAACTGTATTTTCTCGACTTGCTGAACAGATGATGATACCATATGTTACTACTGATATATGTGATGTCTAAAAACCGAGCTTTTTAAAACTGATGCTCAGCCTGTCCTAATTTTTTGACCCTCAATTATTTTGTCATTGTAGTATCTTGTTGGATGTCATATTTATATCTTGCAAATTGCGATGCCCTTGTTTACTGGTTGGAAGGAAGCAGTTTGCCTGTCCACTGCAGTTGTATAGGGTGTGAATTCTAGTTTTTCAGTGGCCTTCGGTTTGTTTATTTCTGTTATCTTTTCCTGCTGATTTTTGGAAATAATGATAATCTTCCTTGCAAAAAGAGAGAAAGAAATAGCAATAATCTGACATTGTTTCAGCTACCAACACCTGGGATTGGTTTGAGACATTGAAGCAGATCAACCTAGATCACACCATTGAGCCAGGCGTAGAGCTTGAAAGTGACCATCAGTGACAAGTAGTAGCATGCTGTCCAGTATCTGATCTTGGTGGAGGCAGAGAAATTCAATGAGCAGGATATTCTGAAAGTTTTTAGGATGAGAACACTGTTGGAAGAGAGATTTGTTAAATCTGTATGCTCTCTTGGTTAATTCCGACCCTCTGTTATCTAAGCTGTCATAAACCGTGTAACCCATATCTGCATAAACCCGTGTAACCCATAAATTTTTACAATCTAGAGATCTACAAGATTTTGGTGCCATTTTTCTGGACCTATCCTTTTGTTCACCATTGATGTATGCTCTACCCTTTGCAGCTATCCAGCTATCCAGCTCTTCTTAGTTCTTACTGCTATGAAGTGAATTGTAGGGTGTGTTTGGTTTGTTGGATATACTCTAATGGGATTGAGCCATTTTATTTAGTCAGCTGTTTGGTTAGTGTCAAAGTGGATGGACTGATCACTAAGGAGTATAGTCAGCTGTTTGGTTATGGTCAAAGTGGATGAGATGACCACTAATAGTGGATGAGATGAAGGGATATAATTTTTTGTTTATAAATATTCAAATGATTTTTACTTTCAAATTATTTATCTAATTTATGGTCTAATTCCATCATTTTATTGATTATAATTTAATCTATAAAATAAGATCTCGTATGATTATATTTTTATAATATATATATATATTTGATAAGTGAGTTCTACTAAATTTAAGTTTATTTCACGTAAGTTATATACATCTAACTAAACAAAAGATTATCTTATCTCATCTATTTAATTAAACACCTCAAATCAAATGCACGTCTTATTCTTAAATCCATGGATAAAATCATTCTATCCTCAAACCAAACATTCCCCTTAGTGGTTTTGTGTATAAAGTACAAATTGAGGGGTTCACCCATTGTAATATAATTTAATCTGAAAAATAAAGAAGTTTTTCATCATCTTGTTTATAAGCTCAGTAGGCCAATTTATTCCTTATATCCCAAAAGAGTCTCGTCAACGAATTCAGTATACAATACATCTCAGTTTATCTCAGTACTCACCGATTACGCCACGCTGCCTTGCTACAAACGTAGTTTCACAAGCTCAAAACTCAAGCTGTCTCATCTCGTGAGAAGAAGAGAACAAGTTCCATGTACCTTCACGAGGTCGCCTCCTTCGGCGTGTCCTGCTTGCTTAGTTCTTGACGAAAGTGCCTAGCACGTCGAAGTAGTCCGGGAAGGTCTTGCGGGTGCAGCCGGGGTCTCTGATTGTCACCGGCACGTCGGCGCAGGCGGCGAGGGAGAAGGCCATGGCCATCCTGTGGTCGTCGTAGGTGTCGATTGCCGCCGCGTTCAGCTTTTCCGGTGGGGTGATGATGCAGTAGTCCGGTCCTTCTTCAACCGATGCTCCCAGCTAGCACATGTCAAAAACAAATAGTAGAGTTTAGACTGATGAAGCAACTACATGAAGAACAGAAGAACAGGGAATCTCTAGTGTTTTTATTTTACCTTTGTTAGCTCGGTACAAATTGCGACCATCCTTTCGGTTTCCTTTACTCTCCAAGAAGCCACTGTGGAGGACAGTGAATAAGTTTCAGAAATAAACATGCAATTTAGCTGAAACCCTTTGAAAGGTTGACAGCAGCAGCTCACTTCATAGTAGACTCATAGTGAGAGAGGACTGCTAAACTACAGTAGTCTATTTTCTACACAAGAACCTCTTCTGATTTATTATACTTTGGAGTTATTTTCCCAGGAAAGTTGGGTTGTTTATTCTGTCCCTAATGCTATGGAGAAGTGCTAGGGGCAGATCAGGTATGATAGGCCTTGAAATGTTTACCATCTCTGATAGCAGTTGGACCATCGGCAAAGAGGGCAACAACGGCAAGAGTCATTGCGACATCAGGCATCTTGTTCATGTTGACATCAATAGATTTCAGGTGTTTCCTCCCATAGGGCTGGCGTGGTGGACCGGTAACAGTTACACTAGTGTCAGTCCATGTAACCTTTGCTCCCATCATCTCAAGCACCTCAGCAAATTTCACATCACCCTGTAATATTAAGAATAAACCAGGGAAAATGAGAACTCAACAAGACCATATACAGAACTGTGATAATCTCAGAGATTGTGCTATATTCTGAATATGTGAGTAGTGAACTATGCTAACCAAAAGGCAAGATGCAAAAGGCAAACATAAAAAGTAGAGATCTACCTGTAAACTGGTTGTGCCACAACCTTCAACTGTCACAGTGCCCCCAGTGATAGCAGCACCAGCCAAGAAATAGCTCGCGCTTGAGGCGTCACCTTCGACATAGGCATTTCCAGGGGATCTGTCATTACAAATCAACAGAGGGACAGTTTAGAGAATTAAAAATTGAGTAGAATCCTAAATACCCCAATTACTCGAATCAATGAGACGGCTTGAAACCTACTTGTACTTTTGCCCTCCCTTGATATAGAATCTGTCCCAACTATCAGAATGCTCAGCGGTGACGCCAAAACGCTCCATCAATTTCAATGTCATTTCAACATAAGGAATGGAGATTAGTTTATCAATGATTTCAATTTCCACATCTCCAAGGGCCAAAGGAGCAGCCATCAGCAAGGCACTCAAGTACTGACTGCTGATGGAACCAGAGAGCTTGACCTGTTACATGCAATTTAGTTTTAAGTGGTAATTCATGGGAAGACACCGAAACGCGAGGAATGTTCAGAATAGATTTAAAAACCCAACTAAATTCAAACAACTATAGCTTGCTTGAGTTTGACAGAAATATGGCATTTGGTTAAACATGGAAATTTTCAAGTTACTTTGCAGTCTAAGGTTGGACTACATCATATTACATTCCTTAGAAACGCAAGAGGTTGTGAGAGAATTGAAGTACATACAGAAGTGCATAACATGCAGGATTAGGAGTAACTAACCTTGCCACCAGGAAGCCCTCCAATTCCCTTGACACGAACAGGTGGGCAGTCAGTGCCAAGGAAACAGTCGACATCCGCACCAAGTTGTTTCAATCCGACGACCAAGTCACCAATTGGTCTCTCCCTCATTCGTGGAACTCCATCAAGCACATAACTGATTGTCGAAAAGAAGTCTTAAAACATACCCATGGATTCCATACTTAATAACATAAGGATTAGAAAACATACGTTGCATTTCCACCAGCAACAGTTACAGCTGCTGTCAATGGCCGCATTGCAGTTCCAGCATTCCCCAAGAAGAGTTGTATTTCCTCTTTCGCATCCTTCTCAACAGGAAACTTGCCGCCGCAGCCAACAACTACAGCTCTTTTTGCAACTTTATCTGCTTCCACAGAGAGTCCAAGAGCTTTCAGGGCCTCAAGCATGTAGTGAACATCCTCACTGTTCAGCAAGTTATCCAGCACTGTTGTCCCCTAAACCAGAGTAAAAACAATCGGCAACTCGTTGAAGGATCAATATCAACAAGAAATGACAGGAAAGTAAGCAAGCATCGGTTTCTTCTCCTCATTAAGATAGTAAACAACATGCTTGGAAATCACGTAAACCGTAAATCCAAGGGTATCCTGAATTCAGTGCCTAACATAGCTCGTGATAAACTAATGCTAGAAACGATGACTTACGGAATGATCAATTACAATGTTGCCTTTTGTAATCAAACCTACTGACTACATTGTTTTGAGAAACTATCAATGGCAATGTGAAGGAGCCTTAAAGTTGCATCATTTTGAGTGAAACCACTGTAATTGCAAAATACCCGTGACACCAGTAGAAGGTGAAACTTTCAATGCTGACTTCGTTTAGAAAAATATCACAATGATCTCACCAGAGAGCGAAAGATACATGCTTTCATCATAAGATTGACCTCACCGATAATCATCAGGATATGAAAAACATTGAGCAACAAGCCACCTCACTTAAACCCCCTAAAATCTCATCTCTAAATCGGAATTCATGTGAGCGGATAGATCCTTGCTCACCTCGGAGAGGGCGGAGAGCAGGAGGATCCTGTTGGAGAGCGACTTGGACCCTGGCAGCTGCACGGCGCCGGAGATCTCCCTGATGGGCTGCAGCACGATCTCCTCCGCCGCCTTGGACGCCGGCGCGGCCACGGACGACGCGGCAACCACCGCGCGGCGGCCCCGGATCCGCAGCCCTCCAGCTCCACGCGGTGCAGCGGGCAGGCGCAGTCGCCGGGAGAAGGCGGAGGCCGGGGTGGTGGCGACGGCGGCGGCGGCGCGGTCGACGGACACCGCCGCCGCGGCCGCGGCCGCGTTGGACGCCATTGCCAACGCCGTGGTGGTCGGGGCGGGGGGTTGGTGGGAGCCGGGAGGGGAGAGCTCGCGCCGCCGGAGGCTCGGTTGGTGAGGAAGAAATTGGTATAAGGGTTGCTACGAAGGAAGAAAAAGAGAATTTTTTTGCTACCTACCTCACCTACCTCCGTTATTCTATTTTTATTCGGTTTATATATAGATTAATAAATTTATAAACATATATTTATAAAATAAATTTAAATAAAATTATAATAACTTATATTCTAAAACTGAGAAAATAGTTTCTATCTTTAGTTCTAAACAAAGGAAGTAGTTTTTAAGGAGAATTAGATGTATTATATTCGTTCCAACATGTAAGTCATTTTGGTATTTGTCAGATTTATTTATGAATCGATGAATCTGAATATATATGTGTCTAGATTCATCGATTCATAGACGAATCTGACAAATGTTGGAATGACTTACATTCTGGAACGAATGGAATGCTTTTTATTATCCTAGATGTTGATTAGATACCAAAATTAACGCTAAAATTGTAATACATCTTACATGTTCTTAAGAACAGAAAAAAATTTGAAGAAAAAATTGTTTATTTGTCACTCTTAAGATGATTTCTAATTATGATGATATGTAGTACCATTTATATAAATGAATATGGATCGGGATAATAAAAATACGAAGACGGTTCTAATTTTTTTAATAATATTTTTTTTGAAAAAAACCAATAATATGTAGTACCATGATTGTTTGTTTTCTTAGGGATTGCACTTTCTTTTCGTTTTTTTCTCTCTCTCTAAAAATCGAGGGTTTTCTCTTAATCATGTGTAGTCTAACTTTAATCCAAAGTGAATGGGGATATGTTTTGATATATATTATAAATGGTAGATGATTTGACTTTTGACTAACTATTCAAGAAATGAGTCAAACAAAATTAATGATAGAAGATTGGCATTAAAATATTTTTTATAGTGCTAGATGGTTGGTGTTGTTGTGCCTCGATTGTGCGAGTATACCTAACCTTCATGTTAGTTAAGGTCAACTCTAGCTCCAAAATTTTTTAGCAGGTTTATCATAACTTTATGAAATTCTGGAGCTAGAATTGTGGATAGATTAATGGTATTTAGTTGAGTAATTTAGTTTTTATTTTATATTAAAATAAAAATTTAAAGTATTTTATTATATTTTACAAACTCTAGATTCAGTCTGAATCTTGGGGTTTGATCTATACCAAATATACCCTTTATGGTATTAAATATGCTATTATGTAAATAAATTGACGACGTGGAAAGCAAATTAATGGAAGAAGAGAAGAAAATTCATGGAAAACTGTTTCCCACTTAAAAAACTAGCTCTTCACAAGAATCAAGGAAAACAAATGAAAAAATTGGAAGAGGGAGAAGAAAGAAGATATATAATTGGAAGAAAATATTTTTTAAAGAAACTATCAATTAGTAAGATGGTGTCTACGACAATATCTTATTTTCTCTTTTACCCGAGACACTATACTATACCTATACTTCCTCTAATGTACAAATATTAGTCATTTTGGACAGGATTCCACATAATAAGGTGATATTTAATAGATTAACACAAGTTATCCCAAATAGATTGACTAATATTTTTACACTTTCACCTAAACATCAAAACGACTATTATTTGTACACCGGAGAGAGTAGGTACTATGAATTGGGATTAATCTAGACCAATCGATCACATTACCTTTGGAAATTTGAAAGGTTGTCTCACCAACCAAAGAGTCAAAGATGCCTCTTAGCAATGAGCATCGTATTGTTCTTGGTCTTTTGAATGCAGCAGCAGCCAGGATGCATGTACCTTTATGTTGGTATACTAAAGGGTTAGGTTAAAGTTTAGCTTTAGTTCGTGTCACATCGTATGTTTGGACATCAATTTGAAGAATTAAATGTAAACTGATTATAAAAATAATTGCAGAATTAAAAGATTATTCGCGAGACGAATTTATTAAGCCTAATTAATTCGTGATTAGCAAATGTTTACTGTAGCGTCACATTGTCAAATCATGACGTAATTTGGCTCATTAGATTCATCTCGCGAACAATCCACAGATTATGAATGAGTTTTGTAAATAGTCTACATCTAATACTCCAAAATAGTATCCAAACATCCGATGTGACAGAGACTAAAATTTAGTCCCCATAACCAAACACCCCCTAAAGAGTTAGGTTAAAGTTTAGTGGACGTTGGTTCTATGGACTAAAGTTTAGTTCGTGTCACATCGAATGTTTGAATATTAAATTGAAGGGTTAAACGTGAACTAATTATAAAAATAATTGTTGAATCGAAGGATTATCCGCGAGACAAATTTATTAAGCCTAATTAATTTATGATTAGCAAATGTTTACTGTAGCATCATATTGTCAAATCATGACGTAATTGGCTCATTAGATTCGTCTCATGAATAATCCACCAATTATGAATGAGTTTTATAAATAGTCTACATTTAATATTCCAAAATATCTTCCAAACATCCGATGCGACTGACTAAACTTTTAGACTAAAAAACCAAATGGATACTTAATCAGCTTATGCTAAAATAATTGGATTGTGAATCAAACGAATCATAATGAGCAATATATTAGGACAGTCTATAATCAATTTCTACTCAAAAAATAATCGGATTATAAATCAATTGGAAAAATTATAGACAACTTATGTATTAATCATAATCATCAATATAATAAATAATAAGAATCAATCGTAATCTTGCTTATCAAATAATTAAGATTATGTTATAATTCCGGTTATTTTAAACTATCTCAAAAAGTCCTTAATAATCCGAATCAATCGTAATCTTGCTTATCAAATAATTAAGATTATGTTATAATTCCGGTTATTTTAAACTATCTCAAAAAGTCCTTAATAATCCGAATCAATCGTAATCTTGCTTATCAAATAATTAGGGTTACATTATAATTCTGATTATTTTAAGCTATCCTAAAAGGCATTGATAATCATAATCAATCATAATCCTACCTATCAAATAATCAGATTACGCTGTAATCATGATTATCTTATGTTCGTTTGGTTCAGAGACAAAATAAATAAGACGGTTATGTCCTAGTTTTTAGGATATGACCGTCAAATCTCATGTTCGGTTGCGAATGATAGATATGTCCAGTTTCGTATTTAATCGGTGGATTGAGATAAATGAAACTCCGCCCCAAAATCTCCGACGGTTAAAACAGAAAAGATTCACATATGAGTTTCACATCGCAAAAAGATTAAAACAAACAAAGAAAAGAGTTTTAAGCTTGATCGATTCATCTAATAAATCGAGAAGTGTACCAAAAAATCAGCGAAATTGTTTAAGAATATTCTCATAAACAGATTCCTGCTGATATATTATTCTATGCTCCTCTTGTCACTATTCTCGTGTGGTTAGAGCATCTCCGAATATCTTCGACAAATTTTAGAGATTATAATTAAAAAACCAGTTTCAATAAATACTATAAAACACTCCAAAAAATAAAGTGTTCTCTAAATCTTCCTCAATCCTACCTATTTGTATGGAACGACTCTCGTTTCTTATCCACTTTATTCTCACCCATCGGTGATACAAAAGATACAAAAAAATAAAATTAGAGATATTTAATAAGTATATTCTACATATCGATGATAAAAGAATAAAATATAGACAATATGATATTAGAATCTTTGAAGAGTAATTAGATCCAGGAATGAAACTTTATTAAGAAGACTATCTATATGAAATTTTAAAGAATAAAAATAGCAACTTTCTGCTCTTAGCTCGGGGTGTGTTTGGTTGAGTTGTGTCTATGGAAAAGCTGTTGTGGGCTGTGGAAAAGCTGCTGTGAGAAAGTTGAAAGCTGTTTAGCTGAAACGACTATGGAAAAACTGCTTTGAGCTGTGAGCTGTGTAAAAATTCAATTTATGAAATTTTGTATGGTTGTATGAAATTTGAAATGTCAATTTATGAAATTTTGTATGGTTATATGAAATTTGAAATGTCAATTTATAGAATTTTGTATGGTTGCATGAAATTTAAATAGTTGATCTATAAATATTAGCATTATCAAAAAATTAAAAACAAAAGCTAGAAATCAAAGCAAGAAAATAGGTTTCTGAACCGACGTTTTATTACACCAAAAACTGTTTTTACTAAAAGTTGCTAGCTTAGAATACTCCCTTCGGTTAGCTTTTGACTTCCGAGAAGCAAAAACCGGTCCAACCAAACCAAAGGGAGTCAGCCAATCGGAGAAAAGAGTGAGCTCCCAGTTCATATTTTATGAAAAAAACTCGAGCAATTACGTGCCGGATTCATGCCGCTGCTGCATCGATCTGATTCGTTTTTTAGGTGGAACAATCGAAACTAGTTAGACCCTAATCCATCACTATTTTTAGAGTGTTCTCAGTGGAATTTACTACTTAGGAAAAAAATGTTTAGCTCGACTCTAGCTTTATACGACAAAGAAACTAGAAGTGAAGCTCTGCCAAACGCATTCTAAAAATCAAATTTTTTTGAGTTGAACAAATCTAGATTAAAAAAATCTTGAAAATATATAGTTGTGGGTGAATTAAAGATATTTAGTTGAATCATTTAGTTTTATTTTAATTAAAAATAAAAGTTTAACCAATTTTATTTTATTTTATTTTATCATATAATATTTATATCTGACATAAATCTTAAAAAATCAAGTTACACCAAATTGTACTTTACTCTTGATTTTCCAACTTGCTAATTGAAGGATACCACCTTGTTAAAAGAAGCTCATTAATTACACACACATTTATCAAAGAAAAAGCACAATTAAACAAATAAAAAAAGTTAAAAACTATGTTTTAAAAATACATTTTAAATTCTTTAATTCTTCACATGGTGGAGAGAGTATTTTATATAGAACAAAGGATGGCCCACAATATCATTTTTTCCAAAAGGCTCACCACACCACTAACAAATTGCAGAAAAATATCTTTAATAATATCCAATCGTTTCCTACCCCCTTCCAACGGCCGGGATCTTTCCCTTCGTCATCATGGACGGCCACGGATGATCCCCTCATCCACCAACCCACCTCACCACAACCATCCCCCGTAGACCCGGTCCATACACCCAACCAGCCAAGCATCATCAAAACCCCACACATAATAACTAGAGAAAAAATATTAGGCGGTTAAATGATAATGGAATTAATTACGGTCTGGCTCGAGGTAACGTAAATGATAATGGAATTAATTACGGTGTCAAGTGATAACAATGTATTAGATTACTAGATTTATTTGGTTAATAAGTATAATGTATTATTTTTATATTATAGTGTTTGATTGACAAATATAATTAATTTCGGTAACGTAATCTTACCAAACTGGTTAGAGTGTAATAGGTTGATTACTAGGTTGTAATCTGATTACGTGGTATCTAATACCAGCACATTCAAAGGAAACAAAATCTAACGTAATTAATTTACACTGTAAACAGATAACACTTAAATAAACCCAAAGATAAAGGCATTCTTAATGTAATGTGCTCATAATACATAGTTGTATCTTATTATTTCCGGTTCATTTCTAGATGTATGTTGGTTGTGTGGCTAACATTCAACATTGCCAAATAATTATATATTTTTAGAACTCACCAAAGTAATTTTTTATTTAAAATAAACGAAATCTCGCGAAAAACACTATTTTTTTTGATATTTTTAGAATGTAAGATTAGTCAAATTTATTTTTAGATTTTATAGCTATTGAGCTTTACTATTTAGGTGTATAATATGAACCATTTGGAAAGTTTCAGATTTGTATTGTATAATCTTTCATTCATCTGCAAATCGAGATTTAGAATTTTTTGAGCTAAGTTTGACTGGCTTAAAAACTCTGGATCTAAAATTGTACCAAACACAACTTAGAACAACAACATTTTTTTGCTATTCAGGCATACATAAAATAAATAAAAACAATGATATAAAACATAATTTTCTTTTACAAGGAGATCATAGAATGTGGATTAACTTTTAAATATGTTTAAGGTTATCAATTCAATATTCGTAGCACAAAGTGCAACTAGTAGAGCTATTTGGTTCCGAGCGACACTTTGTCACAGCCAAGGTTAGACAAGTTTGACTATAATGATAGTTGTTTAAATGCCACCATAAACTGTGGCAAGATTTTCTTTGGTCTCACGTGTTAATGACTTAAAAAAGTGTGACAAGATTTTTTTATATTTGTTAAAGTGCGGCAAAAAATTTGATAATCTAATCTTAGACAAGTGTGATAACTTTTGTTAATAAATGGTGGCTAGCAACTAAACGTGCCCGTAGTCTCGTCACCTTGTGACGGGGGATTTAATTATTTGCCACTCTTAACATGTGAGTGGCAACAAATTTACCACTTCGAGTCACTGATATATAGAGTCACCTGAGTCACTGACATGTGGTCCATTAATTGACACATGTTAAGAGTGACAAATAGTTAAATTATCCCCTTTGGCGGCTTAGGGTCTTGGTCCATGGACCGTGTCCACGGAAACACCGTAGCCGTCGTCGCGACTACCTTTTTATTTGCAACGAGTCCCCGAGGTGACCTCGCCCTCTCCGCCTCCACCACTCAGCATCTCACATCTCGCGACATGGCCGCGCACTCCGTCGCCGCCGCGCACGCGACCATCGCCGCGCGCGCGGGGCCTGCGCCGTCCGGCGGCGCGGCCGCCGCCCCGTCCGAGCGCCTCGGCTTCCGCCTCAGCTCGCTCGCCGGCCGCGGCCTCCGCTCCCCTCTCCCGGCCCGCCGCGGCGCGCCGGCGGCGTCGGCGGCGTCCCGCCGCCAGCGCGTCCGCGCGGCGGCCGTAGAGACGCTCCAGGGGCAGGCCGCTACCGGCGCGCTGCTCGAGAAGTCGGTGAACACGATCCGGTTCCTGGCCATCGATGCCGTCGAGAAGGCCAACTCCGGCCACCCGGGGCTCCCCATGGGCTGCGCGCCCATGGGGCAAATCCTCTACGACGAGGTCATGCGGTACAACCCCAAGAACCCCTACTGGTTCAACCGCGACCGCTTCGTCCTCTCCGCCGGCCACGGGTGCATGCTCCAGTACGCCCTGCTCCACCTCGCCGGTTACGACGCCGTCAAGGTAAGGATGCCCCTTCGATTCTTGCCTGTTGCGTCATTTGCATCTGTTTCGTGCGTGTGGAATTCGCTTCCAAGTGGTTGGAGCGGCGAAATCGGGATTAGGCTCGTGCACAGTTTGGATCTTGTTAGGTAAAACAGTGGAAAGTGTAGATCTTGACTACTATTTTTATGGAAATATTTAATGGTTGGACACTAAAAACAAGTGGCCTTTTGATTAGTTTGATTATTTGGAATGACATGTGACCGTCTCAGTCCATCACTGTAGGTAAGGATGACTGGATGACAAATAATCAAACCACTTTGTTTTGGTTTTGAGTGTCAAATTTCTCCTAGTAAAAGGTGCACCGTTTGAAGCCGTCAGGGGATCTGTTTGTTGTGATTTAATCTTCCAAGGAAGATTAACTGGAAGTTCACTCTGCACCATGGATTCAACAGTCATGCTAAGTCAACTGTTTAGTGTAAAATCTGGAGTGATCCGTGCAGCATTAATACGATTGACTTTAGTTACTACTTACTACTGGCTTGTTCATTTGTCATGGGTTGAACTCATGACGGGATAAACATCGCCGAGAGGATAGCCGGGTGACTTTGTTGATAGGGATGAGAGGTAGACTCAAGTTGGGGAGAAAAACATTGGAATGAGAGATTAGATTAATTTTCCATTGTTTTATTCATGATCAATACCACCCTATTTATATATCTTACACTTACAAGACTTTATTTGTTTAACTAACTCTAATCTAATCTGCTATTTTAAAGGAATCACTAATCCATAAGAGATATAATCTATCTTTAATTCCTAATTATCGCTACAGTTTACGTGGGCCAGGCTAGGCCTGGTGGCCCTGGCCCACTACCTATGACACCATTGAACTTGTTTTAACTGTTGACGGTGTACTCCTGCAGGAGGAGGACCTGAAGCAATTCAGGCAATGGGGAAGCAGTACTCCAGGCCACCCCGAAAATTTTGAGACGCCTGGAGTTGAAGTTACCACTGGTCAGTTATCTCAATTGAGCTCACAACACTTGTAACTTTCTATGCTGGTATACAGAACTGAATTTGTATGGCTTGTTTGGTTGTTATAGGACCTCTTGGTCAGGGTATTGCAAATGCAGTTGGTTTGGCCCTTGCCGAGAAACACCTGGCTGCCCGTTTCAACAAGCCTGACAGCGAGATTGTTGATCACTACACGTAATACTTTTTATTGCGAATGGCTTTAGGTTTCCCTTTAGTTATGGTGATGCAATCTTGGTAATATGATTCACGAATTTTGTGCAGGTACTGTATTTTGGGAGATGGGTGCCAAATGGAGGGTATCTCCAACGAAGCTTGCTCATTGGCTGGGCATTGGGGTCTTGGCAAACTGATTGCTTTCTATGATGACAACCACATTTCCATCGATGGAGATACGGAGATTGCATTCACTGAGGATGTGAGTACTCGCTTCGAGTCTCTTGGGTGGCATACGATCTGGGTTAAGAATGGCAACACTGGCTACGATGAGATTCGTGCAGCCATTAAGGAAGCTAAGGCAGTAACTGACAAGCCGACACTAATCAAGGTTAGCTTCTGTTGTTTTTTAATAAAATTTGTTATATTTAGCTAATATGTATTTTTTTAGGTTACTACCACAATCGGTTTTGGATCTCCCAACAAGTCCAACTCATACAGTGTCCACGGAAGTGCTTTGGGCACCAAAGAGGTTGAAGCAACCAGAGAGAACCTTGGATGGCCCTATGAGCCATTCTTTGTGCCTGAGGATGTGAAGAGGTTTGCTTGTCTTTTGTTTGGTTATCTGAATGAGATGTTAAAATTTCATAGCATTCACCTTATGGTCTATTTTCATGGATTGTTACAGCCACTGGAGCCGCCATGTGCCCCAAGGTGCTGCACTTGAGGCTGACTGGGATGCTAAGTTTGCTGAGTATGAGAAGAAGTACCCAGAAGATGCGGCAACCTTGAAGAGTATCGTCACGGGGGAGTTGCCCACTGGCTGGGTTGATGCTCTTCCTGTAAGCCTTCTATCGTATCTACTCATGACATTTGAGCTAATATATAAATGATGGGATTCTAATAGTAGATTACTTGATTTGTACAGAAATACACTCCAGAGAGCGCAGCGGATGCCACCAGGAATCTTTCACAGCAGTGCTTAAATGCACTTGCTAAAGCTGTTCCTGGTCTTCTTGGAGGGAGTGCTGATCTTGCATCCTCCAACATGACATTGCTTAAGATGTTTGGTGACTTCCAGAAGGATACGCCTGAGGAGCGCAATGTCCGATTTGGAGTCAGGGAGCATGGTATGGGTGCCATTTGCAATGGCATTGGGCTACACAGTCCAGGACTCATTCCTTACTGTGCTACTTTCTTTGTTTTCACTGATTACATGAGAGGTGCCATGAGGATCTCGGCATTGTCTGAAGCTGGAGTTATCTATGTTATGACCCATGACTCTATTGGTCTTGGAGAAGATGGTCCAACCCATCAGCCCATTGAGCACTTGGTGAGCTTCCGTGCAATGCCCAACATTCTGATGCTACGTCCTGCTGATGGTAACGAGACTGCCGGGGCATACAAAGTTGCAGTCCTCAACAGGAAGAGGCCATCTGTTCTCGCTCTCTCCAGGCAAAAGCTTCCTCAGCTTCCTGGCACCTCAATTGAGGGTGTAGAGAAGGGTGGGTACATTGTCTCCGACAACTCAACTGGCAACAAGCCTGACCTCATTGTGTTGAGTACTGGCTCTGAACTAGAGATTGCTTCCAAGGCTGCTGATGAGCTGAGGAAGGAGGGGAAGACAGTCCGTGTTGTGTCATTTGTTTGCTGGGAACTTTTCGACGAGCAATCAGATGAATACAAGGAGAGTGTTCTCCCTGAGGCTGTTACCGGAAGAATCAGCATTGAAGCAGGATCAACTCTTGGATGGCAGAAGTATGTTGGAAGCAAGGGAAAGACTATTGGCATCGACAAATTTGGTGCAAGTGCGCCTGCCGGAACGATCTACAAGGAGTACGGTATCACCGCCGAGAGCGTCATTGCAGCAGCCAAGAGCCTGTAAGATCATACCATTTGAGTTTTCGTCATCGTCGATGCCAAGGAACAGTATACATGAAGGAATTACTATTATGCCCAAGGCTTGGAATAATGGAGGGGATGCTGCATTGGGTCGTGAGTGGTATTTTAGGCCTGTAATAAGCACTGCTTTTCCATTTACGTTTCTTTTGCTGGATCACTCCTTAGATGATTCATGAAGTTGAGCCTGATTCAATTGGGAACTGGTTTTGGTAATATTTACATTTGACTATAATCTCGCGACGATGTCCCATTCTTCCTCATTTCAATGGGTTAATGTTACACTGTCCCCATAGTTGTGGTCTGCTGTGGTCTCCATTAAGATTGTGTTTGCTACAATTGTCTGAACTGTCAATTTATCTCATAGCTACCTTTGTTCACTCCAAGTTTCTTTCTTGCTAAAAAATTTCTGGTCCATAGTTGCTTGGTTGCTGATATGTAGACATCAAGATACATGAAGCTATCTGTATCCATCTATCTTTTCTTGTGGTCTGCATGGCTTCTCTGGATACAAGCCTGGAGTGTCACCCAGTAAGGCTAAGATGAACTCAACTCTGTCCACTGCTTGCTGCTCTTCTTGCTTCCAGGGCTCCTGTTTTTTTGTGCCTCTGATTCTGAAACCAGAGGCATTCAGAAATGTTTGTGGCTGGAGAGATTGAAGCCAAGATAGGCAGGCTATCCATATTGTCATCTTCTTTAAGGAGTTTGGAGCCTCAGGTTAGGATTGTGATTGCCTGAATCTAAAAGCTGAGCATCTCTCTGTGGCTAGCAAAGCTTGTTCTTGTTACAAATAAATTAATGGCTTTGAATTCTCATTGCTAAATACTTTTTCTGTATCAAAGAAATGTTATTTCTATCTCTCACCAAATATTTATAATACTGCCTTACAATAATATAGATGTCTATGTGTGTATACATAGAATATGCTAGTCTTGTATACCCATATATTCCATTTCCCTTCCACCTTATGTATCCTATCCTTTTCAATTCTAAATATACATATAATTTATAGACTATTTGGCTATACTAAACATAGATTTTTTTAAAAAATAATATTTTTTGACAAAACTAGCCTACTGTCGGTGGTCTATCGGCCAAACCAGATTGACGTGACCTTCGTTCGATCGATGGAACGCCGAACCAGAGCCACGTCAGCCTAGTTTGGCCGTTGGAACGTCGAACTAGGCCACGTCAGCCTATTTCGGCCAACCAACGGTTGAACCAGATTGGGCGCGCTGTGTCGCGTGCCCCCGCGCGCTCGTCTCGTGCCCTCGCCCCCGCTGCCACCCCGCACTAGCCCGCACGCACACGCTCGAGTTGAGCAGGCCGCGGCGTGCGCGGATGGGCTGGCGTGGGGTGGGGCGGGGCGGGGGCGCGGGGCGTGGCAGCAAGGGCGGTGTGGTTGGCCTGGTTCGGTTGTTGGTTAGTCGAACCAAGTTGGCGTAGCCTGGTTCGGCCGAACTAGGCTGACGTGGCTTTGATTCAGTGTTCCATCGGCCGAACGAGGGCCACATCAGTCTGGTTCGATTGACGGTAGGCTAGATTTATAATTTTTTGATGTCAGGTATTAGATTTGGATTTTTTTCAAAAAAATATTGTTTTTTTTTAAAATCACTAAACATATGCCAATAGTAGCATGTGCCTCCTAACCCTATCTATCTAGCAAGCAATACTAGCATCCATTGGTTCATGAAGATAACTAGACCAACCAGCAACACATATAAAGTTGAGATTATTTTTGATATACCACTAAAAATTCATCCCATATATGATTTCTAGGCTACATGTCAGAGATACACCAGTGACAAGTATGAAACCATTCTTTGTAAAGTTTGATCATGGCACTCTCACACCCCTTCTATGCTGGCTTTATTAGTTCTCAGCTTTAATTATGCTAGACACCTTTTATTTTTAAGTATTAATATTGCACATTAGTAATATTTTTTTAATAAAAAGTTAGTATTGATTGATGTAAAATACACTCCATATCATGATTTACTAGAACATCTGTAATAGGATAATCTATTTTTTATATATAATAGTGTTGATTGCAATAATATACTTTTCTGAGAGAGAACTATGATATACAACACTTATATATAGGGATTAGAAAATTGGGACAAGGCCCAAAATATCTAGTGGTAGATAATTTGACTTTTTATGAAATAGTTTAGGGTTTCAAACAATGAATTCCCCCATTCATCCAAAGAACTTAGGTCTTGTTCGATATAAGTGGTAGATATAATCCGACTTGACTTTTTAACGAATTAGGTCTTGTTCGATATAAGTGGTAGATATAATCCGACTTGACTTTTTAACGAATAAATTTAATACGTAAAAACTTGGTAATCATATTTAAAACATTTTTTGATAAATTTTTATATATAAAGTTATGATGGGAAATGACTTAGGATTGCTAGGGTTAGGATTAGTAGGGTAATAATTAGGCATGAATATGCTAGATATTCTTAGGATAAACATTGGATAGCCAAAACACATACCTTCAAGGGACTTTGAGGGCGAGGGCGACGCAACGGTGAGGTGCGCGGCGACGTCTTGAGCGGCGATGAGAAAGTTAGGAGACCTTTCCGTTGCTTCGACACAAAAGCTTAGATCGGTTGGTGCATAGGTGTTGGGTTGGAGGCAGAGGAACATTATCAAAAACCTTAAACATGAACCTCGTCTCTCTTTTTTTTAGTGCCGCGCACCGGGGGTTCTAACAGAATTTTGTTTTGGCGCTCCCAATCAAAACACGATTTATGCCCAAGAGCATGTGCATGGCCGTTGCACATACGTGGAGGAGAGGGACTTAGTCCCTCTCTCCTCCCAGGAGATCTGTAGCTAAAATTCAAATTCTTCCCTCACACCTGTACTTAACATAATATCTATTCCATTATAGATAAATGCATCGAGAATATTGCATCATAATAGTTAGTTACATATTGCGTTACTCAACAACTACAATACATCTTTCCATTCTGAAATTGAATCATATCTTATTTTTTATTTTGGGCCCTTTGTAAATCCATAGATCTTTCCTTCAAACCTATACCGGTTAAGTGTTCTTTGAACACTTTGAGAGGTAAATCTTTAGTGAGCGGATTTGTAAGCATTTGTTTGGTACTTATATGCTCTAGACTTATAGTTTGATCTTGGATTTTTTTCTTAACAATATAACACTTAATGTTGATGTGTTTGGCAGCAACACTCTTCTTGTTGTTATAGAAGAACTATAATGTTGACTCATTGTCGCAGTATAACTAAGTGGTTTTTAAATATTGTCGACCATTGATCACTCTTAAAACCGAGAATAAATTTCTTAAAACACAATGCCTGTCTCGTGGCCTTATAACATGTTACAAACTTGGCATACATTGTAGAAAATGTTGTTATAGTTTGTTTGAAGTTTTTTCACGACACAACTCCCTTTGCGAGTGTAAATATATAACTTAATGTGGACTTCTCTATATCCACACATCCCACAAAGTTTGAGTCTGAATAATATACTATCTCTAGGTTATATGATCTTTCATATGTTAGTATGAGACATTTTGTGTCTTATATATATCTCAAGGCATTCTTAATTTCATTCTAGTGATCTATATCTTGTTTTTTCTGATATGTGCCAAGTATCCCAGTGGTTTAAACTAAGTCAGGGCGAATACATACTTGAGCATACATTTGGATTCCGACAACATAAGCATATGAAACTAATTTCATTTGATCGATCTCATATTAGTTTTTGGGACACTAAACTTATCACCTTTGACTATCGGATCAAGCGATTGCTTATACACATGCATACTATATACTTTCTAAGTATGCCTTATGCAATAACCTTAGTACCCCTTAGTTCTATCTTGTAGAATTTCTATTCCTAATGCATAGGAAATTCTTCAAGATCTTTCATCTGAAATGAGAGAATAAGAATCTCTTAGTATTTAATAATAGATTGATATCACTACTTATAGAATGTCATCCATACACAAGACTAGGAAAATAAATTTTCCATTCTTGAACTTAGTATAGATGTAGTTGTACTCTTCGTTTTCCTCAAAACCTAAAATTTTCTAATAGTCTAATTAAATTTCAAGTGTCCTTATCTAAGGTTTATTTAAGTCCTAAATGAACTTAGTCAAAATGGCATCCTAAAATTTCATTTCTTTTTTACGACAAAACACTTAGTTTGTGCCATATAGATATTTTTATTTAAAAACTTATTGAAAATGCCGTTTTTACATCAATCTGATGCAATTCTAAGTCATAATATGCTACTAAGGCCATAACGATCCTAAATGAATCCTTAGAATAGTCATGCGAAAATGTCTCATTTTAATTTGTTTCTTATGAGTTAGCACATTATTTACTAAGTTAGAGGGCTGTTCTTTTACTTCTTCATTAGCAACACCTGGAAATGCAAATTCTTGAATAACAGGAGCCTCATGAACAATAGATGCGGCTAATGAAGGTCCAAACTCAAGAGCTTGGACAAACAAGCACTACTACAGGTACGTGAAAATTACTCTTGAATCATAGGAGTGAGTACACTAACTTGCTTCTCTTTAAGACTAATTTCTCTAAGTACCATACTCTCCTTGATTATAGCATTTTTTTTAAAAAAATTGCATGTCTCGTTTCTTCAAACTTAGTATGTCTATCAAAACATTGGAAACGATATCATTTATACTTATCTTTGTAGCTAATAAAATGACAACTTACTGTCTTAGAATTTTAACTTACTAATATTTGGGTTAAATACTTTATTCTCAGCAGGACGACATCCCCATATTCTAAAATATTTTTTGAAAGGGTTCTCGTCGAGTCCATAATGCATACAGTGTTTTAAAAATATGAATGACGATTTTAATGTTTCTATCCACAAACTAAACGATAGAGTGGAATAACTTACCATACTTCTTACTATGTCTACTAAGGTGCAATCACGCCTTTTAGCCACTTTATTTTGCTGAGGTCTACCTAGTATAAAATAGGGAAAGTTTCATATTTGCCACTAAAAGTTCACTCAGTTCCAAATATGCCATTGGTTGTGTCACTGACATGTGGGTCAGAACCCACATGTCAGTGACACAACCAATGACATATATGGAACTGCATAATTTTTCAGTGGCATATTAGGAATAATCTCTATAAAATACTGGGTTACTATGCTATTTTTCTATATAACCTTGCAAAAAGTCCAAGAAATTGGTCATACGAGGTATATCAACCGTAGTACGATCAGATCTTACTCTTTTAATTTTTAGATCATGCTAATTTAATATTGGGAAAATTACTCACATGCCATTATAATTTTTAGAAATTGCTTATATGCCACTGTTAGTGACTGTGGCGGCCCCCATATGTCCGTGACACACCAATGGCATATTGGCAAACCGTAAAAATTGTAATGGCAGAGAAAAAATTAACCCTTTAATATTTAGCCTTAAAATATCTTAAATTTATCTAGAGCTTATAATGATTTGATTGCTCTTTAATTGGATAAATATCACATGAATGATCATCTATAAATGTTATGAATAAATTATAACCATCCACAAACATTGCAGGAAATGAACCATAAAGTCCGTGTGAACTAATTAAACTTAGTCATAGTAATTTTATCACCAATGTTGGTCAGGAAACAAAAATTACTACATCAATTACCCTTTAATTCATGTGCTTCATTCCACGTCTTTCTTAATTTATTTGACGTATTTATCTTAATGCAATCTATACATAAATCTAAGTCTGAAGAAATCAAAACGAAAGAATTGACTCAACATTCAATCATCCCCTCGAAATATGGTCTAGAAGACAGTGCCATGATTTTGAAAATACATCATCAATTTTTTTGCTCTTATTAGTAGTCTTAGACGAGACATTTTTCAGCATAAATGGCATTCACAAGGTCATGTAGAGAAAGACGATAAAGTTTTTGTCATACTCGAAGGCAAAATCACAACTTAATTATCTTAAAAATAGAACAATATCTGTCATACTCGGCACATTGTCACCCTTGGCTTCTCAAGGTTAATTTCGACGGGATTCAACACTCGGAGTTAGGCTGCATCATTCCAATCTCCGACGAAGGTGAGTCCCGCCACTCCCGACGATCGTATCAATTAGGTCAGTGTCTTCATGGTTACATTAATTTGATCTCTTGAAGACATTAGCTAAAACAGTACGATCGCCTATTTATCACGATGTATTGGCTAGGTCTAAGTCTGAATCAGATTGATCTCTTAGATTGATGTGATCTAGGTGTGGTAGTTTGAGGCTTCATCGGTTAAGTCCGATATCTCTTGCTATTGTATCTTTTTCATATTGTATATCATTCATCTAAATAAAGCATGTCTGATACTTTAACATATTATTAAAATCATCATGATTAGCTATTGTTTTGGTTAGGTTCGATCTAGTTGTTGTGATGATTTTCATGATATAGACATGTTATCTTGCACATTTTATTTATTTCTGTCATAATACAAACCGATAAGTTATTTTCAATTCAACGTCATATCTTATTTGTTATCGGAAAATGTTCATCGGCCCATACATGTAAATTGTTTATCTCATCGGCAGATGACATGCTTGTCCGATCGCTTCGCCCGTGGTCATCGGTCCTATGGCCGATCAACATAATGGTCCACGATTATCCTATCCTTATTGTGATCATTGGCTCGATAACCAATAGGCTATACTATTGATAATGTTTATCCGTTTCTTATTAGTTTTAGGGTCAAACAGATTGACATGTCTTGTACCATTTTTCTAAGAACATTGGACCTGCACTGGAGTTAAGCAAATCTCTCAAGTCATGCGTGTATCAAAGTGTGACAAAAAAACGCACCAACAAATACCATTGATGGGAAATGACTTAGGATCGCTAGGGTTAGACTAATATGGTAGTAATTATGCATGAATGTAATTTGGCATGAATACAGTAGATGTTCTTATGATAAACATTGGATAGCCATAACGCATACCTTCAGAGAGGGACTATGAGGGCGACGCCATGGTGAGGTGTGCGGGAGCGTCTTGAGCAGCGAACGGTGGTGGCGAGAAGGTTAGAAGACTTTTCCGTTACTTCGACGCGAAGGCTTAGATCAGTTGATGCTTAGTGTTGGGTTAGAAGAAGAGGAATGTGATCAAAAACCTTAAACATGAACTCTACATCTCTTTTTTTAGTGCCACACAACAAGGGCCCTAACAAAATTTTGTTTTGGCGCTCCCGATCAAGACACGATTTATGCCCAAGTGCATGTGTATGGTCGTTGCGGAGAAGGAGAGTGATTTAGTCTCCCTATCATTCCGAGAGATCTGTAACTAACTAGTCCCTCTCTCCTTCCGAGAGATCTGTAGCTAACTGAGTTACTCTCTGGTGAATTTTTATGAATTTTGACATGTAGCATCGTGAAATCGCTGAATTCAAATTCAAACGGAAAACGGAAGAAACAGTCTCCTGAGACAATCACACTCTCTTCTCCAAGAAGAGACCAACCCAGCTTGCTTGAGTTCACTTCACTGGCTCGATCTATACAAGAAAGCTACCATGGATTCCAAGGAGAGGAATCCGAATTGCTTCTAGTGCGGCGGCGGCGGCGGCGCGAGCTACTGGTCGAGCGCGTTGGGGCCGGAGCAGTAGCTGAGGATGGGGTTCCACACCCACTGTACCAAGAACTTGCGGCCGCCGACGCCATTCACGTTGTACGGCGCGCCGGAACGACGGTCGGTGAGGAGCTGGCCGGTGTACGCGCCGCCGCCGCCGGTGCCGTAGATCCCCTCGCAGAGGTCGGCGATCTCGGTCGGGAACGACGGATCCTCGCCGGCGTACCATGCGTTGGCTAGCGGGTTGGACGCCAGCTCGGCTAGCTCGTGGGCGATGACGCTGACCATGCCGTCCACGCCGACGTCGCCGTTGGGCGGGGTCTCCGGCTTGCGCCCCGCCACGTAGGACGGGATGGCGAACGGGTAGGCGCACACCTCCGGGCACCGCTGCGCGGAGTTGCCGACCCAGGCGTAGGGGAGCGTGTAGCCGACGACGGACGGGAAGGTGAAGTAGTGGAAGCCGCAGACCTGGCCGCAGAAGTTATCGACGACCACCTCCGGCGAGGTGAGCACCAGGTACACGCCGCCGGAGTCCACGGGGAGCGGCCTGGTGCGCGCGGTGACGGCGTCGCGCACGACGGACTGGATGTCGAGCCGGGACAGCTTCGCGCCGCGGGACATGCGCGCGTCGGACTTCTCCTGCCCGAGCTTCACCACCGCCGACACGTTCGCCGAGGTCTGGTCGGTGTACAGCCTCACGGTGCGCCACCACGCGGCGACGGAGGGCGACGGGATGCCGCCGCCGCCGCCCTCAGACCCCGACGGGGAGAGCGAGCGAATGAAGGCGCGGATCGTGCGCTTCTGATCGGCTGGCCACCTTCCGTACCAGATAGGGTGGACCGTGATGTCGGCGGCGAGCACAGGCCCCATGTGGTACTGCAGCTTCACGAACTCCGACGACCCCTCGAACTTGTTCGACACGCCGATTCCGGCCGCCGCGCCGCCAGCGCTGCTCGGCGGCCACGGCCGCCACGCGACGGCCAGCGGCGCGAGGCCGAGCAGGACGAGGCAGCAGAGCCCAAGGCGGTGCATCGCGGCGAGATTTGAGGAGAAGGTGGCGGTAGTGGTGGTGGTTTATCGAGGGTTTCTTGGCTCGGCGAGCTTTATAGAAAGGGGAAAATGGAGGTGAGACTGAGAGTGGCACTCAGCTCAGCTTGTTAGGTAGCTTGAGCTTGCTGATGAGCTTAGTAATTTTTAATGGGGAATTTGAAATGATGGAAATTAAGGATTTATCGTCTTAATAACATGTGGGTCTACATAGGTCAATAATAATTAGGGAATTTATCGTATATTTTCCTTTTAGATTTACTACTCTTCGCATCTCATTGACACATAGAGTTCACTCATATCAATGATATGTGGATCAGGAATGTAAATTTTGAATTTCAATTTAAAGAGAGTATATGATATTTTTTATTTTTGATATATATTATATATATATAATATAAATTGAAGCATCCAAAAAATTTTAAAAAATCAAATCATGCATTGGTGTGAAATAAAATATGAACGATTAATAAGAACCATAATGTATGTACGCTGAAAATTAGGCATGACACTAAAACAAAATATCTTATAGATTAAAATTATAAAACATACGTAGTAGATCATATTCACGAGTTAAGTTGTAGCCAAGAGGTGACTTAAGCTCTAATACGAAAAATAAATTGGAGTGATGGAGCAGAGTCTAGATAGTTTCAAGTGTTCCACTCCAGTTTCAGGGTCTGTTTGGTAGAGCCCCAGATACTGAAACTAGAGTGGATAACTTGAAGCTGGCTAGACTCTGTTTCACCACTCCAATTTATTTTTCTGGAGTGCTCTTAGTGGTATCCACACACCATGAAAAGTGTTTGGCTTAGATCTAGCTCCACAGCACAACGAAGCTAGAGCTGAAGCTTTCCCAAACGCACACTCAATATGGATTTCGGGATCCAGAGTTCTACCAAACAGGCCTAAAGATTCATATTAAATATGAGATTTGTATAGTATAATAAAATACTTTAAACTTTTATTTTTAGTGTAAAATAAAAAGTAGATTAGTGGACTAAATATACTAAACTCATCCACCGTTCTAGATATAAGATTTTTTTAGAGCTAAATTGAATCACCTCAAAAAATTTCAAATTTTTATATAGAGCTATATCAAATGAGCTATATATGTCCGAGGTAGTCCACAAGCTCGAGCTAATTTTTTTTCAGGGGGCAGGAGACACCTTGCTTGGTTTGAGGGAATTTTCAACTTTTGTTGTTTGTTTGCCTCGTTTTGTGTGCGTCTTATCCCTCTTCTTTTCTACTTTTATTTATTTATTTATTTTATAAAAAAAACTATATTAAAATCGTTTTAAAATCGTTTATCAAGGAATTGTTTGGTACAACTCCTGATCCTAAAATCCACGCTAAAGCTGGAGTTGAGAACTTGAAGCTGACTAGACCCTGCTTCACCTTCATTTTTCTGAACGCTCTCAAGAGAATTCACTCCTCAAAAAAGTGTTTGATTTGTTTCTAATTTCAATGGATAAAAATATTCTTTTCCAGCCTGGCAACCTGGCCCCACGTCGCCCGGTGCGCCGTACACGTGCCCATTCTCTGACACTGGGGCCACATCGGGGACGATATTTTCCTCGCGGGGCCCACCGAAGCCCACGCCGCCAGCTCGGATCGCGAGGCCCGCGACGCCAATGGACGGACGGCCACGATGATCCGCACCTCCTGTGCGGGCCCCACACGTCAGTTTATTCGGGACGAGAGCCGTACGTACGGTTTATCTGGGAATTTTTGTAAGTTTTTTTTGAACGGTTTGAATTTTGAAATGAAACCCGATATCTACTGAATTTTGAATTGAAAACAGCACTAGTGTGGTAGTAAACTAGTACTCCCTCCGGTGTACAAATAATAGTCGTTTTGGTTCTTATTGAGAGTGTACAAATATTAGTCATTCCGTCAATCGAAGTGTTGTTGCCAAATGGGATGTGACCATCGGGAGTTGAACTTGAGTAGTACTACTAAAATCTAGGCTTTATAACCAATTGAGACAACCCTTGTAACTTTAATTAATATCACCTTGGTATGTGTGATTTTGTCTAAATGACTAATATTTGTACACCGGAGGGAGTATGGCTTTTGGTACCAATAATGGATGGACGGATGGATGATGTGTTTGTTGCTTCGAGGTGTAGAATCTCTGTCTGCTCTTTTGGTCCCCTGCCTTTTGGCGCTGATTTGGTTTGTAATTTGGGTAGTGTTTGGTTGAATTAGGGGGGTGTTTGGATCGAGAGCTGAATTTTTAGCCTCCGTCACATCGAATGTTTACGTACTATTTAATGTTTAGATGTTATTTTGGAGTATTAAATGTAGATTATTTATAAAACTAATTCATAATCGGTGGATTATTCGCGAGACAGATCCAATGAGCATAATTACGCCATGATTTGACAATGTGATGCTACAGTAAACATTTGTTAATCATGGATTAATTAGGCTTAATAATTTCGCCTCGCGAATTATCCTCTGATTCCACAATTATTTTTATAATTAGTTTATTTTTAGTGCTTCAATTTGATGTCCAAACATCCGATGTGAAATGGACTAAATTTTAGTCCATGGAATCAAACCCCCCTAAATAGCAGTAACATATCGAATGTTCGGATACTAATTAGAAAGATTAAAAATGAGTTAATTAAAAAACTAATTGTAGAACCCCTAGGCTAATTTGTGAGACGAATCTATTAAGCCTAATAAATCTATGATTTGACAATGAGGCGCTACAGTAGCAATGTGTTAATGATGGATTAATTAGGCTTAGTAAATTCGTCTCACGAATTAGCCTAGGGTTTTTTCAATTAGTTTTTTAATCAACTCATGCTTACTCCTTCTAACTAGCATCCGAATAGTGCTAAACTTTAGACCCTGTCATCTAAACAGCCCCTTAATTACTACTATATTGTAGACTAGTTTATCCAAGAACATCAAAAAATAACTGAGATTGACACCCACCGGACCGTTGTTGCCGTTTTTACAGTTTCAGATATTCAAATCCGAAGCGACGTAGGAATGAGAGACTGGGAAGGAACTGAGCTGAGCTGAGCTGAGCTGAGCTGAGCAGTGACCTGTCGTCTCGTAACTTTGGCAGGGCCGTGACTGTCAGTCAAAGTCAAACTGCATCCTGCAGCTGCAGCTGAGTACCATAGGCGCCGCCGTAGCTTGCTTCTTTTGATCTTTTCAACTTGTTTGACCAACTTCTTTTCACTGGGTATTGAAATCCGTCCAATTTTGTTCAAATCTTAAAACACCATAAATAAAAAATTGTTGTAAAAACAAAACTATGTATTGTGATTTATGAGTTAATATTTGGTACTTTGTATTCGAACGTATATTCAATCTGTATTCATGTTCGCTTCTTATTCGATCCGTATTTTTTTCGATATTATTTGATGTCAAAGGCTGATTCTTTCTCCAAAGGACCTATGGCCAGGTGTCTCAAATCCCCGAATTCCGCACTCTGTGAGAGGCATCCTGACCGTCAACATTCTAACGGTCAGGTTTAAAATTCAAGCAATTATTAATCTCCACAAAGACCACCATGATACACAACGGTTAACTCCAACTATTATTGTCCACTAACTGATCGTTTTCTTCGTCATCAGTATGACCGTTTTCTTCGTCATCAGTAGGGCTTTTTATCCCTGATTTGAAACCCATGATCCCACAAATATAAAGGGACAACGACCTTTTTTTGGGTTTACATTTTAAGATCATACACACGGAAGTAATATTATTATCATTCGAAAAACCTGAACTTGTCTAAACCTCTTTCTCTGTCTCAACGTTCTCACCATTCGAGATAACCATCGAGTCGTATCACAGTTCCCTTTAAACCTAACGAAATCCTTCTACGGATACCCGCTAAACTATTTTCGTTTCCGCGATATCCGTTTTCGTTTCCTCGTCCTTTTCCACCGGCTCGTTAGCACGTGCGACGCGTGCGTCACGGGGCGGCCGGGTCGCGTACGCTCCGGTGCTCCGGTTCGGCCGCGCCACCCTGTCTTCCACCGCCACCGCGAATATTCTCGGCGGTCCGGCCAAGAATACACGCACCTCCGCCGGCGACTACATAAACCGGGAGCCCTCCTCGAAGCGATCTGCGACGGCGAGGGCTCCGGCGATCAACCTACCTCGTACTTCGGCGCCGGCGATGGACAAGGTGCTGGCCTCCTCGTCCTCGGTCCCGAGCGTGTCGCCGGCCGACCTCGCCGCCGGCTACTGGGCGAGGCTGTCGTGGCGATGGACGACGACGCAGCCGCCGCCGGACGACGGCCGCCGTCAGCAGCGTCGCGAGCGGAGCTCGCCGCCGCGGAGCCCGGAGGAGCGCCCGCCGCGGTTCGCCCCCGAGTTCGATGGCATCGATTGCTTCGAGACCATCGTGTTGCGTTAGCTGCAATCCCGTAAGATTTCTTCGCCTTCTAGAACACACAAATTTTACCGAATTTTTACAAAAAACAAACAAAATTCTTCAAATTTCTTTTGAAAACACTCCATCCATTCAAATGAGCTTATGGTGGATTTTGAAGCTCAATCCCCCCAACCCAAAAAAATTATTAATACAAGCTTTTTTTCGGATGTTGTAATCGAGAGGACGGATCGTACAGAGCTGGGAACCAATCGAATGTATACTTTACTCTTTTTTTCTTGGGAAATTCGAATTGTATATTTATGTGTTGACAGAATTGAATTTAAATGGAATTTGTACTGATTTGTGACCTTTTTTGTTTTCTTTTGTGTTTGGTTCACTGTATGAGGAGAAACGGATCAGAATGGTTCCTGCATATGGAGTGCTAATATTGTTTGGTTTGAGCGATGAAGTGGAATCAAGTGGAACCAAACTGTTCTCAGAAACATAATATTCTCTGTATATGTTGAACCATTTTTTTGACGAACAAGATGGTTCCGAACCATTTCGTTCCATTTCTCATCGTACATCAAACCAAACACTACCTAAATCAATGAGGAAGTCGAAACAAACGGTCCAGATTCTAGAATAAACGGTTTAGAGCCAATTTGTTTCAGCTAAAATAAACGGTTCAGATTGTAAGAATCAGTAACTATAGAATCTATAAATGATCTAGATTCCAGAAACTGAAAATATCGGTTTCTTTAGATTCTCACTAGCTAAATATTTAGACTAGCTAACTATTAAAAGTCTCTACCCGTTAGAAACTGAAACAAACATGCTCTTAAAGTTTGATTTTTTTTACCGTAGCGTTAGCACAGATTCACTACTACTAATCTAGAGTTTTATTGTTAGACTTAATTATTACATAATTTAGAAATAAACTAATAGAAAGTTGATATAGAATTCTTTTGTAGATTCTCAACAATTATTTTTAGAAATTTAAGTTTTTTTGTCCGAAAATTTATTTAATCGTTTACTTTCAGCACATCAACTGTTAATGGCCGGCCCATCTATTTTCTCAAGTCAACGTTGACAAGCTGGACCTTTTTTTTTCAAATCAGCCCTGCATTCGGAGTTGACTAATTTTAGAGCCGTTTGATTTGTTGACATTTTTAACACAGCCAATTTTTGATACGGCAGTAAATCAACATTGTGATAAGCGCCTTAATTAGCTAAAATAGAGAGATTTTATAAGATATATTTTACAAAACTAGCCTGTTTATGTAAAAAGGTAATAGAATTATCAAAAATTTGATAAGGTTTATTTTTGCAACAAATCAAATACCGCCTTAATTTGGTTTGGTTTGTTTTCAATGAAATATTTGGTATCTTATATTTGTGTGTTTTTTTGCCAAAAGGTGTATATTCGTGTGTTTTTAGTCCAAAGGCTTATATTCATATATTTTTAGTCTAAATGTTTATATTCGTAAGTTTTTTCCTAAAAACTTATATTCGTGTGTTTTAGACCCAAAGGGATAGTCATGTGTTTTTACCCGAAGACCTATATTCAAGTGTTTTTAAACCAAAAAAATTATATTCATATGTTTTTAGCCCACCTATATTCGTATTTTTTTAGAGCAAATGCTTATATTCATATGTTTTTTCTAAAGGCTTTATTCGTGTGTTTTAAACCAAAATGATTATAGTCATGTGTTTTTACAATAAAGGCTTATATTCATATGTTTTTTTGCCAAAATCTTATTTTCGTATGTATTTTTAGAAGGCTCGTATTCGTGTGTTTTTGGCCCAAATACATCTATTCATTTGTTTTTTTCCCAAAGGATTATTGTCGTGTGTTTTAACCCAAAAGCTTATATGCATCTGTGTGATTTTAGTTAGAAGACTTATATTTATGTGTTTTTAGCACAAATATTGATATTCTTGTGTTTTTGGCCAAAGGCTTATATTTGTGTATTTTTGGCCAAAGGACTTATACTTATGTGTTTTTAGCCCAAAAGCTTATATTCACGCAATTTTAGCCCAAATTCATATATTCATATGTTTGTGGTCTAAAATCTTACATTCATATGTTTTAGACCCAAAAAGTTATAGTCGTGTATTATTACCCCAAAGGCTTATATTCTTGTCCTTTTCATCCGAAAGTTTATTTTCATGTGTTTTAGGCTAAAGGTTTATATTAGTGTGTTTTTAAACCAAATGCTTATAGTCGAGTGTTTTAATCCAAAAGGCTAATATTCATATGTTTTTGGTCCGAAAACGTATATTAGTGTGTTTTTGGGCCAAATGCTTATATTCATGTGTTTTTAACCCAAATGCTTATATTCGTGTGTTTTCAGCCGAATGAATATATTCATGTTATTTTGGCCAAATGGCTTGTATTCATGTGTTTTGACCATAGGCATATACTCGTGTGTTTTTGGCCAAAGGCATATATTCATGTATTTCTGGCTCAAACTCTTATGTTCGTGTGTTTTATCCCAAAAAGATTTATATTTGTCTGTTTTTAGCTCAAAGGCTTATATTCGTGTTTTAGACCCAAATGGTAATAATCATGTGTTTTTACCCTAAAAGCTTATATTCAAGTGTTTTTCCCCAAAAGCTTATTTTCGTTTGTTTTTGTCCAAAGGCTTATATTCGTGCATTTTTGTCCAAAGGCTTATATTCATTTTTATTGGCCCAAAGGCATATATTCATGTGTTCTTGACCCAAAGGTTTATTGTCATGTGTTTTTAGCCAAAAAGCTTATATTTGTGTGTTTTTAGTTAAAAGGCTTATATTTGTGTGTTTTGGCATAAATGCTTATATTCGTGTGTTTTTTAGCCAAAGTCTTATATTTGTGTATTTTTGGCCAAAAGACTTATACTTATGTGTGTTTAGCCCAAAAGCTTATATTCATGCAATTTTGGCCCAAATCCTTATATTTGTATGTTTGTGGTCTAAAATCTTACATTCATATATTTTAGACACAAAGAGTCATTTTCTTGTGTTTTTACCCCAAAACTTATATTCATGTTTTTTTCCGCCCGAAAGCTTATTTTTGTGTGTTTTGGGCTAATGACTTATATTCGTGTGTTTTTAAACCAAAAGCTTATAGTCGTGTGTTTTAATAAAAAGGCTCATAACCAAATGTTTTTGTTCCAAAGACATATCTTTGTGTTTTTGGCCAAATGCTTACATTTGTGTATTTTATGCCAAAAGAATTATACTTATCTTTTTTGCCCAAAATCCTATGTTCTTGTGTTTTTACCTAAAGACTTATATTCTTGTGTTTTTAGACCAAAAGATTATTATATTCGTGTAATTTTAGCACAAATCCTTATATTCATATGTTTATGCTATAAAATCTTACATTCGTGTGTTTTAGACCTAAAGAGTTATAGTTGTGGTTTTAGACCAAAAGAGTTATAGTCGTGGTTTTTAGCCCAAAGGCTTATTTTCTTGTGTTTTTCATCGGAAAGCTTTTCTTGTGTTTTGGACTAAAGACTTATATTTGTGTGTTTTTAAACCAAAGGATTATAATTGTGTATCTTAAGCTAGACGCCTCATATTCATGGGTTTTTTGGTTCAAAGACATATATCCGTGTGTTTTTGGCCTAAAGGCATATATTCATGTTTTTGGCCTAAACACTCATATTCGCATGTTTTTGGTCAAAATGCATATATTCATGTGTTTTTGACACAAATAATTATATTCGTGTGTTTTAGCCCAAAGGCTTATACTTGTTTGTTTTGGGCCAAAGACTCATATTCGTGTGTTTTAAGCCCAAACTCTTATATTCGTGTGTTTTTTTGGCCAAAAAGTGTATATTCATGTATTTTTATCCTAAAGACTTATATTCGTGTATTGTTTAGCCTAAATCCTTATATTCGTAATTTTTTTCTAGTAACTTATATTCGTGTGTTTTAGACCCAAAGGGTTATGATCATATATTTTTACCTCAAAGGCTTACACTCGAGTGTTTTTGACCAAAATGTTTATATTCGTGTGTTTTTAGCTCAAATGCTTATATTCGTGTTTTTATCCCAAATGATTATATTCGTATGTTTTTACCTAAATGGTTATATTCGTGTGTTTTATACCAAACTAGTTATAGTCATGTGTTTTTACCCCAAAGGTTTATATTCATGTGTTTTTGGCCAAAAACTTATTTTGTTTGTTTTTATTGAAAATCTTATATTTGTGTGTTTTTAGCCCAAAATCATATATTAATGTGTTTTTGACACAAATACTTATATTCGTGTGTTTTAGCACGAATATTTATATTCATGTGTTTTTGGCACAAATATTTTGTTGGTGTCTTTTTGATCACACTTTGACACACGCGTGACTTTGGAGATCTGCTTAACTGTGCATGTCCTACAATCTAAAAAAATTGTTAAGAGCGTAATCAGTTTGACCCTACAACTGATAAGGGAACAAGGAAAATATCATTAGTAATAAAGTCGATCGGTTGTCAATGTGATAATTGCGGTGAAAATAAAACAACCGTGAGCGGATAACACCAATCAACCATAAGATCGATGACCAAGGCAGAGTGACCAGGACGAATACGACATCAACCGATGAGATAGGCAGTTTACACATATGGGTTGATGTGCATTCTCCGATAGCGAATATAATATAATGTTGAATTAAAGATAACTTATCGACTTGTACACCGACAAAAATAAATAAAACACGTCAGCTTGGCAGTAGCTAGTCACGATAAACTTAACAAGACAGTAGCTAGGCACGATGAACTTAACAATACTTCAAAGTATCAAACACACTTTATTTAAATTTATATTCATATTTTTTGTCAAAAATTTTATTTTCGTTTGTTTTTGTCCAAAGATTTACATTCGTCCATATTTTTTCAAAAACTTATATTCCTATGTCATATTGATGTATTTTTAGCACAAAATCTTATATTTTGGAACGAAATAAAACAATGAAAAGAAGAAAGGAACACAATCCAATCGGGTAGCAAATTGGATTCAATCAGAAGCTCGATTACATCCCACTGGAATGAACAAATCGACCAAGAACAAGAAGAACACCGAATTGAAGTGCGTGTTAATACGGAGAGATGGCCTCGAAGCAGTGGAGCGCTAGCCGATCCGACGCCGCCGCCGGAGGATCGAACAACGCGCCGGCGTCGCTCCCCTTCGCCGCCGCCGCGGCGCTCGTCCTGCCGCCGGCGGCCGGGCGCTCCTCCGCGGGCCTCCCGTCGCGCCCTGGCCCGGGCCCTGCTCCTGCTCCTGCTCCTCCCCCGCGCGCTTCCGCCGGACGCTTGTTGGCGCCGCCGCCGCTCTGCCGCCCGCCGAAGCTCTCCAGCGCGCCGGCGCTCATCGCCGGGCCGAACACGTTGCCCGGCCCCGCGCCGACGACCGACATGGCGATGATCCTCTCCATCCCCAGCCCCCGCCGCCGCCGCCCCCGCCGCCCACGAGCAGGGAAGGGAACCGACGGGTCGTGGGGTTAGGTGAGGTGAGGTCGGGTCTGGTCGGGTCGGGTTTCCCGCGCTTTATAGGCGGGCGTGTTGGCGCCAACGCCTGATCCGATCCGTGTAGCCGAATCCGACTCGTAATTCTATCGATTTTTTTTAAAAATAATAGTTTTTAAAGAAAAAAAATTCAAATCTGATTATCGATTTTAAAAAATACAAAAGTAGACTACCATTGGCAGTTGATCGGCCGAACGTGGTTAGATCAGGCCACATTCGGTAATTGATCGGCCAAATGTGGTCACGTCAGCCTCATTCGACAGTTGAAGTGCTGAACGTGGCTGATCCGATCCATAGAATTAACTATGTTTTAATAGTTGAAATCGAATGAAATATTTTTATCAAAATTTAAGACGTTGGTACATTAGTTTCATCCTTTAGTTTTTCTGACCATAATTTTATGAAACCGAATTTTCTAATCATAATAGTTTTTATCTGTTCTAGATACAAGTTACCCATTCTCTACAATTCCCTAGCTGCTTTACAGTTTACAATTCTCTACAATTCATGAATAGCTCTATCTTAGATCTACAACTACTTGAACCAATTCATTGTTTTTCTATAGTTTATACTCCCTCGCGCCGTTGACTTTTATCGTAACATTTGACCATTTATCTTATTCAAAAATCCTTTAGAAATATCACTTATTTTGTTATAATTTGTTTTGTTTTCGAAGGCACTTCAATCGTAAGTTGTTTTTTAACATACTTACATTTTTTTAAATAAGACGAACGATAAAATGCTGTAATAAAATTTAACGACATCATTTAAAAACAAATGGAGATAGTAGCTTACAATAATTTTTAATCACTGAAATCAGCTAAACCAAGAACACTTTGAGCATTGGTAGGTCTCACAAGTTAGTGGCGATGAGTGTAGACTTTATTATGATTGTGACTAGTGGCTTCGTTTGGATCACACGAGTTCATCAAGTTGCCATCAATGTAGACCACGTAATAGATTTGCAAGCTCCGATTCATTTGGTCTAAAGCTTATCTCGCAAAAAAGGCAAGACAGCGGACCGTACGACGCTGGACCTATACGTGATTATCGAAAAAAATGGAGGGCTTTTCTGCAAAAACGACGGCTCGGATAGGAGACGACGTGGCAGCGCGCGGAGGTGGCCACGCTGCCCCAAATCCTATGGGAGCAGCAAAGGGGAGGAGGTTTAAGTATATAGAATATGTCGGAGCATTCACGGGTTTGAAATGGTGTCGTTTGTTTCTTTAGTCCAAAAGTTTAGTCTCATCGCATCGGATGTTTGGATACTGTTTTGGAGTATTAAATGTAGATTATTTATAAAACTCATTCGTAATCGGTGGATTGTTCACGAGACGAATCTAATGAGCCTCATTACGTCATGATTTGACAATGTGATGCTACAATAAACATTTGCTAATCATAGATAATTAGGCTTAATAAATTCGTCTCGCGAATAATCCTCCGATCCTGCAATTATTTTTATAATTAGTTCATGTTTAATTCTTTAAATTGATATCCAAATATTCGATGTAACATGAACTAAACTTTAGTCCGTAGAACCAAACGCCCACGAAAAAAGGGGAGGTGCTAAGAGATTTTTTATTTGGTAGTGATTTTATACATTGAGAGAATAGTACTAAGCAAATTAAGATAAAACATATATTCTATACATAGATACTAGTTTTGTAAATTAAATAATAGCATTTTTTGGTTTAGTAGTTTTTTATTTGATAGAGCATATCCATTTTTATATTTTTTTCACGTCGGTAAGAATCTCATATCTAGTACTATATATCGTAGTATTTTTTTTAAGAAATAAGTTTGTCCACGTATCCATCTAGTATCAGTTCAAGAGTTCCTCACGTTATAGATGCTCTAAAATCCCAATCTATTAAACTAGACTTTTGACTTTTTGGTTCATGACCACAACCAAAAAAGGAAAATACAAATACAATTCCTTGAACCACAAATAAATTACCAAACATTAGATCAAAGCCTATCTTCCAAGTCATTTCAACTTAATTTATTTTAGACTTATATCCGGAGTTGTTAAAAACATGACATTTTATATTTTGTTGTATATTTTAGATATCTATATCTCTTGTTTATATAGACAAACAAAAAATATATAAATTAATTAATTACTTATTAATATCTAAAATGACTTGTTTTTTAAACCGAAGAAATATTATATTAGTAGGAAGCCCCTTCAACCAATGGATGGTCTACCTCAGCTTGACACTAGCTGACTGACAGTGAAGCTCAACTAGTTGTGACAATGGCGTCCGATGAACCACAGCCACAATCTCCAAACTTGCCCCATTTGTTTCGGTTCGTGACAGTTACAGCTATTTTTAGAATCTGATGTGGAAATGAACGGTTTAGATTCTGGACTCAGATTGTGAGAATCAGTAGCTATAAAATATGAGAATGAACTAGAATCTAAAAGCTGGAAAACACCAGCTACTCGGACTAGCTAGCTATTGAGAATCTCTAACTGCTAGAAACTGAAACAAACATGTCCTAAATATACGATAATTATACGTAATAGTATAATGCACTGTTTAATCGCCTTATTATTGGCAATTAACTTAACACAAAGATAAAACTAATTATAATATAATATAATATAATATAATATAATATAATATAATATAATATAATATAATATAATGGCTACGACTACTGCATGGTTGATGTCTTGTTCAGTTGGTGTTCATGTCTTGATATTTCAAAGTTGCCGATAAAAAAGGGGAAAATCGATAATTTATTACTCTCAAGATATGCACCATGATTATGATGTCATTTCTGAGACTGACATGTAAGATCATCAGAGACAATGACAGTAGGCCCAGATGGCAAAAATGCGAAGTCCCGTAAAAAGGGAGTGGTTTCTCTTATTTATAATCCTGATCATATCATAAATATTAAAGGATCAAATCTTTTAGGGTTAGTTTGGTAGGTTAAGATCTCAACCCATTTTATGACCATGGGCTGTGGTTTTATAACTAGCCATTAATGGCATCAACATGTGAATGTGAAGTAGTTACATCTACAATAGATAACAATTTAGAGAATATTGCTTAGGAGAAATTTAGATTCTAATAAACGACCGAGGATGAATTACCAGTAGATAATAATTAAAAACCTAGAAAAATTCGTTATAATTTACCCAGAAGTATTACCTCGTAGACGAAAGTTGTCCCAAACTATAAAAAAATCAGTCATTGTTTATCAGTCCAATCAAATAAAAAAACAGGATAATCCTATCGCATCTAACCAAACGTAATCATCCTGTCCATCTAAAAACTTCATTCTTTCTCCATGCATTGCTCCAAATAAAGTTTCAGATCTTCTGGTCTGAAATCCAGCTGAACACACTAGACCAGCAAGTAAAGGCCTTGATGCACACCACCACTCTAAAGTTGGCCACTATACAAGATTCTTTACCTTGATTTGGAGCCATCCATCCCTTGTCTTCTTTGCTTTAATTTGGGGCATAATCTTCATGTCTCAATGCATTGTTTCAATTATAAATACTTGTTAATTAGAGGGGGCATTTACGGTACCCCATTATCTCTTCGAGGGGTAATATTTTAAGTTAATTTGAGTCATTGATTAACTAGAATGGAAATAATTAAATAAAATGTAATTTAATTTATGAGTAACCTACTATAGCTGTCTACTTTGGCACATCGTCATCCCCATCGCCGCAGCGCCACCGTTGACCGCTCCATCTTGTCCTATTTAAATCTAAACCGTTGAATCATAAAAAATTAATGGTACATAACAGTTTAGGAGCACCTTAAAATTCTCGTAACTAAAATCAAATAAAGATACACATGTATTATGTATACAAAGATTTTGAACAATATATTAGAATATAAAGCGAATTGATCGTCTTTCTCTATCAACTTAAGTTTTGAGGTTGAACTGAGTGGTACATATAACACATTATAGTATCAGAGATCATATTATACTTCATCCTCCTAACCAAACGCAAAATGAAATCCTCCACAGTCGGCTCACCGACCGCAGAGGGCAGTCACCCCCATCGCACTATCGGATTTCGATCTGACGGGTGTCGGAAAGGGCTTCAGAGGTGGGCTCCGCACGGGGGTGGGGCCTACCTCCGCACCGTCGAAGTCGCACTGAACGGCCACAGATCGCGACTGCAGAGGGCAGTCGGAGCCCCCGACGTTAGAGGAGCCGCTTCCACCAAACACTCGGATTCGAACACCCTATACTCTTAACTGAATAATTAAATAGAATCATTTTATTACACCTTACCCTACACAATCTGAGATTCCTTGTCATCTCATCATCTTATGAAACAAACACTAGCTTAATATATCCTATGCAAATTTCTCTAGTGAGCAAGTTGAGTGATGTAGAGAAAGAATCAAATGAAAAGTGTAAACTTCTCCACAATTGAAAGAAAAGGACATATCCCAAAGATTGATGCAGTTCTAACTAGATAATTGACAGCAACTAAAAACCAAATCTTTTGACGAAAAGAACAATCTTTCTCACGGATCATACCCTTCGTCGTTGGATTACTGATGCCGATTTAAAGAATTCGTCGCCAGGAGCAGGACGACATTGAATCCCTCGCGCACGGCGGCGTTAATGGCGCTTCGGCTGCTGCTCGCTGTGGCTGTCGCCGTCGCCGTCGCCGTGCATGCGCCGGATTTGGGGGTGGCGGCGGGTGGTTCGGAGCTGGGGGTAAACTATGGCCAGATCGCCGATAACTTGCCGTCGCCGCAGGCCGCGGCGCTGCTGCTCCGGGCGCTGAATGCGAGCAAGGTGAAGCTGTACGACGCGGACGCGCGCGTGCTCAGCGCGTTCGCGGGCTCCGGCGTCGACTTCACCGTCGGCGTCCCTGACCGCCTCGTCCCGCGCCTCGCCACCGACCCCTCCGCCGCCGCCGCGTGGGTGCGCGCCAACATCCTCCCCTACATCCCGGCGACGTGCATCACCGCTGTCACCGTCGGCAACGAGGTGCTCACCGGTAGCGACAGCACCATGCTGCGTTCACTCCTCCCGGCCATGCAGTCGCTGCACGCTGCGCTCGCCGCCTGCAACCTCACCTCCCGCGTGGCCGTCACCACCGCGCACTCCCTCGCCGTGCTCTCCTCCTCGTTCCCGCCCTCCTCCGGCGCCTTCCGGCGCGACCTCCTCCCGTACATGACCCCTCTCCTCGCCTTCCTCGCCAAGACCAACTCGCCGTTCCTCATCAACGCCTACCCCTACTTCGCCTACAAGGCCGACCCGGACGGCGTCGAGCTCAACTACGTGCTGTTCGAGGCCAATGCCGGCGTCGCCGACCCGGCCACGGGGCTGCACTACGACAACATGCTGCACGCGCAGGTGGACGCGGTGCGCGCGGCGATATGCAGCGCCAACTACGGCAAGCCGGTGGAGATACGGGTGTCGGAGACAGGGTGGCCCTCCCAGGGCGACGACGACGAGGCCGGAGCCACGCCGGAGAACGCGGCGAGGTACAACGGCAACCTGATGCGGCTGGTGGCGCAGGGGGAGGGTACACCGGCCGCGCCCGGCGACGCGCTACAGGTGTACGTGTTCGCGCTCTTCAACGAGGACATGAAGCCCGGGCCGGCGTCGGAGCGCCATTACGGCCTGTTCAACCCGGACGGCACGCCGGCGTACGACGTCGGCGTCAAGGCGCCGACGATCGGAGGCTTGCAAGGGACTGGAAACAGCACTAGCGCTGCCGGCGGCGGGCTGGTCGTGGCGGAAGGACCCGGAGGCGAAGCCGACGGCGCAGCTCCGGGCACTGGCTACTACACTGTGTCCGCATCCGCAACCTCACACAAGGTAATCAAGCAGTAATTACAAGTTGCAATGAACAATTAAATGAATTAATTCCTTCTTTTCTTTGTTATTACTTCAGTTGATGTTCACTTTGGAATCATAGATGGCTCACTGTTCGTCCATTTTTCATAGGTTCAGAGGTGGCGATGGCTGGAAAGCTTGCTTGCAGCAGCTGCTCTCCTGGCCATGGCGTCATGAGCTGGAGCTTGGAGATGAGCATGAGCTCAGCTCGATCTGCAGCATTTGCAGACAAGGAGAAGCTTGCATCATATCACGGCAAGGCATTGATCAATCGATCGATCGATTGATTATAATTGGTTGACCTGCAGCTTGACTGATGTGAGTGACATACATGATACGCTAATTTGAATCTGGAAGGCTATGGATTCAAATTTCAAATTTCAAATTTCAATTTCGATTTCGATTTCGATTTCGATTCTTGTCGGTGGTAGCCGGGTAGAAGTTGGTAGTCTGTATTGATGGGCTTCACTGCGCATGTGAAATAGCAAAACGTTCATAGCCCACGTAGTAATCCTGGTACGGCCCAACTTTTATATATATATATATATATATATATATATATAAAAGCAATTAATAATGTATTGGGCTTAATAAATTATTCTTGGATTTCTTAAAAAAATATTCATTTAAACGGTTGGCAGGACTTTTGTCGTTGCTTATTAGCAACAGTATACCATGGGAATATTCGCGGTACGTATTTGTTTTAGGTGTTGGGGAATTCTATGGACGAAAGGGATCGAGAGTTACAAATGGTGATTAAAACGTCCCATAAATAACTAATAAGGAGGTTAACGGTCAATTCGTGGGTAACGGCTGCCTGGCTCATAATGGAGGTCGTTTGAATTCAGGTGGTCGGAAAGGCCCCTTCCCGACTGCTTGGGTCGGAAACCTTTAGGCCTTCGACCACTCATTTTACGAGAGAGGCTCGTTGTTGACTGGTAAACTTAAAATCACTCGAGAAGTAGCCCAGGATCATATTCCCGACAACTTCTATCGCTAAACCAATGGTTGATAAGAGAAAGAATCTAACCATTAACTCCTATTAACCATTCGTTTAGCGATAAGAGTCCTTAGAGAGTAGAGATCCTCTTGTCCACAAGAGAAATAAATCAAATTCTTCTCTTAATTTATCGACCGTTGGTTTGACGACAGAATGTATCACCTAACCAACAACGGTTGACTTTAAAATCTTGGTGTACCGACACTACTCCTGTAGAGTGCAGCTGACTGTAATTAATGTAATCATGGTTTGGTTGGTGTGGAGATCTGATAGAGCTCAGCTGCAGCTAAATTCCACACTAACCTTTTGCAATGCAACATGCTAGTGGTAGTGTGGTCCTGGTGTGTCTGTATATATATAAATATTATTCTCCACCACGAATGTAGAATAACTATTCTACTGAGAATCTACTACTGAGAAAAAAAGTAGTACTCAATTGCTATTGTACTGAGAAAATCTACTACCGAAAGTGGTCGGTGTAGAATAGCTATTCTACACACGTGGTGTAAAATAGCGCTCCCATATATATATATATATATATATATATATATATGCTCCGTTTTTCTACTACCTAATTCTCCTGGAAGAAATGCTTAGAGTGGTCCATTTCGGATTGGTTTGGATGTCACTATTGGATGACATAATAAGGGACATATAGTAGCCTATATTTGGTTGGGCCGTAGATTCTAAAAAGGCTGATGTGAGTTGTGAGCCGTGAAAAAGCTGTTGTGAGCTGTAAGCTGTAGAAAAGCTGAGAAGTTGTTTAGTTGGAATAGTTGTGGATTTATATTTTGATAGTTCATGATGTTTAGTTACATTATTAATGTGTAATTTTACATGTAAATCATTCTAATCATGAAATTTATTAATGTTTATATTAAAATTATATATTTTTAAATTACACTTAAATGATATATTTTACTAAAATTTTACTTTTTAAAATTTTATATGAACTGATATGTTTTAACAAAATGATAGGTAATATTCATTCAAAATTGAACTGAAAACCTGTGAAATCTAGGTTATACCAGCTTTGAAATTTATACTACGAGAATCTGCAGATTCTGAAAAAGTTAGGTGACTAAAAAAGTTGTTTGATTCATATTCCAGTTTTCGAAACTAAAAAGACACTTAACATATAAGTGAGATCAGTGGTGCAGCTACAGAGAAAAAAATAGAGAAGGGTGTAAAATTATGCTGATATATGAGCAGATTTTTTTAACTGAACTATAAATTATGCTGAGTGATGTGATATATTAGACTGAAAGGGCATATATATATATACATACACACATTATCAAAATATATTGGTAATAGCTTCCCTTTCTCCATCTTATAATATAACAGTCCAGTACTAAATTTCATATTTTAAATTACAATGAATTTAGAGAATACCATTGTCTATATCCGTTATATATTATGGCAATCTAGTACTAGATTTAACATTTTATATTATAACACCGTCGATGTCTAAATTTTTTATAATATAAAATGTTAAATTTTATAGTATGTTATCCTACACCACGGGTGTAGCATAGCTATTCTACCGAGAAATTTACTACTGAGAAAAAAGTAGTATTCAATTGTTATTATACTGAGAAAATTTACTACTGAAAGTAGTCAGTGTAGAATTCTACACACGTGGTGTAGAATAGCGCTCTCGTGTGTGTATATATATAAGGAATTAATAATAAATTGTGCCCCTGGTACTTAATTATTAAGGGGGTAAAAATTATCCTCTCTCTTTGGCATCTTCTAAGATCATTGCAACTTGGAGATTAATTTACATATTGTCATTGATTAATTGGTAATTAATATAGGGTTTGTCTCCGTCCTAACGTCTTAATTTGTCTGGATGTGGAGCTAGCAGAGCATAATAATAATATTATTGTTGCCTTGTTGATTCCTTCTTGCACACAAAAAAATTACATATATTTTCCATTAACTATAGTTAGCTAGCTAGTATGATCAACAGATATATAATGCTATTAAGTTATATGCTCCGATTAGTTCAAACCCAAAGCTTAAGCTGATGAGAAAAAACGGACAATTCACTTTATATTCCAACGCTCTCTCTCACGTGAGACTCGGTCTCATGCGTGGCGTGGAATAGGTGTGAGGTCTAATTTTTATTTAATTGCATGTTAGCCAGAATTCAGGATTCGAGCTCTGACTCTGATATCATATTAAGTTACACGCACCGACTAATTCAACCCAAAAATTTAAACCGATGAGAAAAGATTGACATGTTAACAAAAGAAGCTTCAATGCATGAAAATGCAAGCTATCCTTTTGGTAGGTATATGTCACTCTTTTACCTACAATGTTCATACTCCTAAGTCCTACCTGCACATATTCTAAAAAATAGCTAGTGAGAATCTATTGTTTTTGTTTCTAAATATCAGTTTATTTTTAAATTAAATTATATGACTACTTAGTTTTACAATAAAAATATAGCTTATTTAGAAGAGTAAATATTTTAACAATAGCTATAATCTTGCAATGCATTTCATGTGATCAAATTCTGCAATGCATTTCAGAATTTTTCTATAAACAATATTTGTTTGTTTGAAATTATAAATCTAGATTGTTTTTCCCGTCGAACTGTCGACACGAAATCAGAAATATCGACAGAAGCTCTATCAATATTTTGAATATTGACAGATGGATATCTAGTTTTATAATTTTTTAACGATGTTATCCAAATCCCTGCATTTTTTTAAAAATAATAATATTATTCATAAAACTAGATCTTCGTCGATATTCAAAAAATATCCTCGGAGAAGTAATTTTTTGTTATCCAACTGTCGACATTTCAAATATCGACCGATGTACATCTAATTTTATAATTTTTTAATGACAGCTATCTAGATTTTTTTAAAAAAAACTATTATTATTTATAAAAAAATCATGCATTTCATGCATACAGGAGGGCACATGGATACACCAATTATTCTGACCTCAAACGAGATCATTGCAATCGGTGCAAGTTGTCCCTTCTACACCGTCAGATTTCAATCCGATGGATGCCGGACGAAGCGGACATGATGGAAGACGGTACGAGGGGGGTGACAACAAAGCAAAGGATTCGGTTTGTGATGCAGTACCGTTTAAAAAAGTTTAAAAGGTTTCATCCGATTCATATTATAAACTGTTGTTTTAGTAACTTTGAATAATTTAATAAAAAATATACTAGCTAACAGACATAATATTACATAAATACTCTATTAATAAATGTTTTATAATTGTTTTAAATAAACCAAATTTGATGTTAGTTGTATCTATCTGCTGGCATATGCATGGTATGGTACTTTTTTCTATAGAATTAATTAAAATCATAAAAATGAATTTATAAAAATGTAAAATAACTTGCAATATATATATATATATACAAACAAAACCCCATCGCGTATGATTTTAATGCCATCGATTGACCACAACAAGCAGTCGCCGTATTGAAGGCATGTTTGTTTTAGTTTCTACTATCGAAAATTCAGAAGCTGGAAAATTCTCTAGCTTCTTATCAATTATATATATACTCAGAACTATCAAACTAATCCGACTAGTTAGCTACCGAAAATATCCGACGACCTTAAGGAGCCGAAACAATCCGACAAAAAAAGTAAGCATGCACACGTGTGGCACGAGCGAGGCTGCAGCTAGCTCGCTCTCGACAACATTTTCAACTTTTATATACACAAATCTCCAACATCTCACATCAAATCTCCTTTTTAATTTGGCATTTGCTCCAAATGTCTTCACAAATTAAAGCAGCTAGCTTGAGGGCCCAAAGATTTGACTTTCTTCCTCGGCTATTTCCCTCTTGCTGGCATGTCACCAGTGACAGCGATTTGGTATCAAACGCACCAAAGTTGTAACCACAAAAGGAAATCACACCTAGAAATTATTGAAATGTCTTTATATTAAGATATATATTCAGCTAATCTCATTAAAACTCAAGCGTAGAATCGCTACCGGAAATAGCTAGTTTGCCGAGTGTCTGAGGGTTTGTCGAGTGCATTTCTTTGGATACTCGGAAAACCGAAATATGTTGCAAATTTTATTTATTTATTTATTTATTTGTCAAATACGATTTAAACTTGAGACTGTCTTTGGTTCGAATTCTGCTATCGTATTAAGGGTGTATTTGGTAGAACTCTAGCTCCAGCTTCTTTGTCCTGTGGAGCTGGAGCTAAGCCAAACATTTTTTTTTCTAATGACTGGATCTCACTAAGAGCACTTTAGAAAAATGAACCGGAGTGGTGAAACGGAGTCTAGCCAGCTTCAAGTGCTCTATGTTATTCCAACTTCAGTATGGATTTTAGGATCCGGAGCTCTACTAAACAGGCCCTAAGTTATATATGTATCGATTAATTCAATCAGAAATTTTAAGCTGAGAGAAAAAAATAAGATGGATGATTCATTTTATATTTCAATATAACTACCATACAATAACAATACATTATACATGTATATATATATTATTTATTTATGCTCGAAATAACTCTCCTACCATTATTTCCTTTTAATTATTTTTCTCTCTCTGTTTCAGAGATGGACAACGGACGACCGGGCCAGGCTCCAAAGGTCGTCGTCGCCGGCGGCGGCGGCGATCGGCTCGTCGAAGAAGCTGGACACCATGTTGTTCTTGGAGGCCGCGTCGACGGAGAGGCTGTTGAGCTCGTAGGACGCCGCGAGACGGTCCAGCGTGTCCCAGTCGGCGATGCCCGACGCGTCGGCGGCGGCGGAGTACTCGCCGGCTGGGTTCGGCAGGAGAGCTCCGCCGCCGCCGCCGCCGCCGACGTGCTCGAGGGGCGGAAGCTTCATGAACTTGCCGTAGTAGTACATGCTGCTCGGAGCAGTGAGGTGATCCAGCGCCAGCGCCGCCGCCGCCGCCGCCGGTGCTGGGGATGATGGCTTGGTCTCCTGCTTGCAGGAGCGCCCCATGTACTGGAGGATGTGGTCGAGCGCGTCGTCGCTGGCGGAGTGCAGCATCTGCGCCTTGACGTGGTCGCCGACGACGGTCACCGACGAGCAGTTGCTCGGGCTGCTCTCCATGGCAGCGGCGGCGGCGGCGGCCTTGCTGCCGCTCTGTGCGTGGTGCACGAGGTTCTTCTTCTTGAACACCCTGCAGATGACCCAGCCTTCCTCCTGCGCCGCTTGATCACCGGCGCCGCCGCGCATCTGTTCACACCGACGACGACAGATCATGCCCGCGCGCACGATTCATCATTTAATTTGCATGACATGAATTTGTTAAATTAATATGAACAAAATACGAATCATAAATAATACCACGTGGAATCATTTAGATTAACGACATATGATAAGATATCAAAAACACGAAGTCGCTTCTCGTTGGCAGTAAATTATCAGGCTCTGTATCATGTGCACAAAGTACCCTCCATGCACAAATACACAAATTTAATCACGACCCTTCATCTAAAATCCAACGACCATGGTTTGGAAGAGTTTTTTGCAAACCGGCAGGAAGAAGCGAAGGGGTACTACGGAGGGATCTTTTTGAAAAAACGAAATATCATTGCATTTTAGATGAAGGGCCACGATTATTAAGCTTGTGTATTTGTTCATGGAGGATACTTTGTGTACAAGATACACACCCAATTATCAAACCTATATTTTACCGACCACAAGTGGAAACTAAATTTCTACTAGCTAGGTGCTTGTGAATATATTTATAATATACGTACGGAGAATCAGATCTGTCTGGCACACTCACGAATAATCCTAAGGGATGTGTGTTAACGTAGGCCTAGGCGTGGCGACGGAAGGGTGGACGTCATGTCGGATGTAAAACCAACGATCACCGTCAACTTATCTTTTTATAATTAAAAAAATAAGATGCACAACGTAGTAGCTAAAGAAATATCTGTAGCTAGAATCAGATGCAAGATTTGGATCCCAACAGCCTCACCACAGTAGTAGCAGTAGCTAAAGCAAGCATCCAGCTCAAAAGCTAGCCATGGCAGGCAGATGCATCGATCTCATCTCCATGTTAATCAAGTTGACCAGCTCCAGCTCCAGCTCCGGCCAAAAGATCACACCTAACACACCGGTGGTTTCTGTCCCATGCCGGCGTCCCGGCGTGCACAAAGTCCACTGCTAGCTGCTCCCTCTCCTCTCGCCGTTAACGAACTAGGCCATGCATGCATGCATGCATGCATCACGCAGCTAGCTGCTGATATATAGAATTTTTTTGAAATAAAATTTTTTAAAAATAAAATTTCTAATTTGTACGATGATTTAAAAAATCGCAAAATAGGTATTAATCGGTACTTGATCGGCTGACTGGTGTCATGTGGTGCCTAGTCGGCACTTGGTCGGTCAACTGATGTCACGTCAGCACCAGTCGACCGACCAAGTACTGACTAGGCGCCACGTTATTAGCTCCCTTTAGAGCGCAACGATATTTTTCTACTGACTGGCGCCACGTTAACGGGAGTCAGCCACCGACCCCTGCTGACGTGGCGTCAGTCTGCGGAAAGAACTGTCGGCACTTAATTGGTCGATTGGTGCTGGCGTGGCACCAGGCGGCCGACCAAGTGTCGACCGGTACCTATTTTTGTAATTTTTTCAAATTGTCATACAAATTTGAAATTTTATTTTAAAAAAATTATTTCAAAAAAATCATGATATATATGTGTACACGTACGTACAAGCAACAACTATTCGCTACTAATTGGCTGTCCGTTATTTCAGTGGCACGTTGCACTGCACCGATGCATGCATGCATGCACGCTACGTACGTACGTACAACCCTTTTTTCTGTGTAACTGTGTACCACGTGGCATGCATGCATCGTATGTATGATCTTGCTGGTGCCCAGATTTGATCTATAGCTATTTATAGGATCTACAAATTTGTAAACTTTATAGATTTCAAGTACTAGCTCCCTCGGTTCCAAAATACAACTATTTCTACTGTTCAATTTTTATCTCAAATATTACAACTTCTATAACTTTTTTCCCTAAATTTTCCTACTTTCGACCAGATACTAGTTGTATGTAGCACTAATTGTTTGGATTTTGGAGTACTAGTTCGGACGTAGTTTGAATTGTTTTCCCCTTACATCTTAATAATCAGGCCAAAATCTATAAATTGCTATAATTTGGGACGGCGAGAGTATATATATAATATGAAATTCATGTAAAAATTAATTGATATCTCATGCATAGATAAAAGATACAAAATATTAATTTATCTAAATATTTACTAACTAGATACTCAATGGTCGCTTTCTATAATACAAAAAGTGATTTTTACGGTTCTCGAGTAGGTACCATTAGATACCATAATTTTAGTGTTAATTTTGATACCTGTTAACGTCTTAGATACTTAAAAGTACCAAAATTAACACTAAAAATGATGGTATCTCCTCAGGAATTGAACCTTTCACCGGCCTAACCACCTAATAAACCATCAGCTTAATGTCGGAATCTCATATATATGCTGACTCACATCTTTTATCCATCAGTAAAGCCGCGTTACTAATGACCGTTTTTGTGGTAGTTCATCCATCCATCCATCCATCTATCTTCTTCAATTCCTAGCTAGAGAGAGAGAGATGAGAGAGCTAGATCAATTTGTTACTTGGGAAGTACTGAAGCTAACCACCAGCTAGATAGCATATCGTCGTCCTCCCGGGCCTTCGGTGACAGCGAGTAGTGAAAGCTGCACTGCCACTTGCCGCCCATATTGCTTGCATGCCCCATTATATTATTGCAACCACCAATCGCCACCACGACGTGTACACAAACACACCTACGTACAAGCTGAGAGCTTAATTTCGTCGTCGTCGTCGTCGACGACGACTAGCTCTAGCTACGTACGTACGTACACCTGCTGCAAGTGCGCGCTGCCAGTAGTACGTAGTATGTACTATGTAATAGGGTATGTCAGTTCAGCAGTGGCGGGGTACGTACTGGGGAGGAGGAGGAGGAGGAGGTGTAGTTGCCGGCGGTGGCGGTGGCGGTGGCGGTGGCGGCGGCGGAGGAGGTGGTAGTGGTAGTAGGGTCGTCGATGCGGTACTCGTGCATGATCCAGTCGGACTTCTGGCCGTGGGGGGCGCGACCCTTGTAGAAGACGAGCGTCTTGCGCATGCCGATGCGGTTGAAGCTGGAGTAGATGGTCTTGTCACGGCCGGTGGCCTTCCAGAACCCCGCCGCCGTCGCCCTGTTCGTCCTCGTCCCCGTCGGGTACTTCTTGTCCTTGTGGCTGAAGAAGTACCAGTCGTTCTGCGGCCCCGACCCAATCCGACACCTCTCTGCACACACACACACCCGCACGCATGCATCTAGATTAGCCAGGAGGAGGAGCTATAGCTAGGAAAAAATTAAAATGAGGAACTGATCATCGAACTGGAGATCTATCCCAGCAAGGTAAGTGGTGTACTACCTTGGATGTCCCATGGCTCGAGCTTGTTGAGATCCACGTCGCGGATGACATCGAGGTCGATACGCTCCGCGGCCACCTTCTTCTTCAGGTAGTAGGTCACCAGCTCCTCCTCCGTCGGGTGGAACCGGAACCCCGGCGGCACCGCCGACTGCCCGTTCACCGAGATGCTCATCCTCTCTCCCACCCACGCACTCCCTCCTAATACCACTGTCCCCTTAGCTACCAGATCGGTGCAATGCTCGAGCAGCAGCAGCTGCCAGCTTACTGCTAATGATCTGTCGTTTGTATCAACTCGATCAAGAACTGAGTACAAGGAAGCAGCTGCAGCTGCAGATCGAGCTAGCTAGCTAGGTGGCGATGGGGGTACAAGGAAACCGGCAACAATGGAGGTGGTTATATATAGCTAGCTAGTGACAGTGGAGGCTAGTAGGCTACTAGCTAGCTAGTGGGATTAGTTTCGCGAGGTTAGGGAAGCGGCACCAACCTTGAGAGCGAGAGAGAAAGACGAGGGCGGTAGAAATGGAGGAGAGAGGTGACGAGGACGACGATGGCGAGTAGCTAGGCCGGGCCGGGGCGGAGAAAGGCGAGCTGCCAACGTCGGCGGCCATGACACACGACCTTAAAAATCTCCAGGAAAAGCACATCCCAAACTACTTTGCATCACGCGCGCGCGGGTGAAATCAACCCTGTCGCATAACCACCGCAGCCGCAGCAACCACAACAATAACAGATGGGTAATATATTATAGTATATATTATCTATATGGTACCACACGTGATTACTCATGGCCAGCTACGCGGCGGTGCAAACGAGATCCTCTGCAGTTGTCGGTCTCAGGCGTCATCCGATTTTGATCGGACGGGCGCGCATGGGGGTTTCGCATAGGTGGGATCCACTTCGCAGGAGCCTTCGGAGAGAGTGAAGGGGATTCCGCATCGTCCGATCAAGATTGGACGGCTACGGAGCCCGACTGCCCTCTGCAGTCAGCCCTCCAACTGCAGAGGAGCCGCTCCCGCGGCGGTGCCGCGGCCCGGCAGTGACCTCCTTTCTATTCAGCCACCCCTCCCCCTCCACGCCGGAGCCTCCGCCCGCCGCCGCGACCTGCGGCTCGACCACTCCGCTCATCTGTCGTTCGTCTTCCTGTGCTCCCAGGCCTCGGCGGAGCCAAAGCCTCCGCTCCCGCACTCCGGTGATCGGCTCTCGTAGAGGCACACGTGGCACGCCAGCACCGCCCCATCCGAAGCTACCTCGGGAAATGGGATCGAGCCGGATCTCAGCTCCACCTGTTGATCGAGCTGGACCGCGTCTCGTCGTTGGATCTATTCACGGGACATGTGTCAACCATCTAGAGATGGTATGAACAGGTTAGGGAATGGATACCATATCCACAGAAATTTTTTCCATGTCTCTTATGGAGATAATACTTCTAATTACTTTTAGGGTTTGATTTAGTAACAAACAATTATATATGCAAGCAAGTGAAGATAGAAGGAAATGTGGAAATGTAATTAATATCTTATTAAAATCTAAGAGACTAAGACCTTAGATAAAAACAATGAACGGTCTATAATCATTTTATTGTACCTTGAAATTATCCGTGCATTATAAGTTCGGTTTGATTTTTTATAAGTTAAATTTTATCTAACTTTAACTAATTTTGTGGACAATTTTATTATTCTTGAGAAGGTATTGTAAGGTACAAGTACCAACAGATATCAAATTAAATATAATCGTTGATTTAGTAGAGACTAGATTGGAAAAACGAACATCATCGCCCTTGCAAATCATTGTGCTTACTCGTGTGAAAATACAAAAATATCCTTTCGGCTCAAGAGGTATCATTTTCTGCCCATACAAATACCGGTATGTACTGCAACAACAATGGTACAGATTTGGTATCTCTTCCCCTCGATCGATGATGGTAAAATTCCTCTAATTTTATAGATAAATATACTAACAACTACAGAATCAGATTAGTTTAGTGAAATCAAATCAATTATGAAATATATTTTAATACGTCATTTATTTAATGTTAAAAATATTAAGGTATATATATATTTTTAAAACTTAATTCAAATCAAAAAGCGTCACCAACTTTTTGCAATATTAAAGAAAGGGAGTAGCTTTTTTGACTAGCTTGTTCTTGAAAACGATAAAGCAACATGTATATGTGTTTGTATATTTATATAGGAGCGCTATTCTGCACCACGTGTGTATAATAGTTATTCTACATCGACCACTTTCAATAGTAGATTTTTTCAGTAGAATAGTAATTGAGTACTACTTTTTTCTCAGTAGTACATTTTTAGTAGAATAGCTAGAATAGTATATATATATAAATGCTATCCTACACCACGGATGTAGAATAGCTATTCTACCGATAAATCTACTATTGAGAAAAAAATAGTACTCAATTGCTATTCTACTGAGAAAATCTATTATTGAAAGTAGTCGGTATAGAATAGCTAATCTACACATGTGGTATAGAATAGCGCCCCCGTATATATATATATATATATATATATATATATATATATATATATATATATATATATATATAAATGATATCCTACACCACGGGTGTAGAATAGCTATTCTACTGAGCAATCTACTACTGAGAAAAAATAGTACTCAATTGCTATTCTACTGAGAAAATTTACTACTGAAAGTAGTCGGTGTAGAATAGTTATTCTACACCCGTGGTGTAGAATAGCGCTCCTGTATATTTATATATATATATGACACGTGATATATGAAAAGGCAATTTCAATTCCAAACAGTTAATTATCCAACGCTACCGACCTGTTAGACTCTGTTTCTTGGGCTCTGTTACACGCGTAGGATGATTGCAGCTGAGCTTCACCTCTAAGGCTCTAGCTTTTTATTGCTATAAAATGATATGAGATTGTATAAAAATATTTGAAATTTTTAAATAATTAGTTTAAGATAGTTGGATTAATCTTAGGCATGATATATTTTTGGGCTCCACTCCTATTTTTGTTATAATATATGAGCAGTTTGTCATCACTGAGGAGATATCGTAAGATACTAAATTAAATATCACCGTTGATTTATCAGGCACACGATTGGAATTGCCATGAGTCAGAGAAGGTACTATAAGATCCCGCCGCCCCATCGGACCCACTATCGCGCCACCACCTAGGCAACCTCTAGTATTTTTTGATGTGAATTTACGAGAATGTTCTTTCATCTTGCACAGAAGTGGAGTCACCATTTTTTGAGCAGACAGGTACTAGTAAGTACCACATGATTTGAACCGTTGCATGAGGGTGATCAACAGCTTAGATTTGATACCTATTTACCTTTAAGCTCTTATTACCTTAAGGATGGTAAAATTCCTCGTAATATATTTGTCAAATCGACGTAAGGCTCCACCTCTAGCTTTTTTGTCCCGTGGAGCTGGAGTCAAGCCAAATAATTTTCTTGAGGAGTGAATCAACGAGAAATCACTCTAGAAAAATAAACTGACGTGGTGGAGCAGGGTCTAGCTAGCTTCAGATGCTCTACTCTAATTTCAGCATGGATTTCGGGATCCAGAGCTCTACCAAACCAGGCTTTTAGTATCTAATTTAAAAATAACCATAATGTCTTTTGATTATGTGTACCCATGTTCTTTACCTTTTCTTCCCTTCTCCTGCAGACCGGACTAAACAAAGCTATCTCCATGGTCAATTGCGACGTGCCATCGCGTCGGCGTCGGCGGCGGCAGAGCCAGAGGACGTCGCATGCATGCCGGCCGACGCCCCGGCCGCCGCCGGCGCGCAGGACGGACGGACGCCGGCCGTTCGGAGGTACGTCAATTCGGGAGATCGATCGGCCGCCTACTGCATCTCATCAGCTACTCGGATCGCAGGTCAAACCGTAGTGGAGTAAAGTTGCATGCAGGGGAGGGGGTGCAGCTGCACCTGCACACTACCGGAATTCACACTCTTTTGCACACGGCGACAGCCTGAATACACCCTTGGATCCAAGCGAAGGATTCGCCGAGTGTTAATATTCAACGAGCCCTTTATCGACGGACAAGGGTTTATTGAGTGTTTTCTTTACGCACTCGGTGTATGGATGTATTTGCTGAGTGTCTGAGAGAATGCAGTTGATAAATCATTTGGTACTCTGCAAACAACTTGTTTTCGGTAGCGAGATACCTAAAATAAACTACCTTTCTAATAACTATAGCAGTGGTATATAAAGAATTTTTTAAATAGTATTTAAAAAAACAAATTTGAAAAACCGTTACAAAAATACAAAAATAGGCACCTATCGATCGACCATCGGTCAAACCAGGCTAGCGTGGCCCTGGTTCGACCGATGGTTGGCCGAACCAGGGTCACGTTAGTCTGGTTTGGCCGATGGTCTTGGCCGAACCAGTGCCACATCAACTTGGTTCGATCAATCATCGGCCGAACTAGACACCTGCGCCCCACCTCCGCACTGCATGCCCACCTCGTGCACGCACGTCGCGCCATGCTCTTGCCCCACGCCCCCGCTGCCGCCCTGCACACCTGCTCACGCGCGTACGCCCGAGCCCAAGCCCGAGCAGGGCACGGCGTGCGCACGCGGGCTAGCGCGGCAGGCGTGGGGTGCAGTGAGCACGCAGAGCGGGGCGTAGGAGCCTAGTTCGACCGATGATCGGGCGAACCAAGCTGACGTGGCCCTGGTTCAGCCAACCATCGACCGAACCAAGACTGACATGGCCTGGGTCCACGACAGATACCTATTTTTTGCAATTTTTGAATCGGGTATACAGAGTTGAAATTTTTTCAAAAAAAAATATTATTTAAAAAATCGGTATATAAATATTTTAAAATATGAATCTATTGGTACCAGATATATACATGATAATAATTATATATACATACTATTAGTTTTATTGTTAGTAAAAAATTATAAATGTTGGATTTTCTAGTTTTACAGACAATGAAACTACAACAATCATATCTTTGGGTGAGAACATCAACCAAATAAGTACCCCTAAAATAAGTCACGGTGGTGGTTGTTTGCACATCACAAGTTTCCGATGAACACGTCGTTTCCAACATCTGGAAAACATGTGTTACATGTATGGTTGGATTTCTTACGTGACCTTCCGAGTCGTCGAATTAGGGTTTGTTTGTTTCAGTTTAGAATTATAACAATGTTATAGAAAAATAGGTTGGATCTGATTATTAAATTGTTGTATTTTACATTCCAAATTATAATAAGCTGATATGTTTGTTTCGGCTTATGAAAATAAGTTAGATTGTTATAATTCTAGGTTGAAACAAACATATCTTTAAGCTATTTAGGATATGTTTGGCTTTGGATTATAACAATGCAGCTTATAGAAAAAGTTGGATTCTACTAGCTTATTGGATTGTTATAATCTATACTATAAATTACAATAAATTGATAGAATAAATCTATATCATTGGTAACAAGTTTAGCTGAAAATCTATATCTCTACCAAACACACTATATATATATAACTTTGAGAGGAGTTAAAGTTACAACTCACTCACACTTGTAACTTGTGTGTAGGGATGGGCGTGACTTGAAAAGGTCCAACACTGCACTAAAGGCATCAACAATGTATATGACAAAAGTAGTCCATATAGATGAATTCCACAATATTGGTCTATAGTTATGTTTTATCCCACAATGTTTATAGCAATAGTAGATATCAAAAGTAAGAGAGAAACTAGAAAAAGAAAAAAAGAAGAGAAGTGATAAATATTACTTTATTTCTTATGGACAGCCCATAATCTTATGTGTAACTTTTACTAAATACCACTATAACGACTACTTTTACAATAGTTCATCTCACTTATAGAAATATTTTAATGCTTATGGATTACTTTTTTTCACATAACGTGGATGCTCTACTACCGCCAGCTGCTGCTGCCGCTACCAAGTGTCTCTAGCTAGCTCAGCTAGTTGATGATTACTGGTACGAGAACACTAAGCGCCGACATAATCGAGCGGTTAATTCAATTGCACTTTGCTCATTTCACGTCAGTGTGGTTTGGACGTGTCATCGACAGTACATGTGATGGCTGATTAATTTAATCACCTCTTGTTGTTAGCATGGGCCGGTCTGTCGATCGATATATGGCATAATATATAGTAAATTAATCGTTTTTTTCGGCGGAAAAAGGCGACGATTCGATCGATCGATCGGCCGGTGGATTCTGCTGCTCGATCGATCTGCTCGTCGAGAGACAACGAGGCAATGACCTGCAGGCCGTGACTGAGGGGGTCGATCTAGGTCCCCACTTTCTGAGAGACCCACCCGGCCACCACATACAGGAGCGCACACGGGTACCATAGGTTGTGAGCCGTGGCCATAAGGTAGCTAGGTAGACCATCACATGTCATGGTAATCAGGGGATGAGGAGAACCAGGTCACGCCACACGCATCGCCACGTGAATACGAACGACACTAATAATTATGACCCCTATTTATAATACCGCCCTGAACCTCACGAAACTCAAGAACGGCCTGATGACCTGTTTTCGCCGTGTTTTTTTTACATCCATCGGCTAGCTGTAGTCGGCACGCACGTAGTAGACGTACTACGTACGCACGCGCGTTTGTGCATAATTCGGTGGTGATTCGGACTGATTCAGAGTTCTTAGCTGTATATATAATTAATCTCGACCGTTGAATTCATTTCAACATTAGTTAGAAAAAAATCAAATAATGTATTACCTCGTAGTGGTATGTTACCTCATGGTAGGATATAAGAGTTCAACATCTTTTAATCTTGGCCGTTAGATCTATGAAAATGAATAGTGCTTATTAATTTGAAAAATAAAAACGATTTATGATATAATTCAGACTAATAATCATCTAAAACGGGGCATCTAACGTACTTCCTAAAGTATGCTACCCTACAGAAACAAGGTCATGTTTGGCAATCTAGGGACTAAACTTTACTCCCATCAAATCGGGGATGTTAGGATGCTAATTAAAAAAATAAATCTAAACTAATTATGAAACTAATTGTAGAGCCTCTAGGTTAATTCACCATACGAATTTATTAAACCTAATTAGGTCACGATTTGACAAAGTGGTCCTACAGTAAACATGCACTAATGATGGATTAATTAGGCTTAATAAATCTGTCTCATGAATTAACTTAAATGTTCCGCCATTAATTTTATAATTAGCTCATGTTTAGTACTTTCAATTAGCATCCTATATGACAAGGGCTAAACTTTAGACTAGTGCATCCACACACCCCCTAAGTCAACTATATATGAAACAGAACAATAATATACAACAAAAATAAAATAGGTTATACTAATTAAATTACACTATAAGTCTAAACTAAGTAAGTTGTATTAACTAAACTACTTATGTTTTGCATACTAAACTACCTAGGTTGTACTAACTAAACTAATTAAGATGCACTAACTAAACTAATTAAGATGCACTAACTAAACTAATTAAGATTAACTAAGCTTTACTAACTAAACTAAGCCAAATAAATTCTACTAGTACGCGTTGTAACGCGTACACTACAAGTCGGCAATGGCGACGTACGCACCTGGATGCGTCCGGAGTTTCTTTTGCTCTCCTTTCATTTTCCCTCTTGCTTCCTGGGACAAAACTATATGCAATAAACATATTAGGTTTATATATATATATACTATCATGTATAAAATAGCTATTCTACCGAAAAATCTACTACTGAGAAAAAAGTAATACTCAATTATTATTATACTGAGAAAATCTACTACTAAAAGTACTAAAAGTAGTCAGTATAGAATAACTATTCTACACAGCGTAGAATAGCGCTCCCATATACATATATGCTATCATACACTACGGGTGTAAAATCTACTACTGAAGAAAAAGTAGTACTCAATTATTATTCTCCTGAAAAAATCCACTACCAAATGTAGTTGGGATAGAATAGCGCTCTCGTATGTATGTGTGTGTATATATATGGAACAGATTAGGGTTTGATGTTGACTTGACACGAGCTAACACTAGTGGAATTAGTGCTTTGCTTCGTTTTCAATTAATATAACTGCATGCATGGACAGCCGCCTCTTTCTTCCTATAGGCTCACTCTAACCACTGGAGCTCCCATAACATGGCCGATAACCACCAGAAACCTATCAAAATTCAAAGTATATATAGATTTTGATTTGAAAAGGGGGAACCAAATAGAAAATGTAAAAAAATAACATGGTAAAATATAGAAATGTAGAGAAAATTTAAGATGCAATGATGAACAATAATTTAGTATCACATTTGTTATCTTTTAGTTGAATTAAATGGTAAAGCATCACAGATTTAATAATGTCAATAGGGTGAGAGACAAGAGAAGATAAAAAGAGACATAAAAGGACAGAATATTCCAAAAGATTTGGCTTTGAACAAGAGTATAGGAAGAAAATTTATTTATATGTCTCGATCTTGATTAATAATTTCTATTGAGTTTTAACTCTAGCCTATATTAACTTGCTTAATATTTTTACCAGTTTTGTTGTGCTCCAAAACAGTTCTGGATTTGAATATTTTTGGGAAAAAACATCATAAATCACCTAGTAATACTAATACTAGAATTTTTTCCTTTTTAAGAAAATTGGAATTGAAATTTGAATTTAAAACCAAACTAGCTAGTTTACCGAAACCGTTCATGTTCGGTTACCACGTCGATGACAATATAAATATCACGGACATATGCATGCCGATTCATATGTTTGGTTCAGCTTCTAGCTTTCTGGCCAAGAAGCTGCTCGGAAAAATTGAACCAAACATAGCCTTAGACACAGACCAATTAGCATGAAACAGATTTTATGAAGTCAATGCTTACCAGAATTTCTTCCTGAGTTACTTGGGAGTAAACAACGAACACAGCTCTGCAGCTAGCAATGTATGGATTGTCATAATCGATCGATCCATTCAGCTGATCATCCGTGGGGTACTCCATTAAACAGTGGTTCAATGTGATGATTACCATATACTTACTAATTTGTTTCGTTTGTACTTGGCATCATTTTTCATAATACCACCAGACAGAATGACAGATCACATGAGAAAAAAACAGGGGTGACAAATCAAACCCGTGCAAGGTTAATTAACTAACTAGTTAATTGCGTGGTTCAGCTTAACCTGTGCTAATTGGGTTCGTGAGTTGTGACAAATATTTGCCATCAGGATGGCATCATGCCCTGGCGTGCATGCATGGGGTGGCCTACGAAAATCATGCGCGCTAACGGCCTAACTCGTGCATGGCAAAGTGCACGAAAAGGCTCGGATTCTCGACGTGTAATCCCCCCAAATGTCAGCAGCTTCATCATCATGGCAGCCAGCACCCGGCGCCCAGCTGCTCCACCACTGATCGCCATTGCTAGCTGCATGCATGCATGCCTGACCTTGCAGGCTTGCAGTTGCCCTCCAGATCGGGCGCTTAGTATGTATTACGTTGTAGTAACACCCCACACACTAGTAGTCAAGGACTGGTACTAGCTAGCTAGAATGCTAGATAGTGGACAAGTGAGACCATTAGTACAGATATATTCCTATGAGGCTATGATGATTGATCCATGCTTAGTGAGTTGATTCCCTTTCAATGGTAACACAATTGTCTGAGAGTGCCAAAGTGAAAGGCATATGTGATCAGAATCTACTTCCTCCCATGCATGCCCTACTCATCCTAGCACCTAACACTTTTTCTACCATTTTCATTTCCTTTCCTTTTTGCAAGTGTTAGCACCTAACGCTGGGCCTGATTGAAAGTGATAATGGATGAGATGACTCTTTGACCAAACAGTTTGAGGGTTCAAACCGACGAATTTAACACTACAAATTTCATAGACAGTTTCAAAACAAAATTTAGGAGTCTGAAATGCAAATTTGAGAGATTTAATCTGAGATTTAAACTGTTGTGAGGTTTGCAGTTGTTACCTTCCGTTATGGAAAGAAGCATTTGAGCTTTGCCTGAATAGAAAAGAGGCAACAATCAATAGGCTGAACCGGTCATTCCTTGCTTCTGCCTGGCTATTCCCAACTTGTTTCCAGCCTCATCTCACCAAACGGCCATCCTACCAAACACGAGCAGGAGATAATGTGCCATGGCAACGGTGTCTATCTGCCATTCATCAGTGGTCGCTCCAAATGTGGGGCAACGACACATACCTGAAGGCTGGAGCTTTCATTTGAGGTGTAATCTGGAACGGTCCAGGTCCAGCAGGCGCAGCAAGCCAAAGAGCCTCTTGCAAGGTAAACTGAAAGAATAGAATCATTATGAGAAACATAATTATTTGGTGATGTATTATGAAGATTAGCTTACATCTGACATGGTGTGCAGAACCCTGATCTCAAGTTCTTTCGTTAATTTACCTATCGAAAGCCGCAGGAAGAATTCAACTCCACAAGCATCTGGCTTCAGCAAGATGAAAAGTTAGAGCTGATAGGAATATTAACCTACCAAAAACCTGGCTGTCACCTTGATAACAAAAAAGCATGCTATCTGATTGGTAAAGTAACTCGCATACTTGCATGATTGCATCCTAATCTACAGGTGCTGCAGCTGATAGTAGGCTCCTCTAATCACACTGATAAAGCCATGGCCAGTCAGAAAACATGGGGATTCAGATTTCAGATTCTAGAGAACCATAGATCACTTTTAATTCCCTTCCTTCCACCACATGAAAGAAAGTAACAACAGGCATATATGCGTCACTTTTATTCCCATGAATCAGACAGATTGCACTGCAATGACTCTTCCTCTGCTGCATGGCACGTGTAGTGAGCATTAGAGTCAGGGCAAGCAAGTGGCAGCTTCCATCAGCAGAGCCTACGAGCAGGTCCATAAGACTGTCCAACTTGCAGCTCTAGGCTGAGACCAACTCCATCATCCAGTGCCAGTGCAGATGCACAGGATGGGGAAACAGGCATGTCTGGCCAACAAGTGCAAAGCAAGGCAGCACCATCAGGGAATTAGATTGTGACTCACCACCAAAGTCATAAATGGGGAAGATGCATGCAATCTTGCCCTAGCTAAGCAGGAGCATGACAAAAAAGGTAAAAGAGAACCCATACCAGTATTAACATTTTTCTTTGTAACATATATGACCAAGCCGATAGGCAACAGCTAGTGACTATAAACCAGAGTGCTCCCAGCACCACACAGGGATAACAACCTTGGTCTGTTTTAGCATCATGATTCTTCAAGATAAGGAGGCATGCAATTTAGACATGGTTATTGGCACTAATGGAAGGGAGTGCCTCACATGAAGATTTGATGTTAGCATGACAAAAGGGAATCATTTACTACAGAAACTACAGCCGAGGCGTTAGCATGCATAGCCTCAGCTGTAGTTTCTCTTCAAAATTCAGCAAGGCAACCAAGAAGAAAGATACACTCATTTACCCCAGATTAGGGTGGAAATCCATAGTCATTTCAACATCATAATAATAATACTAGTCATACCCCACGTTTCACCATAAAGTAACTGAGGATCACTTGACAACTTAAGCTCACCATGAAGTAATCACACAAAACTTGTACATGAGTTCACAGTACATGTGAAGTTGCTTGCCCATGAGATCAAGTCAACACCTTCTCAAACCATAATTGTGGTTTCCATGCAAACTCAGGGTGTTGATCTAATTAGAAGCTGTATATTTTACCTTCCAAGTTGCACAAAAAATACCATAAAAAACTTGTAGTAGATCCAAAGCAATATAACTAGCTTATAGATCTGCATCATACATATATTATCCTAACAGTCAAAACTGTACATCTATTTTATTTGAGTCATATCATGCAACTAATTTAGTGGCTACAAAAGGAGACTTCTGGCAGTCAGGTTCAGCCTCAACAGATGCAGAAGAGTGAACTACAAGTCTGCATTTAAATGGTTGTTTCATGTAATGGGAGCACTGATCTGGATAATATCTCTACCAGGATTTAGATCAAGTTAATTGACACAATCTGATATTAAGATGGCAAGCTTGGGCTAGGACAATGGCAGTATCCAACCATAAAGCTCAAGCCTCGACTTAACAAATCCATCCTCCACCCATGGAATCAACTTCCCTAATAGAACTGTCACTAATAGGAGATGCCAATGCTCATAACTTAAATAGTGACATCAAGTCTGACCAACAGAAATAAGATATAAAATGGAATTTAAGAAATCCCAAGATAAAGCAATTTTACCACAATTGTCGAGTTATACATCTGTTCTAGTTCAATTTTGTAACACGTCCATCAAAGATGTTGATGTTCAGACATAAATAAAACTTCACTCTTTGTTCTAGTGATGCAATAAATACTTTAAGTCTTGAACCAAAACTTGAAATACTGAATTGAGTTTATACTGGTACCACAAGACCTATCGACAACTGGATGACTGTGCAGGCATGCTTAGGCCCCCTAGGGAGATACAATTACGCAATTAAACTGGTACTATCATTGTTATCAAGTCGTGTGACTAGTCATGCTTAGTCGTCGCTTAGTCAGCAAGTCGGTAAGGCACATCGCTTATAGGGCTACGACTCACTCAAGTTGGTAAGTCACCCGACTAGGCGCTTAGTCTATGACTTGGAGCAACTTTGCTCTGGTCAGCCGACTTGTAGCAGCTGGTCAGCCAACTATAACTAGGATGGAATATGATATAAGGAGTCTCTTGATATGTTTTGGGCTTCTTTTTGGTACTTTAGGACATGAGAACTTCCTGCCATATTCTTAAATTGTCGTTGTAGACTTATTATTTAAAAACTGATCCTTGATGGCTGCTAATTGCTATATGATATAGCCTATATTTGCTTGTTCTGAACTTGTGAATGTTGTCCTGCTTTTATTTTGTTATTGTGTTGTTTCTGCTATTTCACATTGCATTTTTTCTGAATGCTTGTTATGTTATTCTATGATTCTTCTTACTTATTATCTCGTTTTTCAATAAATCAGGGTATTTCTCAGTTTCAAAAAAGGATCAGTCAAGGAAGAGAAACATTGTTCAATACAACAGTTGAGCCATCAACTAATCACCATGCTAACTATCTTATTGACTTATTGTCTTGCTAGCTGGTCTATATACTTAATATGGTATATAGGTAATAGTGTAATACAATATAATAGTGACAGGGATTACGAAGATGAGCTCCTCCTCTCGGTGAGTGTGCCCCTTCCCTCCATCTGCATCATGCTTGCTTGTTGTCGCTGTGGCAAAGCCCCTCTGCTACTCTGCTATCTTCTACTCTGTTGTGTTGGTGCCCCTTCCCGTTGTCTGCTCTAGTAGCCTCTAGGTAGTGTTGTTGTGATAGTGCCCTTGACCCTGAAGGCCTGAAGCCCTGAACTTTCTTGTGTAGATGTGGAATGGCGGCATGCAGTGGTGGAAGTGATCATGCCTGACCCTAAAGAATCTGTTCATACTGCTGATGGATCTGCACCAGCTGGAGATGGATATGGAGGCTTCCATTTGAATGATGCTTTGCTTATTTAGATAATTACATGGTTAGATGGTTGCTTGTGCTTGACTATTAAATGATTTGAATCTGAATGTTTGTGTTGAACACTTGAAGTTATTTAGATGGCTAGCAGATTGCTTATCAGCTTATGTACTGAACTTGTTTTGTTATGTATATGCTGGCTGCTATGGTTTGTTATTTATGTGCTTATGTAAGATGCTCTAGCTCTAGTGATATAATGCTGCAGTGCAGCTGCTTTACTGTTAAGTTAGGACTGACTTTAATTCTTTGTTATTTCAGCAGCAAGTCAGCAAGTCAGAAAAAATGGAGTTTGGGACAGGGATATGGAGTTCTGGACACTGCAGAAATCAAATCTCACAAGTCACCAACTAGCCATTAATGTAGTTTTCATGAGCCAGATTCATGATGGGATAAACAACGCCGGGAGGATAGTGGAGCGGCATCAACTGCTAGGGATAAGAGGACCATAGACTGGGATGATAAACATTGGGGAGAGATTAGATTAATGCTTCATTGCTTAATGAAGTAGAGATATAATCCATCCTTATATAGATGGCAATGGTATGACTTGACTAACTAGAATCTAATCTCTAAAATCTAGAAAATAGATTACAACTCAATCTAATCTTATCTCTAAAATAAGAAACCTAATCATATCTCTAAACTAACAAATCCTAAACTGCTTCTACAATACCACATGAGTACTATTCACATGGGTACTGTTCATGCCTGTATTGGGCTAGGTTGTGGGCCTTGGCCTCCAAGCCCAATAGCCCATACCCATGACATGTGTTGATTTAAGTATTTAACATAGACTAGCTAATAGTCAATAATCATAGCATCCGATGATAATGAAACAAATATGGATACAGATCAATAGCAAACATGGTAGTTCCAACTTAATTCAAGTTCAAGATGACACTGTGCTTTTAGTTTTGACTAGCAAAAGCTCCAATGACCAAATCTCTCAGCCATTCTAAATTTTAATTTAAATTTTAACGATTATTTTTGTATGTTGTCCACAAACCATAGTTCTAGTTGGAAAAGTCAAAGTACACATGCTGCAAAAAATGGGCAAGATTAGAGAACACTTAAATTTTGTGAATCTAGATGATAAATTTGACAATGACCAAGGTTAAATTTATATACAAAACATCCATTGTAATATTAAAGCATAAACAGGGATGGGGAGAATGCAATCAATGCATGCATGAAACAGGTGGTTGTTATGGGCTTGCTAGGGTAAGGGTCCGAAAAACAGGGGATAGGGCCCTTGCCCTCTAATAGCTTCAACAAGGCTTCTCCCTGTCAAGCTAAGAAATGCTTTGGAGCTTAGCAGTTAGCACTAACCTTAGAGATTCATTGATTTCTTGATAATAGAGAATATGAGATCCCTTTATATAGGGAGGACTAACTTGGCATAAAAGGGAGTAATCCCTACTATTATGGAAATCAATCTAATCTTTATCTCTAGTTCCTAACTAAAACCAATACCTTCGTAAGTCATAACTAATAGATGTAATACAAAAATAACTATATCTATATCCTAATAATGTAGCATATTTAGGCAACACATATTATTGTTGTGGAAAATAAACCCTTTTCTAATAACGCTGCTACAGCACCCAACCACCCACACTATAGTACTGTGCTACAGTAACATGTCCATAGCAGTAGTGAGGTAAATGTCTGGTGAATTACACAAGTAAACATTGACAAACTTATCATGATGTTCTATGCACCATAACCTTTAGTTCCTCTTCTTGAATTAGGACAAATTGTACACAAGAACACAAGTCTGTTATGGAATGACATTTGTTTCTGCGCTATGAAATGAAATGATGCTACAAATAACAGTACAGATCGATGCAGAGGCACAATTAATCCAGAAATAACTTCTTGTTACAATTAGCACTAAATGACAACAAACTGAATCATAGTCAACTTCTTTTACATGAAAAGTAAACATCTAGATACAATGTTTGTTACAAAGGTATAATCAGAACATCACATCTCAATGTTTTTAGATTAAACCAAGCCAAATTCAGTTACAAGGAAAATGTACCTAACTTCAAATGAAAATAAAGGGATGTTGACTAGATACCAGTCTATACCATTTGTCCATTGGAGGCACATACAACATCTGTATCATCAGTGCCAAGGAAGGAATTGGCAATTGTAAACCCTCATAGCTCAAATTCATCATCCAACTTGAGTGCCTCAGCAGCAGCCTCCTCCTCCTCATCGTCAATTGCAAAGTATGGATTATGCACCTCAGGGCGGAACTTGTATCCAGTGAACACATAGAATGCAAGGGTGGCCAGCTCCTTGGCCACATCGCTGGTCCATTGATACCGATACGAGGTGATGGTCATCAGCGCATAAACCACAACACGTGTGAAGTAAATGTAGCAAATGACGACTACATAGTACTGGCGGAAAAGGGTCAGCTTCATGAGATTCACCGCAGCCTTCCCATCAGAGCGAGCAGCCTCCCGGAGGTTCTTGATGGACCACACAATTGGGAATAGCACAGCACAGCAACAGACCACATCGACCAGCAACAACACCTGCTTCCAAGTGACCCAGTCCTGGGCATACGGCCCGGACTCATCGATCACCACCTGTGCAATGTTGGCCACAACTTGTAGAGGGATGACCACCATAAGGACCTTCTTCTCTCGGTCGGCCAGGTAAGGCTTGAGGAACGACCAGCCGGTGCCAATGAGCACTATGAGCGTGAAGAGCGAGATCCCCTTGAGGAAGCTGAAGATGTAGAAGAGCACGTCCCAGCCGTGCGCTGTGCCAGTGCGCTCGATGTAGGACTTGTCCTCGGCCTCCGCCAGGATATTGACCGCCTTGAGCAAGAGCACGGCGAGCATGAAGTAGTGGATCCGGAACACGGCGGCGCGTTTGCGCAGGAGGATGGCGATCCAGCCAGCGGCGAGCGCGGCGTACGCGAGGCCGAAGAGGAAGAAGATGGATGGGAGCGCGGTGGCCCCCGCGGAGAGGTAGGACCGCTCGCCCGTGAGCGAGTCGACGTTGTACATGGCGGAACGAACGTCCATGGAGACCTTGAGCCCGCCGCCGAGGCAGTTAGCAAACACGAGCGTGTACTGGCCCGGGTCGGAGACGCGGAAGGCGGTGGAGAAGGAGGAGGAGCGTGCAACCTCGACGCCGGCGGGGTTGGAGGGCGGCTCGAGGCGGTCGAAGGAGAAGGCAAGCTTGACGAGGTCGGCCTGGAGCGCACACGTGACGTCATGGTCCTGGAGCTGGCGGAGGACATGTACCCAGGCATCTAGGGTGGAGAGGAAGAACCCAAGTTGGGAGAGGTCGAGCTCGGAGGAGCCCGGCAGATCGAAGGCGATGCCGGAGACGTTGAGCTCGAGGACCCCCGAGTGGGAGAAGCCGAACCCATCGAGCGCGACGATGCTCCGCGGGTCGGCCCGGATCACCGTCTCCCGGATCTCCGCCGCCGCCGGGAAGGCCAGCAGCGCGAGCACGCACAGGACCGCCGCGGCGAGCGGCGAAGAGGCCATCGATCGGCTCGGTGCGATCTGGAGGCGGTGGCCGGTCGGATTCGGGATTTGGGAATTTGCGGAGTCGTCGGCTGCGTCGATGGAGTGATTTGTCGGCAAAGCGAGTTTGGGCCTTCGCGCCCGGCCCGACGACGACGACGACCCGCGTTAAAAAAAAATAGAATACTTGGATTCGTTACAATTTTACGAATTCAAATAAATTTCATTATAACTCATATATTTAGATTCGTAACATTACAATTTTAGAAAATATTTAGATTCGTATATTTAGTTTTGTAGTTCTCTAAAATTGTAATAGTATATTTCGGAATTCTCTAAAATTGTAAATTTATAATGGCATAGTTCTGAGTTCTCTGAAATTGTAATGACATGAATCTAAATATGTGAATTGTGATGGTATATTTCGGAACTCTCTAAAATTGTAATGACACATTTCATAATTTTCTAAATTTGTAATGGTATAGTTCGGAGTTTTTTGGAATTGTAATGACATGAATCTATATTTCTACAAAGCCAACTAAACCTTGTTACTTTGACATAAAAGACACAAATAATCATGTACAATTTTTTTAATGAAAAATCATCAAATCTAAATAAAAGCCACATCTACCTATATGGAAATTTGTTGCTAATGATAGTATTGCATATATTGTGCAAATCAGATAATTTGTAGTTATGGTTGGCTTCATAGTACTACTTGATTACTCATAAAATATTTTTAATAATATATTTATTTGATCATGTCTTATCTATATTGATACTATTTTTTTTGAAATGCTAACGAGAGAATCGTTGCAATACATTAAAAGAAGATAGAAGTCCAGAGCGAAACAGTCGTTTACACCTTGTTACAACCCGAATAAGAGAAAGATATATTTGTAATGTTGAAAACAAGATAAAAATGATACCACTTTGACAAGTCATGATTATAGTTTTAATAGAAGTGTTGTTTTTCTTCAACAAATTTAATTTTGTTTGAATGAATCATACCTAGAGAGGCTACTAGAGGATTATCTTAGTAGGTTGAATATACTTGTTGTTGATGTTATAAAACCATCATAGCCAATATACCAAAACACTTAATTTATTTTAGATTTTCTACTTAATTACTTCGTGCATAAGCACCGATTAATTTCTATAATATATATATATACATACAAGTGCTATCATACACCACGGGTGTAGTATAGCTATTCAACCAAAAAATCTATTGCTGAGAAAAAATAGTATTCAATTGCTATTCTACTCAGAAAATCTACTACTGAAAGTAGTCGGTGTAGAATAATTATTCTACACACGTGGTTACTGAGTTTTTTTTCTAAGGGGGTGTGGTGGTTGACATTAGGCTGTCATTGTACCTGTTGCTACGGTGCTTTGAGATCAGTGGCAGCTATGCATTTTAAAACATCTCAGCCGTTGAAACTGCATGTTAGTTAGGTTGGGAGTGGCGCCTCAGTCCCCGTCTTGACGCCGACGGATTAGTTTGCAAGTCACCTTGATGCAGTCTTTGATTATCAGTTCTAGCTACCACTCTTAAGATTTAGCCGCGGTGTTTGGTTTTATGGATTAAAGTTTAGTCTGTATCACATCGAATGTTTAGACATCAATTTAAATGATTAAACGTGAACTAATTATAAAAATAATTGCAGAATCGGAAGATTATCCGCGAGACGCATTTATTAAGTCTAATTAATTTATGATTAGCAAATATTTACTGTAGCATCACATTGTTAAATTATGGTGTAATTAGGCTCATTAGATTCGTCCCGTGAATAATCCACCGATTATGAATGAGTTTTATAAATAATCTATATTTGATACTCTAAAAGTAAGTAAGCAATAACTCTGAAAGTACAACAATGTTGAATTTTGATAAACATATGGAATTACTGATCCTTGATTTTTCATCTCTCCTGCATAGGCTCTCCATCTCTCAACTCTCTGTGATGTGTTCCTGCATCCGATACGCGTATCGGCGATGTATCGAATAATAAAGATTAAAAACAAATTAAAATAATTCCCGATACTTTTCAGATACTTCCGCGATACTCCAATACTTCGTCAGCCCATTAAAAGTCTGGCTCAATAACAAACCCTAACTCTCTCTCACCAACACATCTCTCTCCCCATCCGCACTCTCCTGGCCAACTCCTAGCGGCTAGCGCACTCCAGCTCCTCCTGTCACCGCTAGCTCACCGCCGATCATCGTTGTCGCCCGTCGCCGCTGCCCTGCCTCACCTCCAGGTTTCCATTTTAATGCCGGCCCGCCCCTCCCAGGCTCCTCTGGCCGCCGCCCGCCGCCGCCACCCCACCTCAGGTTTCCGTTTCAACGCCGGCCCGCCCCTCCCCTCCTAGCTCCTGAATCTTGACTCCACGGTCCAGGCGGCCCGCGCTCGTGTTGCCCATCACCGGTGCAGCTCCAAGGTCCAGATCCAGTCGCCTTCAAGAGCATAAGGATCGCTTTAACTTGTGTATTTTTTATATATGTATATACTCGCTCGCCGTATCGCCGTATTCATGTTTTTTTTAAAATTCCGTATCGCCGTATCCGTATCGCGTATCTGTGCAACACAGCCTGCAGGTCCCTGAAAAATTGTTGCTTCTCAAACTCTGGACTGAATTATGAGTACAAAGATCTGCATGTTGAGTGTTTATTATGATTTATGAATCCAATGGGAATTTTCCTATTGAATCATCTGAATCTGATCAGTGGCATTGTACACCAATGAGTTCAGACTTTGACAGTACAAACTGAACTCTGAAACTCTTCATCCACAGATATAACAGACAAAAAACTCAGGGAATACTCATACAATTTCATCTCTTCATGGCTGTTCATCTTATCTGGTTTAAATTTGATTCCTTCTTATCTGATTTGGTAGTACATCTGTATGTTGCATTGTGAAATGTGAATTCTAATTGCTTGTGTGCTCCACTGAAATGGAATCAGGAGGGGGTTCTACTGGGAGAGTGGTGGTTCTTGTGGACGAGCAGCTGCTGCACCCGGAGCTCCAGCTCCCGGATCCGTGGCGCCCACTCGCGTCTTATCTCTATCGGCCTCACCTCCCCGGCGCCCGCCGCCGTCGCCAGCTTGCCGGGTCGCTTCGTGTCGGGGAACTGCCGCCGTGGTTGTGGCCGCGCCCCCGCTTTCTTCTTTTTCTTGGCCTCCTTCGCCGCCGCCGCCCTCTGCAGCGCCCGCAGCACGTCGGAGCCCCGCAGCTGCCCCGCGGGCTCCGGCGTCGGCGAGGAGGGCCGTTGCCTTGTTGCAGCCTCCTCCTCCGCAGGCTCCGGCTCCGGCTCCTCGTCTCGCGCGTCGCCGAAGAAGCTGTCGTCGATGCGGTCGTCGGCGCCGTCCTCGTCGTCGCTCCATGAGCGGTCTCGGCGGGCACCGCGCCGGCGTGGCCTGGCTGAGACGGCGACGAGCGCCGGCGTGCGGCTGCTGGGGATTGCGGCGCGCGTCCGGCAGTGGACGGGGGGGAGGAAGAAACGTGTGGCGGCGAACATTACTGATATCTCAGACGGAAACCAGTTTCTCCCAGCCATCCGACGGAAATCGGACGGTGCGGAGTCTTTGTTACGAAGTCCCGCTTCGAGGTGGGTCGATCATTCCGAAGCTTTCCTTCATCACCGTCTGATCTAAATTGGATGGTTTTAGAAGGACGACTATCCTCTACAATCGAGTCCACCAACTATAGAGGATCCTCACCAACTACAGAGGATTCTGTTTGAGATTTAATGATTGGTGTGGATAAATTCGATCTCCTTATCTCACAGTCTACACGATGACGGAGCGGCGTGCTTAGAGATGGTAACGGGTACCCGAACCCCGAGTGCCCGATGGGTTTTACCCGATAAGAAGATGGGTGTGGAACAATATCTTCACCCGCGGGTGCCTTATTGGGCAAAAACCTCTACCCAATGGGTAGAGCGGGTGCGGGTGCGGCTGCATAGTACCCGTACCCACTTACCCGCGGGTAAAATATACTCAAAGGCCTATGTGCATTTCTCTACAAATTCAGCCCATTCGTGGCCCATATAGTAGTATCTCGAATACATATATATATACTCGAAGGCATCCCAAACCCTAGCCCTAATCCCATAATTAGTGTGGAACGAAGTAATATGCTCCAATGATCTATTAGACTATATTTGTTGGTGTTAATTGTTATTATTTGTAGATGCATATACCATTTTTCAGTGATATATTTATAATTCATGGCGGGTCTGAAATCGGGTGTGGGTTACCCGTCGGTTACAAATACCCGCGCGGGTGCGGGTGCGGGTGTGGGTAAGTTTTTGTACCCGCGAACGGGTGCGGGTTTTGTAGCGGGTGAATTTTTATTTGGCGGGTGCGGGTGTGGGCGGGTAATACCCAGCGGGTGCGTACCCGTTGCCATCTCTAGGCGTGCTCCATTGCTCGGTCGATGCCGTAGCGATGTGCTCCGTCAGTGCAACACCGTCGCGTCATGCACTCATAAAGTCTTCGCTTGTGGCCTGAAGCCCTAAGACATCCAATCGAACAACGAGTATGAGATCAAACGAGATCCTCTGTAGTCAGTGAACTCGACTGTAGAGGGCAGTCGTTGTTCTAAAGCCATTCAATTTAGATCGGACGATGCCGAAGGGAGGCTTCAGAATAGTGGGCCCTATTTCGAAGGGGACTTCGGAACAACGAGAGGACTCTGCACCATTTAATTTCCATCGGATGGCTGAGAGAAGCGATTGTCCCTTGCAGTCACCCCTCCGACTATAGGGGAACCGCTCCCATCAAATCTACGCGTTTGGTAAAAAATTGCCATGACTTATTAATCGTGAAAAAACTATTCTTAGTTATAAAAAATATCATCAAGAAACTATTTATGAAGTAATTTAATACGTACACATTATTCTATATTAATATTCTATATTAATATTACTTTCATATATTTTAATTATGTATTGGTAAAATTATATAAACATTATATCACTACAAGAGTTTTTTAGTTAAAACCCCTAAAATCTCAAATCTAAACACCAACTCTACATCCAATCTCTCATGTTCTTTGTTCATCTTCCTCTCAGCACACAGTAAGGAGAATTTATTATATATCTCAAAGTTGATGAATATTATACAATATGTTATATTGTACCATGCTAAAACATATTGTATAATGTATAGTAAATTTTCTCTTGGCACGTGAGAGAAGAAAAGACTGTGGCAAGAAACTACATTTTCTTCTTCTAGCCAAACTGAAAACAGAATTTTTTATAAATAATATTTAAATTAAATCTAGTACCGGAAATCAAAAAAATTACAAAACTAGCCTACCGTCGGCGGTTCATCGGTCGAACCAGATTGATGTGCCCTCGTTCGACCGATGGAACGTCGAACCAGAACTACGCCAGCCTGATTCGGTCGAACCAGGCCACGTCAGCCTAGTTCGCCCAACCAACGACTAAACCAGACCTGTTGCGTTGCACCGTGCGCCCCTGCTGCCGCGCCGCGACGCACCCGCCCGCCCTATGCCCCCACGCCAGGCTATCCGCGCACGCCGCTGCCTGCTCAGCTCGGGCGTACGCGTGCAGGCTGGTGTGGAGATGACAACAGGTGCACGAAGACGCGTGGTGCGACACAGCATGCCTGGTTCGGTCGTTGGTGGGTTGAACCAGACTGACGTAGCTCTGGTTCAGCGTTTCATCGGCCCAACAAGGACCACATCATCCTGGTCCGCCCGATAGATCGCTAACGATAGGTTAGTTTTGCAAATTTTTATTTCAGATAACAGATTTAAAAAATAAAAAAACCTGAAAACACAAGGATTATACTGTGCTTATATAGCACGTAGCGAGCTAAGCCAGCGCTAATCATCCCACCTTCTTCCACTAGTTGAAGCGAATTAGGATTATGGCTAGCCGCGCCATTGATGTACGGACACGAAGAGTCGTCGCCATTGCCGTTGGCACACGGAGAGGCAAGCTACTCCGCCGGGCGCCGGGCGCCGGCCGCCTAACGCGTCGCACAAAGCTCAACTAGCATCCGAAGAAGACATCATCATCGCACAGATCCATATGATTCTTGCATACATTAGCTATATGGACAGCAAAATTTGCAGCCAAGAATCAAACCACCACCACCACCACCACCACGCACAGGATCATCGTCCTACGGCGAGCCGGCGATGGGCACGGCCTCGAAGAGCTTGGCGAAGTAGAACTGCGTGGAGATGAAGCCGCGGTTGGTGACGCGCCAGCCGGCCTGGCGCAGCGCGTCCTCGATGTCGCGCTCCGAGTGCAGGTAGGCGCGCGTCGCCTTGGACGGGCCCGGGAACAGCTCGCCGACGCGCTTGAGGAAGTCGAAGTAGAACGTCTTGGGCGCGAAGCTGAGGAGCAGCCGCTTCCCGGCGAGCGACGCGAGGTGGCGGATCATCTTCTGCGCCTCCTCCCGCGGGTAGTGGATGAGCACGTCGAGGCACACCACGATGTCGTACCGCCCCTCCAGGCTCTCCAGGTCGCGCACCTCGAACCGCGGCATGTCGAACGCCGACCCCGTCGGCTGCGCCGCCAGGGCCGCCTGCGCCTGACGCTGCGCCTCCGCGACCATGGCCGCCGAGATGTCGGAGGCCAGCACGGACGCGCCCTCCGCCGCCAGCGGGATGGCCAGCGACCCCGTGCCGCAACCGGCGTCGCAGACCGTGGCGCCGGCCAGTGGAACAGGGGAGTCGCGCAGCATGGAGAGAGTGGCGGCCACCGTCTGCGCGTGGCCATCCCGGATGTCGAGCTGCACGCGGTTCACGCCGTCCGTGGCGGACCCGTAGATCTTGCGCCACCGCTCGAATCCCGTCGAGTTGAAGTAAGCGCGCACCGCCTCCTTGTCCCCGCCGCCCGCCGCCTCCGCCTGCGCGCGGCGCCTACGTTCGGGGTCCGACAGCGACACCGCCGCCGCCAGTGCGGCCGCCGCGGCCGCCGCGGCGGGCAGCGACAGCGGGGCAAGGTCAGCAGCCGGTGGCAGCGCCGCCGCCGGGGTGACACCCTTGCGCCCTGGACGAATGAGCCCGACACGCCAGTGAGAGTGCTGAGCAAGCGGCAGCGAGTAGACGTGGGAGAGCGGCGTGGTGTACACGGCGGCGCGCGCCATGGTCGGAGCGCGGAGTGGGGGCATTCGTCTTCCTCCTCGTTCGAGTGGTTCGCGCGAGTCATCTACTCGGCTGGGATTTTGGGGATAGGGTTTTTGCGGATAGCCCCCTCGAATTAACAAATATTTACAGATACCTTTGCATTAGCTTTTACATGAGGGTATTGTTTAGATTAAAGATAATTTAGGGGGTTAATGGTAATTATAGTTTCAATTGGGCCTTCATGTTTTAGAATAAAGCCCACTATTTTTGCTTCTCTCTTCCATTGTGCTTAACAAAATGTAATTTATAATGAAATGTTTTATTATTATTATTTTAGTTATCCTAAGAGCATCTTCGAGAGATCTACTGTGTAACTGCTTGAATTTAAATTTACGTATTTTGGTAAACAATAAAGTTCCAACGTTTTTTCTAAACGAGTATCTTTCATAAATCACTTGTAATCTCTCTCAGATGCAGGATTAGTTTGCTCAAATCATGTTTTCGTTTCGCGCCTCGCGTCTCTGATCTCTCTCAAATGAGTCCATTTTACGGTAAAATCAGTCTTCCTTTAAAACCATTTATATTCTATTATATTACTTGAATACCGCTAGTGTTGTACCATATTTCATTTACCGAATTTTGCAAGGTTTAAAAACCAAGATCGGGATTATAGAAAACCCACCGTAGATCGATTATTTTTTCAGAGAAAGATAGAGTTTACGACGATCCCTATACGAGATTTAGGGAGTCAAATCTAGGGGATCTCGGAGATGCACTAATTATTCTTAGAAGCAGGATTTTTCTTATCAACTCTCCTAAATTCTATTGAATCACTTTTACTTTTTTTTTTCGAGACGGGGTAGAGAGATGTCCCCCACCATTTACTCTCGGAAGAACGAGGATGGTGCGGCCGGTGTAGCGTCGAACGTTGGTAGAAGGCTATGTAGCGGAGCCTCTACCCACTTAGCTACGGCTCATGTCGCGAACCAAAATTACTTTGGTGAAATGAAACATTGTTCAAATGTAATGAAAAGACAAATCAATTATCTAAAACATATAGAGAAAGAAAAGAAAATTAAAGACATAAATATGTATGCTGAGGATTCGTCGGTGCAAACGGAAATTAATTGGAAACCAACTTCTTCAGCTTAATTAATACAGAAGAACTGTATAACCAAGTACACTTTATCATATCCCAGAGAAAAGATGAAAATAAATCAAAGGAAACAATTATGTATATATATATTTATGTTTGCATTTATATATATATATATATATATATATAATTCCTGGAAATTAAGGATATGATATTGTTTCCCTTGAAGAAAAAGAGAGAGAGGTAGAGGAAGAAATATATGTGAGATTGATTATATGGTAGGATTTGCTCATCCTACTAGGGCGGCATCATCTTCTTGCAGGCAATCGATCGGTGGCTATTGCGTTCTTGTTTAATTAGCTTTGATGTTTGTGTCTCGATCTCCTGTGCACGGTCTGCTAGCTGATCGGTGTAGAGCTAGCACTAGCTAGTGTATGGCGGTGGCGGTGGCGGTGGCGGTGGCGGAGCTCCGGCGCCAGATGGCCTCGAGCTCGGAGGCGAAGAGCTTCTCCTGGCCGACGATGATGGTGATGTGGTCCTTGCGGTCGTAGACGGTGACGCGGGCCCTGGGCACCCTGGCGCCGACGGCGAGCGCGCATTCGACGGGGAGGAGCTCGTCGTCGCGGCCGTGGAAGACGGCGACCTCGCACGCCAGCTTCCCCTCCACCACGTCGAGGTAGCTGCCCATCTTGCTCGCGCTCCCGCATATGATGTTGTGCAGCGTGTGCCACGCCGCGTTGTGCGTGTGGCACATGAACGCCTCGATCAGATACGTCCTCATCCTGCACCACAAAAACCTAGCTCAGCTTGAAGCTCTCTTGCTCTTCGGCCATGGCCAGCTCAGTCGTCGTCTGCTCCAGCTCGCTCTGGCTAGCTTCCTACCGTCTAACTACTACCCACCCACCCCATGAGTCATAACTCTCACTGTACTTGCACAATCCAGCAAGTAAAATGGTTGCAACTTCGAACCAACTTAACTGCTAAGATCTGAGCCCATCATATCATATCCCTACACATGCATTCATCCAAGATCCATCCATGTGGTGTGCAGTGGGTAGCCATGGCCCATGCCCTCCACTGTGCTTTCCTCACTCCTACCTAGCTTGCAGGTAACCCCTTCCACCCAGTACACCAGTACACTCTACTCATGCTACTTCTGTTGACTCCTACCAGCTCAGCTCAGCTCAGCTCAGCTCAGCTCACTATCGTCTTAGGTGCATTATATTTTTAGAACTTGCAGAAACGCAACGCCTTCAATCATTCTACTGGAAAAAAAACTGCATCTTTGTGAGGAAAAGGGGCTGAAAATGCAGAGAGAGAGATTCAGGTGATGTTTATCTTCGTGTAGAAGATACTGTGTGGATGTGCAGGCGTGCAGCTGTTTCCTACATCTTGTCGACGGCTAGCTGTGGGTCGTGATGGCTGGGTCCCGGGCCGGCCGGCCGGCGTTAATGGCGGGGCCGTCCGCCACCGCCATTATAGGCACGCACGCACCTACACACGCGAAATCAAGAGGTAGGCAACCTCTGCATGCATGCATACATGCATGCAATCGTACGAACGAATTCGCCATCAGCTCGGCCGTGAAGCTCCCTCGATCTCCCTCTCGATCTGCAGCTGGGCTGATGAGCTGATTACCTGTAGTGCAAGTGCAACTAACACTGTCACTGACAGCAAGTACGACGTCAGGCAAGAATGTTCATGCACGGTGGAGTTCAGTTCCTGATAGATCTAGATCAGAAACTGCAGCTAGCGATCGATCGATCGATCGATATACAGCAGGTTTGGTTGGTTGCAAGTTGCAAGAACGATGGTTAAGTTACGAGTGGATTAGCTAGCTAGCTGGAACCGTGCAGGAGGCCTGCCATTAATTCTGACGGACAAACGCGGCGTGCCATGCATGCATGCGGCGCCTACTATACGTCTGCCTCAGCTAACCCCACCCCGGAGGAACGAACTATTGTCAGAGAACAACATTGGAGGTCGATCATTTAAGCACGCGACAGCGATCGTCGACGACGACGACGACGATGGCTAGCTCGAGCATGCATGGGTCGATCGTGTGGCCATCCCTGTCTCATCTTGCACTCGCTTTGCTTTCTTCCTCAACTTTTCTTGCTTCCATTTCTGAACTTTTCATGACCAAAAGTTACAAGAAAACAACTTTTGGGGGGCACCATGCGATGCAGGGCAACTGGCCAGCAGCAGCAGCACTCTCACAGACGAATTTAATGCCAAAAAAAATCGTTTTTTTATGAACATTGGACACTCCCGACGGTTGATAGGGAGACAAATCGTACAGTAAAATGCAGAGAAGAAGACGGAGGTGAGGTGTGTTTAACCTGTTGCGGGTGAAGAGGCGGAAGAGGCGGTCCCAGGTGCGGTGGTGCCTGCAAATGGTGAGGCAGATGGTGCGGCTGACGTGCTCGTACCAGCACGCCATCGACGCCCCGAACGCGATCGGCGGCCACACCCGCCGCGGCGCCACCCGCCGCATCACGTACTGCGTTGCCGCCCCCGCCTCCTCCTCCGGCACCGGGAAGTATGGCTGCTCGATCACACAATTGATGCATGCTTACACCCACGAGTTGAAGATTTTCGGGAAGAAAGGAGTAATTTTGATGCAAGCGGCATGGCCAGGGCGGCGAATCAATGGCAGGGATTGACGTACGGGAGCGAGGAGGGTGAGGGATTTGACGGCGGCGGGGTACTTGACGGCGAGGGCGAGGGCGAGGACGGAGCCGAGCGAGTGGGCGACGACGTGGAACTTGCGGAGGCGGTAGCGCTGTAGCACGGAGCGCTCGATCATCTCGACGTGCTCCCGGAGCGTGTAGAGGGAGTCCGCTGGCTTTGGGCTCCGGCCGAAGCCCAGCAGGTCCACGGCGAACATCCGGTACCGGCCCCGCGCCGCCTCGCTGAACGCCGGGAACACCGTCTCCGTCCAGAACACCGACGACGAGATGAACCCGTGGATGAACACCACGTCCTCCGTCTCCACGCCACCTGCGTAGATACATTAATTTGTACGTTCGTCATCGACTCCGGCCGTCGTGTGAGTCTCGTGAGACGTACGCATGCATGCACGCAGCAATGGAGGAACGAAGTTGAGTAGGATTACGTACTCGGGGTGATCGGCGCTTGGACGTGGACGTAGAGGTGGGAGGAGCGGGAGGCGGCGCTCCAGGAGTGGCAGACCTTGCAGTCGCAGTCGGACCAGCAGGGCGAGTGGCGCGGCGGCCGCGGCGCGCGGTCGATCTTGCCGCGGATCAGCTCGACGATGGCGGGGCTGACGGTGAGCGTGGGTGCGGCGGGGCCGGACTTCTTGGTGGCGTCCGACAGCACCGACGGCCGCACGTACAGCGTGTCGGAGACGTCCTCCAGCTGCATCTTGGCGGACGACGGCGACAACCGCACCACCTTCGGCCCAGGCGCAGCCGCCGGCGGCACGAAGATGGCGCCAGCCGTCGACCCTTCCCTCGCCGCCGCCGAGCAGTAACACGCTTTCCACTCCGCCTCCACCGCGTAATCCACCAGCTTGTACACCACGCACAGCACCATGTCCAGCACGTCCAAGAACGAGAACACCACGAAGCTCACGACGCAGTTCAGCGCGCCGCCGGCCGCGGCCAGGAGCGCCGCCACCGCCACCCTCCATTTCCCAACCGCTCCCCCACCGCCACCGGCGCCCATGTCTGCTGCTGCTACTACTTCAGTACCTGATCCCTTCTCTTGCCACACGCAGCCAGCAATGTGCATTGCCAGCTACCTAGCTCAGCTCCTCCGCCCGGCGGGTGGCACCGTGGCAGCTAGCGCGCGCCGGCGGCCGCTCGGTGTATCGCTAGCTACTGAGCTAAGCACAAAGCACCGAGCTAGCTTTTTGTAAGAAGAGTAAACGAAGGGGACGGAATCGAATCGAAGGGTTCACCTCTCAGAGAAAAAAAAAAGCTCGCATTTAAGCGCGGTTGGAGGCAGATAGATGGTTTGGTTTCTTGTGAAGTTTTTTTTTGTGGGCAATCGGGCAAATGGTTTGGTTGGGTTAAATAGAGTGTGGACTTCCTGCTTCTCCGGCCCCGGCGCGGCGGCGGGAGGAAGAAGAAGAAGAGTCGCAACGCGTACGTGTTTGCGAGAGCGAAAGCAACAGCTACCCATGGATGGCTCATGGCTCATGCATGGCTCCCGCCATGTTTCCACCGGCATTTAACTCTGAACATTACTACGGCATCCATAGTTACATACTTACATGCATGCATACAGTTGATCAACTAGGTTAAGTTCATTTATTACACTGCGGTGTCCGTGATGTTAACGAGTAGCACGTAAGGTACTCGACGAAGCTACATGTCGTTCGCCAAGTGTCTGACGTGCCACTCGACGAAGTTGCCACCACGTCGCCCCATCCTCCATTAGACACTTTTGTGCGAGTAAAGCACCATGTACTCGGCAAAGTTGATATGACACGCGGTGAACCACTTGATCGTCGATAAAGGATTCGTCGAGTGTGGTACTCGACATTCGCCGAGTACAAAAGAGGTTTCACCAAGTACCACGTACAAATATTCGACGAAGCTGACGTAACACTAGACGAAACCCTTAGTCGTCGACAGAGGGTTCATCGAGTATAGTACTCAACGAACCCCTTAGTCGCCGACAAAGGATTCGTCGAGTGTGGTACTCGACGAACCCTTCGTCGAGTGCAAAGGGCTTCACCAAATACTACCTTTACTCGACGAATCACTGTTTAATTTTTCCATAGCGTTAGTTCAGTTCAAGCCTTCATTTCAGTTTATTATTGTAATAATCTAGCTTAATAAGCTGATATAATACAGTAGAAATTATTGTATATTAATTAGTAGAAATTACCACTACCATTTCATATCCAAATCATACTCTTCCTATCATCATACTTTATCTTAAGGTTATTATGATATTTTATCATATGAACATAATAATCTAGAGTGCCAAACATTTGGGGTTTAGCATGCTCAACTAATTAATGTTGACAAAATAGGGTTTCGTGTTAGTTCTACTCGCTAAGACCCGCCTAAACAGAACGATGATTCGGCACTACTTCATTCTGAATCATGCCAAATGCATGATACGCGTGTCCAAATAATCGTCGGTCCGCGTGTGTATTTGGTTTAGCCGTAGATTATGGAAAAACTATTATAAGATACGAGTCGTAGTATTTGAAAAAACTGTTTGATGTACCGTATAAAAAAGACCGAGTTATTTGGTTAGCTATGTTGGCTAGTGATGTTTTACTTATGGGTACCCGACCTGATGGGTACGAGTTTGGGTTCAATTTTGTGCCTTTGGGTTCGGGAACCGGTTTATTTTCGGGTCGGGTTCGGATTTAGATTTAAACGTGCGGGTATCGCGAGTTTACCTTATTACTTAAAATTACATAGAGTCCATCCTATTTCCCGTTCATTTCACGTGATAATGTTATGAGTTATATTTGGTGATTTCATCATTTCAAACTATGAATTAATAATGTGATATTCTCCTATTTGCTATGTATTTTTAAATATATTTATGTTGTAGTCTAATTCATATAGAGTATAAACTGAACCCACAAGTTACTTGTCGGGTTTCAGGTACCCGACGGATTCAAGTTCGGTTTAATTTTGAACCCACATATTCCGCAGGTTCGAGTTTGCACGGATTTCGTAGGTTTGCTTCACGGGCGGATTTTAATCAAACCCGCAGGTTTCGAACCGGCGGGTTTCATACCCGTTGCCATACTTACCCGTGCAAATACGGTACATCGATTCTATAAAAAGCTTAATAACAAAAACAATGATTAGATACCTCAATTAATAATAAATATAATAAGCTAATAATGATCAGATACACTAGAAAATGCTATATTATGGTTTGAAAATTTTATTTCATTCAATAATACTTGTTTAATTCACCAAAAGAAAAATCTTAATCAAACATGAACTCACATCTGAAACACGAGAATTCGGTGGCTATGTTTGTACCCAAATTTGACCAAACATTTGGGAAATGAATTAAAACGAGTGAAATTAATCAGAGGCGACACATCGGTCAGCTCGATCGTGCGTGCCGTCAGAAATTCAGAAAGAGTCTGCTCCCAAGAACACATCGCCACAAATCAATCAAGAACGCCACAGTCTTCGTGGATATGATTCGATTCATGAGAGAATTCGATTGGTACATACACATGTGAGATTTCTGCACCGGCAGGAAAGAATAATAATTCTGCAACTGTTTCATGTGATTTTTGTGTCAGGTAGATATAGATGTGTTTGTTTGATAGGGTTCTAGATTTAGATTTATAGTTTTTTTAAAACTGTTTTAATCTAGTTTTTTTTTAAATCTTGGATTTGGAGTTTTGAAGGGATTGAGAGTAAATTGGGTAATCTAGTTTTTATTATATTACGGACGTTGTTTGGTATAGCTCTAACTCTAATATCAAGGTTGAATCTGATGTTTGTATAATATAATATAATATAATAATTTATTATTATTTTTGTTATAAAATAAAAACTAAATTATCTAATTAAATATCTTTAATCAATCAACAACTCTAATTTTAGGATTTCTTGGAGTTAGGTTGTACCTGCTTCGCAAATTCTTGGAGCTGAAGTTGTCCCAAACATGCACAATATAAACTTCAGATCCGACATGAATCTAGGACCTTAATCTGATTTTTTATATAAATCATTTTAGATTCCTTGATTTTTAAAAAATAAATTATTTTTGATTTTTTGGTAGCCCTCTTTCTTCTTCTTCTTTTATATTTGTCATTGTCAAATGATTGTTATCACTTTTTATAAGACATAAATAAATGATTTTTTATTTCTAAATCAATATAAACAATTAATTTTACATAAATTAAACTAAACCCCCTTAAACTCCTTTAAAATGTTACATTCTAAAGGAGCATTCATTGTTAAAAACTATAGGATACGAATGAATAGTAATTACAGTACTCTATTGCTCCATGGAAAAAAAGCATTAATTGTTTTAAATTGGCATAGTAAGAGCCAGTTATTTGGTAGAGCTCCGGATCCTAAAATCCATACTGAAGTTGGAGTGGAACACTTAAGCTGGTTAGACCTTGCTCCACCACTCCAATTTATTTTTCTGAAGTGCTCTCAGTTGGATCCACTCTTCGGAAAAAATGTTTGACTTGACTCCAGCTCCATAGGACAAAGAAGCAGGAGCTGAAGCCCTACCAAACACACCCAAATTTCACTTAGGGGGTGTTTAGATATAGGGCTAAATTTTAGCCCTTGTCACATCCAATGTTTAGATACTATTTTAGAGTATTAAATGTAGACTATTTACAAAACTCATTCATAATCGGTGGATTATTCACGAGACGAATCTAATGAGCATAATTACACCGTGATTTAACAATGTGATGCTGCAGTAAACATTCACTAATTATGGATTAATCAGGCTTAATAAATCCGTCTCACGAATTATCCTCTGATTATGTAATTATTTTTATAATTAGTTCACGTTTAGTCCTTCAAATTGATGTTTAAATATCCGATATGACACGAACTAAAATTTAGCGCCCAGATCCGAACACCCTCTTAATCTTCTCTGAATTTGAAGAGGACTGAAATGAAGTCTCACCTACACTTGCAAGATCAGTCACGCATCCGCATTAACTTTTTTACTGCTACTTTCCTTCGCTCCAAAATCCATCAGACATTAATCATCCGGATACAGCAGTGAAATTTGTCTGAAACCAGCAGGTTTGTCAGACAAATCAAGCTGAAATATTATGCAACTCTGAAATTGCAGAAGCCCTGCTCTGGCTCAAGATTCAGTGGAATTCACTGTGCCAATTTGAATGGCATGCTTCCTAGTAGCAGTGGACTGGACTGGACAAGCACGCCGCTATTAAAAAGTAGCTGCGATGTTAGCGAGCTTGTTTGTTTCAGCTTTGGACTTTAATAATTTAAAGCCGAAACTAGTAGGCTAGCTCATTATAATGTAGAGCGTAGATTATAACAATCCAGTAAGCTGGTCCTCGCCGTGCCAATTTGAATGTCCCGCTTCCTAGTAGCGGTGGAATGGATAAGCACGCCACAATTAAAAAGTAGCGGCGATGTTAGGGAGCTTGTTTGTTTCAGCTTTGGATTATAATAATTTAAAGCCGAAACTAGTAGGCTAACTTATTATAACGTAGAGCGCAGATTATAACAATTCGGTAAGTTGATTCAATCCAGATTTTTTTTCTATAAACTAAATTGTTACGTTCCTAAGCTAAAATAAACATGTCTTTTATATAAACAAATTGGGTTCCACCAGCTACTGGATTGTTATAATCTACACTCCAAATTATAATAAGTTGGTAGAATATGTTGCTCCCTTATGAAAAAAAAGCTGAATTGTTATAATCCAAAGCACGTCAAATCCATCCGACAATCGTTTGGATTGCAGACGTGAAATTTGTGTGATTTTTCACAAAAATCAAGCTGAAATATAATGTGCAACACTGAAAAAAAATGATGCCCGGAGCAGTGAAATTTCAGATCATGAGCAATCGAGTACTGTTCATTAGTCCAGGAGACTATTAATTAGACAGATCGATTATATTAGACAAGTGTGCAACAGCTCGTTGCTGCTAAGTACGCGTTCGTACCCTCCTACCGTCCTGTCGCCTCTACGTACGCATCTCAACACGTACACTGTACAATATACTGTAGTCCATCAAGTAGAGCGAGCGAGGCCACTGTTGCGGAAGCAGCTACTCTGACGTCGGGGGCTCCGACTGCCCTCTACTGTCGCGATCCGCGCCGTTCGGTATGGTTCCGACGGTGCGGAGTCCCCCGACGCTGCGGAGGCGGGCTCCACCCCCTATGAAGCCCACCTCCGAAGCTTCCTTTGAAACCCCTTCCGACACCCGTCGGATCGAAATCCGATGGTGCGGAGGGGGTCGACTGCCCCCCGCAGTCGTTTCCCTTGATTGTAGGAGATCTTATTTCCACCGTTGCACCGTAAAACCGGGTGTAGGTACTCGCGGGTACCCAACCCGATAGGTACGGGTCTGATTTCAATTTTGTGCCCGTGCGCAGGTTCACGGGCTCGGGTACCCGTCTATTTTCAGGTCGGGTATATATGGGTTTAAATTTAAACACGCGGGTATCCGCGGGTTTATCCGATTACTTAAAATTGCACAGAGTCTAGCATGATTTCTATTCTTTTCTCGTGGTAATGTTATGTTGAGTGATTTCATCGTTTTAAAATATGTACCGGTAATGTGATAACGTGTACTAATATACTTTCTTCTTCTGAAGAGAATGGTTTGCAAAAACAGTTAGATGCTTGTTTTTTTAGTATGTTTTATGCAGCCATGACATACCTGTTGCTGATAAAATTTGGTATGCAAATTACGTGTATCAGATAAAGTTTGTCATGTTCGGATGAGCTGTTATGAAAAGCATTCATAAAATCCGGAGAAGTTGTAGCTCTTAAGTTTTTATATATACTAGTTTATTTTTACATTCCGCGTCCTAAATTATTGACTTAAATTTAGGTTTCATCTCTGTTTGAGTGACTAAGGGGGTGTTTGGATCGCTGGACTAAAATTTAGTCCTTATCACATCGGATGTTTGGATGCTAATTTAAAAAACTAAATATGAGCTAATTATAAAAATAATTTTAGAATTCATAGCTAATTCGCGAGACAAATTTATTAAGCCTACTTAATCTATCATTAGCACATGTTTACTGTAGCGAAAAATTGTCAAATCATGAACTAATTAGGTTTAATAGATCCGTCTCACGAATTAACCCTCATTTATGTACTTGTAGTTTTATAATTAACCTACGTTTAATACTTCTAATTATCACTCAAACATATGATGTGACGGGACTAAACTTTAGCTGCCTAGATCCAAACACCTCCTAAGGCCTCCATTTGGATGGACTAAAACTAACAAGTAGCTGACTAATTGCTAGAGCTAATTATTAGCTAGGTAATAGTTAGTTAGCTAAAAATTAGTCCACATATGTTTATATACTTTGGACTAATAAGTGACTAATATCGATTTTGCCCCGCTACAATAACCGTGCTACAATAGTTCAAGGGGGCAACATAGTCCGTAACTCCTATTAGCTCAAATCAGTTCACTTTTATGGACTAACGAGCTAACCATTAGTTAGCCAATGAACTAATAGTTAAGTTTATCGGCTAGTTTAATTATTTAGACGAAATAAAACTAATATAGACATCACTCCTTTTTTATCAGCACTACTTGAAATCTACTTAGGAATTAATTAATGCACATCAATAATAATAAATCCGTGGAAGCAAAAGAGCTAGCTAAACACGGTTATCTGAAAGCTACAATCTGACGAAAACGTCCACGGGTATCATCAGCATGGAGATCAGCATGGCGCAGCCGACCATCTTCATCTCCAGTTATTGCCGCCCTAACCGCGAAACCCGATAGATTCATGTTGATTTGTGATCCAAATTCTAGACACGAAAAAAGAAAGCCAATGTTTCCGTGGCGAAGCGGACGCCCGGCCCGTCGACAGAGGCTTAGGTCAGAGAGAACAGCGAAGTTACGATGCGGCTGGCGTCCGTGGTTTTTACCCATCGATCCGAAGGGGGTTTTCACGTTGAATATGTGTCTATGTTCCGTGTCTGATATATGATTCTTGCGTCGTTATTTATAACAGGACGACGTGTCTTGTACTTTGCACATGAGATTCTTCCGAAGAAGATGGGCCGCGTAGATCGTTAGGAATCAATCTGCGTCGATCGATCGAGCGTGGAAGAGACTAAATTAAGTTGGATGATCCAATGGAACGTGAGTGGTTGATTGCTTGCTGAGATTGGAAGCTAACGAAGGGCGGCGAGCTGAGGGAGACGCCATTGACAGAGTGAGCATGGGCAGAATTGAATTTGCTAACACCGGATCTAGCTAGCTAGATATGATGCAGCTAACGTAGTAAGTACTTTGAGCTTGTTTGGGAAGCTTGTGTCAACTTCGGCTATTTTTAGAATCTGAAGCTTCTTAGAATATTCTTAGTAACTAGCTGGTCTGACTATCTAGCTGATACGAGTATTTAGCCGGTGAGAATTTTAAGAAGCTAATGTTTCTCAATTCTTAGATTCCACTTTATTTCTAGATAAAGTTCAGGCTATTTGTTTCGGCTTCAGATTTTAGGGGTGGTTGTAGCTATCAGAAGCTAAAGCAAACGGACGATAAGAAACCAACTTCTCTAAAATATGAGGCTCTCAAACGGGATCTTACTTCTGATCACAAGTAACGTTTTTGAAAATTGACGTGGCCTCCAAAATGTTAGCACTACTTTGACTAAATACAAATATATTTTGATAGTTTATAAAACCCAAGAGAAGAGTAGTGCTACCAAACTGATTTCCTGCAAATAGATTTGAACATAATACCATCTTATAATTCCTAAAAAAATCTTGTAAAATTCTGAATAGCTAGATAGTCTGAGTATCTAGCTGATAAGAATCTGACGAAGCTGTTGTTTTCCAACTTCTAGATTCTAGTTCATTTCTAAATTTTGCAACTATTAATTCTCATAATCTGAGTCCAGGATATAGACCGTTTGTTTCAGCTTAAAATTATAGAAGTAGTTGCAGCTACCAGAAGCTGAAATAAATATACCCTAAAAAACTCTTAAATTTTTCTTCTGAAACATAGACATGACAACAATACATATATTAGATATTTTGAAATTTGACTGCAAGCATCCTTATCAAAATTGTTAATGGGGAATATATAATTTTGTGCTTGTTACAACTCTTTAGGATGGAATTTTCCACTGTTGAGCATTTCTTCTAGCAGTGTTGATCAGATCAGCTGATGCTTGATCCCCACTTTTTGATTGATTGAGTTATTACATCCTGTTGAGCTACTGTTCGAGTGTTATTCCCTCCGTCCCACAATATTGTAACCTAAGACCGTCCCACAATATTATAACCTAAGACCGGACTTACATTTCATAGTAAAAAAAAATCTGGACAGTGATATTATCTAGATTTATTTTACTATAAAATATCAAATCTGATCTTACGTCACGTCGTAATATTATATCTGACACTCTTTTATAGATTTCATAAAAGCAGCCTCCATGTCAAACATATTGTTTCAGAAATATTGTGCATGTTCATGCCGAGTGCAAGGACAGATAAAAATATATCATGTATAAGGTTTAGGCTTGACTATTTATTAAAAAAATTAAAGATTTTTATTTAATTTCATTGTAATTGTTTGTACCGATAAGGAGCTAGGGATGGGACTCAAGCTATAGCCACACCAGTACACCACCCCTGTCTCCGCCCTTAGGGTTTGTTTGGCTGCCACGAATCTCGGATTCATCGAAACCATCTCGGCTCTTAGGGCTTGTTTGGCTTTCACGAATCTTGGTCCATCTATGAATCCGTCTCCGACTTTAGGGCTTGTTTGGCAGCCACGAATCTCGGTCCATCCATGGATCGGCCGGGATATATGGCAGCTAAACAAGACCTTAGCGTAACAAAGGAAATCATTTACATTGTTGATGAATGACATTAATGGAAAAACAAAATTATATCTGCAGCACTAAAGAACACAGTACCACAGCAAAACTTAATTGGCTAATTTCAGTACTACTGAATGGAACACATGGCTTAATTATGTGGCTGCTCACCAATAAAAATATGATCTGAAATCTTGTTCCATTTGCATCATGATTTTTGAGAGAATTTTTTTCATATGCTGATTGATGAATAAGCACAATTATTGTGGTACTCGCCGATGATGCTGACATTGCACATGAGAACTATAAAAAGATGTACATGTTATTGATCAGAAATGTTCAGATCAGGTAGATCCTGCATTATTCAGGTTAATCTGGGAGAAATTTGTAGGAAGAGGGTGCAGATTAATCCAGGAACCATATCATGCTAGCCCCAACCTACCTCTTGTTTGTTGGTGGCTACATTTAATTTGGGTGATGTTGATTGCTATTGCTAGCTGACATGTGATCATGCTAGCTTTTCATCAAAGCATCCACGTATCGATTAAGGGCGTGTTTGGCAGGGATCCGTGTATCTAAATTTTGATCAAAAATGTGTCTAGAGAGCTTAAATCGGAATCGCTTGTGGAATCGTTTGTCCGTCGATAGTTTAAGCTCTGGATTCTATTAAAATGGACTAGAATCGGTGTGAAACGCTCTTTTAGGTGATTCTTTCTTGATGTGCGAAAAAGATAAACGTTTCTAATTCAAAACAACAATGTTTGGACCGGATTCTAGTGATTCTAACTAGAAAACCGAAACGTTTCTTATATCCAAACAGGCCTAAATATTCGTAGCATCACATTAGCTCTATGTTTATGAAATAATTGAATAAATTAAGTTGACCTAAAATTATGTAGCTCTAACTTCAAGTTAGAGATATATAGTAATTTCTAAGTCAATAAGCCATTTTGATTGTTTGCTAAAAATGGTTTCAAAGTTCCAGCTCCAAACACCAAAACCAAAACTTTTTGGAGCTGCAAATTCCTAGATTCAACTTAAAGCTAGAATTGGAGCCATACAAAACGTGACCGGTATCAACAACAGACGCTAACTCACAGATCAAATCTAAAAACATCCTCTGTTCTTTATTGTCCTTGTTAGCAGATCATTAGAGCGAGCAACTATAGCAGGACTCATTTTTAAGAACCCGTGAGAAAAACCGAGGTCCAACAGGATTTTTACTCGACTCTTAAAATAGGAAGACTCTTAAAAGAGGTCATTAGGCCCTCATCCTTAGAGGCTCCTCTCCCGACTCTCATCTATACCACATGAGCATGCTTTCGTAGCGGCCCGCCCGTGCGTAGCAGGTCGTCACCAGGAATCACCCCCACTGTTCGCTAGGAGGTAGTTTTTGTATTGTGCTTTTGTCAAATAACAAACAATTTATTATGTATTATGTTTTTATCAAACACATATACATAGTGTACGAAAAAACGGCGGAAATTAAAAATAAGAGCTCTGTTTTGACTTTTGAGAGCCACTACCGGAATAAAACTCAGAAAATAGCCCTCTCAAAAGTAGAAAAACCCTCGAATCAAAAGTAGAAACCCTAATTTATTTGCTCTTAGTTACTTACATGTGTGGCCAAATTGGCCAACAAGTTCCTTTAAAATGGCTTGAATATATTTTTCAACCCAACTAGCACTGATCTTACGGTGTCCGACACCCACTATATATCCCATGTACTTCACGTTGCAACGTATGGTGATTGATTGGTGAATCAATCAGGTAAGCAGTTAAGCCGTCATCATACAGTTAGTAGCAAGCTACGAAGATTCAACACCAAACTCCACCCAAAAAGAAATGCTGCCTCTTAAATACGATGTTGTTGAATTTGCCAAGTTTTGGTCGATCGCACCAGGAGAAGGAGAAAATTAAGATTAAGCGGGCGTTTGGTTCCGTGGACTAAAAGTTTAGTCCATGTCGAACCAGATGTTTAGGCATCAATTTGAAGGATTAAACGTGAACTAATTATAAAAAGAATTGCAAAATCAGAGGATTGTTCGCGAGATGAATTTATTAAGCCTAATTAATCCATGATTAGTAAATATTTACCGTAACATCACATTATTAAGTCATGACGTAATTAGACTCATTAGATTCGTCCCGTGAATAATCCACCGATTATGAATGTTTTTTTATAAATAGTCTATATTTAATACTCTGAGATAGCATATAACCATCCGATGCGACGGGACAAAACTTTTAGACCAGAGAACCAAACGGCACCTGATTAGGCTCAGGTTCGCCACACTGTAGCCTTTGATGTGCTGCTGCATAACCACCCTTGTCTCGAAGGCGACTGAGTGAGTGAGTGAGTGACCATCTCCCTGGCATTTGCTAGCTCATAACCATCATTCCATTTAAGAGCCCAGAATTGCAGATAGGAGCAGAGCAATGGAGGAGGAGCACGACTTTGCAGGCACGCAGGCAGGATTGCTGGAGAAAACGAAGGCCTCATGTGGGCCCACCCAGCCATCGGCCATTACTCAAGGCCGTGTGAAAACTGACGGTGAGACCTGGTGTTGACTGTTGATGTTGTGCTTCGTTGGTTGGTCCCACGTTGGTACATTACACCCGTGATAAGAGTCACTTTTGGCATGTAGAGGAGATATCTAACCCACTAACCTACTCTTAGATGGAATTTCAGTCAGGTTTGTTGCTACACCGGTGTATTAGTGTGTGTTTGATAGAGCTCCGGTTCATGTGGAGCTGGAGTCGAGTCAAACGTGTTTGCTAGACTCCGGATCCGAACCAGAGCGCTTCAAAAAAATACACTAGCACGGTGGAGCGGAGTTCAGGCAGCTTCAGCTCACCCGCATCTACTCAAAACTGAAACCAATTTCTAAAGCAGTTCAACTCAACCAAACACTTTTAACCTATTTCAGATCACACGTTGATCCAGAGCTTCAATCTAGATTTCAAGATTTGAAGCTCTACCAAATAGGCTCTCAGAAGAAGAAAAGCTCTAATACAGAAACAACTCCTCTGATGTCGGGGGCTCCGACTGCCCTCTACAGTCGCAATCCGCGCCGTTCGGTGCGGATGTGCAGTGACCCCGACGCTATGAGGTGGACCCCACCTCATACGGAGCCCACCTCAAGCCTTCTTCAAAGCCCCATCCGGTATCCGTTGGATCGAAATCCGACGGTGCGAAAGGGTCCCTCTGTAGTCGATTCCCCCGACTGCAGGGATCTCATTTCCTCTAGTACATATGGTGACACTAGTGTGGGACACTGCTTGCCAGAAGCGGCAGCGGTCGTGCGGCCACCGCCGCTGAGACCACCACCGGCTAGCCGGCCGGCCAGCCAGCCGGCTAACTGAAGCGCCATTAGTGCACCCTTCCATAGGGTGCTTGTGCAATTATTGAAGAGGGGGTTTGCCACTGACTACAGTGAGCTTCACGCTAACAAGCAGACAAGTAGTGAATGCCCCAACTGATCCCATGAATGGGAGGCCACAATAGCGCAGTGATAGAATTGGGAAGGTGCAGCTAGCTCACTGGAGCAATGGAGCTCAACATTCTTACTAGGGAGTGTGACTGTGTGGTGGCCAGCCATCAATGGCACCCAAATAGGTTGGGTTTGGGTGGTTCACGGTCGGTCCAGTCCAACTCTAGTCTAGTCTAACACATGCTACCAAACCCCACATCTCTCCTAACTACGTGTCTCCAGTATGGTGCATGACATGTGTGTTTGCCCTTGCTTAGCACAACATGTCAGTACCTGGCTACCTACAATGAGCTAGGACACAAGTTACTCTTGTAAAATGAGATACAAAAGAAGAACAGATTGCTGTAAAAAAAATACCTGTGTTCCAGGTCGCTGGAGATAAGGAACCACCAGTCTGTGACAGAAGAAAGGAAGGTCAGTACCAATCAGTAGTGCACATCATGGCTCAAGGACGTGAGGATGGTTAGGTACTTGGGTTGTTGATGTGATCATGCGAGCAAGGGTGCACATGACAAGTTAACCCCAAGCCGTGCAGTGCTTGTACAGGTCAAAATGACCTAATTCTGGTGGCTAACAGATGTACTCATTGATGAGAGTGACTATACCAGCCCTGAGGTAGTAGGGTTTGCTCTTGTGGTATATTGTGCATATCATTCATGCCTTTTCCCTACCACAATAGAATGCTGCTGCCACTGTGTTTTTAATGAGCTTACTGTGCATTGCATAAGAAATTAAATGGCAAATCTGCACTTGTTTTAGGGATCCAGACTGGTGAGAATATCCTACCAAGTCACAGCATTGGATTGGTACGGCTTCACAGTGGATGTCTTGTTATTTTGGTCTAAGAGGCCATTTGGAAGTGTCACAGGAATGGGCAAAGACCAGTAGGTATAGGCAGAATATATATCTTATTGGAGGCCTCTGAATTATCACAAGGGTCACCCCACCCAATGGCATGTTCATTTTCACAAGGAAACACAAAAACACACCCTCCAATGATTTTTATAGTCCAATAGCCAATCAACTCTTAGCCAAGCTAGTGGATTAGTGACAACGTCTGTCTCTCAGACAAGTGGAGTGATCAGTTGTGAGCTGTCACTAGGTAGGGTCCTACTAGGAAGAACAGATTCTGGCAGAAGATTTCTTTACCTTGCATAAAGAGAGAACCCTATAAAATGTAAAGGAGATGGGTGCTGCCCTTAATTCCTTTCTCTGAGAAGGTGAAGCAGAGCTAGGGTTTTCATACTTCTCCATCTACTAAGTTTGGTCCCTTGGAGCTATCACTTCTCCCCTTTGTTTGCTAAGTTAAGGTCTTGATTGGATAGTGTATCTTTCACCATAACTAGCTAGAAGAAACAAGATTCCAACAGGACAGTGTCTTCTTCCATGTATCTCTTCTACTGGTTAAAGATTGTTCAGTGAAGAATCAATGCTGCCGACTTCTCCTCCTTTTCCTTCTCTGTTCTCAACTAAAAGAACTTCCCTTAGTTGGCACTCCCATAGTGGGTATAAAAATCAAGTAGCTAGTCCACACGTTTTGTATATTTATGTTGTTCTGTGCTTGTTGTGTTAAGCAGTTGCTATGATGTGCAAGTAAATCAAATTCAGCAATTGCATAATATGTACTGGGTGCAAAACAGACCCAATATAGCAGAGGGTACAGGAAGAATAGAGGACATACAGCTGTTACCTTTGAATGGCTAGCAATTGATAAATGGGCCATTGAATAGTGGCTTGGTTCTTTATAGTGCCAAGCTAGATCAATGGGGGCCTGCTGATAGCAATGGGAGGTTATGACAAGACAAAGACACAAACTGAATGAGCAATGTGCCAATGTTTGCTTCTGACAGATTAAGGCCCATATTCTCCAAATATAAATGCAACTAATGGTTATGTGTAGTCACTTAACTAGAAACAGACAGCTATCCTTTCAATCTATAAACTTAGGGTGCGTTTGGTTCTGCCGTGAGCTGTGAAAAAGCTGTTGTGAATTGTCTGCTGTGAAAAAGCTGCTGTGAGCTGCATGCTGTGAAAAAGTTAAAAGTCGTTTGGTTGAAACTGCTGTGAAAAAACTGCTATGAGCTGACTGTTTTTTATAACTTACGTAATTTTCATCATTATAATATTCTATACATATATATAAATAGGAAACACTCAACATTGATGCAACTAAATAACTAAAAATATATTAGATAAAAAAAAAGTGCATAGTTCATCTTATAAAGTAACCGACAACCACATATTATCTTATGAAATTGTGCAATGCAATACAAACCATAATAATGTTAAATCAATTAAGACATCTTAAATTCATACTATTTAATCTGAACTAAAAATCAGAAAAACAGAAAAACAAAAGCAGAAAAACAGGGTCTAGGCTGCTTCCAAATTTGTACTAGAAAAAGCTGCTTTTTCACAGCAGAAGCAGTTTTGGTAAACCCATTTGGTTCAACTTCTGCTTTTTCACAGCAGAAGCAGATTTCAAAAGCAGAACCAAACGCACCCTTAGGGTGCCAAAACCATTTCAAGCTTTAAAGTTCTGAATCTCCTGCTATCATTTCTCGATTATTGCCAGGCTGATATTCTGTTCTATATTCACATGGTCTTCAGAGGTTACTGTTGTTATTTGAAATTGGAAGAGTTAGGACCAGATTTAAAAGGATAAGGGATAAACTGAAACACATCTCAAGTTCCAACTTAATTCTAAATAGTGGCTAAACAGGCTATCTGACTATGAGGCAATGTCTAACACAGAAGGTCATCAGCTCATAAAGGATACAGAAACCTTACTTCAGTTTCGCCAATAGCCTCATACCAGCTTATCACCAACCAAGAAAAAGATGCACGAAGCAGAAACTATAATTAATTATTGAGAACAAGTAAGGCTCAACGACGTCAGAGAAAAACAGAGCACTAGCTTGCTCACTCAGGAGTGAGAGGATGAACTACTACTGTATGTAATTCGACAATTCACACAGTGGAACAAAACAGAGACACTCAGAGTTGTGCTGCTCAAAGACTGGCAACGTTTTCATTGTTTACTTCAGAATATAAATGACTCAACAAACTAACAGTTGTTAAACCGAAGAACCTGCTATACCCTTTCACCGTGTGCCATCCCACACTTCAGGTATTGAGGCCATGAAAATATACATGCAAACAGAAAGCTAAAGCTTCGGTGAGAACGAGCCCAACTCAAGCACTATGCGCACACGAGTTATTCTCACAAACGAAAGACACAAGCCACAGAACACAAGCTATACCACAATTCCTAGGCATCGTTTATAGCATTGTCATCTTCCTCTGGCTTAACAAAGAACTCTATATAAGCAATCCGGCTTGTTTGTTGAGTTTCTCCCGTAACATTGCGGAAGTATGGCATACCTGGCCTTACAACTGAAACCAGGTGCTGGATTTTCAGCATCCCTCCCCTACCAATCGTCACCTTACTCCCACGATTTTCCTTCATAATACTACTTGGGAAATTTGAAGTTGTGGCACGAAGAAACTTGTACTTATACCTTGCAGAAAACAGTATAGTTAGCACAGAGCAGCATACGGTCAAAGCTTTTAAACATAAGAGTTTTACTTGTATGATATCTCATGGTCGCACTGGAATGAAATGAGAAGATCTGTATTTGCATAGTAGGGGAATTCAATCTGCCAAATGGTGTAGCTAGCAGTGAGCCATGAACACAATTTGAGGCCAAGCAACGAATAGAAACAAACTCATTGTATACCTGCAAGTCACCATGTCCTTCACCTTTTAATATTACTGAAGGGGGGTCTGGTTGCAATCGAATCTGAATGCTAGAACCTGGCCACTCAAGGTCCTCGATTGATTCTTTGAGGACAGCAGACTGTAAAGTTTCAAGATATGGATCATAGTGGGCACTAAAAGTAAAACTTTCTGTTTATGCATTCTGCCACCAAATTAACAGATGAAGTACTTGGAGTACCTTGACAGTAAATGTGACTGGAGTATTCCTGGCATGCTCAAAATGGTAATCCCAAGAGACTGTATCTGGAATCCTAGTTCTGATTTCAGCATACATACATGCATCTGGGGAGCCCACCGACCTGTAAGCACATGACAAGAATCCTTATTTTTTCATGGATGATATGGTACTATGATTAATTTGAAAAGTAAGATGCATTAATATCCTAATCTTTAGTCTTCATCTATCAGGTGTTTCATCAATTTTAGGTTCTATCAATTTTATAAGAGCATCTCCAATAGTTCTCTTAAAATTTATTCCCTATATATCTCGTATAGGGAATGGACCTACAAGATTTCATTCCTATACAACTTTGGTCTCCAGCAGCTTCCTTAAAACTCATTCCTTATATTTTTGAATCATCCTTTTTATTTAAAAGAACAGCTAAATTACAATCTAATCACAATATATATATATACAAGTTTGTTTAAGAGCACAAGTGAATAAGGATAAAACATAAACATGATTGGTACAGATTGCAGTTCAATCCTCAAATATCCAAAAAAATTAAATTAAATGATCTGTTTGGGTCATTTTCTTATCCTATGTTTGTAGGAATTTTAATTGCAATTAATAAAATGATGCTAAATGAAGAATAACTAGTGCATTAGCAAATATGGAGTAATTTGTCAATTCAAAATTTGAGATAGGGAATGAGTTTTGTTCCATACATTTGAGGGATAAGGAGAGAAGAATAGGAAACGAGATAGAGTAGGGAATGGAATAGGAATCTGCTGGAGTGTAGTTTTTATAGCAAATCCCCTAAATTTGACTATAGGGAAGTAGATATGGCATCTCTTAGAGATGCTCTAACAACTATCTTCAACAGACTATGATTCTAACAGTTCAAGTATGTTGATATAGTTGAAGCACAGCCAAAATATGTTTTTTAATGTAGTGACCACTGACCAGTGAATTTGAGATTTTAGTATGAACATGTATTTAGCAAGAATTATCACCTCTATAACCTGGTAGCTAACAACAATACAGAAATCGGACCATCAAGTCATATGAGGAGTTAAACGACTTGTTTACAAGAGGTGAATACTTCTAACTAACCATATAGAAGATACATACTTTAGAAGAAGCTGCATGTCAGGTCCAGGGTAGCTGATCTCGACGGCGGCGGAGGCATGCCCGGGGGCCGAGAACGTGTTCAGGCAATCGACAAGGAGACCCAGGCTGAGACCAAACCGCGGGCGACCCTCAGCAGCGTACTCGTACTCCACGAACAGCTGCAGCACGCGACCCGCACAAAATTCGACACCCCAGCGCGGCGAGACATTAACACAAACACCTGACACGCGGGGGTGGTGAGTGAGCAGGAAGGCGGCGCACTCACCTCGCGTTTGAGGTAGACCGTGGCCTGGAGGCAGCCGCTCTCCTCGACGATGAGCACGATGCCGTGCTCCGACAGCTCCAGCACCGCGTCCTGCAATCATGGCGGGAATGGGAAAATGCGGCCTCGGATCGGACATCGGAACAGGCCGGGGATATACAGGTTGCGCGGGAGAGCTAGGTAACCTGGTGACGCTTCCAGCGGACGGAGGAAAGGGCGTCGACCATGCCTTGGACGCAGTCGATCTGGCAGACGAGGTCCGGCGTGCCGTTGTCGCGGCCGGACGTCGACGAGCTCATCTTCCCCCGCTTCCGATTTAGATCGCTTTTGATTTTTTTAAATAGTTTTTTTTAAAAAAAAATCAAATTTGTATTCCGGTTTAAAAAAACAAAAATAGCTACCGGTCAACCAACTATTCGTTGACTGGTACCACGTGCCAGCCAATCGGCACTTGGTCGGCTGACTGGCGCCATGTCAGTGCCAACCGACCGATGATTAGCCGACTAGCGCCTGACCTGTGCCACGCCCCTCCCCCAACACCGCATCGCACGCCCTGCGCTCATGTGTCTGACGAGAGGAGAGGGAACGGGGAGGCATGAGGGTGCGGAGGCGCGGGCCCGATGACCACGTAACGTGCGCGTGGTGTGGGTTGGGCGCCAGTCAGCCAACCATCGGTCGACTGACGCTCACGTGGCGTCAGTTGGTCGACCAAGTGCCGACTGGCTGCCACGTGGCACCAGTCAACCGATGGTTAGCCGATCAGCATCTATTTTTTAGATTTTTTAAACCATTGTACAAATTTGAGTTATTTAAAAAAATACTATTTTTTTAAAAAAAATCAACATTGGCAGCGATCCAAATCTTGGTTGGCTTAGAAGATAAACTGTTCTGGCCCATGACTCGTCGGTGATTGGGTCCATGAGGCCCAAGTGCCTCGTCTTCCCCACCTGCGGCCGCCGCCACCACTGCCATGCTCCTAAATCCTCATCCCTTCCGCCTCCGATGGCGGCCGGAGGCTTGGAGTATGCTTCACTAATTCCTCGGGAAGAGAGACCAACTCCAAATGCACGCCAGCATGCCTCGCCGCGGCCGCCACCGCCGCCGTCGACGAAGAAGTCCAAACAGCAAAAGCACGGGCCTTGTTCCGTTGTTCGTTTCACCGAGAAGTCCGGCCCAGCCCACACCTCACCGCCGCGCCGCGCCGCGCCGCAGGCGCCCACGCGCTTAGCTTCTCGTCCCCGCCGCGCCCGTCCCCCCCTCCGTCTTCCCATGCGAATATACTCTGCGGTCCACGCGCGGCGCCTGCCAAGCGGCGGACAATCCACCACGGCGACACGCCCACGCGCACCACACGTTCTGTGGCAATCGTTCCCCGCGCGCGGCGAGCGGCGTGCCGCGTGGGCTGCCGCCGCGCGCGCGCGTACGTCCGTCCGGCGGCCGGTCACACTCCTGCACTGCCTGCTGCCGTTGCACCGGCCGACGAGCTGATGCTGACGCATCAAAACCATGTGATACTATGCTCAAAGTAATAATACGTACAATAATTCTTGTATACTAGCCGAAAATGGGTTAATTTTTTCTGTACCATTACAATTTTTATGGTTTGTCAATATGCCATTGGTGTGTCATTGACAGATAGAGGCCGCCACAGTCACTGGCAATGGCATATAGGAAATTTCTAAAAATTATAATGACATGCGAGTAGTACAAGAAAAAATGGTGGTGTTCACAAACTTAGGATATGTTTCTAACTACACTTTGTCATATCTAAAGTTAGGCAAGTTTGATTAAATTGCAGTTGTTTGGTTGCTGTCACAAACTACAGCAAGATTTTTTTCGGTCTCATATATTAATGACTTAAAAAAAGTGTGACAAGATTTCTATAGGTTTACCAAAGTGTGCCAAAGAATTTGATAACTTCATCTTAGATAAATGTGGCAACTTTTGTTAGCAAATGATGGTCAGTAACCAAACATACCCTTACTACTACTATTTATTTTAATAATAAGATCACTTAAAAGAGCGTGTGGTTACAGTGTATTTTAATGGTTATATTATACTATTAAGTAGAACAATGGTTGTCGATGATTTTAAAGGATAAATTGGTACTTTTAATCGATTATGATTTTGTTATCAACATCGTTAGCGGTTTTTCATATAAACTAGATCAACCGTAGTCGTTGATTTTAAAGGTACTTTTAATTGATTATAATTTAGGTAGTCCCTCGTCGAAATAGTAAAGTACGACAAAATTACCATTTTATCCCTCCACATCAAATCTTTTTTTGACGATTTTACCTCTATACATTCTAGACTCCCTCGTCAAAATAGTAGTAGAAATTAATCCGAACCGAACCATTAAAAAAGAGTTAATTTTTTCATGTCATTATAATTTTTACGGTTTTAAAATATGTCACTAGTGTGTCACTGATAGACGGGGTCAACCATAGTCACTGACGGTGGCGTTTTTCAAATTACAGAAAATTGTAATGATATTTTTCAAATTTTCCCTTAAAAAAAGATCACTGTTAGAATGAATTCTAACGTTGTTAGGATGCATCTTGAAATCTCTACGCTTTAAAAGCTTTTTGTTTTGGCTTGCAAATACCAACAATAGAGTTGAATTATGAGATAAAACCATGCAAAGTTTGCCCAAGGATTGGACGAACCCAACGACATGCACATCACTCTATGATTCGATCATGTTTCCTTAGGATAAGAGACATGGCACATGATAATCTTTGAAAAAAAAGAAAAAGAAAACGAAAAGAAACAAATGTATGATGTATAGGATAAGTTGGGGTGGATTGCGCCATATTTAGGTATCACCAATTCACCCATACATGTTCTTAGGTCAGTTAGGCCATTGATATATATATATATATATATATATATATATATATATATATATATATATATATATATACAAATGCTATCCTACACCACGGGTGTAGAATAACTATTCTACCAAGAAATCTACTACTGAAAAAAAAATAGTACTCAATTGTTATTCTATTGAGAAAATCAACTACCGAAAGTAGTCGGTGTAGAATAGCTATTCTACACACGTGGCGTAGAATAGCGCTCCCGTATATATATATATACATATATATATATATATATATATATATATACGGCAGCGCTATTCTACAAATATCTATTCTACACCGACTACTTTCAGTAGTAGATTTTCTTAGTAGAATAGCAATTGAGTACTACTTTTTTCTCAGTAGTAGATTTCTCAGTAAAACAGTTATTCTATACCCGTGATGTAGGATAGCATTTGTATGTATATATATACGGTAGTGATATTGTACACTACATGTCTACATGTGTAGAATAGCTATTCTACACCGACTACTTTTAGTAGTGGATTTTCTCAGTAGTACCATTAGCATAACTATTCTACCGAGAAATCTACTACCGAGAAAAAAATAGTACTCAATTGCTGTTTTACTGAGAAAATCCACTACTAAAAATAGTCGGTGTAGAATAGCTAATCTACACCCGTTGTGTAGAATAGCGCCCCCATATATATACACTCGTGGTGTAGAATAGCGCCCCCATATATATACACCCGTGGTGTAGAATAGCGCCCCCGTATACCACGGGTGTAGATTAGCTATTCTACACATGTGGTATAGGATAACATTTGTATATATATATATATATTGTGTGTAGAATAACTATTCTACACCGATCACGGGAGTACTACTTTCAGTAGTAGATTTTCTCAGTAGAATAGCAATTGAGTATTATTTTTTTCTCGGTAGTAGATTTCTCAGTAGAATAGTTATTCTACACAAGTGGTGTAGGATAGCATTTATATATATATATATATATATCCTTTGATGTAGATACCGGGCTTAGCAAAAGAGCTAACGAGAAATAGAAATAATTAGAAGATGTGGGTGTTAGACATAGGGTGCATATATAATTAATACGGGGAAATAAACACTCATTTATTTGTTTAAGGGTGCCAAGACACACCTCTCTAACTATAACCTACCACCGTGAATGAGCGAATGGAATATAAATAAAACTTATGTCTGTGAGAACTATTTGTTCGAATATAAAGTGAATTGCTTAAGTTTTTAGGTTAAATTAGTTGATGCATGAACTTAATATAGTATCAGAACTAGGTCTAATAGAGTCTCGTATGAAGGGAAGTGTTAGAATATAAAGTGAATTATCCACCTTTCTCCATTAGCTTAAGTTTTTGGGTTAAACCGGTCAGACCACAAAACTTATTATTTAAAATGAGATTTATAAACGGATTTCAAACATTTTTTTATGATTTTTGTTTCTTTTTTGAAAACTATACCATTTGAATTTTAAACTAAAAGCCAAGTCTGATATGATCCGGCCGGACGAATAATTCGGTATATCTAGATAAAAGAGGATGTGATTAGAATTTAGGTATGAATTATCAAGTAGGTCACAAGGAGGCTACCTACCATTAGTCTCTACTGATCCAATAATATTTTCACATATATAAAAGAGGCCACTTTTGATGCATGCATGATGCTATTAAAGAGACCACTTCTTTGTTTGATAAGGTTAGTTTGATGGCACTAAAACTATATATATTTTCATTTGAGTGTGTTTTAATTTATGTTCTCCTTGGTAGGTCAGCAACATGAACTGTGAACATGGATGCATCAGTGGCCTGTGACAACATCACTGACAGCACATGTTCATCACAAGTTTCTTAGTTATTAGTAGTGTAGTTTGTGTAGTTGTTAGTGTAGACGTGCTAATCGATCGAGAGAGCCCGGTAATTATGGAACCGGGTGAATTTTCAGTTGCATGTTAGGAATGATCTCTATAATCAAATCTCGAACGGTCCGTTTGTGGTTTAAGTGCGACTAGAGTATCTACGATTTGGAGGCCTCGAACGAAACACATGATGGATCTCGTAAGCTAAGTACATAGAATTTGAAACTTGGAAATTATAACACCGGAGTTGGAATCAATTTTCGAATTTTCTATGATTTTTTAATTTTTTATGAAATGATTTTTTTGAATTTTTAATGTTTTGTTTTTTAAAAAAAATAAATAAAAATTAACGATGTTTAAGACTGCCGATGGATAGGGGCCGCTTGCCTAACAGAAACTACCACATGCCTAAAAGAAGCAAAAAGCGCCATCGCTCTTATTAGTGGTGTCAATCGGGTATGTCTGGTATGGATAGTGCATACTCATATCCGTATTCGTTTCTCGATAAGTAAAAACATGTGTTCGTACTCATTGCCCGCTGGCAACGTATACCCGTGGGTATACCAGTTTACCCGTGAAGCGGGGAGGAGGGGTGACACTACTAGATAGCACGGGTGACGCGTGGGGCCTCTAGTAGCCCATGGTGGGGTGGCGTAGAGCCTCTCGTGTGAGACGACGTGGGTCCTTTGGCGCAAGGCGGTGCTAGATCTGGCATGGGGCGATGCAAAGCCTCCGGCATGAGGCGGCACCAGTAGGTGCAGCCCGAGGTCTCCGACGTGGGGTAGAGAGGGCGACATGAAGCTCGATAAAGGTTGTGCAAGTGGGCAACACCTCTAGAGTGGGTGGCCTCTGGTAGGGGCGGAGAGGGAAAGGGAGAGGGAGCTGGTGAGTCCGTGAGTGAGACATAGAGGGAGGGAGACGACAGTTGTGAGGAGGAGAGGAGAGAAGAAGAGGGCTAAGACTTTGGGATTGATTTTTATACTTTTTATACTTAGGATAATCGGGTAAATGGGTATGGGTGGTCAATATTCATATACATACTTGTTTATTCATCGGGTATGATTTTAGTAATATATATGATCCTAATAAGGTTGTTATCCATGGTTAAACGGGTAATCGGGTCGAATTGTCATCCCTAACCACTCCGCTCGAAACCTACACTATAAAAACAAAAAATTTCTACGATGTTTGTCCTCCTAAATGCTTAGTTTGAGAGCATCTCCGAGAATAGCCCTAAAATTCGACTCACTATATAATTTTTTGAGGTTTTTTAGAGATACAAGTCATTTGGAATACGTTTCTCTCTAACAGCTGTGTCTGAATCATGCTCTCTTTTTTTTCCGAGAGCATGGCGCCGCCGGAGATCCATGATCCATGCCGATGCCGATGCCGGCGGCCGGCGACCGGCGACGAGAGAGAGACGAATCTAAACTCTGGGCACGACTGTACATATATACGCTAACTTGGACGGCGGAGACTGCACGCGTCGGATTGGGTAGATTAATCGCAACACGACGCCGGCCGCCGGCGCTAACCACGAGCGCGCGAGCGAGTATTTTCGGTTGAGCTGCGGGCGCACGCGGCGCCATGCAGCTGTCGCGGGCGGCGGCGGGACCAGATCGCGACCGGCCGGCCGGGCCGGGCCGCATCGTTGCTGCCCCGGGCTGCACCCTCCCCGCTCCCCTCCGGCCTCGACCACGCCGGCCGCGCGCATGGCGACGAACCGCGCGCCTGCGGCTGCTCACCGTGCGCGGCGCTGCCGCCTGCAGCCGCCCGTGTGGGTGACCACCACGCCGACGCATCAAAATCTATATTACTCGTAAAATTGATATTTTACTTTTGAAACAAATTACAACCAATGTTTTAAGTTATTTGTATTATTTGTAAGATGTTTTTTAATGTTGTATTTTTTCCATTGCAACCCACGTGCATTCATTAGTAAATATAAATATATGCTCTCACGTAACCAAATTCATCCTGGATAGTTCGATATTGGTTGTACTGTACAAAACCATATAGGATGGATTGGTTCAGATTGTCAGAACATTCATGCTGAACTATTTCATGTCGTAAAAACAAGCGAACACCGTCGTCTAGGTTTTGTTAACTATACTAATTATTTGTAATTAGTTAAGATGAGTGGTTATTAAGTATTTTTAGTGAAAATAATTATAATTAGATGTTATTAATTATAACAAATCATTATTATGTATCATCTCATACATCCAACCAAACAATTTACTTATACCATCTCACCCCAAATCAATCTACCTAAGACCATCTCATGCTGTCTAATTTCATTCAGCTAACCAAACACTACCTTAAGACATGTTAGGTAAAACTTCGACTTTACGATTCGAACCTACTTGAGTTGGAGTTCTATCGAACGCAACGTATCCGGAGAGGGAATGTCTCGGCTAAATATTTTCGGTATATTTATATGTATATAAGGTTTTATAGTTATATTTAACTAGCTTAAAAAATCCTATAAGATCCTAACGAACCCGACCAATAAACTCATAAGATGCGTTGACCACACGTGCTCTGACAAATGTCAGTACGTCACGTATGACGTAACATCGCTCTACTACACTGTGAAGATCAGAAACACGGCTTGCACGACTTGGAGCTCAAATTGAGATCAAAAACAGGAATTAAGTTCATGATAAGAATATTGTTATAGATTTCTCGACACTAAATTGTACAATATTTCATAAAAACACATTTTATCTGTCTCAAAAGTAAGATTTTGGAAATAATCTCGTCGGTCCAGCCATTAGATAGATTCAAAGGATGGTTTCGGAGCATATAAGGTGTGAAGCCTTTTGTCGCCACTGTGGTACTCTAAAAGAGAAAGCCTTAAGCCCTTATCACTAAAGATAGCAATGGGTCTATACCCATCGGGTTTGACTATCTCAAATCCATACTCGTTAGAAAAAAATCTTCCCGTCGGATAACCCATATATACATGCGGGTATTATTTCTCCCCCAAACCCATACCCATGCGGGTAAAATATACCCATCGGGTACCCATACCCATCAATAAACACCACACACAAAATATGCTAATAAATAATAATTGTATATCTATCCCCACAAAAACAATATTTCACCTAAATAGATCGATCAATCATTCAACTATAAGATCAAAATTACATATATAAATAAACTCTCAAACATAATACATCAATGATTTAATCTACAACAATAGCAACAATAATTTAAACTCCCAAAAATATAACTTATTGGGTGATGGGTACCCATGGGGTAATGAGTATGGATATTAGGAAACCATACCCATACCAGCGTACCCGTTGGGTACTATTTTTTTCCCATTAATAGACCCACGGTTGAGCAATTTTACCCGTATATCTACCCTAATAGGGTAAAAACCCATCGGGTTTCGGGTTTCGGGTACCCATTGCCATCTTTACTTGTCACTAGCCTTGGCAACGGTGCATGAAGAGGAATCTAGAGCCTTCGAGCGTCTCGGTGGCCTCCGTCATCTCGGTGCCTCCCGGAAGCCTAGGCTCTAAAGAAGCGCCGTAAAACGGGACAAGACGTTTGCTTTGTTACGGTGTTCACACGTGCTTTTGCCATTTTACCCTTACGAGACCTTATAAATAGAGCTTGCTATGACAGTTGTAACTAGTGAGTAGATCATTATTTTTCTGTCTATAAATACTCGTCTCTTCAACTATAATAAGGACATGAACTCACATAATAAGACATGTTTTGAACTGATCTAAGGTTATTATCCTATTCAGAATCCCGGTTCGGTCAGCAGCCAATTTTTCTTCTCACTTAGCCTTTCTTTTCAAACATATTAGCGTAATCTTTTACACCAAAAATATCGATTAAAAAACTAATTAAGATTATAAAAATATTATTATAGATTTCTACCTCCTAACTTCCACATTATTTCACTCCGAACCGAACACCTAAAGACAAAAAATAATTAAGCAGGTAGACAAAAAAAATCCGGCAGCGTGGAGCAAGCAGCATCATCTTGAACAACGGAAGGCCACGTGGCTCGCATGATTCCCTTTTTTTAATAAAATTTAATCTCGAAATCTTATTACTTTAAACAGACTCGTGAATTATATTTACTAAATATCTCTTTACTCTAATAAAATTTAATACTCCCAAACAGACCTTCGACATCATATTTCCTATATTTTACTTTTGTATTATTGATAGACGGACTATACACTCACTAAATATATCTCTTATTTCCTTTTATTTATAGCTAAATAAAGAACGAGAGTGGTTCCTTACAGGTAGAAAATACAGACAAAGATTTAGAAATCGCTGTATTTTCGAAAGTATCTCAGAGCATTTGTTTAAACTGGATTTTAAAAGGTAAAATCTCTGGAATTTAAAATTTGAAAGAGAGAGAGAAAAAAAAGAGAGCTCGTAGCTTATCCTGACATCTGTCTCGGTCGACGTGCGGTGCCGTCCGCCGCAGGCTGCAGGCGGACGCGGCGCAGCGGATCCCACGCGCCTATTATTGTCTCGTATAAACTGCATCCAAAACCGGGCACACGTCCGATCTCGGGCGCGCCTGGCCGTCGGGCCACGGATGGACGGTCCAGATCCACCCACCCGGCGGCCGCGTGGCCGCGGGTGTGATTTCTGCTTCGGTCCGTTTCGATTTACTTCCAACTACTTTGGATCCGCCGCTTGTTGTCAGAGGAAAAATTGATAATTTATGCTCGATGATATTTTTGAAACTGACACATAGGATCACCTAAATCAATGATAATGAACTTAGATGATAAAAATATAAAATCATTTCTTGAAAGTGACGAATTCTCATATCTCTCTTGAAGCATCCCTAATGCAATAATTAGGATGATTTCTATAGCATTAAATAGTAGTATTCTACATGAGCAAAAAATCTAATGTGGCATAAGAGTTAATAAAGAGAGGAGAAAAGTGGAGGAAATGGTTTCTCATGTAAAATATGGTTTCTATCACTAATACTGAGGATGAAGAAACTATTCTATATGTCTTGGGACAGTGCAGTAATTTCTATGCACGGTCTCACTCGTTTGTGATTAGGCAAATGAGGGAAAAGTAAATGGAGATAAAAAACCATGCATCGTGAGATAGAGTTTCTAAGAGTAGTTTCTTAGTGACATGTCATGAGCTACTAAATGATTTCTAAGTTAGGAACGCTCTTACATTGTCTTAATTTTTTTACATAAAACCAATTCAAATATGTTTTTTAAAGAAGCTTACCCTTAAATAATTTATTTTTTTACTTATTTCTTTACGGTGATATAGTTCAAATTGGATTCATTGAACTACGATAGCTTAAACGATTAGATTCATGTTTAGTTCACCGATAAGGTGGGATGACATGGTTTCGTCCCAATATTTTGGGTGAAATCATCTTTATCTCATATTTAGTAACAAAGGACAGTGATATTTTTAGTTTCCTGTTCGGTTGATGGGTAGAGGAACATAAATTGTCCTTCCGCCTCACTCGACGAGCATGCGAGGTGGAAGGATGGCGATATTTTTAGTTTCATGTTCGGTTGATGGGTAGAGGAACATGAATTGCCCTTCCGCCTCACTCGACGAGCATGCGAGGTGGGACGACGGACGACCTCACCCACTCATTTTTGGACGATCGGGCTCGTCCAGGACATTAAACGGACATTATTCGACGGGGACGACTCCGTTCTATTCGACTCCAAACCCAACGCCGTAAAAAACGAAACCGTCTGTTCCATTCCACCCGTTCCCTCGAACCAAACGCCGCCTTAACGTGTTTCTACGACCAATCGTCTTAGATATTTTCTGTGACCGATTACTGAGGGATTTGGTGAGTTTGACACCAACCACAGCAACAGAACAAGAGAGGGATCAAAGAACGTGACCGGAGATAGCAGCAGAGGAGAGGAGGAGGATTGAAGCATTCAACAACCACCAGCACTCCGAGAGAGAGCAGCCGTGTCACCTTCCTTCGTGTCGCTGACGTGTGGGCCCGAGCTGTCAGTGGTCAACGAAACGCCTCCCAACCGTCGCAGCTGAAATAAACTGTTTTGAAATTTTATTTTTAGTATAAATTAAAATCCAGAATGTTCAAATTAAACACGCTCTTGATTTATTGGTGATTTTAGATCTATTTTTATGGTGGTTTTATTCAACTCTAAAAAAAATTCAAGGTATGAAGTTGTACCAACCATGTCTAAGTAACAATTTCATGGGTGGGTCAAAGCTCTACCAAATTTTAGTAGGGTAGGTTTTGTTTGAATTAATACCAAATTTTATGAATGGGGTGGAGACAAGCTGATGATTTGGTAGAGCAAGCTTTTAAATGAAAATTAAGTGTTATTTTCAGACATGTTTATTTTAATTTCCGATAGCTATGGTTACCTTTAAAATATGAAGCCAAAGCAAAAATTTCAAATTATATACTTAGGGTCTGTTTATTTCAGTTTCTAGCGGCTAGAGATTCTTAGTAGCTAGCTAGTCTGAGTAGCTGGTGTTGTCCAGCTCCTGATTCTAGTTCATTTCCATATTCCACAGCTACTGATTCTCATAATCCGAGTCTAAAATCTAGACCGTTTGTTTTCGCATCAGATTCTAGTAGCTGTAGCTGTCAGAAGTTAAACCAAACAGACCCTTAGATAGCAAGAATTTATTACATAATCTGAAAATAAACTAGAATCTGAAAATGACAAGTATGACCATCTAAATATATAACGATGTACAAAAATGGCAAATAATCGTAAACCATCAAATATTTTTGCGTTGAAAAATCGATAGCGGAAATTCGCTTACGCCGCCACCAGACGGGAGGGCGCGCGGGGCGGTGGGGCCCATGGGCCGACCCAGCCCGCGAGGCCCCCTATAAAACCGGCTCGACGCCCAGCCTGGAACCCTCACATCGGCCACGACGCGGTCGCCCCATTTCCTCCCATCTCGCTCCTCCTCGCGTCCGGCCTCGCCGCCGCCGCCGCCGACGCGGAAGCTCTAGCTCTAGCTAGCCCTAGACGCCGGCCGGCGACGAGGACGTGTCCCGTGTGGTTGGTCGAGCGCGACGTCGTCGAGGCCTTGCCCTGAACGCCGGCGTGGGGTGCCCGAGCTCCACCACCGGCGACGACTCCTTCCCCGCCGCGAGCGCTCACCCAGCCTGCTCCGTTTGCGGGGGTAGCCGGGGCTCCGGCCTCGGCGGCTTTCAAAGCCCCCTTCCTCACAACAGGATCCAAAATCCCGTCCTAGAGTTCTTCTACCTCCCGTTCCAAAACTTCCTGTTTTGGAGTCGTCGTCTCGTCTCGTATCGAGTTTTCGATTGATTTCTTGTTCTTTTTTTGTTTCCTTTCCTCCTCTAATCGATCGATAGCATCACACCATCATTCTTTTTTTCTTCTGATTCTTCGCTGCTAACGCCACCGAAACAGCAAACAGATTTACGGCAGAAAGGAAAAAAAAAGGCTAACTTTTTTGTGTGGATTCTAGCGTTCTCCGGTTGTGACGAGATGCCTGCGCTCGCTGTGGATGCGGTTGCTCCTGTGGCGCACGCTTTCGCGTGCGACGCGGCGCGCTTCCCTGCGCCGCTGATGGGGCCCGCCGTCGCGGGGGCGGACAAGTCGGACGCGGCGGCATGGTCGGCAGACCTGTCGTCTGCGCTGTACAACGTGGACGGCTGGGGCGCGCCGTACTTCTTCGTCAACGACGATGGCGACATCGCCGTGCGCCCGCACGGCGCGGCCACGCTGCCTGGGCAGGAGATCGACCTGGCTAAGGTGGTGGCCAAGGCGGCCGGCCCGCGCGCCAGTGGCGGGCTGGGCCTGCCGCTGCCCTTGCTGGTGAGGTTCCCCGACGTGCTGCGCCACCGCGTGGAGGCACTCAACGCGGCGTTCGACTACGCCGTGCGCTCCACCGGCTACGGTGGGAGGTACCAGGGCGTGTACCCGGTCAAGTGCAACCAGGACAGGCACGTCGTGGAGGACATTGTTGAGTTCGGCGAGCCGTTCCGCTTCGGTCTGGAGGCCGGCTCCAAGCCGGAGCTGCTGCTCGCCATGAGCTGCCTCGCCGCCCGCGGCAACCCGGACGCCCTGCTCATCTGCAACGGCTACAAGGACGACGACTACGTCTCGCTCGCGCTCATGGCGCGCACCATGGGGCTCAACACGGTCATCGTGCTCGAGCAGGTGGAGGAGCTCGACATTGTCGTCGAGGCAAGCCGCCGCCTCGGCGTGCGCCCGGTGGTCGGCATGCGCGCTAAGCTGCGCACCAAGCATGCTGGTCACTTTGGCGCCACGTCGGGGGAGAAGGGCAAGTTTGGCCTGAACGCGGCGCAGATTCTCTCCGTGGTCTCCAAGCTCAAGGTCCTCGGTATGCTCGACTGCCTCCAGCTCCTGCACTTCCACATTGGCTCCCAGATCCCGACCACCGCGCTGCTCTGCGATGGCGTCGGTGAGGCCGCGCAGATCTACTGCGAGCTCGCCCGCCTGGGCGCGGCCATGAGCGTCATTGATGTTGGTGGCGGCCTCGGCATTGACTACGACGGGACTCACTCGGCGCAGACCGACATGTCCGTGGCATACAGCTTGGAGGAGTACGCGGCGGCCGTGGTGGCCGCCGTTGGCCGCGTCTGTGACCGCAAGGGGGTCGCACATCCCATCATCTGCAGCGAGAGTGGCCGCGCGCTGGTGTCGCACCACTCCGTCCTGGTGTTCGAGGCCTTCTCTGCTTCGGCGCCTGGCCTCATTGACCCGGCGACGGGGTACATTCTTGACGAGCTCACCGACGAGTGCCGCGCCGACTACCGCAACCTCATGGCCGCCGCGGTGCGCGGCGACTTCGACACCTGTGGTCTGTACGCCGACCAGCTGAAGCGTCGCTGCGTCGAGCAGTTCAATGAGGGGGTTCTTGGCCTGGAGCACCTCGCCGCAGTTGATGGTCTCTGCGAGATCGTCGCCCGCGGCATGGGCGCCGCCGAGCCGCCGCGTACCTACCACATCAACCTGTCCGTGTTCACCTCCCTGCCGGACATCTGGGCCATAGGGCAGATGTTCCCAATCATTCCAATCCAGCGCCTTGGGGAGCGCCCTGCCGTCGACGGTGTCCTCTCCGACCTCACCTGCGACAGCGACGGCAAGGTCCAGCACTTCATCGGCGGGAAGCACAGCCTGCCGTTGCACGAGCTCCCTGTTCATGGCACCCGCGGCTACTACCTTGGCATGTTCCTCGGGGGCGCCTACCAGGAGGCCCTCGGCGGGCTGCACAACCTCTTCGGCGGGCCGAGCGTGGTTCGCGTGTCGCAGAGCGACGGCCCGCACTGCTTCGCCGTCACGCGCGCCACGGCGGGGCCGTCCTGCGCCGACGTTCTCCGCGCCATGCAGCACGAGCCCGAGGTGATGTTCGAGGTCCTCAAGCAGAGAGCCGACGGCGCCACCGCCGACGCCCTCGCCAGAGCTTTCGGCTCAATGCCGTACCTTTCCTTCGACCCGGAGGCCGCCTCGATGGCCAGCGGCGACAGCAGCTGCATGAGCAGCGACTCGGAGGGGTCGGCCGCCGGCGTGGCCGAGGAGGATGATGATGAGTGGGAGTTCATGCGCGGTCTCACCGTGTGACTCCATCTCCCCTGTACCTGTAGTCCCAACTGGTGCTGTTACCAGCCGCCGCCGCCGCCGCCGCAGTTGGTAATCTCCGCCCAGTGTGTATCGCGTCAGGCGTCTCGTCGCCGTAGTCTCGCCGGAGTTTCTGGCGCCAACTTTTTTATTTCGCAAGCGTCAGTGTCCACTGTTTCGCTTAATTTCCAAGAAAATAAAACGAGCATCAAATAAGTTTGCTTCAATTCTTATCCAGCAATTTGTGCAATGCGATGATCATTGTGTGGATGCAATTATGCAATCAGATGAGATTGATATCTTGATCTCAAAAAAATCACAAGAAAATAATAATCTTGGCAAGGACGATAATCTTGCGTCGAAAATCACAAAAAAGATTTTGTCTTTCTTTGCGTCTCCGTTGCTGTGATTCGTTTGATCCGAAATCGGCCAATCCGCTGGATTACTGGAAAGTGGAAACCTTCGTCCCATTATCTTTTTTCTTTCCGAAAAGTTCTCGGCAAGAACAGGATAGAGCAGTGCTGCCCTCTCGGATTCTCCTCCAAAGTGAGCTCAAAATCTCAGAGGAGGTGTTTAGTTGCATCAATTAAAGTTTAGTTTTTGTCGCATTGAATGTTAAAGTTTAGTTTTTGTCTAATGGTATGTTAAAGTTTAGTTTTTGCCGTATCATATGTTTAGACATGACATTGTATGTTTAGACATTAATTTGAAGGATTAATCTTGAACTGATTATAAAAATAATTATAAAATCCGAGGATTATTTGTAAGATAAATTTATTAAATATAATTAATCCATGATTAGCAATTGTTTAATGTAATATCACACTGTCAAATTATGGTATAATCTTGCTCATTAGATTCGTTTCGTTAAGAATCTACCGATTATGAATGAGTTTTGTAAATAGTCTACATTTAATATTTTAAAATGATATCTAAACATTTGATGTGACGAGACTAAATTTTGGATTAAACGAAACAACACCCCTAAATTTATAGGTTGTTTTCTTATGGAAATATATAAATTCGAAATCAGCAGATTTCGGGAGTTACATATCTCGGTGCAACTGTTAGGATCCGTCGATTATACTCTAATATTAAGCTTCTCCGACAACAGGGGATCTCAATTGAAACCATTAGGATCCATTGACTATACTTGGGTTTCTCCGACATCCGAGGATTTCAATTGAAACCGTTAGGATCCTTCGACTGTATTTAGGTAGTGTTTGGTTTGGTGTAGGATGAGGAATGGAACGGGATGGTTCAGAATCATCTCATTCGTTAAAAAAATCAGTACCACGTGGTTCAGCATCTACATGGGATATTTTGTTTTTAGGGATCGTTTGGTTCCATTTGATTCCACTCCCATCCCTCGAACCAAACAGTAGTATCACCCCATATCAGCAACCGAACCGTTCCGTTCCTCCTCATACAGGGAACCAAACACTACCTTAGGCTCCTCCGACAACAGGGGATCTCAATTAAGTTGAACAGTGGATTATTCAACATGGTTGCAATACTATTCATTGGCCACAAGTGAATGAAAAAAAATGAAATGGTTTCATGCAGGGAAGAGCATCTGGTGGAGAATAATCTTAGAATCTTACCTGTCGCAGCTGATTGATCTCGGCCGTCCGTTTCCAGATCGGACGGCCCACGACGCCTCTCCCGCATGACCTAGAGATTCTAGATCCAATGCCTGCCGGCCATGTCCATGTCCAATCATGCCACGAGAACACAAGAACCCAAGAAGAAGAAAGGGACGAGAAAAAGAAAAGAAAAAAATATAGAAAAAATCATGTTTTTCCGACAAGTGGGTCATACCGTTCAGATTGAACGTACAGCCACGTGGACCGTCACGTCAGTAAAACCGTCAGCGTGAATTGCTACGTCAGCAAAACCGTTGCAGTAAACCGCATCGGGGCGTTGTTTCTCCGGTTTAGCGTAGCTCGAGGGGTTAAGGATCCGGTTTTTTAGTAGTGGTCAACTTTCGTCTACGAAGTAATACTTCGGGGGAGTAAACTATAAATTATGCACTATTTTTAAAACTCATTGCAAATGTTTTTCATTTTCTTCATTTTTACTATATAAATTTCAGTTTTATTTTGTCACTCTAAAGAAAATGAAGAAATTTACAATGTGCTTGTATATATACTTTGCCATGGTAGGGGGCACCCCTGGATCCGCCATTGTTGGCTAGTAGTAGGGCTAGAAAATTGGCTCGGGCTCGCGAGCAACTCGAGGCGTCGAGCCTGAGTCTATGTTTTAGTCAGGAATGGCTCCTCTGTAGTCGAGTAGTCGATTGTAGATGATCGATTGTAGAGGATCGTCACGATCCGCACCGTTCGGTGTGGATCGAACGGTGAGGAAGTCTACAAAGGATGTGAAGGTGGGTCCCACCACATGCCAAACCCACCACCAAAGTCCCCTCCTGTACTCGTCGGATCAAAATCTGACGGTGCGAAGCCGACCGTAGAGAATCTCATTTCGTTTTAGGCTAGGTTCCAAATCAAGTGGAACCGAACCAACTCGTGAGCTGCTCGTTTGGTTCGTGGGACTGATTAATTTTTTATTTTTAATATATAATATATTTTATATAAATGTGATAATTTAGTATTAAGCGTATATCATAATGTTTATTGACCACCGATATTTTATTCTTAATTATTTTATATATCAATACACATCATCAAAAAGCAGACAAATTCAGAGTGACTGACGGAATTCACACCTGAAGAATCTCCTTTACTCTTCTCGACCGACAGAGTAAACAAAGATTGGTCTATTCGATTCTGAATTATTTTCCTCCAAGATTGGGTTTGTTCATCACATATTTCACATGCACTTTGGTTTGTGGAGGCTGGAGAAGTCAACATTCAGAGGAACGAACCATGGAGAGGGGAAATCTGTCAAGAACTCAACAGAATCACGTCATCTGTTCTTCGTGGAGCTATTCTGTAATTAGAGGTAACACGTAACCAGGTTTGTTGTTAGGATTTGTCGGATTAAGGGTATGTTTGTTTTAGCTTCTTGCGGCTAGATATTCTCACTAGCTAGTTCGTCCGAGCAGCTGGGTAGTCTGAGTATGTAGCTAGTGAAAATCATGAAAAACTATTATTTTCTAGCTTTTTGGATTTTAGTTGCTCCAGCTCCAGTTTTTTTGTCACGTGGAGCTGGAACTAAGCTAAATATATTTCCTGAGGAGTAGATCCCACTGAGATCACTCTAGAAAAATGAATTGGAGTGGTGGAGCAGGGTTTATTCAGCTTCAAGTGTTCCACTCTAACTTCAATATGGATTTTAGGATCTAAAGCTTTACCAAACAGACCCCTAGATTCTACGGTTATTGATTCTCACAATCTAAATCTACAATATAGACCGTTTATTGCAGCTTCAGATTTTAGAGGTAGCTGCAGCTGCCTGATACTAAAACAAATATGCCCTAAGATAAATATTAGTTAGGATTATTTGGTTAGTGATAAGGTATGATTCTATGTTAAGGATAAAGTAAGGGGATTAACCCTAGAAATACTAGCCCATTGTATTAGATTAATGAGGAATAAACAGTTCCTGCTTGCTGCTTTTACCATCCATGCTCTTTCTTTAATCAGAAGCTACCATATATGGATCATCTCACACAATCCACATGGTTAGGTTAAGTGATGGTTAGCTAAACCTCTCCATTTAGCTGAGAAAACTATGTATAATCCAGCTTGGATCCACGACACATGTACATACTTTCCATCTAACGATGAATGAGAGTTGAGCATTAGATGGAAATCGTAGCCGTGTGTTTGGTTAAGCTGTAGATTCTGAAAAAGCTGATGTGAGTTGTGAGCTGTGAGCTGTAGAGCTGAGAAGCTGGTTGGTTGTAATAGTTGCGGATTTATATTTTGGCAGTTCATGATGTTTAGTTACGTTATTAATGTGTAATTTTACATGTAAATCATTATAATCATGAATTTTTGTAATTTTTATATTAAAATTATATATTTTTAAATTACACAAAAATGATATATTTAATTAAAAATTTCATTTTTTTCAAAATTTAAATGAACTGATATGTGTTAATAATATGGTAGGTAATATTTATTCAAAGATGAATTGGGAAGCCGTGAAATCAGGGTTATATCAGCTTTCAAATTTGTACTACGAGAATCTATAGATTCTAGAAAGGCTGAGTGACCAAAAGAATTGTTTGTTTCAGATTTCAGCTTTCGAGCCAAGAAGCTGGTTCAAAAATCAGAACCCTAAATACGGTCGTCGCTGATAAATGTATAGCTCTCTTGTCCAAATGAACCCAATTTTTTCCAGATATCTGAATTCTTGGGACATCTGCGTGTTAAGCTGAAGTCAATGAAAGAGGCGTCTCGGGGTTGTCACTTTGCAGAGTTAATCGTGTCGGTCAACGTTGCATCGTTGCATGCTCAAGCTCATGTTTCACAAGGCTGGCTTAGGTCAAGCTTTGTTAGGTCAAAAAAATAATCCAAAGGTGAGCTCGCCGCCACAACATCGGAGCAGCTTCCCGGTGCATGCATCTCAATATGATCACGAAGAACACGTTGACTCTAGAGCTTAGGATGTTGTCGACACAGATAATTTAACTATTTGACACTCTCTTCACGTGTCAATTAATGGACCACATGTCAGTGACTCATGTGACCCCACGTGTCAGTGACCCGAAGTGACAATTTTATTGCTACTCACATGTTAAGAGTGGCAAATAATTAAATCCCCCGGAGATCATGATGATTTCGACGCTCGCGGTCAAAGAGACGACATAGTTTGCAAATTTTAGGTTCTTAGTTTGTGATTGTATTGAGATATAAGGATAGGGTTGACAAAGATGCACAAGGAGAAATACCAAACATGTGGTAGAGAGCTAGACTGGTCAAACTGCATTTTTTTAAAAAAATGTAGTTTTGTGACACAAACTGATCTTCTTGTTCTTAAATTATCAAGTAATCAAGTTTAGTACTGTGCCTGTCAAATTGTTTTTATATGGGAATTTTTACAGTACCCCGAAATTTTATCAGCCGTTCAATCCATGTGATTGGACGACTCAGATTTAAAATAGGTGATCTGTTACCTCCTAGAGGTAACAGGTCATATTACCTTCTTTAATGTTAGCAAACAGCCGAGCCGATGTCGGCGAGATTTATTTAAAAATCCTAGCGTTTCGTTTCTTCCAGATCCCAACCAGTCAAGTTTTACAAACATGTAGTCTAGATACACACAATGGTAGGTGGCAACAATGACATGCTGACTCACAAGATAAACCATGGATTTTCTGAACATTGCTTGAAAAAAAAGTTTTTCTTTCTTGACATCCAAATCCTCAAATTCTACTTATCCAATCTGGGAGTTGAAAAGATCAACTTGTTTGAAGGCTTGAAGAAAGAGTTGTTGAGCAGTGAGTGAGGCACATGTCTGCATTGGTGTTGTCGTCTCCTTTAAAATGCAGAAATTTTTACAGGTTTTTTACTGGAACCAAGGGTGTGTTTGGTTGAACTGTAGATTCTGAAAAAGCTACTGTGGGATATGAGCTATAGAAAAGCTGTTGTGAGCTATGAGCTGTAGAAAAACTGTTTGGTTGGAATAATTGCAGATTTATATTTTGGTAGTTCGTGATGTTTAGTTATATTATTAATGTGTAATTTTACATGTAAATCATTCTAATCATGAAATTTTGTAATGTTTATATTAAAATTATATGTTTTTAAATTACACTAAAATTATAAATTTTACTAAAATTTTACTTTTTCAAATTTTACATGAACTGATATGTTTTAATAGCATGGTAAGTAATATTCATTCAAAGTTGAACTGAGAATCTATGAAATCTAGGTTATACCAACTTTCAAATTTGTACTACAAGAATTTACAGATTTTGGAAAAGCTAGGTGACCAAAAGAGCTGTTTAGTTCAGATACTAAATTCCGAGCCAAGAAGCTGGTTCAAAAATCAGAACCAAACAGACCCTAAGTTCTCCTAAATTGTTTTAAAAATGGACAATTCCAAAATACAACCAAAACTTCCTTCGTTTATGTTTTTATACTACTTCCTCCGTTTTAGAATATAAGTCATTCTGATCTTCTTTATATTCATCTACGGACCATTGCATATGTTTTTATACGTGTCTAGATTAATTAATCTATAGATAAATCGACGGCGGTCTCACGAGTGGTTGGTAAGACGTTTGACTCGAGACTTTTAATCAGAAATTGTCTAAAAATTCAGACGTTGAGATGCTCGTACGCGACTTCGGAGACAACAAATTAAACTTTGGTTAACCTACCTTTGCTTTGGTAGTTGGATTAGGGTTCAACTCTGAAACTCTGACCTAAACATCAAAAGGAGAAATGGTTGACTGATGAAGCTTCACCCCCATGTAGGTCACTTGTATTTTTAGCTTAAAATTCTCTAACTTTGACCGAGCTTAAAAAAATTATATTAATATACTACCTTCGTTTCAGGACGTAAGTCATTTTGATATCGGCTAAAATCATTTGTAGATCAATAAATATATTGTGCATATATATTTTATTGTGGATTTAACGTAACCGATTTGATAACGTGCTATATTTACCTTTGTTTCGGAATACAAGTCATTCTCGTTTCGGGATGTAAGTCATTCTAATCTTATCTAGATTTATCTATATATCAATAAATATAGTGTGCATATATATTTTATTGTGGATTTAATGTAAGTGATTTGATAGTACGACCGTTGATTTATTTTTTCCTATGAAGTTTGTTTTAAAGTTAGATAAGTTTGACGTATAATAAAGTTAAATGACTTATAATATATAACGGAGAGAGTCGTCTTAGCGCGCACACACGTGTGGAGTTGGAGAATTGTAAGTTGGTTGTTGGAGAATTGAGCACATAAAAATGATGAGCTAAAGATGATTGTTGACTCTTAACTCTAAAATATGTAGCCAACAACTGAACATCAGTTGAACAATTCATGCAAGTGTGGTATACAAGTGGATGTCCTCATTTAGTAAGTTGGATTCAATTTGCATCTTTAAAATGATGAGCTGGAAGTGCATTATCTTTAAGCTAATAGCTATATCAAGAAGTTAAGAGTGTACTTAGTACAGTTATATCGTATTAATATAACTGATTGAGTGTAATAAAACTTTCGATATATAAAAATTATATATTATTTTAAAAGAAGTCAGCAGTGGTGAATCTGTTACCACCGCTAGCTTTTCACTGACACGTGAGTTCAGAGCAAAAGTAGTAAGCACAACATCACGACCCACGAATGAAACCATAGCATGGGACTTGCATTGCAGCTCTAACCACCCTCTGGTGGCACTCGCCCCATCCTTGCCCTCACCCACCGTTGGCGCCTCGCCTCGCCTCCGTTCGAACTCGTAACCGTCACTACCTTCTTTTAATGTTATAAAAAGGACTTGCACCTCTAACCAGCCTCCGGTCGCACCCACCCCCCCTCCTTGCCCTCACCCACCGTTGGCGTCTCACCTCGTCTCGTCTCCATCGAACTCGTCACCACCACTGCATTCTTTTAATGTTATAAAAAATCCCCGACACGATGCATGGGAATCGAACTGAAGACATGAATGGTAGGTACACATTATGATTGGATTATCTAATAATTTGTTGCACCATTGCGTGCTCGAGCAAGAAGATGTATCTGGACGTCTTCTCTTGCATTTATCATGTATTTCCAACGTAGAACAACGACAACGACGACATGGACGTCAAGAAACGTAGATGTGAACTCACATGCGTCTTGACTGATGAACTCGACGGAAACGTGCTCATTGATTGTCTTGTCTTTAATTTGACCCAAAATTTATGAATTGATTTTTTAGGATAGAAAGTAATAGATAATAGTCGTTTTGGTGTTTAGATGAGAGTATAAAAATATTAGTCACACCGTCAATCGAAGAGTTTTTCCTCTTCTCCTGAAGCGTTTCTGGCAATAAAAACGCTAAAAAACGAGGCATGTGTGGCCACCAAGAGATAACCAATTGAGACAACTTGTGTTGTTCTATTTAATATCACCTTGGTACGTGTAATTTTGTTTAAAATATTTAAAATATAAGTATATGATCAAATTAAGAGACTAAATACTTTCTCCCTCCGTTAACTTTTAAACGACACAGTTGACTTTTATCTCAATGCTTAACCATTCGTCTTATTTTAAAAAAACTTTTCGAAACATCATTTATTTTCATATAATTTATTTTATTACTAAAAATACTCCAAGTATAACTTATATTTTTGCATATTTGCAAAAAAAATTGAATAAAATGAACAGCCAAACATTGAGATAAAAGTCAACCGCGTCATTTAAAAGTTAACGGAGGGAGTAATATTTTGTTTTTTGGAAGGGTGTTGGGACACCTCTTCCAAAAATGTGGCTTGGCCATATGTACATATAAGTACATATCACAAAAAATTCAAGTAAATACGATCGATCGATCGAACAATCAATATAGATACAGATATAAATATAGATACAGATAAGCGCGGATTTGTTTAGCCGGTGCTAATTAAGGCAGCTCAGCCACAGTATTGCTTGCCACAGTAGGGGGCACGCACAGAGCTTGACCATGAACACGGTCACAATTCTGACCGGATACATTCGGCCACACATCACCTACCTCGATCTACTTGACATGATCAATGCAAGATTTCCACATTTCTTCTCTTCTTTTAAACAAAAAAAAGAAGAAAATTTGTACTTAATAGTCTCCACAAATGTGGCCACTCGAGCTTGTTGCTTCCCGTTGTGTCGTACCGCTCGTTGTCGGTTTGTCGCTGTCAAATTTTTGTTAAGAAGATCACGTAGGGTCGGTTTTTGTCTGAAAACTGTATATTTTTTTAAGAAGACTAGGAAACCTTGTTTTATTTGAAAGTTATATGTCTATTATAGTACTATTGTGGTACGATCGCACTCAATTTTGGAGTTCTAACGAGATCCAATGCTAAAAGTATGTTTGGTAGAGTTTCGGATCTTGAAATCCAGGTTGAAGCTCTGGATTCGTGTGTGATCTGAATCCATGTGTGATATGAAATATGTCAAAAGTGTTCGATTGAGCTGAGTTGCTACAGAAATTGGCTTTAGCTTTAAAAGAGATGCAAGTGGGATAGTTCAGTGGTATTTGCGAGTGATTTTTCAGTCTCTTTTACAACCGAAGCTGCATAAACTCTGCTCCACTTCTTTCGTGCATTTTTTTAAATGCTCTGGTTCGGATCTAAAGCCTAGCAAATACGTTTGGTTCGACTCCAACTCTATTTTGTATTTTCTAGATTGCGTCGTCAGGTCGCACGTTCCTTTCCTCGATCTCGTGCTCCATGTTTTGGTGAGGGAGACTTGGCTGTGTGTTGACGCATTCACTACCTACTACGTTACAACTTAGCACCATTTCTTTGGTTGAATTGGAGAGGATAATTTTAGTTTTTTCGTGTTCATATGCGTCGATCTGATTCTCATTGACCACTGATCTAAGTGTCCACATTGCGGAGTGAAGTGGGCATTTGATGAACTCATTTGACTGTTGGTTTCAGATCGAATTGTCAGCACCTTAACTACTCAGATGTGATGCGTGAAGCTGGAAATTAAGGATTCATTTGTTTCAACTGAAATTATAATAATATCATAAGCTAAAATAAATACATCGGCTTATTATAATTTAGAATGCAGGTTACGATAATTTAGTAAGCTGATTTAACCTAGTTTTTTTTCTTATAAACTGAATTATTATAATCGAAAACTTTTGTAAAATGTTTAACCTGCTCTGAATTTCCTTGCTTTTTCTTGAGAAACTCTCAAGTTGTGAAGGTTGTCAGGAGTCTGGATCAGATGACGTTTTGTGTTAAAGGTAAGGCGAGGTGATGCATCCGACTATTTTTATTTTTTTTTAGATTTTAAACGGTAAAACGTAATGTAATGCGAGACAACGCTTTACAAAACAAAAGAAATACATGGGGAAATTGTTTGTTTATAATTCAATCTAACACAGACAACTAGTCATGCATTGGACAAAGCCCGCGCTCCCAGTCGTATGGATATAGATTTCAATGATCAACTACAGTTACTTCTAAAACCTAAAACCGGAAGAAACAATTTATGGATGAGTTTGATAGAGCTTCAACTGTAAAACTAAAAATGAGCCAAAAATATTTGTTAAGCTCTAGATTCAAACCAAAGCAGTTCAAAAAATGCAATAACATGTTAAAGCGAGATTCAGCCAGCTGCTCCACTCCATAAAATCTAAAAATTACCCACAAATATTACAACTGAACCACCTCATCTGCATCCCTCTTAAAACTGAAACCAATTTCTAGAACAAATCAACTTAACCAAACACTTTTACCTACTTCAAATCACACGACCTAGAATTTCAAAATCTAAAACTCTATCAAATAGGCTCTATAATCTCGACTGAGATTTTGAGAATCAACGTATTAGTTTGTTTTAGCTATGCTCGGACCGTTATAACTGGGCCAGAGTGGGATTAGGGCTCACGTCGGGCCATTTGATTAAGGTCGAAACGAAACTGTAGCCCATCACATGCTTGGGCTAGAGCAGTTATTGCAAGTTTGGGACTCACCTGGCCCATCATGCTTGGGTTAAACTCGATCTTTAGCTGTGTCTGTTCCTTTGACAAGATGACATTACAAGTTTCGGATCAAATTCACATGATAGCTTCCTTACAAAAGCACAAAAAGAAATCAATTTATCCATCGTAACAAGGTAACCTGCAACTGAGGATGCCCCTGAAGTAAAATCAATTGGATACTTCCCTCGTTCTGATGGCAACTTCGCTGGATGGTTTGGGAGGATAGAGCTCCCATAATGCAACCGTAGTATCCGCCGAGCAGGAAGCCAACAGCTTGCAGTCAGATGAGAAAGTTACTGCATTACACTGCAAGCGAAAAGGAAGCGCAAAAGTTATATGTTCCATGGAGTTTGGCTGGACGAGAATGTAAAAGCCTAGTTCAGCTGATTATCAGCCTCATGCCTATAGAGACAACTATAGTTAACGACAAAAGGCGATATCAGAGATTCCTGCCCTTTTGAGCTGAGGGAGGTGATAAAACATGCCAAATATGAAAAGAAAATGTTAGTAGATGAGCGAAGCGGCATACCGAAGCACTGTGATACTTTAACACTGCTAGAGCATTGCCTTTACAATAGTTGTATACTCGAATCCTGCAACGATGTAACAATTGTAAACTTGGATAAACAACTACAAGGCGTGACTGTAGGAAGTTGCCCACAGCCCCACACGCTTTCAGTAGTGACCGAAATCACAAAGGAGCCATCATTTGGACAAATTTTAGTCACCATTCAGGTATTGTTGTGCCTACTAATATAAATATCATTAAATCAGGTGCAAATGCAAACTACTGACTTGAGCAAGTTGACTTAGATTTACGAAGCCACTAAAAATAGTTTATGTTAACATCCTGATCATCAAGGAATGGAATGGAAAAACAAACCTGTGATCCCAACCAGCGGTTGCTGCAATCTTGTTGTCTGACCGAATTGCTATACCTGCTATACCTGGTCTCTCAAGTTTTATTTCTTTTCTGACAATAAACTCACCCTGTAATTGGAAGAAAACTGCATGTCATTAAAACAAAAGATGGATTATTCAGAAGTTGAAACCAGGGTTCACTGATGCAAATGCAAATGGTACAATAACAGAAACAATACATTTCTCAGTGACAATAAGGTTTGTTATGAACTGCAAAATATTTATATGACTGTAGCTAGAAATAACAAAAACTATAGAGCATTCAGCTTGTTAGATTCTACTGTTTAGTATTAATCTTTTCCCTCTCTCTTACTTGTGGGCCTGGCTGGTTGCCTTGGCTGTCAAGTAGGCTCTTGCCTTGGCTGCCAAGTCCTCTCTCCTCTTGCCTTGGCTGCCAAGTCCTCTCCCCCACTATTTGTATTCCTCTCTGTACCTCTTCTGGTTTATGGAGTAATACTGAGAATCAACACAACCTTTTTCCCTAACATGGTATCAGATTAGTCTTTCCTCTCTCTGCTTCCGCCATTCTCTGATGGCTCCTGCGGGACTCTCGGCTGCTGCTGCCCACGCTAGCAGCTCCTCTGCCGACGTCTCTGCGTCCTCCACCGCCACCCAGATCCGTGACGCCGCCCTTGCCGCCGCCATGACTCTCGAGGCAGAGGCGGCCTCCCTGCGCGCCTCCAATACCGAGCGCAGCCAGCAGCTCCAGGAGGAGGCCGACCTCCTCAAATCTGCTGCCGCTGCTCAGGAGCGGGTCCGTGCTGCTGCTGCCATCCTCAACGAGGAACGAGCGCAGGCCGCCGCCCTGGAACAGCAGGCCGCTGCCCTCCGCGCACGTCTTCATCCGGCTCCGACGTTGGATGATGGTGTCGGCGACGGCTCCATCGACGATGACGACCACTCTTCCTCTGAAGCTGTGGCAATCGCCCATCTCCACTGCCAAGCCGCTGCTGTCCAGACCATCAAGAATTTGATCCCCATCGTTCTTGATCTGCAGTCCTCCAACTACTCCAAGTGGCGTGGCTACGTCCTCCTCGTCCTCGGCCGGTTCGCCTTGAAGGACCACGTTCTCCGTGATGCTCCTCGGCTTGACGATCCTGCTTGGATAAGGATGGATTATGTGGTCGTCTCGTGGATCATCAACACCATCTCTGCCGACCTCCTGGATGTCATCCATGAGCGTGACGGCATCACTGCTCGGGCGGCGTGGCTCGGGATTGAACAACAGTTCCTGAACAACCGTGAATCCCGTGCCATGCTCCTTGATGCTGAGTTCCGCACACTCTCGCAGGGTGCGCTCTCCATCGACGACTACTGCCGCAAGATGAAGGGGATGGCCGACGCTCTTGCCGACCTTGGCGAGCCCGTCCAGGACCGTACTCTCGTCCTGAACATATTGCGCGGCCTCAATGAGCGCTTCCAGTTCATGGCGCAGCTCATCACTCGCCAGCGGCCATTTCCCTCCTTCACCGATGTCCGTGCTGACTTGCGCTTGGCCGAGCTCAACATGGTGCCTCCCTCAGCACCTCCTTCGGCTCTTCTTGCCACGGAGCCCACCAGGACCCCTCCTCCTCCTACACCGACAGCAGGAGGGAGGGCTTCTACAACCAGCACCAGTGGTCGAGGCCGGCGTCGCCGCGGTGGACGCGGCCAAGGCGGCGCTCAGGGTGGGCACCCGTGGCCTACGCTCCTGAACCCCTGGACCGGGTCCATCCACATGTGGCCTGGACCATCCCCGGGGGGGCCTCGTGGTCCACCTCCGCGCACCGGTCTGCCCTCGCCGCAACCACTGCCGCGTGCTGCTCTGTCCCCGCCACAGGCTCTATTGGCTGGCGCACCAGCTCCCCTCAGTGTCCCTCCAGGATTGCCTTACCAGGGGTCTGCACCAGTGTCTCCAGTGCTGCCCTACCAGGGGCTTCCTCCTCCCTGGGCTCCCTGGACGACTGATGGCCTCGCCAACGCCTTCAGCACCATCGCCCTCACCACGCCCCCAGGCTCTTCGGACTGGGTGTTTGATTCGGGTGCTTCCTCTCACATCACCTCCAACTCCGGTATGGTCACCAATTCTTTGTCTTCCTCTTTTCCTTCCTCCATTGTTGTAGGAAATGGCGCCATTCTTCCAGTTGTTGGTACTGGTTACTCCATTCTCCCTGGCCCTTTCCGCCTCAACAATGTTCTTATTGCTCCTGACATTATTAAAAATCTTTTGTCTGTTCGCCAATTCACCACTGACAATTCTGTTTCTGTCGAATTTGACCCTCTTGGTGTTTCTGTGAAGGATCTTCATACCAGGAACACCATCCTTCGTTGTGAGAGCTCAGGACCGCTATACACCTTGCACCTGCCGTCTTCTTCCAGACCTTGCGCTCTTTTGGCTACTCCCTCCCCTACCACCTGGCATCGACGTCTCGGTCATCCCGGGAAGGTTGTTCTCCAGGACCTCGCCCGAACATCTTCCATTATCTGCAACAAGAAGGACGATGACCATCTATGCCATGCGTGTCAGCTTGGGCAGCATGTTCGATTACCCTTTGCCAGTTCCATATCACGAGCATCTAACAATTTTGATCTCATACACTGTGATTTGTGGACATCCCCTATTATTAGTGTTTCTGGTTTTAAATATTACTTAGTCATTCTTGATGATTGCTCGCATTTTCTTTGGACTTTTCCCCTTCGGTTGAAATCTGAGGCGTTTTCAGCCATCTCTAATTTTTTCGCTCATGTTCTCACACAGCACAACTGCACCATCAAAGCTGTGCAATGTGATAATGGCCGCGAGTTTGACAACTCCGCCTCCCGTGCCTTCTTTCTTGGCAAAGGAGTCTCGCTTCGCATGTCTTGTCCTTACACCTCGCAACAAAATGGGAGAGCCGAGCGCATGATTCGCACCATCAACAATGTCACTCGCACTCTTCTTTTTCAGTCCTCTATGCCTCCAACCTATTGGGTTGCTGCCCTAGCCACAGCCACATACCTCATCAACCGCCTTCCTACCAAAACTCTACACATGAGCACACCTTTCTTTGCCCTTCATGGTACTCCACCTTCCTACCATGACCTCCGAGTCTTCGGGTGTACCTGTTACCCCAATCTGTTAGCCACCACCCCTCACAAACTTGCCCCACGTTCCACTCTTTGTGTTTTCATTGGCTACTCTCCCGATCACAAGGGATACAGGTGCCTTGACCTTGCCACCAACCGTGTCATTGTCTCTCGTCATGTTGTCTTTGATGAAACAACATTTCCCTTCTCCCTCCACCGCCCCTCACCACCCCCTCAGGAACTCGACTTTTTAACTAATGACGACACCCTAGCAGTGTCTGATCTTCCTGCAGGTACACCATGGCTTGTTGGCTCCTTGCCGCATGTCCCCTCCCAGCCGGCCGTGCAGACACACCCGCCTGGGTTTGCACCCCTGAAGCTTCATTCGGCGCCTCCACCGGCTCTCCAGCCAGCTCCGGTGGTTCCAGTGGTACCTCCGACGCCCCCTGTACCAGTTGCTGCAGCACCCCGAGCATCCTCGGTTCCCCCCTTCACCGAGCTGCCGATCGTCTACACCCGGCGCAATGCTCCTTCCACTACGGCAGTTTCGGTGCCTATGGCACCTCAGTCGTCCCCGGCTCCCCCCTTCGCCGAGTTGCCCATCGTCTACACCCGGCGCACCACTCCTTCCACTACGGTGACTCCGGTATCAGTGGCACCTCAGCCGTCCCTGGCCCCCCCCTTCGCCGAGCCACCGATCGTCTACTCTCGGCGCACCAGGCCAGCTGCTGCACCAACTCCTGCACCCCTGCCCCAACGGCCTCCCGGCAGTGAGGCCGCAGTGCTACCCGTCACACCCCCTGTGAACCCTCACAGGATGATCACGAGGGCAAAGGACGGTTTTCGGATGGCTACGCGTCCGTTCACCTTCATCACCTCGTCTCCATCTCCGATCCCGTCCTCTATCCGTTCCGCACTTGCCGATCCAAATTGGTGTGCGGCTATGGAAGATGAGTACGGGGCTCTCATGAGCAACGACACCTGGGACCTTGTCCCCCGGCCTTGTGGTTCAAACGTCGTCACCGGCAAGTGGATCTTCACCCACAAGCTTCGCGCCAACGGCTCCTTCGACCGCTACAAAGCTCGATGGGTCCTCCGGGGCTTCACTCAACGTCCCGGTGTTGACTACGATGAGACATTCAGCCCAGTTGTGAAACCAGCCACCGTACGAACAGTGCTCTCCATTGCTGTCTCTCGTGACTGGCCGATTCAGCAACTTGACGTGAAGAACGCTTTTCTCCACGGCACCATCACTGAGACTGTCTACTGCAGCCAGCCGACTGGGTTTGCTGATCCCGCTCATCCCGACCTGGTTTGTCGTCTGAAGAAGTCCTTGTATGGACTGAAACAGGCGCCTCGCGCATGGTACAGTCGGTTCGCATCCTTTCTACACTCCCTGGGGTTTACCGAGGCCAAATCCGACAATTCGCTGTTCGTTTTCCATCACGGCTCCGATACAGCGTATTTGTTACTCTATGTTGATGACATCATATTGACTGCCTCCAGCACAGAGTTCATGGGTCGGATTATTTCCGCTCTCCAGCGGGAATTTGCGATGAAGGATTTGGGGCCCCTTCACCACTTTCTCGGCATCACTGTCGAAAGGCGTCCCAACGGGTTGTTCCTGCACCAGCGTACCTACGCCCTCGACGTCCTCAAACGTGCGGCCATGGCTGACTGCAAGCCATGTTCAACTCCGGTGGACCTGAAGGCGAAGTTGGCTGCTGATTCCGGCCCTCCTGTTCCGGATCCCTCCCAATACCGCAGCATCGTCGGGGCTTTGCAGTACTTGACTTTTACACGGCCCGACATCGCCTATGCCGTGCAACAGGTCTGTCTGCATATGCACGACCCTCGGGAGTCCCATCTGGCGGCCATGAAGCGTATTTTGCGCTACCTTCAAGGCACGTCAGACTACGGCCTCCTTCTACGATGTTCGTCCTCCACCGACCTCATCGTCTACACAGACGCCGACTGGGCCGGTTGTCCTGACACACGCCGCTCGACTTCAGGCTACGCGGTGTTTCTGGGTGACAACCTGGTGTCCTGGTCTGCCAAGCGGCAGACCGTCGTCTCCCGCTCCAGTGCGGAAGCTGAGTACCGCGCCGTTGCAAACGGTGTGGCCGAGGCCACCTGGTTGCGCCAGCTGCTGCTGGAACTACAGGCGCCCCCTTCACGATGCACGCTGGTCTACTGCGACAACATCAGTGCCGTGTACCTCTCCAACAACCCCGTTCAGCATCAACGCACCAAACATGTGGAAATTGATCTTCATTTCGTCCGTGAGAAGGTCGCCATCGGCCACGTCCGCGTCCTCCATGTCCCGACGACATCGCAGTTCGCCGATGTGTTCACGAAGGGTCTCCCGTCTTCGGTGTTTGAAGAATTTCGGTCCAGTCTCAACATCTGCGGTGGCTGAGTTGAGACTGCGGGGGGGTGTTAGATTCTACTGTTTAGTATTAATCTTTTCCCTCTCTCTTACTTGTGGGCCTGGCTGGTTGCCTTGGCTGTCAAGTAGGCTCTTGCCTTGGCTGCCAAGTCCTCTCTCCTCTTGCCTTGGCTGCCAAGTCCTCTCCCCCACTATTTGTATTCCTCTCTGTACCTCTTCTGGTTTATGGAGTAATACTGAGAATCAACACAACCTTTTTCCCTAACACAGCTAATAAAAGCAATTCAGATATGATGACAGATAACAGAAGTAGATGGCATGCCAGCTGTGTCAATATATCATATAGAGATGCTTAATCCCAGTCTCCAAATCTATGCCTACATCTGAGTATGAAAGACTGCTAAACAGGACCTTCAGTACATCAGCATCATTTACGACATTAAGCACTCATGAACCTTGTCAAAAAGACAACATCAGATGATATTGAAGTCACTGTTACAGAAAAATGCAAGGATATCCTTAAGCAGCTTGTTTTTCTATACAAGGAACAATTATTATAAGCATTTAGTGAATGTATAATACTATAATTGAATGATTTGCAGATACTTGGAGAAAGGAAAAGGTATAAAATGAAGGTAAACCTGGGTTCATTGTGTGCAACATGTACATAAAGATTTTTTACTCACAGGATGCACATTTCACGATAAGAGTAAAGATTTGTTTAGCAAGAAATGAAATATCAGAAAATTTGGTACAGCTTACAGCACCTTTTGATGATCAAGGGCAAACATGACTATTTTATCATCAGCACCTCCTGAGATCCCCCCATTGCATAACCCATCAATAGCAATGGATAAAGCTGCACACTTGTCTCTTATTAGATCATACATTGTTTCCTTCTACCAAAGGTAGATAAACATAACTAATACTGATAAAGATAGATTAAACAGCAAAAAAGTAATATTCATACAGGACAGCAACCTGATTCTGAGTGATATTTCACCGAGGATACAGGCAGCCCAGGATTTCGTACATCCCACAAAAGCGTGCTCCCATCTTCATAACTGCTTGCCATAAAAGCAGAGGTTTACTAAAAATTGCCCATTTTGTTAACTGGAAATGTTGATATACTCCAATGATATTATCATAACAATAGGTATTAAGCAAAGGAACACTTCCTCTTGTTTTGCAAGGAAAAAACACGGTTAAACAATAATGACTGGTATAAAAGGCTTTCTGCTGCCGGGAAGTTATAAAGTCACTGAAGGCAACTACAGAAGCATAGATCATAGATTTCTGTCAGATAAAGTACTTTGCTGACTTGGAAGTCAAAGAACAATTCATAGGAGTGTTGATAGTGATACAGATTGATGCAACATGTTTAGGCTCAAATTGTTGAAAATCAGATCATGTTCTGGTAAAAGAATAAGATCATATTGAACTGTTATCATCTACTCAAGATTCAAGAATGACAACTACAGAAACTCATAATGCTTAAACCTTCGTAGTATGTATGTGTCAAGGACGCTAACGTCCAAGACGGCGAGGCCTCGGCTACGGAGCTCGTAGCTCCAGTTAGCAATGGCGCCGGGGTTGTTGCCCGGCTGCCCAATGATGAGAAAAGGGGAGATATTAGAGAAGAAGAAATGAGGAGGAATGAGTTGTAGTTCTTTCTTATTTCCAAACAGCGTCAATTACATTTCCTTTATAGCGCTTACATCTGCTAACAACCTTCTAACAGATTCCTAACAACTTTCTCAGCTTGCCTCACAAGCTTTCCCACCGGTCTCTGTTTGTGCGCTAGAACGACACCAATACTGCCTCCCCCACATGACAACTCTCCCCCTCGACGAGCAGCTCGTCTGCGAGATGGTAGTCTGGGTAACGCTCCATGAAACTGTCAGCATCTTCCCACGACGCCGATGCCGCCGACTCGCCCTTCCAGTGTACCAGTAGCTGGCGAACACCCCTGGCCAAGTGGGAACGGAGAACGTGCTCTGGTTCCGGAACCACAGCACCATGGTGAATACGCGGAAGTGCTGGTGGAGCCGTTGGGGGCGTGCCGATGAATCGCTTCAAGAGACCCAGATGGAACACATTATGGAGGCGAGCGCGGGGAGGAATGAGTTGTAGTTCTTTCTTATTTCCAAACAGCGTCAATTACATTTCCTTTATAGCGCTTACATCTGCTAACAACCTTCTAACAGATTCCTAACAACTTTCTCAGCTTGCCTCACAAGCTTTCCCGCCGGTCTCTGTTTGTGCGCTAGAACGACACCGATACTGCCTCCCCCACATGACAGTATGCATTCACTTTAATTAATTGATTACTTCATACTGTGTCCAGATTATTGAAGAATCATGCATGGGAAACTTGTTTTTGTATTTCAAATCAAAACTAGTTGGGCTACTTTATCTCTTTGCATGAGAACTGGTCAAATGGATATGCTTGAATTAATCTAATGGCATACTTCCCATTGATTAGGTGTAATCAAACAGATGCACTGCAAGCAAACACGCCAGAACAGCGGCTAGAGAATAGACAGGGCATATGTACTGAATAAGGGACTTGGCTTGCATGCTTAATCCATTTAACATAACTATGCACAATAAGTTACAGGCAAAACAAGCTTGCAAAAAAATATCTGGACACTAACCTCGACAAAATATTTACATAACCCCCACCACACGGGGAGAAAGCTTGCACAGCCATGCATATTCCTACAACCAACATTCACTTAATACTGTGTCATAAGACAACAATTACAGCAGAAGTGGTAAAGATGAACCTCTTTGCTTGGTTGGGTGTTCTGTCATATCAGCACTGCATGTTTCAGGCAAGCACAATACCTTTCTTGCACTAGCAATGTCCCAAAGTTCAACCTGTATTTTTTACAACATGAAAAATTGAAAACAGAGTTAAGAAAATAAGTAGACATTAAAAATGTTGAGACAGTTATGCTACATTGCATCACATCATATTTTGCTCAAAGTCAAGATTTGCACTAACATGAGATGATTCTTGACCAGCAATTGCCATTACATTTGGTCCTTCACAGAAAAGTGACAAGGAAATCCACCATTAAGTCAATCATGAAGAAAGAGCCAACAAAGAGTTATCTGACCCCAATTTCTTACATGACTGGCTGCTCTCTTTTGAAAAGTGGTGAGATGTTGAAATTGTCTGGTACCTTGTTCATGGTTTTCAGTAATTGTGCTTTGTGGCTCAATGTGACCAGTTGAGAAGCTCAAGCCAGATTGTATGCCGTATGTCGGCTTAACCAGTGACATCTTGCAGAAATGGTATGTACTTGTTCTGATTGTAAATAGGGGTTTCCTACAAGACCCCAAGAAATTGTATTTGCATTCAACAGAAACTCAAATAAGACAAAACCCAAATGAAACAAAATCCAGGCAAAGAAGGCTAAGAAGTATATGTTTTACCATGTTCTGGTTTTATTTTATTTTAAAAAAAAAGTAATGCAACCCTTTGCATGTTTCATTTAAACAAAGTTTCAATTCCAACATCTAGTAAAATTCAGGTGCAAAGAATCATACCGAGAAATCCCAGCTTCTTCAATTGCCCAACATTTGCAAGATCCATCCCTACCTTGACTGCATCAACATCATAAACGTAGATATTGATGAAAGTCCAATCCAAATCATCATAATGAAATATGCACTCTGCTCAAATAGGTTACTAACACTAATATATCTTTTATGTTTCATACTTCCGTCCATGTAATACAATGTGCAGGTGCTGTCTAGAATGAATAATCAAACAGATGATAGAGTCATACAATCCTACTTCCAATTCAATTCCTATTCTACATAGCTATGTACTGCAAACATAGCTCAAACACGAAATGTTATGCTGATTCAACTCAGCTATTGCATTCTAGAATGAGGCAAACTTTTTATATGCTTCCACAGATACTATATGTTTCTAGACATAACAGCAACTGATGAATGTTACACCTGATGTAATAGCATCCTAGAATCCTAGAATGTAAGAATGAGCCAAATTTTTTATATGCTTCCAATTCTGCTCCTGAAAAATTCACCTATATTCACTCACCTAATGATTTTATTTCCAAGCCTGGGGCTAGTAGCCACTGCATATACCCCAGCTGATTCACCATGAGCCCTGCAAAATCTCATGCCATCAGCCCATCACATCAAATAGCCCCAAAACGAACCACCATTACTAGTTAGACGCAAAAGTTACCAGACCGAAGAGATGGTGCGGTGGCTCGCAGTGTCCCAAACCCTGAGTTCTCCGTCCGCCGCGCTGGACGATCAGAAGCAGAACCAACAAAACAAAAGCGGGGCAGATGTTACATCGAGCAAAGACCACACGTTCACGCGCCCACACATAGGCGTCGCTGTGGCGGGGAGGATCAGGGAGGGGCCAGGGGTGTTGGCGGCGCGTACCCGGAGAAGATGAGCGGGAGCGAGGGGTGGAAGCAAACGTCGTTGACCGCGGCGCGGTGTCCGCGGAGCACCGCTATGGGGTCCGGCGCAGGGCGGCGGCGCGGCGGGTTGTCGGAGCCGGCCATGGCCCGCCCGGCCTTCTGGACTGGAAGGCTCTGGAAGCTTCGATGGATGGCGAGTTGGAAAGGGAGACCGTTCTGGGCCGGAAAGGTTGGGCCTGAAGAGACGGTCCAGTTAGCTTACCGCCACGTCACCGATCCGTGACTCGAGACGTCTGCCAACCAGCGACGAGCACACGGATCATGTGCTTTCTCTGCGACCGCCTCAGCCGTCGGATCCGATCGCGATCTCGAGACCTTTCGCTCAAACGGTCACAAGAAACCGCCTCGGTCCACGCGTCCGCTGCCTCCTCCCACACACCGCGACGCGCCTATAAAAGTGCCCCCACCTCCCCCCGTGGTTGCCACTGTTCGCCTTTCGTCGCAAGCTTCCTAGCCTTCGGCTTTTGAGAGCAGAGTCGCCGGCGAGAAGAGATGGCCCGTACGAAGCAGACCGCCCGTAAGTCCACCGGAGGCAAGGCCCCCAGGAAGCAGCTCGCCACCAAGGTGCGTCTCGTTTTGTCGTCTTGTCCGTCGTTAGGGTTGATTTGCGTTGTGGCGGTTGTGTTGATTTAGCGGTTTCGTGTTTGTTCGCAGGCGGCGAGGAAGTCGGCACCGACGACCGGCGGGGTGAAGAAGCCCCACCGCTACAGGCCCGGAACCGTCGCCCTCCGTGAGATCCGCAAGTACCAGAAGAGCACGGAGCTCCTGATCCGCAAGCTCCCCTTCCAGCGCCTTGTCCGCGAGATCGCCCAAGACTTCAAGACCGATCTTCGTTTCCAGAGCCACGCCGTGCTGGCCCTCCAGGAGGCGGCTGAGGCCTACCTCGTCGGACTCTTCGAGGACACCAACCTCTGCGCCATCCACGCCAAGCGCGTCACCATCATGCCGAAGGACATCCAGCTCGCCCGCCGCATCCGCGGCGAGCGCGCATAAGCCGCCGCTCCCCCATAGCGTGCTAGAGAGGAATGGGATCAAGGCTGCATGACGTTGTCGACTTGTTGATCCCCTTCCGCTTCTAGGGTTGGATGACTCGTCTGTGTAAAAACAGGTGTTCGGTTACAACCATCTCAATGTTGCCGTGCTTTTAGTTTTGCGATTAATCAAGACAGTGATTAAGACTATTGTAATTTGTTGCTTAATTTCTCCTATATTAGCAATTGGTCCGCCTCACCCCCATCTCTTCTCCTCGTGTTCTATCTTATTTGTCTGTGTTTCTGCCATGTTTGTCCTTTCCCCTTTATTTCGCTGTTGCAATCGACGATTGTCGACGTTGATTTCCGTCGAGCGATCGAGCTTTAGCCCCTTGATCGCCTCGTCGCTTGTTTCTGACTTGCATTCGACGTTTTCACATCGGCGGAATCGTGAGCAATCGCTTAATCGTATCTCCAACTACTAGTATGATACTATGCGGAAAGAAATTAAAACCGTGTTTATGAATTTTGAAAGTTGCAATTCATGATTATTAAAATATACAAGTTTCGAAATAGACATTCTACAAATCTTGCGTCCATCGTTTAAAATATGAATAATTGATATAAAAAAATTATAGTTATTTCTAGATTTTAATGTGTTCATTGAGATATAATAAGTTTCAGACTAAAAAATTTAAATAATAAAATAATTGACAGAAGAGTAAAACAAGAATTCAGATAATATACTGTAACGCATTCAATTACTGACTTAAAATAATATTTGTATTTACACTCGTTTCGTCTACAGTGTTTGCTATAGTATTTTTTATACTTTTCTCAGTTTTTTTCTGTCCCGTGACATCTACGATATTTTTGCATTTTAAAATTTAAGGTATATTTTTTTACATAATTTTTAACATAGAACGGCGATATAAATTATCAATCGAACTACTGTATATTAATTAAAAGTTATAAATTTGGATTTTTCCAAAAAATATAGATATATTATATTTTGAAACTTATTTCCTTCTAACTAAGAATATCATACTATATCACCAGATTCGGTGTAATAATAAGTAATCATGTCTAAATATATTATTTATAGGTCATAGTTATTTTTACAAGTATCATAGTGTTATAAATTTTAAACTCTAAAACTTTTTATATTTTGTCAGAAAGAATATACACTGCTCCCTCTGATATAAAAAACATAAAAACAACATTATTTTAGATATCAATGAATTATTATTTAGTGTATTTTTTGTTTCACTCTATTAAATATAAAGTTATAGTAAATATATCGCAAAAAATATGAAGGAAATAATACTACTTCAACACGATATAAACATATAAAATTTAGAGAAAGACTAGCAAACGGTATACAGTATAGAGCTCCCCACTTGCATCGCGAAACCAAAATTTAAAATTTAAAATTTAAAACGACTTATTTTTCTATATTTTGTCAAATTTACGAGCCTTTGAAATACCAGGCTTTCGAAAGCCCATACCGCGCACGGCCCAGCGTAACTGCGTCCTTCCCACCTCGCCCTCCCCTCGCCCTCGACTTCCGCGTCTCCTCGCGACTTCGCCGCCGCCGGCGCCGAGCAGCGGCCCCGCGCCGCGCCGCGCCGCGCCGCCGTGCTGCTTCTTCCGCGGCGGTGAACACCACGCCCTATTACTCATCTCTCTCTCTCTCTCTGTCTACCCGCATCTCTCTCTTTGCCTTTAACCTCGGCTTTCTCTTCTAGATCTGGAAGCTTCTCTCTCTGCCCTAACCTTGCGGCTACTGGTAACGGCTGCAGTTTGTTTCTAGAAGAAGAAGAAAATCGGGATTCACGCATCCCGTCATCATCCGCTTTGAGACGGGGAGAGTGTGAGGTGCCGTTGCTTCCATGGTAGAATCTGGTTGTTTTGGCGTGGATGCTATCCTCTATGCCGTGCTGGTGAGCATAAGCTTTGCCTATTTTGGAGACCTACCTCTGGTCGAATCAATTTCAGCAAAGTATGGAGCAGATGGAGATAGGTTGGGTATTATCAGCTGCTTGAGTATACTCTTAGCGAGAGCAGTTGAATTTGTATGATTGGAAGGTTTAGCAAGAGCTTTGTGCTTCAATAGAACTTGTTCTAAGGACTAAGGAGGATGGACTGCATGCAATGCATTTGGTAGTACATCAAGCGAAAAGTACAAATACACATAAGTTTCATGAAATCATGTGCTAGTTTATACAGCTGCAGCATGGAGTAGTAATTAGAGTCTATGAGGTTTTGGCGATTCACACATTGTGTCTTTGCTTCAGTATTTGAGCAACGGATCTGGAGTCTACTCTGTTTATAAATGTACATCTTATATTCTAGTGCTTTTAGAGTGACAAACTGCACAATTGACTTTTTGTGTGTTCTTATGCATTAACTGGACTCATGCATGACTCAATACTTCTCATTCTATGATTTTAATGCTGCCCATTTTAGCTCATATATCTGCCAACTTTGATCTTATCTCCAGGAGTCATACCTCTTCGGTCTCTAGACTATATCCTACACTGAATTCCTCCCCCCTTATCTCTCAACAATTGTAATTTCTTTAGTTCTCCCTTGAGCTCTTAACTTTCTACAATACGATCTATAGCTAGGTTACTCTCTGGCACATACCTTTCCTATGGTAGCATTTTTGGTATCATTTATATTTGATTTTCTGATTTTGCAGGTGATACCATAGTTGCCCTTTTTTGGCTGCAAGCTACTGTAATAATGGACAACCTTGGCCACAGAGAAAATGGGAGGCAAAGGCCAGACCAATATAAAGGACTTCATACCCAGGTTTGAGCATCGTTGAGAATGCTTGGGTGTGATTTTAGATTTATTTATGTTAGTACAACACTACACAGTATCTATTAGATTACTTTCGCTGCTATTACAACATTCACTACTTATGTAGAACTAGATCATCTCGGTAGATGATTACTAAAAATGTGCATATGTTTCTTTAGAGTTTAGTCCAAAGGCGTATTTGCCTCACTTTATTAGACATCTTAAATTCTGACTATAAAATCAAACAAAGAAAAGGGTGGGAATGTCAGCTGGCCTGCTTTACTGTACTGCATGTCTGCATCACAAAGGTATCCACAAAAGTACAAAACGCCCTCTACTGCAACACTCATCTAAAACTTATGTTTTCTGTCCAGTCAAAAGTCCCACACAGGAAAAAAAATTATGAAGTGTATGAGTGTATCATGCTCATGTTGTTGGTCTTTCGAAAATAAATGGAAGACTCAAATCTTAGAATTGATGAATGTTGATGGCTAGGAACTATTTTTGTACAACATATCCAACCAGCTGCTATCATTTATAACTGCTCATGTCTGTTCTGTTGCTCTCAACTTATTACTGTATGGAAACATGTGGTGTTCAATTGTTTTCCATGTCTTAATTCTATGGATCCAGTCTCCTAAAATTATCTCCACCGTGATTTCAAGAACATAGAGATCTTGATGGTGCTTGTACTTAGCATGCATTTTTGTTTAGATATCCAACATAAGTGCGCCAGTGCCCAGTTGGTCGTAGTTCTGTTGCACTATATGATAACTCTTGTATAGAGGTTGTAACCTCCACATTACAAGTGAAAATACTGCTTGCAGGACAACATGCATTGCTTGTGAAACAATTGGTTGTCTCTTTCCAAACTGAATTGTATAAAGTATTAACTGGTTTACCAGCATGTGTTGAATATTTTATAATATAATTCTCTCTTAAGACAATTGTTGATTTGTTGTAAAGAATATTTCTCTGAAAGAATGTGTGTACCCTATCAATTATTACATCCACTCTTATGTTTTTTCAGTGGATGATGCCCCAAACCCAAAGACATCTAAAGGATCATCAAAGTATGAATCTCCTGGCACTGATGAATGATAGAGATAATGCCATCCGAGAAAGGGACCATGCTCTGGCTGAGAAGAAAGCTGCCATAGCTGAGCGAGATATGGCGTTTGCCCAGCGGGATGCTGCAATGGCTGAACGTAATGCTGCAGTTGTGGAAAGGGACAATGCCCTTGCTGCTCTTGAGTTGGCACGTACAAACGGATTGAACATGAACAATGGGAATGGATTTTCCCAAGGATCTCTCAGTGGAACAAGGAACATCCACCATCATGACCAGCTTTCTCATGCTCAATCATCGCCGCTACAACTGGCTGATTCTCCATATGATCATGCCAGAGAAATGCACATATCAGAAGCATACCCTATCTCAACAGCTCCAGGGATTGTTGGAAAAGCAAAGAGGCCGAAGAAGAATAATTCCCAAGCCTCTCCATTGAAGAGGCCATCAGGTGTGCTCCGGAAAACCAAGAAACCTTCTGGTGACTGGAAGAATGTTGGAATATCTGGTTGTGGAGAAGATTCTGACCATGCCTCTGTGATGAAGAACGAATGGAAGGACCAAGACCTTGGTCTGAACCAAGTCGCATTCGACGAGTCCACGATGCCTGCCCCAGCCTGTTCGTGCACAGGGAAGCTTCGCCAGTGCTATAAGTGGGGGAATGGCGGATGGCAGTCATCATGCTGCACTATGAACATCTCCATGCATCCGCTTCCAGTGATGCCGAACAAGAGACATGCTCGCCTGGGGGGGCGGAAGATGAGTGGCGGTGCATTCACCAAGTTGCTCAGCCGGTTAGCTGCTGAAGGCCATGATCTCTCCATGCCGGTGGACCTCAAGGACCATTGGGCTAAGCATGGTACAAACCGGTACATCACCATCCGGTAACTTGCGAGTCCGTCGATAGACCTGCATGCGATTCAAGCTGGAATGGGTTGGAGATCAGGCAAAATCTTGCTTCTCCTTCATTCCCTAAAATCATTATAACGTCTTGTCATCGGTTTGTAGTGGATGTAGGTAGGATTATCTACTCAGAATCTGGACCGTGCTCGTGGCTCTGGAATGCTGCAGCCCACGTACGAGAGTGGAAATGTAACTGTAGTCTCCAGGTATTCATCCTCAGATGGCTGTATAGTTTGACGAGTAGATATTTAACTGGTAGTAGACCAGTAGTGAATTCAGGCCTGTTGCTATCGGCATGTTGCCGTAGAGGCCTCGTTGCTTGAATCGTTTGCTGCGACTCAAATGGAAGCTGACTTCCTACCTAGGGCAAATGTTCATCTCAAGTTTTTTTTTTTTGGTTGCTCATTTGGGATGATGGCTGCTTGCAGGACACTTGGAATACCGTTCCTACGGCAGCCTTCAAGAAAATTTCAGACCATGGACCATTGCAAATCAGTGCTTCCGTACACCCTCTAATTCATATACGAAAACCACTGTAGTTCTATAAGAAACAAATATGTTTGGTACTGTTTTAGTTTTGGATTACAACGATCCAGCTTTTTTTATAAGTTGAAACAAATGGGATAACTTATTTTGCTATGTAATTATAACAGTTCAGTAAACTGATATAACTTAGCTTTTTTATAAACTGGATTATTATAATCTAAAGTTGAAACAAACATGACGTTATCATGTGAAATTTAGAATTTCAGAATTTGTATAATCTCTAAAATAGCTTTTTTCTATAAACTGGATTGTTATAATCTAAAGTTGAAATAAACATGACCGTCTAAGATCATGTGAAATCTAAAATTTGTATAATCTCTAAAATCAGTGTTAGCGAATGATATATATGGAACCATAGTGACATATCAAAAATAATCTCTAAAAAAAGTTTAAACCTTTCTTTTTATTCCAAAATAAAAATTATATGGTGCACTAAATGCCCGTAATCCACACACAATTTTAGATACCAGATTTTAACTTAGCTCTAAATAAATCTTGGATCTAAAGGTGCGCCAAACAGCCAAAAAATACTCTACAGAACTTGTATGATAGAACAAAATATTTTTATTTTTATTTTTAGTCTAAAATAAAAACCATATAGTTTAATAAATGTCATCAATCCACAGCTCTAGATACAATGTTTTAACATAGTTCTGAAAAAACTTGGATCTAAAGCTGTGTTAAATGGGCCACAAAACCTCTAAAATTTTACAGGATTCAGTTGGTAAGTCATGTCAAATGTGAGTTGCCACTAGTTGAAACATGAAAGAACAATCACAAGCCAACTGCAGATGCATTAAGCATCAAGTAAACAATTTGGGGATATTGGTTACAGACTTGCAGCATCAGTTTCTATGGTGTTCTTACAACAGGATGATTCAGTTAGCAGAACAATTCCATAGCTCAGAATTGGCCAGCAACTAGTTGCAGGGCTTAGTTGGCGAGAGGGTCGGAGGGTTGGCATGGATGGTGATCCGGTTGAGCCTGATCTCGGTGAGCAGGCGGTCCCTGGGCCCGGTTTGCGCCTTCCCTACAAGGTCGAGCACCTCTAAGCCATGGATGACCTTGGCGAAGATGGTGTAGTGGCTGTTGAGGTGAGGTCGGTGATGAAGAACTGGATGTCATTGGTGTTCGGCCTGCTGTTCACCATCAACATGATGCCATGGGCATTGTCCTTGAGCAACTCCCTGAACTCTTCGGTGAACTTCTTCCCCCGGATGGAGGTCCTGCCTCTTGCTAGTGCTTATCAGGTTGCCGCCCTGGATCATGAATCCCTTGATGCTGTAGTGGAAGATTATGCCGCCATAGTAGTCACTTGCACACAGTGCCAGGAAATTCTCCACCATCCAGGACACCTGGTCACAGAACACCTCACACTGCAGCGACATCAACCGTTTCAGTGAGCAAAAAGGAGCCTTCCCATGAAGGAGAGTGAGATTCAAGGGGCCGAACTTACCGTGGCGACAGGCCAGAGTAGCAGTGGCGCCATCGAGGAGAAGCATAGAGAAGTCTGGACCTGCAGCCAGGAAGACGGATTGGTGGTTCCAGCTGGGCCACTGTTTTATGGATCACGAATTTGCAGCGAGAATGGACTCAATGCTTTGATTGAATAGAAAGGCAATTTCCCATCCAAAATGCCTACAATGGAAGCAACGGAGATCTACAGGTCAACAAGCAATGCAGAACAACTTTCACAGGCGCTGCTGCATGCCAGATCAAGATGAACATGTCCAGGACTTCTGTTCTTATTTCCACCAAAGGCGCCAGAGTGCTCGGTGCTCCTACTGTAAGCTTCCATGGTAAAGAAGGCAAAGGTCAGTTGGATTTGGTATAGTTCAGACTTCAGAACATAATCTGTCAATTCTATTTCTTTTCATGTGGAGCACCTGGCAAAGCAGTATTTCGTTCCCTCATGAGCTCAAGAGGATAATCCAAGTGTTCAACGGTTCAGTTTATGGCTATCTGTAACCTTCTTGAGCCTTTCCACTAATATAGGGATATCTTGTTCTCTCAATGTGGTGAAGCAACACCTGAACCATCCAGGCTCAATGCAATGGCAAGATGAACCTGGAGTAACATTGACCTTTGCCTCCTCCAATAATCTATCCCAAAGTTTGCGCTCCCCCTTCTCGCTGTAAGACCCGATGAATTTGCTCATGTCTGCCCAGCAATAGAAACCTCCACTGCTCTTGAAGCACTCGATCCCCACTTGATCAAGAGCATCAACAAACAAACGGTACATCTTTCGCAATCTCTCACTATTAATTTTTAGGTAATCTGAAATGAACTTTTGGTCTGAGAGCATGGCAACAAGCAGGCGTTGTGTTGGCGTTGACACAGATGAGAATCTAGCGATCTTAGCAGCTGCTGTCACGATGCTTTCATTATAGGAATATATCACTCCAACTCGAAAACCGGCAAGAGATAGGTCTTTTGAGAGTCCATATATTATGTGAACCCTGCCTCTGTCAAAGTCTTCTAGATCATCAACAACCTCTGCCACACTTGCAAATTTTCCAGATCCATATGTTGAGCCAGCAAATACTTCATCAGATATCAAGTGGATGTTCTTCTCTGTAACAAATTCTAGAAGATCGTGCAGTGTTTGCTTGGGCACAAATCTTCCTGTAGGGTTATTAGGGTTGGATATGAGAACCCCACGAACCCTTATTCCTCGCTTCTTTGCCTGATTGTAGGCTATTTCTAGAGCAGTGATACTAATGTTGAAGTTATCAGTACTACGGCAAGGAACAGGTATCAACTCAATGCCAGTGCGCCACTTTATGTCCCTGTCCCACCTGCATAAATGAAGTAAAAAAGTTAGTAACCACTTTAAATACCAAATCATACATAAAGATGGACCTAAAGATTGGAGAAGAAACATACCCAGGGTAGTATGGCGATGGAACAAGAAATGCATTTCCTGGATCAGCAAGGCAGAAACTCAGTATTTCCATCGCAGGAGTTGCACCAGAGGTTATGACCATTTGAGATGGGTCAAAGGATACTTCTTTCATGATTTGCCTCATAAATCCAGCAAGAGCCTGAAAGAGAAATTTAACAGTTCATATAGCAAAATTTGCCCGAAAAAATTATCATGAACATTAGTTTGGCATCTGGTAACAGATCAAAACGACAGTGTGGAAAAAAGGTAAAACCAAAGGATACTAACAAAGATATGCAGATTTTGGACAATGCTGAACCATGAAGCACAAGACACAGCAAGCAGGCAAGGCAAAATTATAAGCATGCCAGCTTGATAATTGGCATTTATCAGCACGTCATTCAACATTAAACTGCAAACCTGCGACCCATCTAGCAGTATGATATAGGGTGAAATCTTATTCAAATTCACAGAGATTTACCAATTACCATAGTCAAATGCACAAAACATTAAATAAGACTTGAAACTTTCTATAATCTATGAGCAAGCTGATCAAGACAACAAGTTCTTTTCAGTTGAAGTCAAGGTTTGACAGATGGCACAACCATAGCCACCATAACAAAAAATGGCATCCAAGAATAATCACGGCTACTCAAGTGACATCTCCAACGGATAACATATATGTGGCTACAAAACCCCAAGAGCAAAAAGAAACGAAAATGCATAGCACTGTGTCAACAATCATATTCTAATTCAGGTTTAGCCACTAAGGTCAGTTGGATTTGGTATAATTCTTCATCCATCCAATATAATGAATTGGAAACTGTTATTGATTGAGCTATCTCATCCAAAACTAACCTAGCTACGTCCACATCTACCAAGACATAACAGTGTCTTACAAAGACCCATTTTAAACAAGACTTTACTGAAACATGAGAGGAAAAAACCGGTTTTTATGTGAGACAAAATAATTAAGCACCATCACTGGGTGAATTTGTTAAGTGCAGTTGTGAAAAGCATAGCAAGAATGAAAAGAGGAAGAGTAATTAGATTCAATGCTTTTCATGGATTCGATGAGGAGGTTTTGGCAACATTTTTGTTGGGAACTGATATCGCTGAAACAAATGGACGCCTTTAATGGATGGATGGAATCAGGGAGGAAGCCATTGTGCTTACCATCTTCAACGCAAGTATCCCGTCGTACGGCTGGTACGTGGCGAGGCCTCTGACGGATAGCTCCCTCTCCTCCTCGTCCTCTCCGCCCGCCATCAGCGCCGCCCCCGCCGCGTGCTCCTCCATCCATCTCACCACCAAATCCAGCGAGAGCTGCACAGTCATCACAAGCCGCCGCGTCGTCAATCCATCTTCATCGGCTTCGAAATCAACGCGGCAACAAGATATTCGATAAGACGCGTACGCAGTTCTCGGCGAGGCCGAGCTGGATGATGCCGGCAGGGTTGGATGCCGGGTGGTAGGGGTCCTCGGCGCAGCGGCGGAGTCCGGCGTAGTAGAGGGAGTCGTCGTCGCGGACGGCGGCGCCGCGGGCGGAGGGGGCCGGGAGAGCGGCGCGCGGGGAGAGGAGGCCGCGGGAGAGTGAGCGGTGGATCGGAGACACCACCGTGGAGGCCGAACCTGGAGGGGATTCGGAGGCGGCGGCCGCGGGCGGCGGCGGCGGCAGCGGCCGCGGCGCGCGGTTGCGCTTGATGTAAAGCTGGAAGAAGTAGAAGAGGGCGCAGGGGATGAGGGAGCCGATCACCAGGCCCCCGCGCCCCTGCACCACCCCCTGCAGCGGCACCACGACGCGCATCCCCCCGTCCGCCCGCGGCCGTGCTCCCCTGTCGCGCGCCGACCCCGACGACGAAGAGCTCTTCCTATTCCTCCTGGCTGTGCCGCTGCCGCTGCCGCCGGCGCCGCTCCGCCTCATGGGAGCAGGACGACGACGAGTGGTAGTGGCCTCCCCCGCGCGCGCCGCCCGTGCATTGCCGAGATTGGGTTGGCGGGGTGGACGGGAATTTGGGGGGTTTTGGTCTTTTGGAGCGGTCCAACCGGACTCGCCGGTTTTCGTCGAACCGCCGGCCGGGCCCGGGTGTTTACGGTGGCCGGACCGGACCGGACCGGACCGGTGATAATTGAACCAGTCAACGTTACTACTGAGTAAACTACAGTATTTCAAAACTACATTGCAGTATATTCATGATAATACTATAGTTTATAATACCACAGTTTTGAAAAAATGTTTTGTACCAAAGTTTTCAATATTGTAGATTAAGTATAGTATTTCTAATACTGTAGTTTAATTTACAGAGATTTTAGATTGAGTTGTCAAACACCTTTGTTGTAGAATTGCTCAATACTGTAGTATCGCTTCCAAAACTACAAAAAAATGTGTTCTCAAACAGAGCCTAAGGGTGTATTTGGCAGGAATCCACCTCTAGTTTCTTTGTTGTGTGGAGCAAACATTTTTTCTAAGGAGTATATCCTGTTTAGAGCATTCCAAAAAAATGAATTAGAGTTGTGAAGCAGGGTCTAACCAGGAGAGCTACACTCTATAATTAGATTTTTTTTTAAATAAGTCTAATCTAGCTCAAAAAATATTGGAGGCGTGTATGTATTAAAGGTATTTAGTTAAGCGGTTTAGTTTTTAGTTTTTAAATTAATTTATTATATCATACAGATTCTAGATCTAGCTTAGCTATGGTAGAGTCTGAAGCTAGAATAAACCGTCCAAATTTTGTACTTAAATTGCGAGAATCAATAGTTACAATGAACTAGACTTCAAAAGCTAGAAAACATCAGTTTTTCTAGATTCTTATCGGCTAAATACTCAAACTATATAGCTACTTGGACTAGATAGCTGCTGAGAATCTCTAGCTACCAGAAACTGAAACAAATATATCATAAATCTCAAAAATTAGAACTATACCTACCCTGATTTTAATACAAACATTACAAACTTTTAAGATTATAATAACTTACATACAAAAATATATATTAATAATGTAACCAAACATCATGAATTATCAAAATACAAATCCACAATCATTGCAATCTATCTCGGTTTTTTCAGAGCTCATAGCTCGCCGTCCACACTAGTTTATATAAGAATCTACAGCTCAACCGAACATACGAGCGTGTGCACGCATGTGGTTCCGACAAAAATTTCATTTTCAAGTGGTTCTCGAATTTGTTTGTAACCCGGATCACGACGCGGTTGTCTCAGGTGCGGTGGACGGAGAGAACGGGTTGATGTGGGCGTCGTCTTCCCAACCAACTTCGTCTTCTTCCTCCCGCCGTTTGGAAGGATATCACCCGGCACTTCCGACGACCGACGTGCTTGCCTGCGTAATTACTCTGGTAATTCGATGGAGACGGTGACAGGTACGATCAAAAATTTAAATACTCTACTGAAACGAAACACGTTTAAAGTGATTTACATCGAAGAAGGATCCAAAAATTTATACATGGAATCGATTTTTAGAGCTAAAAAGAGGTGGATGAGCTCGTTCCGGTGCAGCTTTTCCTCGTCTGATCAGTCTAGTTTCAAGAGAAAAAACTTGAACAGAAAGCAACAAGGATGTGTTTGGTCGAGACGTAAATTCTAAAAAGGCTGTCGTGAGCTGTGAATTGTGAAAAAAAATGCTTCGAGCTGCGACTGTAAAAAAGCTAAGAAAATGTTTAGTTTAAATAGTTACGGATTTATATTTTGGTAGTTCATGATGTTTAGTTACATTATTAATGTGTAATTTTATATGCATATCATTCTAATCATGAAATTATGTATTGTTTATATTAAAATTATATATTTTAAATTACATTAAAATGAGATATTTTATTAGAATTTTATTTTTTTTTCAATTTTCACGTGAACTGATATGTTTCAATAGCATGATAGGTAATATTCATTTAAAGCTGAACCGAGAAGCTGTAAAATCTAAGTTATACTAGTTTTCAAATTTGTACTACGAGAATTTGTAAATTCTAAAAAGTTAAATGACCAAAAGAATTGTTTGATTTAGATTTCAGCTAACCATGCACACTGCACGTACAGAGGTGGCAAGTTTCATCCCACCCGCACTTTGATTCCTCCGACGAAACGAAACTATTTGAGAACACAGTTTTTAGAAACTATGGTATTTTAAAAACCACACTATACTATATTCATGATAATACCATAATTTATAATACCACAGTTTTGGAAAAAATGTTTCATACCAAAGTTTTCAATAGTATAGATTGAGTACAATATTTATAATACTACAATTTACTTTACATAGATTTCAGATGAAGTTGCCAAACACCTTTTGTATATAATACTGTAGTATTACTCAATACTGCAGTATTGCTTCCAAAACTACAAAAAACTTTGTTTCCAAACAGGTTCTAACACTGTTCATAGAGACTTTGTGATTAATCTTGCTCGATTTCTCGGAGAAATTCTAGGTCACACGGCTGTAATTCGAGTGCATACGTGTGACACTCGGCAAAGTCTCTTTTACACTCAGCAAGCATTCACCGTGTCCTAGTGGGTGTATCCGGTTCTCACCACAAACATGAAGCAGGAATTCACTGTTTATCTGAATTAGCTGTCCAAGTTGAATGGGGCTCTCTGAGCAGGAATTCAGCACGACGATATCCCTTGTGAAAAAGATGTACTCCTATGGAATTGTGAAACAAAACCGTTTAAGTTTTTTTGTCTGATTGTCTGTGTACTTCTAGTATCCGGAAGCTCTCTCAGCTCTCTCAAACGGTATCACGGTACCTTAAGTAGTTCAGATTTTCAAAATATATAGAAGCATTAGTTTCTTTAAGCCTAGTAGATGAGAAGCTGACCAATCCTAACTTTTTTAGATTCTGTATATTTTTATTTACCCACCATGTCATTGAATAAAACTCACCTATCCAATAACCAGCTACTCCAACTAACCAGTTAGATACTCGGACAACCATAAACACTCACATAGCACCACTAAACAGTAATTCACAAAGGTTGCCGTGTATTAGAACTTATTTGGTATAATGACTCTTTTCTAGTTTTTAGGATTTCATAGAATTAACTCGTCTAGAATTTAGTATCTATTGCGTATATACGATTACTCTAATTGAATAAACTCAAAGTTTTTTCGTAGTCCACATCTCATTATTCACACCCATTTTTTAATATACAACTCAACAAAATACACTATAAAAAATAATTTCACAATCTCTTCATAACTCACATATCACAACAATTTTTTTATAGCCCACGTTAGTTTTTCGATAATACACAATTCAAACGACACACAAGATTAAAACTAAAAGGCATTCTAGAGGCCCCAGACTGTCACAATCAAGAGGATTTCCCTATAGTTCAATACGCAGATGATACGATCATTTTCATCAAAGCCACAGCAAAAAACATTTTCAACCTGAAAGGGCTGATAAACTCGTTTACGCAATTCACAGGGTTAAAGTTAAACTTCAAAAAACTAGTCTGATTCCTATAAACATCAACGAAGAAGAGGCAGAACTGCTAGCAAGCACCTTCGGCTGCACAACTGAAAAATTCCCAATAACATACTTAGGTCTGCCGTTGGGAACAAAACTACCAAAGTGCAAAGACTTAATTCAGATCACGGATAGAATGGAAAAAAGACTGATGGCAACATCTTACTGGCTGTCTAGAGCAGGTAGACTACAGATTGTCAACTCAATTCTAACTGCGCTGCCCACATATGCAATGTGTATGTTTCAACTGCCGGTCAAAATTACACAACGTATTGATAAAGCGCGTCGAAGATGTTTATGGCGTGGCAGCAACGCAGATGCAACCGGTCTTTCGCTGATTAGTTGGGACAAAGTTTGCAGACCGAAAGATAAAGGGGGACTTGGTGTGATCAACATCAGAGCACACAACAATGCCTTGCTAACAAAGCACCTGCATAAATTCTACAACAGCGAGCGGATCCCCTGGGTAGAAATGGTCGGACAACACTATAGTAGAGCTGGACGGGTCCCGCATTTACACGGTAAAAAAGGATCGTCATGGTGGAAAGGGATCCTAAATCTTTGCACGTTATATTTGGCGATCGCCACGCCTACGGTCGGATTAGGATCGACGGTATCGCTATGGCATGATGGTTGGGCGGGGAGACCCCTAAGTCAATCATTCCCGAGGCTGTACACATTCGCGTATCGGAAGAATTGTTCGGTGAAAACGGGGATAAATCAAGACGATTTATCAAACTTATTCTATCTGCCAATGTCGGCAGAAGCAGAACTAGAATTCAATCAGCTACAAGAGCTTCTAACGCCAATACGGGATAATCAAGGGGTGCTAGATTCATGGCATTATATTTGGGGGGAAGAACTTATGCGGTGATGGATATGTATGCAAATACATTCAAGAACCTGTTTGCTCATCCAGTATTCAAATGGTTGTGGGGTGCTCGATGCGCGAACAAGCTAAAGTTTTTCTTCTGGCTGTTGTTACACGACAGATTAAACACGAGAGACATGCTGGCAAGGAAAAAGATGCTACACCCGGAGGGGGAAGATCAATGTGTCTTGTGCAGAGGGCTTCGGCTAGAAACAGCATATCATCTTTTCGTCGGTTGTACTTTTGCTGTGAAATGCTGGAGAAAGATTGGTATCGCGTGGCCTCAAGGAGAAAGCCTTAATAATCAAATACTTGCAATTAGAGCGGACGACCACGAAAAAACGGTGAGAGAAATAATAATCGTGGCAACGTGGACAATATGGCTCTCCAGAAATGAAAAGATCTTCAGGAACGCGAGGCCATCGGTAGACAGCTGGTGCGCTCGGTTTAAACAGGAAATGGTGCAACAAAGTCATCGATACAAGGCTGAACTGAAGGCTGAAATCTTAGCTTGGCTAGCAACAATCTAAGACATGCATATCTAGTATGTTGTACATTTAGACCTCAAATTTCCGGTTTTATTTTAAAAAATTGTAAGCACATGGTTGTGTTTTCCCACTACGTAATATACGACCACAGTAGGAGCCTCTCCTGCTGGTTGTCTTCAAAAAAAAAACTAAATCCACATTTTTTCATATTAAATGTTTGGATGCTATTTTCGAATATTAAATGTAGACTATTTATAAAACCTATTCATAATCGGTGGATTATTCACGAGACGAATCTAATGATCCTGATTACGTTATGATACAGTAAATATTTGTTAATCATAAATTAATTAACCTTAATAATCCTCCGATTCTACAATTTTTTTATAATTAATTCACGTTTAATCCTTCAAATCAATGTCTAAATATCTGATGTCACACGGAGTAAACTTTAGCCTATGGAACCTCTGACTATAGAATTCAAGTCATGTACAAAACATAAATATAAATCTTCAAATAAAAAAATGATATAACTAACAAATATATTATATAACTTTAATATATAAACCTATCAAGTATTACCGCTAAAATAATAAATACAATTGTATACCATGAGATACGGTCGCGTCGCCCGTAGAATGGTGGGACCCACATCGGATTTTGGCTTGCCGATTACGTGCGGGTGGGCCCCACATAAAAGGGCCCACGGTGTCCTTGACATATTTTCAGAAAAGCCCTTGAGGAATTCGTCAAATCACACCATGTAGCAGAAGCGAGAAACTTTATTATTACATTAATACCCACTTTTTTGTCATGTTTTTTTAAGAATACCACACGGATCCGATATTATTTGAAGGTCATGTGTAACGAGATGTGATACGAGAATTTTTAGGAGATCAGCCATCTTAGGGGGTGTTTAGATCAAAAGACTAAATTTTAGCCCGTGTCATATCGAATATTTCGACACCAATGTGAAAGACTAAACGTGAACTAATTATAAAAATAATTGCAGAATCGAATGATAATTCACGAGACGAATTTATTAAACCTAATTAATCCATGATTAGCAAATGTTTACGGTAACATCACATTGTCAAATCATGAGGTAATCAGGATAATTACATTTGCCTCACGAATAATCCACCGACTACAAATAAGTTTGTAAACAGTCTACATTTAATACTCTAAAATAGTATTTAAACATTGGATGTGACGGAGGCTAAAATTTTAGCCCCTAATTCAAGGGTTAATTTTTTCTATGCCATTATGATCTTCACAATTTACCAATATACCATCGATGTGTCACTGACAGACGGAGACCACCATAATCATTGACAATGATACGTAGGTAATTTTTAAAAATTATAATGACATGTGAGTAATTTTTTTAATTCAAACACCTTCTTGGTACTAATCTTGTGATCTTGTCCTAACACATTCAACTGGAGTTCTAATGAGATCCGATACACGATACATCTGCCCACGTCCCGTTCCACCACTTTGGTCAAGTTGAATACGTGTAAGTGAAAAAGAAGAAATGTAGGGACTAAAATGAAAATTAGCCCGGTCAAATCTCGTTTTTCCCTGTCCCGACCGGCCGACCCCGCATTTCAAATTTCCTCAGCCGTCCGCCTCCTCCGCCTCGACTTCTCCGGCCACGTTTAAATACCTCGCCGGCGGCCGCCGCCGACTTGGCCCCACCCGCAAACCCTTGCGGTGCTGGTCCCGCGGGGCGATGGACAGCGACGACGAGGATATGCGCGACGCCTCGTCCTCCGGCGGGGACGAAGGGGGGTTCGAGGAGCCGGGGGAGGGGGCGATGGTGATGGAGGTCAGGTGGTTCGAGGTGGACCTGGAGTACGAGTTCGACGCGCCCAGGTGGTTCGATCTCGCCCAGGAGGAGTCGCCGGTGGAGGCGGCGGCGGCTCAGCTGTGGTTCGCCTCCGCGCCCAGCTACCCTCCCTCTCGTGCGTGCCCATCCATCCCTCGCCTCGAAATTTACTATTGTGTTTTCTGCGTGGTGCGATAATCGGGAAGGGGTTTGGGTCCTTACGGGCAATGGGATTTGTTCGATTGATTGATTTGCGGTTGAAATGTGACGCGTTTCAACCTTAAAGTTCTCCTGTACTGGAGGCTGGGTGAGAGGAAAGTCATGGATTTAGTAAGTTCACCATTTCATGGGATTCCTATCTAGTAAGTTCCCCTGTGCATGACTGATCCGAGAAAGTTTGGGAAGACTAATCGGGAAGTGCTTCTAGGGCTAGAATGCGCATGCATTTCAGAAATAAGTCAAATAACCGTGCAAAGGAGATGCGTCTCCTGACATTTTCAGACCAGCATGATTCAATAAAGTGTGAAGCTTAAGGTTTTTGCCAATTCTGTATTATGGTGGTTGAATGTCATCAACATCAATCCTGGTTACTATTGATCAATTGGATAGATAAGGGACACGTCTGACAGAGATTTCCTCGTGTCTGGTTGTGCTGTTTGTCTAGACATTAAAGTTTGATTGCCAACTGCAATGAGAGATGCGAGTCCATTTTCCTGATAATAAATGAAGAAAAGAGCTATGAAATTCTCAAGGAAAACTGATGTCCTCGATAGCCATCGTAGCAAAAAGGAATACCATGCAGGAGGGCAATGGGTTTTTACTTAAAATTGCAACACTTGCAAGTTAGCATAAGATATGTGCGACTACTGTAGTGACACCTTTCACCTATATGGATTAATGATTATGGAAACATTAGGTGTTACTTTGACTGTTTAATTTGCTCTTAAATTGTCTATTGTCATAACTTCCATTTGTCTCTTATTCATTGTTTATTGTACTTTGTTTATATGTTACATTTTAATTGATTGACATTTTCTCTCTTCTTTCTGTAGCCTTAATTGCCAAGATGTTAGCTGAAGATCTTGGGCTGCAAAGCCTAAGGAGCACCGCAGATATAGATGCAATGCATTGCTCTAAATCTTCTCATGAATGTTACAGTGGTGTCAAACAAAAGATCCATCAGCCACATGTACCAAATGAAGGTTCCTATAAGCTCTGTGCTAGTGTTTTTTCAGAAATACTTTCTATTGCATTTCTTACCATAATTGATTTTTCATTTAGCCTGCCATGCTTCGATATTTTTTCCAGCTTCTTTTAGGTAATTGCCATGGTATTTTTTATGCAAAACAGGAAATATACCCTCCTATCAAGTATCAGAAAAAGAACGAAAACCAGGCTCTCGAACTATTGGAAAAGGAACTATCTTGAAGGGGTCCACTCTGATGAAGCCTACAGCCAGTCAACTGGCCAGACAAAACAGGCAACTTGAAGTGAAGAATGCCACACAGTATGTAATGTTATGCCTTATGCTAACTGATATTCTGAAGTTTATCTATGACCACAGACAAAATTTAGAGTATCATTTTCTGTGGGGAGGTTTTATGAACCACTAGCTGATTTGGATCGCAGATTTACCCTTCCACACTTGCAATTTCACATACATGTTCTCATTGGTTTACACAGCTGCAGTTGATCAAAGTAATCATCTGCTGGCATGTTCTTATGTATCCATGTAGGTTCAACCATTTTTGTAATCGCAAGTAGTTTTAGCCCCTGTATTTTTTCTCTTTCTCTTCGTTATTTCCTGACTTTCACCACCTTCCATTTTTTTGTCGACGGAATATACGGCGAGTGAAGAGAATGAACTTGCTTGCCTACCTTAATCAGGATGGTACATAAAGTTTATATAGGTTCAGGCCCCTCCGGAGAGAGTAATACCCTATATCATTTTTTGTGTCCTTATTAACCTTGCTGGTGAGAGCAAGATGATGTCTCGACTATCGAGCTAGCTGGTGTATAAGATTATAAGCTTGATCGTTACTTGTCATGGGCAGCGAGCAGGCTGCCACCGAGATGGCAGCAATTAAGAGATTAGTTTAGTTATTGGGATTTTGTTAGAGATTAAATTGGATTTTGTTAGTTAAGAGATTAGATTGGATTTTGTTAGTTAAGAGATTAGATTGGATTTTGTTAGTTAAGAGATTAGATTGAAGTTAGTTAGGGCTGGGGTCTATATATACCCATGTAGCTCTGTCTTTTGGAATCAAGCAATGAAAATGAAGAAACAATTCTAGTCTCCCTCAATCTCTCAAGCTCTTGGCAAAGCATAAGGCCTAGTTACCCCAAAATATTCATCCCCATTACATCTGGTATCAGATAGCTTTGGTTTCGATCCATTTTCCATGGCTTCTGCTGCCGACAATGCCTTAAGCGCCCTTGTTGAGGGGCTCCAGCAGGTGTCCACAACACTGCAGCACATCCTGGCACTGTTCGAGGCGAGGGCGGCACGTGAATGCCTGGCAGCAACACGCCTACAGGCAGCAATACGTGGTCTCCTAGCACGCCGGCGGATGCAATCTCTGGAGAAGTCCAGCCGTGAACGCCTTGCTGCGGTGCGGCTACAGGCGGTAGCGCGAGGATTCTTGGCGAGGCACGCCACAAGGAAGCTGCGTGCATCAATCCAACCTACCCTACTCGCTCCCGCTCATCATCTCCACCTACGGCCGCCGCCAGCAACCCTCTTCGTCGCGCCGACCGCCCCTTACATCGCGCCGACCACCCCTTCTGTTGTCTCCAATTCGTCGCCACGGACAGCACCCACCATGACTGATTTGGCCAAGCTCATCAACTCCCTCACCGCACCTGCCAGTGACTCGCAAGGACAGGTCGCTGCCTTGCCGCAAGAGCTTTCAGCGTGGGCATCCTTCCCTGGTTCAAGGGGCTCAGGCCACAGCAATCACCAGGGCGACCAGCTGGCTGCTCGTCTCTTCCCATGGGATCCAGGACGCTGTTGACTCCTTCCTGGACCAGTAACTATCCAGCTCGAGGGCGAGCTGGGTCTCCAAGGGCGGGGGAGATGTCATGGGCAGCGAGCAGGCTGCCACCGAGATGGCAGCAATTAAGAGATTAGTTTAGTTATTGGGATTTTGTTAGAGATTAAATTGGATTTTGTTAGTTAAGAGATTAGATTGGATTTTGTTAGTTAAGAGATTAGATTGGATTTTGTTAGTTAAGAGATTAGATTGAAGTTAGTTAGGGCTGGGGTCTATATATACCCATGTAGCTCTGTCTTTTGGAATCAAACAATGAAAATGAAGAAACAATTCTAGTCTCCCTCAATCTCTCAAGCTCTTGGCAAAGCATAAGGCCTAGTTACCCCAAAATATTCATCCCCATTACATTACTTCGCTAGATTGATGATTTGTGTGTCTATGCTTGACTCCACGAGATTGATATCTTGATTGGCTGAGATTCATATGTCTCTGGAGGCACCTTGGCCCTACCTTATATATGCAGGGGCCAAGGTCTACAATGACCGAGTCGGTTAATGTATCCCTAAATTATATGAGATAACTTACCAATCGTATGAAATTCAGTAATCTATAGGATTCTATCTCCTACCAAATCTTTAAACTACTGCCTTACAAATATATTGTGGGAAACAACAATATGGATTATACATGGAATATGATAGTCTTGTATACTAGGGTTTCATTCCCCTGACACTTTTGTTTTAGGATCTTTCAATAGATTTAAGATAGACAAATGCTGTCTTTATGTTTCTGAATACCTTATGGCATCAATTTCCTTTACTTTTAGGAGTAAAAAGTCAATTGGAGTGAGAAGCGACAGAAGTACCATGAGCTCCAATGACTGCACCTACCAAGCTTCTAAAAGGCAGAGACTAGAAAGAGGGCATCTCAACAAGGTTTTCTGCTATTTCTTTTGGAGGGCATCACACATATTTGTCAAATTTTCTGGCACAGTTGTTTTTTAACTATAAAATATAATGCAGTTTGTTCATACAATTTTAACGGAAATGCTACATAATTTTAGGTGAATGTTTGTCTTTACTCTTTGTGACTGCATACTTAAGATCATATTTTGTCTAAATCAATCTATTAATCTAGAGTGCTTATTTTGACTAGTCATGGTTCTCATGGCAACAGGCAGCTGCAGCTATCTTTTGCACTAGCATGGCCAAAACAATAGCCATCAAATCTTTTCTACTGTTTTTCCCTACAAAATGGCAAAATGCTGTCAGTTGTCCTGTTAACTCCAGTCGCCCCCCCCCCCCCCTCCCCCCCGGAAAAAAAACTGAGTTGCATATGAGAATATGAGATGATTTTAAGCTTGGCCAGTATCATAGTTATAAAGGCGTCATCATGGCAACAAGACGGTGGTGGGGGCTAAGGCCTAAGGCATCCCACTGCCTTAGCCATGCTGGTGGCGCTGCGGCACAGAACGGCATAGGCGGCACAGCGGTGAGCTGGTGATGACAGTGGGAGAGAGAGGTGGTGGTGGCTGTTGTGGGAGAGTAGTAGTCTACTAGGGTTAGGGTTTTAAGAGAGGAAAAAGAACATGGTGGGCTTTAAATGAGCTGTCGGACTGGACTAATATAGATGGGCTGTTGGATTGGCTTTAAATGTGCTGTTAGATTGTATTTTAAATATGCTAGTGCAATTTTAACTATATATTCTTTCATTTTGTAAGGCGTCGCCTCGCCTTACCACTTAAAAGGTAAGGCGGTCCTTGGGCGCCTCGCCTCGCCTTACTGCCTTAATAACTATGGTCAGTATGCGAATGTACTTTGAGTTCTCTCTTATGTACAGTATATGATCACATGGTATTATGCCTGCATTTTGCTAGGATTTCTATAGATATTCTAGTTCCTTCTATTAGAAGCTCATATTGAAGTTCCCTGGCTCCCTGCTAAATTCAGGATGAATCTATTGTGTTTTTGTTAATGGAAGTACCAAAGCTCTGAGGAAATGTGCAATATGTCGATGCTGTTGAAGTTGAACTGAACTTTGTAAAATAATCGATGACTTGAGCTAATATACATGTTATTGTTAGAAATATTGTGCATGAAAGGTATTAAAAGCATAGGAAATTATGTGTAGAACATTGCCTATATTCTTGATTATTTAGATCTTGCATGAAAGGTACCTGTTTGATATTTCTTTACTGTGTAACCGATTACTGAAGTTACTTGCTTATTGTACAGGTTGTTGCTACAAACCAAGTTGAGTTGATCCATAAAAATCATGAGAAGGTAAAAACACCCTCAAACATTTATATCAGATGCTGGATTTTAATTCTCAGGCGATATTTTGGATGCTTAATACCATACTTTTGTTTTTCTTAAATGCATGGCACATTTGTGCAACTATAGCCAATCATGGCTGTTATATCATGTATACTACTTTGGCATTCTCCATTTCTCCAATATAGAAATATACAATTTATAGTTTTATGTTACTAAACATGCTTATCGTGCAAATTTTCTACATGTCTATGGGGGTATGCCTCAAATTTTGCTTGACAATGTTTTCTCATGGATGGCACAGAATATTGTGAATACTAACTCTGATCGTGCAACTGTTATACCAAAATTAAAGATTACAATTCCTAGAGAACCTGAATTGGCAACAAAGCTAAGAGCGGAGAGGTCAAGAATTCTACGAGCAGTGTAAAGTCATTTTCTCTTGACATCCTGTTTTCCTGAACATCAATTACTTTTGCTACTGACACATTTGACGTGAAAATTTCAGGCCGACTAATTCAAATCAGCTAAATAAACAGGCTGTACAATCGACTTCTATGAAACAAGCAGCAACTATTAGAAAGGTAGTTTGTCAAACTGTTTGATATTTATGGTCTCATTGTCTTAGTAATTATGTATCTTATTTTCAGTTGCTTCTGGTTGCCATCACTTACTTTTGAAGAATATAAGTAGGTCACTTGCACTTCTGTCAGACAATATGTACTTACATTTTCCATGATTTTCAACTTTGGGATGAATGTCACCCATTTTTCCTGGGATATAGTTCCCCAATCATGAGAGTTACACTTATCTAAAAGTATTTTAGAAGACAGTGGTGCCCATGAGGCCACATAAATGTTCTTAGTGAAAATATACATCTCAACAACATGGTGTTTTAAAAAAGAATAATTGCATGGGGTTTCAATGTCCTGTATGAGGGATAGGCACTTCCACATTTGGATGGAGAACTATTGATTTTACATATGTAATATTTATTCTCTATATAATTGTAATTACAAATGTTATACACTTTATCCACGCCTCCTTAAAGCTTGTTCTCGGGCAGGTTGTCCAACCTTCTGGACGCATAGATCATCCACATGCAAGTGTACCACATGGCGGTATTGGGTCAAATATTCCAGTGTGTACTTCTAATCGTCCAAGGAATCTTGACAAGTAAGGCTTGTTTCATGATATCATTTGGCAGTTCAGATCCAGTTCCATTGCTGTGGATTGTACCCAGAACTTATATTTTTTGCCAAATTAATGGGTCTTCGGAATGACACAATAATCTCCTTTTACCACCTTTTTAGTAAAAAAGCTGAATTTGTGACTGTTTTATCTGTTGTGTGTTAACAGCATTGGTAAAAAGCCAGATGAGTGCACAAATGACCTGTTTAAATTTGAAGCTCGTCCACTGGATAAAAAGGTCAGTGTCATTGATTGATATTCTATGCTTACATCGAAACTTTTACTTCATGTTGCACTGGATGCTGGAATGTTATTGCATAGGGGCTAGGGCCTTATTGAATTGGTCAATTGGTATCTCCATTATAATTCAAAGTTCTCGGTGGCATTGGCTCTTATATTGATCAGACATAGGAGTTGATTATTAGATCATGTAGTTGCTAAATAAACAACCTGGTGGATAAAGCTACATAAAGGTTCCAGTCTAGCATGTTTGATCAAACAGAAGATGCATCTATTGATTCTTACATTTAGTTAGTTCCCCTTGAAACAGATATTAGGAAGGAAAGGAGATATTGGTGCATTTCAAAGCGTGAAAAGAAATACAACAGTGCCTAAGGTAGCATTCCAAAGACATTTCTCTTTTTGTTTGTTATAGGTCTTCATTAATCCATATTGCTCGGTTGAAAATCCTAGGAATTCAACTTGTCGACAAGCAGGAAGAGCAAGCCGGCTCCGTTATCTGAACTCTTTAACAATGTATGTACTGATAGAACAGAAATAGATTGCCTTTAGATTATTTGCTACTCTTTTACACAAATTGTTTTTGCAGCTCACATTAACAACAGAAGCACGACATGGTATAAACCGTCAGGCTGCTGATCTTCCAAACTATATTACCACCAAGGTTCTCTCCTTGTTTCAGTTTTTATCGTATATTTGTGTGTGCTCCCTTGCGTCTTTAAACAAAGCACCTAAAAGATCTCCCATTCTATTGCAAGGATTGCAAAGAGAACATGATTGGTAACATGCAATACTAGCTATGGTAGGTAAGTAACACTTTACTGCCGTACGAGACATTTATCATGTTGCTTCTAAGTTAAAACCAAATGCTTCATCCCCTTCCATCATTTTGTCCATTTTCAGATCTAGACACCTAGTCAGTCAAGACATACAATACATAGGACTTGTTCTCTTTGACAATACTGGTTCAGGTTCCCATTTCTCCACCTGAACAAAGGTAAACATCAACACCGAATTCCTGATGCATGTGATGAACTGATGATGATTCACGCGCTGCATTCCATCACTCGCACGCTTGCTGCTTTGGATTATTTCCAGTAACATATTTTCACGAAACTATTTTCGTAAGCAACTGCAATGACAGTGCCCTCTACCTTACCTTCATGCAGGGTAATCGTCTGTTCTGGACAGTAGGACTTTTGCAACATGGAGCGGTCCATTATTACTCGACATTAAGGCACCGACTAGTCCGGCCATCTCCGGCAATCCCGTCTCGGCGGCGCAGTCGCCGCTGCCGTGCATTTGTACAGCTCTCAGCTATATAAACATGCTGCAATCATCTCGCTCTCTGGTCTTCCTAGTCCTACTTCTGCCTTGTACGATTCTCAACTTCGTCAAAGAAAAATTTGAGAGAAACAGTGTTGGCCAGGGACCATGGGGATCAACCACGCCATGATATCACCATGGAAATCAACCTCAACTCCTGTGCAGAGGCTGGGAGCACCTGATGACCTGATCTCACACTGGCTGCAGTGTAGTGTAGATGCCAGTGGTGGTGTCACGGTGCGCGTGTGAGCCAGCACTGTACATGGCGAACATGCGTTGCCATCGTCGTACTGCCGTGGAATCAAATTGGTTCAGGTTTCATCTCGACCAAAGTTGTTGCTGCTGCTGCTGCTGTCTCTGCGGCTGGCACGTCGCGTCCACCGGCCGGGCCAGGACAGGCCGGCTGGCTAAAGCACGGAAGGGACATTTGCTCCCAGTGCTGCCATTGACTAGCAGACGATGCACGGAATGGTCCGGCCTAGTACACTAGGCTTGGAAGAGATTTTTACAGCTTGCAGCAACTTTCAGAATCTATAGCTATTTTAAACGGTAATAGATTATTAGTTCAGATTATAAACTTTACGGTGCGTTTACTGCAGCAACTTTCAGAATCTATAGCTATTTAAAACGGTAATAGATTATTAGTTCAGATTATAAACTTTACTGTGCGTTTAGCAGGTTTCAGCTCCGGTTTTTTCACGTGAAGCTGAAGTCAAGCCAAACATTTTTTTTGATGAGTGGATTCCGCTGAGAGTGTTCTAGAAAAATAAATTGGAGTGGTGGAACAGGGTCTAGTCACTTTTAAGAGCTTATTTCAGATTTCAGAATTCAAAGCTCTACCAAATAGTTCAGCTTCACTTTGGATTTCAGAATCCGAAGCTCTACTAAATAAAGTCTTAGTAGTTGCATACCTAGAATTAAACTAACATTCATAAGCCGAAAAACTTGACTTTACTAGTGAGATCATTGTTAGTTGATTTTTAGAATTTAAGGTCTCCGAATAGACCTAGGCTTCTTGCGTTATGACAAATCACACTCCATCCCGTAGTAGGTCACAGTCCGGTGCATTTTTTACCAGTTCCAATTTCTGTTCGAAACAGCAAGATTCCTTCAACACCATTAAGAAGATAAAAAAGAATTAAAACCAAATTAAGCAAAAAAAATCAACATGTCAATATCGTGAGCGAAGAAATAATATCAATGTTGAGAGGCAAAAAATTAAAGCCATTTGTTGATGGTGGCAAATGATAAATTTTCTTGCTCTCGTAGAGAGGCTATGAATATGACTCCACTGTAAGCTGCCAGCTTACTCTCCATATCATATAAGTGATTTGATAATTTGCTACCGCAAGAAGGGGAGATTTGATCATATACACTCTCTTTAAATAGGAATTGTGGACCTTCACATCTCAATGATGTACGAGATCTACTCACGTCAATGATATGTAAAGCAAAAAAATAAATCCTCGATTTTCATCTCTATTATCTAAATAGAGGAGGATAGAGGGTTTACGTTGATAACGAAGCAGGACATAAATATACTGGGCAAGCATGGGGATTCTGGATTCAGACTTTCAGAGGCACAGCAAAGAGAGGCAGAGCAACTCATAAATACAGTAAAAAAAAGAGGGGCATTTACATTGCACAATCCTGTCGATGATGCAGGCAGGATGCATGGCCCAATTCAATGCGGCGTCGCCATGGGATCCAAGAACTGATGGCCCTTGCCTCTCATCACATCATAAATACGGCGATTCATGGCGCTCACGAGCCATCTCTGATCTGACACTGGCCCTGACTGACCTAGTAGCACTCTTGAATTCCAAGAACCACCCTGTGACACTGGCACACTGCAATCCTACAAGGACAAATCTTGGGCAGTTCTAGTCTTCTAGATCAACATCAAATGAAGGAAGAGTGAAGAACAATGGCATTAGCATCATGTCATCATCATAATCATCGTCACAATCTAATTCAGATCCTACACCTAGCTATTTCCTGCACTGTGCTGCTATCCTATTAAGCTTCTTGCTTCCGATCCAGCTGCTCTACTTGGGGTTGGGGAGGAGGAGAAAAATTTTGGAGAGGTTTGAGGGAAGGATCACATCACATTGTGTGCTTGGATATGACCTCGCCGAACCTCACGAACCACTGCTCGTCGGAGGAGCTGTTGTCGCCGATGTCGGTCACGTCGTGCCTCATGTCGGTCGCCGCCGTCGTCGTCGCCGCCAGCAGCCTGGAATAGTCCACCGTCTTCGGCGTCGTCACGGCCGGTGCCGGCAGCAGCGACAGCAGCACCCTGGCAACCTCGTGCATGGTCGGCCGGTCGGAGGGGTGCCTCTTGGTGCACAGGAGGGCGAGCTGGAAGGCCTTCCTGACCAGCCCCATGTCCATGCACGTCACTGACACCTCCGAGTCCACTGCCTCCATCACCGTGTTGTCGTCTGCTTTTGAGAGTATCTGAACATGGACACAAGAACACAAGATCAGCTTGTCATGCAAAGCATCCAACATGGTCATGACTAGAACAGATTACAAGATTGCAGAATGTGGTGAGGAGATGGCAGTAATGTGATCTGAGTAGTTCAGTGGTGGTGAATTACCAACTGGTGCAAGTTGGATTCATTGTCGACAGCCTTCTTCCCCGTGAGCAGCTCGAGGAGAACGATGCCAAAGCTGTAGACGTCAGATTTCTCGTTGAGCCTGGAAGTCCGGGCATACTCTGGATCGATGTAACCGATGGTTCCGAGCACATAAGTGGAGGCATGGGACTTGGCAGAGGGGACACATTTGGCGATGCCGAAATCCGAGAGGTGAGCTTCAAAGTTCTCGTCGAGGAGGATGTTGGAGGACTTGACATCCCGGTGAACTATGCGAGGGTTGCAGTCATGGTGAAGATAGGCCAGCCCTTGTGCGGCGCCGACCGCGATCTTCAGCCGCGTGTCCCAATTGACCTTCACTTTCTTTGATGAACCTGAAACAGATCATACTTATAACAGAGATGCTTAATGAGACCTAACAAACCATGAACAGAAGCAAGGTTTAAGCTTTAACCGTGGAGAAGATCCCACAAGGAACCATTTTCCATGTAATCATAGAAGAGCAGGTTTCCATGTGGAGATAGTGAGAAGCCATGGAGGCTGACAAGATTCCTGTGCCGGATGCTGCCAATTGTCTCTAGTTCTGTCTCAAACTCTCGTAGGCTATGGTTATACTGACTGTAAAGCCGCTTGACGGCAATGGCCTTGCCGCTCTTGAGCTCACATTTGTACACGGTGCTCGATGCGCCATAGCCAATGATGTATTTCTCACTCAAATTCTCTGTCAGCCTCATGATGTCCTCATAGGTATGGATAGCCATGTCCATTTGGAGGATGACTAGCTTTGGAGGTCCTGAAAATGATGGAGAAAATGGTTCAGATGAATGCCATCACGCCAGGATGTTGTTTACTTCATTGACTACAGCTGGAGGATGAGATATGGCACACAGTCACACACCTTGCACCGGCTTGTCGGATCCTTTGACAAGTGGCTGTGGCTGATTTGTTCTATATATAGCCAACAGCATAACACAGAGCAATATGATGAAGCCCAAGATAATGCAAGCAATTGCTGTACGAGAAATATTAACTGCAGTACAAATTATGCAAAACTGTGTTCAGAAGCAAAGCAAATGGAGTGAGAAGCTATGTGGTTAGCTATTATGACTTTGTCTGATACCTCTTTGTCCATGGGAGTGTTCACAGCTGGAGTCTTGGCAATCAACATGCAGCATTGGATTACCCAAGAAGCTGCATTTACATATTGGTTGCTATCAGAAACTACAGCATAATAACGGAAGGACAACACAGATTGTACATCAAATCATCTAATACCTTTCCATTGGGAATTTCGAGAAGTTCTTCGCCGATGGGACATGTCCAGATAAGTTATTATATGATAAATTCCTGAAATGCACTCGAGGATAAGTAATCATAGGCAGGTATGTATCACCAATGCTACAGAGAGAGCAGAACTTGCACATAAAAACTTACAGGGTATTTAAGCTGAAGCAGTTGGCCAACTGACCAGGGATCTCACCAACCAAATTGTTGTTGTTAAGGATCCTGCATGAGAGCATCACAGCTTAGTAAAATACTTAGATGGTTTTCAAAGTTCATACATGTAGTACGAAACTACGAATGTATGATGAAATACAACTCACAAGCTATCAAGGTTCTGAAGTTGTCCAAGTTCTTCAGGGAGACTACCGGACAAGTTGTTATTGGACATATCACTGAGAATTTAAATATTGGTTTAGCTGAACCATGACAATAAGATGACTAAAACAAGCAACAACTACACATGTCACAAGGGAGCACACTTACATTACTTGGACACTTCTCAAGTTTCCAAACTCAGCAGGAATAGACCCATCAAGATGATTTTTGCTCAAATTCCTGCAGTCAAAAATTGACTATTAAGTAATAATGGTCATGACTTATAAGCTATGGTTTTTCATTTAAAAAGTTATGGTTTCTAGGAGGTTGGTCCACAACATACAGTTCAAGAAGGTGCTCAAGATCACCAATAGTAGCAGGAACTGGTCCAGAGAATTCATTGTAAGAAAGATCCCTGTGCAAAAATAAAGGAACATGATTTAGTTCTAAGGTGGCTGCAGTGCGATAAATACATCTCAGTGATCTTGTATCTCTAGGTAATTAACGACAACTGAAGTGCCTACTTACAGTGTGTCCAAGTTGATGATGCGACCAAGCTCAGAAGGAATTTTTCCTTTGAAATTGTTTGAAGATAGGTTCCTGTCATTTTATTTATATTGAAACAAGGAAAAACATTAGATACTGCTGAAATTAAGCAATAACTTCAAGCAAACTGCAACAAATGCAATTACTCACAAGTAAGTCAGACTCTCTAACTTCTGGAAACCAGCAGGAATAGAACCATTTAATTTGTTACCATAAACATTGCTGAGAAGTGAGAACGAAGGAAACATGATTAATCACGGGGAGTGAAAAGTTGCTCTGTTAATTTACTAAGTTGACAAAGTACTTGCTGACTTACAATTTGTTTAGAGCAGTGCAAGAACTGATGTTTGCAGGAATAGGACCTTGAAGATTGTTGTTGGCAAGATTTCTGGATGCAAAAACTTATCAAGAATTGCACAGAAAAAAAACAAAGCATTTATTCTTACACACAAGTCCTTACAGTTCAAAAAGCTCTTCAAGCTTGCCAAGCTCAGCTGGAATTGTGCCCACTAATTCATTGTCATTCAGTTGTCTGCATGGAAAAAAAATTATGAACCTCATATTATGTTCCACATCACCTGTGGCACAACAGTATCTACATAGCAAGAAGTCACTTACAGGTAGCTTAGTTTAGACATGTTCCCAAGCTCCGGTGGTATGTGTCCAGTAAGTTTGTTTCCATGTAAATATCTGAAGAAAAGATGCCAAATTGTTAGACAAGAAAAACAAGCAGCCTCAGTGAAAAAACACAAGCTTATCTGATGATACTAACAGTTTGCCAGTGTAGGATAGATTGCCCAGTATGGAAGGAATGGATCCTACCAGCTCATTCTCACTCAGGTCTCTGAGAAACAACATTCATACACAAATTTTTTCATTATCCAATAACACATAAACTACTAACACATCAACACTTTGGTTCTCTTGATGTTGTTCTCTACTTACAGAACAGCAAGAGCCTGCATGAGGCCAATCACTTCTGGAATTTTCCCTGTCAGTCTATTTCCTTGAAGTGACCTACAGAACATGAATGGAAAAGTTACAGCAGAAAAAGGCTGTAAGCATTTGTATGGATGAGAAGATAAGAATGAAATATGCGATAACTCGGGAACACTGACAGTGTGGCTACTTGAAGGAAACCTATGTTGTAAGGTATTTCTCCGGAGATTTGGTTATACGAAATGTCCCTGCATTGCATACAAGAAGCTCGGCTCGCATCACGGTGTCTGAAACTTAAGAACACTGCAATGACAATAAAATCTCAGCAATCAACATACAGAATCTCGAAGCTAGTGCAGTTCCCTATGCTCTCTGGAATGGTTCCTGTGAGATTGTTTCCCCTTACATCACTGCAGATTTGGAACAACTAACCACAGTCAACAAGGCCAAGTTGCATGACATGCAGCAGCATCTCCAAAGGGAGCAGAAAACTTACAAGTACCACAGGCCAGTCAGTTGGCACATGTCAGGTGACAAAGATCCAGTCAGTGAGTTACCCCTCAGACCTCTGAAGATTAAGAGAACCAAAATGCATCAAGAGAACTTACAAATACCTGAAAAATGTCTTAAGTTGTTAGGATTCTTACAGGTATTGCAGAACTTCATTCCAGTAGATAAGCCTTGGGATGTCACCTGAAAGCTGGTTCTGTGCCAGGTCCCTATTCCAAGAAGAGAATAAATGGACATCTTATCACTTAGTAACAACTAATTTGGGTACAGAAATGCCAAATCAAACTGTTTCTCCAATGGCAGGCACAATGTAACACAAAAAGGCAGGTCAAACAGATGAAACTCAGATCACCCAGTTTGTCCAAGAATCCCAAAGGAAGCAACAAGTCACGGATAAAGAAAGGTACTAAGAAACTCACAGGGTCTTGAGATTTGGAATTTGGGACAATGTGGAAGGGATGGGTCCTGTGAGCTGGTTGTTCTTCAAAATCCTGCATCAATAAATGTTTACAACACAAGCTTAAAACAAAACTCCAAAATGGATTCACTACACTTTTGTGTATCATAATCTAGAGCCTAAAACAAGGTAATCCACAACATAATGTAAAGCAATAGGAAAAGAAAAACCAGTGCTCAGTACTTACAGCTCCTCAAGTTGCTTGAGCTTGGAGATGGAGAAGGGGATGTCTCCATACAGCAAGTTGCCAGACAGATCCCTGCATGACAAGATCAAGAAGCAACAGAGCCCAGTTAAAAATTGGCTTGAACCCTCTGCTACAGAAAGTAACACAATAGAAGAAGACTTGGATTAGGTGAAGTACAAGTATTTTAAGGAGACACAGTCCCCAATCTCATCTGGGATTTGGCCAGTTAGCTTGTTCCCCTTGAGATCACTGGACAAGAAAATCATTAGGTCAGAAATAAACTAATCAGCAAGCAAATCCAGTGGAGTGGCGGCTTAAAGTAAAATACTGTGTCACATCATGACATGAGGGGTCAAATCAGGTGAGGTTGCAGGATTATGAAAAGAAATGCAGGCTAGTCAAATGCACAAAAACACAGGTAGATAGATGCAAAGCAAGGGAAACAGTACTCCTACTCATCCGTACTCACACGAACTGTAGATTCTTGAGCTCTCCTACAGCCGGCGAGATCTCTCCTCCGAGGTTTAGATTTGACAAGTTCCTGTTTTTACACCGAAAACACTCTCATCACAAGAATTTTTCTTAGCAGAACAAACAGGATAGTAACATGGGATCCTTCTTTTGCACCAATAACGAGCGCAGTAAAAACTCGATAATTTCATAAGAAATCCCTTACTTTTGTAGATGTAGATGCCCAGCAAGCAACAAGATTATCAAGAACAAACGTTCACACCAATCTAGGCACGAATAGACCAACAAAAAAACGTTTTTATTCAGAAAAAGGAGAGTAGCCAAGAGTGAAAACAGAATAGTTCCACTGTTTGCTCATGATCGGAATGCCAGGGCGAAGACGGCAAGAGAAATCACATGATGCACAGAATGCACGCAGGGAAAAAAACCAACAGCCGGAAGAGAAGAAGAAGAACCCAACCACTAGCTGCACGGCGCCGCCATGTCCACCCATGAAGGAACACCGAGCCAGGGCAGGCAAGGCAAGAGGCAACAACCAGGTCGGGACTCGGGGATACAGGGAGGAAGCTAGAAGCCTAGAACACGTTACACGTACAAGGCGACGACGGCGAAGGACGCGTTGTCGCAGGTGACGCCCCGCCAGGCGCAGTGGTCGCTCCCGCCGTCCCAGTCGACGAGCGCGTTGGCCGCGTTGCCGAACCCGGCCTTAACCTCCATCAGCGCCTTCCCCGCCTCCCCATCCCCCACTCCCCCTCCTGCCTCCGCCACCACCACCACAACCGCAAGAACCACCGCCACCGCCCACCACCGCCACGGCGCCCTCGCCGCCATCCCAAGAAACGCAACGAAAGCCACCACCTTTCCTCCTTCCAAGCTCCCTCCTCCCTCCTCCTCCTCCTCCACGCAACACACAAACACGTCACTGGCACCACCGCATCGATCGACCCGGCCCGGGGCTGAGTTACCACGCTCCTCCCACCACCATCTGATCGGTGCGAATGGTGTTTTGTGGTGGCGATAGCGACGTGACTGCTGTTGCTTTCGGGGGGCAGCCGCTGCAGCGCAGCAAGAAGATGAGAGAGAGAGAGAGAGAGAGAGAGAGAGAGAGAGAGAGAGAGAGAGAGAGGAGGTGGTGGTGGTGGGGGGGGGGGTCTGCGCCTCTGAGCTCTGAGCTGGTGGTGCAGTGGTGGCAAGAGAGAGGAAGACGGTAAGGCTGACAGCGTGGGGCCCATATTGTCAGACCATGGGACCAGGGGTAGGGGCCCGTCCGCCTCCGGATTTTTTAAATTTCTCCGCGACGTTTGGCTGCTTGCGCCGGCGCGTCCTCAGCGCCAATGACGTGTGGGCCCGTACATCCATGGGAGCCCACCTGTCAGCTGCGTTCGTAGAGCGACCTCGCGTCGGAGGAGGCGGGCCCTGGCCCACATGTCGGCGAGCGGCGCGTGGCAGGTTTAAGCCGGGTTTAAGAGCGCGAGAGGTTAATTAACGGCCGCTCGGGGTCGGGATCTCATCTGCGGATGCGATCCTGTGGCCTACCCTGTGGCCGATAGCCGGAGGAGATGGGTCATCTGCCCGGTGGGCCCGGGCATTTCGTACAAGTATTACTACCTATGTTTCAACCTGCATGTAAATTATTTTACTTTTTTTTTAAATAAAATTTATTCAATTTTGACAGGATATAAGTAAAAATATATTATATTGATAAAATCAAATAAATATTTAATGGTCGGTTTATTGAAACTGATTTGATGTTGTAACTATTAGTATATCTTTTCATAAAATTAGTCAAAATTGAATTGTTTTGACTTTCAAAAAATTCAAATGACTTTCGTTGTGAAATAGAGGAAGTATTTTGTTTTTCGTGCTTTCGGCTCTGTTCGGTACAACTCTAGATTTAATTTTTTTAGAGTTGGTCCTAGCTTCAAGAAATCATAGATATGTGTCGGTGAATCAACGTCTAGTCCACTCAATGGGATACTCGAGGTGGTGATTAGATGTGTATAAGGAAAGCACAAAGTCTTTGAACCCGATGGTCTACTCTAGAACATAAGAACCGAGATTTATACTGGTTCAGACCTTTCAGAGGATAATAACCATATGTACATTTTTTAGCATCTCACTATAAAATGTTTGTAAAAAACAGTACTTAAAACTAATCAGTCTCAATAATAATCATTAATTGGTAGGTAATACATGAGACAAAGCTAGGAATTAATTTGTGGGGTACGCATGCACACGTAGCATGTTAACATGGGTGTTGTTATCAATTAATTTTTGGCTAATCATACAGCAATAATATAATATAATATAATATTGGTAGACCAGATGTCCCTTTAGGGAGTAGGGTTTATTGCATAATTGTTTGTTATGGTACGACACAGCCTATTTTGCATATATTAATATATATATATATATATATGTGTGTGTGTTCTTGATTTTTGAGATTAATTCCAATTATTTTGTCATGAACTATTATAGACCCTAGTCATCGAAGTAGGGTTCGACGAGTGTTTTTCATCATGACACTCGCCAGGGAATCTTTCATTGAGTATGACACTCGATGAACCCTTCTCCGATTGTCACAGTCATTCGGTGAATTTGAGTTTTCCATAGTTGAAAGGGTGTGCCCTCCAATTTCTAGATGTTTTTCCTTTTTTCTGATTTTCTACATTTTTATGTTTTTCTATTTTCTTGAATTTTTAAAAACTGATTAGTTTTCGACGTCAATGGCCAAGCATGTAAATTTGAGACATCTCTTGGAGATGCTCTAAAGTTCCTTACGTGTCACCGGAAGTTCACGTTATATGCCGCTCACTCTTTCACTATCTCATTGACATATGGTTTTGTGATCCACGTGTCCGTGAGAGAGAGTTAGTGACATATAACACGTGAGAGAGTTAGTGACATATAACAGAACGGATAAACTTTTAGCGACATATAAGAAATTACTATCTTTTCGTATATATACCAACAAAATGATCAAGTGATCAAAATGCCCGCAAACAGTAACAAAAATGTTTATGTGCTTCAACATATGCAACTTCTGCAGTTGGCTACATATGCATAACATATTTGGTATAACTCCAGCTCTAAGACACGATGAATGATTGATCCAGAGTTTATATGACAAGATAAAATTACCTATAATTTTATTTCTAGTCTAAAACTAAAACCAAATCCAAATCGTTCGACTAAATACTTACAATCTATCTGCTATATATCCGGAATTAGTATTTCTAGAATAGAAGTTAGGTTTAACTTAAACTAAGAAATTCTAGATGTACACAAGAAATAATAATTAAGGACATTAACACCATACACAAACATGGAGCTGTGACCTCTCTGCTGTGCAGCATGCATCTACTACTGCATGCTCTATCTACATGCAATCACACATAGATGTGCCTCCATCATGTCTGCATATTACATATACTAAAGGGTTATTTTTGTGTGCCATTATAATTTTCACGGTTTGCCAATATAACATCGATGTGTCACTAACGGATAGGCCACCACAGTAATTCTTGAAAATTCTTATGTTTAGGTTAGTTTTTCCGCTCGGATTACAAAGTTAAAAAACTAAACTAAAAAGTAGCAAACTTTTTCAATTAAATAACTTTTTGCTAGTACAAAATAAAAATTGCAATCTTATTCCACAACTTTCGAGGTCTCTTAATCCGTGAGTCCGTACAAGCTTATTATATTTGTTATTAATCGTGACATGCAATCGTTTTCAATTGTTAAACACCATGAAATCGCTCTGCCGTAGATCCATAACAATTCCAATCAAACAATTTTATAATTTTTCACAGGTCTCAATTCAAAACATTTTTTTTCAAAATCTACGGCTCAGCCAAACAAACCGATAGGTACATTCGCGGTCACACTTGCTACCTGATCGATCGAGATGCACACAAGGCCACTGGCTCATAGCACACACACAGGACGTGTGCATGAACTGCAGAAAAAAATTGTAGGGGGAATAACATGTCTACATAGTACTGTATTATTGTCTCAATTCTAAAATATAATGCATCCATATTTTTAGAAAAACCGATATTTGTAATTTTTGATTAATAATTAAGCTATAAATATTTAGGTTTAGCGTTATGCATATGTCATATAGTTAGATCGATATTTAAAAGCAATTTCATATGTTGCTACCTTAATAGTTATCGATGATATATACTACAAGTAACTAATAGTCAGTAATGACACCATTGAATTTTATCACAATGTTCGATCATTTCTGAGGGAATATTATGGAATAGAGATTGTATTGTTTTTGAAGCACATGTGACCAAAACATAGATGTGAATCTCAAACATAATTGAAGTTGCCACTCTTTTCAACCTTGCAAAGCTGACATGCATGCTATGTTTGTGATGTAGCCTCCTTTGAGCAACCCAATGCATTATGCATGCCATGTCTGGCTACATGTAGGGCAGAGGTGAGACAAAGCAAAGGAGTTGAGACTTGAGAGGAGCAAGGAGGCATGCAAACATCACACACATGCACAAGTCATACCACACACAGCTCAAGCTCAAGCTCAAGCTCAGGCCAGCTAGTAGCCTAGAGATAGCTCACATTTATTTATGCTGAGATTTTTGATCTATTTTGAAAGAGTTTGTGTAACATGTAACTACTTATAGAATCCAAAACTCCTGGCGGTATCGATTTCGGCTCTAGATTGTGAAACTCAATAGTCGTAGAATATATAAATAAACTAAAATCCAGAAGCTAGAAAACACACTTGTTTCTCTTTGTAAATTCTCATGGCCAAACTAAAATGAGATTGTGAAACTCAAACTAAAATCTAGAAGCTACAAAACTCTTCTTTTCTCATTGTGTGCCATGATATTCAAAGAAACAAATGGACAAATATGAGCACATCTAGGGGTGGAGCTAAAAATATATCATGGCTAGGGGTGATCTAACTATACTTAATTGATTATTAAATTTTTTTAAAGACATTCATACAAATTTATAGTAATTTTCATAATAATAAAGTGCTAGAGGTATGACTCAATTGTGTCTCTGCCCTAAGTAGATCATATTGTGAAAAAAGATTGAACACATTGGAAGGGAAGCTCAGCCATACTGCAGGCAGCATATTCACTCACATGACACACCACAACCAAACAAATATGAACATTCCAAAGTCTACATCTCTCTCTCTCTCTCTCTCTTAGTTGTATTTTGCAAACCATTCCTTCAATGAATCCATGCCATTGCTATCGATTTAAGGGTTTCTTTGGAACGCAAGAATTTCACAGGAATTACCGTAAATCCTCTAAAACTGCATTGAAAAAACCCTATTCTTAAGGAGCCCTAAAATTCACCGAACAATCGTGATTCTTTTTCTTTATGTTATAAAAACTAATAATTATAAAATATAAAACTATCTACCATCCAGACGCTAAAAATTACTTCGAATCTGGAGCTCCCAACACAAACCCTATATATCTCTTTTGCTTTGGGCGAAAGTTGCCCCAGAACTGTGCAAAGGAGATGCACCTTTGTAGCTACCGTGTAGTAACAAACAGAGCATGGGACACACACACATGGATGCAATGCCTACCCGGAGGCAAGCAGCTGCAGCTGCAGCTGCCACCTCACAAGCTCTAGCTAGCTACAAACAACTACTGCTCACAGCTACATGCCACAGATCCAGCAGGCATTGGACACTAGCTGCGTGCCCTGTTCTCCATTTAGGCCGATTTAGGGGCGTTTTGTTTCGGCTTCTGACAGATATAACTACTTTTAAAGTCTTTTTAGAATCTGAAGTTGAAATAAACGGTCCGGATTCTGAATTTAGATTGTGAGAATATGTGGCGGTAGAATCCGATAATAAACTAGAATCTAGAAGCTAGAAAATATCAACTTCTTTATATTCTCATTAGCTAGATACTCAGACTATCCAGCTACTCGGTCTAGCTAACTACTGAGAATCTCTAGGTGCTAGAAACTAAAACAAACAGGCCATTCGAGTCTATGGGTCTGTTTAGGGAGCTTCTGGTAGCTAGATATTCTCAGTAGCTAGCTAGTTTGAGTAGCTGGATAGTCTGAGTATATAACTAATGAGAATCTGGAGAATCTGGTGTTTTCTAGCTTCTGGATTCTAGTTCATTTCTAGATTCTGCAGCTACTGATTCTCACAATCTGAGGCAGAATCTGAACCGTTTGTTTTAGCTTCAGATTACTCTCCCAAACAGGCTCTATTACTTGTTGGTCTGAGTAGCTGGACAATTTTAGTATTTACCTAGTGAGAATACAGAGAAGCCGATGTTTCTCAACTTTTGGACTTTAGTTCATTTTTGAATTCTGTAGTTACAGATTCTTATAATTTGAATCGTTTGTTTTAACTTGGTATTATAGAAATAGCTGTAGCTACTAGAAACCGAAACAAACATAACCTTAGCCAAAAGCTCAAAAGAAGATTGCTGCCACTGTGGAGGTTGCAATGGCGCCATGAGCATCTCCTGTGCTTGTGCTTGGTTGGCTTGCATGCGTTTTCATCTTCCTTCCAAGAACTCCATGGAGAGAGAGAGAGAGAGAGAGAGAGAGAGAGAGAGAGATGAGAGAGAGAGAGAGAGAGAGAGAGAGAGAGAGAGAGAGGAGAGAGAGAGCGAGAGAGAGAGAGAGCGAGAGAGAGAGAGAGCGAGAGAGAGAGAACATCAGCTAGCTGCATTGCTCTGTCTGAAATGAAATCTGAATGGAGAGCTGCACTACTGCATGATGTGGAGGGGAAGGGTAACATGTGGTAGGGGACCAACCAGACCAGCAGCACAGTAGAGATGCCAATTCTTTGGACTCCCCTGCAATGCCCTCAACCCTGAAGCTGATCTCAACAGTGCTTCTTCTTCTTCTTCTTCAGCAACTAGCACCATCAGATAAAGACTCCTTTAGATGGTTTATGGCTAGATTATACACACACACACACCACCAGACATACATTTTTGTTGGGGAAGTGAACTTCTGGTTCTTGTATGTTAGGGTGTCGAAGTTTTGAGTATGTTTTTAAACTTTTTTTGTTCAGGAAGCAAATTTTTTATTCTTGCATGTTACGGGTGCAGAAGCCAAAAATGCGTCATTTGGTACCGTTAAACCATATTAAGATGATTGAACACATTTTTGAACCTTTTTGTTCCGGAATATATATAGATATTCATAAACTATCTAGAAGCTAAAACTTATGAGTGATTTTACAATCCTTAAGGAGGTATCAACCAATAGATATATACCACATTTTTCAATGTTTATTTTTCGTTTATAAATATTCAAATGATTTTTACTGCCAAATTATTTATCCAATTTATGATCTAATTACATCATTGTATTGATTATAATTTAATCTATAAAATAAGGTCTCATGTGATTATATTTTTGTTAAAAAATATATTTGACAAGTGGATCCCACTAAAATTTAAGCTTATCCCATCCAAGTTATATACATCTAATCAAACAAAAAATTATCTCATCTCATCCCATCATCCAAACACCTCAAATATATCATCTCATCCCTAAATCCATGGATGAAATCATCATATGTGTTATTATTTTTCTCTATGAGTTAATTCTTTCTCTTCATTTCCCCCTTGCTTCCTCTGCACATGCTAGTGCAGGGTGCACTCAGTGTACAGATGGATAATGCAGATGAACACTAGGGTTTGCATTTCATATCAATCAATGTATATGCTGCATGTGTCTGTGTGTATGTGTATGCATATATATACACTAGGGTTGGACCATGCATGCATGAGGATGGATTGATTGAACCCATCATAGAATCCGTGATGGGTAGGCCTCCTTTTACTCCTCTCCTTATGAACAAGACATGATGGAAGAAACATAGAGCATCCAAAAAAGAAATGGGTACATATATTAGTACATAAATGATAGATGTCAGATGTGCATGAGAGATTGTGGCATTACACATAATTGCTTTTTGATAGACATGTATAATTTTAGATTACCGATATCACTATAAATTTATTAACTAACGATCACGGTTTTCGGTTGAGCATTGAGGTCATCGGATACACTAGACTGCTGTCATCAATATATTATTATATGATCAGCTCCCCAGCAGCCGCCGAGCTTGTCGACAAATACGCTATAGAATTTTAGTATTATTTTAGAGATTAAAAGTAGAATTTTTATATCAAATACTAAATGTAGGTAGATTTGGTCGGGGTCGAAAAATTTCTTGGCTCCACCACCGTATATAATGATACCACATTATTTACCATGGATCCATCGGTACCCGGATAAAGTTGAATATTGATGGGCTTGAGAAAAATCCATATATATATATATATATATATATATAAGCAAATAAGAATGCACTCTAGAAGCTTGAAGCCATACTTCCAGTTTCAGTTATTTGCATGGAGGATGGCAGAAGTTTTGCAAGTTCTTATCCACAATAACTAAGCATTTCTGCAACAAAGAGAATGAGAAACACCATGGACCACACCAAGCACCTAGCTAGCCTGCATACAATGCAAACCTACTCCATGTCTAGCCAAAGGAAAAGGAGGCCTGCATGCATGCACTGCATTGAAGGCCTGTCCCATGACATATGGATCTAAGTTTAAATTTATACATACCAGTTTGACACCTAAGGTTTGATTTAAAATCAATGGATATATGTGTGTAGGTTTGTCAGGTTATTATTCTTGTTTCATCTTTAGCTTCAACTCCAACTTCTTCTAACCTAACACAGTAGGTTTCTTGTCGGGTTTTGGGTGGCGCGAGTTTGAAAGTGTTTTGGGTATTTAATTTATGAATGAGTTCTCGCTGAACTTCAACTTGTGTATTTAAACTGGTGGAACCTAGTTTTTTTTATAAACTAAATTTTTATAATCTAAAACTGAAACAAACAGGGCTTAAACCATTCGCCATCCCTAAACTTAAAAGGGTGTTAAAAGTTGATGTGGTTCAGACATTGAGGGGTAGTTTTGCAAAAAGAGAGGCCAAAAGAGAGCTAGCAATAGGAAGGGCACAGTGGCAGAGTACTGATGCTCCCCATTACTGGGTCCAGTGGACATATTATTGTTGGCAGAGCAAAGCATGATGATGGCAACCCTAGAAATGGGGAGAGATATGAAAGGTCTGGTGAGAAGAGATAAGGCCAGCAAGGTGAAATACTTAGACTAGGAAGGTCATCAGAGCATGCTGATTTTCTACATGAGTTTCTTGTGTTTCTTGCATGCACATTGCAGCAAGCTAATTGTAGATTTGTAGGATAGATACATAAAGGACCAACTCTTGTTCCTTGTTGAAGTGAAATTCTACAGCTCTGGATAGTAATGGTATCACATTGATTCACCCATATGATCTTAGGAATGGAATAAGCCATATTAGATGTTTGATTGAATGTTTGTAATGATACAAATTTTTACTTGATTAGATTGCTATAACATGGATGGTATAAATATAAATTTAGCAGGCCCTATATATATATAAACTAAAATACAATCATATGAGATATTAAATTATAATAGATATAATGGTGTAATCGGATCATAAATTTGATAAACAGTTCAAGAAAACCATTTAAATGTTTATAAATGAAAAATTAAACTCCCCAAGAAGATGACATGTTATCTCGTCCAAACTTAGATGAACTCTTTAATTATGTTATACCATAACAATAATACAATAACAAATCATCAATCCCTCCTAGCAGTGGCCTTCATTTAGGTCCTTGTGATGTACTCCTAGTAGCAGGAGTGAGTGCCACACACTTCATCACTTGCATGGCCCTCACCTCAAGAGGGAGCAAAGGAGGTCCATTTCAATTGGTACAAGGAACAGACGAAAGGAGAAAGGAGAGTGATGGGATGGGAGGCCTCTTGCTCCATCCATCCATCCGTCCATCAAAATCGAGGCATTTCTTGGGGCAACATTTGTAGATCCACCATTCGACACGAGCCAGCCTTGTGTATGCTTGTTTGTGTGAGGTGTGAGCTACCAGCTAGTGGCTTCCATGTGGGCCATAGGCCAACAATCAAAACACAAGCTGGTGCTGCCTGCCTACCATTGTACTCTCTCACTCGGTGATATAGTCATTTTAGGCTTTGGCATTATTATTATTATTAAGAAAACGAGTAAAATAATATTAATAGGAGGGAAATCACACTTTTGGGGCTTGTTTGGGAGCCCACAATCCCGGCCTATTCTCTGAAGATGGCCCAAGATTTTGAACTAAAATCTCGGCCCATCCTCAGGGAATGAGTCAGAATTGTGGGCTCCCAAACCAGCCCTAGGGGATTAGGAAATCACTGCCATTCACCATGATTAGGTGTGTTATCACCTGACATTAATAGAGTTTAGTCTGTCCTATGTACCCCCATTTTTTGTATTCTATCCTAGGAGATACCAATCAGTCTTATTATTTGACATCACATCAAATCATAATTGACCCATTGTGTGATATATTGTTTAATTAAACTGCGGACAGCAGGTGACACTATGTGTTACAATAAAGATTGAAGCTACGGGCCTTTATTTACAGCATGAGTTCATCTTTAGCTTCACCCTTGACTCAAATAGTCAAATAGCTCATGGAGTATAGGGTTTTCTTGTATATGTGTATCCTTACAAATGGGAAGGGATATAACTTCAGGGGTAGTTTGGCAGCCTAAGGATGGATCTTGGCCCATTCTATGTGTATTATATGTGCATGGGTTGAGATTTAGTTTAAAATCCTAGTCCATTCATGCAGACTCAGCCAAGATCTCAGTCTACCAAACTAAACCTTACTGTATATCTGATATGAATGAGAACATGGTTTAGAGGACAAACTGAAACTGCTTGCCGACGCATAGTTTGCGCCATTGTCAGTTCGAACCAAATTCGTCGTTCCATTTTTCCAGCTCATCCCATTTGCTCTTCTGTAAGCTTGGCCTGATCACAGTCATGGCCTTCTTGAAATCTTCGTATTTCAGGGGGCGCAACTGCAACGCAGACAATTTTTTTTTTAGGAATATGGTTAAGAGAGAGACTTCACAAAGCTCACTGTTTAAAGAGAAGACGAAACTCAAAATACCTGATTTACTGTAATAGTAAGAATATTCTGTGGGCCAAGCTCTCTGATTGGCATCATTGCAGCTTCCTCACACAAGGCTCTCAGATCACTCCCAGAATATCCTACAAACATATTTGTTTCCGCACCAAGGACCACATAAGCCATCTTATCAGAATGAGCATATACCAGAAAAACAGAATTACCTTCAGTCTCCATAGCAAGCCTTTCAAGATCATGACCTGCAAGGAAAAAATTCCAGATTTAGAGTGGTGCTACATATACAGCCACCGAAAGACATACAGCATAATACAAAAGGGAAACTCCAGTTTCCTTCAAACTAGCATTCCCACATCCCGGCCCATTCCCTGGACTAGCCCTAAGTGAGATGTCCCTGTTTCAGGCAAGGAACAAAAATGCTAATTTCCATATTAGCTTTTACTTTGATAAATCCAGGATTTTAAGGGGGAATTGTCATCCATGGAGCTTGAAATACAGGCCATTGTGATTTTTGAAAACTATTTCAGGAATGTCTTACAAAACATGAAACTGTTATACACTAACTCATGTTAGGATTCAAGGTGGTGGAAACATAATCTTTGTATGGTCTCCAGTTATCATATTTGTAAAATACAATTCAGTTGAACTTCTGTTTCCAAGAAATTTCCTTTCTGGTTAATGAACTTCTGTGAAGGAATGAATACTTGTTGTCTAAAAGAACCTAGAAAGAGAAAGGAGAAACCCTGAAACAAGTGGACAGAGCATGTGTCAACCCTGAAACCCTAAAAACGTAATAAAGAAAGCAGTTACTTACTAGACAATTTAAATGACTGTCCTTTGAGCTGAGTTTTCAGAAGTAACCTCCGTACATTTGGATCAGGTAGTGGCACATATATTCTCTTTACCTGTTTAAAGGATTCAATATATGAAATTAACAAAAGAAAGGGGCAAAACTAGTTCAAGTTAGTGGTACCTATACTGGTAAAAGGCATAAACACTGGAAATTCCGGACAGAAGTACCGTTCACTAATATTCCTTTTCCTACACCCGAGTCATTCACGAATCAAAGAAAAACACTAGGAGTCTAAAGACGAACTACAGTGTTACATTACTAAAATATAGGTCTAGTGCTCACTGCTCAGTCTTTATTTGTATGTTATAACAGCCTCCAATTCTTTTTTCTAAAAGAACTCTGCAACCATAGAAAGCTGCCTGGTAGATCATAACTAGTAAAAATAGGTGCTTTTTTCAGTTCAGTTCCTGACTAACTCTTAAAGGCTAAAGCCACAATACACAGGCAAAAGTGAAACTGGTGCCTGGTACCAAGCAGCACAACAATTGCATACAATTTTTAAAGAACTAGCTGCAAGAAATACAAAGCCAAAATAATGGTTGAAATCCTGAGTATATATATGTAGGATACTAGGATCAGTCTTACCAGTCTACGAAGAACAGCATCATCCAACTCTTGTGGTTTATTAGTAGCCCCTAAACAAAGAACTTTCATCAATACATGATACAAATAATAAAAGAGGACACTAAATATAAATGTATTGCTATCAGGAATTTTTTTAGACTATTAAAAATGTAACTATGTGAGAAAATTTTCCACATGCATGCAGTAAAATCAGGGGTTAATTATATCACTCAAGATCACAAACTTTAGTTCCTGTAATGCTGGAAACTGTTTAGAAATATCCCAACAATGGTTGATGAAGTAAACAAAAAAATAGGAACAAAATTGTGTTCGAGTTATTTATTTGAAACGCTTTATGTGATTTTAATCATGTTATACATTGAATCAGGATATTAATCATTAGTATGCCACTAACTATCATCCTTATTTGAGAAACATTTATAGCATGGGGATTCAGTACTATATGATTGTTTATTTGTGACAAATAGGTCCACACACAATAGTTGTACACCTCTACCATAATATTTTCATTAGAACCAATCATAACACATAAGCTAACTGCAATTAAGCAACTAAATTACAGAAAGATAGGGATGCCAACCTATAACAATTACTAGATCATCTGGGTTTGAAGTGACCCCATCAAACTGGATAAGAAATTCAGATTTCAACCGCCTGCTAGCGTCATTTTCATTAGCTAGCCTTGTAGACATGATGCTGTCAATCTGGACAGTAAAAGGCAGTCTCCGTAAGCAATAAGAAAGTGTCCATAAAAAATCAGCTACAAGGAAACACATTTAAGATTCTAGCCCAATTAAGCTAGCAGGAAACCATGAACATAGAGAACATCTTTGCACTCATCTCAATTTCTTGACAGATTTGATCATTTGAATGAAAAGGGATGCTTCAGAATCAAACATTAATGGGTAGAATGTGTGGATAACAATAACAATATAAAAAATATTCTTATTTTGTGTGAAGTTTACAGAAAACACGTGGGGATGCAGAATGGGTATTTATAAGTTCAATAATCATGTATTCATGTCTTAATGGATCAAAGTTACCAGAAGCAGAATATTTAGAGAAGCAACAAATTTTGCCATTCTAAAAGCTTATAGACATGGTTCCAAATCATGTTGATGGACTTCACTATAAAGAAAAGAATTCCTGGGGAAAATGGAGTCAAGAAAAAGTTTTGTATGATATACTTTCAGCAAATTTAGACTTCATAAGCTAATTACAAGTGCACTACAAGAAGGGTTCATGATGAGGACCTCATCCATAAAAATAACAGATGGTTGTCTATCGATAGCAACCATGAAAAGAGTCCGAACAAGCTTTTCAGCCTCTCCTACCTGTTTTGCCAATGAAAAGTAAGCTTGATCCAGAGAAGGGAATATGTAAGATATGTAAGTGTGTAACATATGGAGGGATAACCACATACCCATTTTGATGTCAGTGAAGAAGCTGAGACATTAAAAAATGTTGCTTCAGATTCTGATGCAACAGCTTTGGCAAGCATAGTTTTTCCATTCCCCGGAGGACCAAAGAGAAGAAGCCCTAAGGGATATTGTGATGCACATAAGATGGCTATTACTATAGACAATGTATGGAGTGGAAACACTCAGGACGAAGATGTTTACCTCTTGCAGGCCTCCGAAGACCTGTAAACAAATCCCTTCTTTTGGTAGGTAAAATAACCATTTCCATGAGTGCTTGCTTTGCCTTGTCAAGACCAGCTACAGGTCAAACCAGAGGATAAGGGCACTGTAATGAATATTGGGTTTCTGCCGTAGCATGAAAAGCAAAATAAAAGTCGCCTACCAACATCATCCCATTTAACAGCAGGACTTCTATCTACAATGGTTGTATTTATCATTTCAGCAAGCTTGTCATCATAATTTGCACCAGCTCTTTGCACAGGTTTAGAACTTCTGCTGCTACTCTTCTGATGAGAAGATGCTTGACCACCTCTGTTGAAGGTAGGGCTAGTCTGCAAAGTAGACTTATGGAAGCTAGTTGATGCTGTCCTGTCAGTCCTACTAACAGGATTGTTTGTAACAACCTGCAATGATAACACACAGATAATGGAAAAACAGCTTCTGACTGTCATGCTTGCTGCAAACTACTCATTAAGAAAACACATTGTTGAGAACCTCAACATATAAATTTGCAAGTTGCAACCTAGCTTCTTTCATTTTCTTAGACTGGCTGCTTAGCAGAACACTTGCTAAAGCAGCAAACCAACAAAGCCAAATGAAATAAGAATAGTCCTTCTAATTATATGCTAATGTTCTATAAGTTATTCCTAATGTTTTATTATTGAAAAGTGTACACATAAGAAGACCATAATGATAGTGAACACACTTGGATAGCTAAACTAGCGGCGAAGCGTACAAAACAAACAGATGAGTAAAAGACTGTTGAACAGAAAGGAAGTAAACAACAGCCACAATCGCTTCACCTAGAAAGCATGCCATTTAGATTTAAAGAAATAGAGTAGCCATACCGAATAAGCCAGTTTGGCATGCAGTATTTATGTTAATAGCAATGAACCAACATCAAGACACTAAGATTCACAACCTAGTGAAGAACTACAGCTAGGAAAAAAATATGAAACCATTACAACGTTTACAACTTGAACTCTATGAAATCTATACCTTCTTTGGCAGTGGTGTAGCCGCTCCTGCAAAATCAGATGGCATACAAAGTTAACTCCCAGTGAACTACTACATTGCATAATGAAATAAAGCAAGCAAAACTTTGTGCACACAACCAAAAACAGTAGACAAAACAACTCAAGGCTCCATGTATTATGTTGATAGGACTAGGACAAATCATAGCAACTGAAAAGCAGAAACTTAGACTTATAATAACAGAACACACATTCATCTTATTGTTTAATCGAAACATATGTGCTACGGAAGTTCCAAAGTAATTCCCTAAATTCGCACAACAACGCAACAAACCACGAGTCCACGACTATACCATGGTGTATAAGTTTAGCTTCTTCAGTTCTTCTGACGGAGGTAATCAGGTAAATTGATGAGGAATAAGGAGCGGAGTGACTCACCCCTCCTCTGGCCGAGTACCCGGAGCCGTTCCTCAACTTGAGCCTGCCACATGGCGATCTTCTCCTGGTAGACCCTAACCTGCCCCCTCGCGCTGCAAGCACAACACACTCACGCGGATCAGCATTCAGCAATCGCAAAACCTAACCGCGTCGTGGAAGTGGAACGGGAACGAGGCGGACGCACCCGGAGGGGACGGCGTCCGGGACGCGCGCGGCCTTGGCCTCGAGCATGACGCGGAGCGCGTTGCGGTAGTGCGCCGCGGCGTCGTCGGGGAGCCCCCACTCCTCGGCGCGCATGGCCTTGTCGATCTCCTCCTTGGCCAGGTCGAAGTACCCCTTGAGCCTCATCGCCACGCGCTCCCCCACCACCGCCGCCGGCGACGGCGCCGCCGCGTCCATAGCCCCCTTGCCCGCCGCCGATCCACCCGATGAGTACAGCAGCGACGACAGCGAGTCCGCGAGCGCGCGGAGGAAGCTCATGCTCCGCCGACGAGCAGGACTGGCGCGCCGGCGGCCGGAAGCATCTGGATTCCACGCCCTTTCGGCGAAATTTTTCGATCGATCGATCGAGTTGGGGAGGATCGCGTGGGCGTTGCCGACACGCAAGAGCAGGGGAACACTAGTGCTTAATTTTTTATAAATAATATATTTTTTTTACAAAAATTTAAATTTTTTATCTAATACTAAGTACACGGTCGTTTCAACTTTTAATTATAACAATCCAATTTTCATAAATAAATAGTGTAACTTATTCTGCTAACTTATTATAATCTAGAGTACAGATTATAATAATCCAATAAATTGGTACTAAATATTTTTATAAATTATTTTTTTAGAAAAATAATGGGCCATAGGCCCATAAAATATTGGGCTTTTGTAGGCCCGGCCCATAAAAAGTGGTTGGTGGATGTCAACAAATTTTTTAGAAAAATAATATTTTTTTAAAAAATAAATTTGGTAAGCAGATTTTAAAAATTTTAAAAAATCTTGACCGATTAACCCTATATCAGCGTAACTTTATATAAATAATAAAATAATCATCTAACGGTAGACTGCGAGCATGCGTTACTCCCTACGTCTCACAAATATAAGTACTCTTATCATTTAAAATTTCTACTAAAATATAGATATTTCTAATAGATCCGCAATCATTCTCACCCTCTCAACCATCCCTCGTTATTAACGAGAAAAACTATAATCTTTTCTTTTTAACATTAATAACTATAAATGCTTATATTATTAGGGGGTGTTTGGATTAGGCTAAATTTTTTTAACTCCTGTAAGATCCAATATTTAAATACTATTTTGTAGTATTAAATATAGACTATTTACAAAACTTATTCATAATCGGAGGATTATTCATGAGACGAATCTAATGATTCTAATTACACCATGATTTGACCATGTAACGCTACAGTAAATATTTGCTAATTATGGATTAATTAGGCTTAAAAATTCGTCTCGTGATTTAGTCTCCGATTCTGCAATTATTTTTATAATTAGTTCACGTTTAGTCCTTCAAATTAATGTTGAAACATCTCATGTGACATGAACCAAAATTTAGCCCCTAGATCTAAACACCCCTTAGAACGGAGGGAGTAGCATGCAGTGAGGATGGCTTTGGATGCAGATACAATCACATTACCCATGATCACCTGCCAGAGGAGATCTGCCTACTACTGATCTTCAACTAGTTCTTGCACATCTCTCTATAGATCTCTCAATCTCTCTCTCTCTATATATATGGATTTGATGTTTGGATTTGATGCTTACAGGGAAATTCTGTGTTTCCAGTAGTGGAGTGGACGGCCTCCCTCGATATGGAGCTACGGTCATGGCGATCGATCCATGGACGAATGAAGAATTGATCTGCCATCTCGTTGGCATGCACAGTTGTGCATATATATATGTGTGCCTGTCTGTCGGCAACACCAGATCAGGCAGGATTTGGTCGTTTTCTACATCGGCAAGTGTCGTGGCAACAAGTGAAAGTTTCTCGCTGAATAGGGAACCGCCGAATACACCAACTACACCTAATATGTGAAATAGATGTATAAAGATGTTGTGCTCTGTTTAGAATACAATTATAAAGTTAAAAATATCGGATATTTCTAAAAACATAGCATCAGAGAAACTTCCTTAACCAATAGAATAAATCAAGAAAACATAAATAGCAGCTGCAATAGGAGCTGAATATGCAACAACAATCCAAGAACAAAACTCAGTTCCCACTCACGACCCATATAACAAGTTACACCAAGTAAGAAGGGCAGAACAATTTGCTCATAAAAGGCCGCCATCGTATAACCAAGATGCAGCTTTCCAAATTGGGTAAAAGGGCAACACGAATCGCCGCAGAAACCACTTCACTGACCTTCAAAACCTCTACTTCTCCGTAAGATAGTTTTCCAAGCGAAATCTTCTTCGTCGTCTCCACCTCGTCGTTGCTCAGGAAGCATCAGGTTAACACCAATCCCTTCTCAAAGTGTTCTTCTTTCTTAAAATGTAGTGAGTACCAGATGTGATGTGATTAAAACATACAAAATATGAAGTTCACAAAGGGAATATTTAATAATTTGCTACTCTTAAAAAGTAACGAATAATTGAATATCAAATAATTGGAAAACAAAGTGGTAAAAACGTCGGAGTAAGGTGCGGAAATGGGAAAACAAAATAAAAGTGCACTTAATCGCAAAAAAAATGACAGAAATTATAAAGTTTAAGCGAAACGTAGAGCATTTTAGCTAACTCGCTCAACTTCAGGACATTTTGACATTTCTCCGAAGAGACGCAATTCTGAGAGCAGAGCGCAGTCAAGATCAAAACTGATCAAAATCTTGCAGGGCATGCAGTGCACGCTTCAGCTGTGACATTACAGCGGATCAAATCGATGAACAATAGGCTGTCCCATCCGGCAACTACAGTTGTAAAATCATGGGAATCAGAAGAGGGAGTTGTAGGTGAGGAAGGTGCACGCGATGGAGGCGCCGCAGATCAGCAGAGACGGCAGCAAGGTGATGTTGAGCAGCTTTCCGATGCCCAGGTACCCTGCCGCGGTGATGGTGCAGTCGGCGACCACCCGAGCCAAGGTCCCGGCCTCCGTCGACAGGAGCCCGCCGTTGTACGTGCCACGCGAGAGCCGGGACGACATCACGCTCGATAGGAGAGACAGGTTCACGCCTGCATTTGCCAACACAAGATCACAAGAGATTTGATAATTTCCCGCTGTCAACAAGTATCTTCCAATTTTTTTCTGTCCTAACTCACGTAACTCAGCATGCCATTTATTTAGATGGATCTACGTGTCGTTATCACGAATTTGTAATATAATTAAAGGGATCGTCTTGAGAATGATAAATCATCATTTTTTCCAAGAGTTGACGGTTATTTTGTTTACAACTTTTAAGGTGTTCTTTAATACAGGTAGGATAATTAATCCTGGCCTTTTTTTTATCTGAAAGATCATATTTATTTGTACCACCGACCTTAAATGATGGTAGTAAAACTGTGGGGAGGTATAATTGTCTAATAAAAACGAGACATTCAAATCTATCTAACCAGGTTCTCGTGAAAATAAACATTAAATGATAAAAATGTCCAAAGTAGAGATCTAATAAATATATTATTTTATCCTTTTAAATTGGTGATTATCATAATACTATCAGTAGTAGAGAGCACATAAAAAGTCCTATATTTTTTTCGGTGCCGGGTGGTAGAAATGGGCCTTAGATGAACATTCCCAGAAGAATATGATTCTGAGGTGTCTTACCTTCAAGAACTTCAGCAGACACGAATGTGATGAGTGCTGAGCTGACATACTGGACAGCAGAGTATGTACTTGTGATTTTGAAGCTGAGAACAATGCCTACCAGCAGCGCAATTTGAGACACCATCAGGAGTTGCCTGTCAAAACATCAAGAGATTTTGGTAACGAGGTCAACAGTCTGAAATATTGTTTTCAGATGCAGGATCGGGATACTAAGATTGTCGGTGCAAGTGCCAGTGAAGTATGAGGGGCACAAACCTATCCTCAAACATGTTGCTGATGTATGTCCCAACAACAGCATTAACAGGAAGGACTGTCAAGCCAAGAATTGCTAGAAATATCGCCACAGCGCTTGTATTCCAATTGAAATAGTGATTGGTAATAACACTTGATTCAGAAAGTAAAATCTCCATTGCATATTTGAGCATGAAGTATATCAGCAATTGGACCTACAGAGGAGAAACACAGTAAGTCAGGATGTCCACTAAACAAAGAAATTGTGGTCACAATCTTTGCTTTGAGCAGTATGATTGGCATATATGCAATGTAATGTTGGAATTCAAGGCCCTTGATCTGCAGGCAAACCAACGAGATAGGAGAAAAGGCAAGGAGGTTATTTTAATGGTATATTCTACAAAGAAACTCAGGGTTTGGTTTTCGGCAAAAAAATTCAGTTCCAACACCAGATTATTGCTAATGCTAGATTTATTCTGCTGATTTGGAATAAATTAGGAAATAAACCCCTGATGTGGATCCGCAAAAGAAAAAATCAAGTATAGAATAAAATCACGCAACCTGGGGGTTAATTTAGCGGAAATGATATCTGGTACCTTTACTGATGGCGTAAGCAATCTGTATGCTGAACCAATTGAAGTTGCAGCCTTGCGAGAATCATGTGCAGCGTCTTCGCTATCATCAACCTCTTCATCTTCGTCTTCATTTTGTTTGCTTCCAGAATCTCTTAGTAATGGTTGTGCAAGTCCATTTTCTAGTTGATTGATATCTGCCCTTTGTACTGCCATCATGATGAACATAAAATAAAATAAAGAGGATGGATAAGATAATTTTCTTTCTAGTGCATGATCGAACCAGTTATGATTTATGAAGTCATAAGCAGCATTATAAGTTGGACTTACCGGAAGCAGGATTTTGCTGGATATCATTCATCTCAGTGGCACGATTTGGTTCTTTGAACGAGAACCATAGCCAAATTAAGTACAGTAGCCATGCAACAGCCATCACCCAACCAGGTAGAGTTGATTGGTTGAAAGTAACCATGTAAATCTTAAATTTCCATTGAAGTAAACCAGCTAATGCAGGCCCACAAGCCATGCCAAGCGCACTTGCACTGACAAATCCTGCTGAAGCTTGCATGCGTATCCTTGCAGGGACACAATCACTGATGTATCGGCGATTGACAGCTCTTGCAGAACCCAATCTGCATCACAACAATTTTATTCACTAAACATGAAAACATGAAACAGTTCTGAAAAGATAGTAAACTAGCATGTCCAGTGTAAGAACCTCTGTTTGGGCTCTCTAATTAAGATGTATTGAAAGATTTCTGGTCTAAAAACCAGCATGCCTAGTATCACTTAAAGTTCTTGTTCCTCAGAAGAACGAAAGGTCAAATGAAATTATGATATCTTTGTAGTTGCATGTGAATGATTCTCATCAATAACAACTTACTTTCCTGCTATGAATGCAACCAATGATATCACAAAAAATAACAAATGAGTCTGTTGTAATTATTCAATTGAAAAATGTTTTATCTCCGACTAGGATACAGAGAAGATATCTTAAAAAAGAACACTTGTGCAAGAAAGGTAGGAATATTATCATACCTAAAGCAAACATGATAGAGTAACTTTCAGAAAGCATATAGCTGGAACAGACAAATGGGCAGTTAAACAGTACTGTATATGTAAGGATGCTTACCCACATAGTAACCGGCCAATAATAAGGACTGTTAGGGACTTCATATCATAAGCCATTGCATAGCAGACATTACCCAAGAAAAGAACAATACTGCTGAAAACAAGTGGTTTGAAATATGACTTGTTGGACCATGCACTGAAGTAAACTGATGAGAATATTTGTGCAACAGCCATTGAGCCAATAACAACACCACAAACAGTGGAAGCAGCACCAAGGCTCACTGAGTAGTCATCTGCAGTTGGCACAATGATATATGTGTTGACCATGTAAAGGAATGTGTTCACCAAGTTCAGCATAAGGGACATGAAATGGTATTTTTTATCTTCTATTTCCTCTTCCCCTGCAGTACTGGGAGACTCCTCATCCGCAATCAAGGCATGTTGCCCCAAAAATCTAAGAAAATTTGTTGAACGTGTTAGCTTATCCACAGAAGAATTTATCATATCAATGATTGGGTCCTGCGATGAATGAAGAACTAGATCAGAATGAAGTCTCCGTAGCAGGCTATTATATGAGATGGATAGAGAAATATTGATTTTTTTACAGGATAGAAGTAAAGAAGATAAGCAGACCTTAAGAGCAGTAGATGGCTGATCGTAAATTGACAAGTAACTTCCTTGCCGCTCTTGAAGGTCAGCAAGGTTACGTGACAGAGCTCCTACAACAGCCCCTACACCCTGGTTGCATAGAACATGTAAGATGTATTGATGTATGATCCATGGAATGTTTCCCGGAATTCAAAAGGCAATGTCACAAGCCCATGATGCAAATATAACAGTACATATGATGCAAATGAAAAGTGTGGTATAAAAATTGATGATACTTTAATCTGGAGTCATTACCACATGCTTGAAGACCTGTTGTATCTGAGAATATGGGTGGTTCGATCTAGTTGTCACATAGTAATCAGTAAATCTGTAGCCAAAGCGCTTGTCAAACTTCTTCAAAATTTTCCGAATACCAGTTGCATTCAGATCAACAAATTTGAGAAGTTTAATAAGATCCAGACCGACTTCCCTATAAGCTTCTCGCAACTTAGTAATGGCAGATATATCTGGCTGTTCTGCTAATATAGCTCTTTGCTTTCCTAATTTCTCTATCCTGCTTGCCAACATTCCTTGTTGCTCCAGCAGAAACAGGACAATCTTTTCAATCTGAAGCAACATAAAAACAGAACATTGGTAACATAAAACATAAATTTTAGTAGGGTCAATTAGATAAATTCCTCACATCAAAATCCCACACAAAGGGAGAAAACAGGTGAAAACAAGAGCTCACACGTGAGCACCAAACAAACAAACAAAGAAGTGAAAGAACTGAAGGTTCTTGCACACAAGTCACCAACTAAAAATATAACCTTCTAATAATATGCAAAAGCACTATGTAAGATGTTAAGAGTTTTAAACAAGCCATTTACATAGACCCTGTGATACTGCCAAACATGTAACTGCATGCCTACTGAGTTCCTTAGGTACGAGAGGTCATGCATAGATAATTTGATATGTGAACACATGTGTGCAATTGTGCATAAACACGGACATTATGCATGCTCACGATATTGATGCTACACTTAGCAAGCTAAATATCCACAGAGAAGCTAAAGTCTGCAAGTTAAAGCATATCAGGGAGGACAAAGTAATGACTTTGCATAGCATCTTTCTCTTTGCATTACCTGATCATCAAGCATCTTCGAGAAATCCTTGAGAACACGGCGACGATCTTTTTCACCTTGTTGAAGCTGCCCTCCATACTGTTTTACTTTCTTCTTCATCAACTTGTAATTTATATAGTACCTGCAAACATTGATATAAATAAGGCAAACTAAATTTTGGTGACGAAGTATCAAATTATCAGGTTCATTCAGTAAATGTGACTAAGAAGAAAAATAGGCAAGTTCCCTTAGAACCAGTTAATGTAGAATACGGCACGAATAGGGATAGCACACCAGTGATATTTTCAGAACTTGTAAGCACAGAATGGTCTGTAAACACGAAAGTAATAAAAGCCCTTATCATACCCTTTCCATTCTGGAATTTGATCAGCCATCAATTTCTTCCCAAAGTTTACCATCTTGACTTAGATATGTTAATCTGCCAAGAAATATAGATGTGTGTCAGTAGCACAGCTAGAAACACTAACATATATTAATATAATTGCTGGAGATGTGGTGCCATAAAAATGAAAAGGCTGTCAATGAACAAAGTTAGGAAAGTAATTCATTCGACTAAATGAGCTTTGCATAATGTATTTCAATGCCCTCTGCAGACAAATTGCACAATCTGATGGTGTAGACACACGCGTAAGCTACGATAAAGTTCTGGAGAACTCAGAAATGGTGTTTCCGTCTTAAGATGGGAAATCCACGGAATATGACTATTAGATCACTCTATTGTGATGTCAATTCAGTATCAGTTTACTACTCTTATAACCAAAAAACATTTTAATTTCATTATGCATAGTCTAACAAAGGATATAATGATGCACTTGTATTCACTATATGATTCCCGGCCCTTTTCCATAGATAAAACAAATTTGAACAATGATAAAATAAAAAACCATGCATTTTTTTAGAGAACAAAAAATGACAAGCTACAAAAGTCCATGCTCACTTGCTTTTTATAGAACAACCAATCAATTGAAGATTTTATATCCCTTCGAAATGTGCACAATTTGCATCAAATACAAGGCAACCAGAACAAGACCTATAATTCGTAAATCTATTTGAGGAATCGGCTAAAATATTTTCGAGGACTGACGGAAGAAATTTATTGGAACGGCAACTTGATTTTCGGACTAACCTAAACATGCATCTCTGTCCAAAAAAAAAAACTAGTAGGATGCAAAAGTGCATGTATCTGACCAAATCAATTTGACAATTTCAGCTGCGCCTGCCTTCCAAATTCCAAGCAGAAGACAACAGAAAATACCAAAAGGAAACAAACAGGACATCGAGAGGCAAAGTAATCCCTAAATTTTCATCGTATTTCGAAACGCGAACCTTAACATCTCTACGCAAAATCGGCGCCCTACTGCATCTCCTACGCAAAATCCTCCCAGCCACCCACGAACCCTCACCCTCACCCTCGCGTAAGAAGTAGAATCCGCGCGGAGAAGAACAGATCAAACAAATCTGGAACCCCGATGAACCGGCCCAAAAATCGAAGCGAGATTCCCTCACAGCCGGAGGGATCGAGGGGGAGCCTGCCATTACCTCTGGACTCCCTCTCTCTCTCTCTCTCCACCACCGTGCTTGTTGACGCGCGCGCCTCGACCACAGAAGCAGATCGGATCGCGACGGAGCGGCGGCGACGGCGCGGGCGGGAGGAGCGCGCGGTGCCGCGGCGGGCGGGTATTTATAGGCGAGAGGAGAGGAGAGGAGAGGAGAGGAGAGGAGAGGATGGGTGGGTGGGAGGAGGAAGCCGGCAACCGCCGCGGCGAGGTCGCCTCTCTCCCTTTCTCTCTCGAATTTCGCAGCTCACCGATGACGACTCCACGTCAGTGCGCCACGTGGCACTCCAGCCAGTGTAATTCTTTCGGAGAATATTATAATATAATATTATAATGTATAGCATAAAAATATAAAATAATATAATAGTAAATTAAAAAAATAGAATTATTTAATTTAAAAGACTAGTATTCATACTTAGAACCAATACATTACTTAACATTTGATCATTCATCTTATTTAAAAGTTTTGTGGAGATATGCAAAAACATAAATTACGTTTGAAGTATCTTCAATAATAAAATAAATTATAAAAATAAATTATATTTCAAAAATATTTTTAAATAAATCGAATATTGAGATAAAGTAAACTGTGTTTTCATTTGTAAATGAATGGAGAGAGTATTTGGTTAAGTAATCTAGCTTTTGTTTGGATTAAAAATAAAAATTTAAGCTACTTTATTTATACAAACTCTAGATCTAGCATAAATCTCATAGTCGGAGCCATAAGAGCATCTTCATTATAATTGTTAGTTTTGACCTGTTATTTATGAAATAGCGAGTCTTCCTATTTAAATTGGATTCATATTTTACTATCCATTCTAATGTACTTCTCAAGTATGATTTGCTATTTATTCTTATTTAAATTTATCTATATTTTATTAATATATTTTAACTATCAATAGCTATATTTTTTATTATAGTTGCTACAAAACAGAGTAACAAGGAGGATGAGAAGTCTTTACGACTCGCTAAAAGAAGAAGCAAATCTCAAGAGGGCGACGAGAAGCCACCTAAAACAACAAGCCAAGTAGTAAGAACGATAAAATTATTATTTTTTTGACCATTCTTTTTACTTTTTATTTTAGAATGGAAATGGCGTCTAATCATGCCCCATGTGATCAGTCTTAATCAAAAAAAGGCAATGATTAACTCCCATAATTAATGGCCAATCACGTCGCATCATCTTAACCTCTCACACACACACACACACAAGCTTACAAAAGCAAAGTTGCTTTGTGTCTCCTCGCTTCAAAGGGGCTAAAAAATGCCCATTGGATGTGGAAAAATACGAGGCAGATAAAGGGGGTGTTTGGACGGCGCTAAAATTTTTAGCCTCTATCACATCCGATGTTTAAATATTATTTTAGAGTATTAAATGTAGACTATTTACAAAACCCATTTATAATCGGAGGATTATTCACGAGACGAATCTAATGAGTCTAGTTACACCATGATTTGACAATGTGATGCTACAGTAAACATTTGCTAATTATGGATTAATTAGGCTTAAAAAATTCGTAACACGATTTAGTCTCCGATTATGTAATTATTTTTATAATTAGTTCACGTTTAGTCCTTCACATTAATATCGAAACATAAGATGTGACACGGGCTAAAATTTAGCCCCCGGATCCAAACACCCCCAAAGCTGAATTTTATAGCATTTGCTTAATGATTTTATTATATAAATTTAATGTTAGGAATTTTTGTACAGGTTCTTTTTATATATAAAAAACTGAACTTTAAACGAGACATGAAACTGTTTGAGAAACTTCAGATTCTGAAAAATAAATAGTGAATGTTTAGTTAATAAAAATCTAGAAAAGCTAGTGTTTTTAGTTTTTAGATTCTAGTTTTTTATTTTGTAGTTATCGGTTTTTATAATCTAAAGCTGGAATCTAAATTGTAAATTCCAGAGATTTTAAAAGAGGAGCTGAAGATAGCTTCTCAAATCCTTCATTTTGGCAACTGCAGTGAGAATAATAAGGGTCCGTTTGGTTTCATCTTTCTAAAATTTAGGGATAGGCCGAAAGAGACTAAATTTAGTCATTTAGTTCCTAAGATGTTGCTAAAAAGGATTAAAGAGTACTGATAACAGAGAATACCTCTCATTAATGTCTCTCGGGTGGTTGGACAAAAGACATAGGGATAGTTTGATATTTATTCAACTCATTTAATAACTTTTAATTGGTAGAACCAAACAACTAGTGACTAAAATTTAGTCAAGTAAATAAATGAGAACTAAAGTTTAGTTTAATCAGCGAAGAAACCAAATTAAACGGGCCTAATTTTGCACGGAGAATTCCAATACTATCCAAACAAGTTGAAACTTGAATTGTTTATTAGAGCATCCACAATGGTTGTCTCAAATAGCTAGCTGATGTGGAGCTGAGAGAAGAATAAAAACAATAATTTATCTCACCACTAGTATTTGGTCCCACACGTAATACACTCAGTTTCTTGAATACGTGAAATCTCCTAACTATTAGCTCGTCGTTAGCTATTCTCTTTCTCTCTACACTTTTCACCCACGTAGGAAAAAGAGTGAATCTAACTAGTGAAATAGTTTACCATTGGGCGCGAATCAAATTCGCTAATTCCAAGATCCAATCGGATTTGGCAGCGAGCCAAAAGCGACTTCACATTTAAATAACGAAGACTGATACATAGATCGCCGTACGTCCCCATCTTAGGGGGTGTTTGGATCCAGGGGCTAAATTTTAGCCCGTGTCACATCGGATGTTTGGACATCAATTTGAAGGACTAAACGTGAACTAATTAGAAAAATAATTACAGAATCGGAGGATAATTCGTGAGACAATTTTTTTAAGCCTAATTAATCCATAATTAGCAAATGTTTACTGTAGCGTCACATTGTTAAATCATAGCGTAATTAGGCTCATTAGATTCGTCTCGTGAATAATCCACCGATTATGAATGAGTTTTGTAAATAGTCTACATTTAATACTTCAAAATAGTATCTAAACATTGGATGTGACAGGGGCTAAAATTTAGCCCCTGTATCCAAACACCCCCTTAATTAATCAACTGATGAAATGTTCTCTTCCTGTCTTCCACCGGCTGACCTGCCTCACATTAATGCACCGCTGCTGCATTTGCTCCGAGACTGACGGTGCGTTTGGCAGGTCTCTAGTTTCTTTGTACCGTGAAGTTGGAGCTAATACAAACATTTTTTTTGAGAAGTGGATCCGCTAAGAACGTTTTAGGAAAATAAATGTTATTTAATGCACCAGCTAAAACATTTGTCTTCCACCAGCTGCCTGGTCCATCGCATTAATGCACAGCTGCATTTGCAGGTTTCTAGATTCTTTGTATCGTGAAGTTGGAGCAAAGACAAATATTTTTCTTGGGGAGTGGATTCCGCTGAGAATATTTTAGAAAAATAAACTGGAGTGGTGGAGCGCAGAGTCTAGCCTACGTCAAGTGATCTACTTCAGCTTTAGTATAGATTTCAGGATCCGAAGCTCGACCAAACATACCCTAACATTAACCTTAGAGAGAAACGTTAGAGAGCATTATTCGAGATCTCATCCGTTCCGTTAGCATACTACGGTGTGAAACTCGTCTTAACCAGCGTGGAGTTTTAGGTAGCGTTTGGTTTAGTGTACGACGAGGAATGGAACAAGATGGTTCAGAACGATTTCGTTCGCCAAAAAAATCAGTACCACGCGGTTCAACATCTACAGGGAATATTCTGTTTCTGGGGATCGTTTAGTTCCACTTGATTTTACTCCATCCCTCGAAACCAAACAGTAGTATCACCCCATATCATGAACCATTCCGTTTCATTCACCCTCGTACATGAACCAAACGATACCTTACCTACAACCGTTGTGCAGTAAGCCCTGGTCGATGCGAAGCTCCGCTCCACATCGTTTTGTGTTAGCTATAATCTTGATTGTGCATGCAATAGTTTGTTAGTGATGTAATTAGTGGCTTAGGCTAGTAATGGGTTTCATGCATGTAGTTAGTGAGATAGTGGTAAAGTGTGGAGCCTTGCATGTAGCAAGTGCCAACCAAAGCTAGGTCTCTATGTTTATGTTTATGTTTTTGGTGTTCATACGTCGAGTGTTAGGGTGTATTTGGTTCTGTTTTTGAAATCTGTTTTTGCTGTAAAAAAATAAAAGTTGAACCAAACAGGTTTATCAAATATGATTCTTCCACGAAAAGTAGCTTTTTTCTAGTACAAATTTGGAAGCAGCTTGGATCCCGCTTTTCTGTTTTTTTTTGTTTTTTGGTACAAATTGGATAGCATGAATTCAAGGTGTCTTGATTGATCTAACATCATTATGATTTGTATTGCACTGCACAATTTTATGAGATATATAGCTACGTGATTGTCGGTTATTTTATGAGATGAACTATGAACTTTTTATTTATCTAATATATTTTCCGGTTATTTAGTTGCATCAATGTTGACCATTTTCTCTATATATATACACACATACGTATGAAATATTATAATGATGAAAATTATGTCAATTTAAAAAAACAATCAGCTCACAGTAGCTTTTTCACAGCAGTTTCAACCAAACGGCTTCCGGTTTTTCTATAGCAAACAATTTACAATATTTTTTTCACAGCTCACGGCTAGAACCAAACGCACTGTAAACACTATAGAGGGGAATGATTCTCACGGCAAAAGAGCTAATCGTGAGGATTAGTTCTAACACTAACACACCGTCGAATCCTAGCGGAACGACCATTGCCTTGTTGTCATACATAGAATCTCACGTCTCGACCTTTCTAGCTGCAGACTGAATTCTCTCGCCATATATAGAACTGAAGCCTGAAGACGAAGACGGCCCGAGTGAATGGAGCTTTCGGCGTCGACGGCGACGTGCCGACATGGCCGGCCGGAAGCCGGAGAAAAAGCAAATGGAATCAATCAACGATGCGTATGATGATGTCGAGTGTCGTACGTAGCACCCAGCTGCAGCGCCAATCATTCTGCGAGATGAGATCGACGAGACGACGCAAGTGGCCGGCCGGCCGGCTGTGCGAGCGAGAGTGATGGCCGGAGCTGCTAAAAAAGAAGTTTTTTTTTTCTCAGCTTGCCGGCCGCCGGCTGCCGTCGCCGGAATGTGCGGAGGTGATGATCGGTCCGTGCAGTGGATGAGTGCATGATTCTTTGCATATCTAAAGCAAGCCAAGCTCACGTGGAATTTATTTGATCAGTCACTACAAGAATCCAATAAATTTCCGTCGGCCAAAGCCGACAAAAGTTAGGCTAAATATAAGACAAAAGAAATTAATTTTCGTCGACAAAACGCTAACTTCTGTTGCCGGAATGTGCGAAAGTGATTCATTCTAGAGTAAGTACTCTCTACCATTATTTTAAAAGTAAGTTGTTTTCGAATTGTTTTGGATAAGATTTTGGGTACAATGAATGATTAATTAGTGCGTAGTAAAAATAGCACGGAAAATAAGAAGGAATTGGTATGCTAGCAATGGTATAAACGTTCAAAATGTATAACAAAATACAAAATGATTTGTTTTTTCGGACAACTCTAAATACAAATATAAAATGTCTTGTTTCGTGGAGTTAGAGGGAGTAGTTCTGATAGTATGGTTCTCAGTTTTTGAGATGTTATAAAGATACAAAAGATAAAACAACAAACAAAATTATTAACAAAAGAGGAAACCTAACCTAAAGGCTTACTTGTTCCGGTTCATAAAAAAAGTCATTTTAGGATTGTATCAAGAGTTGTTTAAAATAAATCGTTTTGTATTTTATTGTCCATTTTGAATAATTATACCTCTTCTCTTCTCGTTTCTCATTCTATATTTACTCTCGCGTTATATTTAATAGGAACAAACATAAAAAACATGTACTAATTAATTGCTCCTTGATACATGAAATCAAGTCCAACACGACTTTTTTTTGTGAACCGGAGAGAGTAGCTCACAACATTGATTACAATAGTACTACTCCCTCTAATTTTCAAAAGAAAGTCGTTTTAGACATGGTTTCAAACACCAAAAAAGGTTTAATTACCGTGTCTATTTATCCGTTTGCCCATATTAAATAGATTGTGTGGCAAACAGATTCAACAATCTATCTCCTAACCAAAGTACTACTTTAAAGGTAAAAACATTCAAAATACACGTAAAGATACAAAACGACTCATTTTTAAATATTTTAGATACAATCGTAAAACGATTTCCTTTCGAAAACCGAAGAAGATACAAGCAAAATAGGAACCAATCATGCTCGATGGTGTTGTTCATCACGTGCGAGCATATGAAAATGTCACGGATGCTGCACACTTTAATCTGCAGTGGTGGAGCCGGAGCTAGTCTTTGTCATTTTGCCGGCAAATTGCACCGTCTTAAGCTGAATCGATCGAGTGATCACTTTCCAGCTCTGAAGTGCCATGTATTGGGAGCCCATCATGCATGCATGCATGCCATTCTTGATATGCCACCGAGTTCATCCTTATCTCATGATCAACTTGTCCCTCCCCCAAAATCATGAAGAAGGTGATGATCTGCCGGGATCCGGTGACGCCTCGATGCGCGCGATTCGTTGGTTAGGACATCCACAACGGGGATAAAAAGGTGACCTTGAACATTAAATATAATTTTGTTGCTAGCTTTGTACATTGTGGAAGCAACCATAAGCAAAAAAATCTTAAGGTGCAGCCATAAGAAATAAAGTGTTAACTTTTTGTGGGTTCCACCCTAAGCTGGATCCACTTTAATGCTAACTTTTTAATTTCTTCCATTGTGTACATGACATTAACAAATAACAAATTTTTGTGGATCCCACTTAATGTTATTTGGAACAATACCATTGTGGTTGCCCTTATAGGGACGAGGTGAAACAGTTGTACGATATTTGGATCAGAGTTTGGTGGGATGGAGTCGTCCTATCAAGGAATATTTCTTCGATATTCAGTACGAACTCATCTAAAAAAGGCGGACGAGCTCGTCGATCGTTCCACCTTGTGTGCGTGCTCGCATGTGGTGGGCAAGATGGAAGGGCAATCCCTATCCTTTAACCTACCAATCAAACACAAAACTGAGACATCTCCGTCGCTCGTAAATAAACATGAGATACCTCGTTTTTGACCAAACGGAACATAAGAGAACGGATGAAAACAAAAATATATCACGTCTAAAGTTGATCTAATTATTCTTAACCTGTTCCTAATTTTTAAAGATTGTCATGTTGTTAGAATCGAAGCACACAAATTAGATCGATAAAAGACAGATTTACATGGAAAACTCTTGCGAGAAAAAATCACTGCAGACAAAATCCATTAATAAAAGGTATAGGATTACATGTACAAGAGTGTCTCATATTTACAGTATTTAGATATCGTATCAAAGCATGACTACACAAACTTTCGTACTATGATATTTTTGAATTATAAAGAGAGGAATAATAGACGGTAGATGTATTGTATTGAGCTTCGGATATATATATATATATATATATATATATATATATATATATAAATGCTATCCTACACCACGAGTATAACATAACTATTCTACCGAGAAATCTACTACTGAAAAAAGTAGTACTTAATTGCTATTTTACTGAGAAAATCCACTACTAAAAGTAGTTGCTGTAGAATAGCTATTTTACACACGTAGTGTAGAATAGCGCTACCGTGTATATATATACACACACACAAATGCTATTCTACACCACGGGTATAGAATAGTTATTTTACTGAGAAAGTCTACTACTCCTATATATATACGAAAGCGCTATTCTATACCACGTGTGTAGAATAACTAGAATAACTATTCTACACTGACTACTTTCAGTAGTAGATTTCTTGTTAAAATTAGACTCCCACAACACCTCTAAACAAATCCTTATCCTAAACCATTCCCTAAATTCCTTGTTATCTATCCTAAATTTAGGATTAATTTCTCATTCGTTATTTAAAAATAGGAACAGAGAAACTGTTGGAAATCAAATTAAATCAAATTAGTTTTTAGGGATTAACACGAACAGGATGATCGATATATCAAATTTTAGGGAATAAAATTTAAGACATTTTATACTCTAGTAAATACAATTTATGGGGCAAATTACGAAGAGCTCTCATCTCCTCTCGAGTTCGAGTGGGCCTTCAGCTTGTTGGGCCTCGGCTGCACTGAGCTGTGGGCTTTTAAATTGTAAAGAGTTGCTGATTTTTGAGTTTGTTTTTTTTTTCAAAAAATATATATGGAAAATGTGTTGGTTGTTTACTTGGAGCAGCTATAGATTATGGAATTTGAGAAATATTTTTTTTTCACTTTGTAGTAGCAAAATGATGATGTGTTTCGAAAATATGATTTAAGGATTCAAAACTACAAATGGCCTATGAGTTATCACAAACACTTCTAGTCTTCTAAACCATATAATTTCTTAAAAAAACTCTATGTATACTCCCTTCGCTCATTTTTAAATAACACCGTTAATTTTTAGCACAACATCTGACCATTTATCTTATTCAAAAATTTTGTGTAAATATGAAAAAATACAAGTTATGTTTGAAGTAGCTTCAATAATAAAATAAATTATAACAAAATAAATGATATTTCAATTTTCTTTAAATAAGACGAATGATCAAATATTGAGATAAAAGTAAACAACATCATTTAAAAATGATTGGAGATAGTAAAATATTGTAAAAAATAAATCTATTACTCACCGAATTTTTAATTACTCGTCAAGTTTTTTAATTACATTTATTGGTTTAAACTCTTAAATATATTATGATTTTAAGGCGGCGTGAGATTCCGACCGCATATCGGATAACCCCCACCGCCGTCCTCTCGGCCTCCGCCGCCGCGGCGGTGATCTCCACCCCGCCGATCTCCGGCGCCGGCGTCCTGCTGCTTCCGCCCTATCGTCTCCGGTGAGCACCCGTACGCGCGTCCGTCCGTCCGTCCGTCCGTCCTCCCTCTCTCTCGCCTTCCCCTTAGCTTCTCTTCTCTTCTAGATCTGGAACTGGAAGCTCTTCTCCTTGCCCTAGCCCTACCGCTAATGGCAGCTTGTTTCCAGGAAAAAAATTGGGGGTTTCAGCTGAATCCCCATGCCTGGAAATTGCTGCTGGTGATGCTTGTTGCATAGACAGCATATGGAACCATCGGAACCAGTTGGTGGATGCAGGTTCGGTGATGAAACCACGGGTGATGTTCGCGTCTGCTTCAAACGGATCGATGAGCAGGCAGAGTGGTTTTGCTGCCATTCATCTGTCCTGTCCAAAAACAGCAAGTATTTTGCAGACCAGCTTAGCCAGAGTGATGCTGGTTCTAACAGCAGCTGCATTGAGGTTGACTGTGCAAGTGTTGACTATGAGCATTATGTCAAGGTGTTGAAGCTGATGTATCTTCCTAGAGAATCAGTTGTAGACTCTTTTGATTCTGTCAAGTCGGCGGTCGGCGTACTTGGAGCATCGACACTTCTCAAGTGTGAGTTGATTGCCAGAAGCTGTATCGAGTACCTTGAAGCTGCCTCCTGGGATGAGAAAGAGGAGGAAGAAATTTTGCAGGTAGCTCAGAGCCTTGGATCAGAAGCAGTACCTCTGTTGGCCCGGCTGCAGGCCCCCGATGCATATGCCGTGAAGAATGTATTCATGTCCGCCATTCGTTTCGCTACGTCCATGGAAAGTCCGCCGCCACCTTTCTTGGATGACCTCAAGACATCTGCTCAGGAGCAAATTGACTTCATGCTCCATGAGGATGACGACGACGCTGCTTTGGTTACCATGGATGGGGATGTGAGGTCCGTGGCGCGAGAAGGATTGGCAAAACTGTTGTCCACGCTTAAGACTGAACTAGAACTTTTGACCTCAGAGTTTGATCGATCGCCTGAACAAGCGGAGCAAAGCGTTCTCTGTAGCTTAGCTGATGTTGACTGGATGGCTAGTGTCTTGACAAAGATTGAGATGATGGACGAGTTTGTCTCGAGCTGGTCAGAAATCTCAAGTTATGTTCTTTCGGTTGTTCAGGACGAGAAATATAGTTCAGGCTTGTGGGCTGCCAAGGCAAAGCTTATAGAAGTGACTGGAAAGGCCTTGGATGCTGTTGGCTATGGCTCTGTGGTTCTCCCGGCATCATCTAGGGTTCATTTTCTGCAGATGTGGCTTCCATTCCTGCAAACAACGAAGCGGTTTCTTGATGAAAAGACTAAGGATGATACTGCTTCACAGATGGATGCAGACTTGTTTCAGAACATTGAAAGTGCAATAATCTCAATGGTGTTAGCATTGCCATCAGTTGATCAGACAGATATCCTAGCTGAGTGGATGAAGAAAGCTGATCAGTTCAGATATCCTGATCTCACTGAGGCGTTCGAGGTGTGGTGTTACCGAAGTAAAACAGCAAAGAGGAGGCTAGTAGGAGGGCTGAATGGTACTGGCAACCCAACAGTCAGCTTGTAAGTTGTAAGGCTACCTTTTTATTTAATCTTTTTGTTGTAGCCTATAAGTTAGTGAAAGAAGGTGGTTGGTACCAAGCATGTACCAACTAGATTCTCATTGTTGTATGTTGTAAAACAACTGCTCATGTTCAATACACCTGAGCTTTCTTGCAGTATGTTACATATCCATTTCCAAGCTCACTGACTCCATCTGTTACTTCTACCTGACCTAACACATTTTGACTTCATGGTGCAACTAAAATATCCACCCATAGTAATACAATTTTTCGTGAGCTCCGCCTTTAACCTTGAAGATAAAATGTTTACTTTCTTGCACAGCATCATAAACCATTATGTGAGTTCATCAACTGACTGTACAATCAGGTCATGTAAACCCCTTGTTCCTGGAATTCTTAAGCATGGGTCCTGGAGTATGTTGTAGCATGCTAGCCAGGTGCTAGACGATATTACTGACATTAATGGAACTAATAAAAGAATTGAAATGCCTATTGATGCACATCAGTATTGTCCACTTTCCCTACTGATGAACTAATAAAATCATTTCCCTTTGAGATACATCGTTTGTCTTAAGTTTGCAACTACAAAAAAACAGAACTATGCCAATTAGTTTTTTCTGAGTACCAGAAGAAAGGCAGAAAGGTCTGACTATACAAAGTGATGCTTAATTGTTCAAGTTCCTACCTTACTAATTTGCAATTAATAACAAATAAATGTGTTGATTGTTCTTTTAATATGTAAATTGATTATTTCAATGTAAAATAAACCAAACAAGAATGATGGTATGGCGATATTTTGCAACCTCATACCTGATTGATGCTGCACATTGTCACAGATGATACTGAAAAGTACCCAAGGATATAATCATATAACAAAATTATAAATTGTTCGGTATGAACTTGTGACTTTGTCAGCATATGCTCTCTCACTTTACAAATAATTCAGGATGAAAAAAAGGGATGGTTCCTTGAATTGCTTGTTTAATCCACATGAAATCAGATGCTTATCGAAACATATCCAGAGACTAGAAGTACCATACTCACACATGTTGATGCATCTCAAAGATAGAAGATACTGCTAGAACCCAAGAAATTGGTTCATGGATATTAACCTGTGAAGAGTAAATATCACTTTTTCCATCAGAAAAAATGCTGGCTTACTGTTGCATGCTAAAGTGCTAAGCTACAGTGTTCTAAAAAATCAGATCTAGGCACCCGCCTAGGCGGCAAAAGGCGTTGGGCGCCACCCTAACGCCGCGCGGAGGCCGGCTGGGCGGGCGGGGCGCCTAGGTGGGTCAACCGCGGCGCCTAGGCGGCCCAGAACGGGCAGCAGGAGGGGGCTAGGCGCCCAGTTCCGGCAGCGGGAGAGGCCATGCGGCTAGATCCGGCGGCGGGAGAGGCCATGCGGCTAGATCCGGCGGCGGGAGGGGAGCAGGCAGCGAGATCCGACGGCAAGAGGGGAGCAGGCGGCGAGATCCGACGGCCACTCTCTCCTCGCGGCGGGCCCTGCACATCATGCACCGCAGCCACCTCCTCCTTGCATCTTCACCACCATGCGAACTCTGATGTGAGGTTATGGTGTGACTGGAGGGGAAGAGAGGTGAGGGGAAGCGTCTGGACTCGAAGTCCCGAACCCTTGACGAGCAGAAAAACACGTTACTTGGCTGTCTGGCGCTTCAGGTTGGGGGAAGAAAAGTCAGGCTTCGGGTGGGAGGAAGAAAAGTTGCCTGGTAACTAGCAAAGTGAAGTGGGAACTAGCAAAGTGGAGTAATAAGGTCCGGAAACTAGTAGTAATATGGATGATCGGAAGTTGGACCTAGGCGCTAGGTGCCGGGTCGCCGCCCGACTAGCGTCTAGCGCCTTTTAGAACACTGCTAAGCTATGCCAACAGATAAAAATCTCAAAGATGAGATGGAAACAAATCCACTGTTCATTCGTACAAGATTAGATCTCAATGTTCCATATACTCATATAGACAAACCCACAAACATAGACACAGTCACCCATGGTAGATCAACATGCAAGAAGATTGAACATTGAAAAACAGTACTACCTGATTAGGAAATAAGGATAGAAGTAATCAGCAATCAGTGCCAATAGAAAGCCCAGGTAGAAAACATAGCAATATTGCATATGGAATGTGAACAGGGCAGGCATATTTGTAAGGTAAATAGGTAATGTTGTACAGGATTCCAGATTACATCAGGGTGTGATCAGTATAGTTCAGTGCACTAATAATTCAAAACTCAGAACATAATGAGCAACAGTTTCATGGGATTTAAAAAACAAAATAGAAACTGGCAGTTCAAGCTGCTTCAGTGCTTCCACTAATAAGTTACAGGTTACCACTATAGCTTCTCCATAAAAGGATGTTGTAATAGATATACATGTGAGAGTGAAATGCTTGACAAAAGTAAGCAGCCTAAATTACATAAACAATCAATCAGGTAATAGATTGGCAAATACATAACCCAAGAAGTTGGCATATTGTTATTGTAGGCAGGAAACTTGAACATATGATTGAACACAAGCATTGCAATGTGTAATAGAGAAGTCATGTGAGAATTGCAGCTAATGTAGCAATTACACATCTAGACTTCCTCTAAGCTTATCTTGAAGAATCAACTTTTAAAAAAATATATGGCTGCCAATGTTGTTTGCCACTCAGGCATAGAGTAAGATCCAAGAACAACACTGAAAAGAAACTTGCAAAAGCATTTTGCTTTCTTGATCTGGAAGCCCGACTTACAGTCAGATGAGTTTATGTCAAGACATATTTTTCAACTTTCAGAATAATTGAAAAACCAATCGATTCATTGATATGCACGAAAGTGGATACAGTGAGAGTACAACAGGGTGACTAACCCATCAGTTTTGTGCTCAACATTTAGAGAGGAAAAAAAAAGATCTTCAGCTGCTCCTCCGGTGAAGAAAAGACAAGAAAAATGAAATTTTTGATCCAACAATGCTCCTGCAAATCTGCAACAAAGAAATCCACACAAAAAAACTTGTGCCGTGCTATCAAAACTCCGGCAATCCAGTGCGGAATCTCTCTCTATCAAATTCAACTCCATCTGAATCAATCATGCGGAAACAAGCTAAAGAAGGATTGATCACAAGACAAGTAACCATCCATGTTTGTAAAGCACCAGCGTGCCCACAGTCGCCGCCGACCAGACGGCGACGATCAAACGGGCGGCGAGCAATGCTGCCTCCTTCATGGCCATGGACCACCCAACAAGCCAATCGAGCTCAGCCATGCCCTCAAAGATGTCTTTTGCTTGCACCCGCCACAGTGCCAGCAGCGACAGCACGAGAAGAGGCGGCGCGATGAGCTGTGTGGCCACGGCGCAGAGATGGTGGTTGTGCAGGAACACCTTGGCGCGACCGTACTCCGTGTCCGGCGAGCGGCTCACGTGTAGCCGCTGGTACCAGCAGAAGACGGCCTCGTTGAGGTACATTTGCACGGCCGGCCGCGAGGCCAGCAGTTGCAGCCCCGCTGCGGCGGCGAGTAGCCTCACCTCCAGCTCCGGGCCGTCCAGGAACCCAGAGAATTGCAGGATCGATATAGCGGAGGAGACGAGGACGGCGAGGTAGAGGAGCAGACGCGCGGGTGCGGAGGACGCAAGGACGGCGAGCCCGGAGCGGGGCTGGTCGGTGCCGAGCCAGAACGAGCGCGCGAAGCGCGTGGCGGGGAGCAAGGCGAGCGACGCGAGCGCGCCGGCGAAGGGACTGGAAGAGAGCAGCGTGGCGAGGAGGAGCGCGCCGAGCGTGGAGGCGAAGTACGCAGGGCGCGGCGACGGGAGCATTACGAGGCGGAGGAGCGCGACGAAGAGGAAGACCACCGGAGGCAGCGGCGCCAGTGGGGAGACGGCGGAGGCGGGGAGGAGGAGCGCGGGGGGGACCAGAGCGAGCGGGAGGAGTAGCGCGAGGTGGAAGTCAGCGAAGTGAGGGCGGGATGCAAGCGTGGCGTGGGAGAGGCGGAGGCGGTAGAGCTGCGCGGAGTTGGAGCCAGCGTCGAAAGGAGACGCATTTCCTCCTCCGCCCTCTCCGCCGCGCTTAGACTTACCGGATCCAGCGCCGGCGCCGGGCGGGCGGAGGACGGCGCGGGGGGTGGTGGAAGGGACGGCGTCCGGGTGGATGTAAGTGTGGAGAGCATAGAGGAGGAGCGAAGGGAGGTGCAGCAGGTGGGCGACGGCGGCGAGCGAGAGCGCCGCGGCGGCGTATTGCACTGACGGCGGAAAGGGGAGGGTCACGGCCATCGCCGGTGACCGGAGGCTAGTAGATCGATCAGTAGATGGGAGTGGATCTGGGTTAGCAGCGGCGCGGCGCGGCGCGGCGAGGCGAGGAGGCGGCGGCCGGCAGGTGGGAGATGGGCTCTTCTGCCACAAAAAGGCCTCTTTGGAATCCAAAGGAAATCTCAATGAATTTTGTTGGAATCAAACTAATTTCTATAAAAATTCAGTAAAATTCTTATGCTCAAAAGAGCTGGTCTGTTTGTGTTTGGAGAACTTTTGTAGTTGTATATACTTCAGATTCTGCATTATGAGACTCTATTCGGTCCATCTAGATCCGATTTTATTTAGCTATTTCAACCTAATTCTAATACGAATCTCGGAGTTAGAGTTATACTAAGGGTCTGTTTGGTTCAGATTTTTGAACCAGCTTCCTGGCTCGGAAGCTAGAATCTGAACCAAACAACTATTTTGATCACCTAACTTTTCTAGAAACTACAGATTCTCGTAGTACAAATTTGAAAGCTGGTATAACTCATATTTCACAGATTCTCATTTCAACTTTGAATGAATATTACCTATCATGCCATTAAAACATATCAGTTCGTGTAAAATTTGAAAAAGTAAAATTTAGTAAAATATATAATTTTAGTGTAATTTAAAAATATATAATTTTAATATAAACATTACAAAATTTCATGATTAGAATGATTTACATGTAAAATTACACATTAACAATATAATTAAACATCATGATCTACCAAAATATAAATCCGCAATTATTCCAACCAAACAGCTTCTCAGTTTTTCTACGGCTCACAGCTCACTGCAACTTTTTCAGAATCTACAGCTCAACTAAACACACCCTGAACAAATCCTCCTACCGAAAATATCAACTTCTTTAAATTCTCACCGACCGCTCCTCCGAATATAAACTCTCCTAAACATATCCTAAGTTTTTAGGGCAGATGTATATATTATCGAAGAGTAGTTCGATGAGTAAGAAAATTATACTACTCTCATATAGATAGAACAAGTTTGAGCTAGTATAAAAGCATCTCCATCCAACTTCCTATTTTTTTTGGTCTCTACAACTGAAAGTAGGAACCTCCCTATCAAAATTTCCTCTCTATTTCTTAAAACACTACATCCAACTTCCTATATTTGACTCTCTCTATTTTATCTACCTATATTTTATTAATATTTCATAAATATCATTAACCAAATTTATAGTTTATAATTGATTAATATTTAAATAGCTAAAATTTTAACTGATATATTGTAACTATAATTTAATAATTTAATCTAGTCATGTTCGGGTGGCTTGTAATTATAGTATACCAAGCACAGCCAAATCTTGAGGGACTTTTGGTGGATTTTCCCATCCCGCCACCCCAGGATCAGTGGTAGGAAGCACCAGGCGGTTGGGATCAAATGAGATCCTCGCCGCCGACTGCAGTCGCCAGTCCTCCGATCTCAATCGGACGGCTGTGCGAGAGGGCTTCGCGCCGGTGGGACCCACTTCGCAGGGGGCTTCGGAGAAAGAGGGGGGCTTCGCACCGTCCGATCTAGATCGGACGGTGCGCGAGGGGCGACTGCCCTCTGCAGTCGGCTCGCCGACTGCAGAGGAACCGGTTCCGGTTGGGATAGGGAGGAAGTTCGGCTTGCTACATCTGAGGAGCTCATCAGGAAGAATAGGGAGGAAGATAGAGAGTTGGTTGGAGATAAATTTTGGGGTATACTTCCTATAGAAAATCGAGTAAGGAAGAGTATAGGGAGATGCCCAAGTACTTTACTTTAGTGGTAAAAATCCTTTTATGGTTTCTAGCTGAAAATTATGTCCGTTGAAAACAGAAATTAGATGATGGATTATGTATAAACCTGAGTTTATAACAATTGTTTAATGGTCTAAATAAATAAATTTAATGCTAAAAATTTGATAAATGCTTAAGCTAATTTTTTTAATAAAAATACAAAATTAATTATAGTACATATGACAGTCTCAACCCATAATATCTATGAGCGATGTATTACAGTTTTTATCGTTAGACATCACTTATATATACTATATTTCCAATAGATAATTTCTTTAAAATAAATCATTTGTTACATCACACTTTTAGTAGTGTGCTTATTGTGTAGAGCTAGTTTTTTTTTGCACATGAGACACATTTGTCGTATGATAATATAATTAATGTTAAAAAATCAACCTAATCACTGGCACGATTATACTATTATCAAGTAGGATGTGCCAACGGTTAGAATTGTGAGCAAATTGACACCAAATTCCATTAAAACTCCGATGTTGAACATATTCGGACGAGACTAAGTAACCTAGAAATGACACCTATATCCATCTCGCAAGAAGAACAACAATTGGAGTTGGAATTGGAATTGGAATTGGAATCGGAATCCTTCAAAATGGAGCACGTTCCACGAGGATTCAGGGGTTCGAGTTTGGAAATTGGAAATTTGACGTTTTGATTGTTTGAGACTTTCACAAGACGCAACGAATGGATCGAATTGAATTTCCACACGTAGTCCAACAATCGAGCTGAAAGCGACGGAGCCCAACTCGCCGCAAGCTAAGCTAAGCTTCTGTGCAGTTTCGCGCGCTCCCCCCCTCCTCGCCGGCACGAAGCTACTCGTCGTCCTCCTCCCACCTCCCTCCCTACTTCCCCCCCAACTCGACCGCCGCGCGCGCGCGGGTATGCATGGCGAATCCTTCAAACCACCCATGGGTATATAAACCGCCGCGCGCGCTCGAACGATTGCTGGTCGGGGAGCGATGTCGTCGTCGTCGTCGTCGTCGTTTCGGTTCTTGTCCAAGAACGGCGCAGGCGGCGGAGATGGAGGTGGAGTTGGAGGAGGAGTTGAGCTGGAGGTGACTGTCTTGTCGGCGGAGTCGCTGCGGCTGCCTCCGTCGTACTGCTCGCTGATCCCGCGGAGGCTGCGGCCGTACGTGACGGTGTCGTCCGCGGAGTCGGCGTGCAGCACGGCCGTGGCGGCGGAGGGGGCGTCAGGCGGCGGGGAGCACACGTGGAACGACACGCTGGTGGTCCCAGTGGGCGCGGAGTTCATGGAGAGCCGCGGCGACGTGCACGTGGCGGTGTTCTCGGAGGCCAGCTGCCGGCTCGTCGGCGCGACGCCGCTGGGCTGGTGCAGGATCCCCGCGGCCGACGTCCTCGACGGCCTCCGCCCGCCGCGCGCGCTCCGGCGGCTCAGCTACTCCCTCCGGTGCCCGCGCGACGGCCCGGCCGCTCCCGCCCGCGGCTCCGTCGTCCACCTGGCCGTCCGCATCCTCGGCGACCATCCCCACCGCCCCGAGCCTCGCCCGGCAACTTCGACGCTGGCGCTGGCGCCGGCGCAGCCCGGGTGGTGCCGCGTGGCCATGGGCATCCCAATATCAGGAGCCTCAGCCGCAGCCGCCGCCGCGTCGGCCGTGGTGGGGATGCCGACGTGGGCGTGGGGCGAGACGTCGCGGTGACGTCGCCGTCGACAAAACGTGCACAGTTTTTTTCTTCTCTCAACCCGCGCGCGGTTGCGCCGGTCGCCGGCGGGCGGCGGCGCGCGCGTCCGTGCGATGCGACCGGTTCACCGGCTCTGACTTTTCACCGGATAGAACAGCGGCCGGCTATTGGGTTGGTCAAACCGACCCATTAGACTTAAAAAAACATAGAGTTTTATAGATTTTTTTTTGTTTCGGACCTTAAAATTTAAGGTAGCGTTTGGTTGCTTAAACCAAATTCATTCTAGATGGTTTGGTACAACTTCGAAAAATGAGTCTGTTTGGTTGGATGTCCTGTACGAAACCATTCAAGATGGATTGGTTCAGATTCTCGGAATATTCTCTCCAGACACTGAACCATTTCGTGCGGTAAAAACAAGCGAACATTGCCATCCAATTTCTGTTAACTATACTAATTATTTATAAATTTTAATAGAATTTAGATGCGAAAGAAATAATTTTGTGGATATTTGAATTCTGAATATTACAAACCCAAGTGGCAGTGGCACAATCATAATGCAATAGGATATATGGATAGCCAATGGCTTCTTTGCATGGTGTCTATTGGGTTAGGTACATCCCAAAGGTCTAATTTTGTATTTTTTTTCTCCTTCTTGAAATGCTTGATAAATGCCATTGGCATATTTTTGTTCTTGAGTTGGGAACCAGCTATGTCTAGATGCCTAGTTGTGAAACTTTTCCAAGCATAATTTAAAATCTATTTGGAGGTTCTACAAAATGACTAATGAGTATATAACTAGTAAAAATATAGAAAAAATGTATTTCCCAGCTCGTGAATTCTAGTTTATTTCTAGATTCTACTATTGAGTTTCATAACAAGTCAGAATCTACAGTTTGAAGGAGCTTCGGGGACTGTTTGTTTCAGCTTCCGACGGCTGCAGTTACTTTTAGAATATGAAATTAAAATAAACAGCTCGGATTTTGGACATAGATTGTAAGAATTAGTATCCGTAGAATCTAAAATATGAACTAGAATGCAGAAGATGGAAAACGCCGGTTTCTCTAGATTCTTACCCGTTAGACAATCGGACTATCTGGATGCCCGTGCGTTGCCACAGATTTAAACATAATCATAATAGTAAAAACATATTTAATAATTCAATCTACGGGTAATTAAATAAATTGATTGACAAATATCAACAAAATGTAGTTTAAATACAACCTTGGAAGTATTTTACAATACTTTCAAATGCCATGATAAATTCACATTCTCATCAACCGTACCTGCTCATGATAAGTTCAAATGACAGATATAAACATTAATTGATAGTTCATCAAAAGTCAGTTATAGTTCTACAGAGAATAAATTCACAAGCAAATAACATACCTTTCTTTTTTAAAACTTTATTAATGGAAGTTTGTATTATGCATCTTGTACCTAGAGAGATATCTAAGCAAACCACTTTGCTTTGATTATCAAATCATCACTACCCCCGCCAAAAAAAGAATTACATATACAATTTTAAATTTAGTACACAACCCCATCTGAAACTTATTTATTTTCACAGGACATGACATTGTTTAAATTCTCCTAACTTACAATTGAATTTAAAGCTGAAAGATGTTAATGAACATAGGTAGTCATGCTGCAAACAACTAAACCTGGAGGATGTTGCAGACATGAACCATTGAGGATAAACATGGTAATTCTAGATTGGAAAAAACAATTGCTTTCAAGTGTCAACCAATGAGTAGAGGATGTAGCAACTGGTTAGTTCATTATGAGAATAATAACATGAACATCTTGCTGCGAAGACACTGGAACTTGTTGAGATCAAATGAGAAGACAATTGCAACAATTGCGAAAGGTGCAGGAAAAACCATTATGATTTTGCATGACCTTACCTAGGGGATAAAACTGCATTGATCCAACAATATATTTCGAGTAATTCCCAGCGCAGTAATTTTGAACGTTGTAACTGAAAATAATCATTTTCCTGTCAAAGGGAAGAACATAATTTTTTTTGTTTACACTAACTCATTGAATTATGCTACCAAGTGACACAGATCAACATAGAGCTCTTACCATTTTTATTGTCATTTTTGCTAAATGAAACCATCAACATCAGAGATTCAAGTGGATTTTCATATATTCACTACAACACAACAAATCAAGGCCAGACAATGTTTTCAGTGAAAAAATAAGGCAGAAGCAATTACCAGCAACAATGTTACTGGAACATGCACACAATCTTCTTCAAGACCTCATTTGCGCAGCCATTTGAGTGAATTCTCGAGCTCAGCATACAAGGTCGCCTCTGCAAAGCTCTTGGATGAGGAGAAGTTGTGCGGTCTTTCAACGGTAGATGGCATCGACAACGACGAGCGTGATGAGCATTGGACGAGGCAGCCTAAAGAATGAGGAGTGGGAGCGAGGTGAGGAGGGGCTATTGAAAGGAATAGCTCAGGGAGGGGGCGAGGCTAAGGTGGCGGGCGGTGGAGTGCGAAACGGAGGGCCTTAGGGCAAGTGCGAAGGGGAGGGCGGTGGGGCGACGCCAGGGCTATGGTAGGGGATGACGCCGTGAGGAGAGGAGGGGCGGGGCGGCGCCGGGGTTGGGATTGAGAGGAGAGCGTAGCGGCGACGTGCAGAGGGGAGGGGGAGGGGCAACGACGGAGCTGGGAGGGGAGGGGGAGGGCAGTACCAGGGCTGGTGGCAGGCGGCGTGGAGAGTGAGGTGGGTGGTGCGTCCGTGCGTAGGACGCACGATCACCACCAACTCCTCCTTTTAGGAGTAGGAGATTTATGCAGATTTTTTTATGTATTAGATGTTTAGGATTATATGTTTATTTATCATTGGATTATATTTTTTTGTGTACATTCCTTTTCCAAGTTGAACACATGATGTTTGTGAAAAAATAGCATCTTCTCAATTTTAGGATTAGATGTTTAATTGTGAATATTCCGTTTTCAAATTGAACAAATGTTGTTTGTGAAAAAAATGCTTGCACTGCTTTGTTGATATTGTAGCATAAAACATTATTTTCCAATTAGCCTTTTTATTAACTTGTTGGGAAAATGTTTATGAAATATTAATTAATAATGCAATGCGGTAAAGAATATTTTGGACCTTATTTTTTTACGAGATATGAAATTTGTTTGCAAATTAATTAAAAAATTGTCAGCAATATTGTAATCACAAAAATACATGTTCAAAACTTCTTAAAACAAGAGGCGTGGGTATTTCAGTCGCTCGTACAGTCCTACCTATTCTAACAAAATCCAATTCAAACAGAATCGCAGTTGCAACAGCTTTTTACAAAATCCGCAGCCATCCCAAGTAGTTGCGATTGTTAGAAGCTCTCCAAACAGATCTTAGGTTACCACACAAATCAAAAATCAATAACAAATACTTGTTTCTACAGCCACCCTTCATGCAGAGACCAACACACATCACCTGAAAGAACTAGCTAAGCTTGCCATTGTTGAATCCCAAATGTATCATCAATTTAATAGTGTGTTTGGTTGCATGATCTAAAGTTTAGTCCTCTGTATCATATGGGATGTTTAAACATCAATTTATAGGATTAAACGTGAACTAATTCTAAAAATAATTGCAGTATGGAAGATTATCCGCGAGATGAATTTATTAATCATAATTAATTCATGAGTAGCAAATGTTTATTGCAACATCACATTGTCAAACCATGACATAATTAGGCTCATTAGATTCGTCTCACGAATAATCATCCGATTATGAATGAGTTTTGTAAATAGTCAACATTTAATACTCTAAAATAATATCTAAACATTCGATGTGACGGGACTAAATTTTGGACTAGGGGAATCAATCACCCCCCTAAAGTTTAGTCCATGTCATATTATATTTAGACATCAATTTGACTGATTAAACGTGAACTAATTATAAAAATAATTGCATCGGAAGATTATCTGCGAGACAAATTCATTAATCCTAATTAATTCATTATTAGCAAATGTTTACTGCAACATCATATTATCAAATCATGACATAATTAGCATCATTAGATTCGTCTCGTGAAAATTCGTGAACAAGCCACCGATTATGAATGAGTTTTATAAATAGTCTACATTTAATACTCTAAAATAACATATCTAAACATCCGATTTGACCGGACTAAACTTTTAAACTAAAACCAAACGAGCATTTACACCACCTGATAGAAAAAACGAGCCAATTCCGAGCCGTTCGTGTACAAATTACAATCCTACTCCTGCTACAAATACATATTTACTGCATCAAAATGTAATCTTGAAAGCTCAATCGTCTTCTACATCTTCCAAATTTCAGATCTTTGCGAGAGCCACTGATTGATAAGTTCAGATGGATCAGATGGATGCTTGTGTGATCAGGACGAGATGGCGGAGGGGGCGAAAGGGCCGCAGTAGAGGGCGTCCATGGCGCCGTCGCCGCCGTAGCCCTTGTCCACGCCGGACGCCTCGTGGTCGCCGCCACCCGAGTTCTTGCGGCGGCCGGAGCCGCAGCCAGGGCTCGCGTCGGAGTCGCTGCCGCCGCCGCCGCCGCGGCTCGGCGCGGAGGCCGCCGTCGTTCTGAAGGAGGCGATCCCGCTCCGGCAGAGCGGGCACGGGATCTCGCCGGCGATCCCCGCGCCGTCGTACGACTTCATCACCGAGCAGAGATCCAGCGCGCACTTCACGCACAGCTCATGCCCGCAAGCTGGACGCCACGACCGCCATTGTTTACTCAACAAATCAGCCATGGATTTGACCCCAAGAACATGGCGGTGTGAAGTGTAGTAGTGTACCTTCCGCTGCGACATTGCAGGGTCTCTCGAGGCAGACGGCGCAGACGTCGCCGCCGTCGTCCACGCAATCTGAAAGTGAAACCTCCGGCGACAAGTTCAGCCCGTGCTCTCTGCAAGTTCAACACCCCAAAAACGAAATCTTAGAACCGAAACAATTCATCTCGTTTGCAGGATTGCAGCAGTGGCGATCGATCGGTGCCTCGCGATGTTGACGACGCTGGGGAGTGGCTGCGAGAGGTAGCCGGACGGCGGAAATCTGGGAATCGGCAGAAGCGACTTGGGGGAGAGGACGTGCTCCAGCCAGTTGCAGCCCCAGATCCTGGCGGCGTCGAGCGGGAGCCACCTGACTACCACGATCCTTGCAGCGATGAGCCCCAGATTTCGAGAGAAACCATGGTTAATCTGGAATTCTGGATGCAAATTAGTAGTTACTAATTACCCATTGCAATTGATGATCGTTCGGTCTGCTCCCCTTGATACAAGGATCTGCACAAGAACAGCAAGAAAGTTTGTGTTTTTTTTTCTTTCTTTCAGAGAGAAATCTGTCGCAGTCCATCTCCGGCGATCGCCGGAGATGAGGGACGAAGTGATCGGAGGAGAGCTTGGGGATTGGGGATTGCCTGGCAGCACTTGACCTCGCCGCCGCACGCCGCGTAGTGGAGGGGCGTGCTCCCGGCGCCGATGGAGGCCATGGGCGGCGCGGCGCAGGGGAGCGTCTGCGCGGCGAGGCTGGCGTGCTCGTCGATCAGCAGGTGGACGCAGTCGACGTGGCCGTGCAGCGCCGCCAGGTGCAGCGCCGTCACGCCGCCACTGGCCGCCTTGTTCACGTACCTGCAAACCAACCAACCAACCAACCATGGCTGACCATGGCCGCCGCCACCTCTCATGATCGAACACTAACTACCTAACTAGTAGCTTACCCGTCTCCGTCTCCGGCGACGTCCGCCATCAGCAACCGGACGCACTTGACGTGCCCGCCGGCCGCCGCCATGTGCAGCGCCGTCCGACTGCTGAGATTATCCACCCTCCACACCTTCAGTTACAAAACTCAAAACTCAAAAATCAATCGACGAAACTTGAAACGGAGCTGCTCGAGCTAATCAAAATTTACTGTACATTGCATCTGAAAACCAGCAGCGCCTGAACCACCTCCCAGTGACCAAACCGGCAAGCTTGCATCAATGGCGTCTTCAGTTGAATTCCAGCATCGCGTCAAACGAATTCAAGATCCAAAGTCAGCAACATGGGATGGTTGGTTGGGAGATCAGATCGAACTGCTTACTGCTCCTACTATACAGTCAGCTCGCTAGCTCACCTGTCCGTAGATGTTCTTGGCATTCACATCGGCTCCATTCTCCAGCAGCAATGCAGCAATCTGGGCACGGTCAGTTTAAAATCAAGCAGATTAATCAAGAGATTGAGCCAAGAACTTGTGAATTTGTTCTCAATCATCTGAAATTACTAACACACATATTTTATCCGTCACAAAAGCTGCATCCCTAAAGATCGTTTTTGTGGTAGGTGCGTATTTTATCTCGGTGACGTCACTAGAGATTGTTTTTGTAGTATTATTTTCTAATCTGAGTAGATAGATCAGCCGAGACATTTGAATTTTTTTAAAATAATATTTTTTTTAAAAAAATTCAAATCTGTATGGCCGTTTGAAAAATTTGCAAAAGTAACATACGGTCAGCACTTGAAGTGCCGACTGGATGCCACGTCAGCTCTAGTCGGCACTTCAAGTACCGACTGCTGCCCTTGACTGAAGCTAACGTGGCACCAGTCGGCACTTCAAGTGTTGATTGAAGCTGACATGGCATCCAGTCGGCACTTTAAGTGTCGACCGCGTGTTACTTTTGCAAATTTTTCAAACGTCCGTACAAATTTGATTTTTTTTAAAAAAAAATCGAGACATGTTCGTGTACATTAATCACGTCCCTTTTATTAAATTGTTGGTGGTGTTAATTATCAAGCGACGGCATTAAAGTTTCTGGTGCAATTAGTTTGCATGGGGGAAGAACATGTGTATATATATACATGTACTTTTCATAATGATTTGGTTTTCTTTTCTTCTATGAACACAATTGCATTTGATTTCGGTTTGTGATGAAGTTTAATCCCTCTAGTTTCTAAAAACAAGCCGTTTTGAACATGATTTCAGATATCGCTTACTTTTTCATTTCTCCTATTAAAAACGGCGCACGAGCTAGAGAAGGAGTACACTATGAGGGGTATATATATATATATATATATATATATCTAAAATGCATAATAAAATATAAAACGATTTCTTTTAGGCGATTCTTGATACAAATCTAAAACAACTTGTTTTGTTGAACTATGGAGATGTTTGGACATCAAATTGAATGGCTAAAAATAAACTAATTATAAAAACAATTGTAGAATCGGAGGATAATTCGCGAAACGAATTTACTAAACCTAATTAATCCATGATTAGCAAATGTCTACTGTAGCATCACATTGTCAAATCATAACGTAATTAAGCTCATTAAATTCGTCTCTCAAATAATCTACCGATTATGAATGTGTTTTGCAAATAGTCTACATTTAATACGCTAAAATAGTATCTAAACATTCGACGTGACAGGGACTAAAATTTAGTCCCTCGAACCAAACACCCCCTAAAATACATAATAAAATACAAAACGATTTTTTAGGCCATTCTCGATACAGATCTAAAACGACTTGTTCTAGAGAACTATATATTTTTGCCCTCCCACAGATCTAGAGATCTAAGAGAAGAAACATGATGTGTTCCATTGAGGGGGTGTCACTGTCACTATAATGGCACCTCCCAATCAACTTGAAAGGAATTTGAGTAAATGAGCCTACTTAAAGCTGATGATATACACAATTACAAATCAATTAATCACAGATCAGCACGAAAGTAACCTGCAAATTAAATCCAATATAGGCCTCAACTTGCGTCTACATACGATGTCACATCTCATCACTAATAATGGTGACTTTTTTTTGTCATCGGTTTTCCGGCACAAGCAAAAGTTAGGTTTTGTGTCACCTCATGCAATCACCCATCAGGTTAAAAGCTAAAGCTAATCAAGGGATCAATTAATCAAGAGCTTTTTTTCCAAAGCAACAAGTATTAAATATTGATCAAGATGTGGGATCTACCACTAGCTAGCTAGCACTATATAATTCTTCTAATTTTATTTTGTGAAGTGTGTGGTTTTGTTTGGTACTCCATCCAGCAGATATTAGTCGTTTAGACAGAATTACGTATACTGAGGTTGTATTAAATAAAGTTGCAATGCTTGTCTCAACTGATTGTGGTTGCAGAAATGCTTCGGAAGAAGAGAACAATTAAAGTTATAAATATATATACACACACACGAGAGCGTTATTCTACACCGATTATTTTCAGTAGTAGACTTTCTCAGTAGAATAGTAATCGAGTACTACTTTTTTCAGTAGTAGATTTTTCGGTAGAATAGCTATTTTACACCCGTGGTGTAGGATAATATTTGTATATGTATATATATGTATGTATATACAAATGCTATCCTACACCAAGTATGTAGAATAACTATTCTACCGAGAAATTTACTACTGAGAAAAAAATAGTACTCAATTACTATTCTACTGAAAAAATCTACTACTTAAAGTAGTCCGGTATAGAATAGTTATTCTACACATGTGGTGTAGAATAACGCTCTCGTGTATATATATATATATATATATATATATATATATATATATATATATATATATATACAAATGCTATCCTACACCACGGGTGTAGTATAGCTATTCTACCGAGAAATCTACTACTAAAAAAAGTAGTACTCAATTGCTATTTTACTAAAAAATCTACTACTGAAAGTAGTCGGTGTAGAATAGTTATTCTACACACGTGGTGTAGAATAATGCTCTCGTGTATATACGTCAGAAGGGACAAGCTAGCTTATTGTTGCACTAAAATATCGCTACAAACTTATCAAGTTAGAAAAATATTTAGAGAAAAATAATCAATAATAATGTATTGTTAGTTGTTACAGAGGAAGCTATCTAGCGACACGTACGTTAATGACGCACACGTACGTACGTACCTCGTGGTGGCCTTTGGCGGCGGCGAGGTGGAGCGGCGAGTTGAGGTTGCCGAAGGCGGTGCCCCGGGCGAGGCCGGGGTTCGCCGCCAGCAGCCGGCGCGCCTCCGCCGCGTCGCCGTCCTTCGACGCCGACGCCAGCCGCTCGCCGAGGCCTGCGCAGCCAAGCGAGTTTCCCATATATAGACGTAGATCCAGTCTCTCTCTCTATATATATATCCCCGGGCGACGCCGCCAACTAACGCCGCCGGCCGCCTTCTCGCTGCCGCCGCCGCTGGAGACGACAACGACGACCCCTCTGCACCACCGTACCTCACCAAGAAGCAAGCTTTCTAGCTTCTTCTAGCTCACCTGAGCTTAACTAGCTAGCTCAAACCAGCCGTTGTTAGCTAGCTGAGGTTGAGCTGAGGAGGTAGCCAACTAGCTGGGTTAGTTGTTGGCTAAAGCTAGCTCTAGTCGAGCACTCGAGCTACCCATAATACAATCGATCGATCTCAACGACGACGACCATATATGGCCAGTGGCCACGAGAGTCGTCTAAGATTTCTCTCTCTGATCTGATCTGAATTGAAGTGATCTCCTATTGGTTACAGGAGCTAGCTAGACTGGCTGGAGCCTAGAAGCAAGCTGGGCATTAGGGCATTGATTAGTTGTGGTCTAATTGCACAAACACACCTGTGGATCTGGTGATTATATTCATCGATCCGTCACGTAGTCCAGCTGCTCCAGCTCGATCGATCGGTTGCCCCAGAAACAGGTACAAGTTCGACGCGAGCTTCTTGTCACAAATGGTACGTAGGACACGATCGAGATATCGTGCATTTGTGCACGTATATTTCAGTGAATATAATTTAGGGTTAGTAGTGCGTACCAGCTGCCAACGACCCACAGCATGCATTAACTACGTTACTCGTGGTAGCTATAGTGTAGAGCCCCATATATCAATTCACCTACACATGCAATATATGGATATATCTATTGATCTAGATCATCTATCTATAATCCAGTAAACTTCCCCGTACGCGTGCTGACGAAATACAACATTAATTACTTCCGTCAACCGAATTAACTTCCGTTGGCTCATTGAGACCGACGGGACTTCTGTCGGCATTCAGAAATGCTGATGGAAGTTAACGTGGCCGATGGAAATGTCCTATTTTCCTGTAGTGTAAATTTTAAGGGAAAAATACTCGCATTCCATTATAATTTTCAAAAATTTCCTATATTTCAATGACTGTTGTGGCCTCCATTTATCATTAACACACCGATGACATATTAACAAACCGTAAAAATTATAAGAGTACAAAAGAAATTAACCCAAATTTTAATCTCAACCTTGTTTGGTTCTAGTGACTAAAGGTTATTAAAGCAATTAAAAAATAACCAAACTACACCTAATAAATATTTGTAAATGATCTTTTTTTATCCCGAGAGGTATTAATGAGGGACAAATTATATCAATAACGCGAACAATATATAGTGTTCATAAATTGTTATAAATAATTGATTTACGTGTATATATACTATATTATATATATAATTTATTTACCATATATATATTATACATATAATTTATTTACTGCAAGTTAGAAAATAAAAATAGGTCGTCGGCATGAAGGATGTATTAGTCAGACCCTACGACACTCGCTACGGAAATACATGTATTCGTCAGTGTCTGTTACACGTGGCTCTCAGTCAATAGAGCACGTTTGCCGAGTGTCTGTTAGTGGTACTTGGTAAACTTAATTTTTTTCCGCCGGCAAGACTGTCAGGGGAGCTTATTTTTTCAAAACATTTGTCGAGTATTTTTTACTTAGCACTCGACAAACATTGAATTTCGCCAAATATAACATGTTTACCGAGTGTTCGATGGAATGCACTCGGCAAACCATCAGACACTCGCAAACACGTTGTTTCCCGTGGTGACTTAGTGTTTGTTCTGGAGAGCTTCAGGTCCTAACTCTATCGTGGAGTAACATAAAACTATTCTAAATACCACATTAACTTCATAGCTTCATGAAGCAGCCCTCTAAAATTAGATCTCTCGGAACACAAAATATTGGAGCTACTAAAGAGGTGCTCCGCGGATCCTAATATTTAACAAAATATATACACGGTACACACGTGTGCCCTTCGATCTTCATGTCTCAACAAATATGGGCCCCATTATATTCTAATCATGAGAAAAAATAATTTATTTAAGTATATATATGTACCTAGATTAGATTGAGTACACATCAATCCCTGAGTGGCAGGTGCTACTGTAGCATTGTACTGATGTACATAGATGTATCAACACACATATGATTTATTATATATAACACTCATATGTGTGTGTAGAAGATATTGACACGTATGTGAGTAGCAAAATTGAAGAACAAGAAACCCAAATCCGTCTAGTGCCAAAAAGTACTATTGTTGAGTTGAGTGTATTATTATAGATACTTAGCAAAAACCAGTTTACCGAGTATTTTTTTAAAATACTCGATAATAAATTATAAACGCTCGGTGAACAAATTATCTGTTGAGTAGTATCCTATGAAAATGCAGTCGACAAAGATGGGTACTAACGGATATCGCGACGGTATGTTTGGGCGGGTAAAATTTTTTTCCCGGGTTTGCCGAGTGTTTTTTGAAAATGCACTCGGCAAACCCAAAAGAATAATTATTTTGTGTGAGAATTTTCCCGTCTATGTGATATTTGCAACTTTATTTTATCTTGATTTTTTTTACACTCAAAACACAACATATATTATTCCATTTAAAACTTTTGCATTTTTATAGGTATGTTTGCTATTTTTAATTTATTAATTATGTTTCTAGGATTTAAATTGAAATGCGTAGTGCCTAAAATAATGAACCAAAAATTATAGAAAAATCATATTCATGTTTTTGAGTCTATTTTGAGTTCTTATCCACTAAAATGAAGGAAATTTTGAAAAATGTATGTTGCAACACTCAGTCGGCAACGTAGAGCTTAATAGTTTTTTACTTCTAAAAAATCAAATGAAGTTTAAAAACATGAGGCTTGTCATAGTGTTCTAGTAAGATACATAGATATTGTGATAAAATTTTAAAAATGTTTTAAGAAGTTGTCACGTGGGATGTTAAGAAACCGGAGATTCTGCGAGGAGAAATTAGGATTTAAAGAAGAAATATGTTAGGTTTAAAAGCAAATTGATGGTTAAATATTTATTTAAACTCGAAAGTTTTTTTACAATAAAAATACAACATACCTTATCTTGTAAAAATTTGGTATTTTCTGAGTCAATTTACTATTTTTAATTCATTAAGTGTGTTTCTAGAATTTATATTGAAACATGTCAAATTTGAACTGCAAGTGCATGAAATAATGAACTAAATTCTATGTAAAATTATATTCATTTTTAGGTCTATTTTAGGCCTTACCTACTAAATGCCACCGTGCCTCGTCGCTCCTCGCCGCGTCGTGCCCCACATCGCCACGCCGCGCTGCAGACGACTTCTTTTTTTCGATATTCTTGTTTGTCAAATGCCAAACTTTCGACATTCGGTAAACTCACCGTCGTGTCATCGTTTAGCCATTTTTTTCTATGGATGTCCGATAAAAAAACACTCGACAAACCCTGTTCGTCAACATATAGTAGGTTCGCTAAGTGTTCTTCGTCGATCGCGACACTCAGCGAACCAGTAATTTGCCATAGTGAACTCTTTTGAGATCCGATATAGACCCACTTATAAAAATATTCCATGTTATCATCTTATATATATACTACTACTATTATTATTATTATTATCAAAAGTAGAAATGCGACTTTGAAGGAGACCCCTCTAAGAAAAAATCATTGCATTCAAGAAATTATTAGCAAGATAAATCAAGATTAATTAGCAATAGCGACACTAATTGCTTCAAAGAAATTAGGTGAGCGTTTGGAAAGTAGTCCCATGATGGGATTGGCCTGCCTACCTTCATCTCAATTACAATATTAATTAGCCAAAAAGAAACTCATGTACTAGTGATATGTTAATGACATTGTCAAATTTATATTTGAATGTATTTTACATGATATTGGTTTCATCATAAATAATAATATACTTCAAAAAATAATAATCAAAGTTTCATGTTGAAGACTGTTCGAAAAATAGGGTAATTTGGCAAGAAATACTTCAAATAAATTAATAAAGACAATTTTCTCAAAAAATATATATATAGAAATAAAGGTGACACAATAAGCAACATCTTAGAATTAATCTAACAAATAAAAGTTGCTACAGATTGATCAAAATAGTAGTTAGCGTTCACTAACATTAATTGCCATAATGACAGGATGTATATTAATCTACTTTAATTCATTTTCTTTACAAATCTGAGCCCAAGATGTGAATTATATAGTGACTAATAAGAAAAATGTGCATGCATCGCTACGGGAAAACTCAAATTCGTGGAGCGTCAAATTCTTCGTCGGGTGTATTATTTCGAACGCTCGTAAAAACTGATTTGCCGAGTGTTTTAAAACAAATATTCGGCAAAGATCGAACACTCATCAAAATCGGTATTTAACGAGTGCCACGGGCATATATACTCGACAAACAGCTAGACACTTGGTAAAATCTTTTTAAAAAATCGATCTGGCAGCCACAGCACATTAAAAAAACGACAATGTTGCCGAGTGCCACTAACGGACACTCGACAAATAGCTTTTTTTAGATGTGCTATGTGTTATGCGACTTGTCCCAGGGACATTGTTTGCCAAGTATTTTTACGGGTTATTTAAGTAAGTACGTTCTTAAGCTAATTATTAGAATATTGGCATAGATTTTTGTAGGACCATATCATGTCTATTGTCTATCTTGCCAAGTCAACGGCCCTCTCCACTTGGAAGCAAAAGTATATATATATATATATATATATATATATATATATATATATATATTCAAGAGATTAGAAAGTCCCATCAATAGGAAAATTAATGTTCCATTTGGAACACGTAACTGAGTTTAATTATACAATTTTTGTCCATTTCATTCATTCAATTTTTTGGGCAAATTGTAATCATGCAATTGTAAGTACATATCTTTCTATCATCGTACGTATACTACTTTAAAAGAACATAATGGTATTAAGTTTTTCACTAGCATCACTCCTCACAACAAACTAAAACTCTATGATGCCAGCTTCGCTTATCTCTATTTGCATTATATTCTTTTAATGTTGTAATTTTTCAGTTGCAACGCACGGACGCTTAGCTATAGTTGATCCAAAACTTTAATACACAACAATAATTTTCTCTCTACAGGATACATAAGACGAACCGCGAGTACGGGGTGTTTGATTAATTTAGTCCAAAGTTTAGTTCCGTCACATCAGATATTTATGTCCTAATTAAAAATATTAAACATAGGTTAATTATAAATATAAGTACATAAATAAAGGCTATTTCACGAAACGAATCTATTAAGCCTAATAATTAATCAATTATTAACACATGTTTACCGTAGCACCACATTGTCAAATCATCGTAAAATGCATGGTATCTTCGTTGTCACATCAAGGTTATATATCTTCAATTAAATAAACACCTGCTAATTATTATTATTATTATTATTATTATTATTATTATTATTATTATTATTATTTTGTCTCGGAGTAAATGTTTTAATTCTGATGGAATCTTCACTCGGAATAAAGTAATTAACAATGTCTCCAAGCGAAGGAATCTTGAAGCGTGGCCACAACAAATTAAACGCATCTCCAATGCAAATTAGGGCGTTCGATTCTTGCAAGAAAGAATGATCAACACGGTCAACTTCATGCTTCATCCACACGAAATCACCAACCTTTTGTTAATATTACCTATTACTTCACCTGATTTCTTTTATATAAGTTGATTGGTTTAGCTTTAATTCTCGGTTTTTTCGATGTAAAAATCGCTCTAATTTAGAGGGTGTTTGGATCAAGGGGCTAAATTTTATCTTGTATCATATCGAATGTTTGGACATCAATTTGAAAGAATAAATGTGAACTAATTATAAAAATAATTGCATAATTGGAGGATAATTCACGAGAAGAAATTATTAAACCTAATTAATCCGTAATTAGCAAATGTTTACTGTATCATCGCATTGTCAAATCATGATGTAATTAGGCTCATTAGATTTGTCTTGCGAATAATCCCCCGATTATGAATGAGTTTTATAAATAGTTTACATTTAATACTCTAAAATAGTATTTAAATATTCGATGTAACGGGGGCTAAAAATTTAGCCCCCAATCCAAACACCCCCTTAGATGTCTCATGTAGCACCACGGGTGGTGGGCTAGCCCACCTATATTTGAATCTCACCTCCTACAACAATTTCTCGGGGACATCTCTCCCCTGGCTTAAAAAAAATTGTTCTAATTATTATATTTATTTGGTTGACAAATATAATATATTATGTTTACATTACGGTACAAGTGTAATATTTTTTAGTGATGCGATCTAATTCTGGCTTAGTTAGAATATAATGGACTGATTAATGGGTTATAACTTGATTACGTGGTATCTAATACAAGCTCATTCGAACCGAACAAAATCTAATGTAATCAGTTTGCTCGCAATCACGTGTATCCTTATCGAAAAATCTATCAATAACTATCTCATACGTGGGTAAAGCAAATCACGGTATCAAATAAAATAAATGGATCAGATCACGAACAACTTAACAATTTCATGTTTGATTCTTTTGAGGATTCGACGAATCGCGAGGAAGGAGAAAACGAGAAGGAATGGCATGGTTGATATGCCTCACTACACTTCTCTTTAATTTATTGGTCTAAACTCTATTATAAGATCTCCTTTACAACGGAGTAGTTTTGAAAGAATTTTGAAAGATTTATACTGAGTCCCGTAAAAATCCTATAAAATTTCCGTGTTCCAAAGAACCCTTAAAACTAGATGAGAGCTGTGTATTGCTACAGAAACCTAAATTTACATAGGAAAATGTTTTTTCCGAGAGTTTGCTATATATTATGTTTTTTATATTTTATTATTGAGGCTTTTGAAAATAGAACCGTGTTGCGTTGCAATGGTTTTGTTTTGCCACTTTTAGATAATTGTCGCAAATTCTTGGGGGTTTTTTGGGTTCGTGCGTGATCGCACGTGTAATTCACTCGTGTCATTACATGCTTTCACATATAATTTGTTTTTGTTGTTGTGGAAACCTTCAATAAATAGCATATTATCTATATGACTTTGGGATGTTTTGTTGACCTATAGATTACGAAAAAAATAGACGTTTGTGAAAATATGTGAGCTATGAAAAAACTGGAAAATTGTTTGGTTAAAATAACCGTTGATTTCTGTTTTGATAGCTCCAGATGTAATTTTACACGTAAATCGTTATAATCATGAAATTTTGTAATGTTTACACTGAAATTATACATTTTTAAATCACACTAAAATGGTATATTTTACTAAAAATTTACACAAATCGGTATGTTGTAACGGCATATTAGGTCATTTTCATTTAAATGTGAATCGAGAGAAGCTATAGAAGTTAGGGTTCCTTAACTTTCAATCCGTACCATAAAAACTACTACTTTTTGAAGAAAAAAAACTATTTGACCATTAAACTTATTTGATCGGATTATAGCTTTGGAAAATCAAAACCAAACAAAACCTTTAAGTGTGAGACATGGACATAAATGGAAAGCATGCAGGTGTGCGTGGACTAAACTGTGCTAGCAGTAGCAGGACAGCAGAGATTTTTGACCTGCACGAATATCATCACCGACATTGACTCTAGCGCTTGATCTACTCCGTTCATCATTGATCGGATGGCCAATATCGCTACAGACGGTCCAGCCTCCAGATCCCAAGCATTTAAACTGAGGTCCTAGATCCTAAAATCCAAACTAGAACTGGAACCGGAGTGAAGCTCGCTAGACCCAAAGATCCTAAAATCCATACTGAAACTGAAGTGATGTTGGCTAGACTCTACTCTATTACTTCATTCATTTTTCTATAATACTCTCATCTACTCATGAAAAAGTATTTAGTTTGACTTTAGCTTCATAGAACAAAGAAGCCGAAGTTAGAACCCTGTCAAACGCATCCTGAATCGATTTATATCGATCCAGTCAACCAAGCAAAGTACCCCCCAGCATTTTCTTGAGGAAAAAGAAACAAAATCATCATCCTATCTATCATATAGTATCTCCTAACCAAACCAAAAGTACTCAAAACTAAAATTGCAGCACGAACCAAACCCTACCAAACATTGCAGGGACTACCAAGAAAAAGGTCCATACTAATTAATTTTGTCAGGCAGGACGTATGCTGCTAAAGCAACGGCACATCACCCGTTGGTTAGTGGTGCCAAACGTTTCTCTGTACCAGCTTTCACCGCAACTTGCTTGCCTTTCTATTTCACCCTTCACGTGGTATTTTGGGCCCAAAGATACCTACTTGTACTACTCCCACTCTCAAATCTCTTAGATCCATCGATGTAGATAGTATAACGAATCTAGACAATGCAAAATCTATGACAATGTCTAGATTCATTATACTATAAAATATCGAATCTGATTATAGTGCAGATGGAGTAGTTTTAATCTCATTTTGTTTGGTTAATCGGCACATAATAATGGGCTTGGCTAACTAAGCAACACCACTCGATCAAATCAAATTAGAGCTAGATGTATTTGAGATTTGCTAAACATCAAGTCTTTGTGGAATGAAAAGAGCACATGAAAATTAGATCTAATAGGATCTGTGAAAGACACCTGAGTCATTTCTTCAATAATCTATTGGCACGTGCCTAGCCCGTGGACCCCATGTGGCACGTAAGAGTCTTGTTAATTTACTTTTTCAATTGCCGTTAGAGTTGGGTTTAGAAATAAAAGGGACACTTGCTCTATATAAAGGAAATCCATAGCTTGTAATTACAATCAAGAAATAAAGATCAATCTATAATCTCTACCTCAATTCTCTAAATCTCCCCCGTAGCAAGGGAATCAAACCCGCACCAACCTATCCCGCAGCTACGAACTATGTAGTCGAATGCCCCCTATCATAGGTGCCGACGCCCTTGACATAAGACAAGGGACGTGATAACGTGTTTCTGGCCAGTTATCCCAGGCAAAGTGACATCTGAATCTGCAGGTAGCCACACTATGGACATTACAGCAAACTTCTATTGTTGCTAAAGGAAGACACATAAATGAGTTAACCAATGCTCAGAAGAGTACAAGGTACTTGAAACTGACAAGAGAGAAAAAGGATTCCTTCTTAGCAAGGCATATATATGGGCAAACAAATCACAATGTACAGATTCTGGATGACACCAAAATTATTAGATCTGGAACTATTAATGCCAATAGTAGTCTGTTGCAAGCATTCCATGGGTATTAAAATGGTTTGGTTTCATACCTCTTCTGAGATGAAGAAAAACATACAGTAGAAAGAAGCAGATCTTTCTGAAAAAAACTACTCTTGCTTTCAACCACTGGTCCATGCATGCATGTTGTTGATCAAAGGGTGTTGATCATCCGCTTCATCTCTGCGGATCTCCTTGGATCAGGCTCTGCTATGGCCCTCTCAGTCAAGACATGCTTTATTCGACACATTGACTTCTTCACCTGAAATCATGAGAAACAACAATGCGACAGTTCAACTGCTGGTTAGGGAACAGAAAAGACACCATGAAAAATATGCTGATATGCGCCCTCATAACAAATCTAAGAAAATGAAAACTTAGCAAGCAGGTCATATCTGTGGTTGTGTAATGTGTCCTGCAATTCTGCTACAGAAGTTGCTTTCAGGTATTTTATGTAATTAATTATGGACAACATATGCAAGGGATAAAAAGTATTTATGTAATTTAGTCTATTATGAAATGCAATGTCTATTAACCCTTAGCACGCAAAAAATAGGTGGAAAGAGTTTTGGCTATGCGGTTCAGTTGCTAGAACTAGCAATATTCAAGGACAGGAAAATTAGATCAGTCACTAGTCACTAATTGATAGGGGTAGGATCATGGCCAATGGTTGCTCTGTTTTTTAATCCATTCTGAAACAGGAACCAAGTGTATTTGATAGAAAATTCACAATTTAGTAAGTCAAACTCAAATGTTAAGAAATGAACAGCCATACCAAGAAGGCAGGGTTCAAGAAATGATATTTTGATATCAGTTAGCAGACTGCCTTCCACAGAAGAAAAAAGACAAAATCTAACAAGAAACATGATATAGTTATTTGATTGTTAACAATTCTTTGAAAATTTCTGGTATGTGAAGCTTATTAGTTATTACAGTATTACACAGAACGGGGGACTTAACAAGTACACAATTACACTTGCATGAGGTAGGGTGTTAACTGTTAAGATGGCGGTACATATACCTTGGAAACTCGTTCTGGGTTTGGGAAACGCATGTTCTCTGAATGTAGCATCTGGCGCTGAGACATAAGCATGTTTTTTTCCTTCAGAAGGACATACCACAGCTTCTGAAGGTCAACCCAGGATTTTAGGCGTAATTCAGAAGCCTTCCAACTACGACCTATCAATTAATAAAAGGAAAAGGAGCAACATTGATAAGCTTTGTTGACAAAGATGATAGATAACTTTATTTACTCTTAGCAGAAAACTTCACATCTAAACATCCAGATTAAATGCAAAGTGCTTCAGCTATGATAGGGCCATAAAGAAGGACAGGCCTGTCAATAACTAAATCCTTGCAAATACAGAATCAAAGACAGAACATATATATACTTTAGACCTCTAGTATTGTCTTATGGAACCCGAAGAAACCCAAAACTAAATGTAGACATGCTAAAAACCATGTAACCACAGCATAGCCCATAATTAGTTCTGACTGATAATCTTTGGAACTTCTCACTTCTCAGTTCTCATGTATCATACACATATGACAACTCTAGCATGTGTATTGAAAGAAGCAAATTGAGCACACATACAACAATCTAGTACCAGATTCAGCAGAATGCATCAGGATACGCCTGGTTCTGGCTTACATAGACCAGACAAAAGATTCAAACATGGACTGTTGTAGGGCTTCTACATAGAAGTATAGAACCATTAGTTTTCTTACAGAACAACTCGGTTGCATGCTTTATCATCGAACCGATTCGTTGCAAACTTGCAAGCTGCAACGCAACCAAACCAAAATAAAGTAGATAGATAGCGAAATGGAGGAATGGATACCGTAGTGCGGAGGGGGCTTGTCTTCCTCGGTGGTCCTCTCGACCTCGAAGAACTCCTCCAGGGGGTTCTGCGCCTTCCTTACCACCGACGTCGTGGTGGCTCCGGCGGCATCAGACGCGGCGGCGCCGGCCGAGGAGAAGAGTCGCCTCCCCAGCGCCCTCGACAAGGACAGCATCACGACGGCGGCGCCGGCGGCAACGGCGACCTGCACCACGACGGATCCGCAAATCGGGACGCGAAAACTTGGGCTCGAAAATAGGAAGACAGAGCCGGTCAGTGGGATACCGGCGGTGGCGGTGGCGGCGGCGGCGGCGGCGGCGGCGGCGGCGGGAGGGTTTAGATGCGTAAGGGTTTTCGCGTGGATTTGGTCGGGGAAATCTATCGCGAAGCTGACTCGTTCGGAGACTGACAGGCCGGTCCCACATGTCTGTCTATGTATAGCACATTGACCTGGTCAGTTTCTTTCTCGAACGGCCGCTAATACTACCTCGTTTTGAATTTTTTTTAACCAAATTGTTTTAAGTTTAACTAAATTTAAATAAAAATATATTAATATTTATAATATCAAATATATACAATATTAATATATATTACTTTTTCAATTTTATAAAATTAATTCGATATTATAGCAGTCGTTATGTTTTTATAAAACTGATAAAAAATAGAGAAATTTTATTTATAAAAATCAAATAACTCGTCGTACACATAAGACAGAATACAAATTATCTTTTCACCGCATCCGAAACAAACATTTTTTATTACAATGGCGACCTCCGTTTCTGTCGCTATTATATTAATAAACCATAAAAATTATAATAACACTGAAAAAATTAATCCATTAATGAGAAAATTAATCGGTACGGACTATATACGGCGACTTTTAGAGCTATGAAACAGAGATCGAAGTCAACGCACGTTAATTGATAAGAGCACAAAATTTCCAGCAATGGGGGAAAATGTATATATATCAAATTTCTCACTAACAAAATTTGGTCCTCACTTTGGTAGCTCTCGCATAAACACATCTCAAGAAAATTACACCTTTTATGAGAGCAGGAGGATTAGTGTAGAAAAACCCTGCTAATTAACCTCACGGTCAAAACATCACTACCCTAGTCACTGTCAAAACAGTTCATATTTTTTCTCCCATGTTGTAAAAAACTGGGTAGCTACAGAATATCCAAAAGTCGTGAAACAACAGTTCTTTAGATTTTTGACACTTTCAACAGATACAAACTCATCAGTTGCTTCTCTTCTCAGCTTCTTCACAGAAACAAAGATCCCGGAAAGCTTTCACCGAATGCTGAAATTTGACATACAATATCTGCAACCTCCAAGTTTGAAGTTGCCACAACCCTGGAAGCGCAGAAGAAGATGGCCATAGCCCATAGTAATGGCATGAGGTGCTCATCCGGTCATCCCCTGCCTCTGCCCCTTCCTCTACCTCTGCCTCTGGCTCCGCCTCCGGAGCCGGCTCCGGCTCCGGCTCTGCCTCTTCCCCCGCCTCCGCCCCTGCCTCTGCCACCTCCTCTACCGCGACCTCCTCTTCCTCCGCCACGACTTCCACCAAACAAATAGAACTCAGCTTTGCCTTGTTTCAAACCCAGGGACTGCACACCCCTCCTCTTGAAATCCTTTGGCTCTTCGTGATCGGGTTCTTCTTCGTTGTGCCTTCTTGAGCTTCTAGCGATGAATGATATCTCACGTGAGCCGCCAGGTCCATATTTTACCTCATCAATTGCTTTGGAGTTCCGTTGCCTCTCCAATGCAGCTATCCTATCCCCAAGGGGCAGAGCATCCTCATTGGCAAGGGAGGTGCTGTTCAAAAATGCCTCAGCATGACGATCATCTTTGACTTCATACAACCTGAAAGGTAGGAGAAGTTAGCACATCTCCAGCACACCACCAGAATAACATCCACAGGAATTATGACAAATAGTCCACACAATTTAAAAATGCGACAAATGGAAGGGACAGGAAGCAAGACCCCTTCAAGATAAAACGAAGCTTTTAGAACTTTATCTGTATAAATATGCGCCCTGATATTGATTAAAAATCAGTCCAAAAGAAGATGATCTAGCTAAGAATCAAATGCACATTGTAGGTTTGCATGTGTCAGCTCTCAGCTGCACTGAATCTAGCAAATGCTGTCGCGCAATAGATGAATCAAAACAGTATCCCATGTTACAGAATGCAGTAACTGATAGTATTTTTTTTATTTGATGATCAACGAGTATAAATGTATAATACTCTACTGGTCTACCCAAAAGGGTATTATATGCATCCTAGATGTTGGAAAGGTAAACCAACAGTCCAACACTAGTGATCCAAGAACATTTCAGAGAGGAATAAAACAGGACATTTAGCACAGGAAAATCCAAAAAATACACATTGTAAATGTGTAATTCACCCCAACCAAAATGGTATCAGATCTCACCTCATACGCTTTGACTTTTGTGTGTCATTGTCACTATCAGACTCTGATGATGCACCAGATGCACTAGCATCTTGCCGTCCCTCATCATCACTAACCGTCTCAAAATGTTCCTCGATTAGACGAGGCTCCTTTGTAGATGCTTGAGGATGAAGTGCAAGATACTCTTTTGATTGTTCATCAATTTCAAAGTCCTGCCCATGTGATTGATGGGATTAGAAAACCAGAATTGCTCAAAAATTATCAACAGGCAAGAGGCACAACTAAGACATGATTTTAGCTGGAGAATATTAGGCTAGCAGACACTGTATTCAGATGTTATGAGACACAAAATGTTAACTATACATAATCCTCTACACTCAGTTTGTCATAGAGGTAGTGAGAATGAACAATAGTACATACAAGTTCAAGGTAAATGAATAACACTGGCAAGATTGAATATTTACATATTAAAAGAAAAGGCAACAAACTTGATGTTTGTTGCTTATATAATTAAACATCAAGAGCTAGTATAAAATCAGGAAGGGTCAAGGTTAGAGCACAAATACATTTGTGTGTTTCTTTCCATGCAACTCAGTTAAAAATGATGTCAAACATCTGCAATCTTGTAACAAATAAACAGCAGGATATTGGACTGCATACCTTATTTTCAAACATTTCTTTGAAACGTGGATCAGTCAACAATGCCTTGTTCATTTCTAGTTTCTTTTTCTTCTTCTTGATGCTTGATTTTTCAACGTTGTCAATATCAGCATCCATTTCCTCTTCCTCTTTAAGTATATTGTCCACAATATGCCTATTAACCTTTGGAATTTTGACGACTTGCTGCATGAGGAAAAATGGTCAACACTCATTAAGGTAATTGATCAGGAACCTGCAACACATCCATGGGACATATGAGCAAACATACCGTTATGCGAGATTTTCTTTGTTCTTCTATTTTCTTTTGCTTCACCCCCTCCATAACAGTCTTGTGATCAAGAGTATCGGCTCGTAGCTGAAATGAAACACAAATGCTAGTAAAGAGCATGACTAAAGTATTATTTCCTGCAATTCATCTGCCCGTACAAAATTAAAATATAGCAAGTCAATATCTGTAGGGAACTCTAGTCAGATACTCAGATTCACGAAAAACTAACTGTTATATCCACGAAAGAGCTTTCATGTTAGGAAAGTCAGGTAGCTAGTTGACAGCAACCCTATTACAGCACCATGAATTCATGTAGACGTCCACAAAACCAGTTTACCTTCATATATAGCTTATAGTGCATCACATATCCATGCAAATGCGCTCTCGCAAGACCCTGGTCAATGCACTTAGTGAGACCGAATCGATCCATCTCATCTTTTGTTAAAAATTTGTAATCATCATATATAGTAGTCTCTGTTGTCTCTTCCATCTCTTCCTGTTCAAAGAGATTCACAGGAGGAAGTGGTCAGCGAGGGTTTATTAGAACTAACTAGGAAACCAGTGAAAATTATTCACTCACAGTTAGATTATCAAGATGAGAACACCACTTGGGAGCAGGACCCAGTGCAGGAATAAAGTGGGCAGGAATCTGGCTATTGTCCAAGGCCAGTAGCATTAAACCACTATTCTGGAAAATGCAAACATCATTGATAGCACCACCATCTGGTTCAATGCTAGTCATGTTATTTCCCTGTAGAAAAGGGTGAGGGCCATCATCCAACAAGTAACTGAAGACAATGTCTTCCAACAAAAATGAAGCCAGCAATTTCCAAGAAAGAAAGAAAGAAAGAACTCACAGTATTAGGATCCCAAACTCTCACTATATGCTTATCAGCAGTAATCAGCTTAGGTTCAGTAGAATTAAGTGTCTGGTGCCACTTGATACTTAATATTGGGCTGCCATACCTGCAATAATGGTGAGTACATGATACCAATATCTAATGCAAGAACAATTCAGCTATTGGTTACATGGCCTGACCTCCACCTCACATCCCCGACACCCCTTTCCATTTATAAAATGATTCTGGTTTGAAGCTCAACATTTCTGACTTCAATTACTTTACCCCACTGCCCCTCCTTTTAAGGAGATACAACAGAGATCAAAGTTATTTAAAAAAGGTTCACAATATGATTTTTATAGAGAATATCACACCTAGTAAGATTGATGATTCCTTTTCTTCAAAATTCATTAGAGCCTAACAGACCCTAAAGAAAAGTGGATTATAATGAATAACAAGTGAAAGTGTGGAACCCTTTCTTTCATAATATAGAACTTACATATGATCCTTAACACGCAGAGGAGAAGACATGCGTAGATCATATATAGAGATCTGCAGAAATCCCAAAATAATTAAGACTAAAAAATGAATTGAAACAGAAAAAATCATTTTTACAGATTGGATTGTCCGTGAAGATATAAAGTAATATGAATGTCCGCCATAGAAAAAGGTAATGCTGAGAACACTGGATATGAAACTGCATATAGCTTGTTGCAGAACACAGAGATGGATTAGTTAACTCTGACAGTGCGATTTCAGTAGGGATAGTAAAAACTAAATTTTCAGGAAAAGAACTTGCAAAGTTAAGTGGCAGTGAAACTCAAACAAGAATATGATTAATGATGAATCTCACCTTTCCTGTGCTGCTCCCTACTGCCATAAGGTATCCTTGATTTTCATCAAATTGCAAAGATGTGACCTCCTGCAATTTTGAAGCATGACTGCATGAGAACACCCGTAATAAAGTCAAAAGGACACATGTAGTTGGCAATACAATACAATACAATACAATACCTGATTATAATCTTCAGGAGAAACAGCAGTATTAATTCTGCCAACAGAAGATTTTCTCCTCATATCAAAGCACTCAACTGCGCCATCCTCAGCACCACAAGCAACGAGCCCATGTACAGTACTGGGAGTACAAAAAAATAAAAGGAGAGAATTGGACTACTTGACAAGCATGTTACTTTTGGAAAAAAGTTGGTAAAAATGAACTACCTCCGAGAAACCACATTTATTCCTGGAGATTGGGATGAAAGAGATGCAAGGAATCGTCCCTGCATTAAGTATAGACTATGGAAAAATGAGCAAATGCTTTTTCTAGAAAGACTGGAAACAACTGATGAGAAGAAGCCACTGTTGTGATTTTAGTATTTTACAGACTATTAACAGGTCAATACAATGGGTTATAAATATTTAGTTAGGCTGAGGAAAGTTAATGCCAAAATTTAATCAATGGATGTAAGATAAAGTTATAGATGAATTCCATTCAAAATAACATGGTTATGTATCATTTCAATCTTGGTTCTGTACTAGCAGATGTCATACAAAGTATGATTCTTGCGAAGACTGAGATAACCAAATTACTCAGAGTCTCACATGCACATGACTGACAAAAACTGAAAACGGACCTGCTCTAAGTTGATTCTATACAAATCTGGCGATGAAGCAGCACAAATCAAATCGCAAGACCAGCAATCGTATGCCATATCCCTTCCCATTCTGTCAAAACATAGAAATTAGCAATATGCAAAATTAGTGATGAAACAAGCAATGTATGTCTTTAAATGTTCTGTTTATGTCTTTAAATGTTCTGTTACAATAGTGTTATCGGTTATCATCACCTCGAAAGAGATTAGTTTAGACCCATGAAATATGAGAAGAGATACAAAATTTAGCAAATTAAGAGAATAGTTTATGCTTTATAGTGCCAAAAATATCCTTCAGTAAATGATGGACATGTAATTTGCACAGGCAACATGCAGCTGTAACTGCCGCACTACATATGTAACTAGAATTAGTTAACTCTGACTGGCCATTGGACACTAAGAGGATGTAGATAATAAGGCAGACAGAATGTCTTGGATTAAGTCAGATAATTTATAATGCCATAAATATCCTTCAGTAAATGATGGCCAACTAAGGCTGTACAGGCAAGTAGGCAACAGGTGGTTGTTACTAGTATACTACATGTGTGACTTGATAATTAGATAGGTCTGACTGTCCATAAGGCAGTAAAAGAAATAGATGATGCTCCACATCTTACTGAGGGAATTTGCAGGTAGAAATCAGAACGCACATGTGGAGGTGCAAGATGGAGGGTAAACAGAATATTGTCAATGCTGGATGAGAATTATAGATTTTATTGACATGCTCATTGTTCTCTTCAAGACTACCTTGATTGGAAATCACAAAAAAATAATGGATGTGAGCGTGTTACTTTGGTTTTGCTAAAAGACTTCATCCTGCTTGGATTTCAAATACACCAAAAGACCGAGAGATCTTTTGTCCTTGGCAGCAACACGCATTGGAAATTATGCTGCTGGTGCCAAGGCCAAAAAAACACAAAAAGGGGTTAGCCTGTTTGGCAGGAGCAGCAGGGGTGGGCTAAAGCAACATGGCCACATTGTTGTGGGCCTAATCAACACAAGGAACACAGATGATAAAGGTTTAAAACGGGCTGGGTTAATCAGCATAAGAGGAAGGAGGGATGTGACAATGTTAAGGTTATAGCATTGATTGCATAGTTGTTATGGCGACGATATATCATCGGCGTATTGCTATGAAATGATTTTGTTATTCGCCATACGACACCACAGCGTAGGCAATCTGTGGCAGACGTGTAAAGGGCCAGGCAGAGACCAGATCTGGCGCGGAGTGGCAGGCTCAGGCACGACGGGGCAGGGCCAATCATGGCACAGCCAAGCGCAAGCGGCGCGCCAATGCGGAAGAGGGGAGAGGAGGGGAAGAGGGGTGTGGCAGCTGGAAGAGTGAGCTGAGAGAAAGAGGTAAGTGGGAGAGAAGTTAGGGTTGAGAAACGAAAAATACTAATGGGCTTTAAATGGGTTGTGCTTTAAATAGGTTGTTTGATCAGATTTCTATAAATAGATTATTAACTAAACTTTAAATATAATATTAGACAATTGTAAATGTGTTATTAATTTTTTATATTATAAGGTATCTGAAGTGACAATATTGCAACTTGGTATTGTACTGCTGTTTTTATCATGCTATATTGCTATTGTTATTTACAATTTACTACTTATATATTGATATAGATATATTTTTCTAAATCCTATAATCTTTTTTCTATATTGTTCGCCACACCGATGTGTCTATGGCGATGCCATGCCGCATGCCATAAGCATTGTAATGTTGTGAAGGTGGTAGATCACTATGCTTTGCCGTATCGACGTAACAACTATGATTGATTGTAGTTGGTAGTTGGAACTTCAAAACTATATAAGAATATAGGATGTAGATAATAGACAGACTAACCTTGGAATTCTCAAGTTGTAGTGGCTACCATACTTAGCATGAAGACGTACAGATCGGTCAGCACACAAAAACGCAAGTTTTGAGTAGTCATCGCCAAGGACCTAAAGAAAAATGCAATATATATTGTAAGGGGAAATATTAGGGCAGCACGAGTAGGAGACAAAATGAACAAGAGAGGTTGACACCAATAGCATAGTAGACAAATTTGAACAGCTAACCACATGTGCTTATCAATATGGCAAATTGGCAATAATCTAGATCACATACAGCAACAAAGCATGAAATTATAACTAACAGGACAAAACTATCATGTGCAGACTATAGATTCAACATAGATGCACTTAAGTTTAAGATAATGATCTAATATGTTAGACTGTTACAGAGCTAATGATTTGTGGAATATTAAAACGTATTGTCCATTAGTAAACAAGGAATGTGCTTCACTAGGCATACCTGGAAATTTACAATTTCGGAAATCAAGTGCCTCTCAAACTTCATTGACAACTCCTTCAATTCATAGACTTTAACTTGTGGGGGATAAATACCTGACACATCAGAGACATGATCAAACCATTTACATACAGACTACAATATGTAAATGATCGGGTAAATGTGACAATGCTGAAACACAATAAACATGGAAAATAGTCCAACAAGAAATAGCTAAAGAAGTTGTTAAGTCCAAATTACACTGATAGTTTCCAAAGAACGTTTGAGGCATGAGATTATTCAAAGTTTGATTCAAAATAAGCAAATCCAGGACATAAGGTACTCCATGAACCAGCTTAGTGGTTTAAATGTTTTGACTCTGACTACAAATCAAGCACAAACCAATGACCTACTAGGGCCTAGGGGTTGAAACAACAATGCAAGATAGTCGTGTCAAGCCAGACATGAGATTTCATCTTAACTTCACTAGATTATGCTATCTTGTCTAAGTGAAGCAAGGATGAAAGCTCAGTTATAGGTGTGGGCATACAAAGACACCTAAATATAATATATACTGTGTTGGTCACTCATTTCTTCAGCATCTGATGAATCATTCTGGGTTGAGTTACTTAAACGTAGTTATTTCTGGGTATGAACTATGCAGTTTAACCTGATCAATGCAACGCAGGCGCAGCACAGAAACGAGCTCGTATACCTGAGGCGATCACAAACTGCTCATCTGGCGTCACCTTGATCTTGGTAGTGGCGGTCTCAAACCTCAGGTCATGGATCAAATCCAACCTCCGCTGATACTCTAGAGATCAAAAGGGAACAGACGAATGAGGAAAAGGACACACAAAAAGTGAAGCCCCCCAAAAAACGGAGAGGATAGGCGAATGCGAGGCGAAGTAGGATGCCTGTGTCCTTGCGGAGGGAGCGCTTCTTCTTCGCGAGGACCCACGGGGCGACGTAGCGGTTGCCGGTGAGGGAGTAGACCTTGACGCCGTTGATGGCAGTGGACTTGAGGGTCCCCGCGCCGTGATTCGACGTCATGCCCTCGGTCCGTTGAACACTCGCCTCGCCCCCGCCGCCGACTCGACGTCGCCGGCGCCGGCGCCGTCGGGTGCTAGGGTTCTAGGGGGGTTGGAGGGAGAGGCGGCGGCCCGTCCGGGTGGCCCGCGCGCTGACTATAACCTACGTGGAGACCGGCAAAGGCACGCGCCGCCGTTGGATTACGCCTCTCGGTTTCTCTCCCCACTTCTCAGCCGTTGGATCTGGCCAACTGTGTGGGCCTAGTCAATTCACGTGGTCATCGGCCCGGCCCACACGTTTGCTGTAATGGGCCGCCTCCCGTGAATCCCTTTCCCATTTATGTAAAAAAGAGAAAATATATTTTTTTCAATTTAAAAAAAAATCATTTTTCGTGTCAATTTATGCTTGAAAAATATATTTAAATCAATTAAAAATAATGTTTCAATGTAAGTACCCATATTATTTCAGTTAGTATATCGTTTTCAAATAGTTAGACATTTTTTATTTTATTTTATTCATCAAATAATCTCTCACTTTTATACATTAGTAGTGTTCTAAAATATATATAAATAATGTTTTAGCTAGAAAACTTATTTTATTAAGTATTTTTATATGATATTTCTCAAAAATATGTAATTCGTGTTTTAACTATAAACACATTTTATTAAGTATTTTTATACGATATTTTCAAACCAATTCTGATAAATATTTCAATCAGTAATGCACCATATTTTAGCTAGAAACATATTTTATTTCAAGCGCTCCTCTATGTAATGTTTCGATTAATTCTAATAAATATTTCACATAATATATGCATAATGTTTCAAGTATTGACAGATAAAATTTGATTGGACGGTCAAGATATACAATTGGTGGATCTAAGGTTATTCACAATGAGGATTTTATGGGGTATGGGGTTAAGACACATTTACTCACATGTCATTCAATTAATGAGGAAAGATAATGATGTAGTGTCATCACAATGACATGGTGCTAATCCGTTTCTGAGATGAATGAAATAAAATGAAACGCCCACTAAGAGTCAAATCATTTCATCTGAGAGAGGGTATTTCATGAGAACTAGTTGCATTTAATTACACTGGTTAGTCTAGGAAATAGTGAAATGAAACTCTCCACTAAGAGAAGGTATTTCATTTAGTTGCAAAGCTGATTTGGATTTCTAGAAAACAGTATTATGAAATTCACCACTATAAATAGCCTAATGACTATGAAGAGTGGCCAATCTTTTGCTTCAGATAATGTCCAGACCCTAGATCTCTTCTAACTATATTGTTTTGATTTGTATTTTATTTGATAGTATCTAATTTTCTATCCTTATCTAAAGTAGAGAACGTAGAAGTGCAAATCATCTACCTCGTGTAACATTGGAAATTATGAATCAAAGTCACACGATGTTGATTCGATGTAGGACTACCGGTATTATTATTTTACAGTTAAGCCCCTCCACCTGTTGGCCACTTTTAAAGCATTACTACTAGCACTAGTACTAGTAGCTCTCCACTAGATCAATGACCCTGTTTATTTTAGCTTCTGACAGTTGCATCTATTTTTAGAAATTTGATGCGGAAACAAACGGTCCAGATTCTAGACTCAGATTGTAAGAATCAGTAGCCGCAGAAATTGGAAATGAACTAGAATCCAGAATCTAGCTAGCTACTGAGAATCTCTAGCTACTAGAAGCTGAAACAACAGACCCAATATCTTGTAGTCTTGATTCATACTCCCTCTTTCCCATTATCTTCATCATCTAAGCGTTTTTTAGATTTTCCACAATCTACATCATCTAATAGTTGAGTCATTAAAGCAGCACATCGTATTATGTGTGAATTGATTTAGAGTCCACATGCATGACTTTGACTTCCGTTTTTGTTTTTTCTTTTACTAGTACTCCACATGGTCACATACACATGCAGGTTGAGAGTGCAGAAAAACAAAACAACAAACACAACATACGAAGAGAATTTAAGTTTCATATCTCTCGCCTTGGTCATTGTGTTAAGTTGTTAGATGATGAAGATAATGGAAACGAGGGAGTAGTTTTTAAGGTTATACGGGATAGATGGTTTGCCCTAACAATTATAGAATCTATATTCTGTTTACTGGATCACACGAAATTCTCGGAACTCCACATACGTATTTCATATATGTATTTCATACGTATGAATACAGATAATTTCGACGAAAGTTCGAATTTTTCACGGGTACAAATAGAATGAAAATGAATTGATAAAACATTCTAGAACCTTGAAAAAAATTCGTTCTCTATAAAGTATTAAAGTATTTGTATCCGGATAAAATAAATATAAAAATGAATATAACTATCGGATTCATTTTATTTTCTGAGCCGAGCCAAAATTTCGAAGCCGAGCCGAACCGAGCCGAGCCGGGGGAGGGTAAGCTCGTCCTCGTCGTTGGCAATGCCAGCCTAGCCTAGCCTAGCCCACCGGCCGCCTCCACCTCCACCTCCACCTCGCCTTTCCTCTCGGCGTCGTCAACCCAACCCCCACCCCCACCCCCACCGCAACCGCAACTGCTCCCCCTCCCGAATCTCTCGCCCGCTCGGCGCAGCCCGCCCAGATCCCGCACTCTGGTGGCCGCCGCGCCGCCGGAGCCCAAACCCTAGGAGCGGAGATCTGACGGCCGGCGGGGATGGGGGACTTCAACTTGGCGCTCGCGATCGTGGCGGCGGTCGTCAGCGTGCTCGTACTGCTCGTCAGCGTCTACCTGCTCGTCAACTACCAGCACCCCGACGACGCCAACCAGGCCTACTTCCCCAAGCTCGTCGTCATCCTCGGCATCACCGTCGCTGTCCTCTCCATCCTCATGCTCCCGGCCGATGTGGCCAATCGGCAGGCGTGCCGTACGGCCATATACAGTGGCGCCTGTAGCCTCACGCTCCCCATGAAGACGCTCTGGCTCGCCGTCTACATCGCCGACGCCGTCCTCGTCTTCCTCGTCATACCCTTCGCCATGTTCTACTACGAGGGCGACCAGGACAAGTAAGGATTTGCGAGGCTGACCGATTGCTTCGGCGCTAAAATGCCCGGCTTTTTCGCTGATTTCGATCTGTCTTTCTGCCTGCAGGTCCGTGGGGAAGAGGCTCACCTCCGCACTCTTGTGGGTCGCCGTGTCCGCGGTGGTTTGCGGCCTCATCCTTGGCATCCTATACGGTACAGATCAACGTTTCGTCCCCATTTTCTTTGCCTCCTATATCCCATCCGGGAACTCTAGAGTAGTAGCGGTGGAGTGATATAAATTGATTCGGTTTTGCTACGTGGTCTGCTTTACCTGAATCTTTAGATGTCTAGAGTGTCACTTTGCATATCGGCTTGAATTGGAGCGACCAGTTCAAGCTACCTCCTTTTGAGCAGTGTCAAATCTGAATTCGAGCTCATCCTGCTTCATCTTTGCCCTTGTTACATCTGCTGTCCACATTATGCCAATGAATTGTTTTGATGTTTTCTTATCGACACAAAGTCTGTAGCTTCACAGTTGGTTTTTTTTTTTTTTGTCCTGCTCATTCTTACATTATGGGATAGATTTGGTGTTTCTTTCTTCCATCTGATATACCAATATACCATGCTGTGTTTTAAACTAAAGTCGACTTACCGAGTTGTGAATGCCGTGGCTTCTAAGTGTTTCTGATGCTTTCACTTTACATGACTGTACTTTCATTGTGTTGCTATAGGACTTGTTGGTAAAGTGGACTTCACTGTCAGGCACCTTTCTTCAGCGGTTGAGACATTTCCAAACTCGTTCACGGGTTTTTCAAGTGGCCAACCTTGCATCAGTCCATTGACCCGGCAGGTTAATTAATTAATTGAATTATGCTTTCCTGTTGCTATACTAATGATGTTATGTGCTCCCAAATCCAACAGAAACATGTTTTGATTGATGTTCTTTTTCGCACTTTGTTTGTGACTAAATTGCTTTATGGTTTGCTTGCTGTATTCAGTGCTCAGCTTACACTGCACCTGCTGCCTCTCAAACAACTTGGACAATGCGAGCTACCTTCCCTGAATATGTGGTTGCTCTTGCTACAATCGTTGGATCTGTTCTCTTCACAGTGAGTTTTACTTGAACCATCATGATTTGCTTTATCACTGTTTCTGTTCTGTATAGGCGTATAACTATGGTCTGTATGTAATTGGTAGACAATGTAAGCTGTACTAGAAACAGATTGAAATATGTGCCCACTGCCCTCCCAACATCCAATTCTTAAGAAATCAAGCTTGTTTTGTTCTTTACACATTTTATCTTCCTTGTGTTAACTATGCTTTTTTGTTTGGTAGATATTTGGTGGTGTTGGCATTGCTTGTCTTCCACTGGGACTTATATTCTCATTTGTCCGACGTCCAAAAGCTGTCATTACACGTTCACAATATATAAAGGTGCCAATTTTCTCATGTACTTCTTTTCAACTATGAATACTCATTAGGACCAGATTTTTCTATTGCATTTAATTATTTTCCAGATTGGATATCAATTTTCTCTTGAGGCTGAAATTATTTTCTGCAGGAAGCAACTGAACTAGGTAAGAAGGCTAAGGAATTGAAGAAAGCAGCTGAAGCCCTTCACCAAGAAGAGAGGAGTGGGAACAAGGGTAGGAAATGGCGCAAAAATGTGAAGGCCCTTGGGAAGGTATGTGTGCCATTCCATTCAAATGGTATTGTATTCTTCGAAGATGTTAATTGCATTTAACCTTACGGTGAACAAACTTATATTTTAAAATCTGTGTGCTAGAAGCTGTGTTTCATTTTTCTTTTTAACATGAATGCCTGTGTACATTTGCATGCTGCATGCCAATAATACAGTGTATTGGTGTGAAGTATTTTCATTCTGCTATAGTAGACCTGAAATGTTTTATAACTGCTCTTATTATGTTTAACTTGCGCTTTTAATGATCAGGAATTAGTACTTTTGGAAGATGACATGAAGGCTCTTGAAGAGATGTACCCTCAAGGAGAAAAGGTGACTCCGTGACTGAATATGAAATCCTGTTTCCATTTATTCTCAATTTGTTGTCTATTGCTGTCTTAACATTAATCATGTGGCAGGCCGAGGCTACCTGGGCTTTGACAGTTCTTGGTTACATTGGAAAGCTTTTATTTGGTGTTATTGGGTAAGTGCAAATATCTGATGAACTTTACTTCTATTTTAGTCCAACCTGTCTCCAATTGTCTTCTAATTGTGACTTGCGCTTTCAGGTTAATTATATCAATTGCTTGGGTTGCACATATCATCATATATTTGTTGATCAACCCTCCTCTGACTTCCTTCCTGAATGAAATCTTCATAAAACTGGACGGTGTTTGGGGTATATTTATGTTCTTTAACATTATCCTGAAATCATCCTCTTGTTGACAATAGTCTGACCAATATTCTATTTTCTGTACTAGGTCTGCTTGGCACTGCTGCCTTTGCATTCTTCTGCTTCTATCTCCTCATAGCCGTGATTGCTGGGGAAATGATGCTTGGTCTGAAATTAGTTTTCATCACCATCCACCCAATGAAGTAGTCTACTCATCCCATGGCATTTCCTTTTCTTTGCAGTATTTTTTTAGAATCATTGACAACACACTTAATTTTTTCAGATGGGGAGGAACTTTGATGAACTCATTCCTGTTTAATGTTGGACTCATCCTACTTTGCTCCATCAGGTATGCTACCAAGGCCTTCTTTTAGACATGCCTGTTTATTTACTATTATTTTTGTAAATTATAAATTATGATGTAGTCATGCAGACTGCAGCTTTTTCCTGTGCTGATAAGAGAAGGTAGTGGCTATCAATTGTGGATTTGTTGCATTTATCTGAAGTTGCTTCCATATATCCATTGTGAATAAAGTAGAGATTAGTGCAAATGAACTACACCTTTATAAACCGACCATCGAGTACGACCTAGCTTGGGCCTAGTACAGATGAAAAATTGCTTCTGCATGAATGTGACTGTTGGTTTTATCAACTCTGTTTCCTCCACGGTAACATATATGCATAACCCCTGCTGAATATTTATTAATTTTCTCCACTTTATTTCTTGTTGTCCGCTAAGAAGCCATCTCAACTGAGTTTGCATATTTGATATTTTGCAGTGTTATTCAGTTCTGCGCCACAGCTTTTGCTTATTATGCACAAGCAACGGCAGCACAGGAGATCTTTGGGCACACACTGCAGTCTCTTCGTGGAATTAAGTATCTCTACAAGTATGTGTTTAACTAGTATGCGAAATCCGTAGGAAAGCCAAGCCCGTTAGCAGTTGTTGCTTAAATAGCTTGATGTATCTTGATGATGGACATCAGAGCATCAAGCCATCAAACCTTGAATATATTCTGATTTTTAACATCTGATTGTGCAGGTACAATGTTTTCCAGTATGGCTTTGTAGCTCTTGCCATACTCACACTCTTTTACTATGCAATATTTGTAAGTACATTCTTCCAAAGTACCCGGTCAGTTCACATGAAAATATGGAAAAATGCGGGCTCACTGATTCAATTGGAACTGTTTGTTCAGGGATGGCGAAAGAGGAAACCAACAGGAAGATTCCAGCTCTCAAATTGATTTATGGCATGTTCTGTGAGCGCGAGTCCGACGATTGTGCTACGTATTTTTTCATCACGAGTGATAGATCGGTTAGCAATGTATATGATCCTTCAAACCACCATGTCAAAGAGCTGGGGACTTACTCGTGTGAATTACCAGCCATGAAGTTGAAAGTGAAAACTGAGATTTTTCGGTAGCAGCTGGCTTTGTAATGTACACGTTCCTCATCTCGGCTCATCTTTTGCTTCTGAATTATCGTTTCAAGATCGGATGGTGTTATTCATGACAATTGCTGGGCTCTTGGAGTCAGAGGTGTTTGATGGTTGTTCCTTTCTCTTTTTTTTCCGGGTTTGTGTCGAATTAGGTCAGTTGATTTCTTTCATGTGTACCACACTGTGATTACCACACAGACTTGTAGATTGTATTAAGGATGTCTTGATCAGCTGTCCCTGTGTCTATCTGCATTCCATTCAACCAAATAATAATGGGTTAATTTTTTCTGTGCCATTATAATTTTTACGGTTTGCCAATATGCCATTGGTGTATCATTGATAGATGGGGGCTGCCACAGTCACTAACAGTGGCATATTAGCGATTTCTGAAAATTATAATGGTATGCGAGTAATTTTCCCAATAATAATTTGTAGCATCTCTACATCTATACTAACTTTTTAGAATGTACAACTCAACTAAGAAGTAAAAAAAAAGTGTCATGTTAAACCAAAATCCAGCCAAAAAATTCCATTACATCAATCCAACCATTGGCATGGTTATTAAACAAGGAAGCTCAGAAGAATGTGAAGAAAACCTGTATGTCAGGAAATGGAAATAAGAAAACAAGAAAACGAAACCTTCTATGTGGTGTGTCATCTAACTTTTCACTCTCATTTCATGTCACTAAAAGTTCACCGGTTCTTATATTATATATGCTGTTGAAAGTTAGCTGCTTTCGTATATGCCACTACTTTAATTTTATGTATCCATATATACCATTGTCATTAGTTTTAACCGTTAGTCAACGCTAATTTTTTAAAATAACAAAACTACCCTCAACTTACAAAACTAGATAGCTAGCTTTGTCTCCAACCAGTCTCGGTTGCGTTGAATTGAATGAGTGATTTGTATGCGTGTACCAACTAAATCAAGTGATAGCTTATCACGGAACTTAAATCATCCTTGATTTTTAGTGAGCCGGAGGCAATTTTGTCATTTCTTTAAAAGCTAACATTGACTAACTATTAAAACTAATGGCAATAGCATATATAGACACAAAAAATTAAAATAGTGACGTATACGGCAACCGATAAACTTACGATGACATATATGAAAATTTCTCTTCTTTTAATATTATAATTTTTTTCTCGTTGCAACGCCCCGACACTGCTTCCCTCAGGCAGTCCAGTATGACTTGAGAGACACAAGGATCTTCTCCCTCTGCATCGGGCCGTCCTCATGGTCGACGATCCGGCTCTTCCATCTCATCCCGTCGGCGAGGTTCTTGACCATCACCAGCACGTCGACGTCGTCTCGGAGTATCACCGTGCCTTCCGGCCTCAGCACACGGTCCATCTCCAGCAAAATGTCCTCCTTTCCACATCTGACACGCGGACGCAGGCAAAGCTTGAGCTAGCTCCAGGAATTCAGGGCTTGAGCTGCTGCTGCAAAGTTGAGCTCAAGAAGGAGAAGCAAAATGCAGTACCTGTCTTTGTACATGGTGAAGAGAGAGTCTGCATGGATCAGATCATACGTCCTTGGGTAAGTTGACATCGCCTCACACCTGCAAAATGTTCACCACTGAGACCAACAAGTCTTCTTTTTTCCTACAAGGCTACAACCATGTTGTCACGGAACCCCATGTCAGAGGACAGTTCGAATCCAACGGTGCGAAGCCCGTCTCGACCGCCGACCGCCGCAAAACCCCACCTTCGACCATTGTAAAGTGAGTCTAACCACGGTGAAGCCTCGCTCCGTACCATCGGATCTCAACGGAACAGCTGGGATTCATCGATTGTCCTCTGACGTCGGACTTCCCTAACGTTGGAGGATCTCAAATCTGTTGTCGCACTGAGAGACAACAGCAAAAGATATATATGTTGGTCGCTAAATTTCTGAAGATTTTGCAGCAGAAAGCTTACCAATCTTGGTATGTTCCAATCAGCCCTCGCTCGTAGATGACACCGAGCGTGTTGGCAATGGCAGACGTCGTCGGCACGACGTTCATCACCCAGACAGGATCATGGATGAGCGCCGCCGCGAACCCGCCGAGGCCGGCGTTCATGTCCAGCAGATTCCGGTACCGGCCTTTCTCCGCCAGCTCGCTGCTGATGGATTTGTACCGGTCGACTCGTCTCCTCCACAGCTCAGTATCCTTGCTGAAGACCTCCGCCGTCATGCTGCTTCCCAGGCTGCCGCCGGTGATCCTTGGTGGCGGAGCTGTCAGTCTCTCCGGCCATCTCTTGACCTCCCCTCCAGCGAGCTCTCCTGGCCCGGACACCTCTGGTAGGGGAGTGATGCACTCTTCCATGTTCACATACCTTGATCATTTTCAGCAACCAACATAAAAAGTTAAAACTTTCAGAAACAACATTGATTCTTAAAAGCTTCTTGAATCAAAGTTGCATTTTTTGGGGGAAATGTTATCATGTTTAGATCTTTTGCAGGCGAGAAACATTAAACATACCATCCAGCATCAGGGTCTTGGCTGGCATTACAGAAACCAAGAGTTACAGGCTCAGCTTTGCTAGCCTTGCAGCTGACATGGTTGATTGGTTTCTGCCAAACTGAAACATCACCCCTCTGCTGCACCTTGGTCCAGCAAAGGCTCCTGGCAATGGCCTCGATGGCCGACTGCTCAGAGCTCAGGTCCTCCGGCGTCCTCTTCCACCCCTTGAAATGCTTCTCCCAGTTCACCGGCGGCCCTGACAGGACCCAGTAGCCGCCGGGCCGGAGAACCCGGTCAACTTCAACCATGTAGAGGCCATCTGGATCAACCATCGTTGCCATGATCAGTGAAAGCTAATTTGAAATCAAGTTGCTGGAGCTGCACCACGTACTGTACTTGCTCCAGGGGATGAGGCAGCGGGAGCAGTGTGCCATGTCGAAGGCACGTGCCGGGTAGGGAAGATGCTTGGTCGCCATGATGCCGAGCATGGCCGGGACACCGCGCTCCAGTGCGAAGAGCACCTGCGCCTCGTGGGTGTCCTTGGGCGCGAACGACATTGTCAGGACGTCGCGGGACAGGAGGTAGGCTCCCCAGCTCGCAACCTGGTTCAGAGTTTAGAGCAGACAATCCCCATTACCATTAGCATCAGATTGCCACAGCCAACAGTTCTTCCGCAGCTTAAAAAAAGATGATTTTTATTAGAAGAATTTTATAGTGTCCACAAATTTTATGGACCATCCGATGATCCAATAGGTCAGATTTGAAAGTCATATAATCTTTCTTTAATATGTGCAGGCTCACGTACATGCAATAATACTAGCAGATTAATTGTTGCATACACTACAAAAAGGAAACAACAAACAAACTTTCCGTGTGAGCAACATATATACATATTACTTTCCGTAATTAAGGAAATTAACAGCCGGTTAGCCTATTTTATTTTTTAATTAATTATTTTAAACATACTTAATCAACGGTCCAGATTAATTTCAACTATTACCTCTCCATGAGGTACCGGGTACCCTAAATTGACCCTTTTATTAACCGGCTATCTTTCTTTGTGACGTCTTTCAAAACTTGTCAATTGTCATACTGCAGTTGAATTCAGCCAAGAAACAAAAGCCAGATATATGGGGAAAATCATGTCTTTATAGCTGGATTTGTTGCATCAACCATCTTGTAGCATCTGAACTCCCAGGCTCCCATCACAGTAGGTGTGTTCACAGTACCAAGGTAGGACTGTAGTAACTACTAGTGGATCCAAGGCACCAAATGCACAGTTGTGTTAAGACAAGCAAACACTTCTTATCTTACATATTATAAGTCATTTAATTTTTTAAGTTAAATTTCAAATTTGATTAATTTTATAAAAAAACATCAACATTAAATATGTCTTAATAATGTATTTATTTGATATTGTATAAAGTAATATCTTTATTTAAACTTGACCGTTAAAGAGGTTTGACTTTGAAAAAAGTTAAATGACTTATAATATGAAATGAAGATAGTACCTTACGGCCTATTTGTTTCAGCTTGAGATTATAGTAATCCAACTTATAGAAAAAAGCTACTCTACCAATTTATTAGATTATTATAATATGTACCCTGGATTGTAATAAGCTAGTCTATTTAGTTTAACTTATGAAAATAAGTTAGATTACTCTAATCCCAAATTGAAACAAACAACCACTTAATACCTATCATATGGTTTGGTAGACTACAAGAACTTTCTTGTCAACCATGCCTCACCAACATCAGTACACATTTCCATGTGCACACAGCACACACACACTTTCTTGCTTCAAACTCTCAACCACCTAACTATCAATCAACTATCAAGACATAACATCGATTGAATCCTTGCTTCCTTTTTAATGTCTTTTGGTCTCACCAACTCTAACCAACATGCAGAGGGTACTGCTGATCTAAAAAAACTAGCCCTGATCCACATTCACATGCTGATCCAAATATCTATCTAGTGCTGTGCCAGCAGTATGCAGCCTTCTGTGAAGCATCCATGCCCTCACCCCATGTCTATTATCTAGTAGGTGTAAACATCCAACTCAATCACATGTCCAAGATCTAACTACAATGGATAAAGCAAGCAATACTATATATCGATTTTTTTACACCAAAACGATAAAACAAGGGGTTTTGCAAATTCCACTAAGTTACAAACTATGAGATCCTTAAAAGTTAGGCACATTCACCCACATGTCCAAGATCTAACTTAAGTTCCAAACATATTCAACTCAACTGTAAAGCGCATTGGACCTGCTCACCCATAGACTCAACTTAGATTCTAGGCTCACACAATCAAAGAAAAAATATATAGTCTGGTAGATTCATATATTGATCTACAAGAAAGACATGGAATCAACCCTTAGCAGCCGAGGGGCAGAACACAGTGAAGTATCTGATCAACAAATAAATACCATTGTCTTTAATTGTATCTGGTCAGACTTAGATTAGCATACTCCTTTATAATAAAAATCGCATTTTTAGTTTCGCCCCGATGAAATGTGTAAGGCCCTGCAAGTAGGGAGTTAATTGGAGCATCTGATTCCATGGACTAAGAAGCGATGAATCCGGGGGCTCTATCTAGCGCAAGAACCAGAAGAGCGAACTGTCTAACCTGCCGCCATCGAGAGGATCGAGGAAAGGGGATCTGAACGCAACGCGCAGATGTTGAGACTTGCCGGAACGAATCCCGCAAGAGCGCGAGGCCACACCGAGCTCGCCGGAGGCCGCGGAGATCACTGAGACAAAGCAGGGCGGCTGCCTGCGCCGCGTCGGCGACACTCACGGGCAGTGGCGCCGGCGGCGAGAGTCTTGGACCGCCACCGCCCCTCGACGACGGCGGTCCAAGACAGGGACTAAATTGCAAAATCTCAAAACCGTTTCAACTTACTCGGTAGCTAGTTAGTTTGAGTAGCTGAATAGCCTAATTATTTATCTCGTGGGAATGAAAGAGGTACTTTGGATTTACATGTAAAATGAGGTACTCCCGGTGTACTAATATTTGTCGTTCTGGCCTTATTGCTAGAGTGGAGAATTAGTAGTCGTTTTACACTCCCAATGAAGCATTTATACCATGAGAACGAAACCCGAGGCAAAAAAACTCACATGAGTGGTTGGCAGGAATCGAATCCCGCACCACTTCACTTGAGAATCGGGCTAGTAACCAATTGAGATGGTAAAGTTTGCTATACAAGTAGTACAATGAGTCATACTTAATATCTCCTTGGTATGCGAGATCCTGTCCAAAACGACAACTATTAGTACACCGGAGGGAGTATGAAATAGAGCCGCTACGAAGAAATTTTGGAAGTTATAAAAGAAGCTTTATACTGATATTGTTTATGGGTTCAGAGCGGGAGTTGAATTCTTGAAGGTTGAATCCCTCGGTAGCTCCATGATAGAATGGTCGGCAGTTAACCGATTGGTCGTAGGTTCGAATCCTATTTGAAGATATTTGATTTATTCTTTAGTGTAAGAATAAAGAATTGAATTAATGGACTTGCTTTGACCCTTACGAATAGGTAATTTATTTGCTATCCTTGTTCCTATTGCATTTTAACTCATCGTATCGCATTCTGTTTTATGATTTCAATGTTGGTGTTTTTTTGGGTTTTAGATTCTAGATTATTTTAGATTCCGCAGCTATATATTCTCGTAGTCTGAATCATGATCATTTATTTCAGTTTTAAATTTTAGAAGTATCGGAAGCTGAGAGATGGACTAAATTGTAAAATCATGGGGCGGTCAACTCATCCAAAACAAAAAATGGGGACTAATTTGATAAATTTTGGGTCCATCTGAATTGCATATATATTTAACAAGGATATAAATGTAAAAATACGCTTCGGTTTGGGGTGGGCCCACCAGTCAGCCACTATCCCATTGCGGGTTTTACTTTTTCCACAATTTTTAGCGATTTGATTAGAAGATTAATTCGCAGTTAATGTGAGAAGCAAACTGACCCCGCAGCCCGTGTCCAAGGCCGTCCTGACGGCGCCGCCGCCGCCGCCGCCGCCGAGCGGCACGCCGGTCGCCGCGATGTCGTCGACGTAGCGACCGGCGCCGTGTGGGAACATGGTCCCGCCGCCGGGGAAACGGAGCACCTCGCCGTCCCTCCTGATCCAGTTCTGCACCCCCTTCTCCGCCACCAGCTCCTCGTGCGGCGCGTTCGCGTACCACGCCGCGTCGCGGCTCTGCGGCCACCGGAGCGGGACGCGGTACCCCGCTGGCGCAGGAACCAGGCAAGTCAGCCGCTGCTCCGCCCGGCGCGGGCAGTGCCTCTCCCGGTACGCGAGGCGCTTCCGCGGGTGCCGCAGCGACCACCGCTGCCCCTCGCACGGGGTGTGCTCCGAGTAGCTCGCGGCGCACGCCGGGACGCGGCGCGACGGCCGCGCGACCGCGACGGCCGTGTCCTCGTCGGACGCGCCGTGGCGGATCGAGAAGTCCAGCGCGGTGGCGTTCGAGGAGCGGGCCTCCGCCGCCGCCTCCGGTGGCCGCGGGGTGTTGCAGGGTTTGACGAGGGAGGCGGTGAGGAGCGGCGGGGCCGGGTGCGTCCACACGGCGAGGAGGTATGAAGCGACGCAGAGCGCCACGACGGCGGCCACCGTGCGGACCGGGACCGGGAGCTTCATGGTGGGCAGCATGGCGCGCTCTCCTTGTTGGACTCCGCGTCTCCGCCGCTTTGGCAGCTATCGGAATTGATGAATCATTGATAACGAGCTGGAATTTGGTAGCTCCACTGCCTGCCAGTGCCAGATAGTTCAGATTTGTGCTGCACCCTACTTCAAGATTAGGGTTAACCAAACAGACAGAAGATGGTATTATTGTTACCAATCCGATTTAGCGGTAATCCGAATACCCTAGAAACAGATAACCATGGATTTGTTAACTCGGCCGAGATCAGAGAAGGGGAGGTGGTTGAAAGGTGCTTGCTTGGATTGGAAGGTGACACCTGGTGCAAATTGCAAATCAGTTCAGAGTTCAGACTTGTGCTGCAGTGTGTGTGAAGATCAGGGTTAACAAAACTGTTCGATAACAATATGTTTATCGATCCGATTTAACGATAACCAGAACTGTCGTCTAACGGTTAGCCAAGAAACAACTAACATCCTATGATTGGATATGGATTTAACTCCAGAATGGAGATAGATTGGAGAATGGAGATATGGGAGGTGATTGAAAGCTGCTTTGCTTGTGAATTGTGATGGTCTGATGGAAGGTGACACCTGGTGTGCAAATTGCAAATCAGTTCAGACTTATGCTGCAGTGTGAGTGAAGATCAGGGTTAACCAAACTGTTCTTAACAATATGTTTATCGATCCGATTTAACGATAACCGGAACTGTCGTCTAATGGTTAGCCAAGAAACAACTAACATCCTATGATTGGATATGGATTTAACTAACATGCTTAGCATCCTATGAATTGTGATGGTCTGATGGAAGGTGACACCTGGTGCAAACTGCAGAGCAGTTCTCATGCTGTCTTGGTGTCATGTATTCTATTGCTTGGGTGAGCTGGAAGTGAGCTGATTGCTACTGCCACTACCATAGTGCATCCTCTCAAGAATGACAGCATGGTTGTGTTGCAACTGTTCATGGTGAATCACAGGATTGCACTTGAGGTGGCATGCTACATCATTTTCAATCTTTTCAGAAGCATCTAACCAGGTAAACAACATTCAGGATAGGCAACAACCAGCTGACAGGTTTCAAAAACTGATTACATAAACCTTGCATGGAATGCACTCCCTTTGTTTTATATCACAAGTCATTTAGTTTTTCATAAGTTAAAGTTCTTTAATTTTGACCAGCTGTATAGAAAGATCTACAATAAATAATGTCAAATTGATTTCACCAAATCTACTATTAAAATGGCTCAATAATGTATTTTTTATATTATAGATGTTAATATATATTTTTGTTAAACTTATCAAGGTTAGAGAAATTTAACATTAAAAAGGTGTTTCAGATCTGCAGAAAGGCTGAATATTTTTCTTCACCAGATACTAAAATTACAGAGAGATTTCATAATTTGTTTTACCAAAAAGTGGCTTTGATTTTTTTGTCATTATAGGTACACGCGAGAGATTTGATAATTTATTACGGGAGATTTCAGATTCGAAGAATTTGCCACTAAAATTGCAGTTTGATTATTTGTCACTCATGTGGATGACAAGTGAGGTCAGCTGAGTCTATAACAATCAACCAAAGTGAAAAATGATCGAAGCCACTTTTTTCCTATCAGAACTTCAGTTGAACGTGTTTTGCCGAGATCTTTCAAACAAAGCCGCTGTGTGAACTTCTTTTAAAAACGCAAAACATGTTTAGATTTGTCTAGTTGTATTTGGGCTGGTTGCAATCCAAGTGAGATGGATCGCTACCGTCTGTGACGATCCAAGTTCTGGTGGGCCCACCTGTATATATTTCTGTGGGCCTGCTGCGGTCCAAATGTGTTGGGCCGCTGTAGTTGAGACGCCGCAGACTGTAGATTTAAGTGTACGGCTTTAGCAGTGGAATTGGAGTCAAACCAAATATTTTTCGTGAGGAGTAGATTTTACTGAGAGCGTTTCAGAAAAATGAACTGGGTCTCTACCAAACATACCTAAAAAGGGTTAATTTTTTTGTGTCATTACAATTTTTACAGTTTATCTTTATCAATATGTTATTGGTGTGTCACTGACAAATGGGGCCGCTACAGTCACTAATAGTGGCATGTAGGCAACTCTTGAAAATCACTAATAGTGGCATGTAGGCAACTCTTGAAAAAATATAATGGTACGTGAGTAATTTTTCTATTTAAAAAACTGTGGTGAGATGTGCACAATAAACTGTCGTGATTTTGTGAGCCGTGAAAAGACTAAGAAATTATTTTGTATATGATAAAAGGAAAAACAAACCATTATGTCACTAATGAATGACATCGTCATTCAACTTTGAAAAAGCTGAGAATTTATAAAATCTAAGACGGATGCGAATTTCAATTTGTACATGAAAAATCTAGCGTGTTTCAACAATCTAGGTTGTTGGGTGAGATGTTTTTTAGTTGGTTTTAAAAAACCGTTGTAAGCCGTGAAAAGTTGCTGTGAGGTGTGAGCTACGAAAAAATGATGAAATTATTTTATATATGGTAAAAGAAAAAACAAACCATTATGTCACTAATGAATGACATTGTGGGTAATTATCATTAAACCTTTTATTATTATAGATATGTGAATTTGGACTATTATTATTATTATTATTATTTCTTATTAGGTGATCATGCTTGTTCACCTTTTATTTTTAGCATACACAATATCTCTTATTATTCTTAATATATTATACATTAATATAAATTTGGATACGTCTATTTATATTCTACATATATCATACTCTAAAAATTATCTGGCACGTAAGCTATCTCGAACCACCAAATCAGCCAATTAAGTCATATAAGTCATTTATTATTCATACTAATTTATATAAAAATTCTTAAAAATAATTTTTTTGTGGGTGTTCCTATTTTATACTTCAAAATTTCATATGATGTAAACTTAAAATGCAATATTATTTTTTAAATATGTCATAAATAGAAAAAATGTATCTCATAATTTTATAAATATACTAGAATCAATATTTATATAGGCTAATTTCCAATACTATATGTCTAATGAGTCATACCTTAACTAATAGAAAATAGTTAGATTATTCGCGGATTCCGTCCACCCTACCCCACGCGCCTCCCCGTGGCCCGTGCAAAACCGTGCCCGCCCCGCCTGCATGTGCGCCTCGTGCAAAACCGCCCACCACCGCCTCCCCGCCGCGCTAGAGCGCCGCACGCGCAGGGCCCACACTACAACTACCTGCACGAGAAAGAAGGAAAAAGACGCCCTGCCTGCACGATAAAGAAAACCCGTGTGAGAAAGAAGAAAAAGAAAAAATATATACTTTTGCATTTTAGTATTTTAATTCCTGTATTTTACGCGGATATACGCATTTTGTGTAAAGATCCTTAGATTTCTAAAAAAATCATGTAGAAACATAAATTTTGTGCAAATGCACTGTTGCAAAATAAGATTTCATTGCAAAGCACGCATATCTTACTGTATCTTACTAGTCTGTATAATACCATACACAAAAAAAACCGATCCTTTTTTGTCACAACTTATAGCCTGTAATGGGTCCTAATAATGCAGCTAATTACAGTAGCTGCCTCTGCATTTTGTCACTTATCAAGAGTGGCGGTTTCTAACCACTGCCACGTCACTAACCGAAGCATTGACGGAGCACGCACGCACGCGCGTGGAATCATCCTACTCAGCGCCCGGCGCCGGCTGACGTGGCCGCACGGGCGGCGTCGGCGTCACGCGGTCGGACGGACCGGCCCCTGCCGGCCGACGTGGCCGCACGCGTGGCGTCGGCCTGACGCGGCCCGCCACGTGGGGCCCACGCGTCGGACGCGTGGGAGCCCAACGGTAACAAGGGGTCACGTGAGCCACGTCACGCGGCAACGCCGCAACGGTCGCATTTGACCCGACGAGAGGGAGGGGGGCGGAGCAACGGTCACATCCCGGACCACCGCACCACCCTGCGCCGTCCGGTCGCGATCCGACGGCGGACACGGCGCCTCGAGATCCCCGCCGCCGCACTGTCGACCCCGTTCTTTTCCTCCCTTGCTCGTCTTCAACCTCACACCGGCGAGCGAGAGGAGAGGAGAGGAGAGAGCACAGCCGAGCGAGCGACGGAGTGAGCTGTTAGTGATAGAGATAGGTAGAGGGAGAGAGCGAGCGAGAGAGAGAGAGAGAGAGAGAGGAGAGGATTGGTAATGGCTAGGAGCTTGCAGCATCAGTAGGATAGAGTTATTAGTAGTCGTAGGCAGCATTCTGCATCTCGATCTAGATCGACGACTAGGGTTCTTGGCTTGTTGGTTGGTTGGTTTCTTGAAAAAAAAGGCCTTCTTTTTGTTGTTCAAACGGATGGAGGAGGTGTTGGGGTTCGCCGCCTGCAGCTCGCCGTGTTTCGCCGTCGCCGCCGATGAGGAGGCCGTGCGGGCTCTGCAGAGGGTGACCTGCCCCGGCATGATCTGCCCTGTCTAAATCTTTCTAAGCTTCTACTACATGTTTTTTTAGGGCATTTGTTCTTGATCCGATTCTTTGATTCTTTTGTACTAAGCATTTCTACACCTGAGGCGAAGCCCCGATTCTTTCCTGCATATACACCATTAGATTCTTTTTTCTCTTTCGTTTTTTTCCTCCTTTTTTTGGATTGATTGCTCAAAGGAAACTGACCAAATTCTTTCGAAGAAACAAAAGCTCAAGCCTTTAGCCAGATACCAAAGAGAGAGTGGAGACAGAGCGAGAGAAACCAGAGGTGGAAGAAGGAGGAGGGGGGTGGACCGGTGGAGGAGAAGGAAGGAGGAGGTCTCTTCTTGGCACGTCGGATCCGGCAGTGACGTGTCTCCGGGATGCTGGCTGGTTGCTCGTTCTCGTCGAGGCATCAGATGAGCACCGCGCAGCGTTTCGACATCCTCCCCTGCGGGTTCTCCAAGAGGGGAAGCCGCGGCGACGGCGCCGCGCCGCGAGTGGCGGGCGACGCGAGGAGCGGTACCACGTGCTCGTTCAGGACGCACCCGGCGCCGCCGGTGACCCAGGCGGTGTCCTGGGGCGCCAAGCAGGAGCCAGGCGGCGGCGGCGTCGGCGGCGGCTGGGAAAGGAACCGCGCTGTTAAGCGGACGCATGATGAAGACGCGGCTGAGGAGTATGGCCCCGTTGTTCGCGCCAAGCGGACAAGGATGGGCGGCGACGGCGATGAGGTATGGTTCCATCAATCCATTGCAGGGACGATGCAAGCTACAGCAGCAGGAGAAGGAGAGGAGGCGGAGGAGGAGAAGGTCTTCTTGGTGCCGAGCGCCGCGGCGTTCCCCCACGGCATGGCCGCGGGGTCATCGCTGGCCGCGGCTAAGGAGGAGGAGTACAGCAAGTCGCCGTCCGGCTCGTCGTCTTCGTCGGACACGGATGGCGGCTCGTCGGCAATGCTGCCGCCGCTGCCTGAGTTCGACGCGAGGAATGGCGCGCCGGCGCCAGGGGAGGCGCTCGAGCTGGTGCGCGCGCTCACCGCGTGCGCCGACTCCCTCACCGCCTGCAACCACGACGCCGCCAACTACTACCTTGCTCGGCTCGGCGAGATGGCTTCGCCGCTGGGACCCACTCCGTTGCACCGGATGGCCGCCTACTTCGCCGAGGCGCTCGCGCTCCGCGTCGTGCGCCTGTGGCCGCACGTGTTCGACATCAGCCCGCCACGGGAGCTCACCGATGACGCCTTCAGCGACGACGACGCCATGGCGCTGCGGATTCTCAACGCCATAACTCCGATCCCGAGGTTCCTGCACTTCACGCTCAACGAGCGGCTCCTCCGCACCTTCGAGGGTCACGAGCGTGTCCACGTGATCGACTTCGACGTCAAGCAGGGGCTCCAATGGCCGGGCCTGCTGCAAAGCCTGGCCGCGCAGCCGGTCCCGCCGGTCCACGTGAGGATCACCGGAGTCGGCGAGTCGAGGCAGGAGCTGCAAGAGACCGGCGCGCGGCTGGGACGCGTGGCCGCCATGCTGGGCCTGGCGTTCGAGTTCCACGCGGTGGTCGACCGGCTGGAGGACGTCCGCCTGTGGATGCTCCACGTCAAGCGCGGCGAGTGCGTCGCGGTGAACTGCGTCCTCACCATGCACCGCCTGCTTCGCGACGAGACCGGCGCGTCGCTGGCCGACTTCCTGGGGCTGGCTCGCAGCACAGGCGCCGCCATCCTCCTCCTCGGCGAGCACGAGGGCGGTCTCAACTCCGGGCGGTGGGAGGCGCGGTTCGGGCGCGCGATCCGCTACTACGCCGCGGCGTTCGACGCGGTGGACGCGGCCGGGCTGCCGGAGGCGAGCCCCGCGAGGGCCAAGGCGGAGGAGATGTTCGCGAGGGAGATCCGCAACGCGGTGGCGTTCGAGGGCTCCGACCGGTTCGAGCGGCACGAGAGCTTCGACGGGTGGCGGCGGCGCATGGAGGACGGCGGCTTCAAGAACGCCGGCATCGGCGACCGCGAGGCCATGCAGGGACGCCTGATCGCGAGGATGTTCGCGCCGGACAAGTACACCGTGCAGGCGCAGGGCGACGGCGAGGGGCTCACGCTCCGGTGGCTGGACCAGGCGCTCTACACCGTGACGGCCTGGACGCCGGCGGGCGACGGCGCCGGAGGCAGCACCGTGTCTGCGTCCACCACAGCATCACTTTCTCAGCAAAGCTGATGAATTGAAGATAAAGAACAAGCCTTTTTTACAGTGCTGCTTTTGTTAATGATATGATGATTAGTTCATACAATCTGACGATTCTTTTATACATTCAGACAAAAAAAAGAAGAGCAAAGAAGAATTAAGAAAGGTGTAGTTTTTATTTTATAGATTGATAGGAAGGAAAATTCAATTCAATTCAATTCAATTCTTAGATGTAATTCAATATTCTTTATACATTGTCATTCTTTAATCATTTGTTCTATATGTAATCTTTGTTGAGAGTCAGAATGAAAAAGAATCATGAGTTATTATTATTTCACCCTTCTTGCTGGAGATTTTATTAATCTGAAATTTGTTTGGCTTAATCATGAGTTAGCTCTTGCCAGTTACTTTGTTATTCCCCAAAAATCACTGTTATTGCTTAAACACAGCAACAGTTACAGATTTATAGTTTGATGTGAGCAATTTATTTGACATTCTTAAGTTATTAACACATAATATCAGATACTATTAAGGCATTTCACTTGTGAATTAACTAAACTAAATTTATATTGTAAATATTGATATATTTTTCTATAAAATTAATTAAAGTTCAAAAAACAATTAGAGATTTATTATGGACTGTAAATTCTGAAAAAAACTGATATGAGCCGTGAAAAAATTGTTATGAGCTTGAAAAGCTGATTATATTTTGGTAGTTTATGATATTTAGTTATATTATTAATGTGTAATTTTATATGTAAATCATTCTAATCATGAAATTTTATAATATTTATATTAAAATTATATATTTTTAAATTACACTAAAATTATTTATTTTACTAAAATTTTACTTTTTAAAATTTTACATGAACTAATATATTTTAATAGCATGATAGGTAATATTTATTCAAAGTTGAACCAAAAAGCTTAAGAAGCTCTGAAATGTAGATAATATCAGTTTTCAAATTTATACAACGAGAATCTACAGACTCTAAAAAAGTTCCAGGTTTCGACTAGGAAGCTGATTCAAAAATCTGAAACAAACGGAAAAACAGCGCCACACAGCTACATCAATCAAAACGTTTGCTTGTTCCAAATAGCTCATACATTTTTTGTTACTGGATTCAAATCATCTATAATTCGTCGTTTCCATTTGCTCCAAAGGAGACATTTGCATTTTCGAGACGATTACAAACAGCAGAACAATGCAAACATGCCAACTAATTGATAGTGCAAATTAGAAACAAAAGCAGCCACTGGCTACTAAATATAAGCACAGCTACACTAGTTTGGGCTGCTAATATACACCTCAAGGGAAAGATATGTTGGTCACAACTCCCAGATGCATGATGCATCTAAAAATTCTCCCAAAACGCATTAATCAGCAAAATTGTATCCAGACACAAATTCTGTAGGTGCAAATATAACCTGCCATGAGCATCACATCTGCATGATTGATGCCTCAATCCTTTTCAGCTTTCATGTTTAACTAGTTCATTGAGTGGAGAAATCATCTGATAAAGCAAAGGTACCAAAGTTGGAGCAGATGGCATAAGCTACAATCCTAGCACTATCGCGTAATATATCTAGAGCGACAAACAAACTATCATCATCTGACTTGAGCATTCGGTGAGATCAGGCCTATATGGCAGGAAAAACATTTGATAGATGTTATCGCCACCAAAGAACTTGTGATCAAGTGAGTTCCACAAACGTGTAAGTGAGCAGATTCATCAAAACACCTGGTAAAAGGACCAACAGCAACTTAACGCCTAACACGACCACCACCAGGTCCTGAAGCCCCCCTCGGACCTGTAAAACGAGCAAACTGCAGTCGCAAATGGGGCGAATTGCGATCATGTTCATCAAACTTGTAACCTGCAAAATCAATCACAAATTTGCCTGATTAATAATGTTTAGACAATAAGCAAATAAATGAATGGCTCATAACACCTAGGAACAGCGCTGTGTTCGTAATGCGCCTAATAAATTCTAAACAGATAACCAAAACAAGAAGCAAATAAACGAACAGTTCATCAAGTGTAGGAACAACGCAGTGTTGGGGATGAGCCTAAGCAATTCCAACCTTATAACCGAAAGAGAGCACACCTTGTCCTAGAATGGTCACTATATAATGCAGAACGGTCAAATAGTCCATTCACAACCCTCTTGAAAAAGACATTCATGGTCAAATATCCGTAATCCGTTCACATGACCTTGACAATTTTCACATGGACACTAACAGGATTACTTTGATAATGGTACATAAAATAGGTAATAGATGTCTAATGGGATCACAAAACACTTATTCATTTTTCAAGACCTAAATGACTGACTATGAGCTATCCCTATCAGGAATCATGGTAATCAGAATAGAGTAATAAACACTGTTAGTTGGCAGTGACCGTTAGGGTGACATCATGAAGCAAAATGTTCAGGTGATAGAGGATTTTTGTAGTCCACTATCAGTTGATTGGCTGATAAATCCAAACCCAAATAAAGGACAGCTGCTTCAATGGAATGAGTTATATTCAACCAAAACAATATGATAGTGTTGGCTTTTAGCTAAAATACCCTGAACTACCAATCATCGCTAGAACCTATGCGGATCTTGAAAAACAATGGGTGATGGGTCCAAACCATACTCACGTATGACTTCACGTATGACTATGAGATAAAAACACCAGGAAAAAGATGAAGAAAGAAAATGACTAATCCAGAATAATACAAGATATCACACCACATGAGACACTCATGGGAAATGGATCAACAGATTCATGAGGTGCAGTCACAGCTGTCAGTTTGAGTAATGCGGCGTAGGCAGCCAAAAGTAGTTCAAGAAAAGAAACTGATATATGGCTCAGTATAAAAAAACTATAGTTGATAAAGTATCTATAGTTTTATACATTTCAAGTTCATTATTATACCTTGCAAAGCCTCCAAAGCAACAGCAGACTGACTAGCATTTTCGAAATCAACAAAACAGAGTAGAACTGGCTCCCCACCAGGCTGTCAGGAGCAAAGCAGTTAGAAGGATGAACGAAAATTTGGAACGACAGACAAGCCCCGAGAGCATAAAAATGTTCGCTTACATGTCTTGGTTCTTTGTTCACAAGCCTCACCTCACGAAAACCAACAAATGGACGGAAGATATCTGGTGGAAGGTGAAAGACCACAACTAAACGATGGCGGAATATTACGATGATTGATTACACCCACATTTTATGCAAACAGAGGCTTAAAGATTTTGACAGAAATGGCATATGATTTAAGGATACGAGAAACTTCTCGGCATGCACAATCAGTAGGAATTCCTTCAATGAAAAGTGTATTTGATGCATCTGGTGGAAGGGAAGGCTCTGGCATCCCACCACCAAAACCAATATTTCTGCCATCCATGCCCCCACCGGCCATGATTGGACGATCCTCAATTGGGTGGCCAGCATTGCCGCCTGCGGCAGGCCTAATAGATTCAGCAGCAGGTCCAGTGCCATAGGATTGAATTTGCTGGAGTAGAAAAGAATAAGAAAATGTCAGCTGATAATGTGTTCAAGAAAACGAATACGCCGTAAAAAGAAAGAACAATGTTATATACCCCAGTACGCAGAAAATGTTCATACGACGCGTTAAGAGCGGCTGAATCTCTGATGGCACGAGACCCAGCCCTTTCTTCATCACGAGGGTAATAACCAGCCATCTCAGGAGCACCAGGTACATCTAGGCAATGGAAAAACTGTAAGTAAATATGGGTCTCAGCCCTCAAGAGCCAAGAAACTGTATTGCATCCTGAATTGGAATTGAGATTATGAGACTACAGGGGAAGCAGAATTGTTGGTAGGTCATAGATGTCATCCTAAATTGAAAACTAAACACTCAAAATCGAAGACTAGACCTCACTTCCTCGTAGTGAGAACTGAGAACATTTCAGTGATAACTAGCTTCGGCTTGAGCGCTCAAAAAAAAAAAATGACACGGCTTGTCTGCATCAAGCGGCGGAGCACCACTCGTACGGACGAACGCGCAAGCACGAAGCGCATACCGCGCGCGCGATCTCGGCTTCGGCGCAATCCAGAACGAAGCAGATCCGCCACGCCTTTCAACTGCGCGCGCTAAAGCCCTAAAATCAGCCGCCGAGGCGCCGAGGACGGCAGCTTGGGGCTTGGGCACGGGCACGGATCGAACGAGCAGAGCAAGAAGGAGGCGAGGCGAGGCGATGCGATGCGCACCGGAGATGTCGGCGGGGCGGGTACGCTTGAGGGTCTGGCCGGCGGCCGCGACCTGCGAAGCACCCGGCGGACCGGCACCGGCACCGGCGCCGGGGGCCGGCACCCCCGCGGCGGAGGGGGGCATCTGATGGCGCGGGTCGGCGTACCTCCAGTACGCGTCGGCCATGGCGGCTGCCGGCTGGGGGCCTCTGGGTCGGGAGGAGCTAAAGGGGAGAGAATAAAGATGGCAACGAGTTTATATCCATCGGATTTCACAATCTCAAACTCATATCTGTTAATTTTTTTTGTCGGATAACTTATATATATATATATATATATGTAGGAGTACTATTTTTTTCTTAAACTCATATCCATGCAAAAAATATATTCATCGGGTATACATACCCATCTAGGCACTACACACAAAACATGCTAACAAATAACAATCGTGTATTCATCCTCGCAAAACAATGTTTCACCTAATTAGACTGATCACTCATTTAGTCATAAGATCAAAATTACATATATAAATAAACTCCTAAACATTATACATCAATGATTTAACCTACAACAATAGTAGCAATAATTTAAACTCCAAAAAATATAGTACATTTGGTAATGGGTACCCATCGGGTAATGAGTATGGATATTAGGAAACTATACTCATACCCACGTATCCGTTGGATATATTTTTTCCCGTTAGTAGACATATGGGTGAACAATTTTACCCATATATCTACCATAATAAGGTAAAAATCCATCGGGTTTTAGGTTTCGGATACGCATTACCATCTTTAGGAGAGAGGAGGTTTGTCAGCAGAGAAGGGAATGACGTGGTTTGAGCCTAGGTCTCGCCGAATCTATGTACAAATTCTTATAAGAAGAGTGTGAAACGATTAATTTTAGAGTTTTTATTTTTGAAAGTCATTTAGAATATCTGTTGGAGTTGATTTTTAGCTGTAATTTCAAAAATTTAGAGAATGAAACTTCTCTCGGAGATGCTCTTACGACTCTATCTAATTATCTAATTATTTTATAAATAAATATAAATATATTATTGAAAGGACATTGATGTCGCCTAGAGGGGGTGAATAAACATTCTTGGAAATTCTTGCGGAAATAGTTAGTTTGAAAAACTTATAGATCAGGAGTTCCTATATGGATCGGAAGTTCCGATTGATTCAGAAATCACCGCAAATGAATTTTATCTCTTGAACAAAATAAATGAATGGAACTATGCGCACTAATGTAGGAAACAACTTTTATACAGGAATATATTCTAGAGCATTTCTAGTAAGTAGATCGGGCGATATCAAATATGAGCTAGCAAGAACATGATGAACACAACTAGTTATTTACCGGAGTTCGGATCCCTCAATTTTACGTATCTGTTGAAGGATCTCAATATGTCGGGTCTCTTTCAACCCTTGTCCTCACCAAGCCTTAGCCAACGCTACACTTAGATTTTCTATGAGTAACCTTGTTAAAGCCAAGGTAGGACTTATACAAACTTCTCCTGACACTCCACAATCTCTTGAATGCTCGCGAAGCAACACCTAGTCGTCTAGGAGGTAGCACCTCTAAGAGTAACAAATCTGTTGAAATGCTCGTCAACTCAAATCTTTGTTCTCAAGATTTCTCAAGAAAAACAATCAACCCAGCAACCCAAAATCTTCTCAAAGGATGAAACAACAAATGTCCAAGAAGATTTGTGAGGTACTCTCAAGTGGAACTGCAAAGATTCACTTTAGATTTAGACTTATAAGAGTGTGAGAGTTCTAGTATTTTTAGGGTATGTGTTTCAAAGCACATGAAGAACTTTTCCAATTCAAATCTTTGTCCACAAGATTTTCAATGAAAGAAACAAACTCATCTCACACAAATCTTCTCAAAAAATAGAGCAACGAAATTGCAACAAGATTTCCAAAGAACTCCCAAGACGAATCGTAAATATTTGTGCTATATCTAAACTTGAATGCAAAAGAGAGTTCTAGGGTTAGGGTTAATAAGAGTGTAGGCCAAAAATCTCCTTTCAAAATGGCTGAGGGGGTATTTATACTCTGCACCTAAAATCTGATTGTTTGGGCATTTTGGTCGCCCGCCTCGAACGTTCCGATCGATCATCGAAAATTCCGATCAAAAGGAATTTTGAAACAGAGAACTCAAATCGGAAGTTTTGATGGAAAATCGGAAGTTCCAATGAAAAAATAAATTTGAAATCGGATGTTCTGACGCCTAATCGGAAGATCCGATGGAAAAGTTAATTCCAAACAAAGAGTTCAAATCGGAAGTTCCAACGGAAAAATAAATTCCAAACAGAGAGCTCAAATCGGAAGTTCTAATGGAAAAAAGAATTTTAGACCGAGAGCTCCAATCGAAAGTTCCGATGAAATATCGAAAGTTTCATACGAGTTGGAAGTTCCGATCCTGAATCGGAACTTCCAATATTCCTGATAGCACCCTAGAAGATAGGTCATAACTTTTGATTTCGAACTCTGTTTTTTATGATACTTGACTTTTTTGGAAATGTTATTCAAAGGGCTATCCAACTCAACAAGAAAAAAGGCTTAAAATCACAATGATAAAAAGTTATGGCTTTGGTCTTCTCTCAAGATAGCAATGAGATTAAATATTTCGAGCACAAAGCTTTGGGACAAACTTCAATATATCCCTCTTAATAGTACAACGGTTCTAGACTCATATTTAAAAGTAATTCAACATAATTCACCTTTGAGCCTACGTGGACTAAAGTAGAGTTTTTATCCAAATTTGTTTCAACTAAAAACGTCGTTTTTTTCACTTTTTTCGGGAATGACAAGGTTGAAGACATTTCATCATTTGAGACTATTCTCCTACACACTTAGTTGAACATGTTAGTTCCAAAATATTTACACATTTTCCTTGAGCAATGTCCGCTTTTTAATTTTGTCTTGATGTTGATCAACCTATGAAGTATGGATGCTTCCATATATTCAAGTCACTCGACATCCTTCAATATATGAAGCCTAGGCTTGTTCTTTTCTTCATCAACTCTTGCATTTCTTGAATAAAAGATGTGGATCACCCATAGTTTTATTTTGGACTTACTTAGTTCATCGGCACAAAGCTTCTACTCGCTCTTCACCATCACATTTGTCCTTCGACGTTAAGCCTCTGCTTGTCCTTCACCTTTGTATGGTCCTTCGTAGTCTAGTATCACTTGCCCTTCACCATATTATCATAGAAAACTACTTCTTATCCAACCTCTTCAATATGTCCACTTGATCCTCAATATTCAAAGATATATTTCAATTGTTATTCATGATAAATAGCTTCTTATCGATCATCCACTTTAGGTTGTATTTTTTATATCCATCAATTATACTTAGCAGACTTCTTTGATCAAAATTATACTTGTTGATTCTCACTCATAAGCAATCAATCTTTTACTTGATTTTGGAACTTAACCTAACACACAAATTCATGAAAATGGTTAATGCCAACATTAGTTGTCATTAATCACTAAAACTCAAGGACTGAGATCTTTCAGTTATAAGATTATTTTTATTTCAGCTAATAATAAACTTATTGTTTTAAGGTTTTATTGGTCTATTTCTATCTGCATATCAAATAATACTAAAAAATATCATAAATAATGATATTATTTATTAACCAACAAATAAAACATGTTTAGGGGTATTATAATGTTTTTATTATATTATATAGAGAATAAGCTTTTATTTTGAAACAATTTAGAATAGGGCAATGAGCTTATTTTAAAAACAACAACTTCTCTATATTGTTAGCTTATAAATAAACTAAGGGGGTGTTTGGATCAAGGGGCTAAATTTTAGCCCGTATCACATCGGATGTTTCGACATTAATTTGAAGCACTAAACATGAACTAATTATAAAAATAATTGCAGAATCGGAGACTAAATCGCGAGACGAATTTTTTAATCCTAATTAATCCATAATTAGAAATTGTTTATTGTAGCATCACATTGTCAAATCATGGTGTAATTAGACTCATTAGATTCGTCTCGTGAATAATCCTCCGATTATGAATGAGTTTTATAAATAATCTACATTTAATACTCCAAAATAATATTTAAACATTGGATGTGATAGGGCTAAAAAATTTTAGACCCATCCAAACACCCCCTAAAACTATCTAAAAGAAGTTCTTTGGACGATAAAAAAAGCTAGACTAGATCTGCGGTTAGACCGAACCACATCCAATTCATTTTGTAGATAAAATAATGTAGCTCACACGCTGCCATTTAGGGATTCGATGTGGTCGATGTTCAAGGAGGAGCTCATGAATCCAAAGATCGCTGGGTAGAGAAGGAGAAAGAGAAAAGTACAAGATGTTAATGTATCATGCATTTAATGTGTAACATATTAGTACATCATCTCACAATGTTCATTGGAACTTGTATATGAATGGGCTGTTAACTAGTAGCTCGCTTTTATTCTCTCTCCTTCCTTCTCCCCTCCACCTCACTACTAATCTGATGTGACAAGTCTTATAGCCTACTTACATAAGCTTATTATAATTGCTCTTAGAGCACGTGTTGCTATCATAGAACGAACGTTGAGACACTCTTTCCTTATTTACTTAATTCCATGTTGGATGTATATACTATTGTGGCATTAAATAGATGGTTGCCATCTATCCTAGATACAAACATGTCATAAATTAAGAAACACAAGATAGCTATAATCTCTTAGAAGTCTCTTCTTTATACACACCCTAATTCAAGCAACCAACCACACTAGAACAATTCAATATCCCCTCTAGGCTCTAACTAACTAACCTACCCTCAAACATAACAAATACTACTCTCATTTCTACCTATCACTTAGCTCACTCTCATTAAAATATTTAAAAATTATTTTTTTTTCTAATTATATGTTTGTCAAAGAATATTAAATGCCCATATAGTTGAGAGTTTTGCTAAAACACCACTTCAAACAATTGGCTTCTCCGATTTGCCATCCGGACCCACTTTTATTGACTCGGGTGGGCCTACATATTATTCTCATAAATGACATTATAATCAAAGTACATATCTTATAAATGACAAATTAGCAAATTTTTCCATATATTTGGACGCCATTTATTTCTCTCACTAGCTTAGTTCTCAAAGAACATGCATTAAAATATAGGAAAATTTACTCACATGCCATTACAATTTTCAATAATTTCCTATCTGTGTGATCCCCATCTGTCAGTGGCATATCGATGATATATTTACAAATTATGAAAATTATAACGACGTAGAAAAAATTAACTCAATATATATATATACACACACACGATTAAATCTTGAAATTTTATATCATTAATAGATTAAATATATTATAGTGTATGTGAACAAGATATAATCAATTTTTTCTAGAATTTTTTATATAATTATATATTTTTGTATTTCTATGAAATGTTTAAATAAAAAATAAAAATGTATATTAAATCGATATAAATTTTTTTTTGAGAAGAGAATCCCCCTCCCCCACCAACGGAACCGAGACCTCTCTCGACGCGGCCGAATGCCTCGAGCTGGTGGAGGCTGACCTCGCCGCCGGCAACTCCGCCGGAGCCGCCGGAGCCGCCGGAGCCTCCGGAGAAACGTCGGTAAGACTCTCCCTCCGTCCCGAGCTTTTCTCGAGGTCACGCGCGGCGTTTATTCTGGCGGTTTTGGCGGCTGTGGCGGCTGTGTCGAGCAAACGCGGCTCGATCTGCGCGGCCCTCGCTGTCGTCCGACCGAGCTCGCCGCGGATCCTTGCTCGGGGATCTCGCCGGAGCGTTACGCGCCCGGTGTGCAGCTGGCGTGGCTTCCCCGCCCGTACGTCGCGCCCCCCGTCGTGGGAATTTTGAATTTCTCGCCGCGCGGTTTAGGAGGGCGCCCCGTCTCCTGAATCCCCTCGTTTTGTCGGTTTTTGGGAAGATTTCCGTGGGCTTTGCCGCGATTTTGGAGTTTGAGAGCTAAAGTTTGGGTTTTCTCCTCGCTTTGTTCGTTCCAGATTCAGTTGACGAGCGAGTTGCCCATGGAGGAGAGGCACTGAGGCAGGCAGCAAGGCTTGGGAGGCCGGGGCCCCGCTTAGCGCGGGGCACTCGACGGAGAAGGTGGAGATTTAGCGGAGCTCTCGTCGGATTCCAGCGCGTGGGACATCCGCGCGATGGCCGCCGTTGACGGCGGCGCAGGCGACCGCGTCGACGCCAAGTACAAGTCGTTCAAGGCGCCGGGTCTGCACGCCGCCATACTGGAGGCGGCGCACGTCTCGTGCCTCGACGACCGCTACGCGCTTGGGCCCCAGCTCGGGTGGGGCCAGTTCGGCGTCATCCGGTCGTGCTCCGACATGGTCACCGGCGAGGCGCTCGCCTGCAAGTCCATCGCCAAGGACCGCCTAGTGTCCCCCGACGACGTGCGGGGCGTCAAGCTCGAGATCGAGGTCATGGAGCGCCTCTCGGGGCACCCCAACGTCGTTGACCTCAAGGCCGTGTACGAGGACGAGGAGTCTGTGCACCTGGTCATGGAGCTATGTGCCGGCGGGGAGCTCTTCCACCGCCTCCAGGAGCGTGGCTGCTTCTCGGAGCATGAGGCCGCCATGCTCTTCCGCTACCTTATGGAGGTTGTGGCGCATTGCCATAGCAAGGGGATCGTGCACCGGGACCTGAAGCCGGAGAACATCCTCCTCGTCAGCAATTCGCCATCTTCGCAGATCAAACTCGCCGATTTTGGTCTCGCAACCTATATCCAGCCTGGTACAATTGGAATTGTGAACAATTTCTGGCTGCACTTTGTCAAGGCTGGTGTTTGGAAGCTAATCGGGTTTCGGTTTTGTCAGGTCGAAGCTTGAGTGGCATGGTGGGAAGCCCATTTTACATTGCGCCGGAGGTGCTGGCCGGTGGCTACAACGAGGCTGCAGATGTGTGGAGTGCAGGTGTTATACTCTACATCCTTCTGAGTGGCATCCCACCATTTTGGGGGAAAACCAAGTCGAAAATTTTCGAGTGTATCAGGTCCACAGAGCTTCGGTTTCCTTCTGATCCTTGGGACAAGGTTTCTGATTCAGCCAAAGAATTGATTACTGATATGCTGCGGCGTGATCCTAGACAGAGGCTCACGGCCAAGCAGGTCCTAGGTGAGACAAGACTTCAATCTTTTCAGAAAACCACTGAATTTTGTCCTTTATCAATTTCACTAGCATCATGAGAACTTTGCTTATAAGTGCCAAGCTAGTGCCAGCTCAAGTTGGTGGTCTATTGGTATTCCTAATTTAAACTTGCACGTCTGGGAAAAAAAGCTGAGTTGCATAACGGTTGTGGTAGGGTCATGTTCTGGCAGATCTACTGTGGTACAGATAAATTTTTAAATTTTGTTGGCACTTCATTATCTTTTGTCTGTTGTATGAATACATGGTTATTCCTTTAATTTTGCTGGTTCATTCTGCCATCCTTCGTGGAACCTTGTTGGCTGTCATTGCATCATTCCGGGACCTTACTGTACAAATCAGCTGTAAATGATTCCTTTCCCTTTTCTTTTTTTTGTAATGCTAACCATGTGGAGCTTTCTAAACTACTGTTGTTACACAGAGCATTCCTGGATACAAGAACACGGGGACCAAGCTCAAGATTCGTGTGGCCATAGCCATGAGATCAACATCAGAAGAGATGATCCTGGCTCATGTTCATTCTCGTTGCCGCTGGCATCATGCAGTCGAGATGTGAGCTTTAACACTGGTGGCCTGGTTGCCTGCCAAAGCATGTCTGAAGACGTGTGCTCTCCCACATTTGCCTGCAGATCCTCATTCTCTACACTTGTTGCTGACAATGCTCCATTGTGCACGACATCTGGGTTCTCCTTCGGTGGCGTCTGTGAACCCAGCGATGCCAATGTCGTCGCATCAATGCCGAGCTTCTCCTTCTTCTGTGCTCAAGAATCCAGTGAGCCTGAACCGTTACTGTCAGGTGACACCCTGGGCCAGAAAGCTCCCTGCGACGCGGCGGCGGATCTCGTTTCGCCCTCAGCTCCAAGAACTGCAGAGTTCCTAAGGGCTGTAAGGGTGAACCCATCACGCGCCATCGGCATCAACAGCCGGAGGAACCACACCATCGGTGCCGGTGAGCGCGAGCACCTGGACGTGGCCGTCGCCGAGTCCGTGATAAGGTGGGCATCATGCACCAACCTATCGACGACACACTCGCTCCGAGCCTCGTTGGTGTGCTAGCATCTTGCCCATTCCATGCAAGCTGTTGTGAAAAATGCCTCGGTAGTTTCTAGCTTGCTTGCACTGCGGTGCAAGCTGAAGATAAAGAGTGAGATGAGAGTGAGATGAAATGAGAGTGAGAGTGAGATGAGATGAGTGTCAGATTGTCAGTTAGAACCTAGAATGTAACCTGGATCTAATGATATATATTATTATACCAGATTACCGAGCATCTGTGCAGGTGATAGTGTGCTTGCTTGCTGCCTGTTGAGTGCATTTTTATTGGGGCTCCTCTGTGCACTTGTTAGTGTCATGGGATGCCACTGATCACCATTATCATCAGTGACTATGGCTTGCAAAACTGCGATGAGATCCAAAGAATGTTTCCACGTTTTGTGTTGATCAAATGTTGGTTTTGAATGCCTTGCAAGTTGCAAGTAAGTGACCCTTCAGATACATCAGCTCAAGAAATCAGACACGATGGCCGAGGGCGGCAGGCACGGACAATGGTGAGGGGTTGAAAAAATATTATTTGATTATTAGGGAAAAAATCAGATCTTGTAATCTACATTATTAACCTTTTATCTTATGAAAATCTACATTATTAACTACAATAAATTGTTATGTTTGTTTTAACTTATGAAAATAAGTTGATATAATCTTAAACAGAAATAAACCGTCCCTAAGGTCTCATTGATTATAAAGGCACTCTTAAACTGACATATATGACCATTTGTATCATAAGTGAGTCTAAATAACATTAATATGAAACCATTTCTTGTGAGTCTAAATAACATTAATATGAAACCATTTCTTAATAGTGGTAAATTATCAAATCTCTCGGCCAATTATCAAATCTCTCGACCGATGGAGGTTTTGATAGCATTGTGGTTAATTGTCAATGAGAAGAACTGAAATCAGGGAGGTTCCAGTAGCATCGTGGTTAATTATCAGCAAGAAGTTGTGAAATCTATAGATAGACAACTTCAATTTTGCACCATGAAGCTTTTCGCTTTTTTTAACGATAAGACTGTTGTGTCACTCGTCTCAAGTACATATGAAATAACATTATTATTCATAAATCCCGACACTAACCAATGGTACACAATGTGACATTTTCCACACCAAGTTTCTTATTTTGGTGACAAGCACTGCACCTAAAGCTACACCTAACAACCTGCAGCATAGCATATCATAGCATAGCAGTCCCCTGGATCATACAAACCATAACCCACAAAGGATTATTGAGTCAATCAAGCAGCTTCAGGCTCAGGCATTCAGGAATGTTCAGGTTCTTATTTTGGAACTGCAGTTGCCTTCAGGTGGATCACTTGGATTTGGATGGGGCCGGAAGCAACTGTCCAGGGAATAAGCAGATCATAATGAAAGTTTTGCGGTTGCTCTCGGAAAATGGTAGTATGAACTATGAAGAATGAAGATATGTTAGAGTAAGTCACCTGATAACAAGCAATGAGTGAGCTAGCAAATCCAAACGCCCCCGTGACACGAGGAGTCACCTTCTTCGGAGCCAGTTGTAGCAGCCCCACCGCAACAACTATGTCGAGGCTCGATTTGATGAGAGCGAGACGCCTCTCCTTGGACTTCTGCAGTTTCGCCCGATATTGCTCGTTCTGCCACCACCAGTTCAGACCGTTATCTCATCAAAAGCAAGATGTGAAAATGGTCACATTAAGCTATACTCGTATGAATGGCACCTTATGTAGTTCTTGGTGTTTAAGCTCCTTTTCTAGCTTCTTCATTGATTCCGATAACCGTTGAAGCTCAGCAAGCTACAATGAAGAATGGATCAGATGGTATTTTCTTCATAGAAGAAAAGGACCGGGCACATAATTGAATAGCTTCTACTGTATGGAGTTAGTACAGGTGTAAGATAAAAGTATCATACCTCAATGATACTAGTACAGGTGTTAGAGCCCAGAAAGCAGTAAAATGCTATCTTGCTGAGGAATTCTGCTCGCTCCTTGTTCTGTACAAACAAATGATTATGTTCCATTCATTTTATTGCCACCATGTAGGTAGGATAAAACCATATGCTGTATGGAGTTTATGATGTTAATATAAATTCAAACCTTGTATATTCCTGTCCTTCCAGCCCATACAATTTGGTCCAGAAAGAGGAAAGTTGATAGCAGTGCATTCTTCGACTGAGGAGAAGATAAAGCAAAATGAGACTATTGAAAAAAGAGAGGAAAAATCTACTTTAGCTTATCGAGTTCTCATGGTGCATATAGCAGCTTCATCATACCTTTCCAAGTAAGACCAGTGGAAGTGGAGTTCCTTTAGCAGGAGGACTAATCAAAGCATGCAGATCATTAACAAACTGCAAAAACAATGTGATGCCATAGATCATGTCAAGATATGAAAAATAGCTTCCCATCCGCTAATTGCCTAATTGTACTGCTCAAAAGATTAAAACTTTACCTTAAAAAGCCGGAAAACTTTCCGAGCTAGACTAGTTGATTTGTCAACATTCTGTGCTGGTCCTGGTTGTCCATTACTCACAAATTTCGAGCCATATTGTATAGCTCTACAAATCTTATCTCTTGCTTCAGCCTTGTTTAGATATAAAATAAGCAGAGCAAGATCTGCTCTTACACACTCCATTGAACTCATGTTGTAAAGTCAGTGACTGCATAGGTGATGTTGGGTCAAAACTCAAAATTATAGCAGTGAATCCATGAACATTACCATGACAGAAGAAGGAATACAATTGAAGCATGAAAAGAAAGAACTTAAACCCAAAGCAGCAAACTCTAAGCTCAGTCATGATCTCCGCAAAAGTATTAATACTGGGAAATTGCCCATTACCTAAAGCATTGCACGGTAGTGATTTTCATGTCTTCAACTAAAGGGGTCATTACTCATAATCTTGCCTAAATTGACAGTTGCAGAACATGGTTTTCAACAGACTATCTATGATTTAAGCTACAAGTTCTGCTTAAAAAAGAGTGTATATAACGTTTAGCATAAAGGATTAAGAAATTCAATAAAATGTACCCTGCCCTATAAAATATGCATAAAGGTTAGCACAATCATATCTAATTTAAATTTGGTTGCATGGAGTGATCCATATCTAGCAGAATTCTAGTTCCAGCAGACTGTTACTGTTACAATTAAATCAGCGATTTAAGATGCATGGCGCTACAAAACTTGACGATTTTGAGAATTCCACTCCGAGAGAATTCTTCTTTTTTTGGAGGGATTTGGCCGTCGCCTTCCTCTCGTGCTACATCATGACCACCAATCCACCATCTCAACTACACCCCCAGCAGCGACGTGGTAGCTATCCATGGTGGAGAAGCCACCGCCCCTCTCCCACTCCCTCTCCCTCTCCGACGGCGTTGCTGCCGCCGACGAACAACCGCCGACGCAAGCCCTCGTATAGCTCACCGATCCACCGTGCTTGATCGAGTCCGAAACCACCCCCAACAACACAGCAGGCTACAAGCCTCACAACCGCCGATCAACTCGAGACGAATCCCTCGATCTCCAGGCTCCTGCTCTACCCCCCGGGCCAGCTCGTCTCGGGGGGAGGGAGGTCAGCGAAGAACGCGCCGCGGAAGGGAGGAGGAACTATCATACCATAAGAGGGGGAGGAGGGGATCGCACCTTCGAGAGGCGGCGTCGAGGCGCGCAGGAGATCGGCGGCGGCGGCGGAGAGCCGATCGGGAAAGCGATGTAGTTGAGCACGTCTCTCCGAGTCCCGCTCGCATAAAAAAAATTAGGCGCACCCGGGAAACGTACACCTATTTTTCACATATATAGGGGTAGTTGGAAACACGTCATCAATACCAATACGTATATAATACGTAGTATGCGTCGACTCCCTCCGGTATAGAAAAACAAGTCGTTTTGGATATGATATGTATGCGTAGACTCCCTCTGATATAAAAAAACAAGTCATTTTTGATATGATATGTACAATGACGAATCTAAGATAAATCCTCACCGGAGGGGTCAGATAAATGGATGCCCTAAACTTGTATAGCTTATAACAAAGTAATGTCATGCATAACATAAAGATAAAGAAGTAAAATCATCAATAATTGTTGTGATAAATAAACTACCAAAATAGTAGCAAGTAAACATTTGTTAATGGGCTGCTAGGGTCCGTTTATTATTTTACTGGGGTCATGGCCGGTTAAAAAAGGCTACGTACAAGAGTTTCTCACAAAGTCACCGGGGTCACCGGACCCCGTTAATTACACGTGCGTTCACCCCTGGATATGTATGCGTGGATCCCCTCCGGTATAGAAAAACAAGTCGTTTTAGATATGATATGTATGTATGGCCCCCCTCCGGTATAGGAAAACAAGTCTGTTTTGGATATGATTTCAGATATCAAGAAGCTATTAATTAGTGTGTATTTTTTTTGTTTATTCATAATAAATATAGTGTCGTAGTAAAGATAGCGCAGAAAATGAGAATAGAATAGTACTATTTCAGAGGTATAAACGTTCAAAATGAAGAATAAAATATAAAACGACTTGTTTTAGACAGCTCTTGATAAAGTATAACACGGCTTGTTTTTCTATAGCGGAGGGAGTATATCTTTTATCTTTTAAAGAGATACAATATATAATTAATTTTAGTAATTGTGACATTTAAATGGAAAAATTGATCATATATCATAAATTTAGATGGAAATTGGCTCATATGTCATTGATCTAAGTAGATCTCACGTGTCATTGAGGTGTGAAGGATAAATCATTAATTTCTATCTAAAAAGAGGGTATACGATCAAATTCACCCGATAAGACATCAATCTCTTTTAATTATAACCGTTAGATTTATAAAAATGAATTGTATGTATTGGTTTAATGTATTTCAAGAATTGCATGTGTATATTAACATAGGAGAGACTATAATCACCAAAAGTAATATTTTTTGAATTTTTTTAATTTGTAGTGGCACAATGATTTATCCCATAATTAGTAGTACGTGCTGACCCACTATATTTTTTTGCAATGAAAAATAATTTTAAAATGGTTTTTATATTTTTGCCCTCTCGATCTGTTCCATATTAAATTTATCTAACTTTGGCAAATTTTATAGAAAAAAATTATCATCTTCTACAAGATAAGATTAGGTTTATTAAATCCATCGTGAAAAATATATTAACATTTACATTATAAAATAAATATATCATTAAAACATATTTAATGATTGATTTAATGAAACTAATTTGGTACATAATTATGCTTATATTTTTTAAAGAATTGGTAAATCAAGAAATCTTAAACACCAGGTGTATTGTAAGCACCATATCTATAAATCTTAGATGTATAATCTGTTTGAACGGAAGAGTTTGAGGGTCTGTTTAGGACAGCTCCAGCTCCAAGATTTTTTGGACCAGGAATAGCTTAGTTCTAATAAATCCTGGAGCTAGAGTTGTAGATTGATTAAGAATATTTACTTGAATAATTTAGTTTTTATTTTATAATAAAAATAAAATTTTAAACTATTTTATTATATTATAATAATACCAGATTTAGCTTAAATGCTAGAGTTGGAGCTATATCAAATAGGCCTGAATTTCGGACTAATAGCGAGGCAAATTGAGATCTAGATTGTATACACGTAACAGATAAAGATAGAGATAGATATATATGATATCTAAAACCCTAAGAGATAGTAATATGTGTATTCGAGACCTAAAACCACCTAAACCCCGATGGATTAGACACCTTAGAGCATCTCTAGCAGATGCCCTATATCATCCCCTATAGTTAAATTTAGGGTATTTGCTCTAAAAATCACGCTCCAGCCAGCAGATTCTCTATTTCATTCCCTACCCTATCTCATCCCCTACTCCTCTCTCCTCATCCCCAAATCTGGGGAATCTCTCTCCTCCCCTATCCATGCCACGCCAACACCGCGAGAAAGAAAGAAGAAGAAAAATAAAGAAGAGAATGAAAAAAGAAAAAAGAAAAGAAAAAATAGAAAATAGAAAAAATAGAAAAATAAAAGGAAAATTTATTTTCTTTATAATTTTTAAGATGTTTTTGAGATCAACTATTTATACTAATTATAGGATATTTATTTATTCATGAAAAAAAATAAAAATTCACAACGAAAATATAGTTGTTGAAAATATAACCGTTGTAATTTTTACCGTTGAATGATAATAAAAAATCTATCAATCGTCAACAACAATAATGATCATACATAATAGTATATGTGTTAGAGATATAGCCGTTAAAAATATAGTCGCTAGAATTTTTACCGTTAGATAATAATAAAATAGAGGATTCAAAACTATAGGGAATGAGTTTTAAGGAAGCTGCTGGAGACCGAAGCTATATAGGGATGGAATCTTTTAGGATCATTCCCTATATGAGAGGTATAGGGGATGAGTTATAGGGAAACTACTGAAGATGCTCTTATGTTATTGAACAACTCAACATGTACTATAAAACAGGAGCAAATTAAACCCACCCCCCCCCCACACACACACAATATATATATATACACACACACACGTGTTGATCTTTAGGTGGCATTTGGTTCGGGAATATGATAGAACGAAATGTTTTCGTTTCAGATTCTGGAAATGCAATGGCAATGGAGTAACTCTTTTTTTATTTGGGTCTGGAATCTGATAGAACAGAGCGGTTCTATCCTTTGTTTGGTTCAAGAGCGCAGAGGAGATGAGAAGAAGAGTGGATGGCGTGGGAGGTGTGGGAGGCGAGCCGTTCGGTTCGTCGGATTTTTTTTGAGCGGATGGTTCCGGATTTACGAGAAATATTCCTTTTGAGAAATCGCTCCATTCTATATAATTCCAAGACAAACACAAAGTAGAATAGAGACGCTCGATTCCATCTAACTTCTGAATCAAACGCTACCTTAATATAGCGGGATAAACTCTACCAATAGTGTAGAGTCTAGTTTTAAAAAAAAAAACACGAAGATTCCGTAGATCAGGCAATATCTCATAAACGAGCTGACCTATGGTGCAGTGTAGCGGACATCACACACACGCGTCAGTCTATCACACACACGACGAACAATCGTCAGGCTCCTGCAGATGAGCTCTTAACTCGTTTGTTCACCATCAAATCATATCGATCTGCCATCTTCAATCTCACCATTGCAATAGTATATATTTATCGTCGTCGAGTTAAACATAAGATAAATATTTTAGAAAGCAACTTTAAGTTTAAGGGCAACCGCAAGGGAACTAAACGATTAATATTTTATTACACACGTGAGTATGGAGATTTTTTTTATTTTCTTTGGCATGATAACTTTATGTCGTCAAATGTTTTTAAGCATCGTGAAGCTGAATATACGCTACGAGGAAATACTAAAATTCCGTCGGCCTATTTAACTTTCGTCGACATTTCCGAAAGCCGACGGAAATTAATTAACTTCTGTCGACCTAAAGGAGCGGACGGAAGTTAACTTAACTCATGTCGGCTTTCACTGTGGCCGACGGAAGTTCAAGGGAAAATTCCCCTGCCCGAATAAAGAGACGACGGAAGTTAAAGGGAAAATCTCCCCGCCCAGATAAAGTCACTTACTTTCATCAGCCAACATTAAAACCGACATAAGTTATTAACCTCTGTCGGCTTTAATGTTGTTCGACAGAAGTTAAGTGTCTTTTTCCATCGGCATTGTTATCTACAGTGGATCTCACTTTTTACTATCATTTAATATGTTTCCAATGTGACTACCCTTAGGACATCTCCAATGTATATGGCAAAACTAGTCCATATAGATGGGATCTACAATAGTAGTCTATAGTTATTTCATATCCTACAATGTTTGTAGCAATATGAAATATTAAAGTAAGAGAAAATATAGAGAGAGAAAAAAGAAGAGAAGTAATAAATGTTATTTTATTCCTTATGGGCAGCCATAGATATATGGACTACTTTTGAATCAATGTTATAAAGACTACTTTCACAATATACAAGGACAACATATATAATATATCTAATGCATAAGGACTAGTTATATGACACATTGTGGATGCCCTTACCCGTATTTTTTTGTCAGATCTATTGAGTTTTACTTTAAGTAAACCATCGGTGTGTGTGATAGGACGATTCTTAACCAAACACATCCTAAATCATTCGCGATGAACCCTAGCTGCCCTCTTAATTATGACCAAAGAAACCATTATATATATATATATGTGGATTCTCCATTGTCATTACCTGCCCGTTTTGTCCGATCTATTGGTTTTTTTCGTTGAATTCGAATGAACAAGGGCTCCACGCCATCCATGGAGTATGATTTCTCACCAAATTAAATCGAAGAAAAGGAAATTAAAGACGGCAGCCATGACTCTATCGACAAAGAAAGAAACACGAGCTAGTGAACGAAGCTGAAACCTTTCTCTGCTCATCGATCACTCACTAAATGCAATGCGATTTGCAATTGCTCGCTGCGACGACCGGCCGGATGGTACCGCGTCATTTCATGTCGTTATCTTGGAGAAGAAACCAGCTGATTAAAACCGGATAAAAGATGTGTAATTTGGTGGCATTAGCTAAGCTAGGGCAGCGGAATGGAACGGAAAAATTGCTATTTCGACGCTCCGAAGATGTGCACTTTGTTTAGGACGACACTTACACGTAGAAACACTTAAGTCACTGAAAGTGGGTCCGAATGTCAAAAATATAAACGTTACTTTTTTGAAGTGTTAAAATAGAAAATCTCTGGTGAGATAGCTATAAAACATAGATATGATGCGTGCCCTTTTACGGTACATATTTTACGGTACATCTTTAATAGATAAAATATAGAATTAATCTCAGTCATAGGTTAGAAAAAAAGTGACCTGCTAATTTTTAACGGTAAGATGTCGATATTTTAATTGTGATGTTAGATCAGGATCTATTATTATATAAGTTAAGACATCAATATCTTTTAATCGTAGTCGTTAGATCTATAAAATTGAACAATGTTTATTAATTTTATGTACCTTAAAATTTGCCGGACAGATATGAACTCAATGCTGTATCTAGATTTTTTGTAATATTTTTTAAAAAATAAAATAATTTTTGGATATTTTTATGATACTTCAATAATTTGGATGTTAGAGTCATTATATTGGTTTTAATGTTGTTGCTAGTTTTTTTAACAAACTTAACTCTTTAGGGCTTATTTTAAAACCCACAATCATAACCCATTATGTGTGGATGAGCCAGAATTTTAGTTAAAATTCTGACCCATCAACAAGGAATAGGTCAGGATTGTAGGCTTCTAAACAAGTCCTCGCAGATAAACCGGATCTAGAGAGACCAATAAATGATCTTAGTGCATTGCATTATGTTGATCTTACTTGTTACTGGTTCTTGCCTTTGTGGTATATTAATTGTTGAACATATAAACTTTGTTTTAGATTTGCTGCTTAATTATCTCACATACATAATATACACATATCATCACATCAGAATTTTTAGAATACAACATATTAAAATACCACCATATCATATATTGTATCATGATGCTCGTCTCAAGTCTCAACCACCATCTAATTGAATCAATCAACACAAGAATATGGATGAAACGCTGGAGTGATGTCATGCAGCCTATGAGACACTGAATATTCTTGATACTTCTAGGCTTAGCCATATTCAATATTGTCGAAATATTCTCTGGATTGGCTTCAATATATACCTTGATTGCTGACAGGGTCGGCCTTGGGCCAGTGCCAGCGGTGCGACCGCACCGGGCCTCCGAAAGTAGGGGGCCTCCAAAATTCAGTATGCTAATAGGCCTCATAAGTATTAATAAAGCCCAGTTGCAAATTAGTCACAAGTCACGGACAGCAGGCCTGTTAGAAGAAATTGTTTTAAATAATCTAGAGATATTTCTCCTTTGTATTTAAACTTATTAGTGTGAGATTCGTTAATGACACTAAATTTTTCAATATTATTTTGTATCTTTATGGTGAATGGGGGCCTCCATTTTTTGTTCCGCACCGGGCCACAAAAATGTCAGGGCCGGCCCTAATTGCTGACGATGAATCTGAGCAGCTTTCCAAAGGACACCCTGAATACACGTTTATTAGGATTGAGCCACCACATGAACTACCGAAGGGTATCAACAGTCTCTTGGATATCCGAGATTAAATCTTCTGAATGTCTGGATTTGATAAGCGAGGCAACGCTAAATAGCACGTTGATATGTAGCTCTCGTATTCTTGAGCCCAAAAGGCGTTGATGTGTAGCAATAGACGTCGAATGGGGTAGCATCCCGAGTGCTAGACTCGGGAGTCGTCAGACCTCCGACTGCCTCTTGGCTATTGAAGAATCCGACCGTTGATCACAAGTCCGTTCGAGAGGTATTCTAGGGTCATATCCCCAACACATATGAACGTCGGCCTAATATCTCTCTACATAATATACACAAATCATCACGCCAGAATTTTTAGAAAACAACATATGAACACACCTTCATAATATACACACATTGCATCCTATACATTATCACCATACTCATCTCAAGTGTCAACCACCAGCTAGCTAGGCGAACAGTCCAGTCCACCCATGGTGGATGGTGAAACCTCACACTGACACTGCAACTGCAACGAGCTAGCTAATTGAATCATTCAACACAAGAAACGGGCAGGAAATCGTTAGGATCTTGTTGCTCAATTTAATTAGCTCGTTAATTAGGAGTAATTAATGGCAAAGAAGAAGAAGAAGAAGCAGCAGCAGCAGCAGCAGCTCGGATTCTGGATTTCTGAATTTATGATGGCTTGATGCAATGCAACACCTAAATGTGGCACATCAATAAAGTAGCAAGCATTCAGCTGCACACCAACCCTGCACTGTTCATCTCTGCAAGGAGTCAAGCCTGACAGATAGATGCCAACTAACTCAAGAACACCAGCAACACAAGGAGAATTCTTCTGTAATTGTACCAGATAAAAAAGAATCAAGAATTCTGCATCCAGATTCCAGATCACTTAAATCAGTAGAAATGTAGAATCAATTCAGTAGAATCAATTGTAGCTACCCATTTCAAATGATACTTGTATATATCTCTTAAGCAATCTGCACATCACTGATTTTTGAGCAAGATTTCAATCTGTTAGCAGTAGAATTGCAAAGTAAAGGTATGACTCAAGCAAAGAACAGTATGTATTGGTATCTGTAATAATATATGATGTGGGTACATTCCATTTCTTCAAAGGACAATTGGAGACAACCCTTGTGACTTATTCCCAATCTGAATTCACTTTCTTTTCTTCCCCTAATAAACTCTTTCTCTCAGATTATGCACACAAAAGAATTATGGAACATTTGATGAAGTAAGAAAGAAAAGAAAGAGAGAAAATTGAAATTTTACTCTCACATGATGAACTACTAGTGGTGTGGTGGTAATGATCTCAATATCATCGTCGTCTCATCAAGATGGACACCCGTATCTGATTTTTTCCGGACATGGGTGCAGTTGTTGGGAGGAAAGATTTCGGCTTTTTGTTTTGGTGTTTGAGTCGGGGCATCGCTCGATCTCAGAACAGCATCCAGTCGAGGCGGTTGGGCGGCGGCGCGCCGGACGACGCCGTTGAGCTGACGGTGGTGGTCGAGGAGGCAGACGACGTCGACGGCAGCGAGGACAGCAGGTCGAACATCTCCCACCGCGTCTGCGCCGGCTGCTGCGGCTGTTGATGCTGATGGTGAGGTTGCTGCGGCGGTTGCTGCTGATGCTTGGAGAGCTTCTCGCCGGACTTGCGCACGATGGCGGAGTTCTTGGCCATGACGGCGTCGAGCGTCTCCACGTACTTCTGCACGCGCTTTACCTGCAGCAAGAACCGCGTCAATGGAGTTAGCTGACCGAATTGATGGGGGAGTGAACCGTAAAGGTGTGGACTGTTGGAGGCAGTGGAGCTCGAGCTCACCTGCATCCGCCTCTGGGCCTTGACGTCGCCGTCGGCGACCACCGCGTCGAGTTTCAGCAGCTCGTTCATGAGCAGCTCCGTCACCTGCGCCACGTCGTTCTCCGCCACTTTCTCCCCCTTCCTCACCGACGCGTCCAGCGCCGCCACCTGCCGACCAATCGGAGCAGTGAGCTTAGCTAGCTAGCTGTGACGGTGGTCAACGCCCTTGCTCTCTCTCTCGGCTCGCCATGGATGGGCGATGGAGGAAAGGGCAATGTGGGTGTCCCGTGTCCATACCTTGGGGGCGAGCTTGTCGACCTCGGCGGTGACGGCGGCGACGGCCTTGGCAGCCTTCTCGAGGCGGCCGTTGCGGCGCTCCTCGATGAGGCGGCGCGCGCGGGCCTCGGGGTCCTCGACGACGACGAGCTTCGACCTGTCCTTCACGCCGGCCATGTCCAGGAACGCCTTGGAGTCCCTCTCCTTGTCCTTGTACATCACCTTCTGGTCGTCCGGGTGAAGCCCCGTCCGCGCCGCCACCATCTTCTTCAGCTCGCCTGCATCCATCCATCAATCCATCCATCAATCCATCGGAAGCAGACACGAATCAGAGACACGCCTGAATTGGCAACAAAGCATTGGGGATTTTTTTTCCGCCGGCGGCGAGCACTGACCGAACGACGCCTGCGAGTTGATGTAGATCTCGTGGGTGATGCCGGCGTGCTTCACCTTGACGCGGATAGTCGGCACCGGCTTCACGTTGACGGGCTCGTCGTCGGCCGCGCCGCCCCTCTTCTGCACCAGCATGCCGCCGGGCCGGACCTCCCACACCTCCGCCGCCGGAACCTTCCCGCCCGCCGCCGCCGCAGCTACGGCAGCTGCCACGACGACCGGAGTGTTCTTCATCGATCCGAACTTGGCCGTCGCGCCTTTCTTGGCCTTGGGGCTCGCTCCCAGCATGCTTGCCGCCGTCTCGCTTTGCAGCTGTAAAGGCCGGATCTTTGAGGGCAAAGCACAATGGCGGAGAAGCAACCGGAGCAAAGCAGAAAGCTTCCGCGAGCTCGAATATTAAGGCAATGGGGATTGGAGAAGAAGAGAGGAAGGGGGAGGAGAAGAGGAAGATGCCGATGGACAGCGAGGAGAAATAATGGCGGTGAGGATGATGAGAGACAAGGGGAATATATACACCAAATAGATTACAAGCCACATGACAAATGCATTATCAAATTCAAATTGAGATTTCAAAATTCACAAACTCTTTGTAATGAAAAATTTGATGGTATACTCTTCCCGTTTAGATAAAAATTGAGAATTTATCTTCCTGATTCACATGTCATCGAGATGTGGAGGTAGGTTCTCGGTTTTTATCTAAAGGAGATGAGCTCTTTTAACTATGGTAGCTCTTTCAAATCATTATTTGATAAGCTATATGAAAATTAAAGTTCCATCATAATTCAATATAACAACTTACTGAGACATAAAAATTAAATTACTTAACTAAATGTTCTCAATCTATCTAGGATTGTGGATCAAGAATTTGTTGGAGATAGATTAGGGGTATGTTTAGAGAAGCTTCCGGTAGCTAGAGATTCTCAGTAGCTAGCTAATCTAAGTAGTTGGATAGTTTGAGTATTTAGCTGATGTTCTCTAGCTTCTGGATTCTAGTTTATTTTTGATTCTACCGCTACTGATTCTTACAATCTGAGCCAGAATCTGAACCATTTATTTCAGCTTCAGATTTTACAAGTAGCTGCAGTTGTCAGAAGCTCCCCAAACATATTCTAGATTAGCTCCAAAATATTTTGGATCTAAAGCTATGCTAACTATCAGACGGGACCTTAAAGCCCCAAAACCAAATTACCTTAAACAATTATTTTTAAAAAAATAGAAACATGCTTGAAGTTTGGTGCAGATCGGTTCAGTTTTCGGTTAATTTTTGCCCACACTAACAGGGCGGAGCTATGTCAGTCCGAGGGGATTCCCAGGAACCCGAGTCCCAATTTTTTTTACCTTTTGTACACATTCTTAGACCTAATATGATATACCTCATGAAGTGGTGCACCCCTCAGTATTCCTCTAACTCCACCATTGCACACTAGCATTTGGTTCATGAATTTGATAGAACAGAATGGCCATGTTCCAGATTCTGAGAATGGAATAACTATGCTCCGTGTTTAGAAGCAAGAACGAAACGGTTCTGTCCCTTGTTTGGTTTTGGAATCTTATAGAACGAAACGGTTTCATCCCTTATTTAGTTCAAGAGCGGTAGAGGGGATGAGAATAAAAGCAGATGGTGTGGGAGATGTCGGAGGCGAACCATTCGGTTCGGTAGATTTTTTGGGAGCGGATGGTTCTGGATCTACGAGGAATATTTCTTTTTGGGAACCGCTCCACTCTATATAATTCTAAATCAAACGCACGTAAAATAAAACAGAGTCGCTCGCTTCCACCTAACTCCTGACCAAACACTACCAAACTAGCTAGACCCTAATGGCCCCATCAGATATCAATACACATTTATTTATTTATTTATTTGCTAATATTTTGTTGTTTCTTTCTTGGCTCTACTCCATCCGCCTGAATATTTTCTTTTCGTGGGGCCTGAAAATTATTATTATTATTATTATTATTTCGCTTTTGGGTTTAGGACCCAGATCGAATTTGCAAGCTTTGATTCGCTTTCGGATTGTCTGGTTGGATGCCCATTCATTCCTATTGTGTCGGCCGGCCGCTGCGAAACAAAACTCTAAACATCTCGCTTCTCTAAATTTTTTAGATCATAACTAAAAAATTAGATCCAGCGGGTACTCTAAATGACTACAAAAACATCTAAATGACTACAAAAAATAAAAGATCTCAAAACCAATCCTTTCGATCCGTACTTTTAAGGGACATACGCAGATACTCAAATTTAAACTCGGGTAGAAAAAACATGTTTAAAATGATTTGTATCTCAAAAAATCAAAAAAAAATATAGAGAGTAAATTTTCAGAGCCGCTCTAGATCCAATGGGTACTCTAAATGACTAAAAAAATAAAAGACCTCAAACCCAACCCTTTCGATCCACACTCTTAAGGAGCGCACGTGGGTACTCAAATTTAAACTCGGATAGAAAGAAACATGTTTAAAATGATTTGTATCTTGAAAAAATTCCAAAAAATTATATAGAGAGTCAATTTTCGGAGCCGCTGTCGGAGACGGTATGATACTCATCACCGTCTTGTCTGATTTGCTGATGCAGCTGTAGCTGTCGTTATAACGTCTCAACCATCGCCTTGCTATTGCATTTTATATTATTTTAATTTTAATAAATAAAAGAAGAAGGCATCATGTACATGTGAGAAGAAAAAATAACAATGTAACTATCACTTTAAAAAGATAATTGAGAGTGTTTTAGATTTAAAATTCTAGTTCATTTAAGATTCTGCAGTTATTGAGTTTCACGGCCTAAAGCCAAAATATAGCATGTTTAAGAGAATTTCAAATTTCAAAAGTAGCTGCCTCGAGGCCATTGATTAATTAATGGGAAAATTACTCGCGTGCCATTATAATTTTCAAGAATTGCCTATATGATACCGCCCGTGATTGTGGTGGCCCCCATTTGTCATTGACGCACCGATAACATATTGATAAACCGTGAAAATTGTAATGACGCAGAAGAAATTAACCCCTTAATTGCAGGTGATCGGCGAATAAAATCGCAAAATTTCTAAATTTGATCGGTCCACCGTAATAGAATATTTTTGCATATTTCAAAACATCCAAATATAAATTTTCAAATAAGCTTGTCGTTGATATGACCTTTTTGGCGATGCCGAGTATAAGATTTGATTCTAAAATTCATTTAAAAGGGTTTTAAATTGAAGAATCCATCATGGTAAGAGTAGTAGTCATGTGATGCCCGTGAAATTCATCTGCTATTATTCAAAAGTGAAGTGCAATTGTTCTTGCATTTGAATTGATCACAGCTAGATTTGAATTGTTCTAAGTAGCTCGATAGTATAATGGTCTGTTTGTTTCTGCTTATGATTATATCAATTTAGCTTATAGAAAAAAGTTGTGTTAGATCAGCTTATTGGATTGTTATAATTTGTATTCTATATTATAATAAGTTGCCATGTTTGTTTCAACTTATGAAAACAAGATGGATTCTTATAATCCCAAGCTAAAACAAACATGCATTGAGTACATCTTGCTAATGAGAAGCCGGTGTTTTCTTAGCTTGTGAATTCTAGTTTATTTAAAAATTCTATGTCCGATTCCGATAATCTAGTTCTAGAATTTGTACTATTTGTATCAAATTTAGAATCTAGACGTATGTCTAGCTAATGAGAAGCTGGTGTTTTCTTAGCTTCTGAATTCCAGTTTATTTTAAAATTTTACAGCAACTACTGATTCTCATAATCTAGGTCTAGAATTTGTATTGTTTGTACCAACTTTAAAATTTAGAAACAGTTGTAGCTACCAGAAGCTGAAACAAACAAGACTAGATACTCACCAACCGCTTTTCACAATCTGAATCTCCTTCAAACAGACCCTTAGTTGGTTCATCTCTCGCTCTAGAAATACAATTATTTTTATCATTTAAATTTTATCTAAAGTATAGCTCATTCTTCACACCTACTTATTCATTTCAAACAACTACAACAATCTCTCGCTTAATTTCTTCATACACTTTCTCATATCGACCAATCATAATCATCTCTCCTTTAATTTCATCTCTTTTTAATCCTCCTCCGAAAAACTCTAGAATTACTTATATTTAGGGCTTCTTTGGAACACATGAATTTTACAAGATTTTTACTAAATCCTTCAAAATTCCTTTGAAAAATTTAAAGAAGCCCTTAAGTGTACACTTGTTACCAACCAGCTGGGGAAGCTGCTCCTGTTATTTTTTTCTTAAAAAAACATCTGATTCATACACCAGCACAGTAGCATCAGCAAGTAGGCAGCTGTCTGTCTGTATGTGAGCTGATCTACCTTAGTAGCCTGTGTTTACTAAGAAAAATGGTCATTGATGTTTTTTTAAGAAGGTCACACAAACTCGGTTTTTGTTTGAAAGCCATGTTTTTTTCGTGAGAGAAGACACGCGGGTTTGGTTTTGTTAATTTGAAAGTCATGCGGCGGAGACATGATACGAGAACTTCTCAGGAGATCACGTTCTAACGGGATCCGGTGCTACGTTGCATTGCTCACTCGTTCGTTTCGCAAAACAATCATTGATGTTTTATGACAGGAGAAACAATCATGATAAATTGCTAATGATCTTCAAAACCACTGATTACCAAACAGTTGAGCACATAAAGTAAACAGTGGAATCCAATCAGAAAAACAAGACCTTCAGTGATATATGGGTCAATCTTTAATGAATGGGCACCACTCTAACAGTGTTAACATGTCCATTCTACTGGTAATATTATATTATATTATCGGTAAAATTGATCTGTATATTTGATCTTAGCCGTCGATTTCGAAGAGTAAATTAGGTATATTTTGGATATAATTGATTTTTTAATGATTTTATTATTTGCAAATTATACTATCATAAATAAGATAATAATAATAATAAAAATTGTTTTTAACCCTTAGATGAAAGTTGATGAATGGTTCAGATTTATTCTAGTGCTAGTATAATTTAACCTAGAATTGTTCAGATTTATTCTAGTGCTAGTATAATTTCTACTAAATTCTGAACAACTTTTTTTAAAAAAAAAACTAGTCGAGTATCTGTACATTATAAAAGAAAAAAATTACAATATTAAAAGAACGTCTGAACAACGCAACACGTAAATAATACAAATAACTTAAAAATGATAAAATAGCATTCGTCCTAATTTGGTTTTAAAACTAATATACCAATTTTAAAAAGTAATATATATATTTTTACTAATAATGGGCTCTGCGTGTCAATGAAAAGCTAGTGGTGATAGGTTGGTGATAGATTCATCTTTTAAAATAATTTAGAAACAGAGTTCACGTATCGATGAGAAGCTAGTGGCATTGGGCTGATGACAAATTTACCACCACTAGACACCTTTAAAGTTTAGAAGGTAGTGGTGATGGGTTGACGACCGATTTACCATCACTAGTCACCTTTAAAGTAGTATAGATATAGAATACCGTTTGTTTCCTTTAGTCCAAAATTTAGTCCCGTTACATCGAATATTTAGATATTATTTTGGAGTACTAAATCTAGACTATTTACAAAACCCATTCATAACCAGTGGATTATTCGCGAGACGAATCTAATGAGCCTAATTACGCCGTGATTCGACAATGTGATGCTGCAGTAAACATCTGCTAATCATGGATTAATTAGGCTTAATAAATTTGTCTCGTGAATAACCCTCCGATTCCGCAATTATTTTTATAATCGGTTTACGTTTAATCCTTCAAATCGATGTCTAATCATATGATGCGACACGGACTAAGCTTTAGTCCGTAGAACCGACCACTAAGATCGTTGTGGCAACACGTGGCGATGCCGTGCGTTAGCTGTTGGAAGGCGAGCTGGTTAGTTTAAGTGAAGCAGAGCAGGCCACTGTTCATGTGTGCAGCAATCAGGTCAGCTAAAAGCTAAAGCCACTGAATCCAAAATGCTATATATATATATATATATGCACAAGTTGGCAGGAGAGTTTATTAGTTTTTTTTGTTTATTTTTTTGGTGCGTGTGTTGTGTTGGTTCGTCGCCAACTTCCACCGACAGTCAGGTGTGTCGCGGTGGTCCCCACTCCGGCTGCCACGCTGGCGTTGACCGGAAAAAAGAGAATAAGGTTATTCTCAAACTTTCATGTTACGTAGTGTACTTAGGGTGTGTTTGGTTCACTGGATATTCCTAGATGGGATAGAATCATTCCATCCAGTCATCTGTTTGGTTGGAGGATGAATGTGGATGGGATAGCCACTGAGAGGAATTTCAATAAGTAGCCGATGCGGTAAACAAGATAACAATAAGAGAGAGAAAATCGTGGAAATATGTCTGCTGGCGCAAAGGATTACGCTAACAGGTTTAGAATAACCTCGAAGAGTTAAATGCATGAAGTGACTAATTGTGGTTCATTCGAAGTGTATTTATTCGTGTTGGTATTCGATGCCCCTTTACAGTAGAAAAGGAAGGTATTTATAAACATGAATACAATAGAAAAAGACTATCATGCCCTCTAGTTACGACCGTCATAGATAATTACCATTGAATTATATCGATAACAATAATAACCGAACTGATAACCGATAACTGCTAACTAATCATGTGCAATGGGTTCATAGATCCAATAACCCTGAACCCACCACAAGACTACCTTGGTTCCTTGCTAGTTCCTCCTCTCTTCTCCTCACTCTTCTCCTACCTTTCTCTTAAAAAAAAGAGAGACACACGCATCTGATTCCAAACGCAACCAACCACGTTTTGAATTGCCCATTGTTTTAGTCATCCAATTGCCTCTCGTTCTTCTTCGATTCCTCTCTCATTTTCGTTCGGTCGTTTTTTTAGATTATTCCTCGTGCGTCGCTGAAAATTTATCCGGTTTCATATATATATAATTGGCTTTTTCAGTGACGTCAGATGATACCGCATGTCAGTGAGAAAATCACGGTGACAAATATGAAATCTTCTCTCTTTTTTCGACGGAGAAATGTCGGTCAACACGGTCAATGCCGCGGCGTGTTTCAGAAAATAGAGAGAAATTCGCACGTGGTTTATGAGATCATGCCCTGCATCTTCCGTTCAGATTATTAGGCACGTTTTAATTCGGGAATTTTCTTTCGAAAGGTTTGATTGTTTCAGATCATGCCTCCCTTTTTGCGGTCTTTATAGCTATTATCAATAAATTTGCGTATATATATATATATGTATATATATGTATATATATATTACAATTTTTGAGGGTTTAAACCTGACGGGGTAGCCCCATTACTATCCCTAATCTTGGTGCCTCCCAAAGAACCGTAAAATTGCTCATATATATTCCATCGGCGGTTTGTCATCTCCGCATCATTTCTTTCGGTGACTTTATTATTTCTAAATTCTACTATCGCTAATTAAGATAACAATACATATCATTTTTAGTTCTCTGATAAAAGGAGACAAATTAAAGTGTTGAGATTCATTCCAACTCAAAACAACCTTTTCAATTCAATCACTACTACATACCCATGAGCTGCAACTTAACATGGCTCCAAAGCATGCAATTATCTATCTATCTTGAGGCTAACTGTTCCAACTCTAGCTAGCTGATGATACTAGAAGCTAAATAATATAATTAAAGCTGAATCATGCACACATGTATTGAATTAAAAACAGGGAATATTAATTATGTCACAATAAGATGTGGTTAGGGAGTCATGTCAATGAGAGGGGCTAAAGACAATAATGGAGCATCCTTTAGCACACAGAAAATACAGGTAGCTAGGGGGCACCAATCTCCCTATTGGGATGGATGGATGGATGGATGGATGGATGGAGAATAAAAAAAATGTATACTTAACATAAAGAAAGTGTTTTATTTAGGGAGTGGTACTGGAAAATTAATAAAAAAAATCAGATAATGTTTTAACATCTATAGTGAAAAATATTTGGTCACTTTTGCCAAAGCTTATCTCTAAAAAAATAGAGATTTAGCTAACAATATTTTTAAATAATCAAATAAATATAATATAAATATTGTCTCATTAGAATTATCATCTGAATTATTACTTCTACCGTCTTATAATATTATAACCTATGATCATATTTGATATTTTATAGTACGATGAATCTAAATAGTGTTACTATTCAAATTCATTATACTGTAAAATATAAAATCTGATCGTAGTTATACGTACGATAATATTTGATATTTTATAGTAGAATGAATCTAAACGGTACTACTATTTAAATTCATTATACTATAAAATATGAAATCTGATCGTAGTTATACGATAATATTTGATATTTTATAGTAGAATGAATCTAAACGGTGCTACTATTTAAATTCATTATACTATAAAATATAAAATCTGATCGTAGTTACACGGTACTTACATATAGTAGAGCTATTGGTTTTAACCTAGCAATACAATAATTGGTTAAGCTTGTGCATCTATCTAGTCTCGAGCAAAACTGACAAATATTCCAATGACAGTAGATCTTGCATTGCTTATTGACCCAGGACAGGTCTGAATTGACCACAAGTGTCGGTTTAGATCCTTGCTACACTATACACACTCTGAATGTAAACCTGAAACCCTAAGAGATGCATTGCATTGCATGCATCATCATTTCATGCACGATTTATATAATCAATATCCAGTACGACTAGCAGTTGGTATGCGATTGTTGGGGTGTTAAATGTACTCTTAATGATTAATCATTGCCACAGTTGCCTGCTGCAAGTGTGATGTGCTGTTTTTTGTGTTACTGGAGTTTCAATACTCCAACTAGCTAGAAGCAGGTCAGTTCTAATCTCGCTGATCGGGATGGTTTCTTAGCATTAATTATATTGTCGTGCATGTTAGCTAAAATCTGATGTGGTAAAGGATTTATTGAGCTGCGAGAGAAATAATATCTCACGTAAGAAATGAACTCTCTATATACTATATGTTAGGATTATATATATTGCCCGTATAATACTCTATCCAAGTCCAATAATATAACAATTTAGTATTGATTTCATATTTTATAGTATAATGAACTATTCAGATTTATTATATTGTAATGTGAAATATCAAATCCAATACTATATTATTGCTATATTATACGACGGAGGAAGTAGAATAAAAGACAATATTGTAATGTATTAGTCGAGGGAAGACAAAAAAATATTGTAATGCAACAGCCGAAGCACGGTAAAAAAATGGTACTCCCTCCGTTTCACATTATAAGTTATTCTGATTTTTTTAAAAAATTCATCCACAAATCAATGAATCTAGACACATCCGTGAACGAGTTTTAAAAAGTCGGAATGACTTATAATATGGAACGGAGGTAGTATTAAGTTAGTGGTGTTTATTGTTAATTAGGTCTAGAACTAGTTTTTATATGAAAAAATATATAATATTGAAACTGCCCTACTGTTTGGTTAGCAATGCCAAAAAAAAGAGTGCAGTGTTGCCAGGCAGTTGGTCTGGTAGCTTGTGCCATCTCATAAATATAAATATAAAGGTTTAGTGAGCATTAGCATGTGATCATGTGGAGGCCTGTGCTAATAGCATTGCAATTCTCTCTCTCTCTCTCTCTCTCTCTCTCTCTCAGGTTTTGGTTGTGCTAGCTGGTGGTGAAATGCACATGTGTGAATGTGAAAAATATTTGATATTTGTTACTCTCAAAATGAGTGTTGATTATGTTATTACATACTATAGCACATGAAATTATATAAGTTAATAACATGTGAATAAGAATGAAAAAAAAAACTAAGCAACTGCTTGGTAGTGGTAAATTAGCAAACATATCGATGAACCGATGTGCAACTTATCGTTGCTATATATAAGAGCATCTTCGACTGGTCACCTATCTAGCTACCTAAATTTGAATCTAGATATTTCGGTAAAAAAGAAAGCTCCACGGTCCCTAAATGTGTCTCTTTCCTAATTCATTTCTTAAATCACCTATAATATCTCTCAAATATATTTTTAGTTTGGCCGATCCCTATTTTCGTTCGCAAATATTTTTCTCTCTAGCTAGTGTGCATTTTTTCCTCGTGTGTTGTTATATATTAGATAACACATATATTTAGAGGTATCGTAGCTTAACAAAAAAAACATTACATATTATAGGTCATATTTGCGGCATTTAAAAATAGGAATAGAATTTAGGACATTCCTTATACCAAATTTAGGCAATAAAATTTAGATATCTCGAGATGCTTTTACGGGCCTGGAATTGGTCGTGGCACGTAGGCTGCCACGTGGCCATGAAGCCCATGCCTGGGAAATCCAGGCCGTCGATGGCCCATCGAACGGACGAAATGCGGCCCAGCTGGCGTAGGGCGACCGTTTCCAACTGGTCCATGGATGCAACTGCAAGCGGGCAGAGCGGAGTCCACGACCCGATCTTGGCTCCGACCATGCTGGCCTCACCTGACCTCGCCGCCGGCCATTATATACTCGCGCGCGCGCGCCGGACGCTGTGGTACGTGCCATGGCAGAGCTGCTGCTGGGTTCTGACCTCGTCGGCGGCGGCGGCTACGGGCTGCTGCCGCCGGAGAGCCTGCTCTGCCGGCTCGACCAGATCGACCTGCGGGTACGTACGTAGGCGGCGCGCGCCAGTCACCGCGGCTAATTGCTCCGTCCATCCGCCGTGTTGGTTAATTGTGGTCGGTTCTTTTTTTTTTGTCCGGTCGTCAGTTGCGGCAGCTGGAGGAGCAGCGGCAGCCGACGACGGCGCGGCAGGGCGACGACGACGACGGCGTCCGCCGCGCCGCGCCGGCGCCGCGGCACCAGCACACCAAGTCGCTCCCCTCGGCGCTGCAGCACGTGCAGCTGAAGGGCAACCTCATGGACCGCCTCAACCTGCTCGAGTCCCGCATCAGGCAGCTCAGCTGCGAGCTTGACGGCGGCGCCGCCGTCGTCGCGGGCTCGTCCGTGCCGCCGCCGCCGCTGCCACCACCACCGGAGCCGAGCAAGCACCCGGAGCCCGTGTGCTCTGCCGGCAGCTGGAGCGCCGGGCAGCTACTGCCGAGAGGCGCTCGCCACCAGCTTCATCGCGGCAAACCAAACCCATCCAAGGTGACCACTATCACTGATTCAGAGCAATTAATTATAGGGTTAATTTTTTCTGTAATTTTTACGGTTTATCAATATATCATCTATGTGTACCACAGTCAATGACAGTGACATGCAGACAATTTGTGAAAATTATAATGACACGTGAGTAATTTTTCCTTGATTTATATGGGTCAAAAGTTGCGTCTTTGATAATATATTAAAGTTGAGAAATATTTAATTATATGTACTAATCAGTTAAAAACATACGATCAAAGAATTTTTAACTCTAGACATTTTATTAAATACCTTTCAACTTCGAAACATATAATCAATTTTTCGTAAGATTCCACTCATAATATATATACACGTTGAGTTTGATTACATCTAAATGGTTGCACTAATGTACAAAAGTAAATTTGAATACCTATAAATTATATTTATTTGGCAAATTTTACAGAATAACTACTATATATTATAAATGGAAAATTTGATTATATACCCTTCTGAAATCTAAGATATACCCTTCTCTAGATGTAAATTGATTATATACCTTTTTCTATTCTTTTTACTCTAGAAAATACATTTTTTTACACTTTAAAATATATTTTATGTATTTTATGCAAATTGAAGCGAAAATAAAATTGAAACTTATTTCTCCCTAGATGCAAGGAAAAAAAGGCTAGTACAAAGCAAAATAGCTTAAGCCAATAATTGTGTGTATACGAGAGTATTTTAGTCATTTGGAACGATGCATACATAAAAAAATCAGTTTAAAGTGTAGAAAAAGGTATTTTCTAGAGTAAAAACACTAGAGAATGATATATAATCAATTTACATCTAGAGAAAGCTATATCCTATATTTCAGACTAATGAGAGGGTATATCCTAGATTCCCCCAAATCGATTAAAACCGGGAGCAATGGTATAAAAGGAAAAAAACCAAAGCTATTGCATAACACCGAATTTTTAGTGACATAAGAGCATCTCCGAGAGAAGCTCTAAAGAGTTCTCTTCTCTAAATTTTTGGAACTAGAATTAAAAAATCTCCTTCAATAGATACTCTAAATGACTCCCAAAAATAAAGTATCCTCAAAATTAATCATTGTATTCCTTACTTGTAGGGAACATACTCACATACTTTACTTTAGGGACTCTATTGGAAAGAAACATATTTAAACTATTTGTATCCTCAAAAATGGATCCAAAAATTATATAGGGAATCAATTTTTAAAACGACTCTCGGAGATGCTTTAAGATCGTAAGATCGAGCCTGTTCTCTAAATTTTTGGGATTAAAATCAAAAAATATAAAATGTATACATAAAACACATTATTAATTTGCACGTCTCATCCGACCAAAATACCGAATCAAATTCTGGATTGAATCGAATTTATTTTTGCAAGGCGCAGAGCCAGAAGGAGGCGAAATGCGCGTGCAAGAACGACAAGACGAAGAAGCCGGAGCGAGCCAGGAGGTGGTTCACCGTCGGATGCTAATCTCTCGTTTGTTTCAGCTTTATATTCTAATTATTTGTTTTCTAATCTCCAAATTCTAGTTTATTTTTAGATTTTACGGTTACCGATTCTCACGTGCCGAGTTCGGAATTAGAGTGTTTGTTTCAGCTTCAGATTACACGGACGGACATGGTAGTTAGGGATAACTACTACTATAGGGACATGTTTGTAGCTGCATTTTTTTTGCCAATTGTCTTCTAATATATTTATTAGTTGTAACTGGTTTTCTCAAGTTAAATATTTAAACCACTTTGTTTTATTATACAAATTCTAGATTTAATATATATGTATATTAATGCTATTTTTAGTGTGTAGTGATTGTAGCATATTTATTAAATTAATCATTTAAAATACTTTATAATGTTGTTTGCAACATAAGAAATAACCATACACAACACATTATTGTTTTGTTTTAGTATTTGAAATTGGATATTTCGTGTGCTCGAGTAAAATGTTTTCGCCTAGATTTGATTGTGTTTATTTTATTTATTTTAGTAAAATTCAAAATTTAGAACTTTTGTAAGTAGTTTCATACTATTTTATTATAAAATTATAAATTTAATATAAATATAAATATGTATATGAATGCTATTTTTAGTGGGTATTAGTTGTGACAGATTTCCTAAATTAACCATTTGAAACGCTTTATATTTAGTAGTACGATTGGTTGCAGCAACGCCAATAATAGCAGGGCGTGCGTGCGGGCCCACCTCTTTCTAGTCTCTGGCCCCACGCCCCCCTCCCGATCATCCCATTGGCCCCACCTGCCAGAGACAGAGAGGGCCCCACGTAGGTGACGGGAACATGCGGCGCGGGAACGGCGGGATGATCCCGCCGCTGGCGGCGGCGCTGCTGCTGGCGGCGGCGCTCGCCACGGCCGTGTCGGGGCAGGGCCGGCCGGTCACCGACAGCGGAGCCCAGACGCCGCCGACGCCGTCCAGTTTTACACCGAAGGATAACTTCCTCATCGACTGCGGCGGCACGGCCCCTGTAGACGGCACCGGCGGGAAGGTGTACAAGACCGACGCGCAGTCCAACCACTTGCTGTCCGCCAAGGACGCCGTCAAGGTCGCCGTAGACAAGGCCGACGTGCCCTCGCCGGTGTACCTTACGGCGCGGATCTTCCGCGACGAGGCCATCTACAGCTTCCCGCTCACCGTGCCGGGCTGGCACTTCATCCGACTGTATCTGTTCCCGCTTCAAAACTCCGACTTCAACCTCGCCACCGCCACCTTCACCGTCTCCACCGACACCAACGTGCTGCTCCACAGCTTCACCGCCGAGAACAAGCCGGTCATGAAGGAGTTCGTCGTCAACGCCACCGAGAACCGCCTCGCCATCAAGTTCTGCCCGCTCAAGGACTCCGCCGCGTTCATCAACGCCATCGAGGTGGTCAACGCTCCCGACGACCTCATCACCGACACGGCCCTGGGACTGGCGCCGGTGGGCGAGACGGGAGGGCTGTCGCAGTCGGCGTACCAGGTCGTGTACCGGATCAACGTCGGCGGCCCGGCCATCGCCCCCGACAAGGACACGCTCGGCCGGCAATGGGACGTGGATGCGCCGTACGTGCAGTCCAAGGAGGCGGTGAAGGACGTGTCGGTGCCGCCGGGCAACATCAATTTCCCCGACGGGACGTCGAAGCTGGTGGCGCCGGCGTTGGTGTACGCGAGCGCCGCCAAGATGGCGGACGCGAGCGTGGGGAGCCCCAGCTTCAACATGTCATGGAAGATGGACGTGGATCCAACGTTCGGCTACCTGGTCCGGCTCTTCTTCGCCGACATCGTGAGCAAGAGCATGAACGACCTCTACTTCAACGTGTTCGTCAACGGGCGCAAGGCCATCTCCGGGCTGGACCTGTCGACGATCACCGGCGAGCTGTCGGCGGCGTATTACAAGGACATCGTGGTGAACTCGTCGATCGCGACGGACAAGCTGAGCATCCAGGTGGGGCCGATGGGGGAGGACACGGGGCGCGTGGACGCGCTGCTGAGCGGCGTGGAGGTGCTCAAGATGAGCAACTCGGTGGGCAGCCTCGACGGCGAGTTCGGCGTGGACGGGAAGAAGGCGGACGACGGCAGCGGCGGGCGCAAGGTGGTGGCGGCGGTGGGGTTCGCGATGATGTTCGGCGCATTCGCCGGGCTGGGCGCGATGGCGGTGAAGTGGCACAAGCGGCCGCAGGACTGGGAGCGGCGCAACAGCTTCTCGTCGTGGCTGCTGCCGATCCACACGGGGCAGTCGTTCACCAGCGGCAAGGGCGGCTCCAGCAAGAGCGGCTACACCTTCTCCTCCACGCTGGGGCTTGGCCGCTTCTTCTCCTTCGCCGAGATCCAGACGGCGACCAACAACTTCGAGGAGAGCGCCATCATCGGCGTCGGCGGCTTCGGCAACGTGTACATCGGCGAGATCGACGACGGCACCAAGGTGGCGGTGAAGCGCGGCAACCCGCAGTCGGAGCAGGGCATCAACGAGTTCAACACGGAGATCCAGATGCTGTCCAAGCTTCGGCATCGCCACCTCGTCTCCCTCATCGGCTACTGCGACGAGAACGCCGAGATGATCCTCGTGTACGAGTACATGCAGAACGGCGTGTTCCGCGACCACATCTACGGCAAGGACTGGCCGGCGCTGACATGGAAGCAGCGGCTGGAGATCTGCATCGGCGCCGCGCGTGGGCTGCACTACCTGCACACCGGCACGGCGCAGGGCATCATCCACCGCGACGTCAAGACCACCAACATCCTGCTCGACGAGAACTTCGTCGCCAAGGTCTCCGACTTCGGGCTCTCCAAGGACGGGCCCGGCATGGACCAGCTCCACGTCAGCACCGCCGTCAAGGGCAGCTTCGGCTACCTCGACCCGGAGTACTTCCGCTGCCAGCAGCTCACCGACAAGTCGGACGTCTACTCCTTCGGCGTCGTGCTGCTCGAGACGCTGTGCGCGCGCGCGCCCATCGACCCGCAGCTGCCGCGCGAGCAGGTCAGCCTCGCCGAGTGGGGCATGCAGTGGAAGCGCAAGGGCCTCATCGAGAAGATCATGGACCCCAAGCTCGCCGGCAACGTCAACCAGGAGTCACTCAACAAGTTCGCCGAGACCGCCGAGAAGTGCCTCGCCGAGTACGGCAGCGACCGTATCTCCATGGGCGACGTGCTCTGGAACCTCGAGTACGCGCTCCAGATGCAGGAAGCCAACCCACCCGAGGGCGCCGACCAGTCCGCCGACGACCAGGACGACGCCGCCGCTCCATCAGCTTCCTCCACCAGCAGCGTAACCGCCGTGACAGACGCGTCCACTACCGACGCCGGCGAGCTCTTCGCGCAGCTCGCCGACATGAAGGGGAGGTGATCGATCGCCATGCATCCACTAATTCAACAGCGATCCATCCATCGAACATCCATCTAGCTCGCCATTTCATCCAGCGCGCGCATCTGCATGGTGCATGCACGCACGCATGCATCGATTTCTATCTTACTAGCGCTTTGGAGTTTGGATCGGCAATGGCGAGAAGCTGATTACGAATTAAAATTTCCAACTAAATATGCACCGCAATGTACGTACCAGTTCTTGGTTTTAGCAGCTGTGGCATGAAATCTTTGGAGATATTCTGTATTATAATCAATTTGGTGGAAGAATTTTAGGGTAGAGGAATACGAAAACGAATACAAATTGACCAAGGAGTAAACACAAATATAAAGCTGGATATATGTTTGAATTCAAAAACCACTTTTGATCCATGTAAACAATGTTCAATTTGAATGATATCTCTAAACAATGTTAGCATCTCAGACCTCATGATCCTACTCGACATCGGTTCATACCGGCCCCGCTTCACGTTCAGACATTCATGCGTATACAAACACAACCTTACAAACGGATAGCCTTCTCATATCTTAAAAGACCGATCCAATAAGTAAATGACTACTCTTTTTTATAAGCTGCTTGTAGCTCCTTTGCATAGACGAGGAGGGACAAAAGTTTGTTGAAAATGCGGTTCACCGATTCAACCAGTCCAAATGGCATAGTAACCTAACATCTCCTAAGAAAGCATAATGATGCTGACTTTGATATCAATTGTTAACATCTCAGGTCTTAGCTCTCACGCGACACCGGCCGGTATAAGCTAGGAGACATGTCGCTCCAAATCTCTTTTGACTTTTTCGTGACCGGTGACGTGTATCCTCGTCATGTATACGTGGACTCGAATTAAGGATGCAACCAGTACACGTCACGCTGACTAATCACTAATCCGGGCTGACTTGGCTGGTTTAGCAACACGGTTAACCTGAAACACACTCCATCACAAACGTTGTTTAGTTTTCGCAACGTCGAGACATCGCTAATCCTGCGATGATGATCGCTAACTCTGATACTAATTGTTAACGTCTCGGCTCACGTTTCTCGTGTTCTAAAAGACCGATCCAAAGAACGATTATGATTGCTACAAATGCTCGACGTCTGATGAGATTAGATGTCTTTTGCGTGCTATATGTATTTAACTTATATATGCGAGAGTTAAGATTTATGATAATTGAGTAGGTTAATGTATCTCTAAATTTTAGAATATAATTTAAGTGTCGTGTGACATTGAAGGGTCGTTTGGTTACTCCCTATAGGTTGAGATATTTTATCAATAATTAAGTTGATATTTAAACTTATTTATCACATAATAGTAAGACTAGGAGAATATTATAATATTTTTTAAGTCATTGATGTATAGAACTTAATTAATCTTATCATAATTGTGGCGGTAACTAAACATTTATTAGATTAGTCAAATTTATCTAACCTTAGAGGTATCATGACCTTAGATGTATCAAATTATAGTAAAGTATGGATAACAACCAAACAACCCCTCAATAATCCACAATATTACATCTTCTACTAAATATTTAAACTATGAGCTTACAAACATACCGCGACAAACAAAAACACGATGCTAATCTCATATACAGACCTCGTTCTCCCGACAACCACGTACCACCTAAATTCCTCACGTACCATTACGATTTCTAAGATTTTACAAAATATCACGGTCAGTGACGGCGACGGTCTCATCTATCAATAACGACACGCCGACGACATATCATAAAACCAAAAAACATAATGACACCGAAAAAATCAACCCATCGAAACATCGAAACATCTCGACACCCCCTTAGCCATGATTTCGCTATGCATGGAGACCTCAATGATCAAAAGCTAAAAAGAAACCCTAGGACCGTCCTGCAGCCTTGCATAAACAAACGCAAACCGGCCAAAGCTCGAGCCGCCGGCCGGGCCCACAGTTTGCACAGCCAGAAAAAAGGCAGCAAAGGTGGGCCCACACTCGCGTGTAGGTGTAGCCGGCCGTGTGCGCGTAGCAGATTGCTTCGTGTAGCGGTGGGCCCCGCAAGATTGAAGGGCAGAAACTTCGTCGGTTATCGAGACACCGGCGGCTGTACCCACTCGCAGATTGGCAGTCACTGACATGTGGGCCATGTTTCGCGGGACCCGTTGGACAGTGAGATGGTTCGAATGGCTCTAGCGTGTGTTTCGTTTGGAAAAGAACCCTCCTATTTGTTCGACTCACCGGCGGAGCAACCCGCCCTGCAGAAGCCTCCACTTACATGCCGGGTCCACAAACCAGTGGAGGTGGGCCCACAAAACGCACACACATAAAAATTATGATTTATCTTTCTAAATATACCCCTTAAAAATAAAACTTACTCCCTTGTTTTATAAATAAAGTTTTTTAGAATATAATTTCATATACCAAAAATGTTAATTAGAGGGTATTTTTTCTTGTTTGTTCGTGTTAAACGGCACACATAGTTGATTATATTCAATGATCTCTTTCTATCTTACATGTTAGTAACACGGACTTTGAAGGGAGAGACGGGTTTGATTTTGAGTTTTTTGCGCGTGGTCTTTTGCTTTTGCTTCACCGAGAAGGCGGCCAACTGTTGCATGTATGCTGGAAGTAACGCATGCACAAGAGACGGAGAGACAATTTAAGCAGCGTCCGCGTGCATCTAGGAGCAAAAATAGGAAAGAAAAGCACCTTAAATTGAAAAATGTCATGTTTATGTGACTTCGGTTGAAAACCAAAACGACTTACATTGATATCATCATGTAGGACCATTCAGACCATTTAAATCTCTTTTCTCTTAGACTTTGTTTTCTATATTTTACTTTTATATTACTAACATCATAAACGACTAAAATCAAGATAGATAGAGAAAAAGATAAATAATCACTCTAACATATAGAATATAGATGATTCTAAGATCTCTAAAAATATACAACCAAGTAATTAAGTTTGATATCTTTCTATCTCATTGGTTACTAACATGAACTTTGAAGCGAGAGGTGCGGGTTTGATTCCACCATTTTTTACGCATGGTCTTTTGCTTTTGCTTTACCGAGAAGACAGATAACCGTTGCATGAATGCTGGAAGAAACACACGCACGAGAGACGAAGAGACAATTTAAGCAGCAACCGCATGCATCCAAGAGCAGAAGCGGAAGAAAAGCACCTTAATTTGAAAACGACATGTTTTATGTGACTTCGGTAGAAAACCAAAATGACTTGTATTTATATACTAGAGAGAGTACTCTTGGTATCATCGTATAGAACCATTTAAATCTTTTTTATCTTAGAGACTCTATTTTCTATATTTTACTTTTATATTACTAACATCGTAAACGAGTAAAATCAAGATAGATAGAGAACAAGAGAACAATAACCACTCTAACATATAGAACATAAATGATTCTAAGATCTCTAAAAATATACAACCAAATAATTAAGTTTTCTTTGCCGAGAAGACTATCAACTTTTGCATGTATGCTAGAAATAACGCACGCACGAGAGACAATTTAAGTAGCATCCGCATGCATATAGGAGACCGGAAGAAAACCACCTTAAATTGGAAACAACATGTTTTATGTTACTTCAATAGAAAACCAAAATGACTTGTATTTTTATATCGGAGGAAGTACTCTTAATATCATCATAAATGACCATTTGATTTTTTTTCTTAGATTCTATTTTCTAAATTTTACTCTTATATTACTAACAACATAAGGAGAACAACATCCGCTCAAACATAGAGAACATAGATGATTATAAAGTCTCTAAAAATATACAACCAAATAATTAAGTTTTATATCTCTCTATCTCACTGATTACTAACATGAACTTTGAAGCAAGAGGCATGAGTTTGATTTCGTGTTTTTTGCGCATGATCTTTTGCTTTCGCTTTACCGAGAAGACGGTTAACCGTTACATGTATGCTGGAAGTAACCCACGCACAAGAGACGAGAGACAATTTAAGCAGCATCCACATGCATCCAAGAGCAGAACAGAAAGAAAATCACCTTAAATTGGAAACGACATGTTTTATGTTACTTCGATAGAAAACCAAAATGACTTGTATTTTTATACTGGAGAAAGTACTCTTAATATCATCATACATGACCATTTACTTTTTTTTCTTAGATCCTATTTTCTAAATTTTACTCTTATACTACTAACATCATAAACGAGTAAAATCAATATAAATAGAGAACAACGGCCTCTCAAACATAGAGAACATAAGATGATTCTAAAATCTCTAAAAATATACAACCAAATAATTAAGTTTTATATCTCTCTATCTCACTGGTTACTAACATGAACTTTGAAGCAAGAGGCGTGAGTTTGATTTCGCGTTTTTTGCGCATGATCTTTTGCTTTCGCTTTACCGAGAAGACGGTTAACTGTTGCATGTATGTTGGAAGTAACGCACGCACGAGAGACGGAGAGACAATTTAAGCAGCATCCGCATGCATCCAGGAGCAGAACGGGAAGAAAAGCACCTTAAATTGAAAACGCCCCGTTTTATGTAACTCAAAAAAAACCGAAAACAACTTGTATTTCTATAATGAAGAGAGTACTCTCAATATCATTGTATAGGACCATTTAAATCTTTTTTATCTTATTAAAGACTATATATTCTATATTTTAACCTTATATTTCTAATGCCATAAACGAGTAAATTTGAGAACATAGATGATTCTAAGATTTCCAAAAATATACAACCAAATAATTAAGTTATAATATCTTTTACTTTTTGATTTAGAAATATACTCTAATAACATATAAAACTATATAAATTTGATGCCGTGCACCATCCCGTTCCTACCCACCAGCCTGCACCTCGCTGACGGCGTGGCCCCACAGCGGCATCCCTCCTCTCGCGTGTACACACGCGGGGTGCGCGTAGCGAGGAACCGACCTCGCCCTCAGCCGGTTTCCCGTCCCCACGCGCAGCCAGTCACGCGCGGCCACGTGTAAATATCCACCTCGCGATTCGGTCCCGGCCCGATCCGACGGCCGGGACCTCCCCGTGGACCCCGCGGCGACCGGTCAAGGGCGGTCAACGCGGGCCCGGCCACCGGCTGCGGCCGGTCGCCCCCCGCCTCGGGGCGCCGCGATTCTATTTAACCCGGCGGCTGCTCCTCGTCGGCGAGGCCGCCGCCTATCTCGAAGTCGGAAGTACACGGGCGCGAGGAGAGGAGAGGAGATCGCCGGCGATCTCAGCGACGCGCGCGATTCCGTCCACGAGCCCAAGGTGAGCTTCTCCGAAGGTCGATTGCTCCGGCCCCGCGAAGTAACCGCTATCTTGTCTCGCGTTTCGTGTTTGGGGTTTCGTTTTTTCGGGGGTACGGCGATTTTCCGTGGGTTGTAGGCGTCGATTCTTCCAATGCAGGAAGCGAATTTCCGGGCCCGAGGTGGAATTTGTGTTCTTTGTGGACTTGTTTCTCGGCGAGTTTGTCTAGGGTTTTAACGATTTGGGGATTTCCCCCCTTTGTCACTCCAATAGTTTGCCATCCACCTCCCCCATAGCTTGCTAGTTACTTCTACACATCACCACCCACTAAAATTATTTCCAATCATAATCAACGGGTCTTCTTGTTTGGGGAGAAAATCATCCCTCTACTTCTGCTACTACTTGCTTCAGTTCCAATCTCGATACTTTTCTCCTCCCAATGTTTTGCATAAATGGTAGATTTTGGGAAGAGGCAAACCTGGAGACAGAACTGTATGGCGGAAGGAGTTTTTTAGTCAAGGAGTTGTTGGGGATCTATTTTTTGTATGATTTTGCTCAGTTTCTCCGTCTTTCTCTTTTTTAATGTTAGAACAGTAGTTTTTTTGTTCATTTCTTAGTTTTAGCTCAGTTTTTTATATTGTAAACTTGCATGTAGAAATACATCGTCTAGATTGTAGTCTTGATAGTGGCTTAACTTATTGGATTAAGGAAAAAGGATTGGAGCTTGATCAAAACTAAGATATGCAAATATGATTTTCGTGCTGGAAACTTTAAGTCTCGGAGGAGTCCACCGTCTGTGGATCCTGAAAAATATAAGCTTTTTTACCTCTAAGTCCACCAGATCTTTGTTGAGGGACATGCTGTGTTTTGAGCTATAGAGCAGCTGTGATCAGCTGATTGAATATTTGGAATTTTTAGGGCCCTAAGTGTTTTTTAAGGTTTTATAGTATGTGATTTTCTTTTCCTGGTTGCTTGTTTTGTGCATAGTTTGGGTTCTGCCCTGGAGCTTGCTATGTGGGGTTAGTTTGATGTAGAATTAGTTCAAGGTTCCTTTTTATCCAATGCAAGAAAGATTTATATTTCCTGTTTATTCTTAGTTTCATCTGCCTTGGGATATTTGGGTATATTGGTCTTTTCTTGATGGGTTATGCTTGAACCAGAGGAATGCACAAAAAATGTTATCTAATATTCTAATGCAGGGGGAAAGAATATTTGAGCCAAAAAGTATTTTCTCCATGACCATCATCCTTTTATTCTAGTTTGTTTCTCTGGGGCAATTGTATTGTCATAAAAATTGAGAAATTTCATGATGGAACATCTCATTTCTACTTGCTTCAGCATGTATGGCTTCAGTTCTTGCTGACGATTCCTCACTGTTACAGTTCTCATATACGATTTTAAAAGATTCAGTCTCTAATAATGTGTTTACACCTTTTGCAAGGTTCTTCAGGGTGATGATTGGAACTAAACACTGGTAAATTCCATGTCTGGGGCACCACGCTCCAACCTTGGACTTGTTCATAGGGACATGAATGGTAGTATCCCTATTAGCACTACAAATTCCTCTGGGCCAAGCATTGGTGTTAGTTCTTTGGTGACGGATGCTAACTCATCATTCTCCGGAGGTGCCCAGTTGCAGCAAAGTACGAGCATGAATGCTGATTCATTCATGCGCCTTCCTGCCTCCCCAATGTCATTTTCATCCAATAACATCTCTGGATCTTCAGTTATTGATGGTCCCATTGTGCAACAAAGTTCACCCCAAGAGCAGATGCAGAAGCGGAGGTCTTCTAGTGTAACATCACAACCTGTAATTGACACTGCTGGTGCATTGCATGCTCAGAAGAAGTCAAGGATTGATATTAGACAAGATGATATCCTGCAACACAATTTGATCCACCAACTGCTCCAAGGTCAGAGTTCTCTTCATTTGCAAGGACAACAGAACCCACAGATTCAAGCCTTGATCCACCAACATAAGCTGGCACAGATTCAGCAGCAACAGCAGCATCAGATGTTGCAACCGTTTACACAAATTCAACAATCTCAAGCAGGCATACCTCGGCAACCACAGTTGAGGCCTCCACTAGCGCAGCCTGGAATGCAGCTAGCTGGACCTGTTAGGACTCCTGTCGAGAATGGGCTTTGTTCTCGACGGTTGAAGCAGTATTTATACCATAAGCGTCATCGACCAGAGGTGAGGTTTTGCATTGTACAAATTAATCACAAGATGCATGTTCTTGGCAGTACAAGTTTACTACTTACTCAAGTATCTTCTTGTAGAATAATCCGATATCATACTGGAGGAAACTTATTGATGAATATTTTGCACCACGAGCAAGAGAAAGATGGTGCGTGTCATCATATGAGAAAAGAGGAAATTCTTCAGGTGCTGTTCCACACGCAGCTCTGGTCAGTTCACGGTTCACACTTGATTTTTTACCTGCATTTGTACATTGATGCCTTTCACTTTCCTGTTTCAACATATCTTTCAGCTTAATGTTCAAAACTATATTGATTTACCTACCTGTCTTAGAAGTGTTGCTTGGACATTGAACATTATATTTGACCATCGATTATCTTTTGATTGTAGTGGGAAACAAAATCCATAGCCCATAGGTGCAGGTTCTGTAGGAAAAAAATATTTATGTAGCATGGAATAGCTAATATTGACATATTGTATATATATTTTATTTCCTGTGGTTAATCCACTGAGAACTGAAAAAGCAGATCATGTTGAGATTTTGGAAAATGTGAAGCATAAATTCGTAGTCACACTTCATCATGATCCTATTTTCTTCATGTTGCAGGATAATTGGCGCTGTGACATTTGTAATACACATGGGGGGAAAGGATATGGTTAGTTGACTACTTACTTTTCTTTAAAAGTTTATGTTCATAAAGCTTCCTTTATTTGTTAATGCACTAAACCCCTAGTTTGCTCTGTTCCTATTCATGACTTCTTATGGATCATGAATTGCTGAATTGTTTTGTGCTTACTACTCATTTAGTAGGTCAACTTAATATTTTTACGTGTCTTGTGCACGTTTTGTCTCATCATCTCAGACAAAAAATTTTGCAAATTCAGTATTATATAATATCTCGAATTACAATATAATTTTCATATGAGCAATTAACCATTAGGAGTGAAAATAAATGTATCATGCAAAGTTTATATTACTCAAAAAGCTTTGGTACTATTTTAACCAGTTGAATATACTTGGAATGATTGGCCATACTGTCACAATGAATATATTTTTGGATCTACATGGTGATATCCTAGTGATGCATATTTCTGGTGCTGCATTTCTGCTACACCAAGCCTAATATGTGTTATCTATTTTGCACTTTACAAGTGCCCTATTTCTCTAAAATGGACTTCTCAACATCTTTTTTCTTGCCAGTTTTGTGTTTTGCTCCTTGTTTCCTTGTGATATCAGTGTGTTATTCTCATAAAAGATCATGATATGTTCTGTTTTCACATTAATTTAGTTTCATTGTTATTCTCATAAAAGATCATGATATGTTCTGTTTTCACATTAATTTAGTTTCATTGTTATTCTCATAAAAGATCGTGATATGTTCTGTTTTCACATTAATTTAGTTTCATTGTATAATACTATAATGTTGATCTCACTTTTTATTGTTTTTGCTTTTATCTCTTGTCTGACAGAGGCTACCTATGAAATACTTCCCAGACTCTGTCAAATTAGATTTGATCATGGTGTTATAGATGAGTACTTATTCCTTGACATGGCTAATGAATTCCGGTTGCCCAATGGACTAATGCTACTTGAACATACAAAAGTTGTTCATAAAAGCATTTACGAACATATGCATGTCACACATGAGGGACAATTGAGAATCATATTCACACCAGAATTAAAGGTAAATACTTATTTGTATTAGGTCACATTTGTCATTTGTGAACATCTAAATGTTTGAAATGAGGGGGCAGTTTACAATCATTCTTATTTGCTGTTTGCATGGGAAAATTATGCAGATAATGTCCTGGGAGTTCTGTTCACGACAGCATGATGAGTATATCACTCGGAGGTTTCTCGCACCACAGGTGGAGTTTTAGTCCAACATACTGTTCTGCCTTATTTGATCAAACTCCATTCAGTAGAATGCCGATGGTATAGTGGCTGTAGTGTAGTTCATGTAATAGTATTTCCACCACTTAAGTGGTAATTGTTGACATGTACTAAGTAATTATAAGGTGATTTAGTTGGATGAATATTGCTGGTCTTGGCTATCAGGGGTGCAAAAAGCCTCTTGTTTTTCCTACCAGACTGCTCCTGCATATAATATTCCCTGTTTTACCTGTATACACAAATTTATGCCATACTGTGGTGTGCTTCAATTTTACCTTATATTGTGAATTTGCTTTTTTTTCCCCAGGTTAATCATCTGCTGCAAGTTGCCCAGAAATATCAAACTGCTGCCACTGAAAGTGGGCCAGCTGGGGTCTCAAACAATGATGCACAAACCATTTGCAACATGTAACAACTATGCCACCCGTACTGCAACATGAATTTTTAAATTTTCTTCTGGCATGGCAAATCATGATTTATTTGATTCTATCTAGAGTGAGCTTTATTTAATTATCTAACCATGTCAGCCACCCTCATCATTTTGTCCTTTAGGTTTGTGTCATCATTGCGACAGTTAGCCAAAAATATTGAGCACCACACCTTAAATGAACATGGTCTTTCTAAAAGATATGTTCGCTGCGTGCAGGTAATCACAATACTCCTTGTAGTATTCAAACTTTGCTGCAACATTATATGGAAACTCCAGGAATTTTTCCTGGCTATTTAGATTTTGCTGCAAACAACATCCATACCTCTGCTGCAATATCATCCATATTTTCAATAATGTACTTGTATATCCAGCATGTTGATTGAAATTGTGTCCTCAGATATCAGAGGTGGTGAATCACATGAAGGATCTGATTGAGTTCAGCCATAAAAACAAGCTTGGTCCCATAGGTATGATAATAATATGCACGTTCACCAATCAGTATCTTGTTCATTGTTTGCCTAAGTAGCTCCACTATTTATCCATTTGATCAAGTTTTCCAGGACAGTTTCTCCCTGACCAATGTTTTGCATGAAAATAGTATTAGGTATGAGATTATCTTTTTGAGTTTGAAGTCTGAAGGTAAGTTCTGATGTACAAGAAATGCTTACATGACTAGAAACTACATTTGAACAATAGCGAGGCTAAACCAATGCAATGCCATACAAATATTGTTACAACATTACCTAGTAAAAACGGTTTTGGGACTAACTAGGGGTGTGGATTAGCTGTATAAAAGGTTCTTTGGTAAATTGCTTTGCAGCTTTGCTATGGGATACAGTAATTTCATCATTCTTTTGGTGTTCTTGCCCTCATTGGGCTTTGAAATGTCTAATTGTTTTCCCTGTTGATCTGCAGAGAGCCTGAAGAGCTATCCCAAGCACAATGGACCGAAGCTTCCGGCACAGAATATGCAGGAGACAAAGCAGCTAATGGCAGCTTCTGGCCTTCCTAATGACCAGGCCAACCTCAAAGGCACCCATGCGAACGAGGCTCATAATGTTGGATCCATTGGTAACAGTCAGCAGAATGCTGCTGCACTAAACAATTACCAGAACATGCTTAGAAGCTCGAGCGCGAATCAGAGTCTGCTTCAGCAGGAGACGTCGAGCATATTTAAGGGCCCCACATCGATGCACAATGGCATTCAGCTGGAAACATCTAGATCCTTCCGTGGACCGAGCCAAGTGCAGCTCGGGCAATTCCAGCATCAGGCCTCGTTCCAGCAGCCTATGCCCCAGCAGAACAGCCTCCAGGGCTTGTTGGGTGTGAGCCCCCAGTACCAGCAACATGTGATTCATCAGCTGCTTCAAGAGGCCAAGAATGCCAACCGCATCTTGGTGCAGCAGCAACAGCAGCAACAACAACAACACCAGCAACAACAGCACCAGCAGCAACAGCAACAACAACAACTTCCTGCTAACAGTGGCCTTGCATCAGGAGCAAGTGGAGAGCAGCATATGAACAAGGGGGGTGCTCCTGCTCCCATGGCTACAACAGGGCCCAGCAGTGTGATCAATAATGCAGCCAGCAGAAGTAACAGCTTCAGGTCAGTGAGCAGCAATCCAGCTGCCTCTGCTGCTGCCTCTGCTGGTGGTGGTTCTGGTGGTGGTGGTGGTGGTGGTGGCAAGGCTGAATCTCTGCATGAGTTGGAGGACCTGGACAATCTCATCACCAATGAGCTGGTGGAGAGTGGGCTGTTCCTGGGGGAGCAGGGAGGAGGTGGTGGCGGGTACCCATGGAACATGTGACAGCTTGGGAATATATATATATATGTGTGTTCTCTGGATGTTTGTGAGTGCGTGCGTGCGTGTGTGGAATTGGTAGCTTGTGGTTTTTTGCACCGGAAACCCTCTATTTACGATACCAATCCCCTGTATCGGTAGCTGCTAAACATAATATAAAGCTGGATGTCATTGTTTCATAAGTCACAATATCATACTCTTATTATAGGATCTGTTACAATTTCAGTGCACAAAAAGATGCATTCCAATGCTGGTATGGTATGATGGTTTAGATTTTAGACAGTAATTTAATAGCTGAAAAATCTAAATAAATTAGTATATACAATGGGCCTCTTTTAGGAAGGTACTTAGAGCCTCAATTTAGATCAGTACAACATTTTTGGTTCCATGAAGTTGACTATTTGATGAAGTTTGGGACAGTTTTATCTTGCTTGGAGTTGGGAGCTAGAGCTTCCATACAGTACACATGATTCAAGAAAAAGTTTAAGGCTTAATTTACATAAATGTTTTTTTTTAAAAAAAACATATGAGCTAGCCATATGGGCTATGGACAGAAATAACAAGTTTACTTGTTTAGGTATTCAGTTGGGTTGTGTCAACCTTTCTAAGCTCTTTGGATTTGCCTGATCATTTCTCATATCTCAGTCATTTCTACATTCTCACTTGTTGTTTAGAGGGATTGTTTTTATCCGGAAAAAAACTAACATGGGCTGATGTCAGTGTCAAAATTTTAACTGAGGTTTGAAAAGAAATTGAGGTCGGTCGGGTCCACATGTCATACCAATAGAAGGAGATTTAATTAACTTGATGAAACATCATTAGTGGCTAATGGTTTTTTTTACAAGTTGGATCCACTTGTTGGTCTCTCTTCCTCTTTCTTCCTATGTTCTATTAAGATTCAATTGGATGATCTTGTCCATCACTCTTAACATTAGAGTTTCCTCTTCTAAATTCTAGTGGACATGTCTCTTCATTATGTCCTTTGGTACACACACTTTTCATCTTGCATAAATACATACTATTAAGAATTGATCAATAAAGAACACAAGGGATTCATTCTCTCAATTGTTTACTATGTCTGCATTCAGTTATCACTATAGATATAACATCTTGAATAGAAGGCTGTTTAACTCTTGTAACATAGTGAGTTATATGTATTGATCACTGTAATAGTTAATTGACTTATATTCCATTAGTATAACATTACATGATTGCATCCTCATGTATAGTTGCATACAACAATATAAAGCTTTAGAATAACAAGTACACTATTACATGCCAAAATTTACATGAAAAGATGCAGTCTTGATGAAGCATCTCCTTTTCCATGTGCCTTTCTCTCTCTCTTTTTTCTCTTTTTTTTTTCTTTTCTTTTTTTGAAGGGGTGTCAATTTTTTTTGTTGTTTTTTCTTTTCATTTTGTTCTGCCTGATCATATGCTAGGAAGGTCCAAACACTTCGTATTTGCAGACCGGGCATGTCTGTTTCACAAACAAAAGAGATGTCAGGAATTGCACTGCACAAGAACCTAATTAAGTTCTTCGGTTCATATGAAGCCGAAGAACAAAATGAGAGTGTCAGCTTGTTATATGAAGTTGGTGTATATCAATGTTCATATAAATTCCTTTTCTTTGAAGAATAAACGCTCATCTAAGTTTAGGCATAATCTGTAAGGTAAGATTGAGCCATCACACCCTTTGATATTTTTTAAGTCGAAATCACGACAATTCAAATATTAAATTAGTTTCATCAAATCAATGATTAAATATGTTTTAATAGTGTATTTACTTGATATTATAAATTTGATATTATAAATGTTAATATTTTTCATTTAAATTTGACCAAGGTTTAAAAAATCGACCTCGGAAAAAGTTAAAAGGGAAACTATGATAGTTCATACTTCATACCTTGTCAATCTTGAGCCATCGAGCAATACAACTTGCATGGTAACTATGCTTGCATGGCAATGTTATGAGCCTTTCTCGGTATCTAAAAGTCGACATGCATATAGGACAGCTGCATTCAGGGGGGAAAAGATCAAATCATCAATTCCATGGCAAAGATTTTTAATCACAATTTCATCAGTTAGATGCATCCTGGAGCTTATCTTCTGTAAGAAATCAATATGTGGATGATTGAAAATGTAGACATACTCATCATGGGTTATCTTTCTTGAGGAAAAGATTGATCTGTACTTCCATGTATCCAAGACGGAGATGAGAAAATCAGACAGACCTCTGTCCTCATTTCCTACAGATTCCACAAGTGCCTGCCTTTGCTAGATTACAGGAAAAAAAGAGAGAAAAGAATTGTGATAAAACTGTTCACAAAAAACTTCGCAGAAAAGAATTGTGATAAAACTGAATACGAGTATACGACACAAACCTCATATGTCATGCTGTCCGGATCATCATTGTCATCTTGCGTGGCAGCCTGCAAACAAATGATAGGAATATTTACTTTTCATGTATATATATAGAACTATCCATTTATTCGGACAGATTTGATAATTTGCCGCCGCAAAGAAACCGCAAAGAAGTGGTTTCGTATTTTTTGCTACTCTGGAGTATATTCATTGACCCAAACGGGACATCTTGAGACTAACAAATTATCATTTTTTTCCTATTTGTAAATATTTATTCTGAAACAGTTCATATAGTCACCTCTTCTTCGTTATTGGCATCTGCCGGTTCATCATTGTCAGAATCAGATGGAGAGGGTACGCAGCTTATGTCTGAATTGAATCAAATCAAAACAGAATGCAAAATCAAATATGAGAGGTGAAAAGAACAAGATTACTACGACAGAAAAATCATTGTGCACATATCAAGTGCTCAACAGCTAGAACTGATCAACTGAACGATATATATATATATATATATATATATATATATATATACAAATGCTATTCTACACCACGGGTGTAGAATGCTATTCTACACCGACGTGGAATAGAGGGGGTTGGGATTGGGTGGGGTGTGGGAGCACGGGATGATCGGTGTAGAATAGCATTCTACACCCATAGTGTAAAATAGCGTTCTCGTATATATATATATAAGCAACGCATACCGTCATCTTCTCTTGCAGGCGTCTCAGTGGTCAGATCCTCCAACTCCTGCAGCTGCATGGCGTACGCCAAATCCGACGCAATCTGCTCGTCGATTTCTGAAGCTCGCGATGTTGCTGCTGCTGCACCGCTGCTGTTTTCCCCGTGATAGTAACATGAACAATCAGATTGGACAGTGTTTCTTGCACCTCTCATGCGGTTGCCGTATGTGCCATGCATGATCGATTGATACAGAGCCTCCTGAAGAAAGTTTCACGAAAAGATTCCAGTTTTCTTCTCAAGAAAAGTTCGATGAAACAGCTACAAGTTCAATAAAAAGAAGTTGAATCTAGATACAGGTGTTTCGATGAAAGCAAACCTGATCCTGAAGAGCATCACCGATCACGTAATCTAGAACTCCGTCGTCGAGGCCATCAACGCTCGCTTCTTCTCCAGCGCCAGCGACAGGCGGGTTCACGTAGTGAACAGTGATTCTTCGCGTGGGACCAGGCTGCCCCACGGTGGCCATGAATGAGCCAAGAACCAGTTACCTGCAGGTCATGGCACACCACCATCAACCACATAATTAATTAGCATCTAATCTATAGCGATTTAGCCAAGAACAAGATGCAACCTTTCTTGAGTGGATAGAAATTGCACAAGGCAGAAGGCACTCAAGAACAAACAGTAGCAGCCAAGAGAGGAAAATGGAGATCCAGGCAGCAAACCAAGAGCAGAATTAAAGTGCAAGACAAATATTTGCAGGAGCAGTTCTGATGAATAAAATATGGAATCAAACAAGGGAAAGGAGGACAAAAGAACATGTCAAGGGATGCTTACTCAGTTACTCTGTCTCTTCTTTCTCTCCTCTTCTCCTCTCACCTTCTCAAGCCTGGATGGGTTCTTTGTTAATGAGGGTGGGTGGCTCCAAGAGTATTTTTATAGATGCAAGTCGCTCTCTCACTGTGTGTGCAAGCTCATGTTTTTTTACTATCCAGCAGTGGTGTGGAGTGAAGGGGACTAGACTAGGATAGGATGGAGCGTCGCAGTTACTCTCACTGCTTCATTACTGTTCTTTCTGGTCAATTTTCATTTTCTCTTGTTTCTGAGTGAATCTTTGCATTTAGGATTGAAAGTCTGGATCTTTGTTGCTAATTCCTTGTCATATATAGTGCATCTTGTCTCTTGATTTCTGACAAATGCTTTGCCAATGTAAATTCCAGGTCAATTGGTCTTTTACCCCAAAGTTGAGTAATAAAGTTTGTATTTTTACCACAACCCCAGTTTAGGTTTAGGAACCACATGACATTCACACATATGGTAAAATGCCTTATCTTACTTACATGCTGTCATAATTGCAATGCCCTATTTTTACCCTATACTTTGTAGCATCACATCTAGTCCTTTTCTTGTATGACTGCATTGCATCCTGACCCCTGACTTGGAAGAATATTAAGAGGAAGCAAGAAGGGAGACTGGATAACCTTGTGAACCATTCCTTTTTTATTTTTAAGTCAAGGTCTTCTTTGATAATGACATCTAAATATCGGGTCGAGATGGATCAATGGTTACCACTTGCCTGTTACCACCGGAGAGCTGACCTCACATTTAGCAACTTTGATTGGGTCATCAGAAAAAACATCGCCTTTTGCAAGGCAACCATCGCCGACGACCTGCAGTCTTCGAAGCACATTTTTTTGGCCTTAATTATCTGTATCAGGATAGCTCCATCTCTTGAAGTGGGTCAGTTAATACATGGAAGCATGTAACTTAAATTAGCTGGGAGAAGAAAGGATTCTGGACCTGAAAAAAAGTTGGAATCCCATGTACATAATTCTTGCAAGTAATGTCGAAATGCTTCAAATTATAAGCATCTGATTTCTCTGAAGATAAAGTGAAGTCTTGGCTCCTAAGCCTGGAAGGTGCACCTGAGAACATTTTCTTGGTTACTGACAAAAGAGGATCCTAGTTGTTTCTCAAAAAAATGATGGAAATATAGAACATCCCAGTGATGATTTGCTTCACTCCATGTGTCCATTCACAAAACATTATGATAGTCAGTGGTGATCTGCTCAAGATTTGTGCCAGAGGCCAGTGTTATAAATGCGGGAATCTTTGCAGCTTCCAACCTGACACGGAATATTTTTTTCACAACATTAGGTAGCAATCCTTTTCATGGCCAATAACATCTTATCTCTCTCCAACCCAATCAGCAATTGCCTGGTCGTTTCTCATCATTTCATGTGGTTATGACACCGACCATGCTCTAGTGCTATACTGCTCTTGTCAAAGAAATCTTTATGCCCTTTTCATACGATGAAATTTCCCAGTAGGATCCATTCCATGTCGACAGATGAAGATTGGGTGCCAAGAAAGGCCAAAGACTTGTTCAGGTCAACCATTAAGTAATGCAGGCCGTTGGCGTTGGCAAGTTGATCCAGTCTCTTGTTCTTTATTTAACCTGAAAGAAACAAGACGATTCAGTTTTCCTCATTAGAAGATGGTACTGTGCTATCTGAATCAGGCCCTACACTTTTATCAGCTGTATGCCTGGAGCTGCCTTTGACTTTCTTTCTTTCTTTCTTTCTTTCAGTTCTGTTAAATGCCAAGTGCTAACTAGATGCCACTACCCCAGTATAAAAGTGCATAGATAATTTGAGAGTAAACATCACAAGATAGTAAGTTTGTAATTCCAAATTTAAATCCAGGACAAGAAGAACCAAAGTAACAGAATGTCCTTGGCATAGATGCAGCTTACCCTGCTTGGTCTGTATGATACTCTCCACAGAAAGCAGCCACCAAACTGAGAGCTCTTGAACACAATAGGCTGTCAATGATAACAACACACATTTCTTTTAAATTCCTCAGAGATAGGGCAGATGCTTATCTAATATTGTAATCACTGTTGGGACAAAGAGAAAATGATAATATTGTACAGGATACAAGAATCTGGAAGAAAAAAACACTACAACTTGGTGGAGCACTCACAACTTCAACCGAGCAGAGTAGCAGACAACAGAAGGGTCAAAAATAGCATGACTACGATTCTAATGCCCCTCCCTGTGACCCTCTTCCACGTTCTCACCCAATGGACTAAAAATTTGCCCTTTAATGCACTGTTTCTTGAATCAACCAATTCTTTTATCTGTTGAAATGTTAAGAAATGACCCAACTATGTATTGCCACCTATCAGTGCTTCAGTAGTTAGCTCCGACTTGTGTAACTGGCCTGAATGAAAATGTTTTCAGCAACTGTGGACCTGTCTGGACGATGAGAGATGCACTTCTGGAGTGTCCTATCTGATCATATCTTTCTGCTTGTTTGTGCCTTTGTGATCACAACTTAGCCAGTAGTCACTTTCAGTATTTAAGTTGATGTATGCAGTGCATTAAAAAATCTGCACATTGTCTGTCATAACAGGAGAACCAAGTAACACACTAATTTCAAGCATGTGCCATAAAAATATAAAGTTGGTTCAAGCACAAACGACTAACGGATTCAGTGTTCACAGCCAAGACGTAAGAGATTCCAGGCCACAGCTGAAAATGTATGCAACGGGTAACCATGAGAACATTTGTTCTTTAGCATACATCTGAGCAATCTAAAGCAGAATCCTTATCCTGAGAGTTCTAAATATCCATTTCGATTCTCCACAAAAATAAATAAATAGATAAAATCCATGAAATTGCTGAGCTGCCATGCCATAAGTCCATAACACGTCAAAATTGTGTATTGGGAAGAAATCACAGATAATGATCTTAGATTGAAGCACATAAGTTTCCTTAATTATAACTGTGTAGTTTCTGTCTAGCATCAAGTCATGTTCTTTTAAAAAAAGGTGTTATTGACAAAACTGAAAAAAAAGGCAAAATCAAGATGAGTAGAAATGGATTGCCATGAAGCTTATAATGTATGGTTCAGTATGCAGACTGTGAAAGGTAATTGATATGCTTAAAATAACCCAGAAAATACTGTCTTAGCCGCTTAGGTCACACTACTACTAGTTTTCCTCATGCATATAAATGTCAAGGTTATTGCAGTTTCATGGATCCAGAATACAATAACATGTACAAGAGTCACGATTTGAATCCATGATCTCAAATTCTCAAGTCTCAACCACAGCAAGCAGCCAAGCATGTACAAAAATTTTGAGGCCACAAATAAGGTTTTGAAACAATAATCAGTCTGGGATATTATTATTATGGGGCACCAAATATTACCATTGGTATTAGACAGTTCCTGCCATGTAGTAATGCATAGGGAAAATCACTTAATCAGTACTGCCAGATCTAAATTTCACTATTAAGAAGAGCATTACCTCTTGGTATATCTGCCAATGACACTATAGCGGCAATATTTTTGGACGTCTTGTACCACTGAGTAACAAGAACAACAGAGAGAACCATTTTGATATATAGAAAAGTGTGCTAGTGGCTTAATATCCAGGCCATTTTGTCTTTGTCTCCTTGATACATCCCTTTGCATGCCAATTCAATATGAAAGATCAGAGCAAACCGTTTAGAAGAAAATTCTTGCACAACTTTATCACATTTTCTTCCCATTCAGGTTGCCTTAGAGGCTAAAAAACCATTGACAGAAAAATTAGCTTTCCACATTTTCCAAATGTTCCGAGCCAACCAGTTTCATGGTCATTGTTACACTATCAAGGGTATTGTATACCTCCGCAAATCTTGGATGTGACTTATCCTCAACAAGGAATTTGTGCATCTTACCATCTAACTCAATGAAGCTGTACCCAGCTGATTTCTTGTGGTCTTTCTCCTTCAGTAACTTCCATACTCGGGCAACACCATCCCATTTTCCAGATGACGCATATATGTTTGCAAGGATCACTAGGTTTGCTGTGTTTCGTGGCTCCAACTGGATGAGTTTGTTTGATGCTATTTCTGCTAGTTCTACATTGCAATGAAAGCTGCAGGCACCGAGCAAGGCCCCCCAGATGACAGCATCAGGCTCCACTGGCATGCTCACAATCAGACTGTAAGATTCTTTCAAGAGGCCAGCACGTCCTAGAAGATCAACCATGCAGCCGTAGTGCTCAATTCTTGGCTTAAGACCAAATTCTGCTTCCATCGAGTCAAAGAACAGCTTGCCTTCATTAACCAAGCCTCTATGGGTACAAGCCAAGAGGACTCCAACAAATGTAATGCCATCTGGTTTGATCCCTGCCATCTAAACACAACAAAATCAGTTTCAAGCTTCAAATGAACAATATTGAATGGCTCTTGAACTGTCATCTGACAAGTGAAATATCATTGCAACCAAATTGCATGTAAATTTTCTGAGTTGGAGCAAATAGCCAAAAACTAAGAGCACAAGGTGATCCAAGCAAGAGATCCTTACCCTCAACTTATGGAACAACAAAAGGGCCTCCTTCCACAGGCCATGCACAGCAAATGCCATGACCATTGAGTTCCAAGAACACAGATCCTGCCGACAACCGATACTGTTAAACACCTGCCAAGCTCGTTGAATGCTGCCACACTTGGAATACATCTCCAGTAGTGCATTAGCCACATTCACATTCCGCAGGAGGCCTTTTCCCCTCGCATACTCCTCCACCTTCCTCCCCAGCTCCCTCGCCCCAACTGCAGCACATGCAGGAAGAACACTGCTCACTGTCAGCTCATTCGGCTGTACCCCTGCCCTCTGCCACATCTCCAAGAACGTCTCCACCGCCTCCTCATGCCATCCGTTCTGCGCGTACCCAGACACCATTGCAGTCCAAGAAACCACATTCCTCTCAGGCATTTGCTCGAACAGCTTTTCTGCCGAGTCGATGAGGCCGCCTTTCGCATAGGCCGAAAGAAGCGCATTGTACACGGCCGTGTGCCTGTGCCTGCATGTCGTTTCTTCGAAGACCTTCCTGGCTTCAGCCAGTAGGTGATTCTTGGCGTAGAAAGAGACAAGCGCGGAGGCGATGAAGGGATCGCCGGATGCGACGTGTCCTGCTCTGATAAGTAGGGAGTGTGAGCAGAAGAAGAAGGGGGTAGACGAAGAGGAGGAGGAGGCGAAGGAGGAGGAGAAGAGGAGAGCGAATGATAGCGGAGTGAGGAGGCGGAAGCGGTGGAGGCGGCAGAAGAAGGGCAGAAGGAGGGGGTGGGGGCGGTGGAGTGAGGTGAGAGCATGGAGGAGGCGGTTGTGGAGAGGCGCTGAAGGAGGCGCTGGGAAGGATGCAAGGAGGAGGCTGGCATAGTGGTGGTCTCCGGCGGCGAGGACGCGGAGGACCAGCGGCTGCAGGCGGCGCACGCCGCGGCGGAGGGCGCGCGCGTGCAGCTGCTTCGCTTCCTGCATCGACCGTGTGGTGGGGGCGGTGGCGCCGGCGGTAGGAGGCGGCGGCGGGAGCTCGCGATCGAGTTCGCCGGCGTGTCGTTGGCCGGCGGATATTAGTGGAGATGGGGATGACTGTGAGGCGTTGGATTTTGATCTGATGGCCAAAAATTCGCAAGATTTGGAGGAGGAAATTCTAACGATCGTTTCATCAGGTCACACACTATTCACTATCCATTTCATATTTTAAAGGAGAAAATGACTGAGCTTGATCTCTCATGAGTGCATTACGGTGCAGCTAGGAAAATATGAGTTTCAATAAGTAATATAAAGAGGTTGATTTTTATATATTCGAAGTATGTTTGTTTCAATTTAGAATTACAATAATACAAATGTGCTAATTTATTATAATTTGGAGTGCAGATTATTACAATCCAGTAAGCCGAAATTAACCTGACGTAGGTTAAATTGTTATAATCCAAAATAAACATGACTTCAAACACATCGGAAGTAAGTAATATCCTACTTACTATACTTGTATCAATATGATGTTGCCAGAAGAACGTACATGTATCATAAGTCTATACCATATAAGAGCCCTTTTGACAACTTAAAATAATCGTGATTATACCATATAAGAAATTAAGAACCCTAGCCAACAGTCAAAAAAAAACTTATACTTTTGCACTCACTGAAACGAACTCACGCATCTGCTATGAATTGTTTCATCAGGGAGCTTCACGAGAAGGAAACACGGAGCAAATGAGGCTTGACGCACAACCATTTCTTCCTGATGGCATTCATCCGCAGCTTCGCCTACTGCATGTTCCCAGGCTACCTATTCCAGATGCTCACCTCACTCTACTGGGTCTTCCACCATTCTGTGCTTGCATAACAGCTCGGCTCAGGTCTCAGTGGCCTTGGCATTGAGTTGCACACAAGGGCCAAGGCATTCCAAAACCAGAATTGGATCTTACTGATAAACATGTCGGTGCAGATTGGTGCCATTGTCCAGATGCCGACTGCTACAGCTGTCAACTACACAACATGGATACTTGTTGGGTTCTTGTCAGGTTATGCTGTCGACAGATATCGGCGTGAATGGTGGTAGCGACACAACTATCTGCTTTCAGGTGCACTGGATGCTGGTTTGGCATTCATGGCAGTGTTTGAATTTACATGTGCCTAGGCTTGGAGAACATCAGTCTAAACCGGTGAGGCAATGACTTGGATGGATGTCCTCCAGCTGCTTGCCCCACTGCTGAAGGTATAGTTGTTGAGGGATGCCCAGTCTATACTTGAGAATCTCTTGATGCATGATGGCCTGGGGAGAAATTGAGCAGTCTTAAGGAGCATGCAGAGATCAATGTAAATAATATTTTTCCAGACCATGTAATCATGAGAATTTGGTGTTGTATTATTGTATTATCTGAATTTCTCTGAGGAAGGACAGTGCTATTGAATTCCTTGAGAAAAATTCCCAACGCAAAGAAGAAGCTTCAACCATAATCTCTGCACCACATGATTACAAATCTAGTCACTCTAGCACTAAATCAAGATGCTTGCTCCAAGTATTAGTTGTATTTACCACCTTCCTGATAAAAATTTCCCAACAATCACCATCTAAGAAATCCCGACCACTTAAGGCTGCAATTTCAAGAATTTTGCTAACAGTGTTCTCATGACTTTGCTCAGAAAGGCTATCAACCAAAACCTGACAAAGAAGCTTGCTTGGAGTGCACCCTCTGTTCACCATCTCCTCAAATAATGCAGCCCCTTCAGTTGGCTTCCCAGTTACACAGAATCCCTTGATCAGGGCTTCATAAGTCATGCCATTTGGTTCATATCCTCGTTCAACCATATCATCCCACACCCGCCCAGCCTCCTGTAACTCCTCATTTTCACATAATCCTGAAATAAGTGAGTTGTATGTCAGCAAGCTTGGTTTGAAACCCCTCCCGAGTTCATCAAACAGGTTCCTCGCGTCACGAATCATTCCATTCTTGCATAACCAATAGATCAATGTGCTTGTGACCGTATTATCTGGTGGCACATTCTTCTTCATCATCCATTTCCAAATTTGGTGTGCCTCCTCTGCTTTTCCATCCTGGCATAGAACATCAACCACTTTAGCACCTAGTGCTGTGTCTGGCACATATCCCGCCCCCAGCATCTCCCGGATCAAACCACATGCCTCAGCAGATTTTCCTTCCTTGCAGCAAGCCTCGATCACAACAGAATATGTGACCTCATTTGGCCGCACCATGGCCACCTCCATCTCATCCATAATTCTGGCTGCATCCTGGAGCTTCCTGTACTGACAGTATCCGTCGATGAGCACAGTGTACATTGTAACATCAGGTTTACGACCACTGGCAATTATATCATCAAAGAGCTTCTGTGCACCCTTAAGATCCCCTTTCCCACAGTAGGCACCAAGAACCGTGGTGTAGGTAACGACATCCGGGGCGATCCCCAGGCCAGGCATTTCATCGAGAACCTTGAGGGCGGCATCGAGGTCGCCAACGCCAACAAGCCCCTTGAGCAGGATGTTGCAGGAGACGAGGTTGGGCGTGATGTAGAGCTTGGTAGGCGCGGCGCGGAAGAGCGCGGCGGCAAGGCGGTGGCGGCGCGCGGAGACGAGAGAGTGGAGGAGGGCGTTGAAGGAGCGGACGGAGGGGTGGGAGTTGAAGGAGGGGAGGGAGAGGAAGAGGCGGAGGGAGGGGAGGGGCGGGAGTGAGCGCAGCAGTGGCAGGAAGGAGCGATCGGAGAAGGCGGGGAGGTTGGCGGCGCGGAGGGCGGAGAGGACAGGCGGGAGGAGGGCGGGGTCGGCGGCTGGGAGGCGGGAGAGCACGGCGGCGAAGACGGGGAGCGACGGGGGCAGCGGCGGGGCAGCGTGGAAGAGCGCGTGGCGGAAGGCGAGGACGGCGAGGTGCGGGGTGGGCAGGCGGAGCAGGAGGCGCGAGAGGCTGCGCGCGGTGAGGCGGCGCGGCCAGGGCTGGACGGGCGGGGTGACGGTGTAGTGCGAGGAGGGGAGCGACGCAGGCAGGTCGGCCAGGTGGGCGAGCGGCACGGTAGTCTTCGCCGCCGAGAAGGCGCGGGATGGAAGCCCCCAAGCCCAACCGCGCGCGGCCATGGCGCGGTCGTGGCCTCGTGGGCTCCTACTCTCTGGAAGAGGACGGTTGCGGCGGCGGCGGGAGAAGAGAGAGAATTACGGGAGCCTATCTGTAAATGTTACCATCGCTAACAATGTAAGGGAGAATTACTTGTTTGCCACAAAGTTTGTTGTCATATTTTCGAATACCACAAAGTTAATGTTGTTTGTAATTTTACCATAAAGTTTGCTGATTTATTTACTCTTTTGTCATTTTTCTCATTTATACTCTTTTTTCTTTTTCTTTTCTATTTTATAAAATTGAATCGTTGTCGCTGCCATGGTGCGGCGGCGGCATGACTTGGCTCCCGACGGCATAGCGGTACAGTAACTTGGCAACGATCTTTGCCCGTGACAACGACTTATTTTTTTGTGAAACGATTTAGTTTTATAAAATAGAAAAGGAAAAGAAAAATTAAGTATAAATAACAAAATGGTAAAACAGTAAATAAATCAACAAACTTTATGACAAAAATACAAACGGTATCAACTTTGTAGCAGGTATCAACTTTGTGGCATTCAAGAACACGGCAACAAACTTCGTGGTAAATGAGCAATTCTCCCACCCTAAAAAAGGGACCAACTTGAAAACTTTCGGAGACCTTTTTGAAAATATTTGATAGGAAAAAAATATGTATTGCTACCTGAACTATAAAACCGCCGAAAATTCAAAAACCAGTTTACTATGGATCTTTCTATACGATTTTCCTTGACGTGGACGATGGTTTCCCTGACCAGGACACATGTAACGAATAGTGAGTAGAAGACCCATAAGGGAATAGGACACATGTAACGAGTAGCGAGTAAGAGACCGACAAAGGGAGTAGACATTCTATCGAACATCTTCCGTACAACATGGCATGAGTGGACAAGAGGTTTCTTAAAAGAAAAATTAAATCTTTTGGCTAAAACCGTTATGTTGTGCCACGTCCTTTATAATTAAGGATTAATTAAACAGTTTTATAACTCACGAGCTAATCTGTACTTTTTCAAGGCTCACTCGGAAAACGCGTGCTGCCGGTTCTCTTCCTTCACGGTCTCGACTATGCGGCGACTCACATCGCCGGCCGGCCGGCCGGAGCTCCGGCGACCTATTGTTCCAGGACGGCGGACAAGGCGCTACGCCTACACGACGCACGCTTCGTCGATCAGGCAGTGCTCCGCCGCCAGCACGTAGCTCCGCCGGCTGCCGGGCTATAGACAGACAAAGCGGGAGTCGGCGTCGGTGGGTTGCGCCGCGGGATCACCACGAGACCCACCGGCGCCGGCGAGGACGACAGTGCTACGACATCATTTGCCCAAACACAAGATGGAACTCCATGACTCTCGATGCTTTCGAAGGAAAAAAAAGTTTCTTCAAAGAAATGATCTCCATCTTCAATCAAGTCCATCTTACCATTCAAAGCTGGAAATATAAATTTAAGAATGAATTTGCCATGGTGATCCATGGAGCAAAACAAAGTTACTTCCCAGACATTCAACCATGGTTTGAAAGTTTACGGTAAAATCCAAGTATATAGTTAGGCAGCATTAGAACATCTCCATTGTACTTTGACTTACTATTTTACTATTAGAACATCTCCATTGTAAAATCCATGAATTTGAATGTAGCTATATTTTATCAATTTATATGCAAAAAAAATAAAAACAATTAAACAAACTCAATATTCAATGGAATAACAAGTTTGGTTAGTTTATTAAAAGTAGCAAGTGTGGAGAGAAGAATAAGAAATCCCCTAAAATAACAAGTCAAATAATAAATACAATAAAGATGTTTTTAGATCATAAAATTATTTTAGAGAATAGCAAGTTTAATAGAGATGCTCTTACCTGTCTGTAAAAACACTGAACATGGGACTGACCGTTTGGCGGTATAACCCACCAAAGTGTAAAGTTTATTTGAGAGGACGAAAGCAAGGTGGACATCGACAAGTCACACAAGTTGATGAAAAAACAAGAAGCTTGGACAAAGCTAGGGCGATCAATGGCTAAAGATAAATCGTCAATCATTTATGCAGATGGCTGCATTGGCATCGCGATTTATTGTGGAGATAGTTTGATTCCGCCATTCTGGAGAAGTGAAAGCCATTGCAGGGGTAGCTACCCGAGAAAAATTGTTTTAGTAAGGAGAGAAATCCCAAGTCGAATACACACGTTGGATTGCCTTAGGCCTTTCATTAGTTCTTGCCCATCGCCGCTCTGTCTTGCTGCCTGAGCCTCTCACCTTCACGGCCAAGATAGTTCTGGAATTTCTCCTGCCAGAATTCGAGAAATAGTTATACCTAAAACCAAGCGTAAAAAAGCTCATAAATACTGCATAGCTATTAGTAATCATCAGAGTGATGAGTGCGATATAATCACATATTTTCACCATTCTGTGGAGCAACATATATCATGAACAGAATCAATAATAACAGCTGCGGCAAAAGTAAATCCCAGTATCTTGTGAAGAAAAATACCCAGGCACACTTGGATTAGTTTTAGAAGGATCCACAAGAACAGCTGGCTCAGTGGCATTAACAGGTTGGTTACCAAGGAAAATTGTGTTGGGGCTACACCAATAGCAACTGACCAAGCAGCAATTCCGCCAACATATTTCACATAATCAATCTCTCATCTTGTAGTGAACTTTTCAGGATAGTTTCAACTAGCAAGAACAGTGGAACAACAATCACATATGCATAAGACACAATGAATTACGTGAGAAAATATTCTCTATGAGAGTAAAAACCATGCAACCAAAAGTTCCACTCCAAACTCCCACTATTATCAATAATAATGGGTACAAATAGAATTTTCTTTAGAACATCAAAAGGTATATCATAGCAGCAGCAAGAAACAAGTATAAACATCAAAAGTACGAGCCGAGCTATAGCCTATACGATAAGAAACAAGTGTCCCCACTCCCCAGCCATCAACGCTCCTCACGATTACAAACAGGTAGGAGACAAGCTGCACAACAAGAAACAAGTGCCCCAGCCATAAATTGAGCCCTCAAAACTACAAACATGTAAATGTCAAAAGTAGGAGCCGAGCTGTATGATAAGAAACAAGTGTCCCCAGTCATCAACTAAGCCCTCATGACTACAAACATATACATATCAGAAGCAGGAGATGAAAGCTAAATAGTTTATAAGGACAACAAGAATATAGTCAATGCACAAGTTTGAGCCATGTGACAGATGACACTGAAATAGTACCACATCTAATAACCAAGAACATGTGCCATTTTTAGCTGAATGGTGAAGGCCTCTACAATTTAGATGATTAGCATGCCTATTCTAGTAAGCAGTTCAATACTACTGATTATTGAATACTTGAATCAGAAGCAGCAATCAATAGAAATCGAAAACTATCTATTAAGAATAAGCAAGAATGGGCAGTATAACATAAACTTTGCAGCCTCAAGCAACCAAAATAGAGATTTACCAAATTAACAATAGATCAGATAAATAGTTGTCTGGTATTCTGGTAAGTGGTAACTTATAAACTGAAGACAAATGCCATCAGATGTCTGGAGGAAATCACCAGGAATATGAAGTTCCAGCCATAATCTGCACATTTCATGGTTACAACTTGCAATCCTAGTACTATATGGATATGCTTACTACAAGTAAGCATCAACGAAACATTTAATAATCACTCATAGTTATATGTCCTTTTCCTCTGTAAAATTAAGTCGTTATTCAACTTGACCCGATATTTTAGATACCCCAAAGAGAAAACATATGTCATAAATACACAAACTAGTTTTGTATCCTACAATTCCTAAAGAAAGTACAAGTAAAAACTTGAGAATTAGAGGAACCAATGAACTACTCGATGAACCAATGATTACTCAAACAACTAATAAATACTACTCTACTGCATGAGTTGAAATGAAACAAATTGTTGTGCGAACGAAAAGGCGCAAGCATAGAACAAACAATATCCCCAATCTCAAGTTCACAACACTGGAGCATTCAACCTGAGATGCTTAACACCCACATCCTTTACTGCATCTGCCTCGACTAAGCAAAAGCCGCTCTGTGAAAAACCCTAAATCAACAAATTTATGTCCGTCTGATGGCCCTAAACTGTTCACAAAAATTCCCTACAAATACCACCCACTGTACTACTGTAGAGCCAAAAATCCGCCCCAACCCTAGAGTTCATATCGGGCTCGGCACGTGAACGGCCCGGCCCGCACTGACGCTGCCGGATCCACGCATACAGCAACAAATCTCGCAAGGGAAAACGCGACAGGCAAGGAACACACGATCGATATGGATCCGGGGTAAGGAGGAGACGGGCTTTGGGTATTGGGATCCGGGAGGTAGGAACATGGAGATTACCTTGGCGCCGAAGAGGAAGATCCCGGCCAACCCAGCGGTGGCGACGCTCCCCCAGATGACGACGGTGGAGGAGAGCAGGGACCAGTTGCGGTAGATCATCTTCGCCTGTGCTCCTTCCCTTCGGCTCCGGTCGATGCGAGGTTGCAGACGAAGCTACCTTGAAAAAGTCTAAATAACCATCGACTGATGGAATACTTTATACTTAAAACCCTAACGGACCTCAAAGCCCGCAATTCCGACCCATTTCCCATTGGCAACGGGTACCCGAAATTCGAGTACCCGATGGGTTTTACCCGATAAAAAAACAGGTATGGAATAATATCTTTACCCGCATGTGTCTTATTGGGCAAAAACCTCTACCCAACGGGTAGAGCGGGTGCGGGTGCATAGTACCCATACCAGCTTACTCGCGGGTAAAATACACCCGAAGGTCCATATGCATTTCTCTACAAATTCAGCCCATTCGTGGCCCATATAGTAGTATCTCAAAAACATATATATATACTTGAATACATATATATATTAGTGTAGAAGTAATATGCTCCAATGATCTATTAGACTATATTTGTTGGTGTAAATTGTTGTTACTTGTAGATGCATCTGCCATTTTTCAGTGATATATTTATAATTCATGGCGGGTCTGAAATCGGGTGTGGGTTACCCGTCGGGTATAAATACCCGCGCGGGTGCGAGTGTGGGTAAGTTTTTGTACCCGTGAGCGGGTGCGAGTTTTGTAGCGGGTGAATTTTTATCTAGCGGGTGCGAGTTTTGTACCCGTTGCCATCTCTAATTGGGTCGAGGTCGTATACCTCTAAAAATAATATTTAAGTATAAAATTAGGTATTCAACCTTTTTTAAGCACCGAAAAAATATTTAAATAACTTCTTGTAGAGATTTAGAGGTGTTTTTGCTGATATGGCACGTTAGATATACCAATACGGTTGACATATCTTTGATCCAGCGGATGGCATGTCTCTATCTCTTCGATGTCAGGCAGCTAATCAAAACAACTCTATGAGATCTTATGATGATTCAATATGGATGACCAGTGGCGGAGCTAGAACAAAACTAAAGGGGTGCACCGCTTTATCATACGAGTATCGGTGTATAAATTTTTTAAGCAAAATAGTACTAAATAAAAACATTTCTAGATAGTTTTTTACCCGTAATTCATAGTTAGAATAATACTATAACAAGTTGACATCTCCGCACTAGCGCACTGCAGGAAGCAGCAGGAAGCAAGCAAAGTAGCACTTTTGCAGCACTATAGTCTACAGCACTACAGCAGTACAATACAACACGCAGCTATAGCCCGCAGCCAAGCAAGATTGCAGGAGCAGCAGGGCAACAGGCGAGCTGCGAGCAGCCGAACAGACGGAGCAGTGAACGCTTCGTTTTCCACACGCAGATATCTGTTGGGCTAGGGGTACACCATTTTTGGCCCAAGGAGGTGCACAAGAGATAAAAAATACTAATAATAACTAAAAATTTTATTGGACCCGGGTTCCTGGGAACCCTAAGGCCCATTGGGCTCCGCCCCTGTGGATGACGACATAACCATGTAAATGGTTGGTCATATGCTCGATTGTGTCACCAAGAACTTGTGATTCATGGCACTAGTGGCGAGGGTTGTTGCAATGGAGAGAGAAGTATTGGTTGAATTTTTTTTCTTATTAATAAGAGGATCACTTTTTTAACATCTCTATGACACATCCCACAAGTTATCTATTGAGTTAGAGATGTGTCATCGCTTAGATAATGTGTCATGTCAGCGAAACTACCTCCCAAACCATCCTAGGAGGCATATTTAAACAATTTCCAATATATAATAGATATGATCATTCAATTTTTTGTTTAGTTGCGAAATGGACGGGATAGGCCAACAATTTTTGTTTAGTTGCAAATTGGACGGGATAGGCCAGCAGGAAGAAAGAGGTTGACGACAAGGTGTTGGCTACCAAGGAGAGAGGGCCAAACGAGGAGGGGTTAGAATGGAGAGGGTGGATAAATCCATCCAATAATTTTTTTATGAGTTTATCGAACATCTTGAGGAAATATTTTCTAAAGATGGATGACCACATTCAACTCGTATGTAGACCTATCAATATTTGAAATAGTAACACAAGGTCGGTCGATATTTGAAAAATAAACATGAACTTGTTATCCTTTCAAACGACGGTTGAAATATAGGTTTTTTATATAATGTAATATTTTTTAAACGAACAAAAATTTTGTTTGACTTTGGGAGGTACTAAGAAGTAACGACAAAATGTGCGATTTCATGCCATTTAGATGTTCAATAGGGCCATTGTTGTTCATTAAGATCTTGTCGAGGAAAAATGTGACATCGAAGATTACATGATCATTCTTGTGTCGCGGAACTAAACATACGTGTGACAACCTTATAGGATTATATTACACATGCATGCATAATTCACATTTCACATTGGTTGATCATGTTATCAACTCTGCATTGCTGGATTCTCCTCCTCGATATTCTTCGCCTCCATGGTTACCTTAACCACCTCGGTGTTCTTTACATTAAGGGTTTCCTCGGTGATCACCTCGACGTTCTTTACCTTCATTACCACAAAAATGTTATTTAATATCAAACCTTAGATTGGTTATTAGCGATAGGCGCATATGATACTTATTATTAAAGATCTACCTCAATGGTCTCAACAGCCACATTGGTGTTGTTCACCTCAACTAGGGTTGAAAGCTTATCCTCCACAATGATCTTCTGTTCAACTTCTTCTTCCTCCTCCTCAACCTTTTGTATGACCATGTTCGATGGCAGCTTCGTTGTAGGCGACTCTACCTTGGTCTCCTCCATCAGCTTCTCAGGTGCAACCTTGGGTGCCTTCATAGGATTCATTACCACAAAAATGTTATTTAATATCGAACCTTAGATTGATTATTAGCGATATGTGCATATGACACTTGTTATTAAAGATCTACCTCGATGATCTCAACAGCCACATTGTTGTTGTTCACCTCAACTACGGTTGAAGGCTTATCATCCACAATGATCTTCTGTTCAACTTCTTCTTCCTCCTCAACCTTTTGGATGACCATGTTCGATGGCAGCTTTGTTGTAGGCAACTCTACCTTGGCCTCCTCCATCAGCTTCTCAGGTGCAACCTTGGGTGCCTTCATAGGATTCATTACCACAAAAATGTTATTTAGTATCGAACTTTAGATTGATTATTAGTGCTATGTGCATATGACACTTGTTATTAAAGATCTACCTCGATGGTCTCAACAGCCACATTGGTGTTGTTCACCTCAACTACGGTTGAAGGCTTATCCTCCACAATGATCTTCTGTTCAACTTCTTCCTCCTCCTCAACCTTTTGCATGACCATGTTCGATGGTAGCTTCGTTGTAGGCGACTCCACCTTGGCCTCCTCCATCAGCTTCTCAGGTGCAACCTTGGCTGCCTTCATAGGTTTTGTTACCACAAAATTGTTATTTAATATCGAACCTTAGATTGATTATTAGCGCTATGTGCATACGACACTTGTTATTAAAGATCTACCTCGATAGCCTCAACAACCACATTGGCGTTGTTCACCTCAACTAGGGTTGAAGGCTTATCCTCCACGATGATCTTCTGCTCAACTTCTTCTTCTTCCTCCTCAACCTTCCGCATGACCATGTTCGATGGCAGCTTCGCTATAGGCGACTCCACCTTGGCCTCCTCCATCAACTTCTCAGCTGGTGCAACCTTGGGTGTCTCCATAGGAGCGACAACCTCCTCAGGGGCCTTCCCGTTGAGTGTCTTGGGCTTGCTTGCACAAGCACCCATGGTTGCTCCTGATTGTTGTGGCACGGTTGCGACTGTCCGCCGAGGAGTGGCGGAGGCAACCGATTTATTGGTTAGCGGAGGAGGAGGAGATTGATCGAGGAGGAGGCCTTCAATGTGGAGGTGGGTTGGCAAAGGACAAATGCTACCTAGCTCTATATTTATAATAGATTCTACATAAATAAGCTAAATTTAGAATAGGGTGGTGTGGATGGTTACGAGGAGTTCACGTACAACCGAGCAATGCATGCATTAAGAATTTAGCACAACTTCTTTTATTTAAATCAAAAGATTAAATTTATTAACAATTTAACGATTTTTCTCGAAAATCCCAAATTCAAATTCGTTTAACCTGTACATGCTAGTTAATTAATTATTCTGCAAAATAGAAGAAATCATTAATCTATAAAATTTGGAGTCCATGGCCGAACCCCGCTACCGATTCCAGCCTAGCCTCGTGAACCCAAGCCTGCATCATGCATTTTTGCTCCGCCGTCGCACGCCTTCATCGCCTGCAGTCACATCCGTCCTTGACTATGTCGGGTCCACCGTTCCCTCTTCGTCCTTAGTTGTCGCTTCGATCGATCCCCGACCACCGGATCACCATCACCGCCTTTATCACAGCTTCTGCTCACCACCAATCACCTCTGTTTCATTTTTTTTTTTGATTTTCAACGTCACGTATACAACACCGGTCTACAAAAAAAGAAATAATTAAACTCGAAAGCCCAAATTAAGCCCAATGGGCCTTCTCCTTCGTTAAAAGGCCCGTCACGTGGCTCGAGGAGGCCTTCCAGAACGTTCCTTGCTCGTCTCGCACCTTCCGGGCCTCTCGTCTTCCTCTCCTTGCGGCGGCAGCGGACGGCGACTCGGCGAGGCCACACACCATGCGGGTCCCCGGCGGCGCCCGCCTCGCTCTCCTGCTCGCTCGTCGCCGCTCCCTCTCATCCTTCTCCTCCTCCTCCTCGCCCACCGCGTCCGCGTTCTCCTATGCCTCGCGCGCCCACGGAGGTGAGCCCTCCCCTCCCGATTTCCTGGGGGTCTAGTACTCCGGTTGGCTGCCTCGTCCTTCCCAGTGATTGATCTCTGGTCGCTTGCGTGCAGCGAGACGGGACGATGGGTTTCGCGCGGCTCCCACCTGGAAGCCGCCGTTTTCCTCGCCGATTAGTGCCAGGCTCTTCCACGGTGAGTGCAAGGGGGGAAGGGGAATGGGAAGCGTTTGTTGTTTCTGGTTTTCTGAGATTGATTGGTTGGCTCGAATTGTTCTGTTTTATTCATGATTATACAGGGACGAGGCCAGTGGCAGCGAGGGATTACTACGATGTGCTTGGAGTGAGCAAGAATGCAAGCCAGGGGGAGATCAAAAAGGCGTATTATGCGGTATGGTTAGCTGGAATTATGCCTCAAGTTATTAGTAGACTGCCTATGTTCTTGCTTATTAAAACAATGTCATGCTTACGCTGTGAATCCAGTACATCCATGATCACATGATGCACGTCTTAGTTCTTTATTGCAAAGTAACGACTTGTACATTTAAGATTGAATCTCTGGTTGCTAGTTTTAGTGATTGATTTTCAAGCTCCAATCATCATATGTGACATGTATATGTATGACTTAAGCGCTTCAGGACTGTTCTTCGAAGCAAATCAGCACTCACCCATTTGGAGCAGTAATGTTGACTGCAATGTTCCTAAGGCGGTAAGGCGAGGTCCTGACCTACCCCCTTCCAGCTGCCTAGGCAATTTACTAATTTAGGCGTGTGGTGAGGCGACACCATACACACACCCTAACAACCTAACATATAATTGCTCCTGATTTTAGTAGCAGGGTAGCATATATACTTACCTTGGTGCTGCCAATGAACTGACCTCTCTTCTAGTCTTCTATTCTCTTCTCCTCTTGTCCCTTGCAGCAATCTACACAAAAAATGGGTTAACAACTAATCCAACTACTGTTAAACCAGCTAGGCAGCTACTAAACAGAGAATAGAATACAACTACTGCCTGCCTCCACTGCCGCCAGAAGCTGGATCACTCAACCTTGTTGGGTGCCTGCCTGCTGCCACTCACCTCTATCACTGCCTGCATACCTGGACTTCCTCTGCTGACTGCTGAAGATTCCCTCTGTCACTCCCCTCCACCATGGTTGTCACGGCGTCGCCTAGGCGACGCCTAGGCGCCGACTAGGCGTCCAGGCGGTCACCGCCGGACGCCAGGGTGAATCGCCTCGCCTGGGTGGAGTTAGGCACCCGCCTGGAGCTTCTAGGCGTCGCCCATGGCGCCTAGGCGGTCGCCAGGCGTGTCTGGGCGGGCGCCTAGGGTCCGTGGTAGTGTCTAAGCCTCTAAGGCGTGGCCCAGGCCCTTTCGGTTCCCTCTTCCCTTGCGCCGCCGCCTCTTCCCTTGCGCCGCCGCCTCAGTCCCTTGTGCCGCCGGCTGCCGGATCTGCTGTCCCTTGCGCCGCCGGCCGCCGGATCTGCTTCTCCTTGCTCTGCCGGCCGCGGGCTCCGGTTCCCCTTGCGAGTTGCGCTGCCGCGGCGCCGCCTGCCTCTGCCCCTTGCGCCGCCGGCCGCCCGGCCGCCTCTGCTTCCCCTGATCCCCTCCGTTGTCTGCTTCCCCCTCCCCTGCTCCCTCGCCGCAGCAGGCAGCAGAAGGCACGGGCCACGGGCGCACGGCAGCTCATTGTCTGCTTCCCCCTCTGCTCCCTCGCCGCAGCAGGCAGCAGCAGCAGGCAGAAGGGCACGGGCCGACGGGCGCAAGCAGAGAAGGCAGCAGGCACTCCAGGCAGCAACAGAGAAGGCAGCCAGCAGACTAGCAGAGAAGGCAGCAAGCAGGTAAGGAGAACTGCAAAGGCGACGCAATTAAATTCAGGAAGAGTAAGGAACTGAATTTAATTAAACTAGCAGAGAAGGCAGCAAAGGAGATCAGCAGACTACTAAGCTGAATTTAATTGGTCACCTAGGCGACGCCTAGGCGCCCGCCTAGGCGCCTAGGCGTCCAGTCGGCCCCCTGGCGACTGGTTTCGCCGGGGCGCCGTGACAACCATGCCCTCCACTGTCGCTGAGCAGAGTAAAACCACCGCCACCAGCATCACCCCATCTTTTTCCCTCTCTTCTGTCTTCTCCCTCTCTTCTCCGCTCTTTTCCATCCTGTGTGTTGTTTCCCACTATTTCCTATCTGCCGCTGCGCCAGTCACATGCCTTCACGCCAGCGTGTATGACATCTACCTCGGGCCGTTGGACATCAGTACGACGCCAAATCGTGCCTAGGCGACACCTAGCGGCCTGAGGCAGATGCCATACATGTTGTATCCAAGGTGACACCGACGCCTAGCTCAATATCAGGAGATGTTCCTCTGCAGTCGACTTCATGGTGACTTTGTCACTGACATGTGGGTCCTAGCACCATCGGACCCACATGTCAGTGACAAAGTCATGGTGCCCCTGACTGCAGATGATCTCATTTGCTCATGATTGAGCCTAGACTAGGCGACGCCTTAAAAACATTGGTTGATTGCAAGTCGTCTAGTATCTACCGAGTTCTTTGTTAACCAGTATGCTCTTGGAAAATTATTGATTGACTCTCAAGGGATTCAAGTAAAGAGCATTCAGGTGGTCTGTTTTACCGTTTTGATGCAATATTGTCTTGTCCTCAGTTTCAGACTTTTCAGTTAATGTCTTAGTTCTTTGTTATATTTCTTAATTCTGCAACTCATATTGATATTTCTTTTCTTTATACATCACCAAATAATTACTTGTTTTCATTGCGTGTTATTTACTTTACACTGCTATCTTTTCTTGCTCTCCTAAAAGCTTGCAAAAAGCTTCATCCGGATACAAATAAAAGTGATTCTGATGCAGAGAGGAAGTTTCAAGAGGTTCAGCGTGCTTATGAGGTAACAGTTTTCAGCACATGGGTTACTTATTTAAAGGTAAATTAGTTTCTAAGAATACTGAGTCATAGTTATTTTGCCTTCTTTGTAGACCTTGAAGGATGAGCAAAAGAGATCATTATATGATCAGGTAACAATGAAACCTCCTTAATTCTACAAATGCTAACATTCTAATTGGGAATGCCTATTATTTATGTTTTTGCGAGTTTGAAACCTCAATTGAGTGTTCACCTAGGTGCTAGGTGGGAGCTTGTTCCCTAGCCACAAGCCCACAGCCACCTTGTAGAGCACTGGCTCGATTCATTAGTTATCCTACCCTAAACCCTTATAATTAGTGCTAGTAGTAACTCAATGTAGCTAGTGTTTGATTGTTGCTTATCATTTCTATACACTAAGATCTCCAGCATGTTTTAGAAATTTACAAACCAAACTTGGGGAGTAAACTTGTCCTTCAATGAATCATTTACAGGTTGGCCCTGATCAGTATGAGAAAGCTTCTGCTGGAGGAGGACCAGGTGGTCCATTTGAGGGTGGCTTTGGCAATCCGTTTGAGGATATTTTGGTGGAGGCGGTGGCGGCGGAATGAATGATGTATGCTATCTCTTTTTTATTATCTGTGACCATGTTTTGTTTTGGTGTTTTTTTTCTTCTTTTTAATTTTTGATCATTTTTTATAACTCGCGCCACTGACATGAAACTAATTTAACTTTTGATGCCCCTGTGTATAATGAAGTTCTTTAGAAACATCTTCAGAGAGAGAGAATTTAGCGGACACGATGCCAAGGTTATTTCCACACATTTTCTTCACCTATTATATTTTTACTCTATGAATCGTGATGTCATGTTCCATCATGCAGGTTGCACTTGAAATATCATTTATGGAAGCAGTTCAGGGATGCACGAAGATGATCAATTTTCAGACTGCTGTAACGTGCAACACCTGCAGTATGTGCTCTTCCATTTACTGTGCACATGGAGTTATTGTTGTCCTTCAAATAGTTTATAATGAGAGGGTGTTTTTTCAGATGGAGCTGGCGTACCCCCTGGAACAAAACCTGAAACTTGCCTAGCCTGCAGGGGTGCAGGATTTGTTAGTTCTTCCTCCAACACACTTATATGTATTTAATGGGAGAATCTCATTTAAATGCTAATTGTGTGCTTACTTATCTTTGTTTTCTATATGCTGTTGGCAGATCTTCATGCAAACCGGTCCTTTCAGGATGCAATCGACATGCACACAGTGTGGTGGTAGCGGGAAGACCGTGAAGGTCTGATATCCCTTTGTGATGATAACTTTAGTTGGGATAAAATAGCTGTATCAAGCCTTTAAGTTATTGGCCCTTGGAAGAGTTATTTAAAGTTTCATAGTTTTAACAAATTTCTACTATACATCCATCCAGCTGACCATAATTGATGTGTGATCTAGGGTTGGGTACTCTAGATTGACCATCATACAACACCTGCTCATTACATGAAGGCTGCTGTTTTATGAGACCTTTTAATTTTTTTCAATTTGTGATCCTGTGACTTGGGATGTAGGTAGTTACTGACTGCACCTAAGGCCAGGTGTTTGATATTAGATGTATGAATTGGATAAACCAGAATTATAAGGGTCACAATTTCTGGGCTGTGTCATTCTTTATGAAATAAACTTGTACTTAAGCTTTGAAGTTACTTTTGCCATTTTTTACATTTTGTACAGTATCTAGCTTTTGTTTAATGACGATGAGGTGATGATTTCAATGTTCTTATGTTATTAGGAGTTCTGCAAGTCATGCAAAGGACATAAAGTTGTGCCCGGAACAAAAACTGTCAGATTGGATATAGTTCCAGGTATGATTTAAGTTGTTGTCATAGACTTTGTTTGTACACACATACTCTCTCTATTTTACTAAATGTCCTTGAGCATTGTCCTGTTCATTCAGGTACGGACGATGGTGATATTATAAAGGTGGCTAGATCAGGTGGAGCAGATCCAGATGGCAGTTGTCCTGGTGATCTTTATGTAACATTCAAGGTTTGTCCTCTCCACGTTTAGCAGTTATACCAAAGGCTGAATAAGCAGATGACCTTTATAATGCTTTTTTTTTTCAGGTTCGTGAGGATCCAGTATTCCGAAGAGAGAAAGGTGATATTCATGTAGATACTGTACTGAATGTGACACAGGTAAGTTGAGCCTGCTTATTTTTATGCATCCTATGCTTATTTATTTGTGATAACACAGTTCATTGTTAAACATCCTTAGTGCTAAATTGAGAAACTCAGTTACTGGCCATCCTATTGTTGTTGTCACACACTGTTGTGACTGAGGCTGCTGTGGTGGTCTGTAAGCAGGATTTTGTGTAGCCTTTTAAGGGTGGGTAATACCATTTTTTTCATGACAGATTGTGTTGTGTTTGTCAAATTTGGTTTTGGAGCACTAATTATTGGTATCAGACTGTTCCTTGTTTGCCACAAGCAGTCAAAGCAACAAAAATGATATTGCACTTGAGTTTGGATGTTAAAAGTGGCCAAACATGTTATCTCTCGTCAATAAGAATCTCTAGTATTATATAGTGACACTAATATTGTAAGGTTGTCTAGTAGGTATCTTCACAGTTATGATCATAGTTATTAAATAGTTATTAAGGTGTTGCTGAAGCTTTGCAAGATGCTCGGGGTAGTAAGGTGTCCAGACGTCTTGGCCTCCCACCTTGCCCCTGCAAGGTCGGATGCGGTGCGGCAATGCCTGATGTGGTGCAGCGAGGCCAGGCATAAGTAGCGTGTTGTGAGGCCTGACACTGTGCGGCGAGGCTGCGCGCAAGTGATACATGGCATGGAATAGGGGAGAGAGAAGAGGGAAGAGGAGAGAGGCGGTGGCTAAGAGGAGGGAGTGGGAGAGAGTTGCTATGTTAGGGTTTAAGGCCTTAAATGGCTATTGAACTGGACTTTAAATATACTGTTAGACATGATTTTAAATGTGCAATTGCAATTTTAACTATATTTTTTTAGTTTTGTAAGGCATCCAAAGTGACAATATTGCTACTTGGTATCGTATTGCAATTTTAACTATATCATTTTTAGCTTTGTAAGGCATTCAAAGTGACAATATTGCTACAAGGTATTTTTATCATGCTATATTGTTATTGCTATTTGGAATTTGTTACTTATCTATTGATATTTTTTTTCCTAAATCCTATATTTTCTATGAGCGTAAGACGTTGTCTTGCCTTACACCTCACTGCTTAGGCATTAAGGCAGGTCCATTGCCTCGGCTCGCCTTGTATTCAGATTTAGATTAATTGCATGTATGTTTATAGGCAATTTTAGGTGGGACAGTTCAGGTTCCAACTCTCACTGGAGATGTTGTCCTAAAGGTAACTTCAAAATCAGTTCACATTCATTGTCAATCTTTTCCTTTTGTTTATTACTTTATTAATTGAGAATTCTCCATCTGACTTTTGTATAACAGGTTAAGCCTGGTACTCAACCTGGCCAAAAGGTTGTTCTCAGAGGAAAAGGTAAATTACACTGCAGAGTGTCTGTCTACCTTCTCGTGGGGTCATATTTTTCTCAATGTATATTCAGTTGCATATCTAATACTTGATGCTTACCCTACACATCAATATCCAAGAAAAAGAATAATGTGTGCACAGACCATGTTTCTATTAAAACCTTGTGCCATCATGTCCCGTAAGAACTTGTGGCGGTCGATTCATTTCATTGTGTATAATGCTAACCATTACTGCATCCTGCAGGAATCAAGACAACAAACTCGTCGTATTATGGAGATCAGTATGTCCATTTCAACGTCAACATCCCTGTGTAAGTTCCCTTCAAATCTTACTCAACCGTCCATCCCGTGCTGTTACCAGCAATTCTGGTAACATTTCGACGTTGAATTGTTCGCAGTAATTTGACGGCGAGGCAACGCGTGCTGATCGAGGAATTTGCTAAGGAAGAGCAAGCTGAAGATGAGAAAGACGACAAGGCAGCTGGGGCATCAGGATACTGATTTTAGTGGGGGGTGTTGGGGGGGGGGGGGGGGGTCGGACCCCTATCATATATCGTGACATAGAATAGGTTGCTGCCTGAGATTTGTAGGGGCGGGCAAGATATAGTTGGATGCATGGAATTCACATGCCGACATATAGATGTTTCGAATTCTGTAGCTGGAATAAGATTATACCACGCCGCTTGGTATGTGATTTCGTGGGGCCAATATCAGCAAAGGCAGGTGGCAGGCTCTTGATTGTTTTGATTTTGTGCTGCTACCCTGCTAGGGAGTCATGCATGGAACACACGGTGTCTCGAGTTTAGACTTTAGACTTGAGCTCTGCTATTCTGAACATGTGTTACCGTGTCAGCAATGTTGGAGATTTTTCGAAGGTGAATTTTGAACCAACAGTCTAGTTTTTTTTTGTTTAAAAGAGCATTGGTTTGAACGCTCAAATCTTGTAGAATTTTTCAGGCCTATGGCTCTGTATGGTTTTTATAGGTGACAGTTTTATAAGCCAATGACTCTCAAATCTAGAAAATTTCTCAAGTTTGAGTGTAGTTCCTGCTTAGGATGGAGCCAAACTTTGAAGTTGAAATGATGAATTTTTAGCTTCAAAGCTCTCGGAGTATGTGTTTAAAATTCGAGTCGGAGCGATGACGTTATCCTCAAGGGGTGGTTTGTATGACGCCGCGGAGCATCCGGTGGACTGCCTCGTGTTACACTATGAAATGTGTTGCTATTTAATTTCAAAAATACTTGCATAGATTATTTAATTTCAAAAATACTTGCATAGATCATATGATATATTGAGAACATATCAAGGGAACGAAACATCATGGAAGTTGATTGAGGATTAAGTTTGGACCTTCCAAAGATAATATACTAGTTTGGGATGTTACTTTTATACTAAGAGAAGGTGCAGATAATATTTTACACGTTTTAGACTCGGACTACGAGATAATACTAAATTAAAACGTGTATAACTTTTACATAGAAGCTCCAATTTAGATGATCTTGATCTTTTTGGAAAGATTGAGAAGTCATCTTTTTAACTGATCCAGACGCACCTTTAGATTCCATCCGAGGAGATCACAATCATCAAAACAATGTGGTTTTCTTTTCTAGTCCAAACCGTTTAAGCCCACGGGCCTTGTAACTCTCTTTGGCCGACCTCCACACGTCCCTAGCCTTATACCCGCTAGCCGCTAATTTTAGATTGAGTTTTGTTTAGATCAAAGTTTAGCATCGCTACTTTGCCATGTGATTTTGGATTTTGTGATCGTCTAGTTTGCTGGATACACGTTATAAAATTCCACCTTATTATCAATCTGAGTTGCTTGTTTATCTTGTTCTTGCTTGTTCTTCGATTACTTGCAGGAACAAATACCCTCATGTTGGGTTGATCATGTTGCCATAAGGACACAACAACCTCCGAAGTTAGTGTATCGATTGCTAAGGCGCAACACAAATATCTCGTACGTTGTAGTTGGATCATCAACGTCATCTCCGATTAACTTTCATAATGTTCCATTTCCTTGATGTGCTCTTAATATAAAATACATACACCTTGAGTTGTTTATTATAACGCATAAACATGGTCATATTCTAACGATTTTATCAAAAAAAATTCCCACGAAGTTTTTAAGAGTAAGAGGGAAGCGTTGAGAAATTAGAGCCACAAAGTAAAACTAATTGTTAGCTAGAACTAATTATTAGTTAGTTAATAATTAGTTGACTAATAATTAGTTCATATATATTTGAGTACTTTAACTAATACCTGGAAAAAGAGTAAAAATCCCCCTATTAGCTCTCATTAGTTGATTTTTATGAACTAATGGGTAACCATTAGTTGGCCATGATCTATTAATTAGTTTAGTAATTAGTTAAGTTGTTTGAATGAAATATTAATTAGTTTAGTAGTTAGTTAGTTTTTTTAATGAACTAAGACTAACAATTAGCTACTAACAAACAAACAATTAATTCATAGGATCCAAACATGGCCTTTAATCTCGTAACAAAAGTTGCCACACATGAAGGCCGTTCAAACCGTTTCACCCCCGAACCGAAGTTACAAACAACACCAGTTCATGTCCTTCGATCTTGTATAAATTCAACATGAGAATGTAATAAAGGGTTCCGGTTCTTTTGATCTCAATTCAGTTTTTCATAGTTTAACACCATATACCAAAAGACCTTGATGTCTCGCATCCGCATGGGCAGAAACGCATATTCAACACCTCCAGTAATTACAGAGTGTCGAAAATGAGCGAATCTCCAGCATTTCATGTCGTCGGGGGTCAACAGTGAACATGCAATGGTAGAATGATAAAATCCAGTAATACAGTAATCTAATGAGGTAGCATAGTTTTTTTCCAGCTTATTACGCTAAGAAGATTAAAATAAGCATTACACTTTTATATAAAAGCATTACTCAAATCTTAGACCTCAAAACTTCATTCTGAGAGCATTGCAACATTTTACCATTCAAACATAGCAATCCATATTAGCAATAATCTAGGTTACACAAGAGCAGCTCCTCCAGATTATTACAAAAGCAGTGTATTATAATCCCTAGTTCCCTACATATAAACTGGATTACAATAATCCCAAGTGATGCAACGCTTGCTTTCTAGTATGAGGCCTGGAACCACCGAGAGGATTTTTGTTACCTGGCATCACCGTTGGGTGTTCTCCCTCCTCCGGGAGTATCGGGTCCTGTCATTGTATCTGGGCCTATCTGAGGCTCGCTGTGGTACAGGCTCTACCCTCCTCTGTCTCTCCGGAGGCCTCTGGACAATCTCTCCATTAACAAGGAGCTCGGCTGCAAAACAAACTAGATCATATGGCATGTGTATAGTTTATTCCCCAGGAATATCCAGAGTTACAGCATATCAACTCATCCTACCAAAAAAAAAACAGACTACCCTATCAGATATGAGATATCATCAAGCCAAGTTCCATACAAAATGAGATTTTCAACAGCATGCAATAATATCTACTTCAGCCAAACTAGATTAACCCAGAATAATGAAGCATTTTCTGTAACTTCTGGTGCATGAAACATGAACATTGGTAGACTAGTAGACAATGACCACGGTCCACGGATATATTGTTAATGTCCCATCTCCACTGATCCACAGCTTAGTTATACCAAATACCAAAGAGCAGGATAGAAGAATTCCTTACAAGTCGATTGGCATTCAAAATCAGGTATTGACTAAACAGCTATCTTGCTTTGCCAAGATGGACTGGATAACAGCACATATAATTTGGTAAAATAACATTCCAAAATCCACTTGAGCATCCAAGACTGGATCAATACGAGCAAAAACATCTCAGAACAAGGTTCTAGCAGACTAGCACCATGCTAAATGTGTCCGAGAAAGAAGAGCAAAGCAATGGTAGTATGATCAAAAGTGAACATCAGTATGGCAATTGTTGAAGTCAACAACAATACAACATATCCAATCCTTAAGAATAGCCAAACATCAAGACAAGGGGCAGGACATGTACTAATAGTGTCTCTATCTCCACAAATCTGAACCCCGTTTTGCCAAGGTGCAGCACTGTGAGATACATTTGCTCTTAGTCCATTAGCATTCAAAGCAAGACATTGCCATCTAGGCTTCATTGCTTTGCCAAGATGGACTAGAACACCAGTATGACAATTGTTGAAGTCAACAACAATACAACATATCAAATCCTTAAGAATAGCCAAACATCAAGACAAGGGGCAGGACATGTACTAATAGTGTCTCTATCTCCACAAATCTGAACCCCGTTTTGCCAAGGTGCAGCACTGTGAGATACATTTGCTCTTAGTCCATTAGCATTCAAAGCAATACATTGCCCACTAAGCTTCACTGCTTTGCCAAGATGGACTAAAGACAAGTTTGGTAAAATGTAGTCACTGATTTAACTAAAAACAGATAAAATTAAGCCATAAAAAACTTGAGGTGGCAAAATGTGCTTTAACTAATGTCTCATATGCACTGATCTGAACTCCATTTGGCCAAGGTAATGAACCGTTAGAGAGACACCTTTATTAGTCCATTAGCATTCAAAGCATGGCATTGCCTATATGGGCATATGGCTTCACAGCTTTACCAGGATGGACTACTACTGGAATAACGGTGTGCTGTGGGAATAGTCCTGACAAGCCACAGCACTGCAACGAAAAATTCGAGACAATGTTCAACTTAATTTTGATGCACCACTGTGAAAATACATTCTAACTTCTACAGAATTATCCTACAAAAATGGTAGCAACTGGTGCATGTTGGGGACTTCATCGCATTACCAGGACGAGACTAGTATTCACACTGTCAATTAGTCAGAAAATGAAATGATGATGCCATTAATTTCCTACAGAAAATCTACAGAGGTTGTGGAAGAAGGTTACCTCCATAGTCCTTGTACTCAGGATCAACATAGGAATCTGGAAGCACAAACAGAACACCAGGGAGCCCTGTAATACAAAACGCAGTGCATTAGAAACATCCACACACCGTGCGTCAGATGTATCTTCATTTCGGGTATTTACCGAACTAAATCATAGACAAGGAACAAACCTTCCAGCTTGTTGGACGTCTCCTCGTCGATCTCGCACCCGAATCCAAAGTATCGCTCACACGAGACGTTGTAGATCTTCTTCTTCGCCTCCTCCTCGCTGCAGCACAGACAAATCATGCATATGAATATAGCTTCCGAACCAACTGACGTTAGGAGCAAGTACATGACATGGTTAACAAGAACTGAGGAATAAGTCGGTGGAGACTGGAAAGAGCTTCACCTTCCCAGGATCTTGGCGAGGGTCTGGATGTAGCAGTCGATCATCTGCTGCTTGGTGGCGCCCTCCCCGCCTGGCTTGTCCATCACGATGAGCCAGTGCTCATAGTCGCACCCGGGGAAAAGCGGGGCCATCTCCGTCGGCGCGCGGTCACCGCCGCCGCCGCCGCCACCGCCGGACCGCATCGGGGAGTACCCATCGCCGCCGGGCCGCCGCGCAAACCCGCGCAGGAAGCCGACGCGCGAGACCGCGCCCGCCACCGCCGGGCGCAGCAGCGACTCAGGCACCGCAGGACCGCGGCGGAGGAGAGCGGAGGCGGAGAAAGGGGAGACGCGGCGGGAGAGGAGCCTCCTCGCGGCGGCGGCGGCGGTGGTCGCCATCGGTGGCTAAAACCCTAGCGGCCGGGGTTCCGGGAATGCAAAGAGGAGAGAGATGACGCGATAAGTTTGGGCATTTGGACGTGGAACGCACATTTATAGGTACATCTTTAGATGGGCTTTGATGGGCCAAATTTACTTGAAAATTTTAATAATGTGTTAATCTCAATTTCTATGGATCTCACGTGTTATTGAGATTCGTAAAATAAATCCTCGATCTCTATCTAAAGGTAGGATATACGATTAAATTTTCTATATTAAGGGGTATTCGGTTCCTTTAGTCCAAAGTTTAGTCTCATCATATAAGGTTAATTCGCAAGACGAATTTATTACGCCTAATTAGTTAATGATTTGGTAATGTAGTGCTATAGTAAACATGCGCTAACGATGAATTAATTGAATAGCAACACATTTTATGGTGCAGCATATATGGTTCAGATAAATAAAATGTAAATCTAATATAGAATGCATGTGTGTTGGGTTGTGTATTATAAAGCATAAGTATGATCATGTCTCCGTCAGTGATGTTATCATTATTTATATACTTCGTTTAGATGAAAATTGATGATTTATCTTCTGATTCATAAATTATTGACTTAAGTGAACCTCACAGGTTATTGATCATAAATAACCCTATTTAATATGGATGATTTGATTATATACCTTGCATTTAGATAGAAACTGAATTTACTTTCCACATCTTAAAAGCTACTTTTTGACGATATTAAATTATCAAATATACCGAATTTACATGATATATGTATTAACTTGACTCAATCAAATTCATTTATCTTAATTATTGACAAACTCATAAATTACATATTAATATTAATATGGTTTTAAAGATGTTACAGTTTTAACCAGCTCCATCGACCTATTATTGTCCCAACCATAATATACACATGATCACTAGGGAAGTGGTTTAAGTAATTCAAGAGTTATAACCCGTGATAGAAAATTTAACAATTTACCGTATTTAAGAAGTATGTTTAATTATTTATCATATCATCCCATTATCATAGACTCACATCTCAATCACAGGCGATAAATAATTGAATTACACTCACTTAAAAATGATAAATAGTTAAATCTCCATTAGGACTTATGAGTGAATACGCTTTTTCTTTTAAGTCAAAACGAAAAATCCTGATTCTTTTTCTTTTGTCAACGTTGACATGTCACACCTGCCGTGCCAACAAAATTTAAAATCCAAATGAGCTGCAAGTCGATAAAAAACACTGGAAATATAAGATGAAAAAGGAATCGAATCAGATGCGTTTGATGCTACCTCAAATGCGAGTATTAAACTTATCCCATATTAATAAGCTAGAGCATTAAATTTATCCCATATTAATAAGCTCAGAGGCCAAACAATTAAGAGTAATAGAGGAATAATGAGTTAAATTTACAGCCATGAGAATTGGAGAAAGCATCTAATTGAGGTGTCAATCGACAACAAATTGGCTACAAAAGAAGAGAAAAATGATGCAGCTAAGCACTTGAGTATATAACATCAGGGCTGCACCTTGTACATGAATTTGTTTTCTGTATTGTGCCCTATAATCACAAACAAATATCATACTCCCTCGCTCTGTTTCATATTACAAGTTTTCGACTTTTTAATAAGTCAAATTCCTTTAACATCAACCAAGGTTAAAGAAAGATATATTAACACCTACAGTATCAAATGAATGCCCTACTGATATATATTTCATAGTGGATCTAATGAAAATAATATGATGTTGTAGTTGATATATTTTCCTATAAATTTGGTAAAAATTAGAGAAGTTTGACATGTAAAAAAACGAGCGGATTATAATATGAAACAGAGGGAGTATCTACCAACTATCAGAAACATAATCGGTGTTGGAAAATCTGAAAGTGCAGAGAAGGGAGGAATGAATGGTGCTTGCAGGCTTGAAGGTGAACCTTTGGCCGTCCCAACTTCATTTACAATGGTGACAAACTGCAAACTGCTGCAGCAACTGAACAAGTGGAGGTCCAAGCAAAGAATCTGCTCCAATTGATTCATTCCCTTCAAGAGGTAGGTATTAATCAAGTTGGGGAACCACTGCTGAAGAGGGTTCGATATTCGATAACCGTGCAGCACCTAGAAGTTGCTCCGGGAGCTCGTCGTATGTGTTTGCCTGCAGGTGTAACAGTAGAGAAACGGCCAAACGGGCATCCGATTGAGATATATTCTTTCAACTGTTAGCTAAGAAAATGTAAGTCAATTTTGGAGAGTAGGGAAAATGAGGAGGGAACTGTACCTGTATAAGAAAAGCCATGTCAACTATTAAAGTTGTAACGACGCCGAACACCAAGCCAAGAACACCATTCGCTACCGCTGAGGAACCAATGTCTACATCTACCTGCAGAACAATACAGAAATTAGAACTTAGTTTTTGTTCAACAGATGACCTAAATAACTCTAGGGTTCTACTGCTTCAGTTCAGTCATATACTCATATCTCAACTTTGCCATGTAACGTATGTGATCGATAAATGCACTTTTCCAGTTATTAACCTAGTGTAGTAAAAGGAAAGAATTCAGAATTTGAATTGTCTTACTTCTATGTATTCTGGACTACGCATATAGCTGCAATCAACAGCCTTTCCCAATAAGCAAGGGGTACTTCCGACGCTTTGTCGCACTATCCAAGATCCCTGAAGAAGTTAATATGCTCAAGTGAGAAAGGCTAACAGAATGCACTCAACATGACTATACACTCCATGTGCTAGACGAGACCAGACCTTCGGAACTGATGGGATGAGCTTCAGTCTGCTGTTTCGGAAATCATCATCACCATCAGCAAAGCGTTGCAACAGTGACCCTTTTTCCAAGGATCTTGTAACAAAATAGAGGACCAAGCTGTAATGGCTTGATCCAGGAATCTGCAAATGCACACAGATCTGATCAGCATGACTAAAGTACAGGAAACATTCACCAACAGAATCACACAACATAAATTCCAGCTTCACTCAACTCTATTTATATGATTTTTTTAATATTATATTTTTTCTCTTGTTGCAACACACGAGCACTCAACTAGTAAGTTACAAACAAGCCAACAAATAATAATTGAAAAACTGCACAGAAGGTTACCACGTCTGCTCTCATTGGTAATGTCAACCAAAAACAAGGGATTACTGAGCTAAGGTTTTGTCAAAGTCAATATAAGGAGTTTTATTTTATCTTCAATTGCAACTGCGCAAGGAGATAAACTTTTCTTTCTGTGATTATCATAGTTCTCTTCCTTAGAAACTAGAAAGCCATGGGCAGAGTGTCATGGGTTGAATATTTGACAAGATAAACACCGTCGAGAGGATAGCCAGGTGGCGACTGTTGGTAGGGATGAGAGGTAAACTTAGGTTGGGGAGAAGAACATTGAGATGAGGAATAGAGAACTGGATGAGAGATTAGACTAATTCTTTCTTTTTTTTCCTTTATTCCTGATTAATACCGCTCTATTTATAGAGTTTGCAAGACTTTATGTGTTTAACTAACTCTAATCTAATATGCTGTTTTAAAGGAATTACTAATCTGTAAGAGATATAATATATCTTTAATCCCTAATTATTGCTAAAGTACCCGTGGGTGTTGTTTAAGCTGTAGTACCCGCATGGGGGTACTGTTCACGTGGGCTGGGCTGGGTCTAGTGGCCCTGACCCACCACCCATGACACTGAGCAGAAAGAAACTAAGCATGGAGGAGCAAGTGTAAAAAAATATGAGATTACTTGTATGTTTACAACAAAGGTGAACATCCCCTTCTCAGCAGCAACCTACATTGATAAAAATTCAGTCAAAACCATCATATAAGACTAGAGCAGGTTACTTTGTTAGGACATTATTTCAGTTCGTTCAGACTTCAGACTGGAAAGATATCTTCAGTACCATACACATGCACATGCAAGGATCTCTTTTATCAATATACGGTACAAACTGGAAACACTTCAATATTAACATCACAACAATTTTTCAAGCAAAAACTATATAATTATGATTTGTGAAAGGCTTGCTGGTTGCACCATCTCACTGATTCTTTTCAACCTTCCTATCTTAGGTAATGGCTAAGTGACATGTACTTTCAATTTTAAACTAGCCAGATAGTCTAAAGCAAAGATCAATTAATACAGCCCAGATACTCAGATAGTTTTTTGAAAATGTGTCAACATACATATATTTTACTCATGTGTAGATCTTACTGCAGATTATCTGTTCACAATTTCGCATGATACAGGTAATGAGATAAGTACATAGATACATGTTTGAAGTGCTTACTACTAGAATGTAGAGTAACTACCTTTTTTAGATAATGGAAGAGTAACTACCTGAAGCAGTGAAACTTTGGAGGCTATAGAATTATGCAATTAAAAAAAGATTGATAGCACAAGATTCATGGAAACAAAGAACAGACACATCTGGTTATTTACAAAGTACAATTCTGATAGAAAAAACAATTCTGCAAAGGCAGTCATCCATATTATCCCAAGTGCTGTTTTGCATATTAGACGCTGCTGTTTCATGTAGTGGTGAATTGCAGAAAGAAAGGCACTTAGATATGAGGTAGACAGTGAAGCAACCATAAACTATTAGCTTACCTGAGCTGCACATCCTTTCCGCCTGGCAACATGATCCATACGCTTGATGTCCTTAAACCAGTCAATTGCTACAAGCTCCATAAGGTACTTTGTTGAGGGTATCTGCAACTCAAATAGGAAACATATTAATCTCCTAATCACCTGCTTTACTTCAAAACCAGGAAAACCTATTGTGCCACTTTTAATGTTTGTACCTTTGATTTGTCATGTGGAAAGTTCTTGCTACGAACTTTAAAGAGCTTGCTATCAGGTATTGCCCAACAGTTACGGCTTTTCTCGTTTGCATCCTGACGAATAATGCCCAAAAAACAAGACAAATCTATTGGATCTGGAATAATCAACGTAATGGCAAAGGCATCAGATAAAAAATGGATAATCATTTAGGTAACTTATATAGATATCAGACACCAAGGACAAACCTGAGGACTTAGCATCACTGTCAGATTTGATATGCTCCTCCTGTACATGAATGTATAAGACTTCAGTGTTAAGTGAACCAACAGAAAAAAATTCAGCAAACTACAAAAATAGTACAAATGTGGCTGTAGTCTAGTCTTGCGACCTCCAGATTAGCTTCTGGTACATGATAATCATCATCTTCCTCTGATTCATCTATCATATCCAAATTTTTATTATCAGTTTGTCCCAAATCCACTTGTTTGATCTTTGAATCAGCTTCTTGGAGTTTCTTATCTTTTTTCCGCGAGGGCACAGTAGCCATAGTACTCATCACAGGAATCCTCGGCATTGGATGAATGTCATCAATTTGGGAAAAGTACTCACGCAATCCTGGACATAATTGTAAACGTTAAACCAACATGGGCACAAACTATCAAAGCAAATGAACATTGTGCGGCTAATTGACAATATTTATTTGACATTTTTAACATTACAGATAACTAGTTGAATGCCCGTGCATTGCAACGGTGAAAATTTACAACATTAAAACAACAACATGCAAATAGAGATGAACAAAGTTGAAGTTGAGGAGTTTTGGTTTGTTGTGAGAATAAATAGCGGTGGTGGCAGACTCATCACCATTAGCTTCTTTTAAAGTAGTATAGATTAAAAGAATTTTTGTAAAAGGCCATTACAATTTTCTGTAATTTGAAAAATGCCACTGTCAGTGCCTGTGGTAGGTCTCATATGTCAATGACACACCGATGGCATATTTTAAAACCGTGAAAATTGTAATGGCATGGAAAAATTTGGCCCTAGATTAAAATATGTGATAGAAAGTTAAAAGAGTTGTTTGTACTTTGTACCAGCCACACAGTTCAGCATCTGCAACAAAGAGTGATACTGGAATGACGAAAAATAGTTCACACCCCATCCCTTTAGATCAATTTGCATAAGGTGTTGAACTTGAGTGCGTGGTCTCCCATTGATGCATTTGAGAGGGGAAATCTTGAAACCTCCACCTGAATTAGCAGGAAGTTGATGAAAAAGAAAAGGTGCAACACTTTATTTTAATGTCTCAAGCATCCTAATAGGCAGAAGGCAAATTACTTTCAATCAAAGCCCTCACAAATCCTGGTTGGGGACCACAGTTCTGATGTTCAGTAGATCGAAACAGTACAACTGCAAGTTTAAGCACAAAACATCAAACAAGGTGATTCAGAACAATGTAAGTGACCAAGAAGAAAACATCCAAAGTTTACCATAACTTCCATCATCATTCCGCCGCCAATATCGTACGTAACAAAGATCCCGGGGCCAGACAAACCTACAACAGTCATTAAATTAGATGGAACTATGTTATTCAACTCTGAGGTAATGCAGTGTATATCAATATAAAGTATGAATCCGCGGTCTTGTGGATCATGGTGCTGCCATGTAGCATGGTAAGTTTTAATCCTGCAAATTTTACTTTTCACAGGAGTCGTCCGGGCACACGACAGAGTTGGCACTGCCATACAGGGCACAGAGGTAATGCTGGCATTTTAGTTGTAGCAGTATATGCCTGGTATCAAAATTCTACACCCAAGTTCTAAACAAAGTTTGTACTCAGTTTATTTAGACTTTCAATAAGATATGCAACTTAATCCCATGCAAGCTATAACAGAACCAGATGATGCATACATATCAATAACTAATACAAGAAAAAGTCTTACATTGAACACCAGTTCAGCTGTAGTCGATGATATAGTATTGCAGTGTGACCATCAACCTCTTCAACTAAACTCCCATACTGGAAGCTACAATCCCACCTATAGTGAAGCATAAATAATACTAAGGTCAACATCCATAGCAAAGCGATCATGAAGTAAAACAGCACACACTTACTCATATCGCGTCACATCCATACTCATTATAAGCCCAAAAATGGATTCACATGTGGCTTCCACCACGCCAACAGCCCTCATTGCTCGGCTACAGCTTCTTGCCTATTCAAGTGCACATGACATTAAAAGGTTACTCATAGCATTAGCCTGTTTGCTTCTGTCAGTCTTCCAACAGTATATAGGTAAGAGGAGGTACATACAAGGTATTCAACCTCCACAAGTTCTTCAAAGATGCGCAATCCTGTCAATCACAAAAACAGGAATACAGGATACTCTAAGTGGAATTTCATTTGAACAATCCCTTCAGCTGAATTCAAAATTTCAAAGTACCCTCCTATATGCAAGGACAATAGTCTATGTAAGGGATTGTAAACTTGCCATTCTGGCATCTAAGTAGCCGCCAATTCTTTCTTGAGTAAGCATGATTGATGTCATTCTGATCTGACAGCCCAATATCAGGCTCTTTGGTCCAGTCATGTACTGAATCAGGAGGACCTGGAAGGAGAAATGGCATATTTAAGTTCTCTCACTTAGGACTTAGCCACTAATAAAATATTAAAAAATAATTTTTTGTGCCAAAAAACTATGTGTATAACTTCTTACCATTCCCAATAGTTGTCCTGCGAAGCAAAGTAGGCCGGGGCTCTTCTTCTTCTTCAGGTCTATGATAGAATAAAATTTCCAATTGAGTTAACCAGAAGGACTGATATACAAGTAGATAAAAAATATGAAATCACTTGCCCACTGTCATGATCAGAGAATGAAAATGGGCCTCCAAAATCCATGTCAAAGTCCAATGATGAAAAATCTTTACGGTTTTTAGCTGTCATAGTGTCCTGTTGCTGCAGAATGAAAATCTCTGATGTTTATCATAACAGCAAGTCAGCAAGCAACATTTAATAATTATTTTGCCGTTGTACTTGTACATGATATGCCTAGTGCACATTCATTGGAAAACCTTCAAGGGTGGGCTCTAATATTTGTCTAGATGAAACATAAAATTTACAGTCACACTATAGAAAAAAACAAGAAAATAACGAAAAAGAGGCTGAAACTGCCACAGTGTTACAGTCTGTTGGGACTTACTACACCTGATCAATGAGGAGCTCTAGCTTCTTTTTCCAGGTCAGGGCATCATTGATATCACGTGCACCCATCTGTTCAAGAATGATACAAGCATTTACATGGTACTTGAATAATGATGCACAATAACTTAAGCAAATTTAACTGTGTAGATATTTGTGACCGAAAAAGGTTGACTAGGAAATGGAAGAGTGGACACAAAAGGGAGTAAGGAACACTGGTCAATTTAATATTGAGCAGATAAAATTGCATGACATCAGTCAATTATCAAGCAGGGCTAAGGCAGTCCTAATTGAAAGTTATACTGGTGGTCTGGTGCTAGTGAAACTAGTGGGCACTAACTTTGTGTTAAATATAAAATCAGACTGGGTATTTATGACCATCACACCCTTTTTTAGGTCAATAGAAATATATTGCCCACAATAAAGTGTACTTAAAGGGCGACAATAAAAGGGTAAACAGCCTGCATACTTGCTTTTTCCAATACTCTGCAGTGGTAAAAACAGTATACAAATGATAAATCTCAGCAAGTGTGTGCAAAAGCAAATGAACAAATATGGAATATATTCTGATGGTTCAGATAACATTGAAGGACTTGGAAGGTTGGCATAGTTAACAAACCGTGATTTGATTCTCCTTTTCTTTCTTGTTGTATATGCACAGAACATAAACCATCTGCAAAATAGGAAAGATTGCTACAAAATTCAAGTAAATGACGATAACAACAACAGTAGTACAGTACTCCTCAGTCCTCAAAAGTAAGTTTTTTTCATTGAACTAAAAACTTACACATTTATTCAAGAAAAAGATATCAATAATTTTTCTCATGTTAGGAATGATACACATAGCGGTCTCAGGAAAAAACAGAACATGCACTCGCGTGCTTTATCCAATGATGCTAAATGAATTAAGCACGAATGAAGAAGAAACTTACTTGCCCGTGATGTGTTTTAAGACCTCTATCCTCCACTCTGCAATTTCCATCTATTTGAAGCGCCTTCACTGGTATCTGCCCAGCCACAAATGTTAACCAAAAAATCAAATACAAAAGCCACCATGCTTCTGTTGCAAACTATTCCAGTTTAAAATCATAAACCGGTATGCCAATTCCATTAGGTTAAAATCCTCTCGATAAGGCTTACAGTCAAGAATAATGCAGTTATAAGAATCTTTTTCAAGAAACAGAATCCATGACTCATTCAGTGTGATTTGCATCTATAAAAAGAAGTAAATCCACAGCAAATACTGCTTTGTTTGAGTGATCCATAGCCAAAGACAGACAACTCCATTACTTGGCAAGTATGTCACTAATTAATTAGCACTTTCCAGCCTCAATTAAAGGCATCCAATGATTCAGATAATGAACAGTTCCAACTCAGCTTCAAGTTTAAACAGTTGTCATCGTTTTGCATTATCATAGCATTAAAATAAGGAAGGTGCTTCTATGCATGATGTGCATCTCGATCTGGTCAAACCACTCGAAAGTCCAATGACAAAAACTCCTAAGCTTATGCGTCGAATCATGGTGCAGGCAGCCAAATACTCTGTTCACAATTGGTTGTTGTAGCTAGAATTGCAACGAATCCTCCCATCCTTCGCCCCACCCAATTGGACAAAGCGTAGCACAGGTGATAGATCGCAAGAGCAAGTGCGGCAGGATGTGTATACCATGTTGTCCTTGGGCTGCTTCTTGTAGTAGGCGAGTAGCTTGTTGTCGAGGACGAAGTATCGCGTGCGGACGAAGGACCTCCCAATCTTCCTCCGCCCGTACCGCACCATCCACCCTTCGTGGCGCACCACTGCCGCGGCGACCTTCGGGAGCTCCCCGCTCCGCGCCATCGCCGCCGGCGCCGCGGCCGGCTTCGCGAGCTCGCCGCTCCTCGCCCCCTCCCTCCTCGAAGCCGACGAGCTCATCATCTTCGGCGACGATTTCGAATTTCACTGGGTCCACTCCCCGTCCCGACGTCCCGTCCCTTGACACGTCAACGTCAATGAGCCATCCCCCGCGGGCGAGATGGCCGTGGCGGGTGGGAAGGGGAGTCCTCGGCAAGGCGGCGCCCGCGAATCACGCGTTCCGCGCGGCGACCGGAGCCGGCGAGTTGGCCGGCGAGTCGCGGACGAGGAGGGGAGGGTTTCGAGGCGGGGCAAGCGAGGGAGACGACGAGATATTAATTATTGTAAACCACTAAAAAATAGAATAGCCAACCACTTTGTGTTTTTATATAAAATATCTCGTTTTTTCGTGAGATTTATCGTCTAGACCTCGTGTTTCATTCAAATTAATTCGCAGATTCAAATTGATTTGCAGATTCGGAGTCTTTTGAGTTTTGAGTCCTCAATGGAAATTTTGAAATTGGAGACTCGTCTGAATACTACTATCGGGGTATGAACCTGTTTGATAAAACTCCGGATCCTGAAATTCACATAAGATAAAAGAGTTGGAGCTTTATCAAACGCACCCTATATCACCTTGTTTGAAGTACAAATAAGACGTTGAGATAAACAAGTAAAGATATTCTTATAAATAAAAGATAAACAAGAGTTCAGTTGCAATACATAAATTATGATAAATCGACTCAAAATAAGATTTCCTACGCGTAACTCTACCCATCGGTGCAACTAGCAAGGGACCTTCCACGAGCATCAAGTCTTGATATCCGGCTTTCAAAGCCTATCGGGCAATTTCACATCGTGCTCTAGCTTTTGCATCTATTTTACAATCCAAAACACGCGACACAACGTTATTATCCTTTGAGAGTCTTAAACCTGTAAAAAAATGTTGACTCTGATATTTGAGTTAACTATTAGGAATTTTAAAACTATAATCCATCGTTTATCTCTAGCACACAAATCACCACCGAAAGTACCCATCGTTGAACTGTTCGGTAAAACATGGACAAGACTTTTAATCATTATCATCGGGTAGATATTTTAAACTTGAGGTCTCTTTACAACATAATAATTTTATAAGTTTTTTTACATAAATCAAACTAAATCCTTCAAAATTATGAAAATACTTAACTATATGATTGGAAAATAAACAATATATGTACAGATAGAGAATATGCAATCTAAAAACAGCCTAGACAAAATCATATCCAACATTAATATATGACTGGTATAGATGCCGGTTTGCTAACGGCTCCTTTAGAACACGGGAATTTTAGAGAACTTTTACGGGATTTAAATTAAATCCTCCAAAATTCTTTTAAAATTACTCCGTTCCAAACGAAACCTATAAAATAATGGTACTTGGTCCATGGAAACATTCAATGTGAAATTCCATTAACAAAGTATCTTGTGTAACTTTTGAATTTAAAATCATGGATTAATTAGTTTAATCACGGGTTAGTAGAGGGGGTTAAATGTAATTACATGGAGTCTAATGGGCAGTGCCGTAAATTTCATTCAGTTCGTAGGCGAGTGGCGGGAAATCCCCTGCCCCGTGCCACGCTGGCAGGTGGCAGGCCTTCCGTTCGGACGGCGGCCTGACACGTGGACGGTGGAGATGGCTTCAGCGCTGCGGCTTATATTTTTAAAATTAAAATCTAAAAATTGTCCTACAAAGTTTTTATTTTTTTTCATGTGTTGTTTTGATTAATGCGTGTGTAATTCATCGGTTTTTAAGTAACATTGTATGATAAATCTATCTCGAAATGAAAGCTAACTGGATTAATGAGTAATATTTAAGTTGTTTTTTATTTGGAAAATTTGTAAAAATACCATTATAATTTTTTATAATATGAAAAATGACACTGTCAGTGATTATGGTAGGTTCTTATCTATCAGTGACACACCAATAACATATTTATAGATCGTAAAAACTATAATGACATAAAAAAATTAACCAGTATTCGCGAATTACAGCTTTGGTTGGTCACCCAAAAAAATAATTAAACTAAACAGCAAACAGCTTTGGTTTGCACTTAAATGCCCAGTGGATGTGTTGGATATGACTGTAGAGGAAGCCAATCAATGAGGCTTTATAATTAGGGATGACCAATTCATCTAAAGGATGAGTCTTTATGTCCCCACAGAACCAATTCTAGGACAAGAACTCTTTAACCAGTATCCCTCTATGACATGTTGTATATTGTAGCATAGTAAATCTAATTGTTCAAACCCTAAATCCAGTTAGTAAATCTAATTGTTCAAACCCTAAATCCAGTCGCGGTTATAAGGGGTGGTTTAAGTGGGTCCTAGAGCACTATGAATTTTGACCCATTAGAGTTTTGATATTAGAAATTAGCCTGTCATAATTTTCTATTTATGGCATGTTTTTTAAAAAATTATATATATTAAACTCTAAGTTTACAGTCCTATAAAACTTTGAAGTATAAAGTAAGAACACCTAAAAAATTGTTAGAGATGCCACTGCCTAAATCTATTCCACCCGCTCGGTAGGGATAATTTAATTATTTGTCGCTCTCTTTGTGTGTCAGTTAATGGACCACATGTCGGTGATTCAGGTGACCCCACATGCCAGTGATTCGGAGTAGCAATTTTGTTGCCACTCACATATTAAAAATAACAAATAATTAAATCCCCATATTAGAGCAGAGTATTATCTAACCAAAAACTACAATCTCATCTTATGTGTCTTTATCAACCAAAGAGTCGTTTGGATACTTAGATGAGATTGGATAGAATCATTCCATTCAGTTTGAATTCTGTTTGGTTCATGGGCAAGCTCAATAGAACCATCCGGCTATAAAGAATATTCTCTCTAGATGATAGATAGCTCTATTTGATTTTTTTGCTCGATGAACTCATCCACTCTCTTGTGAGATGATTTCTTCCCATCAATGCTCACGTATCTCTAACCAAATAAAAAATTAGATCATCACATACTATATAACCAAACAAAAAATATTCTCATTCAACGAAACAAAAATTAGAAGGAAACATTACATCTGTTCTTACCATCCAACCAAACACTACCCAAACTTCTTCGGGTTGATTTTTTATATCATTATAATTTTCATGGTTTACCAAATTGTCTATCGATGTGTCACTAACATATGAGATCCACCACAATCACTAATAGTAACACGTAGGTATTTTTTAAAAAATTATAATGATATGAGAGTAATTTTTCCGATTTCTATCGAAATGACCCATCATCTAAAATGTTTAAAATTTGGGCCCACGAAGGAACAGGCCCAGCCCGAAAAGGATAGGAGAAAAAAACATGGGCAACGTCATGCGAGCACGAATCTCGAGGCGGTGGATGGACGGACGCGATGCCTCCGCGCGGCCAAAGGCTGGCCCTCCCGATCCCGCAAAATCTCCCCGAGACGAACCGAAGCCGCAGCTAAGCAGCGACGATGGCAATGGAGAGGCTTATCTCTTCGCCGCTCCTCCCGCGCCCGTCGCCCGCCTCCAGGCCGCGCGGCGTGCCCCGCCCGCCGTCGCTCGCGGCGGCGCTGAATTACCGCGCCGGAGTCGGGTCTGTGTTCAGGCCGCCTCTCGCCTCGCTGCTCTCCAGGCACCGCCATCCACCGCAGCCGACGGTCCTCGCGGCCAAGCCTGCCGAGGCGGCGGCCGGAGGCGAGGATGCTCCGGCCACCGCGAGCAGCAGCTTCTTCCGTAAGGTGAGCGCCTCGTTTCCCGCCAGCGTCCCGCCGAAAAGATGTCGCCTTTGTCTCACAATAATTGCTTGTCTCGTGGCTCGTGCTGTTCTTGTAGAGAAATTTACTATTATAACACCCAGTAGGTAGGGCTTCTCTCTAATAGCACTCACAACATGAGCTTCTCTAAAACAGCACTCTGAAGTGTGACCAATTGCTATAATAGCATTTTCAGGATTTTTTTAGTTTTAGAGAATATAAACTGACATTTTTACCCTCTACCGTCCTCCTGCATAGGCCTGCATCGCCGCCGTGTGTAGCCCCAAAGTCGTCACCGTGCCACTCCTCCGAAGCCGCCGCTGCGCGCGACCCTTCCGAAGCCGCCGCCGCCCCGCAGGGCTCCCTTCGTCGCCATCACAAGATCTGAAGCCCCTATCGCAGTGCCCTCCGAAGCTGTCGTCGCCGTGCGCAGGGGCTCGGGCTCAGCGGCCTCGTGTGATACTGGGCTCGTAGCGGCTCGAGGTCGGTGGGATGGGGCAGCGGCAAGGGGCGCAGGACGAGGGTAGGGGGTAGGGCGGCGTGCGAGGCGGCGGCGACGAAGCCGTGCAGAGCGTTGTGCGGAGGTGTAACGCGAGGGAGGACCGTGAGAGATACAGGGGTAAAAAAGTCAGTTTATATCCCCTAAAACTGAAAAAAACCTTGAAAATGCTATTTTAGCAATTGATCACACTTCAAAGTGTTATTTTAGAGAAGCTAATGTTGTGAGTGCTATTAGAGAGAAACCCTATCTACTAAATGCTAAAATAGTAAATTTCTCGTTCTTGTAATCCACCTCGTGGGAAGAATCCAAGAATTTCTTCTTCCATGTTGATTCAGGTGTCCATGCTCGCTCACAAATCTGGCGTGTGTGTGCGCTCATACAGGTGACATCTGCTGCGGCGGCTACTCTGCTCGCGGCGATTGTGCTGACGTTGATTCAGCCGGCGTTGGCGCCGCCGGCGTTCGCGTTGTTCCACCCCGCGGCGAAGGCGGGCGGGGGCATCATCAAGTCCGAGCTGCTGAGCAGCGCGTGGACAGGCTTCTTGGCTGGCTGCCTGCACACGCTCTCCGGTCCGGACCACCTCGCCGCGCTGGCGCCGCTGTCAATCGGGAGGTCGCGGGTGGAGAGCGCCGCCGTGGGCGCGCTCTGGGGCTGCGGCCACGACGCCGGCCAGATCATCTTCGGCCTCCTGTTCCTCAGCCTCAAGGACCGCCTCCACATCGAGGTCATCCGCACGTGGGGCACCAGGGTCGTCGGCCTCACGCTGCTCATCATCGGAGCCCTCGGGATCAGGGAGGCCACCGAGGTGCCGACGCCGTGCGTCGCGCTGGGGAACGGCGACTGCTCCTCCTCCTCCACCCACCGCGGCCCGCTGGAAGCTCTACCCGCCGGCAGGAAAAAGATCACCTTCGCCACCTTCGCCACCGGGATCGTGCACGGCCTGCAGCCGGACGCGCTCATGATGGTCCTGCCAGCGCTCGCCCTGCCGTCTCGCGTCGCCGGCGCCGCGTTTCTTGGCATGTTCCTCGTCGGCACGGTGGTCGCCATGGGCAGCTACACCGTCCTCATCGGCTCGTGTACAGAGGCACTCAAGGAGAGGGTTCCTCGGATCACAGAGAAGCTGACATGGGCTGCCTCTCTCGTGGCAATATCCATGGGGCTTGGCATCCTCATCAGCCAGTCTCTCGGGTTTAGCTTGTACTAATCTTTCGCATCCTCCATTGTTTCGACCTTGCTCAGCTTCGTTGTCACTGTAGAAACCTGCTCTGAGAGTTTTGCTATGTTGCATTGTTGATAGAGCCAGGAGAGACACTTGTTCATCAAGTTTAGTTCTACAAGCAAAGAAAGGTTGTGTTGAGAATTGTTTGGCTGATTGATGTGAGATGATCAGATGAGTAACATGCATTGATTGTACTTGAGAAAGATTGGTTAATTGCAATTCAATGTGCTTAGGAGATGAGATCTGCCATGCATTTCTGTCTGCCATTTGTAGCTGCTAACTGACAACTGTGCTTCCCTCCTTTTCAGACAATCTATCTGTAGCACTTCAAGAACAAGTTTGAGAATAAGATCAAATATTACTGAATATCATTATTCAGACATCATAAAAATTACTCTCCTTGTTTGTTGAATGGACTTATATTGGGTGATGATGATGAGCGGAGTCGTTTAGCGGTAGGTAGGAATGATGATCGTGTCTGATTACTCGTTTGCCCATGAGTAAAAACCTTATTAGGGTCGGATATATTTCTTATATTATACCTGACAGGTAAAACATGTATAGATATGGGTATTGACTATCCATACGTGTTTTACTTGTTTACCCGATTATCTCAAGCAGAAAAAGTATTATCAAACCATAGCCCTTTTCATTTCTCCCTTCTATCTCCTTTCTCCATCCCATTGAGCTAATACCCTCATAGATCCTGCATCGCCCGCCTCTTGTTGGAGGTTCTATGCCACCCTATGCCAGTTCTCACGCCACTCCGAGCTGGGATCCCACATCGCCCCACGTCGCCATGTGGCGCCCGCCCGCTCCATCCCCACCATGTGTCACCCTCGCCGCCCTCGTCAAGGCCTTTGACGAGCGGCACCCCTACTCCTAGCCACTTCACGGGTAAATAAGTATATTCATGGGTATATGGTGCCCGCGGTGACGAGTATGGATATGAGTTTTTACCTATCAGAGTAACATATAGGTATACACTATATATACCCATCGTACTTGATTGTCATCCATAGTGGTAGGGATTCGATTGGGTGGGTAGACACATAGGCCCTTAGAAAAAATGGAGCCCTAAATCCTAATTAACTTGACTCAGTCCATGTTGTCTCTAGAGAGGAAACTCGTCGACGAATCAAAGGTTTCTGCATAGCCGCCATTCGCCGCTATGGCAAGTCAACAGGTGGAGGCTCTCTGCATTACAAATTCTAAAACCTCCTCTCTCGCTTAGGTGGACTATTTTGTGAGAGAGATTTTACAATAAGGGGTTATTCAAACATCGAACAAACTTAGAGGGTATGATTTAGATTTTTTCGTCAATTGATCATGTCAAGTTGCACAGTCAGTCAAAAACGGACCATTTTTTTGTCACGTTAGCAAAATCGCTGATCAAAGATAAAAACTAAACCTTTTTTGCAATACCACTAGGTATTTTTAAACAATTTTTTCCTTTCAAGGGTTATTCAAACATTGGACAAACTTGGAAGGTGGTTTAGACTTTTTACCATTATTACTTTACATATGACAATCAAAACAAGTACCTTTAATTATTTGATATTCCATTTTATAATCATAGATTTAAATGATTTCATATATCATTCTCACATATAATTTTGAATATTAACAACACATAAGGAGAGAAACCACACGAGACCTCTACTTAGGAGGGTTGTTTTGTAAACATTATAGGGACCTTTTTGCGAATAATACTTCCAATAAATGGTATTTTTATAAAAATTCCAAACACTACCAATGAGAGCGTGTTAAAAGGAAACATATATGTTTCAAACCATCTACCCCGTACAATCTTGAAAACTATAAATCAAGACCACAAGATTCTAATTTAATGGAGGGCTACTAGTACTACTTTAAAAGTGGTCGGCATGTGGGGGGCTTAACTGCAAAACAATCCCACCGTTAACCCTCTCCATTGGATTAGCATCTTGTTACCTTGACTCGTACTTACTAAGGTTACACGGGGTAGATGGTTTGCACCGTATACATATTAAAAACCATATCTTTTTACTTACTAAGGTTACACGGGGTAGATGGTTTGCACCGTATACCGTATCGTAAAAAGGGTTTTATTGAAAGATCCTAAAAAGGGTTTTATTGAAAGATCCGGGTCGCTAATACGATTTTAATCAGGGGTTTTATTGAAAAAAGACCGGGGCCCTAACCATGGGCCTACTGGGCCCAGATTACAGAGCCCAAATGGGCCCGTTCGATGCCTTGGGGGTGAAGTCCCCCCTCCCAACTCCCACGTCGTCTCGACTCGATGCACCAACTCTGCCTCTCTCTCTCCTCGATCCCTCCCTCCACCTCGCCGTCGAGATCTCGCGCGCGCCCGCGCACCCTCTCGCCGCCGGATCTCTCCCGCCATGGCGACGCGGAACCGTACGCCGCTCTACCGAAAGTATCGCGACGCGCTGCGCCACGTCCGCGCGCCAGCCGGCGCGCCGTCGTCGTCGTCGTCGTCCGGAGGGGGCCCGGTGATCGAGATGGCCTCGCTGCTGCGCTCCGACCGGCCCTACGCGGCACTCAGCACCGATGACCCCTCCACCGCCTCCAGGTACACCATCCACTTTCCTGTCTCGTCTAACCTGAAGCCCCCCTAGATCAGTTCGATAGCTAACCGCGAGCCCGGGGCGCTGCTCAGGATGCGAAATTGAGACTTGGGAATTGCAATTGGTCGACTAGATCGGTTTCCGTGGTACAGAATAGCGGTGTCTCACAATAATCAATGGCGATCTGATTGACTAGGGATTCAAACGAAGCAGTAGCATTGCAGAACGCTACTCCCACCCGTCTCTGAGCTAGTTTGTTCTAACCTGTCCCTGTTTATTACATAATTCGAGGTTAATGGCTATCTATTACAGGGGCATGATGATATTCTTAGAATTGTCTTATGAGAACGAGTACTGATTACTAAAGTAGAAGATGAAAATTGGCACGATGTTCAGTGACTTGACTAGATAGCGAGGTGTGATAGTGGGTTATCAACTGGTATCTGTGGCACAGTAGTTCTGATTTTGTGCTTACACATTGTATCTGTGGCACAGTAGAGGTGCAGCGACGGTTGGGTTGCCCCCGGCATGGGTGGATGTTTCTGAAGAGATATCTGCGAACATGCAGCGGGCAAGAACGAAGATGGCAGAGCTGGCTAAGGCACATGCCAAAGCCTTGATGCCATCCTTTGGTGATGGTAGAGATGACCAGCGAGCAATTGAGATTCTTACACATGAGGTAACAGACTTGCTAAAGAGGTCAGAGAAGAGACTGCAGAAGCTGTCCATGAAAGATTCCTCAGAGGATTCAAATGTCCGAAAGAATGTCCAGGTAATGGCAGGCCCCTGTTTTTATTTATTAACAGATATATGTGAGAATGATATTTATTAGTGATTGTTGTTTTGATGGATAAAATGCCCATTGCATGTTATATGCAGCGTTCACTTGCTACAGACCTGCAAAACCTTTCGATGGAATTCCGTAAAAAACAGTCGACTTATTTAAAGCAGCTACGTCAACAAAAAGAGGTTCATACTTTGCCTGCTCAGAAGTTCAGATATTTTTGCTACATAGATCTGTCTAATTGAGATGTTTGATTAATGAATTCTGTTTGTAGGGGCAAGATGGAGTTGACTTGGAAATGAACATTAATGGCTCTAAGTCGACATTTGAACTTGGAGATGATGAATTTGAGGATATGGTGTGCTATTTCTTTGTCTTTATCTTTGATTTTATCTGATGTGCTATTTCGACTTGGTATGATCAGTTCTAGTGAAAATGTCATCATTCCGTGTGTGTTGCTCTCACTATCTGCTAGTAACTTAAACTTCAGATTTAGAAAATCAAAATAAAAGTTGTGCCCAACATGCTTTAGACCCTCAAGTAGACAGAAAATCGAGAAGATAAAAGACACAATGAATAATGTTACAAATTATGTGCAATGGGCACCATGTTTAGGTTGGGTGTCTGAGTAATCATAGCAGTTTTGAATCAGGGTATGTGAATCTGGTCTATGTGTTTAAATTGGTTGAACCAAGTTGCAGGTGTGGTTAGTATGCTAGTTCAATAATGGGGCACATTCTAGGATCAAGTTTCAGGTGTGAGTTGTTCTAGCTCAAGAATGAGGCACATTCTACTTGCACAGTTGGTGTTCTTATTCTGTTCTACTGAGACATTTTAATTTGCTGGCGGAGTTGCATTTTACGTTGTGACTGGTGAAGTTTATAGCTTTTAGGGGAGATAGAAAACGAGTACTATTATACCTTCCTTGAACCATATGATGACACTGGGGCTCTCTAGATCGGGTTGCAAACCTACATGCTTTGATTAATGGTAATGGGAATAAATCACACTGTAGTGCTCGATGCAGAAGTTATAACCATAAAAGGCTTTTCAAGTAAAATCGTTAGCAGTATTTCGTGTTCCACCTGAATCAACTTTTTTGCCTTTTTGGCCTTATCAGACGGCAGGCAGGAAAGAGCCGTGCTCCACCACCTGTTTTATCATATCTTTAGTTACATAAGTTTTGTTATGTGAGTAAAATCAAAGCAGTTTGAGATACTGCTTTGCATTGTCATGATACACCAGTACACCACATTAATCCAAGCAACAAAATGTCCTGACCTTGCACCCATAAATTCAGAGTATAGGTATTACAAGGAATTAGATGGAAGCCACCACTTCTAAACCACTTTAGTGGGCAACAGCCTCTAAAGTGATGTAATTGAAGAAAACATTGACTCATTCTATGCTCCATTATGTGCCTAGCCCCTTTCTGGGTTCTTTTGGAATATTTAATGTTTGTGTATAGATTATGTTGGATTTGAATTGAATGCATGGGAATAGACTTGCTGATATCGATGATGAGATGTACAATACACCCCTTAATACTTGATGTTGTAATTCATATTTTCAGGGGTTCACTGAAGTTCAGATGTCAAAACTTAAGAAAAGTGAAGCATTCACCAGAGAAAGAGAAAGAGAAATCGAGCAGGTGAGTTCTTTGTTTGTTTAAGGATTATTCACTTATTCTTATGTACTCAATGTTGTATGTATATTCTCTGAAGAACAAATATTAATCATAGGTAAAACTTTATGTGATATAATCTGCTTTTTGTTTGAAGGCTGTCGAATCAGTCAATGAGCTTGCACAGATCATGAAGGATCTTTCAGTTCTTGTGATTGATCAGGTATAACAGAAAACACAATTAATTTGAGTTATCAATGATTGGTGATGGTACTGGTTCAGACTTCAGACTCTTGATTTATTCATTACAACAGGGAACAATCATTGATCGGATAGACTACAATATACAGAATGTCGCAGCGTCAGTTGAAGAGGGTTACAGACAATTGCAAAAGGTCTCATCCCCCATTCCATTTTGTCTGTCTCTAGAAACAATAATTTTGTTCCATACTTCCATGCAATTTTCTGTAGTGATGATAAATAAAGGAATACGTCTACATAATCCTCTCACGTATTGTTGGTTGAATATTTAACCCCCTGACCTAATAAATCATGTTTTTAACCCTTAACATTTTAAATACCATTTACTTAACCTCAGTGTTCTAAAAGGCGGTGCTAGGCGCTGCCTAGGCGGCCATTAGGCGTTGGGCGCTGGCTCACCGTCGTGATTTGCCTCCAAGCGGCGAGCTAGGCAACCTAGGCGCCTAAGCGGTTGACTGCGGCGCGTAGGCGTTGTTTGACAGCCCAGTGTGGCAGTGCCAAGGGTGCCAGTGACGGAAACAAAGCCCGACGGTGCGGCGGGTGGCCAGCTTCAACGACAGGAGTCGCGTGCGCGACCAGATTCGACGGTAGGAGGCATGTGCAGCCTGGATCCGGCCATCCCAGTCGCCATTGCTGGCAGTGCTGCCGAAGGAAAGCCAGGCAGCATGGGCAAGCGCAGCCGGAGAGGAATGCCAGGGGGAGGCACACCAGAGGGGAAGAGAGGGGAAGGCACAACCAGGGGGGAGAGGGGAGGTGAAGAGACATGACCTGGACTCCATGTTGAAGTTAGAACGCCTCTAGAGAAGAAGAAAAGGCTTACTGCTTGTTCAGGTGGGGATGCCTGGGAACTACCAACACTACCTAGGAACCAACAACAATACACTTCGGGTGGGATGGAGCAGATACCAAGTTGTCAACGGCAGGGATTTATACGGAATTAGAAGGAACTAATCTTCTTAAATTATATGGAAAAGAGGTAGCTAGTCGAGGGCCTAGACCTCTCTATTGCGGCGGCGCCGTTGCGGCGACGCGACGAAGAGGCAGGGATACAAGAAAGGCACAAGCCAAACTAAATACTCGACAAGAACTCTAGTGCATCAACCTTGCTTATATGGACACATGGTTGATCTAATCTACAACTTAATCCTAACCGAAATAGTCTCTTATCTAATTTGGACTCTTAACTAATTAATCTAAACAGAATTTAACCTAACTGCTACAATACTGACAGTATTGTTCATGTGAACAGTACCGCACGGTACTGTTCATAGGCGGGCCAGTCCCTCTAGCCCATGATCTGAGGCCATGACATCTCTTCCCTCCTTGAAAACTAGCTCGTCCTTGAGCTGCCCAGTTGGTGCCACCAAGGCATCCCACGTCGATCCCCTAACTGTTGGCTAGGCCGCCGTCTGTGCTCGCGGGGGTGTGCTCTGCGTGGTCAGGGAAGTAGCGTTGGCTTCCGCAGCATTGTTGACGTCGTCGACCGAGCCGTCACCGCCTGACTTGGCCCTGTCGAGGCCGCTCGCGCCGCCACTAGGGCGGCCCTGGCCGCCTCCCTCCCTGGTGGTGCGGACGTGGATCCACGTGATCAGAGGCAGCCTAGGGATGTTGCCGGCTAGGATTCTAGACGAGCCCCTCCAACGTGGCTACCCTTTCCTCTAAGGACTTGGTTGACTGCAACTTCTTTTCAATCGCGTTTGCCCGCTCCATCACCATTGCTTTCAATTCCATGACTTTCTCCTAGAGTGGTTGTAGTGGTTGTAACTTCTCTTCGATGGCGTCTAGGCACTACATGATTAATGATTGCTGATCAAGGAGTACCTTCAAAATTTCTTCAACTCCAGTCCTTGACCCGGTGATGGCTAGCGAGCTCATGGCAGCGGACGTAGAACCCGAGTGCTCTGATACCAAATTGTCACCGATAGAGATTTCCACGGTATTAGAAGGAACTAATCTTCGTAAATTATATGGAAAAGAGGTAGCTGGTCGAGGGCTTGGACCTCTTCGTTGCGATAGTACCATTGCGGCGACGCGGCGAAGAGGCAGGGATACAATAAAGGCACAAGCCAACCTGAATACTCGACAAAAACTCTAGTGTATCAGCCTTGTTTATATAGACACATGGTTAATCTAATCTACAACTTAATTCTAACCGAAATAGACTCTTATCTAATATGGACTCTTAACTAATTAATTTAAACAGAATTTAACCTAACTGCTATAGTACCAGTGGTACTGTTCACAAGCGGGCCAGGCCCTTCGGCCCATGATCTAGGGCCATGACACCTTGGAAAATGAAAATAGGGTAATAAATGCATAGGAACCGGACCATGAAAATAAACAGCTGGAATAGCTAGAGCGAGGAGAAAGGGGCTGGCGCTAGGCATCGCCTAGGTGGCTCTAGGCGCCAGGTCGTCGCCCGACTAGCGCCTAGCGCCTACTAGAACACTTCTTAACCTTAGGGGGTTTTGCATATGGTTTTTCCCTGTTGGTGTGTCACGTTGGACAATATTGTTTTTTTCTTATTCTTCCTTGTCTCCTTGTCCTCATCTCCTTGATGCTAACGTCATTTCTAAATTCTTCCATCTTTTGGAAGTAGAAGGAAAAAATTTATACTGGTTGGTGTGAGGTGGTTGGTTGGTGTCTAACATATTGTTGATGCTGCTATTTTTGGTGAATTCAACACTGGATGTGAAAAGAAGGCTGCTATTGATTAGTTTTTCTTGTCCTATAAATACATTGTCTAGAATAATTTATGTCTCATCCTGTCATTACTTGTTTTTAGACAATTTTGGGAACTCCACGTTTCATTTTTCTTTATTCTTTAAGGTGTCGTTTGGTTCAAAGACAAAGTGGGATGGGACGGTTTTGTCCTAGTTTTTTGGATGGGATCGTCCCATCTCGTGTTTGGTTATGAGGGATGGAGATGTTCTAGTTTTATGTTTGGTTGGTGGGTTGAGAGAAACGAGACTCTGCCTCAGAACCTCCTTCCCGCATCTAAACACCTTCGGCCCATTTCAAAATCTCCAGCCCACCCCTAAAACCTCCATATCGGAACCTCCAGTCCGCCATGGAACCTCTAGCCCGGTCTCGGAACCTCCGAGCATGAGGTGGGATGTGTTCGTCCCTCTATTTTTGAGGGACGAGTTTGTCCCGAATATTGGAGGAATATTCCTTGGTGAGACGACTCCGTCCCACCTGACTCTAAACCAAACACTGTAAAAAAATGGGAGCGTCCTGTCCCATCCCACCTCGTCCCTCGAACCAAACTCTACCTAACACAACATGGCTAGGAAAAAACCATAACTACAAGGTGTGGAAATTCACCTTCAACTCAGGCTGTAATTGGTGGTCTACTCCCTGTTATCAGCTCGCCATTTACCTGGTCGGAGAGAGAGAGGGGAGGGATGAGGAGACAGCGAAGTGAACGAGGTGTTGATGGATTGAATGGAAAGTCTAGGGAGCATGTCTGTTAGTTTTTTATGCAGACATGTGTGACTAAGTGACTAACGTGATAATCTTGTCTAACATGGCGTGCTTATCATGGGTTGAACCCATGACAGGATAAACACCACTTGGAGGATAGTCGGGCGGCGTCGGCTGCTCGGGATGAGAAGTAGACTTAGATGAGTTAGACGAACGTGATGAGAGATTAGACTTCTTCTTTTTCATTGATTACCTGATCAATACAACCCTATTTATAGAGCCTACAAGACCTAATTAAATAACTAATCAAATCTATTACGACTCTAGGACTCTATCCATTAACAAATTTGGACTTTAATTTGCCACATTGCTACAGTACCCATGGGTATTGTTCACACGACTGAGCCTGGCAGCCTTGGCCCACAACCATGACATCACATCCCTCCTTATGAGTAGCTCGTCCTCGAGCTGCAGGACGACCTTAAACCTAGCTCGATTTCAAACCTAACTCAACTCTTAAAATAAATAAGACTCAAGCCTTTTACATTTCTGCTTAATACATTATTGAAAACTAAAAACAAATAGACTATTACATATCGCCAAGCCTTCCTTCTAGCTTGAGGTGGATCTTTTTCTCGGCACCATAAACATTAAACACTTGATGGAGTACCTCCTTGGTAGCTAGGTAGAGCGGATGGCATACCGTAATATGACAAACAACTTACATAGTTTTAAGATCATCACCGAAAGCCATGGTGAGTGGCTCTGATACCAAGTTGTCATGGGTTGAACCCATGACGGGATAAACACCGTCGAGAGGATAGCCGGACGGTGTCGGCTACTCGGGATGAAAAGTAAACAGGTGAGGGAGACGAACATGATAAGAGATTAGACTTTTTTCTTCTTTTTCATTGATTATTTGATCAATACAACCCTATTTATAGAGCCTGCAAGACCTAATCGTATAACTAACCAAATCTATTACGACTCTAGGACTCTATCCATTAATAAACTTGGACTCTAATTTGTCATGGTGCTACAGTACTTGTGAGTATTGTTCACTAAATAATACCGCATGCTACTGTCCACGCTTCTGGCCTGGTCATGGCAGCCCTGGCCCACAACCCATGACAATGCTAGTAGGGTAAAACAACCTTAGGGGATTAAGTAAACGGTATTTAAAAGGCTAGTGGGTTAAACACATGATATATTAGGTTAGGGGATTAAATAATCAATCAACAATATGTGAGGGGTTATGTAGACTTATTTCATAAATAAATATTGTGCCATGCTCCATTTGCCAGGTTTTCTTTTATGGTACTTTATGATACTTTGTCCATTATGGAATAGCACACTAGGTGTAGACTTATATGCAATAATGTTATAATCCCATGTCAATCTTTTTAACCATTGAATAAAAATGGCACAACTAGATAGATATTAAAAGAAACTAAAAATGATATATAGTTTATAACTTCAGCAGTTATCCAGTGGTAATAGATAAAACCCAGCACTCGAAATTTGCATCTCCCAGACTGTAGATAGAGAAATCATCTCATAGGATATAAAGAGCAATTCCCGATCTTCAGGTTACCGCTAGTACTGCTCTGTGTGTGCACATATATACTAGTATACTACAGTGTGTGCTAGATATTATCATTAAAAAATCCCAGAGTCCTCGGTCTTTCCAGTTGCAGTGCCTTATATATGAAAGCGTTTCTACCGAAGAGGGAAAATAGGGTGCAACGTCAGTCCCTGAAATTTGCAGTGACATCTTCATGTGGTCTCTGTTATGCAGGCTGAGAGGACACAGAAGAAAGGGGGCATGGTGATGTGTGCCACTGTCCTCGTCATTCTTATCTTCATCATGATAGTCCTCCTCATTTTGAAGAAGATCCTTTTCTGACATAGATCCCATTTTTTTACGGTTGATGGACGGCTTTCAAGTGAACACCACTCTCATCTACTCTTATTTGAGTGATTATGCAGTGCCTGCACACTGGAACAGCTGCAGTTCAGTTGCATGGTTACAGTTTACTGATCTCAAAGCTCAAAAGATGGTTCGTCTTTATTTGCTGGGCCAGCAACTCTCTTCAGTCCTTCCACATTTTTTGCAGCACTGCAAGAATAGAGATTTCATATCCATCGGAGGCTCTCACTTTTTTCCCTACAAAAGAGTTGCGTTGACACAATTCGCCAACCTGTTTGTCTCGGAGCAACCAGGTTTGGTTTTGTATGCACTGTACAAAGCTGTTGTATCATCCAATTCTTTAAGAAAAAAAAAGTGGCTCCGCTAAGATGTACTCCACTCCGCACATGTTTAACTTTGTTTCCCTTGCAGTTTGATATGATGTGCACACATCTTAGATATGTGAAGGCCTCAAGGGTGGTTTGCATGTTAGTCATTGCCCACTGATTCTTGACTTGTTGCATCGAGTGATTTACTGGAAATACAATTTGGAGCTTCTTTTCAGGTGTGGCGCTGTCTGTTACTTTGGCTGTTGTCCGTGCTGCTGGTAAATTGGAGGGTTTTGTTTGGCTTTTGGAGGTGGCAGCCAAGAATCAAAAAGGGTCCATGGATCCTCTGTTGGACACCATCATTCACTCCTCCAACCTCTTCCATTACTCAGGTCTGCACAGGCCGTGGCGTTTTCTTGCTCCCATTGCCCTCCGTTTTGACCGGTTGGTCCCAAACCATGCAGCATGCATGCATGCATGCATGCACTGTTGTTTTCTTGGTGATGTAGGATTTTCTGTGCCCCACATGCAATTTAATCCTGCCTGCTGTGTGTCCCCGTCTATATTGATCTGGCTCCGCTGCATGCAGGCTGCTTGAGCTGCTCCTGCAACATGGACAGGAGCTATGTCCCTCCTACTAGGCACCTATCTAGGTTTTTTCTCTCTCTTTTCTAAGGGGCTGTTTGGATGACAGAGACTAAAGTTTAGCCCTACCACATCGGATGATCGGATACTAATTAGAAGGAGTAAACAAGAGTTGATTAAAAAACTAATTGTAGAAACTCTAGCCTAATTTATGAGACGAATTTACCAAGCCTAATTAATCCATCATCAGTACATTTTTACTCACATTCTCAAATCATGGATTAATTAGGCTTAATAAATCTGTCTCGCAAATTAGCCTAAGCGTTTTGCAATTAGTTTTTTTAATTAACTTATTTTTAATCTTTCTAATTAGTATCCGAACATTTGATGTGACAGGGGCTAAAGTTTCTCACTTGTTGCCAAACAGCCAATAAGTTCCACCATTGCTTTGCTTCACTCACCTCCCTGCTACTGGTACTGCCAGTAGGGGCATGATCTACAGAATGCCAACATTTCTTTATATCATTGTGGTAACATAAAACATGTGGAGAGGAGAGAGTTGTATGTACCAGGGAGGAAGATTGATGTTGAGTTTAGGCCATGATGAAATATTCAAATCTGCTAGGGTAGTAATGGCAGCAACTGACCGTACTAATATTCATCATCTTGAATGCTCTGCTTCTGCTGTACCTTTGCTCTTTCAAATAGGAGGTGAAGATGGAAGGCAAAGCTCAGCAGGCATAGGATGATCCATTTGAGTAATGGTTCAAAACGAATAAAACTAACGCTAAAAAAATTTCTAAACAGCTTTAAAATATTTTTTATGGTTTTCACATACAACTGTTTAAAAGCTTCGAAAGCATGACAAAATTTAAGGACGTGTTTGTTAGTATGTGAGTTACAAGTATTCCTAGAATGCCGACCTGAGCCATAGCTCAGTGGTGGAGGAACCGGTATTCGTCTCCTCACTCTGTCTAATAATTTAGTGTTTGGTTTCGTGTACAATAAGGAATGGAATGAGATGGTTCAGAATCATCTCATTCACCAAAAAAATCAGTATCACGTGGTTCAGCATCTACAGAAAATATTATGTTTCTAGGAATAGTTTGGTTCTACTTGATTCCATCTCATCCCTCGAACCAAACAACTTCTAACAATTAGAGATTCTCAGTAGCTAGTTAGTCTGTAGCTAGTGTTTTCCAGTTTCTGAATTCTAGTTCATTTCTAGATTCTGCAGCTACTGATTCTCACAATCTGAGTTCAGAATCTAAACTATTTATTTCCGTATTAGATTTTAAAAGTAACTGCAGCTGTCAGAAACTAAAACAAACATACCTTAAAGCTTTTTATAACGATCTAGATTTTAGATCTAGATTGCGAAACACAATAACTATAAAATTCGTAAATAAACTAGAATCACCTGTTGCTTAAACTGATCCAAGAAGTCACAGTAAGGTAACAAGACCTTAATGAGATGGGGAATCGGCTATGGATTACGAGTATTGTCTCAGGTTTGCTTTACAGGTCTAGCAAGATTTATTAGGGTTTGTACAAAATCTTTCCAGCTTATAGATGGGCAGTACCAGCTTGAAGCAAATGCCATAGGGTACATGTCAGTTCAAAGCAAGGGCTTGGGGTTTGAATGTTTTTTTCCCCAACGAACGGAAGGGTTTGAATGGGTTTAGTAGAGTGTGTTGGAAGTACACAGATTGTTGGTCGTCATTAAATTTTTCAAGTGTTATATAAGATGATGTAAGTTTTTATATCTAGATAAATAATCGAAACAAATAAATTATCAAATATTATCTTGTCAGCAAGTGAAATTTGTAGTCTCTATATTCGAAAACATCTCCTTGTGAATGGAAAAAAAAGTATATACAGCCAATGGATTGCCTATAACAAGTAGGGCTTAACTAGTATGCAACCAAAAAGATCCACCCATGTGTCCTAAGAGCAACCTCAATATCTATATGAAGTGTACTAAAAGTAACCTCAATATATATGAATTGGTTGTTTCATGAATTAAAAATAACTACTCCCTCTTTTCCATTATCTTCATCATCTAAACGTTTTACAATTTTCCTACAATCTACGTCGTCTAATAGTTGAGTCATTAAAGCAGTTTCTTCTTTTATTAGTACTTCGCATGGCCACAGACACATGCAGATTGAGGGTGCAGAAAAACGAAGCAATAGACACGACATGCGAAGGGAATTTAAGCTCCACATCTTTTGCCTTGATTATCACGTCGAGTTGTTAGATGATGAAGATAATAGAAAAGGAAGGAGTAGTTTTTAGTCGTTGAAATATACACAATAATAATTGCAAGCTGGATTAAATTAAATAGGTGTGACTCAAAAACAAATAAAATGAGCAATAGAGAAGAGAGGGTCAAGAGAGAAAACAATTTTTTATTTCATATGGGTAGTCATAACACTATAGGTAGTTAAACGTATTCCTTCGTTGTGAACTAGTTTCATATTTCTTCGTTGTGAACTCGTTTCATATTTCTTCGCTGTGAACTAGTTTCACAATATTTAGGGGTAGCTGAACTTATTTTTGTATTCTTTATGAAATACTTTATGCAATGGTTGCCCTAATAACCCTACCTTATTGCTCCATTCCAAGAGAAGAGGAAAACCCGAGATTGCCCCCGTCGAATTGCTCTAGGGCAACGGGGACCAGCCGACCAGCAGAGGACGAAAGGTTTAGAATAATCATTTAAAAATTAAATAAATAGATGTTAAAAAATAATCATAACTTTTATATAGTTTTTTAAAAGAAAACGAACCATTTGAAAGCTTGTCAAGAATGTCCTAAACTTAATCTTAAATAAGCTTAATGCCCCTTTAAATAATTTATGGCTCTAAGATAAAATTTATTGTCCAAATAAACTATAAGTAAGTTCATGTTAAATTATGTGGATTGAAAAATCTGTTGTCTTGGATGTCCACCATATCTAATATAAAAAATTATCACAAATAATAACACCAAACAAACCAGTCTAAAAAGATGATATATTATTTTGAAAAAATTACATAGATAATAAACAATAAACTCCCATTTCATAATCTATTTTAGATATATTTTATTTAAACTATTAATTTTAAACTACTTTCGTGTCATATCGGATGTTTAGACATCAATTTGAAAGACTAAATATGAACTAATTATAAAAATAATTGCAAAATCGAAAGATTATTACTAGGACGAATTTATTAAGCCTAATTAATCAATGATTAGTATATATTTACTGTAGCATCACATTGTCAAATCATAGTGTAATTAAGATCATTAGAATCGTCTCACAAATAATCCACTAATTATGAATGATTTTTGTAAATAACCTACATTTAATAATTCAAAACAGTATGTAAATATTCGATATGATAGAAACTAAAATTTAGTCCATGTGACCAAATGGGTCTAAGCGACTGTTTGTTTCAGTTTCTGACAATCATAACTACTTCTAGAATCTAATGCGGAAACAAACGATCCAAATTCTAGACTCAATTTGTAAAAATTAATAGCTGCAGAATCTAAACATAAACTACAATACAGAAGCTAAAAAACATCAGTTACTTAGACTAACTAACTACTAAAAATCTTCGATACTACTAAAAATCTCCGACATTTACTCAGACTAACTAACTACTAAAATCTAGTAATGTTAGAAACTGAAACAAATAAACCCTAACACAAGCAACTCTCTATATAGATATAGAGATACTAGACAGAGAGGAGGGCAGAAGCTAGCAGATCCCCCTCAGTTGCTGCAGCTCAGCTCTCAGCTCACTCCTCACTCCTCTCCTCCTCCATTAATGGCCGCCACCAAGAACCCACCTCCACCCACGTGACCTTGCTCCTTCGGTAAGCTCGCCGCCTCCTCCGCACCGAGACCTCGAGCGCGCGTTGCGGCCAAGGAGGTCTGCGTTGGGAGAGCATTCGATCGATGCTGAGCTCGTCGCCGTCAGCGGCGGGGATGGGAGGGTACCAGCAGCCGCAGCGGGCGGCGGTGTTCACGGCGGCGCAGTGGGCGGAGCTGGAGCAGCAGGCGCTCATATACAAGTACCTCATGGCCGGGGTGCCCGTGCCTGGCGATCTCCTCCTCCCAATCCGCCCCCACCCCGCCGCCGCCGCCGCCACCTACCCCTTCGCCAACCCCGCCGCCGCGCCCTTCTACCACCACAACCACCACCCGTCCCGTAAGCTCTCCCGTCTCTCCCCCTCCTGCAGCGCATTCAAAATGAATATCGAATCAGAGAATAAAAGTGTTTTCTCGAGATTTGTTTCCCTCTTTCAGGAGAGGATCTCGTGGGATTTGACTTGCTATTGCTCAAATGATTTATTGGTAGATAAATAATCATACATGTAGTTATCTGGATCTTTGATTACATGCTCGTCCAAGCCATTGGATTGATCCTTTACACACGCTTATATCCTAAGCAAAAAAAATGCCACCTTTGCATTGGATTGGTGAAATGTTGAAGTGGCTTTGATCTAGTCTTGATTGGAACAATGGATATGGATACTGGTATGGTTGTATGGATTAAATGTGCCTGTTCATGCCATTGCAGTAAGTTACTACGCCTACTATGGCAAGAAGCTGGACCCAGAGCCATGGCGGTGCCGCCGCACCGATGGCAAGAAGTGGCGGTGCTCCAAGGAGGCGCACCCCGACTCCAAGTACTGCGAGCGCCACATGCACCGTGGCCGCAACCGTTCAAGAAAGCCTGTGGAATCCAAGACCTCTGCCCCTGCGCCCCAGTCGCAGCCCCAGCTGTCCACCGTGACAACTGCAACCCAAGATGCCGATGCGCCTATGCCATCACTGGCAGCGGGGGCCAAAACACATGGCCTGTCTCTCGGCTGTGCTGGCTCATCACAGTTTCATGTTGACGCCTCATCATATGGCAGCAAGTATGGAAGTACCCCCTTTGGATCTCACTGAATTCCTATCGAATGCTTGTTGTTAGGATTACCTTCATTTACATACTGATTGCATATCGTGCTGGAATAGAGTTGATCTGGTATGTTTTCTTGCATGATCAATAGTGTTGTACTCAGTAAGTATTGGAGCTTTGATGCTGTTGTCACCTATTGCTCAACTAGTGAACTCATCCTCAAACGAGTATTTCTAAGGGCGTGAGGCTGCCAATTTTGTTGATCAGATCATATTCAATGAGCTAGGTCACATGACTGATATTGCCATGATTTCATTATATTTGGTTCCTTTTACATTGCTAATTGTGCATAACCTAGCTAAGTGTTTGTGACTGGATTCTTTTAGTTTTAGTGAAGGTTTAGTTATGTGTTATATTCTATCCTTGATGCTACAAACCTCTGTAGGAACAACTTGATATGCATATGTCTGTTGCTTGTGCCTTTAGCTCTGTTATACTATTGCTTTTCATTGTAATATCGTAAGATTTTCCTGACTTCTTAGACCCTGGATGGTTTTGCCTTTTATTGATCACTGATCAGAGCCTATTCAATGAGCTAGATCACATGGCTGATATTGCCATGATTTCATTATATTTGGTTCCTTCTACATTGCTAATTGTGCATTACCTAGCTAAGTGTTTGTGACTGCCTGACTGGATTATTTTAATGAAGGTTTAGTTATGTGTTATATTCTATCCTTGATGCTACAAACATCTGTAGGCACAACTTGATAAGCATATGTCTGTTGCTTGTGCCTTTAGCTCTGTTATACTATTTCTTTTTATTGTAATATTGTAAGCTTTTCCTGACTTCCTAGTCCCTGGATGATTTTGCCTTTTATTGCCCTGGCTATGGTTCTATTTTGATAAATAGTGTTGCCAGTTACCATGTTCTTGGTTGTTTTTGGCCCATATGGCCATACCCTCTAAAATTTAGGTCCCATCTTTTTTTGATAATTTTTTCGTCTTTTTTGTGTGCCATCATTTTGTATTTTACCCCTCTGTTAGTGATCTCTAAAAGTTGTTCCTTTGACTCCATCCTTATGCATATGCTGCATTAGCATGTGTTAATCTTGATTCACTCCTATTTTATAGTTCAGTATCATTTCACATACTTAAGTTAAGTTTGACTCTGGACCTAGCTTAGAGATGTTCTGTTATGTTTTTGTTCAGCTCTTGAGCATCTTGTTTTCCTAGTTATAATTTCATGTACTGATGGTGAAGTAGGTACTCTCTTGGAGCTAAAGCTGATGCGGGGGAACTGAGCTTTTTCTCAGGAGCATCAGGAAACACCAGGGGCTTTACCATTGATTCTCCAACAGACAGCTCATGGCACTCACTGCCTTCCAGTGTACCCCCATATCCATTGTCAAAACCAAGAGACTCTGGCCTCCTACCAGGTGCCTACTCGTATTCCCACATTGAACCTTCACAGGAGCTTGGCCGGGTCACCATCGCCTCGCTGTCCCAAGAGCAGGAGCGCCACCCTTTTGGCGGCAGTGGAGCAGCAGGCGGGATGCCGGGAAATATGAAGCATGAGAACCAGCCGCTGAGGCCTTTCTTCGACGAGTGGCCTGGGAGGCGAGACTCGTGGTCAGAAATGGATGATGATCGGTCCAACCAGACGTCCTTCTCGACAACTCAGCTCTCTATCTCCATCCCGATGCCCAGATGTGGGTCTCCTATCGGTCTGCGGCAACCTCAAACATCGCCCTTGCTCCTCTGCACCATTTCGCACAGACCATTCATTTCATTTTCTCTGTTGATGCAGGTGATTGAGAAGCTTGCTGCCTCCGTGGCAGGGCCGGACTTCTACACTGCATTGTACCGAGTCGGAGTCGGAAGAGCCGACTGCGTCCTGGTTCTTTGTTCCGTTGTATCGCGCTATGAACTTGGTTAAGAGAAGAACACTACGTTTTCTAGTACAAGAGACAGAAAACTCTAATCCATCCTGCCTTTTATTTTTAAGATTCATGTATGCTTTGTACCTGCTACCCGGGACCTGCCAGAAGTTGCATGCATGTATTTGTGTTCGTGGTAGATGATGTTTGATGTATCTATCTACTTAATCGCCTTCAAAATTTTATGCCGATGCGATGCAATGCATTTTGCTCTTGAAGAAAAAGGAGGTTCTTTTCTCACAATTCAGCTTTGATGAATCGAAATCAGACAGTTTTTTGAATGAAAAGAAGCTGATGAAAGATCTGGAGGTGGCGTTGATCTTCCAACATGAGGAGCACCTGGGACTGGGAAGTGGGAAGTTCGATGCAGCCTTTTTATGTGATGATATCTGAGGTGCCTACAAATGGGCGAAGGAATTGCGCTGAGAAAGGAAAAGAAAGGCTGAGGAGGTGAGGTCTCCTTTCGCCTGCTCAGCTGCTCACTGCTCAGATGTGAAAAAGAAAACATATTCCTACTCCCTTCAAAAACATATGTTAAATAAAAAATAGCATGTTTTAGACTTAAACAAGGTCTATAAAGCCTAAGAGTGGTTAAGTAAGGTGATTAAGTCTAGATAATTTTTTTAGACTCCTTTGGAATGGAATTATTTGGAAGAAATTTTAGAGGATTTAGCTTAATTTGAAAATACTGTAAAAAATCTTTTGGAATGGAGCACTTGTCCGGACTCCGGAGGAAATTGCCGGCAGCCCAGCGGGGTCATCACTCCGGCCAGGTATTTGGTTACATCGGTTAAAATTAATTTCGGCTATATTGGTTAAATTGGTTAAAATTAATTCCCATTATATCCAAATGACAACCAAATTTTTTTCAACAATATCAGTTTTATTAATCGGTTAACCATAAAATGCAACAAATTACTTCTACATAACTTAGTCATATATAATTCACAAGCGACATTCAGTTAATAACTACACCTCAAAACCGAACCAATAACCAATCATCAACTAACTCTGGTTTTTTAACCAAACCAATAACCAATTTAACGACTATTTCAGTTCAATCAGTTTAGTTCGATTAATCGGTTTCACTTAATTTTTGCCTGCCCTACTCCTCAGGCTGCAGCTCAACGCTTTGGTACTCGCAAAAAAACATCCACAGTTGGCATCACTTTACAGCAGTAGCACACGGATTCATAAACCTTTAAATATCGTCGCAGTGCAGGGCACGCAGAAACGACTCGAAACACACGTCGCGTCAACCGTCAACGTTCAGAGGGCGCACCTGACCAAACACGTCCCGACTCGAAACACACAAAGAGCTTACAATGGCATGGATGGGACGCACGTACGAGGCGACGCAGTGCATTCCATCTTATTTTATAGTAGCAAGCAAACATAGACAAACATACGAGTACATAGCAGAGATTGGCACGAGGAAAACAACGGTAGGAGCTCGCGAGGGAGATCTGCTCTGCTGGTTTATTTATTTTTAGGGTAGTAGAGTTGGTGATGAAGGGGGCCGCGACGATGGATGCGTACTGTGCATCTTCTTCGTCTTTCAGCTGACGAGCTTCCTGGGAAGGAAAGCCCTCTCGCCCGGCATCTGGTAGGTGCGCCGGAAGGGATCCGGGGCGTGCCACGGCCTGGCGGCTCCCACCGGAGCAGGAGGCAAGGGCCGCTTCACGGTGTTACCATGGCTCCTTGCATTGAGGTCAGCCAGCTTGTTGGAAGCCAACAAGCCTGGTGCCCTGTTGGAGCCCACTGTCAGCTGGGACAGCTTCTCGGCGATGTCAGGTGCACGAGGGCTCTGATCCTTGATGAGGTAGTTTCCTACACAGGGATGGATCGAGTAATGAGCTAGAGACGTAAGCATACCAGAAACATGTTTGGAGTCACAACTCACAACACTCACCATTGCTCCTTACTGCTGCAGCTGCTGGTGCCGCCGGCGGCAGCCTGGACCAAGGTTGATTCATCGCCGCTTCCTTTGTCAGTTTATGGTTGCCCTCTGGAGCCTGATAAGAGTTCGAATTCACCTGGCGATCCATCTCCAGTTTCCTTTGCACACCACCAGCTGCAAAAACAGTATGGTGAATTGGTGATTGTAGTTTAAGTCGAGGCGCAACAGCCACAAAACCTCCCTATGAATGGAGTACGAGGCGGTTTTAAATGGATTACCTGCTCTTGCAGTGGTGTTGGTGCTCAGGTATGAGTAATTAACTGATGCTCTCCCATTAGATAAAGGCCCCACAGAACATCTCCTAGCATTCTTCTGATCCACAGCTCCTTTAGCCCCAACTGTAGAACCGTCATTATTTGGATTGCTTCAATGACAATGGTCAATGATCGAGAAGATAGTAGATCTCCAGATTAGTGACAAACCTGATGGGGGTGTTGTTGTCGCATATCCGTTTGATCTGAATCGGAGTGAAGGAGGGATGTAGAAGCATGGCTATAACAAATATACAATTATTGTAAGGTCATGAAGCAAACAAGTTCATCGTCCATTGTAATGGAAAGTAACCAGAATAATAACCTGGAAGAAGGAGTGCTGCAAAACCTCCACTGCTGTTGGCCTTCTTCGTGGGTCCCATGAGCAGAGCCGCTGTTTCAGATAGTAGCTTGGTGTTTACAGGGAGGGCCTTCTTTTAGACAACTTAAATAAAATACCGGAGCAGTTAGCACTTACTGAAATAAGGTTGATTGCATCTTCACTTGCTGAGGGAACCACTTCCGAAAGATTTATGCTTCCAGACTGAAAGAATTTGGTGCACAAGTTAAGCAATAATAAATCTTAACTCATAGACTAGAGAGTATAATAATTTTGCCAAAAGATTCAACCTGAGGAAACTGAAAATGAATAGATGCTGCAAGCTGCAGTCCTTCAGCCCAGGTACGCTGATTTGGAGTACCAAGAATGCTACAGATTTTGTAGATTTCATCGGCTTCACTGAGGGAGAGAGAACAAAAATGTTATAAAATGCCTTTTCTCCAAGGAATAACTTGGGAACATGTAGTGCCATGCCACATCAGTCACATAAAATTTTCACATCACAAGTAGTTTATATAATATATAGTAGATAAAATGGTGCACGATAACACTGAAATTAGATCTTCAAACAGTTTCACCACATTTAAACCAAATGAATAAGATGATCAGGTGTGATTCAGTAGGAAGAGAACTATGCACATACTTTGATCCAGGGAAAAGAGGTCGCAATGAAAATAGCTCTGCAATGATGGCACCCATCGCCCACATGTCTGGAACAGGGGAATAAGCAAATAAGCATACTATAAATGATAGGAACTAGTTCACTAATAAAGGCACAACTAATCTTCACTCACCAACTGCTGAGTTGTAAACAGAAGCTTGAAGCAGAACTTCAGGGGCACGGTACCTATGTTGATAGTAAACAACTGAATATTTGACATCTACATTTTGATATTATATATGGTTTAAGAAAATTAAGAATTGCATTGCGCACCAGCGAGTTGACACATATTCTGTGTATGGTGGTTCAGAAGAAATCTCACGAGCAAGACCAAAATCTGCTATCTTGATGAGCTCCTTTGTAACTAGCAAATTTTCTGAAATATCATATAGTTATAGAACCAATAAGATAGTTGGTATTTGCTAATAACAACAATCATGGTCAATTCCAACATAAACATATTAGAATAATTTAGCAAAAATTGATGCCTTGTTGCTTCTTCTAGATTTTTGGCTCCTCTGGACATGCAACTCCCACAAAATTACTAATTATTTAGGGCATGCTATGTTTTCATTTTTCTGGGACTGTGTTCCAAGTGCTAGCTCAAAATGCATTTATCACACTATGCATGACAGGGGCATGAGAATGGCAATAGAATAAATAAAGTAGCACAACTGCAAGCGTAATCGATATGAAATTAATTGGCATTGCTGAAACAAATTTCAAGCAACATCAAGGCGAAATTGCAAACAAGGAATATTTGGTTGTTGAAACACATTTCAAGCATCGGTGTGGAATTGATTGTTGCGAGGAATCAAAACGTTTCGGACAGGTCAACCATGCTGATGATCAACAGCAAAAACACATTGTTCCCCAGCTATACTGCATTACTGAAGCAGAATTCTTAAGGTTTTTTTCAAAGATGGAGCTTAAATCAACATATATTCAATAATTGCTAACCTCAAACTAAATAAAATGCATAGAATAAGAGAATGTTTTCTGTCATTATCTCTTAATGCCACATTGCACAACAGAACATCATAAACAACCCCCAGGCCCAGGCATTAACAAGCACCATTATGAAATATGACTGCCATACCAGGCTTAAGGTCACGGTGAAAGTATCCACGCTGATGCATGTGACTTAAAGCTTGAAATATTTGAAAGCACCAATTTCGGATTTCAGTCTCCGAAAAGGGCTTCCCCCTGCTCTTCATCAGCTGGTAGAGATTGCATTCCTACAATTACCACATAAAACTTCAATCACATGTTACATGCACCAAAACAAAAACACCAGAATAAGGATTGCAAACCATGTATTGCAAAACAAAGAATAGCATGCCATTTAAAAACAAAGTATAACGACTACAAACCATGTATTCAAAAACAAAGAACAGCATGTCATTCTCCCTTATGACTTCCTTGAGTTTCACAATGTTTGGATGGTTCATCCTTCGCAAGGACTGGCATACAAACACAAAAAGATGTTAATAAAGTAGTAGACATCATCGATGAACATAATTACATGTTGTATAACAATAAAGCACCTTCACTTCACGGAGATTGATGCACTCCTCCCAAGAATAGTATTTTTTCTTCATTTTCTTGATTGCAACCTGTCAAGGCCAGATATGTTAATAATGTGGCAAAAAATAACATGGAAAAAGCAATGACAATCAAAGTATTGTCACTTCTATTCAGAAGATAGAACACAATGCCTAATAAGTAGGTCTAGTTTAATTCAGATTTAATTACCACAACATAAAGCATGCACCTATCATACAAACCTCCAGTGTAACAAAATAAACAGGCAGCCAAACAGCATGGATACTGTAGAAAAAGGTAAGCCATAACTTCAAATATTGGGGCTAGTAGAGTGGCATACCACTTCACCACTTTCTTTATTGATTGCACGCCAAACACTCCCAAATGTTCCATCACCAACTTCCTTAATAATCTTATACCTGGATCACAGTGTAAGTTAGGACATAGAGCCCACACAAAAAGAAGAAAGAAAAGGGGGCAGTATTTACCTCTCCATTTTAATAGCTGGAGCCCAAAGCTGGTTTTATTCTAGTATAGTGTTATAATTGTGAACAAGACTCATATGCGTACTGCTGGAATGCCTTTAGAGGGTAGATCGCCAAAGTCATTCGATACTTGTTTGAAAGCTCTATAAGCAATACCCATACTCTGACAATAAACTTGAACACCTTCGTTCTGAAAGTACAAGTGGGTCAGAAGACTGGGAGATATTAAAAATTCACAAAGAGGCTGATGAACACTAGACACTAGTATATTTTATTGTTTTCGCCTAGTGAATGAAACATGAATTATCCATGCCTAAGTAGAAATTTCGAGCATACCTGAGGTTACGCCATCAAATTTGAAACTTGACAAGAACAGTGTAAGCACTACACACCAAATGTTGGGATGACCAAACTGAAAGCTCGCAGTGATGGGGGGAAGAGAGCAAACCAAAGCAAAGAAAGCCAGAACCTGCTGAGGGCAAGACATGCATGAGGCTATGAACAAACATGCCATTCAAATGTTGGCCAGCTAGCTTATCAGATAAAGCCATACCTAGAGATTATATCTGACAATAAAGATCTAACGTTAATGTCAGATCTGAGTGTCCAAAGAAGTTCTGATAGTAACTTTTGTTGGCTGATCAGTGCCACGACAAAAATTACCAGAAGGTTGCCACAGGATAAGATGCACCATGCTCGAAAAAATGTGCTAGCTGCACATCAATCACTAGTCAACTCTAATGTGCAACAGCATGGGACCACACAAAACAGTTGCTAAATGAGGTGTGATCTTCAGGTGCAGTTGACAAAAGAGATGACAAGGAAGTCTCCGTAAAGAGAAAATCTCCAGCCAAGAACCTCCTCGAGCAGCGAGATGTGAGATACAGAGGAACTTGTGGTGTAAAGGGTGTACTCCATATCCTTACTGAGAATGCTAGAGCCCTGGCAATGCACAGTGTTGATACCTGAATAAGCATACAAAATTGATAAGCAACAAACCAATGGTTGAGAATATGTGACAGTGGAGTAACAGGACAAAACATAGCCAATGTTAAAAGAAGGCATTTATGACAAGGTATTATTGCTATTTTGAATGAGTAGAACAAAACTGGCTGGTCTAGCATGCCCCACTGAGCAGCAGGTGTATTCTATTATATTGCTCTTTTTGTAAAGCAGACGCCTCTAAAAGTATTGTACTTTGTGATTTCCCCTTATAATTATTTTAGGACACTGTAGGATCACATAAACAGATATATTAAGGGCATTCACACCTCCTCCAGTTGCATATAGAGAGAGTAAAAGCACAATGCATCTGTATATAACAGATGCATGCATTGTAAACAATGTTTTCCAAATTAACAAACACATCAACAGTTTGGATCTCATAGATCACCACACCAATCAAGCAACCATCATGCAGCCCCGATCGAACTCACCGAACCCACCCGAACTAGCTAGCTAGCCACACGTCCCTCAGCACCTCCCCCAGTCAGGGTTCACTGCCAAATCAGACCCGGATCAGGGGATTCTTACAAGTCACCTCCACACAGAGAAGGAGAGGAAGAACCACTGACTTGGGTGCCTCTCGGCATAACTATGCGCCACCGCAACCGCCAAGGGATCCAGGGGACGCCATTGTCGCCTCCAACACTGATGGGGTGGGTGGGTATCAACATCGACACGCAGCAAAGAAGAGGGGAACAGGTGGGGGTGGCCTGCTCTGCTCGTCTCGAGTTGTCTCAGGGATTTTTCTCGTCTCATCATTACCTAATTTATTGGTGCATATTTGCAATCTGGTCCCTATACAACTTGGTTATGCCAAATCCCACCTTGTCGTGGTTTCCAGGAGATCACATCGATGTGTCTACGCTCTACGGTTTTGACTATAATTTTGTACATGGTATTTCTTTTGGGCAGCATTTAAATTGATTTGTTCTGTTCATCAATTTTTAATCAATCTAATCACCGATTTTTCGTGTCTTGGATGTCAGGCAGTTATCAAGCCTACGGCCTATTATAGTATTATTAAGTTCTTGTTTGGCACAACTCTAAATCTGATATTTTTTGAAACTAGGTTTGGATACCAAGACAATTATCAAGCCTACTACATATTAAGTCTCTGTTTGGCACATCTCCAAATTCAAGATTTTTTGGAGCTAGTCAAACCTAGCTATAAGAAATATTGGATCAGGATTTGTGGGTAGATTTAGGTATTTACCTAAGTCATTTGGTTTTTATTTTGTAAGGGTTGTTCTTCTTCAACCCCAATGGCAACTCAAACACCAAGAGTTCGTCCACCATATCCTCTGTCAAGGATAAGCTAGGCGGCCCTGCTCTCCACATGGTAGGAAGAAGAGGAAAGGAAGAAGACAAGGGTATTTGTGGTACCGTGGCAAAAGAGCAAGTATCTCGCTAAACTTTGTGGCAAAAAACTTCCTGTAGAAAGAGCAATGACCCCTCAACTTTGTGGCATTCGAGCAATTTTCCCGAAGTTTAACAGAGTTGATTTGGGACTGGTGAATCATACGGTGTGTTTGGTTTGTAAATTGTATGAAGATTCTGCATGCCAGTTGGTTACTTGGTTCTATGGCTAGGTCACATCTAGTCCCCACACATTCATCATGCATATTTATTCTAAATTGCACATAACAAATTAATTAAAGAGGATATTTAGATAAGTGGAGCAGGGATTAATGGCGTTGTTACATGAAGTGGGGGGCTGCGAACCATGGCTGCATGGATTATGGATATGACCAAAATCTCACGAACTAGTGTCGAATACCGTATCCGTATACGCCCAGATACATATCCCACGCATATACACAATTTTCGCACTATTCGAAAAATAATTTGATTCGGATTCTTCCCCAATCAATCCATGATTCCCCAAATCCCCCCAAACCAACCCCAACCAGAAGACCCTTACCTCCGGTCAGCCCCCAGATCGCAGCCTCGCACACGACCACGCCACGCTCAGGATCGGTCGTCGCAGGCTCACCTAGCTCCAGATCCGGTCGCGCCGCTGAGCAGACGAGGCGTTGCCCCGCTCATCCTGCCGCGGGTCGGTCGAGCCCTCGTCGTCGTCGCCGCCTCCGTGGTCGGGGTGGGTGGAGGTCAGCGGTCGGGCCTGCTGCTCGTCGGCCGGGCTCGCGAGGCGGAGGCGGAGGCGGAGGCGGAGGCGGTCGCGTGCGAGGAGGAGGAGGAGGAGGAGGAGGAGGAGGGGAGAAATCGCGGCGGGGAGGGGGAGCGCCACGCGGCGTGAACCACATCTAGTCTCCGGCTCAGCCGCCACAGCACGTCGCGTGGACCGAGCCCACCAACACCGGCCTCACACGCGGCGGCATGGGCCCACACGCGCGCACGGTGCGCCTGTTCCACGGGTCCACCCGAACGCCTCTCGTGTGTTTAGGTGAGGATGGTATCGTATCGTATCGTATTGTGTAAGAACCACTTTATTAATTTGAATTGAGTACGAGTTTTTTTTGTTTTTATAAGTTTCAGTTGAATTTTGAATGTATATTATATATACAAGTGTATTTAGTGTTGAATTTGGTATGTATATTATATATACAAGTGTATGTAGCATCAAATATCGAATTTTTTAAATGATTTATCGAAGTTTTTTTTAAAAAAATGATTTGACTAGTTCTTATTACCTTCAAATTGTGAAAAATAGGATCACGACCCATTTCGTGTAGATGGGTTAGGATCACGACCCATCAAGTTGTGGGCTTGTTTGTTTTAGCTTATGGTAGTTGCTGCTATTTTTAGAATCTGGTGTAGAAATAAATAGTCTAGATTCAATTGTGAAAAATCAGTAGCTGCAGAATCTAGAAATGAACTAGAATTTAGAAGCTGGAAACACCAACTACTTAGATTAGATAGCTACTGAGAATCTCTAGCGACTAGAAGATGAAACAAATAGGCCTAAGGTGTGTTTGGTTGAGTAGATTCTGAAAAAATGTTGTGAGCTATAAAAAATGTTTGGTTGAAATAGTTATGGATTTATATTTTGATAGTTCGTGATGTTTAGTTACATTATAAATGTGTGATTTTACATGTAAATAATTCTAATCATGAAAATTTGTAATGTTTTTATATTAAAAGTATATATTTTCAAATTATACTAAAACGATATATTTTACTAAAATTCACTTTTTTAAATTTTATATCAACATATATGTTTTAATAGTATGGTAGGTAATATTCATTCAAAGTTGAATTGAGAAGCTGTGAAATATGGCTTATACAAGCTTTCAAATTTACACAATGGGAATCTACGGATTCTAGAAAAGCCGAGTGATCAAAAGAGCTATTTGGTTTAGATTTCAGCTTCCGAGTCAGGAAAGCTGGTTCAAAAATATGAACCAAACAGACCCTAAGTCGAGAAGTGCTCCCGAGAATACAATATAATCGTATAAATAGGTATTGTTATGTTATGGTCGGTAATACGTATAGCCGCTATAAAAAGAATCCTTGAGCATAAATTAGCAGATTTTGGTTAGTACAAGAGATCTAATTTAGAGATAAAATAAAGTTACGTTACTAGAGATATTATGATATTAGATATAAAGAAGAGTTAAGTTAGGATTATATAATTAGAGATAAATTGAGCATGTACTGGATCTTTGAAATTGTATTAGGTTAATCTAGTGACCGTTTGAATTGAGGTTGCTTATTTTTAGGACTAAAGTTTAGTCCCTAAAATTCCAAATAAGGTTGCTTATTGGAACCTTAAAGTTTAGTCCATTAGTTCCTTGGATGTTGCTTATTGGGACTAAAAGTGTCATGCAAAATTCTTCATTAAATGATGTTTAGTCTCTATATCTAAACAAGAGAACTAAACTTTAATCCCTACTAAAATAAACAAATTTTAGTCCCTAAAAATAAAGCAAAGTCATCCAAACAGGGGTAAAAAGTTTACGGTGACATAAACCCCATATCCTGTCTCTTGTGCACACCAACATATGTAATAAGTTTTTGTTTTTCGAGTTAAGTCAAGTTTATCTTGGCTTTCACCATTTCTAAAAATATATTAATATATATTATATTAAATAAATACACTTTTAAAAATATATTCTAAATTGTATTTAACAAAGCTAAATTAATTTTATGGTTGTTCTTATGTTTTGTTAAATTAAACAAAATTTTTAAAAAATTGAATGACTCGTAATATCTACTCTAATATATAGTTGACGAGTTTCAGTGTTCATTTGACTATCTATCTGTTAAATTACAACTATTCATTCACATCTAATAAATCATAGCCATTGGATTTTCTTTTTTATCTCTCTTGGTTTGGCTTAGCCTATTATGACTTTCCCTCGTCTCTGTGCCGCTAGATTCCCTGTTTTATATGGAAGTCATTATTATATTTTATACGGTAATTATTAAATATGAAAAGTGATTTATCTTACATTAGAAATCATTAATATATAGAATGCTATTCATATATATGAATATATGAAAATCTATATGAATATATGAAAATCTGATTAGTTATATATATGAAAATATAATTAATTTTATATAAAAATAATAAATAAATAAAAACATATTCATGACACAATAATATTTTTGGAATCCTCGGAATCTCCTTTCATACCTACTATCTTTACTTCTCTAACATCTCCCTATAAAATCCAAAGTTTATGGCTGGATCTCGTCATCAATTTCAGTCCTATCCTCGTAAACTCAGGCCCACGTCGTGCGTTTTTGCTTTGCCACTGCCCGTTGAGCTCTAGCCACCCGCCCTCGTTGTCGGGAGCTGCATTTGTCCTAGCTATCGACTCTCTTGGGTCCGTCGTTCTCTTCCCATCCTCGACTGCCGCTCCAATCGGATTCTCGACCATCAGATCATCATCATCGCCTTTATCTCGAACCGTCCTTGCAGCTCCCGCTTGCCGCCGATAACTTCTATTTTATAATTATTTTTTAATTTAACGTTGCATATAAGGGGTACATATTAGTAAAATATAAAATAGAGGAGTTGTACATCCTGTCAGTGGACCCACCTTCAGTGAGAGAGGGAAGATGAGCCAATAGGGCCCACCTGCAGTGACAGAGATAGTAGGCTGCCAAGTGGGGCCCAGCTGCACAGCTGAGAGTGTGAAAACATCCAGAGAGAACTCCCGCCATTTCCATCCGCAAGAAGCAACGCCCTCCTTCCCGCGCAAAACAGAATTCCCCTTTCCCAACCAATTCTTTTACCGCCATTTCTTGGCGCCAACCCCTCGCCTTTCCCGCCACGCGCTCTTCTTCCTCCTATAAACTCCCCCATTTCATCTCCTCTCCAATCCAATCTGCCCCAATCCAGAGAGCGAGAGCCTCAGAGGTCTCATTAGATCAGTTAAAAGTTGCTGGATCTTTGATTTCGTCGCCATGGTGGTCGCATTGGGTGTCGGCCAGTTCTACGGCGGCGGCCTCCCTCGGCCGCGCTTCTTCTCCGGCGGAGGTGACCGCGTCGACCCGCCGGCTCCTGTGAGCGCCCCGCTCCTCGACTGGGCGCACGAGGCGCACTGGTCCATGGGCGGTCTCAGCTACACGCGCCTCCGCCTGCAGGGCCGCATCGAGGGCTCCATCGACAAGCTCCGCTGCCGCGCGCGCCGTGATGCCAGGGTGGCGGCCAAGGCCCGCACCGCTGGCCTGAAGCCCGGCTCGCTCGCCCCGCTTGGCTCCGACGATGGCGTGGGAGACTCGGATGAGGACGATGTTGAGGCCCAGGAGCGGATCTTGAAGCGGGAGGTCGTCGACGAGCCGTCAGAGGAGCAGGAAGACACCGAGGAGGAAGAGGAGGCCCTCGCCACCATCGCGGCGGCGGCCAAGAGGAAGCGCAATAGGAAGCTCAGCGACGAGTTCGACCGCGTCGCGACGCTGCCGGATGGGATGGCCAAGAAACAGAAGCCTGCGGCTGCTACACCGGCAAGGACGTCGCCGACGACGAAGGGTGCCGAGGCGGCTCCCACGCCAGCACCTGTTGCTCCGACGAGGTCTTCTCCGAGGAGGAAGGCCGCCGAGACGGCTCCCATGACTGCAGCTGTGGCACCAGCGAAGGCGTCGCGTAAGAGGAAAGCTTCAGCGGCGGCGGCGGCGGCTTCTACACCGGTTACCGGACCAAGGAGGACCTCGCCGAGGACGAAGCACTGAAAAGATTCCGCTTTATGTGCAGTTCTTCTTGCTCTATCAGACTAGTACCTGAGATGGGATTGATGGATATGTTATGCGTGTGCCAACTACTCAATGATCAATTCATTGAAATGTGATGTTTCTGTCCCTGAATTAACCCTGAAATGCTACATTTTCTATTCTTATTTCTGATCATGTTTCTTTCTGACTTCCTATGATCAGTTAAAGCCACAAATTTTGTTCTTTAAACATTTTGGTACAATTCCCCAACTTTGTTCACAATTTAGTTCAAGATGCATCTGTCAACCCATTGCTTAGTAGTGGTATTGGTAAGCTAAAGTTGGGACAGGAAACATGAAAAGAATGGTACATTCAGGTCAGCCCTGTAATCCTGGCACTTGGATTGTGTATCTGTATTAGTATTCTGTGTCTTAAGATGATCCATTTGATTATGTTGTGACCTTAAATTAAGTCAGTATAAACTGAAGATGCTTGAAGCTACTTATTGACAGGAACAGATCTCTTCTAGCAGTCAGCTCTTTTTCTTCCACTCCAGGTCCTCATTTTGCATCTGAAGCTCCTCCTGTCTGCATGCTCTGTTCTGAATCCTTTGAAGCACATTGAGATCAAATGCAACAGTATTCAAATGCAGCTCAGCTGTTCAAGTGTTGGTTTGCTGAAAGCCTTCAGAGTTCAGAGGTCATACAACATTTGCAGCTCTTGTCTTGCCCAAAAAAATTGATGGTTTGCCAAAGTTAATAATATATAAGATATATATATATATGTTACCGTATAACATTTACCTTTTAAGAAGCAATACTTTAAGTTCGGTAAAAAATTTGGTACCATATGCTCAACATTTACAAGGAATATTCTGATTTTGAGAATTCCACTGGATTTCAACCCATCCTCTTCATCTACCAAACTAAACACACCCTAAATTATCTAATACTTTAAATTAATCTATATCATTAGTTTTATTCTCGTAGAATTACAAATTAACTAAAATTAAATTAAGACGACAAAAAAATGGAAGCTATAAATGATCAAATATCTGTTTCAGCCGTACCCAAAAATGCGCTTCCAAGGATACAAAGCGTAAACAAGAAGTACGTGTTCGAGCGTGGAACGTGGAATTTGGGCCTGATGATGGGCCCACGAGGAGGCCCAACTAGAGCGCCCTCGGGCCTCGGCTTCTCTTCTAAAACCCTACGTGTATCGCGTCCTCCTCTCCATTTCTCCAACCCTAGCGCGCCGCCACCTCGCGTCGCCGTCGGCGTCCTCTCCTCCTCCTGTCTCCTCGTCGTCGCCCAAGGTACCTCCCGGCGAGCATTTCTGGATCTACCGAGTCTTCTAGCTCGCTCTGCCCGTTCGGATCTCATGCTTTTGCAGCGGCTTTGGTTCCATTTCCCGTGCGTTTCCCTTGGATCTGGAACCGTGCGCGAACCTTTCCGATAGCGATTTATGGTGATTCTTCTCGCGTGTTTTGATCGCGGTTTGATTTGGTGTAGGGTAAGGTAAAGCCATGGTGAAGCACAACAACGTTATCCCGAACGGGCACTTCAAGAAGCACTGGCAGAACTACGTCAAGACATGGTTCAACCAGCCGGCGCGCAAGAACCGGAGGCGTCTCGGTAAAATCGATCGATTTCTGTTGCTCGTATGGGCGGGCGTGCGGGGGATGGTGGTGGTGATATGTTCTTGTGAACGAACAAGCACAATAGTTTCTTAATTGCCCATGTCAACATTTGCGGCAAATCGAAACCGCGCTGCTAAATGCTCTAGTGTTTCTTCCATGCATGCCAAGATATGCGCGAGCCAAAATTTGTTCATGTTCATGATCATGCACTTGTTGCTCTGCTGTAATCTGTATTGTTCCGTTTGCTTGTAGCGGTGTATATGCTATTATGCTATAGATGTTGTTTTGTTATGTGTGGATTTTGCTTTAATGTCTTAATGTTGAATTAGCAACCACATGGATATAGTCATCTACTATGTTTTTTGGGTAATGTTATAATTTCTTATGCTAACATGTTATGATTTGTTGGCATATGCCTATCTTCTTTTAGTTTTGTGCATGATGGCATATGTTACACCTGTGCAGGACAGCTAAAAATTCAGTGGTCTGTGAGTTTCGATAAATTCTCACTGTCTTGTAACTTGTACACGTGTTAGTGACATAGTGTCTACTTGGTGCTTTGACATTGATCTGCTTGAGCTGAACATGTTTATTGATTAATTCTGTTTGATGTTGCATTCACACCATGCTAGAGCCTAGAAGATAGATGCTTTTTAGCATGCTGTGCAGTGTGCACCGTTTAGTTTTGTATCTTTTAATTGTGCATAGTCTGCCACAGGATGCTGCGAGTGGCGAGTGCTATAAACTTGCCGTCGAGATGCTGCTATTTCTTTTTCATTCGGCGGCTTATGCCATTTTGGTCTTGGCATTGCAGCTAGGCAAACGAAAGCTGTGAAGATATTTCCCCGGCCTACTGCTGGACCACTTCGCCCCATTGTTCAGTGCCAAACACTCAAGTACAACATGAAGTCTAGGGCTGGAAGGGGCTTCACCCTTGAAGAGCTCAAGGTAAACTAGATTGCTCATTTCAATAGCAATATGTTGAAACCTATCTGTTTGGGTCATCATTCTAATCTCCATGAATCTATTGCACATTTCAGGCAGCTGGGATCCCCAAGAAGCTTGCCCCAACCATTGGCATTTCAGTGGATCACCGCCGCAAGAACCGTTCGCTTGAGGGTCTGCAGGCCAATATCCAGAGGCTCAAGACCTACAAGGCCAAGCTTGTCATCTTCCCAAGACGTGCCCGCAAGGTCAAGGTGAGCAACTTTTCTCACTGTTCTGTCACCACCACCACTCCTCACAACAATCCAAAACACTCTGGTTTCAGATTTGCTCATCTCTATTTGCATGATATTCCTTTAGAGTTAAACACTTAAACCTGCCATTTTGAACAAAAAATCTCCTTTTGCAGGCTGGCGACTCCACCCCTGAGGAACTTGCCACAGCCACCCAGGTCCAGGGTGACTACATGCCCATCGTCCGCGGCGAGAAGCGCTCAGTTGAGGTTGTGAAGGTCACAGATGATATGAAGGCATTCAAGGCCTACGCCAAGCTGCGAGTGGAGAGGATGAACCAACGCCACGTCGGTGCCCGCCAGAAGAGGGCTGCCGAGGCAGAGAAGGAAGAGAAGAAGTGAAAGCATTGCAACCTGCAACGTTAACAAGAACAGATGCTCTCTGCCCACCCACCTAAGTTTTGTATCACTATCAGCTTCCTAGTGCGAGACCGGCATTCTGCTCTACCGTTTCAGTTTTCTTGGGTGTTTTTGTGTGAAGTGAACCGAACTAAGTGCATACTATCTTATGATGAATTCAATTCTTTCTCTACGTCTCTGTTACAAGAAAGCTGCTCATGTGTGGTCGGCCAGCTTCTTTTACCTCTGTTGTCTGTTGCAAACTTATGTTTCATCGTAATTTTGTCAGCTTTTAGCGTTAAATTTGTTCATTTAAACACTTGAATAGTTGTCATAATTCTGTATCAAAAAGATCATACATGGGGTATATGATATGGGGACGTGTCCTAAGTTGCGGCAAAACTGAAAACTGAGTTGTCATCAAAATGTGCGCATCAACAATAAATATCGTAAGAAATATATATATATATATATATATTTAAAAAATTGGTTCAAGTATTCGCATAAAAATACTAGATAAATTATATTTTACAATATATATGCTCTTAAAAGTATCATATTTTTTCCTGTTTATGTTGACAACTATATATGTGTTCTTTAAGACAACTTTTATTCACAATTTACACCTATAAAGATTTTTTTTGAAAAATGCCACACTGCCACAAGGACTTCACTTATCCTGCTTTCTAAGCTACTCATAATTATTTGCTAAATAGAAAAATTATAGCTAGATCAAAATCAGCTATATAACTAATAATAGTTATATTTTTTCTTTATCCAACAATCAACATTATATTATAATTCTATTATTATAGGAATAATTCAATTTATTCCATTACAATTATGTGATTTTGAAGAAATACAATTATAATCCGCATATTTAGATTTATACCATTCCGAAATTATAGCTATCTGAAAATGTAATGACATATTTCGAAATTTCTCTAAAATTGTAATGACATATTTTAGAATTCTCTAAATCTGTAATGGTATAGTTTGGAATTATCTAAAATTGTAATAACATGAATCTAAATATGTAAATTGTAACGATGTTTTTCAAAGTCGTAAAATTGTAATGACACGAATGCAACTTTCCCATTATTATATTATTATAAGACATTCCAATGACCCATTAATATCCATAAAAAAACGAAAAGCCCATACTATTTTGAGCCCGTTAATGGCCGCGGCCGCGGCCGCTTATCCCCTCACCTCATCGTCTCCTTCCTCTCAAAGCTCCCTTCCCTCGAACTCCCTCCTCCTCCTCCTCCTCCTCCTCCTCCTCCTCCATGGCGTTCACCACACTGGTGGTAGCCGGAGTCCTATCTCCTCGCATCTTGGCCCCCTCATGCTCCCTCCCAAGCTCCGGCTCGGTCTTCTTCGTACTCGGCGCCGGCGGTGGCGAGTTCCGGCGGCATGGGCCCCGCCGCTTCGTCACCCCACTGAGAGGAGGCGGCTGCAAGGTGAAGTGTGCCCGTCCCCCCCAACTCCTTAGTCCTTAGTCCTTCCTCTTCCTCTCCTCCCCGTCTTGGAGTTTTCCAGTTGGTGTCTCGGCACTACCATGTGGTCGCCTGGTCGGCTCTTGTCGCCGTTTCATTGTTCCCGTCTAGTTTTTGGATTAGGATTACTTTGGTCACATGGTGTTGAACTCACCATCATATTTATCAATCAATCATATCCTAGGATCTCCTTCTGCTCCACTGGTTCTCAAGCATGTGCATTTTCAATTCTGTAGATGTTTCATTTTGTCAGGCATTTTTGGTTTGGAATATATATTTTTCTAATGTAAACTATATTAGGATTTAGGAGCACAATTTCTGGAACAAATCAATCCTTTCAAAATTATCAAAATGTTTAATTTGATTTGGTAAAATGCGTGTATGTATGTATGCTAACAGGGAGTCGGTAGACGGCAGAACTGCCATGTATTATATTGTGCCAATGAGGTGAATGTTGTGACTGAGGATGATACTATGAACGATGTTGCGGACGATGAATCCGCTTCTGATGCTGAAACGGAGGAAAATGCTGATGCCAATGGTGATACCGTTGATGCGCTGGAGTCCTCGGACCCTGATGAAGTTGGTCCTGTTACCTGGATAGAGCAGCAGCCTCTTCCTTATCCTTCGGTAAGTACGCAAGTAGCAATTTCCACTGATTAGTAATCAGAACTGTATGACGGATAGGATACGGCAATGTAGGATGCCCTAGAGCCATACATTAGCAAGGAGACAGTGGAACAGCACTGGGGAATTCATCAGCACATTCATGTGGAGAGGCTCAACGGCATGATCGGTGGCAGCGAGTGGGAGGGGATGTCACTGGGGCAGATGATGCTCTCCTCCTTCAATGAGGGCAGGGAGGCACCCCATCCCCCCTTCTTCCATGCTGCACAGGTATTATTCTATGTCATATACTTTTCTGAATTGTCTGCCCACCAAATGACTAATTACTGGACATTCATTTAGATATGGAACCATGATTTCTATTGGCGATCTATGCAACCTGGCGGTGGGAGCAAGCCCTCAGAAAGACTTCTAAAATTTATTAAAAGGGACTTTGGATCCTATGATGGCATGATTCAACAGTTTATGGATGCCGCATTAACTCAATTTGGTTCTGGATGGGTTTGGCTTTCTTGTAAGTGATATACTGATGCAGCGGTGCTTAACAACATACTTATTAGCTTCATTGTATCAATTTCTGCTCATGTTGGTGTGATGAACTGAACTCTTTTCTTGTAACTGTTTGCAGACAAAGGAAGCAAGCTGCCGCATGTGAATTCAAGAAGTCCAATACCATCGGACAATTATGGTAGGTTGGTCATCTCAAAGACTCCAAATGCCATCAATCCTCTTGTCTGGGGTCACTCTGTGAGTACTAACCTGAAACACTTCCTACATCGTTATGCCCTTCTTTTATCATGATTCATGAGCCTCATCATCTAGTATGAAAACATTGATCAACCAAAAGAGATTAAGTTGATCTTAACTACACCCCGTTTTGAAGATCTTGTGTAACATCATAAGATGCAATAGCGAGTGGCTATCGGCTAAAGTTCAAATGTAGAACATGTTCACGGTTTTATATGTCTGCTGTTTTTTGCCATAGCTATATTCAATAGTGATCTCATGAAACTATTTCTTTTGGCAGCCACTCCTTGCAATTGATGTTTGGGAGGTATGAACCTTGCAAATCAGATTTCTCTTTTTTCCTTGCATTTTCTCAATAAACAACTATACTAACAAAATCCTATTACTTTGGGAAACAGCACGCATACTACCTGGATTACGAGGTTCGATGACAAATGATGCTTACACTTAGTACTTTTAAAAAAACTTATTCTTTTACTTAGTTTGTTGATAGTTGTATCCTTGCAGGATCGAAGAGCTGACTATGTCTCCACATTTCTAGAGAAGCTTTTGTCATGGGAAACTGTTGAGTCCAGGCTTAAGAAAGCCGTTATACGGGCAATAGAAAGAGATGGACATGTCAGCAGAAAACATGTAAGGAAGCAACTTCTAGCTCAGGGAAAAAGCCGAATCAGAGCTAGGCCTCAGCAGGCAAACGAGAACGCAAGAGGGCAGACCAGCAGTCAGGAGAAGCCCCTGGGGGTGTGACAAGCCTCAGCAGGTCGCTCATCTCGCCAAACTGAACAGTGAGGATGGTGACTTGTAGCAGAGGAAGGTAGAGTAGCTTATCAAATCTTCAGGATGGTGGTAGTATCACAAGATTATGCGTGCATAATGTGGGCGACTCTTTGCATCCTAGCAAATGTTGTCGTCCCGACAAGTCCTTCATGAGCCAAATTTTGATAAGTAGGTTTTAGTATCATAGAGATAGACTAGAATGTAATCATTAGGAATCTAGGAGCAAATTCAGCCTGGATCCTGTGTTGTCCAATGTCTGAGTTCTGATTGACAAACCAAAGAAAGTTGCAGGTTCTGAAGAAATACAACACCAGACACCAGTGCCAGTCTTGTTTATTTCTGAAGGCTTTTGTGAACTGTCATGGTGGATTCTGGTCAGTGAGAAATGTACCATTTTTTTTTTCATGGAGTTGTGTTAATATTTTCTCAGGTTGCTCTTGTCCAGGAACCCAATAACATCCTGAATTTTCTGACCCATTGTTCTGCATTTGCAATCTGGGCCCCCAAAATCAACCTGTTGCACCTGATGACAGGTAGAAACTGTTTATCTCAGAGGATAATATAAGAAAACCCAACTAAAGTAATTTGATTTTCTCAGCAGTTTGCTTGATTTAGGTATCCAACACATTGGAGATATGGTATAGCACATGCTTGGAATATCCAAATTCATCTTTCCGGACTCCAGGTTTTGGACTCCATGAATTATTTCCAACATCAAACTCGTTGATGTGACAAGATCTGAGAAGAAAAAACCAACCAAAAAAAAGTGTGCTTTATTTCTTTTTCTCCCTGTTAAAGTTATGGCCGCACACGAGTCCTCTGCTGTCCACGAGTTTTAAAGTACTTCTCATAATTCCCTCCAATTTATATTGCATAGATTTATCTATCATTATATATGTTTGGTATATTTATTCAAATTTATTGGCATCCATATAAATTGGACCTAAGAATCACGACACAGACACTTAATATGACAAAAAAAGTAAACGTCATTCAACTTTGTAGTGTGAGATCAAATCTCCCTTTAAACCTATTCAAACAATTTATTTCCGATCAACCGCTCATCAATGGCTCCGATCGCAACACGTGTCTTGAGACACCTGTAGCAAATGGAATATTCGATGATTTATCACTCTTAAAAATGACTTCAATTATTTGCCACTCTAGCTTACCGTCGCAAACTCATATAACTCCACTTATTATTTACATAAATAATAAATAATTAAACTACGCAAATTTTTAGTGTAAAATACTCGAATCTTACCTCACAAATTCCCCCCTCCTATATAAACTCACCGGAGGCCTGAACTTGCACACACCCACCCTTCCATCCTCCCGAAGAAATCGGCGCGAGAGAGACGAGACGAGCAGCGGAGCAGTCGCCATGGGTTTGCAGGTAGAAAACCGTCTCGTCTACCTGGACGGACGTCTTCTTCTCCCCTCTCGTGATGTCTCGAGCGTCTAGTAGCGCGGATTTGTTGGGCGTTTAGTGGCCAGCCCTGTCAAGCAGGGATCTTTTTCTCTCTCTATTTTTTTCTTTTTACTTTGAGAGGATTTGTATCTTGTTGGGTGTTTAGTGGTTAGCCCTGTCAAGGAGGGATCTTTTACTTCGGGCGGATTTGGTTTTCCGCTTGCAATCTTGTTTGGAGCAGCATGTGGTGTGGCAGCATGCTAATCTGCAACCAATCTGTTGCTCCATGCCATGGAGTGGCAGACTGACCGTGTTCTTGATCAGGTAGAGTTAGATGCAGACAGACATGCAGTGACGATGATGATGATGATGATGATGATGGTGACGATCATGTGGAGTGCAGACGTCATCCATCAATTCTTGTGCTTCTGCTATTCTGTAATCTGTTCCTAGCACCAGATCAGTTCAGATCGATTCTGAACATTCTTCTTGTGCAGGAGGAGTTTGAGGAGTACGCCGAGAAGGCCAAGAGCTTGCCTGACTCGACCACGAACGAGAGCAAGCTGGTTCTTTATGGCCTCTACAAGCAGGCAACCGTCGGCTCGGTTAACACTGGTGCACCTTCTGATCTTCTTGAACGATGCGTGCAACGATCAAGCTAATTTTTTTTCTTGCTGTTGAAGTGCTGGAAATTCCATATGTGTGACTGTTTCCGAGGCAATAGGTTTTCTTGATGAGCAGACATGATCAGTTGTTTCTCTACTTGTGTCTGAATCACTCTGTTCATGTGTGTGTGTGTGAGAACTGAGAAGGATGCTCTGCCAATCTTTGGGGTGTCTGGATCGGGGGCTAAATTTTAGCCCGTGTCACGTCGGATGTTTGGACATCAATTTGAAGGACTAAACGTGAACTAATTATAAAAATAATTGTAGAATCAGAGGATAATTCAAGAGATGAATTTATTAAACCTAATTAATCCATGATTAGCAAATGTTTACTGTAGAACCACATTGTCAAATCATGGCGTAATTAGGCTTATTAGATTCGTCTCGCGAATAATCCACCGATTATGAATGTATTTTGTAAATAATCTACATTTAATACTCCAAAATAGCCTCCAATCCAAACGGGCTCTTATACCTGATGAGTGTAAACTCACCTTTGCTTGAATTATGTGGATTTTAGTGAGTTCAATAACACAATTTCTAATATGAACAGCTTGTGAATGTAGCTTGAGCCTGCCCAGCCACCTATTCTAGTAGCACCAGTTCTTATTTCAATTTGTAGGAGTACAAACAAACTGCATATATCCCTATGAGTAATCATGCATTCTGACAAGAGCTTCCAGGTTCCAATGTCATTAACTTTTATGGACATCCTTTTTTCTTTCTGATAGAGACACCAAAGATCACATTTTGATCATAGATTCATCATGTTTAACAATTCAGTTCCATCTTTCAGGACGCCCGGGTATTTTCAACCTGAAAGACAGAGCCAAATGGGATGCATGGAAGGCTGTTGAAGGTTTCTTGTTTATCCCTTTCAGTCATCAAAACATGTAGCAGCTAACTATATTGTTCTTACAAATCCAAATCCTTGTAAAATTTTGGTTTGAATAGGGAAATCCAAGGACGAAGCGATGACCGATTACATCGCCAAGGTGAAGCAGCTGCTGGAGGAGGCTGCTGCATCCACTTCTTAGGCTATCAAAACACCATCCATACACAGTGCTGCTGCATATGCACCAAACTACCAATAAACACAAATATATAATCAATCACATTGTCACTTGTCCAGATGCTTTGTGATCTTCTCTACAGATGTAATAGTTTTATCGTCGCATTAGGGTGTGTTTGGTTCTGCTGTGAGCTGTGAAAAAGCTGCTGTGAAAAAGCTGCTGTGAGCTGCCTGCTGTGAAAAAACTGCTGTGAGCAGACTGTTTTTTATAACTTACGTAATTTTCATCATTATAATATTCTATACATGTATATAAATAGAAAACACTCAACATTGATGCAACTAACTAACTAAAAATATATTAGATAAATAAAAAAATGCATATTCATCTTATAAAGTAACTACATATTATCTCATGAAATTTTGCAATGCAATACAAACCATAATAATGTTAAATCAATTAAGACACCTTGAATTCATACTATTTAATCTAAACTAAAAATCGGAAAAGCAGGAAAGCAAAAGCAGAAAAGCAGGGTCCAAGCTGCTTCCAAATTTGTACTAGAAAAAAACTGCTTTTTCACAGCAGAAGCAGTTTGGTAAACCCGTTTGGTTCAGCTTCTGCTTTTTCACAACAGAAGCAGATTTCAAAAGCAGAACCAAACGCGCTCTTAGTCTGTAAGCATTGTGAAACAGGGAATCAAACTCATTCATCTGTGAAACAGGGAGTTGGAGTTGGAATTGTGGGAATTTTCCCCAGATGTTGAAGGAAATGGACAATATACTGTAAATCATACACAAACAATTATGAATGCATTGTATGCATAAATTGTGCAAGAGAAAGACAAGTTGTCTTTCATGTTTGTGCTGCTTTAAGCCAAAGATTCTGCACCCTGTTGCACAACAGCTCATTGATAGCTTATGTTTAAAGTAGAAATGGATTATATGATGAATGGAAAAATTGTATCTTGTATATGTTGAATTGTTGTAGTTTGAATTAAACCCCCCTAATTCAAGACGGATTTGGCTTCGGGCCACCTAGGTCATGGTGTCTATATCTATACTATTTTAAAAGAAACTAGTGGTGGTGAGTTTGTCGTCACTACCACTGCTCCTCACAGTAAACTAAAATTCTTTTATTTTAGTTTTGTTCATCTCTATTTACATGATATTTTTTAATGTTATATTGCAATGTACGGGCATGATCAAAAGACCGTACCTGAGAGTTTTACTATGTAAATTCAATACCTGTTAGGCTGGATCATGTTAATGAAATCACAATTATTGGCTCATTAAGACTGCTTACTATTAAATTAGGCCAGCATTAGTGATAATCGAGCAGCTAACAAGTTGGTTAACTGCTTAGGAAACCATAGGCTCACCATGATAAATTTGCAGGGCTGGCTCTGGGCCGGTGCAAGAAGTGCACGGGCTTAGGGCCCATGGTCGAGGGGGCTCAAGGCCCAGGTATTCAGATTTCAGTGGAGGACACTGCTCAGTCTGTTGCCGACTGTTGTGAGTCAAGAGTTCAGACTCCTCCATCTCCTCGTATTCAACGGGAGTCATGCAAACAGTCGACAAGCCAGCTGCATGTCTTCTTGTTTAGTTTTAATTAATCTGAAACTTTATCTTTTTTAAGATGCAAGTAAAAATACATATATAGATATACATATATTATATATATACATAGATTAATAGGTATACTATATGTACGCATATAGCACCTTAAGAGCGAAAGGATCCACAACGTCGAGTTGGCACTAGGACCTTCCAAAACAATGAGCCGACCCTATAAATTTGTGAAGGAATTTCTGCTATTGAGTGTAGTCTATAACTTTGTGAAAAATTTCATAAAACTCAAGTGAACACAATACTTAGGAAAAAATGGTACTACATTATTGCTCAAATTTTGGTATTATAATAGAGGAGGACCTTCATTTTTATAGGCAAAACATCTGAAAAGAAATATAATTCATAAGAAAACAATACTCTTTAGAAGGAATCAATCCTTTACCAAAAAAATCGAAATCGAGATGTGTCCACTCCTTTTATATATTTCGAGCTTATAATTCCATCGTACGATTTTTTTTAAGTTGGGAGAAGAAACATGCTCAAGAAATTTTCGAAGAATGTAAGTCAAACTTAAGTGGGCCGTATTGGTAGCCGATTTTTTTTAAATAATATTTTTTTAAAAAAATCAAATTTATATATCAAGTTCAAAAAATTACAAAAATAACAGGCGGTCGGCATTTGAGATGCAGACTAGTGCCAACTACGCCATGTCTAGAGCTGACGTGGCATCCAATCGGCACTTCAAGTGCCGACCGCCTGTTATTTTTGCAATTTTTTGAAATTGATATACAAATTTGAATTTTTTTCTAAAAAATATTATTTTAAAAAAATTCAGTGGTAACCACTCCACCTTAAGAGAGTCGTACAGTTTCCAAATATATGAAATTAGTTACTTAATAAAATTAATAAAATTTAATATGGAGCGTGGATTTACGTAGATTTGACCAGCTAGCCCTCGGGACAAAGTCTTCCCATTTGAAATGCGGAAAATTTTTCCAAATAATGCGGAAAAATGAACTGATTTCAAATTTTCAAATAGCAGGTGACATCCACTGACATTGGGGCCCACCAAAAAGTACAGGTCAACGGGGCCTTGCTGCTGGAAGCAACAAACACAAAGCGCTGACATGTGGGGCCCACCCACTTTCCACTAGACCAGATCCCTCCCCCCTCGAAAACGATAACTACTTAAAACCCTACTCCACTTGTAGTTCTCCGTCACTGACGGCCATGGCCCACCACATCGCTGTCCTCCTCGTCCTCGCGTTCGCCGGCGCCGCCGGCGCCGCGTCGGAGGAGGCGACGGGTGCGGAGCCGGCGGCCGTGGAGGCAGGGATACTGGTGAGACACGAGGCGCAGCTCGCGCGGCTCGAGGAGCTGACGGATAAGCTCGCTAAGTCCGTCCAAGCTCTGGAGTCCGCGCTCGCCAGATCCGCGGAGCCGGATCCCGCGCCGCCGCCCGCGGCGGCGGCGGCGGCGGCGGGAGATCGGCGGGCGCCTCAGGGGGTGGCTGTCACCAAGCGTCAGCCCTACTGGTCGGAGCGCTTCCACTTTGCCGCGGCCGCTCGTCTCGGGGACGGCGCGTACGCAGCAGCGGCGACCGCGCTGCCCTACGAGGACGCGGAAGGGCTCACCAAGTACTTCGCCGTGGGCGATTCCCGTGGCCGCGTATTCGTGTTCTCCGCCGCCGGCGACGCTCTGCTCGAGCTGGAGGCCGGGGCATCGGGCGAGCCGCCGGTGACCGCCCTACTCGCGTACCTCTCCCCGCGCCGCACCGACTGCTTCCTCTTTGCCGGCCACGCCGATGGCTCCATCGCGGCTCACCGACTCATCGAGTCGTCCCCGCACGGCGACGACTGGCTCACCCTCACCGCCGCGTCGTCCCGTCTCGTCGTCCGCGGACTCGATGCCGCCCCCGTGCTCCACCTCGAGGTCCACCACGCCGGCCGCGCCCGCTACGTCCTCTCCTGCGACTCCGGCGGCCGCATCCGCGTCTTCACCGAGAACGGCACCCTCTACGGCACCGCCATCGCCTCGTCCGCGCCTCTTGCCTTCGTCAAGCAGCGTCTCCTCTTCCTCACTGAGGCCGGCGCCGCTTCCCTCGACCTCCGCTCCATGTCTGTCCGCGAGACTCCCTGCGAGGGCCTCACTGAAGCTCTCAATGGCTCACTCCCCACGGCCTACTCCTTCGACCCTTCTGAGCGCTTCAAGGCTTATGGTTTCACTGATGCAGGTGACCTCGTGCACGTCCTGCTGCTCGGAGACCTTGCCAGCCTCAAGTGCAGGGTCCGGGCCATCAAGAAGGCCGAGATTGACAGCCCTGTCGCGATACAGACGATCAAAGGTTACCTCTTGGTAGCCAGCCAAGATAAGATCCTTGTGTACAACACCTCAACTCAGTACTTTGGGAGGGTTGGGGCTCCTCGGCCGCTATTCGCCACGACAATTAAGGATATCAGGTCTGTGTTTGCCGGTTCGGGTGGCGTGATGCCCGCTTCGCCGGCTGGGAAGCCTCTTATCGCCGCAGACCGGGAGAAGCTAGTTATCTTGGGGCTAGGAGATGGTTATGTTGCCATCTACAGGTCCAACTTCCCGGTGTACAAGCCGGAGAGCAATGCCGTGGTGTGGAGCGGTCCGGCGCTGCTGTTCCTCCTGTTCTTGATTGGCATTTGGCAAGTCTATGTTAAGAAGAAGGATTCGCTGGGCTGGGCTCCGGAGGAGACATTTAACACCTCGGTCAGTGCTCCTACTGGGAGCATTTTGAATCATTCGACTGGTGACCGTGCATTCGTAGATAGCACGACAAGAGCTGGTGATCGAAGCTATGCAGAAAACACAACAAGAGCCACTGATAGAAGCTATGTGGATGCCACTACAAGATCTACAGACCGCGGCTATGCAGAGGCTACCAGGGGTGTGGACCTACGGGCTGGGGCGTTGAGAAGTGCTCCAAGAAGGTATGTGTCCCCTACTAGATATACAGGGGGAGCCGGAATTCCGTATCGACCTGTTTCGACAGAGCCTGTGCTTCGAGCAACCCCGGAGCTGAAGTACCGAGGCCCAGGAATGGAGCCTCCTGGTTTCCCCAAGAAAAGAGACACATTGTTCTCAAGCAACCAGACAGTAGTAGATGATCATGCTGATTGAGGATTTGAGGGTTTTACTAGTGGTATAGACATCCCTCTAAATTTTGATGGGGTTTTGAAGATCCCATACCTGTGTGGGCAGCGATCCACGCGGGTTGTTGTAAGTTGCAACTCAAAATTGTTGTATTTGCACCAGTACATTACAGCCATTTAACATATGATGCTGCAGCTGGTGAAATAACTTGGAATTGTGGTTACATTACAACTATGAAAGAAGGAATTCTTGAGTTGTTTCCATATGTCCATCTCTAACAATGTAGAAAACTGGTGAAGTTTACACTGGTTTCAGACAATGGTCACCTGGCAGTATGTACACTATTGAGTCACTTCATTTCTGAACTTTTGTCTTGTACCTGTACAAAAACACTGCTACCTTATGTGGAGAACTGTTTCAGACATTAAACTGGAGAGAGCCAGTAAATTCAGTAAATTGCATTTGCAATGAGATTTCTCAAAATTATCTCAAGTTATGGGTGACACGGTTTGCACGCTTTAAAGCTCGATGCATCACGTGTGGTGTTTGAGCTTGATTTCCCATCACTATCTGATCCCCTTTTGCTAATCTCCTTTTTTTTTGCTTCAAGATAAGGATGATCTGCTGACTATTATTGCAGTTATTTTCTAGTTTAAGATGTGTACTTTGATTATGATATCATTTTTGAAACTGACATGTGAGACCACTTAAGTCAATGACAGTGGGTCTGAAATTGTAGCAAATTCTCAAATCTCGCGTGAAGTTGTTGGCTCATTTGCTCCCATTCATTGGGTGATAACCAATCCGAGCATCTCGGAGCTATCATTCCATGATTTAATCTGCCAGTTTTACATGAATTTTTTTCTGCATGAACCTGGTGCTTACTTTTCGTACGAGTGATATGGAAGGTACAGCAGGTGTCTTTTAATATTAATTTTAGTATCTCTTATTACCTCAAATAATATCAAGAGATATTAAAACTAACATAAAAAAGTGATACCTTCTCTTATTACCTCAAATAATATCAAGAGATATTAAAACTAACATAAAAAAGTGATACCTTCTGTGATATTTCCTTTAAAAGCTGTAAAATTTCATTTTCATTTCTGCGTCGCAGAATGTCGAAAGAAGGAAATAGAAAGGCATGGAGCACTCATCTGCACTTAGTCGCTTTAATTTCAGACACTTTTTAGGGAGTTAGTTTCAGATTCGCTTAGGATTGAATTATGTATCAGAAGAACAGATTATGGCTAGTTTAAATAATAATTATAATCAACCACATAACTAATAAAACCATCTCCTATTTATCTAATAACTAGCTATGCAGATTATATTATAATCCTAAGCGTTCAAAGTTAGCATGTATTTACTTCGTGCTGTACGTGTTATCTTGTTGTGTTTGGTGGGCATTAAATGCTTTGCAAGGTGGGTAATTTCCATCAAAACTAGTTGCAGGAATCTGTAAAATCTAAAGTACCAAGATTTCATTTTACACCAACTGTTTTGTTCAGATTCCAGCTTCCAAAGCAGGAAGCTTCCAAAGCAGGAAGCTGATTAAGGAATCTGAACCAAACACACCCTAATTCTTCTAATTCTTCTCGCATCAAATCAAAACTTTTCGTCCTCAACTTCATTCATGGTCCTCAATTTCATTTATCTCTGTTTACATATTTTTCTTAATGTTATAAATTTACATTCATCTATGTTTACATGTTTTTTTAATGTTATAAATTTACATTAATTTTTTTTCCATAATTTAAGCACAAACGACTCACCAGAAGCAAGGAAACACTGTAACTTAAATTTAAGCAACAACTTGGGGAAACAAAAACACACGAGATAGGAAAACAATGCAATTCTTTACCACCTGGTGGGAAATTTTCACCGAGGGACGGAACTCATCAAATGTAAAGTAGGCTGGCTGTAAACTCCAAAGTTGCTCACAAATGAAGTGCAAATTGCAAAAGTATCTTGGCTGTAGTGTGTTTTATTACAATTTTAAGGCCTAGAAATAAAATTCAGCTTCATGGTTGAAAGTAAAATGCTGGAACCAGCTTCTCTTGCCTATTCAGTGGACTTGACAATGAAGTTTTGCCGGCTGATAGGGTTCATGATGACCGGCGGTCCAGCGGTGCGAGGCCAGGCCTGGAACTTGGAGTCAGTGGCTAGCCACCACTCCTTGTCGGAGACAGTCTTTGGAATGCTACCTGTTTCAAAGAATGAAACAGCCTAAGATCTAGACTTAGGGAAGGTTAAGCAGACATGTAAGACGATACTGACCTCCAAATGCCTTCTTGTCTGAGATAAACGCGTCACACAGGTAAGCAATGGCAAAGGACCCAACCAGGGAACCAGCAATGTATCCAGCCGTCATATTGCTGCGCAATCATGATGAAACCCGTATACAAAATTACAAATGGTCATGGCTGATAAATAATGAATGCTACATAAATTATTCATATGAACAAAAGCGCAAGAGAACATGGCAGGCTACGAAAACAAAGTCCCCCTGCCAACGGTTCAAGCCAATGTCCCAAGTTATAAATAAGCTGCATTCTCATACATTGATATAAACATAAAATTGACAGATAAACATAATAAGAGTAAATTTCGCAAAACTAAAAGTATTTTGACAAAAATATCACAAAACTACATATTTAAGGTGTAATATCACAAAACTACAGATTTAACACCGGATTTATCACAACGCTACATATTTAAGCCATGGCACCATAAAACTACAGGTTTAGCTACAAATTTAACACAAAACTACAGATTTTACAGGTTAGAATCTAAGAATAAAACTTGGAACAAATTATGATAATGTAGTTTTGTGATAAAGCCGCTCAAATAAGTAGTTTTAGATCAAACTTGTTGCTAAATCCATAGTTTTACATTAAATCTATAGTTCAGTTCTATCATGAAACCGTACACAAATGGTCATGTCTGACAAATAATGAATGTTACATAAATTATTCATATGAACAAAAGCGCAAGAGAACAAGGCAGGCTAGGAAAACAAAGTCCCCCGCCAATGTCCCAAATTATAAATCAGCCGCATTGTTATGCATCGATATAAACACAAATTGACAGATAAACATAATCTGCCAGTGCTTCTGAAGTGCCCATTCGGGATAACGTCGTTGTGCTTCACCATGGCTTTACCTTACCAACACCAGATCAAAACAAGCGAGATGAATCGCCCGCCGTCTTGGCCTTGCGATTCCGCCCAAACAGCACACATGGGAGTAACAGCGCTACCGAAATCCACACCAAATCACCGTAGATCGCTATATCAGAAAGGTTCGCGCACGGTTCTAGATCCCAGGAAAAACGCAAGGGAAACGGACCGAAGCCGGTGCAAATCGTGAGATCCGAACGGGCAGACCGAACTAGAAGACGACGAGGACGACGAGAGGTACCTTGAGCGGCGAGGACGACGAGGAGGGGGGAAGGGAGGAGGAGGAGGAGAGGACGCCGACGCCGCTAGGGTTGGAGAATTGGAGAGGAGGACGCGAGAGACGAGACGCGTGGGGTTGAAGAAGAGAAGCCGCCTCCTCGTGGGCCCAACGCCCAAACTCCACGTTCCACGCTCAAACGCGTACTTCTTTTTTACGCTTTCTATTCTTCGAAGCGTATTTTGTGAGACGTACAAGAGATTTGGGTTGTGTCTGGTTTGGTTCGGTGGATGAGGAGAAACGTGATGAAATAGTTCATGAATATAGTGGTTGTTTGAATTTAAGGGATGAGATGAAATCAAGTGAAACCAAACGATTTCATATTTCCTATAGATACTGAATTTTTTACTGATTTTTTTGCCGAATGAGATGGTTGAATTTTTTTACTGATTTTTTTGCCGAATGAGATGGTTCGAACCATTCTATTTCATTCCTCTACTTTCACTGGACCAAACACTACCAACAAATAGCTTTGATTTTTTTTTAATTTACCAACAAGAGATTTGATTTTTGAGATACATATAAAAGATATTAGAACATGAATCATTCTGATATTACCTAGATTAATGTGAAAGTTCTATATTTGTCACTATATTACCTAGATTAATGGAAAAGTTATATATTTACCACTGAAAATTTACTCGATTTCAAATGTCCTTGGTTGTGTCACTGATATGTACACTAACATGTAGACCCACATATCAGTGACACAACCAATGGTATATATGGAACTATATAATTTTTTAGTGGCATATTAAGAATAATCTCTAGATTAATTGATAGAATATGAATGAATCTAAGTAAGAACTGATTAATTTTAATTTTGAAACTGAAGGAGTGTATCTAGATGGTTTCTCATATCATAGTCACGAGTGTCAATGGATTATATTGCACTCTTGCAGTAGCAAATCATAAATTTTATCATTTTTTTCAGCAAGACAGGAGCTGCAAAGGTTGTATGACCTCTGAACTCTGAAGGCTTTCAGCAAAGTGAGCAAACCAAGACAAAACTTGAACAGCTGAGCTGCATTTGAAGAATGTTGCATCGCCTAGCTCTGGACCTGTCTGATCTTCTGTTGCGTTAGAAAATTCTTGTCAATAAGTAGCTTCAAGCAGCTTCATATCCATCAATCCCATCTCAGTTGCCAGTCTGACAGAGCAAGAAGAACTGCACATAAAGCTGCCACCTTTTTCAGTGCTTCGTCCTCGGCGAGGTCCTCCTTGATCCAGTCACCGGTGTAGAAGCCGCCGCGGCAGCTTTCCTCTTACGCAACGCCCTCGCTGGTGCCACAGCTGCAGGCGTGGGAGACACCTCGGCAGCCTTCCTCATCAGAGAAGACCTCGTCGGAGCCACAGGCGCTGGCGTGCGAGCTACCTCGGCAACCTTCCTCGTCGGCGACGTCCTTGCCGGAGTAGCAGCCACAAGAAGCTTCCTCTTCCGCTTCATCTTGGCCTTGTTGAACTGAAGAGTTAGAGCTGGAAAACTAATCTGCAACATATGAAAAAAGAAGAGCATTTATGGCCATTCTTTCTGTGGAAATGTCCTGTCCTTGTTGGATTCAGGTAGCCTGACCTGAAAATTAGATGGCAGAACTGCCAGGCAAAAGAATTCTGCTGAGCAGAACACAGACAAGATAAGAGCCAAGGTGAAATAAGATGACTTTATATCACTTTAGGATTTTAGACCCACTGGTCCAAAATAGGATAGCTGTGTTCATCAATTTTATAGGATGATCTCATATAACATATAAAGGGATATTGTACGATGCGCTGTCCACCTTCATCTACCAACTAAACACAATAAATGGGATATAATCCATTCCGCATCATTCATGAACCAAACACATCCAAGATCAAGGGAGATTCACCAAATTCAACACACAGCAGGCCACCAGAAGCGTAGAAGGTAGAACAAATCCAGCATACTGGATGTTGAGACCATTCTTCACCCAATCTCCCATACTGAGACTGCATACTGCTCTTCCTACAAAGGAGAACACAAGTTTGACATCTGCCCACAATAGAATAGCTAGTGCAGAGTTAACATAACAAATTCGATGTGTTTAAGTAGTGCTCAGCATCCACCCACCTGGAACTAGTCATGCCAAGCAGCTGTGCTTCTTGGATCATCGCCTGCTCGTCTTGCCTATAGAACGTTTTCCAGAGAATAGATGCTTTGGTTTCAAGGTTGGAATGACACGGTCTGCCTCTCCACGACGAGCCTCCTTGTTCCTCTTCTTCACAGAGTCCTTTGCTTTCTTAATCGCCTTCTTCTTCTGATCAGAGTCTCTAAATCCTTCTCCTGGTACAACCTCCTCAGGTGGCCTTGATTTTGACCTCGACCTTGACCTGGACTTCACCCGCAGTTTCTTGTTGGATTGCTGACCGTCTATATCCATATCATCACCATCGTTACCAGCTCTGCTCAGTGACCTCTCACGCTTGCGACCTCTGGACTTGCTGCGGGCTCGGTCCACAGCTGCACTAGGATCAAAACCCATGGACGAAAGTTGACGGCCCATTCTATTAGTCGTGAATTTCCTATCTTTGTCAAATTTTCTAGGAACAATAGGACGACTTTCTGCAGTTCTCTTCTTCATTCTATGTTCTTGGATGAGCATTGCCTTCTTCTTTCTAATCTGACTTAAGATTTCACGCTGCTCTTCAGTTAACTCATGGCCATCAATCTGGAAAGCTTCCTGTGCAGCTTCCTCTTCAAGGCGAAGACCCTCCTCTCTTTCCAACTCTTCACACCTTTGCAGAATATCTGGATCCAGAAAATCAGCAACATTATGCCCATCTAAAATTTCAGGCAGAATATCTTCCTTCCATTCATCGTCAGCCAACATGTAATGCTTCTTAAGACTGGCAGAATAGACCCCAGCACCTCCATTCTCATTCTCTAGGTCCTTCTCAAGTTTCCTCTCGAGATTCTTCTTTTCCTTCGCAACAGCAGCATTTGCTCGAGCTTCCAGAACAGCCTGAGGGATGCTTGGAAGTCTCTCCTTGTTGTCACGTTGTTTTGGCATAGCAACATGAAACCTATTTAAGCAGTCATTGATCTTCTTTGATTTCATCTTGGTCTCAACTCTCTGATCAAGGAGCCTCTCACATGCAGCATTTTTAACAGCTATGACACCATCTTCTGTCAAAGTACTCATAGTCAACAAAACACACTCTTCATTAGGTTCTCCACCCTGAGCTATGGTCTTCATAGCCTCTGCCTTCATCTCCATTACCAGCTTCATGTCCTCCTCAGATAGCTTTTCAAGAGGTTGCAAGTCTGTCTTGTTGCACACAATGACTAGAGGCTTATTCATGAACAGAGACTTGATACTATGGAAAAGTGCAGCTTGCTGAGCAATACTGTACCCACAAGACCCAGAAATGTCCAAGAAGAATAGAACAGCAGCTCTCAAGTGGGCAAGAGCAGTGATACTGCACATTTCTATGATATTCCTGTCCTCAAAAGGCCGATCAAGAATCCCTGGAGTGTCAATCACTTGGTAGCGCAAATACTTGTAATCTGCATGACCAACAAACAGGGACTTCGTTGTGAAAGCATAAGGCTGGACATCCACATCTGCCCTTGTGATCTTGTTCATAAAAGAGCTCTTCCCAACATTTGGATAGCCACATATCAATAAAGTCCGGGTGTTTGGGTCTATAGATGGAAGCCTTGCCATGTGCTGCCTGATCTGCTCCAGATATGCCAAACTGGGACTGATCCGCTTAATGACAGTACACATGCGACCTAGTGCAGCCACCTTCAGGCACTTGCATCGATACAGGGAGTCTCCATATTTGAGCAACCTCAAATAATCCTTGGATATCTTTGCAATAATGTTTCTGGCAGTGTTGATCTGGCCCAAGGCAAGCTTGTAGTGATCCTTGTTGTACAGAACATGGAGGAGATCACCGTAGAAAGGATGGACATCATCCAGCCTTGGGAACTCATCAATGATGGTGGATAGCTTTTCATAGAAGTTCTGCTGGGAATACCTAACCTTTCGCATATAGAACTGGCGAATACGGGAGATAGCATATCCCTTGTGGACAACAGTCGGCGTCTGCCTCTGGGTGCGAGACAAGATGATGTCGATGAAGTCCTTCCCAGGAGGGACAACCGTGATCTTCTTAAAATTGTATTGCACCATCTTGTTGATACAAAGCTTGGCTGCCAATTCCTGTAACATACAAACAAAACCAAGCAAATGAGGTCTATACAGGATAGAGGAAGCAATATAGAAAATTACAGATTGGGAACAAGTATAATAGACAAATAATCATCACATTGAAAATAATAGAGAATTGTGAAAGGGCATCTAGCCTAGGCCCTAGTGGTTAAGAAGCCCAAGTAGCACCTCTAGCCTAGTTTAAATACGTAGTTTTGCAGGAAATTTATCAAAATATGTAGAGTTTTGTGAAACTTACTCACAGAATAAACTCCAGCACACACTAAGTGAACCAACACAAAGGGAAAATCGTATTTTTGTGCATCAAGCGCGACTGTGCATAGCTGTAGATAGTCGTCTATGATTCCAAAATATAAGACTGAATCTCCAGATAGATTAATGCAATCAAACAATTCAACAATGGGACTCAGGGAGGTACTAAAAAAACTAATTAGCTATCAAACGTGGTACACGATGTCTAGCATTAGCAATTCCATGTGCAAACCACCTAAAGATACATGTATGATGGATTCCAACATCAAGCGTGATTATGTGACAAGCAATGTAGCTGAAGTTTTCAATAATTAGATCACATATATAAAGGATTTCCCTATTGAAAGTGTTGTTTTAGAGAAAAATTCCAGTATAGTAATTGAGCATCCTTGAAAGCATTATTTTAGAGAAACCCATGCTATTAGGGAGAAGCCTAATCTGTTGAGTTCTATAATAATAAAAAACTCAATGCATTGATGCAATACTGCTTTGTTAGTTGACATCACCAACAAGAACATCTTAGCCCCAAAACCGGTGATCTACAATTGCAGCACCTAAGCACTAGAACATGCAGCAAATTTCCAACCAACCCGATGCAACAGACCGATCAGCCCATAAACACTCTCCAAATATTCGATTCGCCCGGGCAATGTCCGGCAGGACGAGGCCATTCCCGGCACAAATCCCCGATCCCTCTCAGTAGAAGAAACCGGAGCCCGCGTCACGTCGCGGCCAAAAGAAAAACAGAAAAATCACCGGCCCAGGTCGCGCGCGTGGATTACCCAACCTAGCGCCGCGCCGCGCCGCGCCGCGACGGATCGAAAAAACTAGAGGCGCGGCCGGGGGAGATGGGAGGGAGCAGCGGAGAGAGAGAGAGAGAGAGAGAGAGAGAGAAGAGAGAGAGAGAGGGAGTCTCACCGGCGGTAGATCTGCTGCGTGCGTGATCCCCGACGAATCGTCGGCGACCTACCACGACGGGGCGGGGGCGGGGGCGACGGCGCGGCTGCTGGGAGTGGGGAGTAGGGGATGGAAGGTTAGGGTAGGGTTTTATATTTTTTTAAGTTGATTTATATATACTTCCTCTGGTTTAAAAAAGTATAGTTTTTTAAAACAAGACGTTATGTATTTTATTGTGTAGATAACTATATTCTTGACGTAGTATTACTTCTTTTTTGTTTCTCGTGATATGTTTACTATTGTGTTATATTTAATAAGGACAAATATGTAAAGTACACACTGATTAATTACAATTTATAACTGAAATCTGGTCTAAATGACTTTTTTTAAAACGGTGGGAGTAGTTAGCGATTAAAAATTAGTTTTAGTTTTTGGTGAACTAACTATTAGCACTTTAGACAACTAATAGTTAGGCTATTAGTCTACAAAAGCAAACAAATTTGAGCTAGTAGGGGCCTTGAACTATTTTGCTCATATACTACTGTAGCACGATTATTATAGCAAGGGTAAACCCGACTTTAGCTAACTATTAGTCTCAAGTATCCAAACAAACGTGGAATAATTTTTACCTATTACTCAACTAACTATTAGTTTTAAGGCTGTTTGGATGGTCTCATTTATTTTTAAGGATTAAAACTTGCTTATTTTAGTAGAGATTAAAGTTTAGCCCTCCTGTTTTGACGTAGGACTAAATATCATTTAATGAGGGGTTTATAAATGAAAGCAGAGTGTATATGGTACTTTTAGTACCTATAAGAAATACCAAAATGGCTTATGGACTAAACTTTAGTCCCCATAAACAAAGTTATTTGGGATTTTAAAAATTAAATGAGACTAAATTTTCCTAAAAATCTTAAAAATAAACAAGCTTAATCCATCCAAACGGGTGGAATGGGCTTAGTATAAATTGATAATGGGCTTAGTAACAAATTTAGAATTAGGTGACTTTTAATGACAAATATGAAACTTTATCAGTTTATATATATGAAATTAGAAAGAAACTTGATTTTATTAGACTTTTTCATCTATAGATAAGCAAGTAATTAGACACCATTGATTGATCATGGATAAAAAATCATAAGAAAAACTAGAAATGTGCTGTTTGGAACACATAAATCAACTAATCACATGATTTTTTCTAAACATTCATATCGAAGCTATTTATATTTTCTCACTTGAAGTTTTATGCATTGATTTGTTTTGGACTTAGGGGTTGTTTGGCACATGGGGTCTAAAAACTAGCGCTCCTCACACCAGAACATGATCTGGTTATAAAAACTAATTGTAGAACTTCTAGACTAATTTACGAGACAAATCTATTAAGGGGGTGTTTAGATGGGCTAAAAATTTTTAGCCCCTGTCATATCTAATGTTTAAATATTATTTTGAAATATTAAATGTAGATCATTTACAAAACCCATTTATAATCGAAGGATTATTCACGAGACGAATCTAATGAGTCTAATTACACCATGATTTGACAACGTGATGCTACAGAAAACATTTGTTAATTATGGATTAATTAGGCTTAAAAAATTCGTCTCACGATTTAGTCTCCGATTCTGCAATTATTTTTATAATTAGTTCACGTTTAGTACTTCAAATTAATGTAGAAACATCTGATGTGATACGAGATAAAATTTAGTCCCTGTATCCAAACACCCCCTAAGTCTAATTAAATCATGATTTGACAACGTGGTGGTACGATAAAAATGTGTTAATGATATATTAATTAAGCTTAATTAGTGAATTAATCTAAAAATTTTGTAATTAAATTTATAATTAACTCGTATTTAATATTTCTAAATAACACCCGAATTTCCGTGAAAAAGTTAAACTTTAGCTAGGCATGCAAACACCAAAGAAAAAAGAGGTCGGAGTGACTGACACTGACCGGTGGAGCTGAGAGCTATGGCTCACCGTGGTCCAGCTCCCAAAGCGGATGAAGAAAAGAAGGGAGGAGGAGGAGCGGAACAGATGCAGCACGAAAAAAGCTGAAAATTTTCGGCGGGATTCGTTGTGCCCAATCCAAAGTACGGATTTCTTCTTCTTCTCTCCATTGCTGGCCAAGCAGCGGTGGAGCAAGAGGAGATCTCAGTAGAAAGGGGAAGTAGATCGAGGAGGAGGGGTCGGGCAGTGAGGTAGGCGTGTAGTAGAGAAGAGCTGAGGAGGAGATGGAGAGGAAGGTAGTGGTGGTGTGCGCGGTGGCCGGCTTCCTCGGCGTCCTGTCGGCGGCGCTCGGCTTCGCGGCGGAGGCCACCCGCGTCAAGGTTCGCTCCGTCTGACCGTCTCTCGCCGCCGCTTCTTGGGCCCGCCTGTTACTGTTACTATTTCTTGATGAACTTGCTGGCGTTACCTAGATCTCGGTCTCTCGGTCTCTCTGCCAAGTTGGATTCTTGGAGCTTTTGGATATTGCTGATGCGCATCTGTGCGTCACATCGGGGATAATCCGCGGCAGTGGTGTTCTAGGACAATGCGCTGCTAGCTGCAAGATGGATCTTTGAGCTTTTTATGATTTCTGTGATTTTGGCTTGCGCTAGATCTGCGATCAAGTGGGGGTGGATGTTTAGTTCAATCCGATTCGTTTAGTACCCATAAAACTACCGTATATGGTTGAATCAAAATCTGGCAAAGTTATTTCCTTTAGAATTAATAGCAGTGTTCATCTTGTTTGGCGGGATAGCACTATATGGTCGACCTTGTGATTCATACAGTTATTTAAAATTTTAAATTCATTCATTATTAATTGCTTGATACGGCTGCTAGAACAGCTTAAGAACTTAAGCACTTTCTCGAGATGTATCATTACAAATCCTGCTGCTTTTGTAAGCACATCACAGATATGTTTGTTCTCTTTGAAGATTGAGCATAGAATGCTTTACACTGAAATACATGTAAAGGAATATAATGTACATATTCCAACCTCAAAGTGTCAAAGATGTCAATTAATTTTTACCTGGACTTGATACTTGTTACTTGTTAGGTAGCAAAGCTCTTCTGACATCAACTGAAACTTTGCTGTAGATGAACTTAAAGACTATCATATGCTGAGAATAGTAAGCCTTAGATATTGCATGTTTCATTATGTGTGGTCTAGTCTCTAGACAGAGGTTCTTGCAATGACAGCCATATCATTGTTAAAGTAATATCTAATTATAAGGCCATCTCTAATGCTTAGTGCTAATATGAATGCTTAGGATGAGAAAAAAGTTAAGCACTTTTCTTAAGAGCTTTATGCCTCAATGTAAAAAACATAGTAGTGTTATATATATTGGTTAATTTGTGGCTACAACTACTTGATTGGTCATGCATTTCTTCAATTACTTTGACTAGCACCCATTAAGAGCCGGTGCTAAAGTAAGCAGCGCCTCCTAGCGCTAAACATCTATGATGGAAAAAAATTGGTTTTTTTTTCTCTAAGCACCATTGCAAGCTTCCCACTGGAGGTGCTCTAATGCACATTGCTTGACCCATGCAGGTTTCGGATGTGCAAACAACATCTCCAGGTGGATGCATATACCCAAGAAGCCCAGCCTTAACCCTAGGCTTATTATCTGCGGTCACTCTTGTGGTCGCCCAATCTATTATAAATACATTCGCTGGTTGCATCTGCTGTAAGAAGCATCCAGTTCCCTCAGACGCTAACTGGAGTGTAGCTCTGATCTCATTCATTGTGTCTTGGTAAAGTTCTGTCCTTGATGTTTATTGTCTATTTTCCCCCCTATTCTTATATTTTGACAAATTCAACATAGCTTAGCAAACATAATAATATTCTGAATATTGTTGTGTTCTGTTCAAACTCAAACTAGACTTGCCGTTTTGACGTTTTGTCGAAACATTGTTATGTAAATCGTGAACCTTGTCTTTGCCAAATGCATTGGATTTATTCATGTATTTAGAACCTATATTTGCTCTGTTCATTTCAATGTCTAAAATTCAGGACATTCTCCATCTTGAGTTCTGATTATATACCCTCCCATTAGTCTGAAATCTAGGATATACTCTTCTCTAGATGTAAATTGATTATATACCCTTCTCTAGTTTTTTTACTCTAGAAAATACCCTTTTTTACCCTTTAAACTATATTTTATGTATTTTATGCAAATTGAAGCGAAAATAAAATTAAAAGTTATTTCTTCCTAGATGCAAGGAAAAAAAGGCTAGTACAAAGCAAAATAGCTTAAGCCAATAATTATGTGTATATGAGAGTATTTTAGTCATTTGGAATGATGAATACATAAAAAATTTAGTTTAAAGGGTAGAAAAGGGTATTTTCTAGAGTAAAAAGACTAGAGAAGGGTATATAATCAATTTACATCTAGAGAAGGGTATATCCTAGATTTCAGACTAATGGGAGGGTATATCCTAGATTTCTCCTTTAAAGATTGTGTGCAGTTGATGTCTTATAAGTTATATCAGCAGCCTTTGTTAAACACATGTTTTTATTCTTTGGAATGGATTTGTATGAGTAGTGGATAAAATGATGGCTAAATAGGATAAGTAGTGGATAACTTATGCATAGATTTCAAGTGCACTTTGCCGCTTTTGGTGTTTTAGTTCTCTCAATTCTAAGGTAAGGTTCAGCCCTGCTGCTTGTCTTGAATTCTACATTCTATCAAAATGGTGTGCAGTGCTGGTTGTCATCATTTGAGCAACTTTCTGATGTAACACAGTAACACACACCATCCTGGATATTGATTGGTACATTCTGCAGGGCCACTTTCATAATCGCGTTCCTTCTCATGCTGACTGGAGCTGCGCTTAACGATCAAAGGGGTGAGGAGAACATGTATTTTGGCGGCTTCTGCTATGTTGTCAAGCCAGGGGTCTTCTCAGGAGGAGCAGTGCTCTCACTTGCCAGTGTGGCACTGGCAATTGTTTACTATGTTGCTGTATCATCTACCAGAACTCCACCAAACCGGGATCCCCGACACAACCAAGGCATTGCCATGGGCCAACCCGTGATCCCGCCGCAGAGCAGCGAACCCGTGTTCGTCCATGAGGACACCTACAATCGGCAGCAGTTCCCATAGACTATGATCTGTGCAAGCCATTTCAAGGGCCACTATGGTTTGTATTGGCCTCCAGGTTAGAACAGTAGCAGTAACAATTGTTAGCTAGAGTCATGTTCTTTTTTCTTTCTCCCATCTCCCTTTCTTGAATCTTGAGCACTATTGTGGCTGGCAGAACACCTGCTTCATCACACGGATCTTTGATTTTACATGAACTGGGTAATGTTGAAGAAAGCTTGTAGCTTGGTTATCCTGTTTGTCTGGAAATTCACAAGTTTGTTTACATGATAAATGGATCTTGGGTCTGTAGTGATGATCTGTATTACACTAGTGTAATTGGATCTTGAAATGTTCACAACCCAAATGAAATCAGTTTCATTTGACACACAGTGGATGAACAATTCTTCAGACAAGTTCTACTGATGTCAAACCTTTTCTTGCCTGAGAATGGTTGTCATCTGCAGCCTAATGTTTCGAATTCGCAGCGAAAATGGTGAATTCATGAGAACTATCATTAAATTCTGCCAAGGCACATAATGTAGAGCAAATTCAAAAATCTGAATGCAGGTTTGAAAAGCACATTAAATCCTTTTCAACAAATGGTCAGCTGTTGTCTGCCAAGAACAAGGACGCAGCAACATCCACATTTGACATCACAGAGTGGAATTGATGCTTCTTATCAGTCACAGGAGACACCAATGAGCACGCAAGAAATTCCATAAAAAAAAAATCAAAATATCATTGTGGTTGCTTGCTTGCTCTTACAAGCGACAATAAAAGAATATCACACTTGAGGCATTGGTTGCTGCATGTGATGTGTCCTTTTCTATGAATATATGTAAGTGGAGATAGAGAGCCTCATGTTTTAGATTCTCAGGCAGCTGGAAATCTGTTTCTCTCCTCACTCTTTTTCTTTCTTTCTTTTCATGATGTATGCTTCTTTAAAAATGCAGAAGAGGACAACTACAACCGACTGCAGCTTCAGGTAGCTGTAGGCTGTAGTTACTGGTTGAATCTGAAGCTAGTGGATCCTGGTAGTGGTAGGAGGAATTGATTAATTCCTTTTGCTTGATTTATTATATAGCCTTGAAGGGGTATACTTATAGTCATAATACAATCTAATCTGCTAACATTATCTCTATCTTTAAAACAGAAATAACAAATCTTATCTTAATCTAACTAATCTTATCTAACTAATTGTGATGTTGCACATAACATTCTCTCACTCTCTCGGAAATCAGTTCGTCCTCGAGCTGAAAACCTAATAAGATGACATCCACTGCTTGAAGAATTAATTTTTGTGTATACAAAACAGGATGCGTGTAGCAATTTACTCCTTGAACAATTTGGATCTTATGTGACAGATCTGGATCTTATGTGGCTTGATATCATGTGGACATATCAATGGTGTAGACTTGGATGCAGAGGCGTCGAAAACCTGTGGGAGCACGCCCGATGGTGAACAGGCACCGGGGAGATTGGCGGTCAGGCCAACTCGACGTGGGGGTGAACCGGCGGAGTCTGGAGCGCCGACCAATGGTTGCAGTGACACCGAGTGCGTGTGGAGGGTGGGCCCAAATCAGCGGCATCCAGCGGAGGCAGGGTCAGAGGTAAAACCAGACGCAGAGGGCTGATAGAGATGCGGTGAGCGTGGAGGTCACATCGATCGATGGTGCTACTCCGTGCAGGGATGTGATGGCCCACATGGCTGCTGGCGGCGGCGACGCACCGTGCAGTGCAACGACAGCCGATGGCGACACCATGTCGTGTAGGTGTACGCAGTAGAGATGCCACGGTAACGTGTGGCCTGCGACGGTTGGTGGCGCCGCTCCGTGTGGGGAAGCATCTTGGGGGAAATCCCGGACGGTGGTGAGGCGGCTCGAAGCATGAAGACGTCATCAACATTGGCACGACGAGGCGCAGCGAGGGATACCTGCTCCACGGCGCACTTGCCGGCTGTGAGGGTTGCATCGTCCGCAAAGGGCTCCACGAGGGCCACCTCGCCTTGCGCTTTTACCTCTGCATCCGGTGATGGTGGCGACACGGTGGGGAAACTTGTTGCACCGTGGGGAAAACTCGACAGCTTGGAGGCCACCGAAGCCAAGCCCAGGTACGTCGAGAGGCTGGCAACAGTCTGCTACAAATCTACGAGGGCTTGCATCTCTTCTGCGGACCAAGTGGATGGGATGAATGTTGTCATGGCGTCGAATCTTTGGAATCTAACTGCTTTGATACCAAATTGATTGGAGCAGGAGAGGAATTGATTAATTCCTTCTGCTTGATTTATTCCATAACTCTGAAGGGGTACTTATAGTCCTAATACAATCTAATCTGCTAATATTATCTCTATCTTTAAAATAGAAATAACAAATTTTATCTTAATCTAACTAATCTTATCTAACTATTTGTAATTATCGGTAGTTATAGAATTTAGAAATAAACTAAATCAACACCAATTTGTCTAAATACTTAAACTAGTCAACTAGATATTTAGATCAGTAAGCTACTAAGAATTTCTACCTTAAACAAAGAGGCTGGTAGTTCCATTTCTGTAGGTACAGTAGCTTTCTTGATTTCTTTAATCTACATTTAAATCTCAAAAGCTGAAGAACAAAAAAGGCAGCATCTTTGTGTGATTTTTTCCTTTTATAATGTGCGAGCATTGGAGGGGAAGAATTTTGCAAACAACTTGCAAAAACGCGTCAATTTGAATACAGTGGGCATCTTATATCTCTCCCTGAAAAGATAAAAAATTGCAAATTGCGCACATCCAAAAACAAGACGTCATTGCTTGCTGCAGAAAGAGACTTCAAACAACTTTGAAAGCAACTTATAACAACTCATTCAGTTCCTGCTCAGACTCAGACCTGACCTCTCAAATTTCTGGTAGGTGTGTTCACAGTTACACTCAAAGCTACTTTGGTTGTGGTTGATCTGTCGATTCTTAAAAAAAACATTATGAGATGTAGAAATAGAAATATGTAGAAATACAAAACATAATCCAAGCACATACATCTTCAAGTTCTGTATTCATCTCATCTAATAATAGTTTTTGTCATAACAATAGTCATGTGAGCAGATGCAAGCAGCTAGGTAACTAACTATGGCTACCTTCTGAACAATCCTGAATCTTGAAGTGCTTTGCTATATTCTGAGATGACAGGAGATCTCTTCACCATGTCCCAGATCTTAGCTGAGCTTCTCAACCAGTCGCGCTCGGTCAGATTCTTTGAGAACGACCTTGATGGCCTCGATAGGATCTATAATGACAGTAAGTGACCTCACTGAGTCCAGCATAAATATTCCAAGTAAATAGTAAAAAGGGAAGCAAAGCTATAAAGGATTGAATGCCATATCCGACAACATAATTTTTCCTTTTAATGACTACAAGTGTATGAATGTTGATGTATTTCAGCTTCTCAAATTGACTGAACAAGTTCAGCAGTGAGCAAGTCGTGCTCCCATGATTTGCCAGAAATTTGTTTATACCTGGTCACGAAGCATCCCTAACATGGATGAGCATGTCCCAAACTCAATTGTCGTTGAGTGATCAGGTGTTCTTAATGGAAGAAGAAATATGTCCTGCCGATTGGAGCTCAAATCCTCAACTTTCATGCTCGAAGGAACTGAGGAATCAGAAACTTGAGGTGTTGCATTAGAGCTTCCGATGCTAAAGGAGGAAGAGCCAAACTGTTTTTCAAGAATCCTCCTCAGAAACACAAGCTTTGAGGGCGAAAAGTCTTGTTCTCGCAATCTGTTCAGTTAGAAAACAACACCAATGTAATGCTGTCAAATTATTTAATTTAAAAGAGTAAGAGTGTAAGACTGCAGAATTAAGTGTAAAAGATCTGTTTGTTCACCAAATAGAAATGAACATATAATAACATAAGAAAATGCAAAGCAAGCATGCAAGTGAGGAGTGCCCACCTAGCATGCACAAAACAGAGATCAGCTATGTAATCCTCATTGCTTGATTGGTTATCATTTCTGTTTTCCTTATCTTGGGTAGTTGATGACGTCAATAATGATGGATCAGGTATGTTGTGCTTCAGTAAGTCAACCTGCAAAAAATGCATCAAACACCATTCCAACCTAGTGTGCAATTGGCAAAAACCATAATTGTAGCTTTGGGTCATCAGTTACCAGGCCTTAATTCCATCAACATAGGGTAACCACAATAGTTTTCATCAGTACAGTCTACTAATACAAAGTTTCACCTGAGCTATCTAATATGCTGGATGAAAAAAATCAAAAAAATATATGTAGAAAACTGTGATCAAGTCATATGAATGACTGAAAAGCAAAGGTATAAACAAATATAGCCAGACAACTTACAGTAAGCATGAGGTCCCACATGGTGAGGTCATTAATCCCTTCCGATACGACCAACAAAATGTTACAAACAGATGCCAAGAAAACGCCAAGCTACAACAATTCCTTGCAGAACAATAGAAAGCACTGATCAACTATTGGGGTGCTACCAAGCTATGTTAGCATTGGCACATTCAAGCGTAGAATTGAAGAATAGCATTTACCTGGATTCCCATGAACTCATGAGCCAGGTCTGCTGATAATGGATCACCACTGAGAACAGGAATTGCAGATGAACCATCTGGCTTCATCATATCAATTAGTATGGAGGGACTGAACACTGCCTGGATAAAAGGAATTGTTTTTCAGAACATTACCAGCATGATGCTTTACTTAACTGCTCTGGTATTTGGAACACTGCATTGCATAAACTGGCTTATATAACTCATCTCACCTGAGTGTCGAGGAGTATAACCCGCTCATTAGAGATCCTGATATCAATACCTGTAGTACAGTGTTTAGCCGTTGCTTTGATTTCCTCAGTTTGTGTAGCAAAAGGAGGAAGCATCCCTACATGCAATACTCAACTAAATGAGCTTTGGTTTGATATAGGTGTTCATATGGAACAAATTGCTAACGAAGTTACGAAGATATTACAACTCTTTGCTACGCATCTCAGAAAACCTATTGACACAAAAGATTCTATGGGAATTTTGGTCTAGGGAGGAAGCATAGAAGCTCAAGGGCATAACAGAGTACATATTATCAACCACTGCTACAAAATTTATGCTTACAAGTGCATATTGTTTGACAATTGACATATGAAAAAACAACAATGAATTCAACTTATACTGTAAGACTGGATGATTATACCAGGTGAGCTTCCGTCATATCCATAAAGCTCGTTCATGATGGTTGACTTGCCCACACCAGTTGGACCAATTACTCCAATCACCATGAAATCATTGTTCTCAGTCAAATACTGCAAGATATCGCCCCCAAAAGAAACATGACAGTCTTGAGCAAAAATGGTTCGATATTTAAAAAACTTAGAAGTTATGTCACACACAACTACACAAATGCTTTCATCAAGATGTTTCGGTTGCACAATGTCCGAATGTTTTCAGGAATAAATCTACAAGTACATTTGGGGAAAAAAACTCATTCAAAGCCAGTTTCGTCTTCAAGCGGCAACTTTGACGTGCTAGTCAAAATTCAAAAGTCACACTAGCATAGAACATTGTACTGAAAGATTTAACCTTGTTCATCAGAATATCACAACACATCTTCAGACAGCTTGTGAGCTTACAAAACCATGAAGTCTTAACTATATTAAAGCATGGAGTGGTCGTCCGTCCGCAGCTCCCTTTCCCGTTCTCCGTGCAGCGCCTCTCACTTCCCATAAAAAACCAATCAAAATTTATACCCTAAAAAAACCGGTGCAACCACCCTAAAAAAACCGGTGCAACCGCCCCATCAAACCGCGACGTGCGCTCAACGTGCCCCGCCCCCTGTGCATGCATGCGCGCAAGCAGGTTTCATTGCGTGAGAAGAAAAGAGGAAAAGAAAAAAGAAAAAAAGGAAAAAGAATAAAAAAGAAAATAAAAAACTAGAAAAAGAAAATTGTATTTATATTTCAGTCTTTTAATTTATGTATTTTGCGCGGAAATAAAAAAACTATTATAAAATAAGATTCTGTTGCAAAGCACAGGCCTCTGACTAGTAAACTCTAAAAGCTACAAGCTTACAACAACTACTCCGTGTATTGAAGAATGGGATGTGATCCCTCTTGTATTAAGCACACACAAGAATGCAGCCAATTATAATCTCTACTATTATAAAGCGCGGAGTTACTCGTCCGTCCGCTCCGTGCCTCCCGTCTCTTAAAAAACCGTGCCCCATAAAAACCGTTCGGTTCGTCGCCGCGTAGCACCCTGTAAAAACCGTCCGGCCGATTCGCGCGCCTCTAGCGAAACCCTCGCCGCCGTGCGCCTGCGCCTCGGGCCGCCGCGCGCCCGCCGCGCGCCCGCGCCACGGGCCGTCGCCGCGTGCCGCGCCGCCGCCGCGCCGCCTTGCTCTCGGGCCGGGTGGAGGGGAGGGGGAGAAGAAAAGTTAGGGTTAGGGTTAGGGTTTTTGCACCGGGTCTACAACGTTTTTTATACTGCCGCTTCTGATGGGTGGCCGTTGGATGAGATCCGACGGCCAGGGTGATCCGGACCAAATCTGGCCCAGGCGGGGAGGCAAATTGCTGGCCCAGGCCCAGGTTAGGCTCCTGCGCGCGTGGCACTTTCCTGGCCTGGGCCCAGGTAGAGGCCGGCCTGGCTGTGCACGCTGCTGGGCTGGGCCAGTTTACCTCTTCGGCTGTTTTCTGGTTTTTTTAATTTCCAGGATTTAAGAAATTAATTTTCTGTTTTATTTATTCCTAAAAAATTAAGAAAAATGTCCAAAAATAAGATAAAATTAAGTTTAATGTGGGGAAAATTTTAGTAAATTTCATCATGTATTGTTTTGAACAATAATATATTATTTTGTTTCTTATCATCACAATATTACTAAATAAATGTGTTCGGCAAATATATTATGTTCTAAATATATTGCCATTAAAATTATGCATCCGTTGTAACGCACGGGCCTCTCACTAGTAACTAGATATAACTTTAGGATATCACATAAATCATCATCACACTTGCAACAAACCAGTAAGTAAGCCCTAAACGGGGGCCGCAGCAACAAGGACGCACCGGGAGGATCTTGTCGGTATGGATCTCCCATGCGTCGGAGACGAGGCTGAGCGAGTCAGGCTGCGGCGCCTGGCGCGAGCGTCCTGCGCCTGCGCCTCCTCCGCCGTCGTCGTCGGCGCCGGAGGACGAGGGAGGCGGCAACGGAGGCTTGGCGAGCAGGATCTTGGGCGGCGGCGGGGGAGGCGGGTGGGAGGAGGATCCTCGGTCTCCGACGCCGGCCGGCGGCGAAGGTCCGGCGGCCATCGCGCCGCGTCTGGGTACGGCGAAGGTCGGATGCGGAAAAAATCAATGGGGGACGAGGGGTTTAACAATGAGAAAATATCCTGGGCAATTTGAAATCATTCAATCTGGTGCATCTAATTAAGATTCAACAGCAGGGAAATATCTTGTGCAATCGTGTAATCGTGCGATCTGTACAAGATATTTCCCCTTTAACAATTGAGTCTAGGGTCACATGTCATACATTCAGGGTGGGAACACAGTTTTTAAAAACTACAGTATTTTAAAAACTACATTATACTATGTCTATGACAATACCGTAATTTATAATACTATAGTTTTGGAAAAAGTGTTTCATACCAAAGTTTTCAATGGTGTAGATTGAGTACAATATTTATAATACTACAATTTACTTTACAGAGATTTTAAATGGAGTTGTCAAACACTTTTTAGTATATAATACTATAGTATTGCTTTCAAAACTACAAAAAGTTACGTTCCCAAACAAGGTCTCATATGGGACAAAAAAAAATCTACAACTTATATGTGGCATGAGAACAAATATAATCCGATGAAATCCATCTACTTAGTGGATGTTTGGTCAGGGACTAAATTTTAATCTCCTCGTATCATGAATGTTTAGATATTATTTTAAAGTATTAAATATATATTACTTGTAAAACTAATTTATAATCGGTGGATTTTCCGCGAGATGAATCTAATGAGTCTAATTACGTCACTATTTCACAATGTGATGCTACGGTAAACATTTGCTAATCATGGATTAATTAGGCTTAATAGATTCGTCTCGTGAACAATGATTTCACGGCGATATCTGGATTTCATGATTTCATGTTTCCGTATTCATCTCTGTCATTACATATTTTTTTCTCATATAGGTACCCATCATCTGCGGGGGAGTGTACTCGTTGCCATCTCTAGTTCTTTATTTTTATTATATTTATTGTCTACTATTGTCTAGGAGCTTCCATTTAACTTGGTATCTTATATAGATGTTCATTATGAGAGCTTTTAATGACTAATTTTCTTCCATCTAAGAGTTAGAAAAATTACATTAATATTTTAATTAGTTGTGGTAAAACTTAGAGGAGGTAAAATCATCCCAAAAATGAGTGATGTGGAGATAATATAGTACCTATAATATGATTAATTATTCTTTAAAATCGAATAATATAAAGTTGTTTAGAGAGGGAGTGAACATGCGATCTATTTTTTCAGAAAATTATTAGTTCGAAAATCCCGAAAAATTCTAATTAGAACCGGAATTTCCGATGCACCGGAAGTTGACGAAACTTCTAGAGGTTCATAAGTTCTAGGGTGAAGCAGAAGTAATTGTAGTGATATTATAATAAGTGAAAAAATCTCGCCTGTTATTACAATTTTCAAGAATTTCATTCATGCCACTATCAGTGATCATGGTGACTCCCGTCTAATAGTAACACATAAATAACATATTGACAAACCGTAAAAATTATAATGATAAAAAATTAGCCCTTATAATTACCATGTTTATTTTTTAGTACTCGTTTGGTTCTTTAGTTCAAAAGTTTAGTCCCGTCACATCGGATGTTTGGATGCTATTTTGGAGTATCAAATATAGACTATTTATAAAATCCATTCATAATCGGTGGATTATTCACGAGACGAATCTAATTAGCCTACTTATGCCATAATTTAACAATGTGACGTTAAAGTAAACATTTACTAATCATGTATTAATTATACTTAATTATTTCGTCTCGTGAATAATCATCTGATTCTATAATTATTTTTATAATTAATTCACATTTAATCCTTCAAATTAATATCCAAACATCTAAACATCCGATGTACACACGGACTAAATTTTAATCTAGAATATTTAATTCTTCAAATTAATATCCAAACATCTAAACATAAACATCTAAACATCCGAGGTAACACAGACTAAATTTTAATCTAGAATATTTAATACTTTAAATTAATATCTGAATATCTAAAATAACACGGACTAAATTTTAATCTAGAAACAAAAGCTCCATGCAAGGACTGAGCTCTACTGTCATCTTCCTCCTCCACGTATGCTGGGTGTTTGTTTGGTGCCGGGAGGCTGGGGACCGAGACAGCTCATCGTCTCCCCACCTCTCTCCTGCATTCTGGAACCCTCCCATCTCATCTCATCTCTCATCTCTCCCACCAAAAAGGCGAGCAAGAAGAACAGGAGCCAAGAACCGGAGCTGACACAGCACCGGGCATCAAGAAAGGGATCCACCCTCAGGTAAAGATCGCGCCTTTACCTCCCCTTGTTCTTTGAAACCGACAGCCTTGGATGGAACTGCTCTTGCAGCCTTGCTCTTGTCCATCTACGTGAGTGTGTCAATCCCCTAGTTGCAGACTTGCAGTAGCTCATCTTGTTTCTTCCCCCCCATAATTTAGATGAACCACCGGTGGTAGCGCAACCTGTCCCGATTCGTTCTCATGCTCGTGATCTGTGCTGTACTTGAGTATCCCACAATTTGGAGTGTTACTTGTGCTCAAGCAGCTCAGCGAGTGCCAGAAACTTTAGGGCTTTCTCTTCAGCCAAATTGTTTGTTTGTTTGCACCGGGTGGTGCAGCTTATCCGAGCTCAACTTTGCTGAGGCCCTAATGTGCTAGCCACATTACAGAAATCGGGTGAAAGAGTCACCTCAAAGGATCCACAATTTCAATGCTGATGGATAAGGTGAAATGTATATTCGGGTGTCTGCTCGAAATACAATACAAAAGGGAGATTTGATCATATTCCCTCCCTTTAGATGGAAATCGAGAATTTATCTTCAATATCTCAATGATACGTGGGATTCACTCATATAAATGACATGTGGGTTAGGAAATCGAGGATTTATCCTCCGTATCTCAATGACATGTGGGATCCACTCATGTCAATGATGTGTGGGTTAGGAGGATAAATTCTCAATTTTCATCTAAAGAGAGGGTATATTATCGATTTTTCAACGCAGAATGGGATAAGGGATTCTAGTTTCACTGAAAGTGTTCTGAATGGATCCCATCTTGAACAAAGATTTAGAATCTCCAATGTTGGTTGGTTTGCCGACATTTGATTCTAACTGGGGGATGGAATTGTATCAGATGACTTCCCCACCGGCGGCGAACCGGGTTGAAAGTGAAAGTCAGGAAACGTTTTGCAAATAAATTATCTGCTAATCAGTGGCTCTAGAGATGAGCCTGACAAATTCTTCTGTAATTGAAGCTGCATCAACTAATCATTTGACAAAACATTTTTTAGACGAAAAGAGGCAGCCAATCGAACTAAAAGAAACATAATAACAGATCGTGTGCAGACTTCAAAGCATTACTTGGATCAGGTTTGTTGTCTTGAGTTCAGTTTTTCAACTGAATAATAATACTTGGTAAGACCTTCTGAATGTAGGCAGCGTTTACTGTTCCACATAAACCATGCCTATTGTGGATTTTTCATCTTTTAGTTTCATTTTTTTTCAGTTGCAAGTAAAGTATTGTGGTATTTCATTATTCACATCTGTAACTGTAATCTGTAAAACTTTCTTGCCTTCCACTGGTAACTTGTGTGCACTTACTTTTGTAGTTTTCAATGGCTGCAAAGTACATTGCTGCTGGTATTGTTGGCTCCTTTGCCATCTCATATGCTTGTGACCATTTAATTTCTGATAAGAAGATATTTGGAGGTATGGTATCTGATCTCAAGTACCCATCCATTTTGAATTCACAGCACGGTCATCGTGCACCATTGGCAAGTCTGTAATTCTGTAAAGAATATATGCAGATCCATCATCTTTCTTCTTGATCAGGTACCACACCGAATACTGTGTCCAACAAGGAATGGTGGCAAGAAACCGACAAAAAGTTTCAAGCCTGGCCTCGCACTGCTGGACCGCCGGTTGTCATGAACCCCATCAGCCGCCAGAACTTCATCGTCAAGGATCTCGAGTCCTAAGGTAACTCCAGTAGTGCTATATGTGTTGTTTCCCCACTCAATCGAACGAAAGCCCGTTTGGCGAATGGAGACCTAAAGCTCGTTTGCTGGCTCAGATTGTGATTGAAGAAGCACATATGCTGAAGCTTGTGCCGGATTAAGAGTCTAAGATGGTGATGGTTATGTCTTCAAGCTACCAAACCAGTACATCAAGTACTTGGTCTCAATAAAACAGTGCCCTTTGTCTAGTGCAGCCTGGTTTCTTCTGAAGAACTGAACCTGAAGCATATATGCTTTAGACATTGTGATCTTGGTGATTGTTCCTTCTTATGCAGTAACCTCTATTTTTTGCTTGTGCTATTGTCAGTGTAATGGAATCATTTGCCACACTGGAATTTGTGCCTTGTCTATGATGCAAAAGATTTAGGCCACTCTTGTCTACTCCACAATCCAAGTGGCCTCTCAATTTTTTTTTGAAGAAGGCCATGCATGTGTTTGCTTGTAAGACACATAAGTCATATGTCGGGATGTGATACGAGGATTTTTCAGGAGGTCACTTATCTCAGTAATACTCTCATCTGAACATGCTAAACGTCAAAGTTCTTATGGGATATAATGTTAACTTACTCACATCTCTTTTCTAGGCCTCGGATTCTTCAGTGATGTTGACGCTGGGGTTTCTGAGCAGTTGACACTACCCTCAATGTTTTTTGTCAGATAAAAACATAGATCTCTATCACAATGAGAAGTACTACTCTCTCTGTTCTGAAATAAATGTCCATCCAAGTATTCAAAAGGCAAATTAATAGGTGTTCATCTAGTATTTAAAAGTCAAATCAATATGAGAGTAAAATTACATAAATGTTTCTCATTAAATAATGAATGATTGGATGGTCCTAAGGGGGAAGAAGGTGATGATAGGGCTAAGTAGTAAGTACTCCCTCTTTTTTGACATCAACTTTTTTCCAACTACAAATCATTTTAGAATTTCTAGATATTTTTAAATATATTTTTCTTTGTCAAATATATGCTATTTTTCTTGTAAATAAATAACTCATATGTTTTTTTCAAAAGAAAAACTGAAGAACTTTGATTGAACTTTGGTGTGCTGATGAAGAAAGAAATCAAGCTAGCAAGTTCCTTCAGAGAAGCATCTCTGCCTTTTACTGACTTGAGACACACATTCATTTCTGGCTCATCTCTTTCAGTTCTCTTCCCGAAAAAATGATCATTTATTTAAGATTCTTAAGATGATCCATTTAATTATGATGCCCGACATATAGAAGCATTTTGGTCAATGAATATGAATTAGACGACAAAAATACAGAACCACTTCTTGAGAGGTTTTTCTTGAGAGTGACAAATTATCAAATCTTTCTTCTTCTTGGTAGGAGAGTCCAGTCTTAAAATCATTAGGAAGCGGGAGAGATTTAATAATTTGAGACATCGTCATAATCTGTTTTGGCGCAAAGATGTTTCTTTTTTCCCCAACTCCTCAGCTTCATTAACAAAGGCAGATAACACACAAGGATCTTATTTTTTGTTGTTGTTAAAGCAAAAGGAAACTGAAATTACCTCGAAAAATTGCGGTGTTTTTTCATTTTCTGCAACTCAGATCAAAGTAGCTATCCAGCATCAGGTCAGGGAACATGAATCAGAATCACAGTATATGGATCAAGAAGAAATGATCCACAGGCTCATCATAAGTTCATAACCACAGAAACACACTTGTTATTAGTCCCATGCCAACCTTTTTTCTTTAACCAAATTACCTCATGTAAAGACTATTCTCTTCAAAAGCAGCCAAACAGATACATTGTTTTTCAAACAATTCTTCAGTATAAACAGCTGCCAGACAAATATTTTTTTTGAAATAATATTTTTTAAAATAAAATTTCAAATTTGTATGGCAGTTTGAAAAAATTATAAAATAGGTACCAGTCGACACTTGGTTGACCGACTAGTGCCACGTCAGCGCCAGTCGACCGATCAAGTGTCGACTAGGCGCCACGTTGGCTCCCTTTGGCGCGCAACGATATTTTTCTGCTGACTGGCGCCGGCCGACTCCTGTTGACGTGGCGCCAGTCGGCGGAAAGAGTTGTTGGCGTGCCCTAGTCGGCACTTGATCAGCTGACTGGCGCTGACGTGGCACCAGTCGGCCGACCAAGTGCCGACCAATACCTATTTTTACATTTTTTTAAACTGCCATACACATTTGAAATTTTATTTTAAAAAAATATTTCAAAAAAATCACAAATACCTTGTTTGGTTCTTCAGTAAGCCTGACCACTGCACACACATTTTGCAATTGCTGCCACATCATCCTCAATCCAATGCCACCCCCAACCATCAAGAAACACAGAAGAAACTAGAAATTTGCATACTGGAGGTTGAATTGAGAAGTCTGACAGAACTGTTGGCAAATCATTTTTGTTTCCATCAAGCCCTGCAAGAACTGAGAATCCCCACGTTTGACCACACTTTTCTGACATAAACCAGGTTCGATTTCAAGCTTCCACAACCAAGTTCCTAATAAGATTAGATATTTAGATGTATGCATCTAAATGTTCCTGATCTTTTGGCAGCCATGATGTAGCCTGTATTCTGTAAATTAGCTAAAAAGATGGTGTTTTTTTTGCCTCCTTGTTCTTCATGAAAGAGGAGTCTCGCGGTCTCGCCCTGTAAAGATTCAATCTGGATGTAGCAAAGAGGATTCAAGATTTGTTGAATTCGTGCAGTCAGCCTGGAATTCTTGATGGTGTGCAGAAAAATTTGCATTTTTGCCTCATCGGATGGAGTTTGCTGGGATTGCTTTGAATTCGTGCACGACGCCGTCAATCTCGATGAGGCTGCAGCCGGGGATCTTGCCGATCTCGCTCCTCCTCATCTGCCTCCTCACCTGAACCTGCCTCGCCGTGCCGGCCCTTGGACGCGTACAAGTTCGACATGAGCACGTAGTCACCGGCGTCCGTGTCCGCGTCGGCCATGTGCCGTCGCATGACCCGCTCGGCTCGGTCGACATCGCCGTGCGCACGGCAGGCGGCGAGGAGGGAGCCCCAGATGAGAGCGTCGGGCAGCACCGGCATTGCCGCGATGAGCTCCTCTGCCTCGTCCAGCCTCCCGGCGCGGCCGAGCATGTCGACGACGCAGCCGTAGTGCTCGATGCCGGGCTCCGGCATGGCGCTGAATTGCTGGAGCCCCTCCTCGACGAGCCCGGCGTGGCAGCACGCGGAGAGGACGCCGAGGAGGGTCACCTCGTTCGGCCTCACGCCGGCTCGCCGCATGCCGGCGAACAGAGCCAGGGCGTCCTCGCCACGGCCGTGCATCGCGAGTCCCATGATCATGGACGTGTAGGTGTATACGTCTCGCCGCGCCATGGCCGAGAAGACCTCCGTGGCCTGGTCGACCGCGCCGCACTTGGCGTACATGTCCAGCAGCGCGTTGCCGACGACGCCGTCGGCCTTGTGTCCCAACCTCCCCATGTATGCATGCAACCACCTGCCGTTGTCGAGCGCGCCGAGCTGACCGCACGCGCCGAGAACGGCTACGAACGTTGCGTCGTCCGGGCGCACCGCCGCCGCCTGCATATCCTGGAACAGCGCGAGCGCCTCCTTGAGCTCCCCGGAGCGGGCAGACGCGGAGATCATCGTGTTCCAAGAGACGACGTTCTTCTTGACGGGCATCCTCCTGAAGCACCGGTGCGCCGCCGCCGCGTCGCCGCATTTCGCGTACATGTCAACCAGCGCGTTCCACGCGACGACATCCAGAACGACCTTCCTGTCCGTGACGCAACGGTGGGCCTTCCTGCCCAGCGCGAGGTCCCCAATCTGCGCGCACGCCGAGAACGCCGCCGCCGCGGCCACGGCGTCGATTGACAAGCTGCTGTCATCCGCCATGGCGAAGAAAAGAACTACCGCCTCGTCCAAGAAGCCGTGCCTCGCGTGGCTGGTCACCATGGCCGTGCAAGAAACGACGTCCCGGCCATCCGGGAATCCGTCCATAAGCGCCCGCGCAGTGGCGCGCTCGCCGCATGCGAGGTAGAGCTCGACGAACCCATCTCGGACGGCGCGGTGGCGGTCAAGTCCGAGCTTGACCGCGTGGGCGTGCACGGCCGGCGCGGCCTCACCGTGATCGGCGGCCAAGGCCTTGATGAGAGCCCGGAGGCGTCGCGCGTCGTGAGGGGCGCCGCCACCGCCGCCGCCATACAAGGCGCTGTTGTTGGAGCCGCCATGGGAGTGTGATGGAGGCCTGGGCTTGCTGCTGCGCGACTGAACGAGCTGAGGCGGCGGTAGTGGATAAGCCGCCATGGTTGGCGAGGAGAGGTCTGAGAGGCGGAGCAACCAGTCGAAAGAATTCGGGAGGGCTGACAAGTGGGACCGGAAAAAAATTATTAAAAATAATATATTTTTTGAATTACAACTTGTGCTCTATCGATAGTGAACTATCGAGATAGAGTTTTGTGTCGATAAGGCTATTCACAACGGATGTTTATAGTATTAATTGTTATGATACATCAGATTTTTGGCTGACATGACATTAAATTAATGAGGAAAGATAAAAAATTTTGTCATCTTCATGACATGTGCTAACCCGTTTTCAAGACGGATAAAACATCCACTAAAACCAAATCGTGTCATCAAAGAGAGACAATTTCATGAGAACTATTTGCATTAATTACACTGGTTAGCTTAGAAAATAATAAAATAAAACATCTCCACTACGAATAGTCGGTTTTTAAAAATAGAGGCTTCTAAGGAATGGAACTATTGGATGTGGCCATCATAAATTAAACTTAGGTGGCACCACTAATGTCTAGACTCCATAACCAGATGAGACAACCCTTGTAACTTTATTTAATATCACCTTGGTATGTGTAATTATATCTAAACGACTAATATTTGTACGACTTGGTACTGAAATTTGGTAAAAAAAAATATAGTATTATTTTGGTTCCACAGATAATATCCTGGAACAGAGATTTTTCCAGCCCATTTAGTGAGCTAAGCCCTGTCTACGAGTGACACGTGGGCCCATGGGCCACGGCCCATATATCTCCCGTACACGGGATGGTGCTTCTAGACAGTTCCACAACGGTCGAGGCTTCTCCGAGCCTGTTTTTTCCCATCTCACACCCTGGAAACTGTCTTTATTTACTTTGGTACCCAGAGGGCCCACATGCTTGTGGATTTTTATTTCTATTATTATTATTTTTGGAATTTGGTTGCTCCTCTTATTAAGTAATACATACGCTATAGAAAAACAAGTTATTTTGAACATGATTCGGATACCAAGGAGTTAATAATTAGGGGGTGTTTGGTTCCATAGACTAAAATTTAGTTCGTGTCACATTGAATGTTTAGACATCGATTTGAAGGGCTAAACGTGAACTGATTATAAAAATAATTGCAGAATCGGAGGATAATTCATGAGATGAATTTATTAAGACTAATTAATCCATGATTAGCAAATATTTATTGTAGCATAATATTGTCAAATCATGGCATAGTGCTTATTAAATTCGTCTCGTGAATAATCCACCGGTTATGAATGGTTTTTATAAATAGTCTACATTTAATACTCAAAAATAGTATCTAAATATTCGATGTGACACTGACTAAAATTCAGTCGCTCAATCCAAACACCATCCTAGTGTGTATTTTATTTATTTGGCCCTAATAAATACAATGTGGTAGTAAAGATAGAGCAGAAAATAAGAAAAAATAATAGTACTTCAGGTATATAAAACGTCCAAAATGTAAAATAAGATGCAAAACGACTTATTGTTAGCAACTCTTGATACAAATATAAAACTACTTGTTTTTGAGTGAGTACTATTATATGCCTAACTATATCAAATTTTTATGCACATAAAAGAGTAGAGTATGTTATGACACATTGTTCCATTGTATTACACCCCCTTTGTAATTTTTATAAATACTATGTTAGTCTCAAAATATAGCACATTTTAAAGTTTGAAAATTATTTCAAATAAAAAACATAATACCGATAAAAAATCACTAACTTTATTACTTTTGCTCCACCTAACCAGCCCTACACTTATCTGTCACGAGAAAGATATTATAATATTTCTATACATCTCTTCAATATATGTGTTTAAATTTAAATGTATTTATATTTTATAATAGAGGAGTACATACTCCACTGTTTATTTTCCTAAAAAATTCCTATAAAAGCTAGTATTTCACTCTTTCCATATAGTTTTGAGTAGATTCACCTATTTTTTTCTTCTAAAAAATAGAGAATTTTGGTTTGGTTTCAACTCTACTAAGAATACACGAGCTAAAAGTGCAATAATACCAATGTTAGAAAAATCGGTGATCGGTAACTGATCGGACGGCCACTGAGTAGGGATTAATCGGTTAATCGGGGATTAAATGAATTAATCGGTCGATCAATTAATCGGTTGACTAAATATTTAAATAATATATTATAGTGTTCATATTTAATATTTCTAGGAGAATAGTCACTAGGCATTTGACACCTGTCTAATTCTATCCACTCATCTTTTCTTTGTTTTTCACCACAACGCCCTAATCACAGGCACAAATGCCATGTATACGTTTTCTTTCTTTTTCACAGCACGCCATCCCTCATTCACTCCGTCTCTCTCTCGGGACCTTTCTCTCTCAAACCTGTGGCGCTCGGGCGGGAGGGGAGCCGGCGACGCGCGCTCGGGCGGGAGGGGAGCCAGCGACGCGCGCTCGCGCGGGGACGACGGCGGGATGGCTGGGCGGCGGGCACTGCTCGGCGTCCAGACTCTAGCCTGTGGCGCTCGCGCGGGAGGGGAGCCGGGCAACGACGGCGGGGCGGCGGACGGCGGGGCGGCGGGCCGGCGTCAGATCTGGCGTCGCGAAGAAGGGGAAAGTGATTTTTTCAGCTCTGGCATCAGATCTGGCGTCGCGAAGAGGAAAGAGGGGGGAAAACCCATTTTTTTCAGCTCCCCAGGCCGGACCGATTAATCGGTTGGCACCGATTAATCGGGTTGACCACCGATTAATCGGTTTGACCGACCGATTAATCGGTCAACCAATTTCTGACCGATTTCAGTGAAAATTAAATGGTCCATGGCCGATCACCGATTAATCGGCCGATTAATCGGCTGATCGGCCGATTTTTCAACACTGAATAATACGCAGCGATGGTTTCAGGGGATGGCCTCGACTACCTAGAATCTGATCCATTAGACATCTGGCATCGGAAATTAGTCCATATAAATATTGATTTTTATGAGATTTTATGAAGTTACGACACACAATTTTCCTATTTATGACATATTCTTTTAAAAAATTATGCGATCTTATAAAATAGAAACAACCAAAAAAAATTTTATGGATCCGCCACGGATAATACAAGAGTAAACCCGGTAGACAGATAAAAATACACGAGTACAATTATATGTCAAAAATTTGACAATTTACCACTTTTAAGATGCGTAATTTGATTATGATGTCATTTCTGAAACTAATATATAAGATCAGAATCAATGAAAATGAGTCCGAACGACAAATCGTCGAACTCCATCGTTTGAAATAGTACTTTCGGCAAAACCCTCGTTGTACGGCAGTACACGTGTAGACGTTTATCTAAATACGGACTTGTACAGGGGGTTTATAGCAAATGTTGCAAAACCCTCGTCTATATGTAAGACCACCTCATCCCTTCCACACCTCCTCTCCCCAAGCAAAAGCCCTCCTGAAGCCGCAGCCTTATCCTCTCCGCCTCCGGCGCCGCTCCTCCTTCCGCCAGGTGAGCTCAACCCCTCCAACCCTATCCCCTCCTCCGCGTTGGCCCCTACCTCGGCTCTGTGCTCCGTCGCCTCGCGCTCAGATTCCGGTGGGGCTGACTGTACCCGCCGTACCGTTCGGTCCTGGGGCTGTGGTTCGAGGGTTTGGTGGATGATTCGCCGGGTAACTCGGACGCGGGAGAGCTCTCGCCCTTTGCCGAGGCAGTGATTGGTTGTTCGTGGGGCTAATTTGGCCCAAATGTTGTGTGTGCTGTTCGTGCTCACCGAACTCACCGGGTTTTGGGATTGAACCCAACATTTCGCGGTATAATTCGTACGCTAGTGTGAAGTGTTGTTGTTTTTGGATGAATTGGCATATGTGCAGCACTGCAGCGTCATTATGGAATGTTGCTGGCTCCAGCTCTCTACTTGTCAGCTTCTACTTTGGGTCTCGTTGCACCATTTGGGTTTGGGATACTCTTATTCAGCTAATTAAAGCAAAAAATACATGCCCTCTGCAGTTTGGCAGTGAGCATGGCAATTTTTTAGTGTGGGTGGATAACACCTAAGTTTGAAGTTGTCGTATGAAGTGCCAAAATGTATTAATTGGCCATACGTATTATTGGAGAAGAATTCAGAGAAGCAGAATTGCGCTACTTTGTCTCTTACAGTCACGTTATGCTATGGCATGCATCTTTAGGTTTTCAGCTCAGTATAATATATCCTGCAATCTAGTTTAAGTAGCTTTCTACCTTGACACTGCAAGAAATACAGTTAAAAATAGGATGTGGTAATATTCAGACAAAACACAGAAATCTGTGAAGCTTGGAAAACCCATCTGGTAATTTTCCCTTTTGCCATTACACGACAGTTTCTGAAGTGGGCTTTCATTGGTAATGCATGAAGGGGGCGTTTGGTAGGGCTCCAAGTCTACTAATCTACAGTGAATCTGGAGTCGTGGAGCTAAAAAAAAGGAAGCTCCACTGTGGATATGTATTCTGTAGAGCAGATCCTGCTGCTCCATGCTAAAGAAATAGCATCTAGAAATTGTTTAGTTCGACTCCAGCTCCGCAAGATGATAATTTGGGAGCTGTACAAAACATGCCCAAAAAAATCCATGTGGGGGCCTCCAGTTCCGGTTCTATTTCTTAATACAATCTTAAACATGCTTATGATTGTTGCCTTGTGCTAATGTTATCTCTGCTGGATAGGAAATCATGGCTTCAACATTTGGTGCCACATCTACAGTTGGCATCATGGCTGCTCCAACCGGCATTGTATCAGACAAGAAGCCATCTTCTCTATCTTCACTGTCATCTGTTTCTGTTGCCAACCGACCATGCAATGCGCGTCTTCAGAGGAGGTGCAACTTCAGAGTAAAAGCAGCTAAGGAGCTTTACTTCAACAAGGATGGCTCTGCTACCAAGAAGCTTCAGGTGACCTCCACAGTTCTGGAGCACTCTTTTTAAATTTTGGACACTATGGTTGTGAGCCTTGACCAGGCACTGATTAATTATTTCTACACATCAGATTGGAGTAAACAAACTTGCTGACCTTGTTGGAGTCACACTGGGACCAAAGGGAAGGAACGTTGTTTTGGAGAGCAAGTATGGGTCCCCTAAGATTGTCAACGATGGTGTTACAGTTGCAAGAGAGGTATGTTGCAATGTTTATTATGTCAAACATTATTGAACTTCCTTAGAAATTCCTTGTTAGCTCTATGCCTATACTTGAGCTGAAAGGATTTATTTGTTCTGAAAAGTAAAATCGATATATTTCTGTTTATTATTATTGGTAATATGTTTGGGTACCATGTTCTATCAAATTATTTTTCATGTATTAAACTATATTATCATCCAACAAGATGAATTAAAGCCTTATGCCCTAATTTGTTGGCCATTGTATTTACTATTGTGATAGGCACACCCTTTTTTTAACATGATAAAGATTGTGTTTTTTTCTTTCAAAATTTTCCTTATTGGATGAGTCTACTGGGGTTTCTGAATTATCATGTTACCTGGTTTCAGATTCAAATCATAATTTTCAAGTAACAATTGTGTATTGCAGGTTGAGCTGGAGGATCCTGTTGAAAATATTGGAGCTAAGTTGGTTAGGCAAGCAGCAGCAAAGACCAATGATTTAGCTGGAGATGGCACAACTACTTCTGTTGTGCTTGCTCAGGGGCTGATTGCTGAGGGTGTTAAGGTATGTCACTAGTTGAGACATCAGACATGAGACTTCTGTTACATTGTATGATCTGGATGTTAAAATCACTATTTTTTGAACTAAAAAACCCTCATTTTCTTATTTCAGGTCATCGCTGCTGGTGCCAATCCTGTGCAAATTACACGTGGTATCGAGAAAACTGCAAAAGCACTAGTTGAAGAGCTAAGGAAAATGTCAAAGGAGGTAAAATAATTGTTAGAATCTCATGCTTTCAAAATGATTTGGCTATGGGCCTATGGCAACCTGATCTATATCACAACAATACTTCGACAGTGCATATGCTATTCTTAGTTCTATTTACAAGTACATTTTCTTGCTTTAGGTTGAAGACAGTGAGCTTGCAGATGTTGCTGCAGTCAGTGCTGGCAACAACTATGAAATTGGTAACATGATAGCAGAAGCTATGAGCAAGGTTGGCCGGAAGGGTGTGGTTACCCTTGAAGAAGGGAGAAGTTCTGAAAATAATCTCTATGTTGTGGAGGGAATGCAATTTGAGCGTGGTTATATCTCTCCTTATTTTGTAACTGACAGCGAGAAAATGACTGCAGAGTATGAAAACTGCAAGGTAGCATTGAACTTGAGCTTTCACTTTGTTTTCTGGTGCATAATGCTTTAATCTGTTTCAGTTTCTTATTTCACATCCATCATCCATCTTTGTTCAGCTTCTTTTGGTGGACAAGAAAATCACCAACTGCAAGGGATCTTATCAATGTTTTGGAAGAGGCCATAAGAGGTGCATACCCAATTCTGATAATTGCTGAGGATATTGAGCAGGAGGCTCTTGCTACCCTTGTTGTCAACAAGCTTAGAGGGTCATTGAAGATTGCTGCTATCAAAGCCCCTGGTTTTGGAGAGCGCAAGACCCAGTACTTAGGATGATATTGCCATTCTAACTGGAGGTGAGGTGGACCTACAATCTGGAAAATCTGGAAGACCACTAATGCTGCTTATTTATGACCGATCATTGTTTTTTGCAGCTACTGTAATCAGAGATGAAGTTGGACTGTCACTTGACAAGGCAGACAAATCAGTTTTAGGAACGGCTGCAAAGGTTGTCCTTAACAAAGAATCAACAACAATTGTTGGTGATGGCAGCACTCAGGAAGAAGTAACTAAGAGGGTCGCACAAATAAAAAATCTCATTGAGGTATGATAGTCTTGTTCTCCATGAATTTTTCCAATTCAATAGTTGGTTCTGAATTCTGGATTCTGGATTCCACCATTTCTTCTATCTGGTTTATAGGCCATATAACTTTTAAAACGTTGCTTCGTTGGATACATTCTTTATCTGGGTTCAAACTTCAAACTATAGTAAAAAAACTGGACAAGTGGTCGAACCGGCTGCTGTTTTTTGTATTATTTTAATACATACATAATAAAATTTGCTGGAAAAATATGTATAATTAGATGTTAAAAAAATATAACCTTACACCTAAGATGATAATTATACCACAATATCATACTTTAGTGTGGTATTATAATTATAATGTCACAACTCATAAACCCCTAAAATAATAAAGTATCTAAATTATTTAACAAAGTTTCTTAAAGATGTATAAAAGTATAAACAAAACTTAACCTCAAGTCCACAGACATATTTAGTTATTTACTATCTGACCCTCAAGTTCATAGTACAAAAAACAAAAACAAAATGAGGGGTATTTTGTGTGCTAATATTGAACCGGTCGGTTCTTTAAAGCTGCTATCGGTTTGCTGGTTCAACAAAAACCAGCAAGTTCACCTGATATTTACTAGTTCAGTTTCATGTCCAGTCTTTTGGCGAAACTGGACTGGTTTAGTTTCGTCTGGTTCTGATTTTTTCTGGTCCGACCGCTGTCCTGGTCTGATTTTTTAAACTATGGTTCAAACTTGAATCTTGCTTCGAACTATGGTTGCTATACTGTGGAACAGCATTGTTTGTAGGTGGAAAGAAAGCATCAGTTGTAAGTTATGTTTATCCATCTATTTCCAGGCAGCGGACCAAGAATATGAAAAGAAAAGCTCACTGAGAGGATAGCAAAGCTTGCTGGTGGTGTTGCTGTCATTCAGGTATACTAACAATGGACAGAACATTACGTTATCCATTTTCATTCTTTTCTTGTTTCTTTGTTGGAATGAAAGATAATATGGTCATTTGGGGTTGTAATCCATGTTCTGCTACTTTTTATAGGTGGGAGCACAAACAGAGACTGAACTAAAAGAGAAGAAGTTGAGAGTTGAGGATGCCCTCAATGCTACCAAGGTAAATTATTGTTATAATTAACCGCTTTGAGCCATCCCATTAGATTCATATTTTCTTCTTAAGGAAGCAAGAATTAAGGTCATAAGTTTGTTGCTTGCTGGATTGATCTCAACGTTCTTCTGGTTACCAATTTATAAAACCGGTTCTTCCTCTTTTCTCACAGGCTGCTGTCGAGGAAGGTATTGTTGTTGGTGGAGGCTGCACTCTTCTGAGGCTGGCAGCTAAAGTTGATGCCATTAAGGAGACCCTGGAGAACGATGAGCAGAAGGTCACATCAATATGAATCTACTTTATTTCCATGACTGGTTGTGGTTTATACTTTATAGATCTGAACGTAGAAAATAGAGTTCTATCATTGCTACCTGATACAGTATACTGTTTATGGGTCAGAAATGACCATGTTGAACTACTCGACCTTTCCAATTGACTTTTTGTACGGCTGACTTTTCCAGGTGGGAGCTGAAATTGTAAGGAGGGCTCTGAGTTACCCACTTAAATTGATTGCTAAGAATGCAGGTGTTAATGGTAGCGTTGTTACTGAGAAGGTTAGAGCTGGTTCACTAAAAGAAAATTGTTATCTCATTGTACGTCTGAATAACAGTCAAAATAATGGCTTACCAGGTTCTTTCTAACGACAACTTCAAGTATGGTTACAATGCTGCAACTGGGCAGTACGAGGACTTGATGGCTGCTGGTATCATTGACCCCACTAAGGTCTGTGGCCCTGTGACTTTCCACTAAGTTTTTTGCTTAAATATGTATAGGTTATTATGTACTGATGTCTTGCCTATATTTTAGCTGAAATAAATATACCAGTGTGGCCTGCGTCATACTTCTGTGTTCCGTCATTAGTTCTTTTATCTTACGCCATCACTTTTTTGTATTGATGTCATTAGTTTGTAAGGAAGGTTCTAAGATCTAGGTTTATAGAGTTGCAATAGTCCTAGTAAGACTGGATTGAAACATATATTCCAACCTATTTTGCTACTGTCGGTTTAGTTACTGAAAGGGAAGTAAAAGCTAAAGACCATACTTTTCGTGATGACTGGCTACAGGTGGTGAGATGTTGTCTGGAGCATGCCGCGTCGGTGGCCAAGACATTCCTCACGTCGGATGTCGTCGTCGTTGAGATCAAGGAGCCTGAGGCTGCGCCTCTCGCCAACCCGATGGACAACTCCGGTAAATAAGAGTTGCACTTGTTGCCATCAAATCCTACTTGATCTGTTGCTGACTTGATTTACTGTCTCCAGGCTACGGGTACTGATGACTGATGAGTGATGACCCAAGTTAAGGTGCCCTTGTTCTCCGGGAAGGTCGTTGGCCGTCAAATTTTTTGGTAGGCTTGAATCTGAATTTTGTCGAGTCTGAGTAGCATTTGAGACATTGTGATCTGTTTTCATGGTAAGCGAAATAAGCTGGGAGGAACTCTAGTAAGATTTGTGGTGTAACTGGAACGGCTGTCAAATTACCAAGATCTGTGAAAGATTTTCTGCAATTCACTGCGGTCTGTTGTGCCTGTGATTACACCCGTTCTGTGGTCACAGTATGCCGTGACTAATTACGTCGATGGAATATATTTTATCAAAAGAAAATATACACTATAACATTAAATTGTTTCTATTAAATGCAAGCTTTAGTTTTATTAAATGTGAAAGTTGACATTATGGCCTCCGGTAGCTGCGGGATAGGCTGGTGTGTGATTGATATCGTTGCTGAGCTATGTTGGAGATAGGGGTGGCAGTTTGGCTCGGGGCTTGCGAGCTAGCTCGGTCGAGCCAAGCCTAGCTCAGCTCGTTGTGCCATCGAGCTGAACTCGATCCAAGCCTCCTGGCTCGGCCAACATTCGAGCCGAGCCGGCTCGTTGGCTCGGTCACCGGCATATGGAGCGAATTTATTTCTCTATCTAGTGCATAAAATCATGGATTCATGTGAAGTAAATAACATCAAATTGTGTATTTTCGTCATTGCGTGAGCACTAAGCTCTAAACACCGAACAATAGACACATCTCCTCTCCCCTCTTGACAATTGGCACCATCGATGCCCTCGACGGCCAGCGGTCCTTGGCCCACAACCCCTACCGACCACCGCTATCTACACGGCTACACCTGGTGCCACCACTTGATTTTCTGAGAGGAATGAGTTCCCAACAATGCCATTTTTTAAGTTAAGTGAGCACAACACATTGAAAAAGATTAAAAAAACAAGTGGACGGTGGCACTAACGAGCCGAGCCCGAGCCGAGCCAGAATTTTGGCTCGCTAAACCATCCGAGCCGAACCTGGCTCGGCTCGCTAAAGAGGTGGCTCGGCCGAGCCGAGCCGCTCGTTGCCAGCCCTAGTTGGAGATGATTGATCTCTTTGTTGAGTTATCTTAGAGAAGAGGAGATTTAGATAATAATGTTGGAGATGGAAAGATTTAGATAATTGAGATAGAGATAGGAAGGTTACCCGCTGTGGCACCTTTTTACTCGAGTTCGAGCTTGAGCTGTCGTCTCTTCCTTTCAAATTTTCGAAAATGGTGGACCTCTATCTTTCTATCTTTTTTTTAAAAAAATTACAGATTATGAATCTCTTATTATATAGAGTATCTCTTTATATGTAGTCTTTATATATAGAATAGATATTTCATTTATTTTTAAATTCGATTCTAACTATAATACTAACATAACTCTAATTAATCCTAGACTTTTACTTATGAACCATGTGAACGGTGCCTCGGGCTGAACATAGGTAAGGCGTACAGCCCCACATGACACGTTACATATACTAGTTAGAGGCATGTGCTTTGCAACAGAATCTTATTTTATAATAGGTTTTTTATTTCCGCGCAAAATACATAAATTAAAAGACTGAAATATAAATACAATTTTCTTTTTCTGGTTTTTTATTTTATTTTTTATTTTTTTTCCTTTTTTTCTTTTCCTCTTTTCTTTTTTCTTTCTCACGCACTGAATCATGCGCGCAGCGCATGCATTGCATGCTGAAGGCCGGTGGTTGCGCACAGGGGGCGCATGGGGCGGGACACGTCGCGCTCGGGGGACGGGGGCGGCTGTTGCACCGGTTTTTTTAGGGTATAAGTTTTGATTGGTTTTTTGTGGGAAGTGAGAGGCACACTGCACGGGGAGCGAGGCTGCGGACGGACGAGTAAGTCGCCGCTTTATAATAGTAGAGATTAATATTTATTTTTTCTTTAAATTTTGAAAATGCGATCTTTAGTTTTATTAAATGTGAAATTTGATATTACGTACGTTAATATATTTTTTATTTTTTCTTTAGATTTTGTTGAAGTTAGAGAAACTTGATTTAAAAAATTAAATGATTTGTAAGGGTATCTTTAGTATACTCTAATTTTAAGATTCTAAAATAAAAACAATGTGACCCATAGTCATAATTGTTTACATTTACAAGTCAGCATGACATTTGTGATGTTCCAAAAATATTGTAAAAATATGAAACGGGGAGTAATCATCCAAAGTGAAGGAGCGGATGCCTCGACCCAAGTATCTATATAAGCCCACATAAGGCCCAAATTGTTGGGCCCATTTCAAAAGCCCACATAAAAGGCACAAATTGTTGGGCCCATTTCAAAAGCCCACATAAAGGCCCAAATTGTCGGGCCCATTTCAAAAGCCCACATAAAAGCACAAATTGTTGGGCCCATTTTAAAAGCCCACATAAAAGGCACAAATTGTTGGGCCCATTTCAAAAGCCCACATAAATGCCTAAATTGTTGGGCCCATTTCAAAAGCCCACACAAAAGGCACAAATTGTTGGGCCCATTTCAAAAGCCCACATAAAGGCCCAAATTGTTGGGCCCATTTCAAAAGCCACATAAAGGCCCAAATTCCTGGGCCATTTCAAAAGCACACATAAAGGCCCAAATTGCTGGGCCCATTTAAAAAGCACACATAAAGGCCCAAATTGTTGGGCCCATTTAAAAAGCACACATAAGGCCTAAATTGTTGGACCCATTTCAAAAGCCCACATAAAGGCCCAAATTGTTGGGTGCATTTCAAAAGCCCACATAAAGGCCCAAATTGATGGGCCCATTTCAAAAGCCCACATAAAGACCCAAAATTGTTGGGCCCATTTCAAAAGCCCACATGAAGGCCCAAATTGTTGGGCGCATTCAAAAGCCCACATGAAGGGCCAAATCGCTGGGCCCATTTCAAAAGCCCACATAAAAGCTCAAACTGTTGGGCCCATTTCAAAAGCCCACATAAAGGCCCAATTTGTTGGGCTCATTTCAAAAGCCCACAATGGGCCCGCGATAGAAGGCCATAAATGGAGCGGAAGAAGGGGAGGGAGTGGACAGAGTCACAACTCAGGCGGTTCTGTAAGCGGAAGGAGGAGCGAACCGCTCGCCGCCATCGCCGGAGAGCGCCGGCAGAGTCGTCCTACTCGCCGGAGAGGGCCTCCTCTGCAAGGCCTGCACTCTCTCCCTTCCCCTCTTCTCGTGCCGAAACCCTGCTTTCCTTTTTTATGTACTTGATCAATCTCTCTCTCTCGCGCGCGCTCGCGTGTCGTGTGATTACTACCCGTGGCTGAATTCTGGCCTAGCCAAGTGACGCGCGTCCTGAGATTGATCTTGTGGGTGAGATCTACACGAGTTGGTTAGTGTTGGATTCTGCAGTGGATTTTGTTGTTGGATGCGCTAGCTATGAACCCTGGCAACGTATCCTATGCTCAAAGAGGTATTGTGCTCAAATGTACACATTAAATCTAGGCCAAGGATCTTCCATCCAATGGTGTCCACCTATTTGTATTTACACCCTCCCATCTCCTCTTTTCCGGTGCAAAAAAAAATCATTGGATAAGAGGAGGTGGGAGGGTGTAAACGCAAATAGCTGGACACCGTTGGATGGAAGATCCTTGGCCTAGATTTAATGTGTGCATTTGAGCACAATACCTCTTTGAGCATAAGATACGTTGCCATGAACCCTAGAATAACGTGGTTGATCAAGTAGGTTTATGATCAGATAATCGCACTTGTCTCTACTTGTGAGGGCTTGGAAAGAAAAGAGTGATTCGAATTTGATGTGTAGTGGTAAGTAAATTTTGAACAGGAATTCGAATGCCGCGAATTGATCTCCAAATGGGGACAGAGAGGCCTCAAAACAGAATATTTCACACCATTTTATCACTCGTGTTTTCAATGTACTGATGGAGTAATGGGTTTCACATAGAAAAGTTTTTAGCCAGGCCAGCTAAAGAACGCCGGCCAAATTTTATTAAGAGCGAGGAAACAACAGATACAAAAGAGCAACTAAAGTCTAATATATCTTCTGCATTTATTTGGTTGATTAGGAGTCTTGTTTCCTTTCAGTGTATAATGATGGTTTATATATCTTCTGCATTTATTTGGTAGCTGTAGTTCTAGTAGGCATTTAGTATTTTGTTTCATTCTGTAGTTGTTTCATCCTTCTAAATTCTAATTTGTTTTTGAATTCATCATGTGTTGCAGGGAGTCTGGTAGCCCGCAATCATGCAAAGCCCCAGCAAGATCTCTGATGCCTCCGTCTCAATGCCCCCTGCCACGTCTGTGATCCAAGGTTGGGCAGACCTTCCAGAAGGCTTGCTTCACTCCATTGCTGCTCTGCTGGGCTCCTTCCTCGACCTTATCGCCTTTGCTGGCACCTGCCACTCTTGGCGTGCTGCCTTCTCCTCATACCCATCAAAATCTACCTTCCGCGCCTTACTCCCACCCCTCCTCATCCGACCCAATGTTCGTGTCAAAGACCATCATCTCCCTTCTAGCAATGGTCGTCGCAAGCTACGAACATGCCACCTCATTGATCTAGCCAACCCAAACACCAACCTTCGATGCCAGATCCCTCAAGAAACTCTGCAGAAGATGCTTTTTGCAGGCTCTTCCCATGGTCAACTCATCTGCTGTCGCCGTGGTTATTGTCTTGTCGTTGATGTGTTCACTGGTGCCGAGGTTTCGCCTCCACGTCTCCCATTCAGAGAGGACTATGAGGAGTTCTACTATTGTGGCACTCTGACGGCTCCCCTCATGTCACCCAACTCACATCTCCTTATCAGCACTCGGTCCTCCCTGTTTGATTGGCTAGTTGGAAGTGACTCTTGGTCTGAACTCAAGCTTCCTGTTAACCGGGTCGATCAGATTGTGGAATTCAATGGCCAGCTCATCGCCGTGATTGAATACAGGCTGTACACTTTGCAGTTGGCCCCCCAGCTTGGCCTGCAGGAGATAACAACTGTATGGTGGGACGGCATGGATGAATGCCCGTATTTGCGACCATGGCTAGTGGTTTGTGGTGACATGCTTCTCATTGTTGACCATTACATAAGTTTCTCATTTGGAGCACCAGTCAACTACAGACCATACCGCCTGGATATGTCAACCAATCCTGCAAAATGGGTGGAGGTAAAGAAGCTTGAGAACTGGGCACTCTTTATTGGGGGTGATGTGAGGAGCCCACCATTTTCTTGCATGAGCCCACAGCGCTGGGGAGGGAGGAGCAACTGCTTGTACTACGCCCATTACTCTCAACCATGGAGCCTGCATGGTTTGGGTGATGATGCAGATGCTGTGTGGGATCCTAACACTGATGACAACCTCGTGTTCAAGAGAAACTGGTACGGCCAGCTCCAGGCCTTCTGGGTGTACCCAAGCATGTTCTATTCTGACGGCGAGTGATTGTGTCACAAGTGCTCTGCCTCTTATCAGCTTCTCTGAAACTCTCTTCTGACGTAGAGCTGAGATCTAGGAGATGCTCATGGTGGCATTAATGCTTAACTTTTGTGCATTGTCGCTTTTTAGTTCAGTTATTAGCTGCATTTTCCAATCTAATAATGCCAGACTTGCTGTCATTTTTAGTTCAGTTATTAGCTGCATTGTTTAGTCTAATACTGCACTGGTGCACTGGACTCAAGTGTACTTAACTGGTGGTTGCCTTTGTGCTTGAACTGAGTACTGCCGATGGTCTTGCCCGTGTCTGCTGGTGCGGGTAAAGAATGTTTCGTTCTATATGTGTCTTGAGATTTTGTTCTTCACTTGCTGCAATCCTTCTTCTTGTCTAATCTAATATTGCACCCGTCTAAGCTAAAAAGTTGATAAATGATTTTAAAACAATTATTTTTGATATTTTTATACCACAAATTTGTGAAGAAATTTCACCATTCAGAAGTTTGAACTTGTGCTCAATAAACCTCAGTGCTAAACGGGCCCTACATGGCTCACATGACACTTCCCAGTTAGCAACTTTGAAGTTTGAACCCTGGCAGCTCAGGTTCAGTGTTGTTATATGGCTATCTAATCATGTTCCAGTGGCTGGCGGCCATGAAATTTTACAGCTTAAATGAACTGCAAAGCGTTTCATGAGCTGTTTGAGCTGCATCTTGCTGCAGCTTTGCTCCTTGCTCCTTGCTCCTGGACAGATGCAGACTTGTTTTCATCTGAAAAGAAAACCCAGCCACATACATTCTGTCCCCGCTTTGTTTCAAGATGCATACGTACAATACAATCTAACTCTTTTCACTTGCTCCTAACTTTGATCCAACCTCTAGACTCCTCAGGAATGAGGCACCATGTGTGCTGATGGCATCCAGGACATCCCCAGCTTCAGACTCCCTGCCTGAATGTTCATAAAGATGGAATGCAGCACTCAGGATGAAGCTGTCAGGCTTCAGCAATCTACATGCCGTTTCAAAGAACAGGATGCCATCATGGATGCAACCATACTCCAGATACAACCTCATCATCGTCCGACAACATGCCAAGTCAGCCGCTACGCCTATCTCCTTCATTTGGTTGTAGATCCTCTGGGCTTCATCAATCTGCCCTTCCTTCAGAAAGGCGGAAATGAGATGGTTGAAATGGGTGCATGATGGGGTTATGTTTCTGTGCAGCATCATCTGGATTGCTTCCTCAGCTTTGGAGTAGCATCTACCTGCTGTGTATGTTCTGATCAGGGCAAGATAGGTATGTGAGTCTGGAACATGAGTGGTTTTCTGCATCTCCTGGAATATAATATCTGCCTCATTGTGCAGCCCTGAAGTGGCATATGCATTGATCATAGAGTTGAAGCTGATCTGCAGCACATTGTAACTTGTAAGTTAGGCCCTCATCGCCATTCAAGGCAGAAGCATACCATTTATTTCTTAATGGGAAAATTGATAATTTGCCATCGTTAAGTTTAGGTTTTGACTATTTGTCATCCTAAACTTTGGCTTCGATAAAATATCACCTTAAACTTCATCCTAATTGATTTTTTGCCATTCTATCCTATTTTAATTCATTTTTCATTTTTTTTCTCTCTAGAAAAAGACCAATCTATGCTGGCAAAAAATGTTTTCTTGCTATACATAAGTGTGGCGTTGTCATTTTCTAATCGAAGGGATAAAACAATAAGGGTAGATTGGTCTTTTCGTAGAGAGAAAAAAAGAGAATTGAATTAAAATCTGGTAGAATGGCAAAAAATCAATTAGGATAAAGTTAGAGAAGCCCAAACTTAACAATGACAAATTATCAATTTTCTCCTTAAGAAGGGAAACTTAATCACTGCAGTTTCAGAGGTCACTAATGATGAAAGAATACCTTTCCAGGCCTGATACCATCTTCCTTCATTCTACTGAACAGTAAAGATGCCTCATGATGCTTCCCTACAGAAATAAAAATTCAGCAGTGAGAAGAATGAAGGATTAAAAGGGGGGTAAAAAACAAGGCAGCGAAACCGACCGGCTTTTCCATAGAAGCTAAGCATGTTTATGTATGTCTTCTCATCAATGGTTAAGCCTAGTTCCTGGGCAGCATCAAACATTTCAACAGCCTTGTCCAGCTTTCCTCCTTGGCCATACACACTGGATGAGAAAACTGAAGCTAATGACACAATGATCTCAACAACAAAGAAACATCAAAAGGAAACAGTTTCCTATCCAGCTTTCTGAAGATTGACTACCTTATCATTATATTGAATGTCTGTATGGACCAAGGAATACCAGAAGATATCATGCGATCATATATGCTGACGGCCGAGTACAGTTTGCCTGCTTGGAAGCTCAAGCTGTCCTAGTCAGCTACGACGTCAAGGTATGTGAAAGTTTTCTTGCCTATCTAGTAAGAAGGCATTATCCAGACCTGAATCAAGCATCGATTTGATGAAAGTATTGTACACGACGGTATCGAGCTCAGCTTCATCATGTAGTAGACAGCGAAATATGATGTTCTCTGCCTCCTGAAATTTCCCTGGGAGTAATACCACTATGTTAGTGTACCTTTACGGCCTCTAAACAGTCAAGTCAATGAGTCACAATTTCATATATGATATATAGCAATATAAGTTACTACATCTGTTCTAAAATATAAGGTGTTCCTGTTTTAAGAAAGTTAACATCTGTAACTTTTGACTAATAATTAAGCTGAAAAAAATTAGGTTTAGTGCCTAGGATAAGATCTGCAAACCTAAGCTCAAAGAGGGGTTGGGTGTCATTAATCTGCGGAGCTAGAAGAATGCTCTTCTTCTCAAACACCTTTCTCCATGATTGCTAAGGCTAAGTCTGATTTCGGCATGCCATTCTCCATGGAAGTTTTCCAGCTGGGCTATCTGGCTACACCGCAATTGTTGTATCTTCGACAATCAACCTTTTGAGTTCAGCTTTTGAGTTAGGCGAATAGATTTCCTGTTGTTCTTAGATCTCCTCTGCTTCATTGGCTTAATAATCTCTAATTCTCCCCTCGCCGTTTCTCCATCTATCTTGTTCTTCATTTCTCTTTCTCCCATAGTTGTTATGTAATTTGTCTTTTATTTTAATACAATCCCCAGTAGGAGCCTCTCCTAGTGATTGCTTTCAAAAAAAGAAAAAACTAATGGACAATATTCTATATTGAATACCATGTAAAAAAACTCATATATCTTGTATTTTGAAATGGAAGTAGTATAGAGCTATATTGAATTTGAAGAAAGCAACCAGCAAAAAACCTTACCATGTTTAGTCAGGTGAGTGACAAGTATACTAATTGTCACAGCATCTCCACTATGGCCTTGATCAATCAATTCCATGAAACGATGATATGCCTCCCCAGTTTTTCCACACTTGCACAATGCATCGACCATTGCGTTGAAGACATACCCTCCTACTGGAAACAATGTGGACGCTGTCTCGAACAGTTCTTGTGCTTGCTCTAGCTGCTGGGCCTGACCATACTGGACAATCAAAGTAGCTATTGCAGAGTCATCGGGCTTGGCGCCCAATTTGGTAAGGTGTTCATAGAGGAATTTCGCCTCATCTGTGCTCCCTGCAGCAGAATCCATGCAGAGAAGCCAGCAGTAAGCAGCAGTATGTTGAGGCATGATTGATTACAATGGTATGTGCTTAGCTTCCTCACCTTCCCTAGCAAATTTCGTGATCAATTGGGATGCAATGACAAGCCCCCAGGTTTGTCCAACAAAGATCTCAATGCCATGATCAGTGCTGAACTGTTGGTTGGATTCATCACCATGGTCATTTCATTCGCCTGCATCTCTTCCATTAGCTTATCTGCATCCTTATTCATGCAGGTTTTGCAGCAAACTTCCATCACTGTCACACAGAGATCCTCATCAAGCTGGAGATCTTCCCTGCTCATTTTGAGAATGATTTCCCTGGCCTTGTGTAGATGGCCAAGCTTCATGTATAACCTGAGAAGATCATTGCAGCAAAACACATCGGGCTGGCCGTACTTGGAGAGAGCTCTGAATGCATCTTCAGCTGAAGCTTCGTCTTCCTTTGCCACATGACATCGGAGAAGAGCACTGTGGGAGAAATGTGACGGCTTTACATCTCTCAACCTCATGGAATCAAGAACCTGCAATGCTCTATCATAGTTCTGGGCATTCATGTGAACTTGAGCCATTGCCACGTAAGTTTGCTCATCACTCAAAAGGCCAGCTTTGTCAATCTGCTCAAACGTCAGCTGAGCGTCCTCATAAAGCCCAAGCTTGCCATAGATCCTAACAAGAATCCCATATATGACCTCATCAGGAACAATCTTGTCCTGCTCCATCTCGGAGAAGAGAGAAAGAGCTTTGGAGTAGTCCTCATTCTTGCAATGGAGTGTCAGGAGAGATGCACAGGTGTAGTTACTTGGGACAATGCCCTTAACCCTCATCTCTTGGTGAAGCCTCAGTGCCTGCTCACCTCTGCCATTCTTGGCACTGGAGCTGATCAGAAGGCTGTATGTGGCCTCGTCCGGAGCAAATCTGCGCCTCTTCATCTCACCAAAGGCATCCATGGCCTCCTGCAGAAGACCTTCCTTGACATATGAGCTGATCACGAGTGTGTATGTGAAGTGATCTGGCACCGCACTCGCTTCCAGCATCTGCTTCCACAGGTGGATGACATTGCCATGCAGCTTCTGCTTGTGCAGAGATGAGACCATGAAGTTGAAGGCCGAGATGGAGGGCACGATGTCGCGGCGGCGCACGGCGGCGTAGAACAGCAGCATGTCGTTGTGCCGCCCCCACCTGGCGTACGCGCACAGGAGGGTTCCACATGCGACGGCGTCAGGCTCGCAGCCGGCCTGAAGCATCTCGAGGAATGTCTCCTCGGCGAGCCCGATCTTCCCAATCTGACCGTACAGTCTGAGAAGGATTGTGTAGGCGACAACGCTCGGTTCGTAGCACAGCTGGATGGATCAAGAGATCAAGAAATTCATGGCGGTCAGCTCAGTGTTGAGGTGAAATCGCGAGGGATTCGGATTGGAGAAAAAAATGCGATCTTTTTCTTTGCTTGCCTGGAGCTTCATCCAGGCGAAGAAGTCGCGGGCCTGGCGCCACCCGCGCTGCTGGCCGAGCACAAAGCACATCTCGCGGAAGGTGAGCTTGGCCACGAACGACGCCATGGCCTGGCGCATGTCCGCGGAGGCGCGGGACGCCGTGGCGCGCACGGCGCGGACGGCGGCGAGCACGTGGCGGCCGTACGTGTGGCCGGCGCGGTCGTCCTCGACGTACCGGGCCATCTGGTCCGGGGTGCGACGGACCCATCGGGGCGTGTGCGCGCCGCTTCCCTGGCTCCGGCGCTCGCGGCGGAGGCGCTGCGCCTCGTCGTGCAGGAGGCGCCGGTACGGTTGCCGGCGCGGGGAGGAAGATGACGAAGACGACGTGCCGGACGAGAGCGACCACGATCCGGTTCCGTCGTCTTCGTAGGAGTAGCAGGTGATGGATGCGGAGGCGGCGGCGGCGGTGATCGCCGCAGCCATTGGAGCGTGAAGAGTGGCACAAGCCATCGCCATGGGCGCGGGAAGGACACAAGAGATAAGGTTAGATTTTTTATCTTTTTTTTTGGCTCAAGGTAACATGCAGTGGGACCCACATGTCAGCCAGAGGACTATAGCAGAAGCGTCTGGACCATTCATCATCAAAATTTCGCCATCAATTTCACCCCTAGCCACTGAAGATTTTGAGCAGTAATTAACTGCTAAAAAATGATCAAACAACAAGAACTTTGATTTTGTAAGCTCATAATCACATGCACATGATTTTATAAGCTCAAAATCACAGCTTGTGCAAATCAGTACAAGACAATGTATTAATGATCTATAAAAAGCACATAACAATCATCTTAATCTGACAAACTGATACAGGAGTACTATACAATCAGTAATGATCTCTGCACTAGGCGAAATTGGTTGAAATCACCCTGAGGAACAACAAAAATAGTCAAAAAGAACAGTCACAACAACAATCTCCATTCTCCAGCTCCAGTTCCAGTTTCAGCCTCTGGGCTTGTTCACTCTGGTCTGATCAGACGGGATGAGCTCATCTCTGTGGTGCTGTAGAACGACTCGTCCGGGAAGAAGCCGTCATCCTTCTCATCCTCCCACTTGAGCACCTCCCTGATGAATTTGAAAGCTTCATCAACTGAAAGCCTGTCGCGGGCACGCGCCTGCCACACGAACAGCTTCCTGTTCGTCTGGGTGGCATACAGGTCCTTGAACTTCATAGCCACATAGTAGAACGCCTGGTGAGCCAGCGACTGGTTGTTGTGGTGAGTCCGTAGCGGGCAGAAGTCGTTGAACCACTCGCATGTTGAGAGGGGGACGCGTCCGATCTTCTCCTCGAAGAGGTCAAACTTGTTGAGCACAAGAACACATGGCATGTCGCGGAAACATGGTTGCCTGACCAAAGTATAGTACAATAGGTTAGTAACTCTTGTCTGGAAGAAGATTTTACTGATTTCAGGAAAGCTGCGACAATATTCTCATCTCTTATATAGACAAATATGGTATTCGGAAATATGAAACATGCAATCCTCCCAAGCTACTAGCTTCAGTTGGGAAATTGCAACAAGACCAACCTCTCTTGATCCATCAACTTTCACTTTAGATGCCCTTCTTCAGATTTTACAAAATTATGCAACTGTTGAACTTGCAAAACTATTTGGCGCAATCAAATAATAAGACCGGTACCTGATTGTAGCTTCAAACAAGTTCCTGCTTTGGATCATCTTATTCATAAGGGGACTGCTGCCACCACTTGATGGGACCCCAAGCTGGTCATAGTCGCTGAGTGCTACAGAGAATATCACCAGGCTGACATCCTCAAACATTTCCACCCACTTGCACCCCTCATTCATTCCCTTGGCGCTTACTCTAATCAGCTGATATCTGAAAGGGGATACAAGCACACGAGAGTATCGAGACAATTAAGCTTTCTAGGACTTGCTTCACAGGACAAAGAAATAATTAGCCCAACAAAAGAGCAGGGAGCATGCATATATAACTAACCCGGTGTTACCACAATCAAATGGACACAATACCAGCAATGTTGATATCTAAGCTATTTTATTTACAGAAAATAAGTAACATAAAAACGACAGGTAGGGTATTTGGATATGTAGAAATAAGCACTAAAGGATTTTTATGCACTTCAGACAATAATTTGTGAAGAAAGAGTTTACTTGTTTAGTGTCTGAGAGGGTGCCTCATGATTGTCAGTGTAGAGTTCAGACATTGGGCTACGATCATCTAGATTGAACTCAATGAAGGCCAATCCATTTCCTTGTGTCACTCCTTCAGCATATATTATATCTTTCTCTAAAGGTTCATACTCATTACTCGATACTTCAATGGCCTGCGAGGACACCATTAAAAAGACAAGTCAATAAGCACTCAAAAACCTACAACATACATACAAAATAAGTGGGGGATCAATGTGTTAAGCAGGGGCTGACGTGGAAGTAGCAAAAAGTAGAGGTACAAATGTTAGACTTAGGGGGTGCACATATGATAAATTTGAGATACTAAACACTATTTTTTTGTAGGGGGTACCAGCAACGTGTCTCTGCCCCTGGTGTTAAGCTGGATGCTGGAATAATGGCAAATGATTAATTGTTCGGGGCAGTGTAGCATTTTTAGGAACAGATATGGTATATGCATCTAGAGGGATTCACAGATAGAGAGTAACCAAATATGTAGTGGTGTAGCACAAGATACAAGGGCAAGTCGTGAATCCATCTTTAATGCGTGTTTTGCACTGATGAAATTAACTAATTATTTAATACATAAGCTTTGATTATATACCCTGCTCAAGAAATACTCGGCAACATCAGGGAGAAAATGCAATTCGTCTTTTCTTTTATATGTTGCTTGTATGGCTGGATCCTTCCACATCTCATCAACCATTGGAGCATATTCACGTGTAGCTGCAGGGAAGAATGCGTCAAGGTCTCCCATTGCTATGATGTCCAAAAGCCAATCCGAGAACTTCTTCAACCTTGGATTTATCGAGTATATGCAAGAATCTGAACCATTTGATTTATTTCCATCTGCATCAACAAGACAAAACTTAAAGGTACATCATATACTACTGAAAAATAGAAGTAAAAACATATATATATTAGATTCTGCTACCATGTGGAGTATCCCCATACTCTGAGCTTGGGTTGTTAGATACCGCCAAAGCCTCTTCTTCAAAACGCTCACGGCCCTCAAGCAGAATCCCAAGGTACTTGAACATGTTACTTTGGATCATAAGTTTGATCCTGTCAAGTTCTTCTTGGGTAAATCTAGTGCCGTACAATAACTTTGCCTGTTTAAAAAAACAAACACCTTGCAATAAATAATAAGGTTGAAAAATTGACTTCACAATTGTCAACTGGAAACTGTATCGTCCACCTATCACTATCAGAATGAACAACTAACAACTTGTATGGCGCCCCATAGATGCTTTTAGACATTTATTGAAGAAGAAAGAAACTGACTGAATAAATGACTAGAGTAATAGACTACATATAAACATGGATCAATGCTAACTTGCAGAAGGTTGTGTCATTTACAATTATGTATGCAATTGTCATCTGCAATTAACCTACAGTCGTACACTTCAAAACTGTTAAATGGTTTCTAAACAAGGCGGTACCTAAAAAGACAAACCGTAACAATCAAATTTAATCTTTATATCATGAAGGGCCACTAGGAAAGGGTTGAGTTCACCCTAATAATTGTATAACAAAGTTAAAACTCAGTGCATTTTTTCCTAAAAAACTCCTCTTTTTAAGTCTGAAATTTGGTCAGACCTGCTTGAATATGGTGCTTGTACCAGCTCCAGGTGATCCAAGAATAAGAAGCTTTTGGATTCTTTTCTGATCTAAGTACTCAGGAACAGTTCTTGCTGAAGAACGGGTTACATCTCTTGTTCCTTCTGAGTCCGAAGGAGGCACCGGTAGTGATAACAAGGCACATGCAAAACGTGTCAAAGGCTGCAAATAAAGGCAAAGAAAAATCTTGTTAAGCTAAGAACAAGACACGGTAGTTTCAGAAAGTAAAAGAAATGAGTGGAAACTCTTTTGAGCAAGACACATATTACATACCGACTCCCATATTTTCCCTTTGATATTATTTTGGCCTTCTTCCTCATAGGCACCATCATGGTAAACCCAAAAGTTAGTGTCACGGGGGCACTGAACTTGTGCGATCTACAAGAACGACTCAGATATTGAGGCAAACTCACCAATAACAGTGATAGCAAAATTATACTACATGAAAAGACATCATCTTCTCTGTTTCCTAAAAACCAGGCACATATCCCTACTTGCACTCTTTCTTATATTGATCAAATATTATATGTTGCTACAAGCATCTTTATATATTCTGTACCTAACAAAATGAGAAATTTGTGTATGCCATATTACACATTACCACTCAAATCTTCCATCTAGGTATACACCACTAAAAATAGGATCAATTTAATACCATCAAAACTTCCAAACTTTATAAATCTTGTTGATTATGGAGAATTGTGATGTTCGATGGTATTAAATTGAACCCAATTGTTTAGAGGCATATTTCTAAAGAGATTCATGATGATAGAACATTGGTACCTTCAGAACTTTCAGTTCAACCTTGGTGATTTCCCTTCCATTCATATAAACCTGTGTGTTGCCATTACTGGCATCAGGCTGAAGCTTCCCATTAAAGTTTAGGTTAGTGCTGACAATCTTGTCTGGCTTTTCTCCTTCCTATAGTTATGAACAAAGTGCTATTAGCAAAAGTTCAAATTGCATAAGAAGGAATGTTCATCTCCTACAAACAGACTTACTTTTCCCCACAAGCCTGACTCTTTGTCATACCAATATCTTCCTGGCTTCAGCTTTTGAGGGGGCCGTTGGCAACTAAGCAAGTCAGTCATCTCTTCTGGATTAAGAGGGAAACCATTTATGATGAGTTGCTCGGGTCGGAGCTGGTTTGCTTGGCACTCCTTCTCGGCTTTCAAGATGTGCCTTACTTCCAACGGGCTGAGCAGACGTGATAGTATCCTTGAACCCTTCCCTAGCTTCGATCGCTTGCACTCATCAATCGGCTGACCAATGCAAGGGATACACTTCCGCCCTTCCGGCATCGAGCCCATGGCCCTGAGCACACAGTAGCTGCAAAACCTAGCATCGCAAACAATGCATGATTCCTTGCTCTCCCACTTCCTTTTCCCGCAACGGCTGCAGGTTCTCCCCCTCTTCTCCTTCCTGGTCACCGCCACATACTGTTCTGATGCCTCATCAAAATCTTTGCTCTCGTACCTGCTATCCTCTGTGACCCCAAAAGTGACCACCTGAGCTCTTCTTCCCTCTTGCACAGCTGCCCTACTAGCCTTCTGCCCATGGTAATTCTGGTCAGACTCATGCGACACCGAGCAGGAGTCATCGTCATCAGAGAACCCCTCATTCTGCGGCACTGAATTGACTGACTCTGAACTTGCCCTAACCTGTGCCGCCGCCGGTGGATCGGCACGTTGAGCATCTTGCTTGCGGGGCACTGGCTTATACACTGGTCTGATGACCGGCGCCACCACACCGTTCCCAAGCCCCAGGGGGCCGGACACAGGCTGCGCCGTGGGTATCGCCGGTAGGTCGACGGGATCGATCCGCGGGAGCTCATAGGACACCGGCGGGCCGTCGTACTCGAGGGCAATCGAGTAGTCGAGGTTGGCCGGCGCCTCGGGGATGGTCGTCCCCGGAGGGAGCATCCTCCTCAGCATCTCCTCCCAGTCGCTCCCGCCCACTGCTCCTGCTCCTGCTCCGGCCATCTCCTTGGCGCAATCCGCCAGACACCTAAACCTCCTCACCTCCCGGATCAAGTAAACATGGAGCAGAATCGAAATTACTCCGACCTAACTCCTACGCTCCGTCAGCGACTTCCAAATCCAATCTTTTCACCCCAGGCCGAGAAATCTCTCGCTGCTGCCGCCTCACTCGACCTCGACGGCGGTCAAAAACCCAAAAGCCAGACCTTTGGACCAACCTAGCACTGGCAGCCTCCAACCATGCCGCAGAGATCACGCTGCTCTACCAATTCCTGGACTAATAAAGTTGCGATTTTTCTCCTCCTCTCTTCTTCCATGGGCAGGGAACGGGAACAAAAGTGGTGGGGGGAAGGAGACGACGACGACGAGGAGGGTTCAGACCGAGACGACCGTTTCAGTTCCTCTCGGGCATTTGCCACCGTTAAGAGCGGTTTCGTAGAAATGTTTTTTTGTTATTGGATTTGTAAAATTGTCATTCAACTAAACACATCTTTGTTCTTCGTATCATTTTATTTTTTTCTTGGATTGTATATTTCTTTTTTGATCTTTTAACAGTGAACAGACCAAAATATCCATAATGATTCGCAATGAACAGCCCACGACCTAAGTCGTGTGCTTCGCCTGGGCGCCCCTATGCCCGTCGCTCGCCGCCGCCAATGCCAACATCCTCCGCGCGCCCCAACAGTCATCCGCTTGCCGTCGTCGCTCGCCGTAGCCGCCACCGCTATCGCCGTCCAATATGCACTTTAGGCCCTGTTTGGGGGAGCTGCAATTCTTAGAATCAGCTAGTCTGAGTATCTAGCTGGTTGGTTGGAGTAGCTAGCTGTTGGGTGAGTGGGTTTTATTCAGTGACATCGTGAGTAAATAAAAATCTGCAGAATATGGAGAAGCTGGGGTTAGCCAGCTTATCAGCTATTAGGCTTAGAAAGACTAACTGCTTCTGCAGATTTTGAAAATCTAGGCTACCCGAGATGTTGTTCGGGGGAGCTTCTAGATACTAGAAGTATCTAACTAACCAGAAACTCCCTCAAACAGGGTCTTAATTAACAACCGAAACAAAAAGGTTGAAGCAGCAGCATGGTAGTCTAGGGTAGTATGCACAAAGGATGAGTCTGATCTGTCTAGTCCCAACTCCCAATAGCAATTCAGTTCAGATCAACTTTTTATGTAAAGAACTCCAATATAAAGTGATTTGGAACAATGTTTTGCTGAGAGGCACATACAGATATAGGTTCCAAACTAATCAATTGCATGGCAAACTCAACATGTTACACAATAAATTGGACACCTCTAAGACTTTTTCAGAACTGAAAGAGTAGCTAGCTACAAACACCAATTGGACAACACTACCCTAGTGATCTAAATCTGAACCCTACTGCTTTCTTTCAGCAGGCCATGGTATGCATATGCTATGTATCAGGCAACTAACTCATTCTTTAGTTACTAAGGTAGTATGCAGTAACTCAGTAATTCCATGTTTTCACTTGTGCTTTACAGCTTCAGCCCAGCCAGTGTTGTTCAAGGTGTGGTGTCTAGCAGTTTTAACTTCTTTCTGGTAGCCTTTGAAATCAATAACCTAAAAATAGATTAATTGCATCAATATGGCTACTGAAAATATGGCTAGTGCAAAGGGCATCGAGTTTGCTACAGAGGGTGACAGCGAGCGGAGGGCTACTGGGGAATGTGGAAGGCGGTGGTAGCTACGGTAGGTGATGGTCACAGACGATGACGATGAGCGAATGACTGTTGGAGCATGCGGAGGGCGATGACGATGGAGGTGGCAGCTGTGGCGAGCGGACGATTATTGGGGCGTGCAAAGTGTGTTGACTTTGGCGGTGGCGAGCAGTAGGCATAGGGGCGCCCAGGTCTTGCCCATGCGAAGCACACGCCTTGGGTCGTGGGTTGTTCATTGCGAATCAACATGGGTATGTTCACTATCTAAAAATCGAAAAAGAAATATACAATCCAAGAAATAGGTGGAATGGCATGAAAACCAAAATGTGTTTAGTTGAATGTCAATTTTACGAATCCAACGATGAAAGTGGTATTTCTGCAAAGCCCACTCTTCAAAGTGGCAAATACCCAATTTTATCCACCGCCGTGGAGAGCCTAAGACCAAATTTACTTCACAGTGTCTCGCTTCATCTGTGCACCCTGCCAGTCCACCAAAAAATCGGATAATTGTTTGTATGCCACTAGTATTCTTGGAATTTTACTATATTCTATAACTATTTGATAATACTTACTTACATACCATTTTATATGGACAAGCGCGTACGGGTCCACCTATAAACATGTATAACGATTATCAACTGCAACTTAATCCCTCCTGCAAATAGCTCCAAGAACCTTATAACGGAAAGATCTCAGACCTTAAGTTGTATTGAGTTTTGGTGATTAATGACAACGGATGTTGGGACTAAGCAATTTCATAAGTTTGTATGTTAGGTTAAGTTGTGTCATCAATCAAAATACACGAAGTATTCTGAACTAATTGATGTACTGCATCTCAGCGAAGTTAAGGACAAAGTCCTAAAGAAAAACTTTGTTTCGCAACCACAAGGGAATAGTAGTGACCCTGAAGTCAATGCTAGTTCCTACAAGGAGCGGAAGCCTCGTCATAAGAAACAGGGAATGGGTGGTAAGAAGATCACATTTAAGAACAAGCCTAGTGATGATAAAGGCAACACGACCAAGAGGGTCGTCAAGCCTTATGGAGAGCAGGACCAGACGTGCTTTAAATGTGGTGCCTAGGGCCATTGGTCTCGGATCTGCAAGGCTCCCAAGCACATCGTGGAAGAATACTAAGAAAAGAAGAAGGGAAAGCAGCCAAAAGCTCATCTCACCATTGCAATGAGTGAGGATGTCACCATGGTTGAGAATACATCACCTCCCATGCCTAGTGAAGCTCTCCTTAATTTCTCGGTAGATGAAGTTCCTATGATGGAGATTGAGCCTACAAAAGGACTCGTAGTTGAAGATGCAGAACTGAAAGCCATATAAGCAGAAGTGGTTGACTTCTTCGCGGACTCTATCTAGAATTAGCGTCTTTTAGTCATCATTGCTAGATATTAAAGTTAGAATTTTGATTTGTAAGCTCTAGAAGAGCAAACTCTTGTTAGCACATTATTTCAGTATTTATTTAAAGTAGTTTATTTATCATTGTTGCCTTTCTTCCTCGCACATATGGCTATTTGCTGCTTTATTATAGAATCAGTTTGTGTGGCGCCCAAGATGGAGGAAGTGTGTATCGTGGATAGCGGAACCACTAACACTATCTTAAGAGAGAAACAATACTTCCACACTATTAGAAGGAATGCTGGAAAGTTTATGACAATCGCTGGCAGCGATAATTGCATAGGGGATCCGGAAAGGCCACGGTCATACTACCAATGGGAACAATCTTGCACATTGAAGAAGCACTATTGTACCTCGAATCTACTAGAAATCTCTTAAGCTTCAAAGACATTCGCGCTAACGGTTTCCATGTAGAAACTGGTGAAGAAGATGGTAGAGAGCATCTACTCATCACTAAGCGTGACAGTGAAGTAAGAACACTGGAAAACTTCCTTCCATGAGCAACAGGCTATACTACACTTGCATTAGAACACCCACAGTGTTTACCACTTTGAAGACTGTTTTTCGCAGTGTAGAATTGTTCTCTCTTTGGCATGATAGATTAGGTCACCCCGATCTTCGAATGATGAGAAACATAATTACTAACACACAAGGTCATAGCATAAATGTGAAAAAATTCCCAAATCATGAAGATTTTGTGTGCCTTGCATGCGCCACTGAGAAATTAATAATAAGATCGTCTACCTTGAAGGTACAGAATGAAGTCCCTGACATTCCTGGACTGAATCCAGGGGGATATTTGCGGTCCTATTTAGCCATTGATCGGCCTTTTAGGTACTTCATGTTATTAATAGACGCATCCTCGAAGTGGTCGCATGTATGTCTATTATCTACTAGAAATCATGCTTTCACAAAGTTGATCTCACAGATCATACAAATCAGGACCGCATTTTCTGATCATCGAGTGAAGTCTATTAGAACGGACAATGCCGATGAATTTACTTCTAAGGCATTCGATGATTACTGCACTGGCATGGGAATCAGAGTTGAACACTCAGTACCGCACGTCCACACTCAGAATGGACTAGCTGAAATGCTGATTAAAAGAATAAAATTTATTGTTAGACCTTTGCTCCAGCATAGTAATTTGCCTGCTACATTTGGGGACATGTGTTCTTCATGCAGCAACTCTCATCAATTTCAGACCATCTGCATACAACATCCATTCGCCTATGCAACTTGCGCAAGGAGTGACCCCGAAGATTGCTCACTTACGTAAATTTGGGTGCATGGTTTATGTTCCAATCCCGCCGCCACAGCGAACCGCCATGGGACCATTACGAAAGACTGGGATTTATGTCGGTTATGAGACAACATCCATAATACGATATTTAGAACCCACGACAGGAAATTTGTATACAGCCCGTTTCGCTGAATGCATTTTTGATGAAAATAATTTTCTGACATTAGGGGGAGGAAATGAACCCTTGCATGAAAAATGTCGATAAATCATATGGCAGGCTGAAGGGATTGAAGCACACGACCCTCACACTAATGAAGCAAATGGCGAAATACAGAAAATCATCGATTTGCAGAAATTAGCAAATGATCTGCCTGACCATTTTTGTGATCTGAAGAGCGTGACTAAGTCGCATGTGCCTGCACGCAATGCACTGGAGAGGACCGAAGTACCACATGAAGGTACACCCAATCTTGTCCTAGGAGCTCCTAAATATAACAAAAGGACAAGGACTCCGGCTCCTCACTCCACTAATAATCGAAGACGTCTGATTAAAAGTGGAGATGAGGGCTTACCACGGCCAATCATAAAGTGCCCCAACGAAAGAAAAAGAGGAGCCAGACGAAACATGGCAATGGTATGGAACCTCAAGAAATAGGCATACCAGACCTAAATATTCCTCTACAGGGAGAAACCAGTGAAAATGCGCGCGCTGAAATTGACACTGATAAACTAAAGGAACTTTCTCCTGAATTGCAAGTAAGTGAAGCGCCTGAATGCGCAACCATGATGAAATAGCAATAAACTATACAGAATCCGGAGAATCCTGGAATAGGGTGACTACAATCGTGGATGCATACTCCGCAAACACAATTGCCACAGTTTTAGATTATGACCCTGAACCTGCATCACTCATTGAATGTAAAAAAAGGTAAGATTGGAAAGATCGGCAGAAGGCAATAACAGATGAACTGTTATCCCTGAATAAAAGAGGAGTTTTGGGGCCAGTATGTTGCACACCTCCTCACATCCAACCAGTAGGATACAAGTGGGTCTTTGTTCGTAAGAGGAATGAAAGAAATGAAATTGTGAGGTACAAAGCCCGATTGGTTGCACAAGGTTTCACTCAACGGACAGGTGTCGATTATGAAGAAACCTATTCCCCGGTCATGGGAGGAATTACCTTTAGATTTTTGATCTCAATGGCAGTCAATTTGAAGTTGAAAATGAAATTGATGGATGTTGTGACCGCATATCTATATGGAAATTTAGATTCTAAAATTTATATGAAGGTACCTGAAGGAATACCACTGCCAAAGCAAGTTGGAGGGAACAAGCAACTTTATAGTGTACAACTGAAGAAGTCGCTATATGGTCTAAAGCAGTCAGGAAGAATGTGGTATAATCGCTTGAGTGAATTTCTTGGAAAGAGAAGCTACACGAATAGTGAAGATTGCCCATGTGTGTTTATACGGAGGTACCCAAGGATGGATTCTGTATAATATCCATGTATATAGATGATCTGAACATCATCGGTACTGAAGAAGAAATTGAGGAAGCAAGCTCATATTTGAAATCTGAGTTCGAAATGAAAGACTTGGGAAAAACAAATTTTGTCTTGGCCTGCAACTAGAGCATACTAGCTGATGGAATTTTAGTACATCAGTTCACATACACTCAGAAAGTGTTAGAACAGGTTGGTTTTGACCAGTCATTTCCTTCTGAAACTCCTATGGTCGGTAGGTCATTACAAGTAGACTAAGATCCATACAGACCTAGAGAAGAGGGAGAGGAAGTATTGGGACTAGAATTCCTATACTTAAGTGTTGTAGGTGCGCTAATGTACTTGGCTAACTGTACTTGGCCAGACATTGCGTTCGCGGTAAACCTATTAGCATGATATAGCGCAGAACCTACCAAACGACATTGGAAAGGCATTAAGGACATTCTGCGCTACTTGCAAGGAAGCAAGGATCTAGGCCTATTCTATAGAAAGAACCAGGACCTAAGTCTAGTCAGATTTCCAGATGTCAGGTACCAGTCAGATCCGCACACTAGCAAATCATAGACTGGCTATGTTTTCCTATGTGGTGGAACTGCAATATCCTAGAAATCATCAAAGAAAAGCCTTGTATCAACTTCGACGAACCACTCGGAGATAATAGCATTGTATGAAGCCTCACGAAAATGTGCTTGGCTTAGAAGAATGGTTCATCACATCTAGTAGTCATGTGGTCTGAACCATGTTAACACCCCCACCATTATCTATGAAGATAATGCAGCTTGCGTTGCACAGGTACAATCAGGATATGTGAAGAGCAATTTGACGAAGCATATAAACCCCAAGTTCTTCTATGCTCATGAATTGCATAAAATGAATGAAATCAAGGTAATGCACACTAAGTCTCGTGAGAATCTCGCAGATTTATTCACTAAGTCCCTCTCAGCATCTAGCTTTGAAATATGTGTTCATGGAATTGGGATGGCAAGACTTAGAGACTTGTGCATTTCAGGGGGAGAAACTTCACATGATACTGAAAAGAAGAATTAAATCTTAGTCAAGAAGACTAAGTACCCAAATTGGTCTTGAAGATCATATGAAATATTTGGGTAATTGTACTCTTTTTCCCTTGAATGAGTTTTCCTGAAGTTTCTCATATTAAGGTTTTTAATGAGGCAATTCGTGCAACTAAGACACGTGCTATGTACTCTTTCTCCCAAATTTTTCCCACTGGGTTTTTGGGGAGTTTTAATGAGGCATATGCATGTCGCGTAAGAATGCTCAAGGGGGAGTGTTAAGATAGCGATCCTATCTTGATCCCTTGAAGATCGGATAGACGGTTGGGCATGCTTATCTTTAGGGGGTTTTGCTCTATAAATAGAGGAGTCCCTCCTCAGTTGTACACACTTGAATGAGCCAATAAAGAGATCAGCTTTTCCCCTACATATTGTGCTTGCCCGTTGTCGAAGAGCCTGGATAGCCTGTAGGGGAGCTGTACTACACTTTCTTTGATGCAAGCTTCTTTTGTGGAGTCTTCTTTTTCTTCTATGAAGTAGAAGGGCCATTATCTCTATCAATTTTTGGGCTCTTCATGGAAAGTTCAGAAATGATAATAATGACTGAATATGAATGAGAAAATTCAGAACATAAGCAAGTGACATCTTTTTCTTTCTAGTTTTGCTAGCTTGCAAGGCTTTGAAAAAGTGTCTAAATATCTTACATTGTGTGTATTTCACCTTTCTTTTTTGATGATTTTTAAGAGATCCTTTAATCCTTATGACTTTAAGCCTACCTGATACCTTTTATACAGTGGTCGACATACATGAAATCCTAGGTCAACTTGAGACCAATGAGATCTATCTGGCATGGGAGTAACACCTCCTTCATATGCCACTATGAACCTTGCAATTGAGTAGTAGCAATGCACAAATGATATCTTAAGGCATCTATTGAAGAAGATCAAAGCAAATGCATGTTTACAAGATTTCCATGTTAGCTGCTTTGCTCCTTATTGTCAACCAAGTGCTTTCTAGTGTTGTTGGACTTATACTTATCCACCAAAGTGACCTCTACACAATCATTACTACTTCTCGCCCATTTGACAACCCTTAGGTTGGTACTTGCTTGGTTGAGCTCCTTGGGCATATTTGATAAGGAAAAATTGATCATATACCCTCTATTTAGATGGAAATTGAGGATTTACCCACCTAGCTCACATGTCATTGAGATGTGGTGGATAAATCCTCAATTTCCATCTAAAAGGTGGGTATATGATCAAATTCCTCATTTGACAATGTGCCAATTGCCATTTGAAGTGCTACATTTATTTTGAGGTACCTCTTCTCCATGATGAGTTTCCTTATACTAATACCATCAACTAACTCATGAATCAGCAAGCCACTCAAATGTTTAATCTAGCTATTGAAGCTCTCTGACAGTGAAGATTTTGAGCAGTAATTAACTGCTAAAAATGATCAAACAACACATGAAGATTTTGTAAGCTCATAACCACATGCACATGATTTCACAAGCTAACCATTCCTTTGTCCATCACTATATTTGATTGGCAAATCAGTACAAGACAATGTATGAATGATCTATAAAGAGCACATAACAATCATCTTAATCTGACAAACACAGGAATACTATACAATCAGTAATGATCTCTGCACTCAAAGAAATTGGTTGAAATCACCCTGAGGAACAACAAAAATAGTCAAAAAGAACAGCAACAGCAACAACAACCCTCCACAGCTCCAGTTCCAGTTTCTACCTCTGTGGCTTGTCACTCTGGTCTGATCAGACGGGATGAGCTCATCTCTGTGGTGCTGTAGAACGACTCGTCCGGGAAGAAGCCGTCATCCTTCTCATCCTCCCACTTGAGCACCTCCCTGATGAATTTGAAAGCTTCATCAACTGAAAGCCTGTCGCGGGCACGCGCCTGCCACACGAACAGCTTCCTGTTCGTCTGGGTGGCATACAGGTCCTTGAACTTCATAGCCACATAGTAGAACGCCTGGTGAGCCAGCGACTGGTTGTTGTGGTGAGTCCGTAGCGGGCAGAAGTCGTTGAACCACTCGCATGTCGAGAGGGGGACGCGGCCGATCTTCTCCTCGAAGAGGTCAAACTTGTTGAGCACAAGAACAAATGGCATGTCGCGGAAACATGGTTGCCTGACCAAAGTATAGTGCAATAGGTTAGTAACTCTTATCTGGAATGAGGCTTTACTGATTTCAGGAAAGCCGTGACAATGTTCTCGACTTCTCATCTCTTATATAGACAAATATGGTATTCGGAAATATGAAACATGCAATCCTCTTCAACTTTCACTAAAGATGCCCTACTTCAGATTTTACAAAATTATGGAACAGTTGAACTTGCAAAACTATTTGGCGCATGCAAATAATAAGACCGGTACCTGATTGTAGCCTCAAACAAGTCCCTGCTTTGGATCATCTTATTCATAAGGGGACTGCTGCCACCACTTGCATGGGACCCCAAGCTGGTCATAGTCGCTGAGTGCTACAGAGAATATCACCAGGCTGACATCCTCAAACATTTCCACCCACTTGCACCCCTCATTCAATCCCTTGGCGCTTACTCTAATCAGCTGATACCTGAAAGGAGATACAAGCACACGAGAGTATCGATACAATTAAGCTCTCTGGGACTTGGTTCGCAGGAGAAAGAAGTCATTAGCCCAACAAAAGAGCAGGGAGCATGCATATATAAGTATATAACTAACCCGGTGTTACCACAATCAAAGGGACACGATACCAGCAATGTTGATATCTAAGCTATTTTATTTACAGAAAATAAGTAACAGAAAAAGGACAGGTAGGATATTTAGATATGTAGAAGTAAGCACTAAACGATTTATATGTACTTCAAACATGATTCGTGAAGAAAGAGTTTACTTGTTTAGTGTCTGAGAGGGTGCTTCATGATTGTCAGTGTAGAGTTCGGACATTGGGCTACGATCATCTAGAGCGAACTCAATGAAGGCCAATCCATTTCCTTGTGTCACTCCTTCAGCATATATTATATCTTTCTCTAAAGGTTCATACTCATTACTCGATACTTCAATGGCCTGCGAGGACGCCATTAAAAAGACAAGTCAATAAGCACTCAAAAACCTACAACATGCATACAAAATAAGTGTGGGATCACTGTGTTAAGCAGGGGCGGACGTGGAAGTAGCAAAAAGTAGAGGGGGGGTACATAGCCTAGGCTTTGCAAACTGATTTCTAGGCTAGGAGGTACAAATGTTAGACTTAGGGGGTGCACACCCTCAAACAATGTGGCTCTACCCTGGTGTTAAGCTGGATGCTGGAGTAAAGGCAAATGATTAAATGATTGTTCAGGCCAGTGTAGCATTTTTAGGAACAGATATGGTATATGCATCTAGAGGGATTCACGGATAGAGAGTAACCAAATATGTAGTGGTGTAGCACAAGATACAAAGGCAAGTTGTGAATCTGTCTTCAATGCATGTTTTGCACCGACGAAATTAACTAATTGTTTAGTACATAAGCTTTGACTTGTACCCTGCTCAAGAAATACTCGGCGACATCAGGGAGAAAGTGCAATTCATCTTTTCTTTTATATGTTGCTTGTATGGCTGGATCCTTCCACATCTCATCAACCATTGGAGCATATTCACGTGTAGCTGCAGGGAAGAATGCGTCAAGGTCTCCCATTGCTATGATGTCCAAAAGCCAATCCGAGAACTTCTTCAACCTTTGATTTATCGAGTATATGCAAGAATTTGAACCATTTGATTTATTTCCATCTGCATCAATAAGACAAAACATAAAGGTACTGCATATACTACGGAAAAATAGAAGTAAAAAATATATATTAGATGCTTCTACCATGTGGAGTATCCTCATACTCTGAGCTTGGGTTGTTTGATATAGCCAAAGCCTCTTCTTCAAAACGCTCACGGCCCTCAAGCAGAATCCCGAGGTACTTGAACATGTTACTTTGGATCATTAGTTTGATCCTGTCAAGTTCTTCTTGGGTAAATCTAGTGTCATACAACAACTTTGCCTGTATAAAAAACAAACACCATGCAATAAATAATAAGGTTGAATATTTGCCTTCTCAATTGTCAACTGGAAACTGTATCGGCCACTGGGAAAAGGTTGAGTTCGCACTAATTAAGTGTGAAATTTGGTCAGACCTGCTTGAATATGGTGCTTGTACCAGCTCCGGGTGATCCAAGAATAAGAAGCTTTTGGATTCTTTTCTGATCTAAGTACTCAGGAACAGTTCTTGCTGAATAAGGGGCTTCGTCTCTTGGTCCTTCCGAGTCTGAAGGAGGCACCGGTAGTGAAAACAAGGCACATGCAAAACGTGCCAAAGGCTGCAAATGAAGGCACATAAAAATCTAGTTAAGCTAAGAACAAGACATGGTAGTTTCAGAAAGTAAAAGAAATGAGTTGAAACTCTTTTGAGCAAGATACATACCGACTCCCATATTTTCCCTTTGATATTATTTTGGCCTTCTTCCTCATAGCGACCATCATGGTAAACCCAAAAGTGAGTGTCACGGGGGCACTGAACTTGTGCAATCTGCAAGAACGACTCAGATATCGAGGCAAACTCAACAGTAGCAGTGATAGCAAAATATCCTGTACCTAACAAAGGGAGAAATTTGTGTATATGCCACATTACACATTACCACTCAGATCTTCCCTCTAGATATACACCACTAAAAATAGGATCAATTTAATATCATCCAAAGTTCCAAACTTCATAAACCTTGTTGACTACAGAGAATTGGATGGTATTAAATCGAACCCAATTGTTTGGCGGCATATTTCTAAAGAGGGAAAACTGGGTGGTATATAGTATACTGGTATGCACCTGATTTTATGATATATGATATGATATTGCTTTTCTGATGAAAATTCCACTATCATACAAACTTTCAAAGAGATTCACGATGATAGAACACTGGTACCTTCAGAACTTTCAGTTCAACCTTGGTGATTTGCCTTCCATTCATATAAACCTGTGTGTTGCCATTACTGGCATCGGGCTGAAGCTTCCCATTAAAGTTTAGGTTAGTGCTGATGATCTTGTCTGGCTTTTCCCCTTCCTATAAGCATGAAGAAAGTGCTATTAGCAAAAGTTCAAATTGCGTAAGAAGGAATGTTCATCTCCTACAAACAGGCTTACCTTTCCCCACAAGCCGGACTCCTTGTCATACCAATATCTTCCTGGCTTCAGCTTTTGAGGAGGCCGTGGGCAACTAAGCAAGTCAGCCATCTCTTCTGGATTAAGAGGGAAACAATTTATGATGAGTTGCTCGGGTCGGAGCTGGTTTGCTTGGCACTCCTTCTCGGCTTTCAAGATTTGCCTTACTTCCAATGGGCTGAGCAGACGCGATAGTATCCTTGAACCCTTCCCTAGCTTCGATCGCTTGCACTCATCAATCGGCTGACCAATGCAAGGGATACACTTCCGCCCTTCCGGCATCGAGCCCATGGCCCTGAGCACACAGTAGCTGCAAAACCTAGCATCGCAAACAATGCATGATTCCTTGCTCTCCCACTTCCTTTTCTCGCAACGGCTGCAGGTTCTACCCCTCTTCTCCTGCCTGGTCACCGCCACATACTGTTCTGATGCCTCATCAAAATCTTTGCTCTCATACCTGCTATCCTCTGTGACCCCAAAAGTGACCACCGGAGCTCTTCTTCCTTCTTGCACAGCTGCCCTACTAGCCTTCTGCCCATGGTAATTCTGCTCAGACTCATGCGACACCGAGCAGGAATCTTCATCGTCATCAGAGAACTTCTCATTCTGCGGGACGGAATCAACTGACTCTGAGCTTCCCCTAACCTGTGCCACCGCCGGTGGAGGTGGATCGGCACGGTTGAGCATCTTGCTTCCGGGACACTGGCTTATGCACTGGTCTGATGACCGGCGCCACCACGCCGTTCCCAAGCCCCAGGGGGCCGGACACAGGCTGCGCCGTGGGTATCGCCGGTAGGTCGACGGGATCGATCCTCGGGAGCTCATAGGACACCGGCGGGCCGTCATACTCGAGCGCAATCGAGTAGTCGAGGTTGGCCGGCGCCTCGGGGATGGTCGTCCCCGGAGGGAGCATCCTCCTCAGCATCTCCTCCCAGTTGCTCCCGCCCACAGCTCCTGCTCCGGCCATCTCCTTGCCGCAATCCGCCGGTCGCCGGACACCTAAACCTCCTCTCCTCCCGGATCAAGTAAGCATGGAGCAGAATCCAAATTACCCCAACCTAACCTCCCTCCGCGACTTCCAAACCCAATCTTTTCACCTCAGGCCGAGAAATCCCTCGCTGCCGCCGCCTCAATCGACCTCGACGACGGTCAAAGCCCAATCTTTGCACCACCAACCGAGAGCAAGCATACTAACACCAACGACTCCACCACGGCCGGTCAACGACCCAACAGCCAAACCTTTGAACGAGTCGATGCCGAGATAGGGATGTCACCTTTGGACCAACCTAGCAGTGGCCAGCCTCCAACCACACCACGCCGCGGAGATCACGCTGCTCTACCAATTCCTGGACTAATAAAGTTGCGATTTTTCTCCTCCTCTCTTCTTCTTCCTTGGGCAGGGAACGGGAACAGGAGTGGTGGGGGGGAAGGAGACGAGTGACGACTGACGACTGACGACGACGAGGAGGGTTCAGACCTGAGGAGACGACCGTTCCAGTTCCTCTCACACCGCCGCTCGGACCAAATTCACTTCACAACGTCTCGCTGCATCCGTACATCCTGCCGTTCCACCGGGAAAAAATCTGCTCGCCATGATCTCGAGAAGGAAAAATCTTTTCGCTGTTATCTTGTTTCTTCGTTCGATGGAAGCACATCTGGATTCCACGAAGAATATGGGAAATGTTCAGAGCTTCTTGTTTTTTTCGGAAGAAGATAAGTGTTCGGAACTGAAACTTGTGGATTGTTTGGCGGAACTCCGGTTTCAACTTTTTTATTCCATGAAACTAGATCAGGCCAACGAGTATATCCCGCTGAAAGCACTCCAAAAAATAAACTAAAGTGGTCGAGCAGAGTCTAACCAACTTTAAATGATCCACTCCAAGTTCAGTGTAAATTTTAAGTGCTCCACTCCAGCTTCATTCTACTGCGAACATCACCCAATGTAAAATTGTTCTTTCCTATTGGAGAACTATCTCTTTGAAAAAATAAATAGAGTTTAAATCAATGAGTGCAAAGAAGAAATAGAAAAAGTTATATATTTATCACTGAAAATTCACTCGTTCCATATTTACCACCGACTCTCTTACCGATATTCAGTCTTGAGATCCATATACCAATGAGAGACAATTTCATATATAAAATTGTACGAACTTTCAATGACATATCATAAATAAAGCTCCATATCCTATGCACAAAACCTCTTCCATGCATAAATGCACAAGTCTCACCGTAGCCCCACATCCAAAATCCAACGTCCCTAGTTCGAAGGGGTTTTTTGCAAACTGACATGGAGAAGCGGAGCTGCACTACTGCACTGTGGAGAGATCTTTTTGCAAAAATGGATGGTCGTTAGATTTTGGATATGAAATTACGATAAAGCTTGTACATTTGTGCACGAAGAAAGTCTTACGCATAAGATACGGAGCCCTTAAATAATCTTTAGGTAACAGTCATGTAAAATGTACAACTGTCTAGTAAAAGAGTAAATAACAGAGTGAATAACAGCAACAGTACTACCAAACATAAAGGACAAATGCCTGAATTCCATTCATTACCTCTCTCTCTCTCTCTCTCTCCCTCTCTCTCTTACAGTGGCATCAGTGTCAGGGGGTTCAATCATTCAAGGCAGTGTGTCCTTCTTGCAGCTTGCAGCTTGCAGTCGATCTGGTTCAAACCCTAGGGAATTTACCGCGAGAGAAAATCGAAGGAGCCCTAGCTAGCTAGCTAGCTAGCTCCGAATGCATTGTGTCTGGCCATTCTGTCGGCGGAGCTAGCGCGCCCGCCATGACATGACGCTGATGAAGCAGAAGCAGGCAAGCGAGGTTAGCCGTTAGCGAGCGAGCGGGCGAGCATCTCATCGGGGAAGAAGACGAGGTCGAGGCGACGTGTGTACGTGTGAAAACTTTTGTATGGGATGGCGCGCCCAACTCGGCGAGGGTAGACGAAGATACGATCACTTGTGAGTTGTCCCGTAGGAAGCATGGCATTTGAAATGCAAAAGTGCAAAACAATAATAAGGTTATAGTACTAGATTTAATATTTTATAGTAGAATGAATGTAGACAGTGATATCGTTTAGATTCATCGTAATATGAAATTTATGTCAAAACCTGGTTCTCGTTATTGTACGGATTCGTTATACTATAAAATATCAAATTCTACTGTAGGTTGCAATATTATGGGACGATATGATGGAGTGAATTTTAACGGTTATAGGACTATCCAGATTCGTTGTACTCCTAGTATGGAACGTCAAATTCGGATCTAGATTGCAATATTATGGGACAACTACAACTATTTTTAGAATCAATATCTTGTATCTCTTTCTAGACGGTATAGTTTCTCGCTTTAAATTATAAAACTAAATAGTCACGTAATTTAGAAAATGAATTCTGGCTTCTATAGATCCTCACTAACTAAGGGGGTTTTTGGATAGAAGGTCTAAATTTTAATCCATGTCACATCAAATGTTTAGATATTATTTTGGAGTATTAAATATTGACTATTCACAAAACTCATTCATAATCGGTGGATTATTCATGAGACGAAACTAATGAGCCTAATTATGTCATGATTTGACAATGTGGTGCTACAGTAAACATTTGCTAATCATGGATTAATTAGGCTCAATAAATTCGTCCCGCGAATTATCCTCCGACTGTACAATTATTTTTATAATTAGTTCACGTTTAGTCCTTCAAATTGATGTCCAAACAACCAATGTGACGCGGGTAAAACTTACCCACTTGATCCAAATACCCCTTAAATACTCATTAGTCGCTTTTTAGATTCTTAAACTCTACAAGTCCATAAGTAGCAACAATAATAAACAGTTTTTCTTGCCAAGTTGCCAAATTGCCAAGAAGGGAGCTGTCATGTCACTAGCTGGGGCTAGTTAACAAATGAAAACATGGTAGGTTGGAGTGTTTCCAATCTATTTTAAGAGATGATAAACACATGCTAATCAAAGTGAGGAACATGGGAGGAGCTAAGTGAACCCATGTGTGTGCATGTTTAATTAAGGACCAATGAGTGCCTTTAGGAGATGATAAACACATCTAGTTATAAGAGACTTGCAATATATAGTTGTAAACGACCGACTTGATGGTGTGAACATGGAGGTGTTCTTGCCCATGTCAATCTCAATTGGAACATCCATCATATATAATATATATAATTAGTGTATTAGTGATTTTTTTAATTAAGACACTTGTCTGTGGTTACGGATCGGAAGAATCGATTATCGACACGAAAATAAGTCGTAATTTGCGAACATCGTTATGGCACTGGATCTCATCGGACCCGAGTTAAATGTGGATGAGAGCGGTACTAAAATGAGTGACCGCATCCTCACGTCGGATATGTTTGGACCTTCTTAAAAAAATAGAATTTCGACCTGAAAATAAGTCAGAATTTGTGAGTATCAATCCCATCGTAACTATAACTAAACGTGTTTGGATGAGAGTAGTACTAAAATGAGTGACCGTATCCACACGTCGAGCAAGTATAGCCTTCTTAAAAAATCAGAAATTCGGCAGATGAAAAAGACATGGATACAATATATATGAATTAAATATCATGGGATGCTGAAATATTACATGAATTGAAAACATATGAGTTAGTCAAATTAAACGAGTTGTATGTAATACTCCAGCGTAGTATACGAATTTCTAATCGGAGTGTTTTTTTATTGTTCTAGAGTTTATCATAGTTAAAAGAATGTGAAAATCTCTAGCTTAGATCAGCTCATATCGAAACACGATATTTTTTATTTAGGAAATTAGTGTGCTAAGTTTGTACTTAAATACAAGTATTTTATTCTTTAGAATTCTTTGAGTTTAGATCATGTACTATCTCTCCTTCTTCTTATATGAAAGGTTTTATTTTTATATATTACTCCTCGTCCTAAAATACAACCATTTCTGTTTTTTAAATTTTATCCTAAGGGCTTGTTTGGGAATTTCAAATCTCAGTCCATTTCCTGGGATGGGCCGTGATTTGGGGTTCCCAAACAGGATCTAAGGGGGTATTTAGATCAAGGGCTAAAATTTTAGCCCCTCCCACATCCAATGTTTAAATACTATTTTAGAGTATTAAATGTAGATTATTTATAAAACCCATTCATAATCGGAGGATTATTCACGAGACGAATCTAATGACCCTAATTACATCTTGATTTGATAATGTGATGCTACAGTAAACATTTGCTAATTATGGATTAATTAGGCTTAAAAAATCGTCTCGCGGATTTAGTCTCCAATTCTGCAATTATTTTTATAATTAGTTCACGTTTAGTATTTCAAATTAATGTCAAAACATCCGATGTAACACGCTCTAAAATTTAGTCCCGAGATCCAAACACCCCCTGAATATTACAACCCATACAATTTCCCCCCTAAATCTTTATATTTTACCTTTATATGAAGTACTAGTTACATGTAATACTAATTGTTTAAAGTACTAGTTGAGAAATAGTTTGGACTTTTTTCCTTACATCTTAATAAATGTGTCAAAATTTAGAAATGACTATAATTTGGGATTGAGGGAGTACTGAGGTTTTCTAATCTTCGTCATAGGACCGAATGAACTCACGCGTTACAACGGGAAGAAATATAGTATTAAGGTAGCGTTTGGTTTCATGGACTAAAGTCCGTGTCACATCGGATGTTTGAACATCAATTTGAAGATTAAATGTGAACTAATTATAAAAATAATTGCAAAATCGAAGGATTATTTGCGAGACGAATTTATTAAGCCTAATTAATCCATGATTACCAAATGTTTACTGTAACATCACATTGTCAAATTATGATGTAATTAGACTCATTAGTTTCGTCTCGCGAATAATACACCGATTATGAATGACTCTTATAAATAGTCTATATTTAATACTTCAAAATAGCATCTAAACATCCTATGTAACAGAACTAAACTTTTGGATTAAAGAACCAAACAGATAATAAAAAACAACGTGTAAATAGAGATGTACAAAACTCAAACTTAAAAGTTTTGGTTTGCTCTGAGGAATGTAGCCTCACTGCTACTAAGGGGGTGTTTAGATCTCGGTACTAAATTTTAGCTCGTGTCAAATCAGATGTTTCGATATTAATTTGAAGGACTAAACATGAACTAATTATAAAATAATTATAAAATCGGAGACTAAATCGCGAGACGAAATTTTTAAGCCTAATTAATCCGTGATTAGCAAATGTTTACTATAGCATCACATTGTCAAATCATGGTGTAATTAGGCTAATTAGATTCGTCTCGTGAATAATCATTCAATTATAAATGAGTTTCGTAAATAGTCTACATTTAATATTTTAAAATAATATTTAAACATTGAACGTGACAGTTGCTAAAATTTTAGACCCTTATCCAAACACCCCCTAACTTTTTAAAATAGTACTAATCGAGTGGTCATGCACTCAAATGGAAAAATTATAACATTAAAAAATAGTACATATAGATATTTCCGTTCGAATGCACGTACTTCCGAAATGCTCTGCTGCTGACGTCAGCCGTCCACCAACCGCGTGGGCCCCTCCACCGCTGGGGTGGAAGGCGGCACACGCCTTTGACCCCGCCTACCCCCTCGCCGGCGGCTGCTGCGGCCGCCGATCGGACCCCACCCGTCGGCGAGACGCCCACGCAAATTCTCAGGGCCTATTTATAGCAGGCGGCCGAGCCGGGTCTGGGTGGTAGTCGTAGTGGTAGGTGGCTGATCTGACCCACCGCTCGCCGCCCCGCACCGCCCGCGCGACGGACGATTGGTTCACGGCACCGGCGATTCGGCGCGGCCAGATCCAACGCAGGTGAGAGAGCCTCCCTCCGATCTCTCGCCTCCGCCGCCGCCGCGCGGTGGGTGGGTTTTTGTTCGATGATGTGGGGTCCGCCATGGCCTGCGCGCGCTATGTAGGGAGGAGATCTGGGGGAGGGTTTCGCGGCTAGTCGGCTCTGCCGCCTGTGATTCTTAGGCTGGGGGATCGGATGCGTGTTCTTGTGCTGCGTAGGTGCTGCGAGTGTAATCGCACGCCGATCCGGGGGCTGAGATGAGTTGTAGACCTTGTGGTTGGTGCGGGGTTTCATCCCTGGGAGCGTCCAGTTTGTTGGTGATGTAAACCAACAGTGCAGAATTGCTTGATTCATGTCTATGTAGGTGGTTTGCACATGGGAGTGCTAATTCTTCTACGGGAGAATTGCTCGTTTGCCACGAAATTCGTTGCGATGTTCCCGAGCTCGTTTGCCACGAAGTTTTTGGCATTCAACTTTGTGGCACATGGCAACGAACTTCGTGGCAAACGAGCAAATCTCCCTTCTATGTATTGCGTAACAACTACCAAATCTGGTGGCTGTTGCTACTACTTACTTACCATGTTATAAACTTATCTGAATTTAACCAAATTTAAAGAAAAATCTATCAACATCTCAGATATCTAATAAATATTATCCTGGTAAGATTTATTTTAGATGGATTTTATGAAACTAATTTGATGGTATAGTAACGGATGGAGTAATAGTTTTTTTGAGTGCCTCCCCTGAATTCCATTGTCACCTATTGGCTATTTCAGTATAGTGATGTTAAGAAACATCGCCTCTGCTTGCCCTCGTATTTGCCTGAACAGGTAGCTAGTTAGGCACAGACCTGTCGCTGTAACGTATGACTCTTGGTCCCTATGTGTGACCATGTGTGATTTGATAAATAGGAATAGCATAGACATATTTTCAGGATTCTGTCTAGTTGCCCACTTCATACAATTGTATACCTTCTCCATACTACATGAATGATGTGCCACTCAATGCTGAAAAGAGCCACCTTGCATATGATTTACTTATAAAAGTATGGCATTTATATTGCCATTAGTTCCTTGTAAAAAGAATGAACTTTATATTGTTATAGTTCATAATAATCGAGGCTGCTTGCCATATTGAACTTATTTTTTTTATGTACATAGCTCTTCAGTTTCATGTCATAGTTTCTGCTGTAGTGATTCCTTTTGAATTGTATTTTGTATTCTTTTAAAGTAAGGACTGGCATTTGTATTCTATTAAAAAAAAGAAACGGACATTTGCACAATTGTGTTGATCAATTAGTTTTTGTATCTGTTTCTGAATCTTTTGTTCAGAATAAGTGTCATCGCTAAGCTTATCTTCGCCTGTTCTTGTTTGGACATATATGGTCAATGGGTTTCTAAGGGTCTGCTGTCATCAATTTTTAACCTTTAGATTTAGATTGTGATCTGCTATTTTGTTTGTTCCATGCATGATGAATTGATGTGTTCGATGCATATATCTGCAGACTGCAGGTAGGAGATGGCTCTCACGAGAATTGGTCTTGCTGGCCTTGCGGTCATGGGGCAGAACCTTGCCCTCAACATCGCAGAGAAAGGGTTCCCCATCTCTGTGTACAACAGGACGACCTCCAAGGTTGATGAGACTGTTGAGCGCGCCAAGGCAGAAGGAAACCTTCCTTTGTATGGCTACCATGACCCTGCATCCTTTGTGAACTCCATTCAGAAGCCACGTGTTGTCATCATGCTTGTCAAGGCCGGTGCACCGGTGGACCAGACCATTGCAACTCTTGCAGCACACCTGGAGCAGGGTGACTGTATCGTTGATGGAGGAAATGAGTGGTATGAGAACACAGAGAGGAGGGAGAAGGCGATGGAGGAGCGTGGCCTCCTCTATCTTGGGATGGGGGTTTCCGGAGGAGAGGAGGGCGCCCGCAATGGCCCGTCCATGATGCCTGGTGGCTCATTTGAGGCCTACAAGTACATTGAAGATATTCTTCTCAAGGTGGCTGCTCAGGTTCCTGACAGTGGACCATGTGTCACTTACATTGGCAAAGGTGGATCAGGAAACTTTGTCAAGATGGTTCACAATGGAATTGAGTATGGTGACATGCAACTGATTGCTGAGGCATATGATGTTCTCAAGTCGGTTGGGAAGCTCACAAACAGTGAGCTGCACCAGGTGTTTTCTGAGTGGAACAAGGGCGAGCTCCTCAGTTTCCTGGTTGAGATCACGGCCGACATATTCAGCATCAAGGATGACCAAGGCGAGGGCTACCTGGTCGACAAGGTCCTGGACAAGACTGGAATGAAAGGAACCGGGAAATGGACCGTGCAGCAGGCTGCAGAGCTCTCAGTGGCTGCTCCCACCATTGAGGCATCCTTGGACTCCAGATTCCTCAGCGGTCTCAAAGACGAGCGTGTTGAGGCTTCCAAGATCTTCCAAGGTGACTTCTCCAGCAACCTGCCGGTGGACAAGGCACAGCTGATCGACGACGTGAGGCAGGCTCTCTACGCCTCCAAGATCTGCAGCTATGCTCAGGGCATGAACATTATCAAGGCCAAGAGCACGGAGAAAGGCTGGAGCCTCAACCTCGGCGAGCTTGCCAGGATCTGGAAGGGAGGTTGCATCATCCGTGCCATCTTCCTGGACCGCATCAACAAGGCCTACGACAGGAACCCCGACCTGGCCAACCTGCTCGTGGACCCCGAGTTCGCCCAGGAGATCATGGACAGGCAGGCGGCATGGCGTAGGGTGCTCTGCCTCGCCATCAACAATGGCGTCAGCACCCCAGGCATGTCGGCGAGTCTCGCCTACTTCGACTCCTACAGGAGGGACAGGCTGCCTGCCAATCTGGTGCAGGCCCAGCGAGACTACTTCGGCGCTCACACCTACGAGAGGGTCGACGTGCCCGGCTCCTTCCACACCGAGTGGTTCAAGATCGCCCGTAATCTCAACCACTGAGCTGCTGCTGCTGCTGCTGCTTCTTCTTCTTCGTATTTTCGCTACATCTAGTTGCTTGCTGCTGAGTTGAGTGAGCTTCTTGTCGTTGAAACTTTATTTGGTTAATGTGCTGTGGTTAATTCGGATGAGGAGGTTTCTCCATTCTTTAAACTTTAGCAGTCATGGATGGGAGCCTTTGTTATTTATCTTTGTAAGTTTATTTACATATGAATAAGAGCATCTCGTTTGCCTCGTTCTGATTAATCCATCGACAAGCAATTCTTTTTTTTTATCTCCATGTACTGCTTGTTTATGGATTTTTTAAAATCAAATCTGTCGATTTCAAAAAATTGCAAAAATAACATACAGTCGGCACTTGAAATGTCGATTGGATGCCACGTCAGCTCTAGTTGACACTTCAAGTGCCTGACTGGTGCTGATGTGACAGACCTGATTGGTATTGACGTGGCAGACTCAGGTTCTGTCACGTAAGCACCAGTCGACACTTTAAATGCCGACCGCCTGTTTTTTTTGTAATTTCTTGAACTTGACATACAGATTTGATTTTTTTAAAAAAATATTATTTTTTAAAAATTCTTGTTGATGTCTATAGATTTGATAATTTGTTACTGTCCAAGAAATTGTCTTCGATTTTTTACATCAATTCTCGTAATGTTATTGGTTGACAAAATAATCAAAATGCAAAATGGATATTTTTTGACTGTAGCAAGAGCATGAAAAATTGAAGAATCAAGAAGTTTTTACCGATTCATTTCAGCTAATGGCCTACCCAAACAGTGAGAACTAATTAAATAAATAAAACTAAATCTACAAACTTAGAAGCGAAAAACATAAAATTAAATCTTGATGTAAAGCAAATTATCTTGAAGTGAAAGAAATCATTTTATCAATTAATAGTGTTTGGTTTCCGAAGTTTAGTTCTACCGCATCGAATGTTTGGACGCTGATTAAAAAGACTAAATATAAGTTAATTATAAAACTAATTGCAAAAGTATTAGCTAATTTATTAACATATGTTTATTTTAGCACCACGTTATCAAATCCACGAATGAATTAAATTTAATAGATTCGTCTCGTGATTTAGCTTTTATTTATATTATTAATTTTATAATTAATCTATATTTAATATTTTTTTTCGAACTGGCTTGTGATGTTCCCCCTGGCTGGTGGAACTTGGAAGGCTAGGGAATGGCGGCCGAGGCGGAGCCGTGCTGCATCTCGCACGCGTTCGACAGCGCCGCGCGCCGGAACCCTGCCAGCATCGCCGTCATCCAGGCGGGCTCCTCCTCCTCCTCTTCCGACGGCCGCGACAACCGAGCGCCGCTTCACCTGCGCCGACCTCCTCGCAGCCGTCTCATCCCTATCCCGTCGCATCGCGGGTGCGCTCCGATCGTCCACAGCCGGCAACCACGACGAGTCCCCAGGTGCGTGAGCCGTGCTTCGCTTGGCGTTTTTTTTTCTGCCGGCGTAGCTCCCTCGTCTGATTCGCTCCCGATTTGTAACCCTAGGCTGTTCGTCTCGACCCGGGGGAGCCCCCGCGGCGCCTCGAGTTGTGGGGGTTTACGCCGCGCCGTCGGTGGAGTACATCGCCGCCGTCCTCGCCGTGCTCAGATGTGGGGAGGCTTTCCTGCCGCTGGACCCGTCGTGGCCGGAGGAGCGGATTCGGTGGGTCACTTCGGTGTCAAACGCGGCGATCGTCGTATCATCAGAGGGTTCGAGGGCAGCTCGCGTGTTTACGAGCAGCGCTTTCTCCGTTATTCACATGGACAGTGACTTGTGGCAAGAGCTTGAGGATGGGATTGATCCAGAGGAGCTTGTTTGGCCGTGCCAGTGCGAGAGGCTGAGGGAGTTCTGCTACTTGATGTTTACCTCTGGTTCCACTGGAAAACCCAAGGGGGTTTGCGGAACGGAGAAAGGTAATTTCACTGCACCTTGCTGCATATCGAATGTTTCTGCTATGCAGATGTATTTAATATTTCTTGTGCAACCATTAATGAATTTAGGATATTTTTGTTGGTTCTGATTCTGACATGTCAAAGGAGTTGGTTGACATGTTCTAGGTGTTCTTCTAGAAAAAGAGTAGGTCAGTATATAAGTATATTTTGCTGTCAGGGTTATCTTATGGTATGTTTACTGTAGTAAATTCAATGTCCAAAATGCTAGCCTAAGTCCTATTGTAGCATGCAGAACTGCATGCATAAAATAGTTGAAAGCCTGAAATTACATTGTAGAAAAACCATATCTGACCAGCGAAACGTCACATGGCTCAAGTTTATGCTCTGCTGGTTTCTGATTTCTTGTTCAATACTCAATAGGTTTGTTATGTTGTGTTTATAGGTTTGAATTGGCTGGCCAGCTCATTAAGACATGCTCACATGCTTATTTTGCTACCATTCCTTAGGTCTTCTCAACCGCTTTTTGTGGATGCAAAGATGGAAACCTTTGTGTCCAGATGATGTGTTATTGTTTAAGACATCTGTCAGCTTTGTCGATCATCTGCAGGAGTTCTTTTCTGCTGTGTTAACTTGCACAACACTTGTCATTCCTCCTCCCAATGATTGGAGAGTTAATCCAGCATCATTGACCAACTTGATTAAGGTTACCTAGTCTTCAGTCTTCACATATGTGTTAATCATTCTTCCAATGCAAATATTGCTATTCTTTTTTACATGAAACAGTATAGGAAGGAGAGTACTGCTTTCCTTATCCAGTTAGTTTTTTCCACAAAACATTTGATCCAAGGCTTTTGCTTGTTGAAATAAACTGCACTAGCATATACCCCTGACGAATTTTGCAAATATAAGGCCTTTTAAAACACTCATTTTGAAATTGTGAAATTACCATTTAGTGATGGCAAACTAGGATGAAAGTGAGTGTGCACATTTTGTTTGCGTGCTTGTAGACTAGCATGGTACCAATTGGTTTGACTGTCCATGCTCCTTACAATTTTTTGGCAGCTAGGATTTTCCTAATACAAGTTATATTTGCTTAGCCATGTCCAAACTCCAAAATTGGTTAAAATTAATTTATCTTAGTATATTCTTTCTCCTTTTTAAATTATCATGACTTCATGAGAAAGAGGTAAGAGATATAGTACATTAGTACTACATTATTCTTCTGCAGTAGTAAACATTGATTTTAGAATACTGCCAATGTGACCAAGGTTGGAACTATAGTCTCTGTCTCTTGTTGATTCGATAGACATTTACTTTGATTAACAAAAAATACTCATATAATGGGATTTCTATTTTTGTGCTCAGTCAATTCCCAATACATGTTATGATGCTAGTTACTATGTCATGTTCTTTTTGATAGGATATCCTCCCTGGTTTTTTATATTTCTGTCTTAGGCATATGGTATATCAAGGATGACTTCGGTTCCATCATTGATAGAGATAATACTGCCTACCCTGGAGAAAAATCTTTCACGGGGACATAACCCTCTTAAGATACTAATATTTAGTGGGGAGATTCTGCCCATATTGTTGTGGAAGAGAGTGCATGAAATTCTGCCAGAGACTGCTATCATAAATCTATATGGAACAACCGAGGTGAGAAAGTTAACCATTTGCGATTTCGTGGTGTTTCATATTATATTAATCTAACTTTGTTTCGCTAATGTAGTCTTATTCATTACCATTTATCTTGCTGCCAAAATCAACACTACATACATTGTCCAGCCATCTATCTGACTTCTCATAACACAAAATTAGTAAATAATTTGTGCAACATTTTTTTCATGCACACAATTGAGAACGTAACTTGTGTCATCTTCAGTACAGTTAACAAAACTTTGGTAAAATGTTATTTACAAAATTAGGCTTGTGATCACGGTTGCTTATTTCCTGGTTTGGTTGCACATCATTTACTAAACATGATTTTACTAGCACATATGGCATATTATACTCAAATTTAAGGTAGTTATCATGAAGATTGAAGAGTACATATGTCATAAGGGGTTGAGTACTTGAATTCTCTTCTACCTTTTTTATTCACCATGAATTGAATTTGAAAAACTTCAAAATTGTTGTGTTGTGTTTCATGACAAGTTGAATTGATCTTGAATTATGATATGAAAAGATGCAGTTAAGAGTCCCAATCTGAAACACATGTTAGATATAACTCATGTAGCAATGTTGCATACTTAATTACTTATACCCCTACCATTTTCCGTGAGCTTGATATTATCATTATCTGGGTATATGAAGGTGATCTAGCTGTGAACTTGAAACTATCATTGTTTCATTTATGCTATATTTGTGCTCTTCTCATACAGGGACTAGCTGAAATGGCAGTTTTGATGTTTCCTCTCATCCTCTGTAGCTTACTAAATGATTCACATGTTTCAGGTTTCTGGTGACTGTACATTCTTTGATTGCATGGATTTGCCTACAATTTTAAAGCGAGAAGAATTAACCAGTGTACCAATTGGATTTCCTATTTCAAATTGTGAAGTTCGTCTCGCAACCGATGCTGTGGAGGCAGATGAAGGCGAAATGCATGTCAGTGGTGCATGTTTATTTGCTGGATATTTATCAGAGTCCATGATGGGTAATCATGCTGAAGGCAATAGAAGTTCAACATACTACAGAACCGGTGATTTTGCTCGACGCTTAAAGAGTGGTGAATTTATTTTTCTTGGGAGAAAGGATCGTACTGTAAAAATTTATGGGCAGCGCTTTTCACTGCAGGAGGTAGAATCTACCTTAAAAGAACATCCTGATATTAGTGCTGCTGCAGTTACTTTTCAAAACAATGGATCTAGAGATTTTAGGGCATACTTGGTGCTTAAGAATAGTGTAGAATTTGTGGAAGACTGTCAGCAATGTAGAGGATACAAATCTTCTCAAGTAATCATGTTATCAGTTCGAAGTTGGCTCATAATGAAGCTTCCACCAGCCATGATTCCAAAGGTTTTCCTCCCCATTAAATCATTACCTCTAACTTCTTCAGGAAAGATTGATTATGTGAAGCTATCAAACTTAAAATTGGAGTCTTGTGAAATTGAGACTGAAAGAAATACAGTTAATCCACATATGCAAGTTATCAAAAAGGTTTGTTCGAGCCCTCTCTTGTTTTTACCTTCTTTTTTAACATTTCATGTTATACCTGTGCTTTATTGTTATTGTTATTTATGTTTCTCGCTTTAAAGTTATCATTTTCTTTGGGTAATTACCATTAATGATAATTTTTTACTGATGTCATTTCTTATCTACCGTAGGCATTTTGTGATGCCTTACTTGTCGATGCAGTTTCTGAGTTTGATGATTTCTTCACCTTGGGTGGTAACTCAATTTCTGCTGCCCATGTAGCCCACAAGTTGGAGATTGACATGAGGCTGCTTTATGTGTATCCCACCCCTTCTAAGCTCTTTGATGCTTTATTTATCGATCACATTTCTTTACTTTCTTCTACTCATGAGCCTCACTCTAATAAGGGGTTAAACATATCTTCCACAATACCAAGCTCATTTACTCCAACTGCTACAAGTGTTGACGATAACTTTCATGGAAAAGCACATATAAATGGAGATGGAGAGTGTGCACATGATCACTTGGCAGGGAATTATCCAGATGAAGCAGATTGGCAGCTTAACAAAAATGTGTCTTTTCCTGATGATACATATAGGACAAAGTCTCCCCTCATGGATTCATGCTCGAATGACGGAAAGAGTGTTGATGGCAGACAATGGATCTTGAATTTTTGTTTACAAAAGAAGTGGTCTCTTGGGCGTTGCAATAGATTTATGCATGGATATGAAGGGAAGCTTCAACTTGAAGACGTTTGCTCATATGTTCCATACAACAAAAGAGGTTATCTTCGGGCACTTTGGAACATTCCTCTTGATTCATGTGTTGATGCATCACCTTTGCTTGTCTTCAACAATGGGATGCTGAACGTATTTATTGGGTCCCATTCACATTTGTTTCTCTGCATTGATGGCTGTAGGTGAGTTTTGCTTGCTGCAAGGAGTTTTTGGTCTTAAGTCAACGGATCATTGTTTCTTTTATTTTTTTCCTGATCTACTTTGAAGTTGAATCTAGGATAGTGTAATGTCCCATATCCTCTAAATTTCATTCGTTTTTTAAAATTTTATTTTGATATAATGAAACAGCTAATTTCTGACTTATGCATACTGACTGTTGTTTGAACTTACTCCCAACGTAATATGCAGTGGTTCTGTGAGATGGAGTGTCAAACTGGAAGGACGTATAGAGTGTTCTGCCACTGTAACTGGTGACTTTTCAGAGGTAACTCTTGGACTTCACAAACCAGCATGAACTTACCTAGCATTCTGGCAGCCAGTTCATAGCTTGTCTTTTGGGCAGGTCGTAGTTGGATGTTATAAAGGGAAAATTTACTTCCTTGATATGTTGACCGGAAAACTAACTTGGACCATACAGACAGATGGACAGGTACAACCGTACAACTACCATGTTTTTCTTATGTAATATACCTTTTAAGTCTTACAATAACGCTGCAGTTGTTTTCATCATTTCATTTCAGAATAACATTGAAAATGATGTGGGGCTGATTATTTTGTTTCCTAAATATATTGGAACTACAATAGACATACTCGGTACTCCTATATGCTCGAATGGAATTGGCTATACTGTAACTCCTGAAGTGCTACATTTATGTAAAAGTGACTCCAGTAAACATCAGTCATAACTCAGAAATATTCACAGTTGCCAGCTCTATCTCTTCTTAAAGAAAAAGCATCAAAGAATACCTTCATTTAATTCATTTTTACTGACTAGTGAGAGATAACTCCTTTGAGATATCTTTTTAGTGCCTTCTTTTTGTGGAAATCAAGGGTTTAGTTCCTGCTATTATCTGTTTTAAAGTCTTGCTAGTTTAGGGCTTCTGAGTCCTTTTATTGAGTTTCTTTATCAGTCTTTCATGCCTACATATATCTAGCACTAAAAAGGTAATAATTCATTTTGAATCATGCAAAAAAACTGTAATGTGTGTGGTCTTTATTATCCACAGAAATACAGAATGTTCCATAACGGTTCATGTCTCAGAGTGAGATATCTTCTTTCAGGTCAAAATGCAACCAGTTGTGGACAAGATAAGGAACTTAATATGGTACCATTCTGTAGTAATTATTTTGTTGTTTCTTTCATCCATACTATACTCACTGTAATCTGCAACTGGTAGTTTTTAGTTAACATCGTGTGATTTATAATCTGCAGGTGTGGCTCTTATGACCACCATTTATATGCATTAAATTACAAAGATCATTGTTGCGTTTACAAAATTTCTTGTGGCGGAAGCATTTATGGGTCTCCTGCTATAGACATGGTATTCCTACTCACAGTATGGATATTAATTTATTCTATTTTGGGGCTTCACTAATATTTCATCTATATTGCTCCCTTGCAGACATACAACATGATATATGTTGCATCTACAAGTGGCCTTGTGACTGCAATATCACTTGAGGTAATTTTTAGTACGATTCCTTTAATGGGACAAGTACAGATTTTCTCTTCTTGTTAATATTTGTTTCCTTTATTTGGCTTCCATGGGAAATGTCTTCGCTAACTTGGTGATACCAATGAAAACATTATTAGCAGCTTAATGTTTGGAGTATTCACTGATTTCTTTTGGTGATAACAGGTACTTTCATTCAGAATAGTGTGGCAATATGAAGCTGGGGCGCCAATTTTTGGTTCTCTTGCCATACACCATCAAAGTGGAAACAGTAATTCTCGAACCCGTTGTCAACTTGTCAATGTGTATAGGTGTCCTTCGATTTATTGTTATGATTAGATTTTCCTCACTCAAGGAATCAAGGAAATTCAATATATATGTCATACTACAGGATCAGTGAGAACTATACTATATTAGTTCGGTAGTATGACTGTGCATAGATCAGACATGCTTTTATTATTCAATCAAGACATACTCCTATGACATGTTTAAGGTGTCAAGGTCAATGCTAGCAGGATACAGTTACCTTTACTTAGTACTAAACCATATGGTGTCTGTAAAAAGTATATGTATTGGTTAAAATAATAAATTTAAACTAAGTAACAAAATCGTAGTTTGGAGCTTGTTATACCTCATCTCATCAGTAGTCCTATTTGAGTCAATGTGGGGTTTCTCCTATGGCAATGTACTAGATTTTCTTTTATAATTCCAATATTTTTTTGCTTCATGTTCTGCAGTTAATAATTATGTATGCAATTTTTGCTGATGACTGTAGTCATAATTTACAGTTATTTGTTGCCTGGTGAATGGTCTGGTGATTGCATTGAGCTCACATGGCTCTGTCGTTTGGAAGGTGCTACAGCTTTATATAATACAGTTCTGCATTTGAATGACATACATGGATGGAGTTGGTTGAACATCTGTTAAGAGTAACAGAAATTCATTAGTTTATATCCATAGTCGACTTATAAGCAGGTCTTATTAAAGTGCGTACAAGTTGAATATCGTTTATGGTAGGGATGAAAGTATGCCATTATCAATTTGGCTAATGCTAGCAAGTGGTGGGTTGTGGATAAATGTGTGAAAAATGGTTCCATGTTAGGCAAATGGGTTGAGTTGCAGTTGGTTGGATTTAGTGCTATGTGAGTTGGAATGGGTGTAGTGTTAGATGATGTGTGTGTAGTAGTTCAGGTACTGTTGCTGCTCATAAGAGGGTAGAGACTGGTAGATAGTCCAGGGCATGTTGGGATGGATTAACAGGTTTTTTTTCTTCTTAAAAACGCTCATAGTTTTTTATTTAATGTTGAAGAAAGATAATGCAAAATAAATCTTGGTGAAATGCATAGTTTGTGTTGCATCAAAATTAAGTTTTTGTTGTTTTTATTTCAAGTTCAAGTCTTGTTAAGATTTTATCACAGTAAACCCAGTTTTCATAACTAATTGTTAGAAACCCAGGCAACTGTGGGTGGTCCTATTTTTGCTGGCGCATGTTTATCATCTGCACTTCCCACTCAGGTATTGTGTCTATTTATATTCCTTTCCATTGATTAATGATCAAAGTCTCATCTATCTTGTGGAGTTGCATGTGAAGTGAAGTAGTAACTAAACTAATCTTTTATATATATTTTATTGCCAGGTGTTGATACCTTCCCGTGATGGAAGATTATATTCTTTTGATACTGTAAGTTTTGATTTCCTTTTGAACTTTTCTTTTGTGACACGAAACTCTAATATAGAGTAATCAGTAATGAATTATGCATGGTATTGCATGATTGCTGCGCCATATAATAACTTTGTATTTAAACATCAGTGCCAAATTATATTTAGTTACTGTGTTCATGTTTTCAACATGACACCTCCGAATTATAAGCACTGACTACTGACACTGGTTACATTTCATTCCCATGCTCCTGTTGGGTTCTTATGCTAATTTAGCCATTCAGGTAATCCTTAACATAAGGGATAGACAACAAAACTAAGGAAAAAATTGATCATATACACTTCATTTAGATAGAAATTTTGGATTTACCCTCCTAACCTATACCCATATGTCATTGATCTAAGTGGATCCCACATGTCATTGAAATATGGAGGGTAAATCTTCAATTTCCATCTAAAGGGAGAGTATATGATCAAATTCCCTAAAACTAATGATGTACAAGGGATTTACTGTTAATTAAAAATCTATTAACCAGCTGAAATGTGTCTGATGCATTGCCCATCTTTGTAGCAAATACAAGTAGTGGATAAGATTGTTCAAAAACGGTTACTTTATCCATTGTTTCTTGTGATTATTTATTTACAACTAAGCAACCTAGGCATCTAATATTTGTCATACAGACATCTGGTGCTCTTCTTTGGGCATACGAAGTTGGAGACCCAATTACTGCATCCACTTTTGTTGATGAAGTGTTAACATCAACCTCATTTGGGTCATCTGAAAGGTAATTGACATATCAATAGCATTGTTATGTACTGATCATGTATCTGGCAAAATGATCACTTCTTTTGATATAGATTCGCTTGTGTCTGCACGAGTTCCGGGAAGGTCCACGTCATTAGGATTAGAGCTGATGCTAAGCAAGAAAAAGTTAATGACAACATTTGCAATGACTTGGTGCAAGGATTTGCTGCCATAGATCTTCCAGGGGACATCTTTTCATCGCCCTTGATGGTTGGTGGTCGCATCTTTGTTGGATGCAGAGATGATCAGCTACACTGTCTCACAATCAGCTCATAGCTCCAGGCCGCTTTATTGGATGAAGGATAATTTTGTTCCCTATGATGCTATGCCGAGATGCACCACATCATATCTACATCCTGCTTAGGGATGGCAACGGGTCTCGAACCCGCGGGTTCGATGAAAACCCGTCCACGAAACGAACCCATGAAATCCATGCAAACAAACGTTCCCCTTCTGGTGAGACGCATATGCTGACTATTCTGAGTGCAGCGTCTTCTGAACGGCAAACGTGAATGGGTGCAGGGGGCGCACTGGTCTTCAAATGATGGAGTTCAAATGTCAGCAAATGAAACATGAAATCTACAGTCTGGTAAGGTGCTAATTTTTCCATTTCAAAGTTCAGCCATGTTATTATACACACGGTGTTCATTCCATGGGTAACTAACTTACTGCCATTACTCCGCAGGGCTTTCTAGCAATCACGACCTCTTTCACCTCTTTCGGACGTGCATTGTCAAGACTAATAAAAAATCTCAGCTCATGGGGTCGGAAATTCAGTCTGCCAAACAAGCCATTAGTGATTTTTGATTCCCATGCAAATTCTTTCGTTCATATTCCTATTTTAGAATAGTTTTTTCCTCGCCATCAAAGTCTGCTATGCAGTAACGTTCTGTATCACCCCATTTATTCTGATCATAAAACAAAAGGGTCCCTTTTGTTATCTACTTAACTTGTATCTTGTTATTTTTAGCCTACGTCAATCTATTTTTTAATGAAGATTCAACGGTGCCCTGCTGCTTTATTCAAGGAAAATCTACCCATAGAAAACTCATCCATGGTGGATGCCACCAAGGCATAAACGATCTGTTCAGGAGGTTGAGTAAACGGTTTTACAAAGATCAAGATCTATAATATCTGGGTTTGTAGTTGAAGATTTTAATATTTAGAATCTAATGTTTGACAGCTTATTTACGTAGACTTCTTCTATAACCGAAGTAAAAGTAGGAGACCATAAAGTTTGTTATCATGTTCTCGAATATCACAAAGTTGATGTTCGTTTATAATTTTGTAACAAAGTTTGTTGATTTATTTGTTGTTTTGTTATTTTCTCATTTATACTTTTTTTTCTTTTCTATTTTACAAAATTGAATCGTTGCCGCTGTCATGGTGTGGCGGCAGCATGGCTTGGCTCGTGGCGGTATAGCGGTGTAGTAGCTTGGCAACGATATTTGTAAAATAGAAAAGGAAAAATAAGTATAAATGAGAAAATAGCAAAACAACAAAAATAAGTATATATCAACATTGTGATATTCGAGAACATAACAACAAACTCGATAACTCGATGATAAATGAGCAATAAAGTGAATTAGTTAGTTTTGAACCACCGAAAGAAAAACATGCTAGACAAATATTGTGTAGGAGGCAACTAAACCCACATTGCACCGAGATTGTTAGTAGGCCGCACAACACCCAACAAAATCTGAGTCCACATGTTCATGTTTAAGTTGTTAATGTATATGAGCATTACATAATTTCATAATTATAATGATTTACATGCAAAATTATATATTAATAATATAACTAAACATCGTAAATCCACATATATTCCAACCAAACTAATTTCTTAATTTTTCCACCGCTCACAACTAATAGGCTTTTTCATAACCCATATCTCAACACACCCTAAAATATCTATAACTGCTAGAAATATCTTCAAGGGGTCTAATACTTGTTTGAACAAGATGAAAAATGAATAAAACTAAAATTTATGATATCCATTTAAGAATGCAAACAAATAGGTTTAATAATAAAACAATAAATGTTTTGAAACATTTTATAATTTTAAATAAAATATTTTAAAAATTGCAACGTTTATATTTTAAAAATCGTGTGTTACTTAAGCATGAAGGGCAAATCCGGCCTCTCACTCGAAGGCCCAACCACAGCCACGCCGGCGCGGCGACCAAACCCCCAAACCCCAACCCCTCACCACGCCGGCGATGCCCGGCGGCCCATCGCGCGCGGCATCGGCGCCGGCGGAAGGCTCGGACGACGAGGTCTCGCGCCTTCTGGCGCTGGCAGAGACTGACCTCGAGGCCGGACGCCTCCGAGCCGCGCACAAGCACGCCCGCCGCGCCGCCCGTCTCCACCCGGCCTCCCCGCGGGCGGCTCTCCTCCTCAACGCCTTGTCAGTCCTCGTCGCCGACGAGTCCTCCCACCACGCCACGCTCCTCCTCCCTGGCTCGCAGGGCTCGCCCCTCTCCCCCTCCGCGCTCCGCCGCCACTACAAATCCCTCTCCAAATCCCTCCGCGCCGACCCAGACTCCTCTTCCCCCGCCGTCTCGTCCACCATCCAAGAGGCGCTCCGACGCGCCGCCGATGCCTACGCCGCGCTCACCTGAGCAGGCGGCCGTCCCCAGTCCCGCCAACCTTCTGGACGGCCTGCGCCGGCTGCCGCCTCCTCCACGAGTTCGACCGCAAGTACGTCGGTTTCCGCCTCATGTGCCCGTCCTGCCGCCGCACATTCCTCGCCTCCGAGGTGCCCCCTCCGTCGGAGACGGATGCGGAGGTGGAACCACCGCCGGCCAAGAAGCCCAAGACCGATAAGCGTGAGATGACACTCGCCGAGATGCAGCTCCAGCTCGTCAAGAGAAAAGCAACCAACATCTCATCCACAGTCGAGGAGGACGACGAGGAAGACGAGCACACGGAGCTGATGGCTGTGGAGGACTCAGACTTGTACAACTTCGACGCCGACCGCAGTGAGAGGTCCTTCAAGAAAGGCCAGGTCTGGGCATTGTATGGTGACGACGATGGCATGCCGCAGGCACTACGCGCTGGTGGACATGATCACACCAGGATCCCGATTCCGCGCGCAGATACAGCGGCTTGATCTCCAGCCAGATGGGGAGGAGGGGAAACCATGTGGGGAGTTCAAGGTTGGGAGAGTGGTCACCGTGCACTCAGTGAACATCTTCTCCCACCTAGTGGCTTATGAGAGGGCGGCGAAGGAGGTATATCGGATTTACCCTAAGAAAGGCTCAATTTGGGCTCTCCATGGTGGAAAGAATGCCGATTCTGGGAAGCCAAAGTACGAATTTGTAGTGTTCCTCAGTGGGTACAGTGAGCTGTATGGTGCCAGCTTTGGCTACCTGGAGAAGGTGGAAGGTTTCAGGACCATCTTTACCCGCCGGAATATCGGTAGTCATGCCATCCAGACCCTTCAAAGGGGAGATATGGGGACGCTCTCAGCATCAGATTCCGGCAAGGAAAGTGCCCAAGGGTGAAGAATCAACCCTGCCTCCTAGTGATTGCTGGGAGCTTGATCCTGCATCATTGCCTTCTGAATTACTGTGCATCGAACAACGGAAATGACCTAAATGGTAACACTGGAAGTATCTTAGGTGTAGGATTGTTCATACGGTAGAAATTGTTGAAGGTCATAGGTTTGGGAGTCTGCCAACTGAAATTATTTGGTGATGGATTTGCTTTGCCTGCCCTCAATGCATGTTCCTCTGTGCTTATGAATCCTCCTCACATAGAAATTTAGATAGCAGGATACGTGTAACTGAATAACTGATGCTGTGTTCAGCTCCACCATCCACATCTTACAGTGCATGAAATGAATGATCTTTGGTATTGATTGTCGGCACTACTCTGGTATATGAATGATATTGAGGAAATTATTCTTCAGTAGTGCAATGTCATATTATTTGTCACACTTCAATCAAACTAGCATTTCTTGTGGTGGGATCTATGTTGGCTCAACATAGCAGGTCTCAAGCTTTGGTAAAAGAGGATGGAGAGTCTCTTTTGCTCTAAAAGTTTGTGTTTGGCTTGACAAGCCGATGGAAAATCTAACCACTCAAATAGAGATGAAACCTAGTTTAGGTTTACTCCGACTTGCTTGGAATTGAAAGACTTTGAAGAAGAAGAATGTGGTTGAAGGTGCAAGCAGGGTTTAATTTTCAGCTGGAAGAAGCAAAACCAATGGCGATTGCATCTACCAGGTAGTGCTAACTGCTAAGTGAAGGCAACAGAAACTGGTGGCAGTTTAATCCAGTTTGGTTGATAAAATTACATCGAATACAATGAGTTAAAGGGTGTGCAGGTCAATAGCAGAATTTGTACTAGCGTTGAGACATCAGTTTTTTTTTCTGTTCTTGTTTTCATTCAAATCACAACATTGCCATGTTATCTGAAGCGTCTACAATGACTGAACTTTTGAAAACTACACATCAACCAATTTATATAAAATATATTTAATAGCGTTTTTATTACATGTTAATATATTTTATTTAAACTTGATCAAATTTGAAGAGGTCAAATGGGAAAAAAAATTCTGGATACATTATCCATCGTATCTACAGTGCAACATGTGAGCTTCAAACATCAAGGGCCAAGCAATCCGCAGCTGCTTAGGAGCGAAGCCGGCTCGCATGTATCAACTCATTTATCTAGAGCCTGGACTCTGCTTTCCTTCTGGATGCAGCTTTTCCATCTAGCATGCACGAAAAAGGGAAACTAATCACCATATGTATCACATCTCGGCAAGGAACGTCATGTCGCCGTCCTTTCCCCCAAGAACGCTACGCCGCCGTCATTGCTATGAACACCACGCCACGATCATATCCGCGAGGAACGTCACGTCGCCATCATTGCTGCACCAGCCGCATCTCTGCTACGCCCACCGCGTCGTCGTGCCCGCCGTAGTTCTTTAGTTCAATGGGCTAGCTAGTTAAAACATATGGTTCTTGCTTGATCAATTTGTGTAGGGCATTGGATACCGTAGTTATCTTTTTTGTTTGTTGGGTTTTTTTGCTTTGCTGATGTTAATGTTCCCTATGTATCAGTCAGAAGAAAACACAATTGGTAGAGGCTTTTGTTGTTACAAGAGCATTGACTTTGGTTGTTTTGTTCAAGTAAATATCTTATGAATTATGTGCAATGTGCAATATAAACAGGTAAATAATCATCTATGAACAGCTACATACTGATGGTGTAAATTTTGGATGCCTGAACATCCTTTTTGCATAAGAATTGAAATAAATTCCGTTCACTTTTGTAGGAATGTATGGTACAAGATTTTAGAATTTAATAGCTTAGTCTGAATTTTGGATCATTCAGGATTGACCTGTTTTTTCACGTTCTGTTGATTTTGGAACAGCTTAAGCTCAACTTTTGGCTCATTTAGGTTTCATCTATTTCTAAACATTCGGTCATATGATTCATTTATTCAAAATGCACAATATGAGCAATTGCAATCGGTAACAATCAAAAGACTCAGATCTGAAAGGATTGCATTGGTAATCCACTGAAAATCATCTAACAGGAAAATATAAACAGCAGATTCTTTGGCAAAAAGGAGAAGAAACCCTAACAAATCGAGATCTTGAAAGGTTTCAGTTGGGAAAAATGACAGGGGAAGTACTGATCGAAAGGGGAAGTAAAAATTGAATCGTCGACGTCCAAGAGCCGAAGATGCAAAGGTGGCAGTTGAGGACGACAGATGCAACAAAAACTTCTTCCGCGTGTGCAGGGAAGCTGTGTCTAGAAGGAAAGCAAAGTCCAGAAAAAAATTGGGTGGAGACCATATCCACCAAGCAAACAGTGAATATCAGCTGCAGATGTATGACACGTGTGCATTTTCTGATCCAATCGGCTCTGGCTGCCGAATAGCAAAGTCGTAGAATCTTGAAAATTCAGGCTTGTTGAGTTGTTGGGTGAGAGTAAAAGACTAACAAATTGGAAGTCAACGGATGATTAAGGAAGGCCAAGGTGCCGACACGAGCTGCATGCCTGCATTGCCTCGCCAACGGTTGATTCAGTAGACAAATGAGCCGCCGCATGCAAGCTGGCTTCACCCTAAACAGCTGTCGATTACCTGACCCTTTGATGTTTGAAGCTTACACGTGATACCCATACACAATGGGTATGCACTGTAGACACGATGGATACTGTATCACATAATTTTTTCCTAAAATGGAGGTAGTAACACCATTGTGTGGTGGTTGACTCAGCATGAGGAAACAGTCAGTCAATCACAGCTTGTCACATCCACAAGGGAGAAGAATACTTCATACAGACGACCCAATTCTCCAAAATTTCCATGTCATCGTGTCACAGATCAAGACTGAAAGCACCAGCTAAAGCAACACTCCAACAAACGCAACCAAGAACTGGCCTTTGATGGAAGCACTAGCTCTGACCGTGTCATGAACTCACCGTCAAGACAAATCGTTGAAGAAGGAGCCACTCCTAAGTCCTACCTGCTCCTAGATCGAGTGTGATTGCAATGACAAGCAAGTGCAGCAAGAATGGTACTGCCAACTGCCAGGTATAATTTCTCCTTAGATTTGCATATTCTGAACTTTGTAGGCTCTGAATATTTGTACTCCATTGATGTCCAGGTCCAAACAGAACATCTTCTCATATTTGAAACAAAATGGAACGAACAAAAGAACTAGCATATTCCATCACAGTAATAGTAGCATCTTTGACAAAAAAAAAGGGTAGAAACATAAGTAACCATAGGAAAACAGTCAGAATTTACTGCCCAGCAGCACAGAGGACAAATGCTGCAAGAACCAATGACATAATTCATTCATACAATGGGTCTCTCAGGGGAATGTAAAGGATCCGCCGATCTGCGAGTTTTGTGAAGGAGGGTTGATGGCTACCCACAGCAGTGAGATGGTGATGGCGAGGAGGCCAGACCAGACGAAGACGATTGTCGGTGTCCTTCCCCTCCTGCCCATCAGCCCCTTGGCGAATGGGTACAGGTGAGCCAGCACCCAGAAGCTGAAAAACACACCGCCGAGGAGCTTGCTCCACTGAGGGATTTCACTGTAGATGGTCCTGCTGAACCCAACAGCGATGGCAATCAGGTTCACCATCATGATGACGATCGGCGGGATCATGAGAGACGTCCATTTGACGATGTAGAGATCAGCAAACTCATCGTCTGCGTCATCTCCTCCAGATTTCGATGTCAGCGTGAAGGAGATCTCAATACCAGCAATCACCTTGAGAAGACCCTGGAGCACAGCAGCAAGGTGGGCACTAGTTCCTCCGATAAGCCAGAACTGCTCATTCCTCCACCATTCCTCCAAACTAATGCCTGACCACTTGATCTCGAGTACAGCAAGCATGCACAGTGTTAGGGTGATGATAAGCAGATAGGTCAGGAAGGTCACATTTAGCGTCCGCACAATGAACTGCCCAGAGAAGAGGGACAATGCTGGCAGGAAGCAGTAGACAATGAGGAAGATTGATGTGAAGGGATATATGCCAACGTTCAGATATGCAATCCTCTGAAGAAACTTCATCTTTCGGCTTGCAAGTAGTGCATTGTTACGGGAAAAGAAGATTTCCACTGAACCAGTAGCCCACCGGAGCACCTGGTGGAGACGGTCTGTAAGATTGATAGGTGCAGTGCCACGGAAAGCATCACGTTTGGTGACACAATAAACTGATTTCCATCCACGGTTGTGCATCCGGTAACCAGTGACCACATCCTCTGTGACTGAACCATAGATCCATCCAACACGATGACCCCACTCAGTCTTGTCTTCATACCAGCACGAGATGACGCTGATAGCCTCAGCAACTGTGGAAGCATCGAGAAGCTCACGAGGGACAGTGAGAGCACCAGGAGGACGTCCATTTTTGACTCCAGGATGATCAGCAAGTGGTCGCCCTTGGAATTCAGCAATTGGAATAGAGTTGATGAGGAAGTTGGAATTACCAAACTTCTTGGGAAATGTTGACATGTTCATTTCCTCTTCATCAAAGTCTGCCATTCTCAAAGCCTGTCTCTCTTCAGATGCAATGGTGGAAGTTTTGATCTTGCGCCTCTGGGGGAAGCAACAACTGCAGCAACCACTATGTTCCTTGGAGCGTGGGGGATCAAATCCATATAAAGCAATGCGACGGAAAAGACATCCAGTGCCGACATAGACCGGTCCCATGAGACCATCTAGTGCACGCATGTTGACGTCAAAGAAGACTGTGTTGTGGTTAGCATAGCGATCTGATGGATCAATGCCCTCAAACCGTTGTGGGAACTGGACATATCCAATACGGTCACCACCACGATCCATCATGAAGCACATGCCTTCACGGAAAGCTTGTGAATTGTAAACATAGTGATCACAATCCAGGTTGAGGATGAAAGGTCCATTTGACATGACAGCAGATGAACGGACTAGGGCGTTCATCGCACCAGCCTTCTTGTTGTGATCATAACCAGGACGCTTCTCTCGGGACACATAAACCAACATTGGCAAGCGGATGTCGACATCAATGAAGTCAAGAGGTCTGCCTTCTTCACCGCTGCTGCCATACAAGGGGTCATCACTAGGAGGCTTTAGCATTACCTGCAGAACAAAACAACAATGATCAAACATGTGTTTTTCCTTGTTTACGACTACTACATAGAGGAAAAGCAGATTGAGGTAATGGTAGATATAAAAACAGTGAAAAGCACACACATATTATGCTCAAAAGGAAAAAACAATAGTAATTACTAGGGCAAGCTTGCATTATTGCTTAATTTATTCAGTTCCATTATACAAGCATCTTATAATGCACTACAGATTATTGCAATTCAATCAAGATGTAGAGGCCACATTGCAGCCCATATATGTAAGGCAATGAGAAGAAATGTGTTGTGAGAATGCCTACCTGAATTATTCCAGGCATGGTCACCCCGAGAATGTTCAGCAGAGGATTGAATCCAGGTACCAGGCCAATGTGTGCCATCAGCCATCCAGGTTGCTTTAGGGATTTTAACAGGCTCTATTGCGTCGTCAAGGGCAGCCTCTCGCTGCCGCTTCATGGCCTTGATTTCCTCTCTGGCATGGTATGCATCAGAGCGGCGGCGGATTGAATCAGGCAAACCATTAATCCTGACCTTGAACTCATCATACTCCCTCTTGACCCTTCTTCTGTCCTTGACAAAATCTGGGCGGACTTTGTTCTTGTATGGGTCCCTCTTCAGATTAAAGTAGCTATCTGGGTTGCGAGGCTCAATGTCATGTTTGCGACAAAAAGGAACCCACATATTAGCAAAGCTAGCAGCTTCAGCCATTGCTTCAAATGTCAGGAGAGCACCTCCATCATCAGAAACATAGCAAGAAAGCTTCTCAACAGGATAATCAGCAGCAAGGATGGATAGAATAGTATTTGCTGTGACCAACGGAGGTTCTTTTTCTGGATCAGCAGTGGACACAAATATATCAAGCCCTGGCAGGTCGGATCTTCCATTAGGGTTTGATGGAGTTGGGGTCTCAAACTTATCTTTCAGGACAGCGAGGTCAGTTGCTCGGTTAACAGGGCACAACTTTGGCAGCTGATCCAAGAGCCAAGAAAAGCCAAACCAGAGTTCACAAACAACAGACATGCCCCATAGCCACATTGCATCCTCATTCTTGTGCTTAATTCTCCATGCAAGGAATAGACCAAGAACAGCCATGCGGATAAGAATAAGAAGCCTGTGTGAAACACCAAAGGAAGATTAGCATAAAAGACATTGTTGTATAAATTGCATTCCAAGATGTGCCAATGCAAGTTCCTGTTGTGCTACAAGAATGTTGACTAAACAGCAGAAACTTAAATACTAGCTATTTAGTGTACAAAATGTTTAGCTCTCACAAAAAAATCTACAAATTTAACTCAGAATTGAATCTTGACAGTGAGCAAACATTTTTGTCAAATGGATTTCATAATACCATGTGTTTGCCTGAAATCTGGAGAGACCAGAAAAGTTGCACAGATATAGTGTCACTGGTCGCAGAAGAAGTCAAGGTATGGACGCACACTAGAACGTAGATTGTATTGAGATGAAGAGGCTAGCCGAGGTCCCTGACCTCGGCAACGCAGCGGCGCCGTCTCGGCGCACCGGCGACACAAGGCAGGGTGCTCCCAGCCAAACAAGGTGGCTAAGCCTAACCAAAAATAACTCAAACTTAACTCTAATCTGCCCTCTATTTATAAAGCACATAGGTTAACTAATCACCCTTGAATAACTCAACTAATCCCCTTATCTAGCTAACTACTTCTGTTATCTTGCTAATCATCCGGAGATCCTACCAACTACCCCTTTCCCGCCTCCACGCCAGGGGCGCTCTGCTTGCATGCACGCCACGAGTACGTTAATCCGGTCATCACATCTCTCCCTCCTTGGAGAATAAGCTCATCCCCGAGCTTGAAGTCAGGATAAAGCTGACGGAACTCGTCGACGACAACCCAGGAGGCGTCAGCGGCTGTTTGGTCCAGCCAATGTACCAATACCTCCTGCCGACCGCGTGCCAAACGGCCTTGAAGCACCTGAGCTGGGACTAGGCAAGCGCAGCCATGCCGGATTGGGGGCAGCTCGCCTGGTCCCATTGGAGTTACACCATGGAACTTTTTAAGCAATCCAACATGGAACACCTCATGAATCTTTGCCCTGGCAAGAAGCTACAGGCGGTAGGCCATGTCACCGATGCACTCTATCACTTGGAACAGACCATAGAACTTGGGCCTGAGCTTGCCACGCCCTCGCACGTCTAGGGACGCGATCGGCCAATGCAATAGCCGCAGCCAAGCCCACTCTTCGACGGCAAACACCACTTGGCGATGCTTGCGGTCTGTTGACAACGAGAATTGGTAAAACCCAAGGCTCACCAAGGAAGATGCACGGTCAACAAAAGGTCAATGAGGATCCAGTGAAGGAAAGTCAGAGGAGTCCGTCCGCAACAGCTGCATGATCGGATAGGGGAGCCGATGGAGATCAGAACAGAAGATGGTTACAGGTTTATCCAAATTCGGCTAGATAAGTTACTTGGACGGCAAGTCTCCGAACTATAAATATGTATCTCTTAGGTTAGATTAGATAACTCTCGTTCAACTAACCAATCGGCACATCACCACCCTTAGCCCTAAGGTTATCGAGCAAGACTCCGACGCTCGGAGTTGGGCTGCATCGTTTTGATCTTCGACGAAGAGGTGAGTTCCGCCACTCCCGACGTCCGTACCAACTAGATTAGTATCCACACGACTGCATCGGTTCAGTTCAATATCTTGAGAACGGTGAAACAATACGGTCGCCGATTGTTCTCAGTGTATTTGGCTAGGTCTAAGGCTGCATCAATTAGGTTTAATCTCTTAGATTGATGTGATCTGGGTCTGATAGGTTGAGGCTTTATCGGTTGGGTCCGACATCTCTTGCTATTGTACCTTTTTCATATCATACACTATTCACCTAAATAAAGTTTACCCGACTCGTTAATATATTGTTCAGATCATTGTGACTAGCTATTGTCTTGGTTAGGTCTGATCTAGTTATTGTGATGATCTCCATGGTATAGATCAGTTATCTGACATGCTTTATTTATTTCTATCAGAGTACAAGTTGATAGGTTATCTTTAATTCATCTCTGTATCATATTCACCGTCGAAGGGTGTGCATCGGCCTATATGCATGATCTATCTTTTCTATCAACACGGTGATTCATGATTTTATCTTTTCTAGAGTTAAGCAGATCTCACAAGCCACGCGTGTGTCAACGAGACAAAAAAGCACGCCAACATGCTTTTGGCACGCCCGGTGGAACAATCTCCAACAACTCAGCCATTGCGGCGAGCTCAATGAGGAAAATGTCATCCTGATCACCATGGACGCTCTGGCCGAAGAGCAAAGTTCAGAGGTGCAGCAACACATTGAAGAATTTCGAAAGTCATGCCTGCAAGTCTATGGCATGAATCGGCTAGGTCCCATTCAAAGGACCCTGTTTCCGGCCGACAGAGAACTCAGGCCAGTCTCTAAGAGGTCTTTGATCAGGCGATTCATCGTTCGCTACTCAGCCAATCAGAGATACTAACCAAGACTATTCAAGGGCTAATCAAGGAGGCTATCAGGGGCATGGTGGTTCACTGGCCGCACTGCAAGGTCTGGCATACCTCCCCGATGACTAATTAGTGTCTCTGGTTACAAATATTACTTAGTTGTTCTTGACGACTGCTCACATTACTTGTGGACATTTCCCCTTCGGCTAAAGTCTGACACATTCATGACATTATCTAACTTTTTTGCCTATGTCTCTACCCAGTTCGGTGCTCGCATCCAGGCCGTCCAAACCGACAACGGACGGGAGTTTGACAACTCCACCGCTCGCACTTTCTTTACGACACATGGCATCCTCTTCCGCATGTCGTGCCCCTACACGTCGCCCCAGAACGGTAAGGCCGAACGGATCATTCGTACTACTAATGACGTTATCCGCTCTCTTTTGTTTCAGGCGAGCATGCCTCCTTCATATTGGGCTGAAGTGTTGCACACTGCGACTCTACTCCTCAACATCTTACCTACCAAGACCCTTGACTTCTCGACCCCGCACTTTGCCCTCCATGGTAGTGCGCCGTCCTACGATCATCTTCGGGTCTTCGGTTGTAAGTGTTACCCCAATCTCTCGGCCACTGCTCCCCATAAACTTTCACCCCGCTCCGCCCTCTGTATCTTCTTGGGATACTCTGCTCACCACAAGGGATACCGCTGCCTTGATCCTACCACCAATAGAATCATTATTTCTCGTCATGTCAGCAACACTCACCTCCCAATGCTACGGATTTCACCTTTTTAGATGAATTTTCTAACACGGCAGCCGCTCCCATAGGACTGCCAATTTTTTCTTCTACAGGTACCTCTCCCACCATACCACTTTCGGCGCCACTGGTTCCACCAGGATATCACTCCCTACCTCGCGCGGGTGTTGTACCACGCGCGGCCACGGGTCCCTCAACATCCACTGTACCACGCGCGGCCCCGACTTCATCTTCGACGCCTACACCCGTACCATGCGCAGATGCCACATCTCCTGCACTCCCACGTGCGGGACCGGCTCTGCGTGTCTACTCCAGGCGTCCCCGACCACTTGAACCTCCTCCTCCAGGGCATCTACTACTTCCCCAGCACCGGTGCCGCTACCTCCTGGTGCTATTGCCGTTACCCCAACGGTGAACCATCATCGCATGACAACACGGGCCAAGGATGGGTTCCGAGTTCCATCCCTGTTCCATGCCACACCACTATCTCCAGTACCGAAGACTTTTCGTGGTGCCCTTGCCGACCCCAATTGGCGGGCTGCCATGGAAGAAGAACATGTTGCCCTCATCACAAACCAGACTTGGGATCTGGTTCCTCGCCCGCAGCATGCCAACATTGTCACCGCTAAATGGATATTCAAGCACAAGTTCCTCGCCAACGGTTCCTTGGAGCGTTACAAAGCACGTTGGGTCCTCCGCGGCTTCACTCAACGTCCAGGCATTGACTTTACAGAGACATTCAGCCCTGTTGTCAAGCCTGCCACAGTTCGCACCGTTCTCTCGTTGGCTATTTCCCGCAAGTGGCCTGTTCATCAGCTCGATGTCAAGAATGCTTTCCTCCACGGCACTCTGACAGAGACAGTGTTTGCAGCTCAGCCGTCTGGTTTTGAAGACCCCGTTCACCCAGACTTTGTTTGCCGCCTCAACAAATCTCTTTATGGGCTGAAGCAAGCCCCTCGTGCTTGGTACAGTCGCTTTGCCACGCACCTGGTCTCCCTTGGTTTCGTAGAAGCCAAATCAGATACTTCGCTGTTCATCTACCGTCGTGGCACTGATACAGCTTATCTACTTCTCTACGTGGATGACATTGTTCTCACCGCTTCCTCAGCACAGCTCCTACGGCAAATTATCTCAGCTCTTCAGCAAGAATTTGCCATGAAGGATCTAGGTGAGCTCCACCATTTCCTGGGGATGCAGGTTCAGCGCAGTGATGATGGTATGATTCTCTCTCAGCGACAGTACATGCTTGACATCCTGGACCGAGCAGGCATGACAGAGTGCAAACCTTGCAATACGCCAGTCGACACTAACCCCAAAGTTTCTGCCGACTCTGGGACTCCAGTCGCCGATCCTTCAGATTACCGCAGCCTTGCTGGTGCTCTGCAGTATCTGACCTTTACGCGACCAGACATCTCCTATGCCGTACAGCAGGTCTGTCTTCACATGCATGATCCTCGAGAGGCTCACCTTGCTGCTCTTAAGCGCATTCTTCGGTATATTCGGGGTACTTTACATCTGGGTCTTCTTCTTCGGCCATCAACGCTGGATGACTTGGTGGTCTACACTGATGCTGACTGGGCCGGCTGTCCCGACACTCGCAAGTCCACTTCGGGCTACGCTGTGTTCCTTGGCGACAACCTGGTTTCTTGGTCGTCTAAACGGCAAAACACCGTCTCCCGCTCCAGTGCTGAAGCAGAGTATCGTGCCGTGGCCAATGGCGTCGCTGAGGCTTCCTGGCTTCGCCAGCTTCTTCATGAGCTTCATACTCCGCTTCACCGCGCCACTCTTGTCTACTGCGACAACATTAGCGCGGTCTACATGTCTTCTAATCTAGTCCAGCATCAGCGAACGAAGCATATCGAGATCGATCTTCACTTCGTCCGTGAGAAGGTGGCCATGGGTGCCGTTCGGGTCCTTCATGTCCCCACGACATCTCAGTTCGCCGACGTCTTCACCAAAGGGCTGCCCTCTTCGGTTTTTACTGAATTTCGGTCCAGCCTGAATGTCCGTGGCTAAGCACCGACGTTCAGATTGCGGGGGCGTGTTAGCATATTCTGTTATAGGCTGGGTTCGGCCAGGCCTTTCCCTGTTGTTCGGCTAGGCCATTCCCTGCTGTTATATCCTTGGCAAGGGTTATCTTCTAGACTAGCATTCAGTTATAAAGTAGTTATCCCCCTTGCCTCTATATATGTACCTAATCATGTCTCATCAATAACACATTCTATTCCATTCTCCTTTAGCGAGAAGAACATAACACCATAGTTGTTACGGCGGTGCGGCGAGGCGAGGCGTCGGAACACCTTCACAACTTTTAGGCGAGTATGGCGTGCGGCGAGGCGACGCCATACTCACTTCACAGATTTTGTAGCACATTATTACCAATATATGATGTCATCAATCATCACAATTCACAATACTAATAGCAATAAGTGTTCATAGCAAGTCATACACAAATAACAAACATAATAGCAACAACAATTGTTCATCACAATACTAATAGCAATAAGTGTTTCATAGCAAGTCATACACAAATAACAAACAATAATAG